>CM076577.1:594644175-596072718 GCA_034641835.2 Pinus albicaulis | reverse complement strand
CACAAATCGCAAATCGAAAGATTTGTTATGAGAAATGGGAGGTAAGTGTTAAAATTCATGAAGTGTGATGTGCAATGGGCAGAAGGTGACATGGAAAATAGAGGTGTGACGCAGGGCTAGCCTGCAAATAACCAGGATATTTTCTAATCATGCATATACAAACATGCGCTTCAAACAATTTCCCAATTTAACTACAATACACGGCAATTTTCACCCACTGGCAATCTCAATTAATATGCAGAAGCTTACCTTTCCATTCCTGGCAAATTCACACAATCATTTCCAAATATAAACCATACTCTCATAACCCAAAGACTTGGATTTTATCCTCACTTCAATGCACTCAATTCTTGGAAAGTATAAAAACCCAATTTTGATGTGCCCACATCTTAACCATTGATTCTGACCTTAACATATGAACTAGTTAAGAAAATACACAACCAACGCTTAACTCATAAATTCCAATATTATGCGCCCTTGCCCTTTCATATCATATTCAATGTATGCACATTTTCCCTCTTAAAAATTCCTTCAAATTACTGATGTAGATTCATTTCATGCAATCTCATACTGCTACCATAAGTAACATTGAAACTCACGTTACATATTCAATAACCAGCACATTCTTTAACGCATTCTACCCATTACTTCACATATGGGTTTTAATACCGAGTTTCAAATAAACTTTCCATAAAACAAATGCGCCCATGTATTAAATCTCAATCTGGCAATTACAAAACTCCATTTCATTGCGTTTAACTTCGTTCACACATTTCTTCAAACAGTTTTCTGCTATGGCAACTATAAACTCAGATTTTAAGCCACAACATACCTTTCCAGAATTCAGCAGCGCTCTTCAACTCCTTACTATGCGCTTTTCATCACTGTAGATCAATTCTGCATTTACTGTATATTATGTACGCCATTTCCAGACCCTGTTATTCAGCTCTCTGCAATAATCTGCATCCTTTATTACAACATTCAATCGATTTCATTCCAGTGCTATCCAATCGATTCCCCCCTGCAACTATGAAACATTCAAACATATATAAACGCAGTCTTGGATTTAATAATGCTGGCTATTCTGCAAAATAATTCTAAGTGACAACCATCCTTCCGGCAAGCAGATCATTCCAGTGACAAGATCAGTTCAGGGTTAACGCATTAACTTTCTGGTTCCATACCCCAGCAGATCGATTTTTAAAACTGTGTTATGTAAATTATGCCAACAATTTGCATTCGATCCATCATCAATTAACATAAACAGCGTTCAATTAGCATTCATTCTGGCACATTCTAAATACAGCGTTCAAGACACTCATAGATTCGATTTCAAATTGGAACAATTATTACACAAACAGGGATTTAAATCCACAATTTATGCAACGCACATTCAAACACATCGATTTGTTCAAACTGTCAATCGACCATACCACCGCCTCCAACGTTTTTTTGCAGAAGTTTCCCACCTCAGTTGTGAATCGATTCCATCGCTATTGATTTAATTAAATCCTCATTTGATTCAGCTCAGACGTGATACCTCAATTTAGATACGCACAGTATGTAATCTCCAATCAATTCCAATGGACAAATCTGCTCCAATCTCACACAGCAATTCTTAACAGAGAATTGTATTAATAGCAAATGGGATAAAAAAAACAAAATCATGTATAATGGTTTCACACAAACAATTGATTCAAGTGCACTATAATACACCCCTTCAATTCACTTCACCGGTTACAGAGATTAGTGCCCAGCACCCATTAACCCAATGACAATTAAATCGATTGTTAATTTGGATCTTGAGTTGCATATTTCCATAAACATATCGACTTATAAATTCAAGTGTGATATTACCATATCAGAATGGGAAGTTAGATTTCTGTCTTCCGTATTGGATAAGCGATGTCATTCAGATTCATCAAATTGATTTCAAGTCTACTTACACCAATAATTCTGATGCACACTCTTATTCCAAATCACATTAACAGAATTTAAATACCCAAATTCTAAATCCACCAATAGGCTCTAAAAACCACACTTATCATATTAATAAACAAAATACTTACAAACTTTTCTTCCTGGCCAGATATCCAACGTTCATGGCCCTTAAAATTTTCCAGAGGCTTACAGCCTTGGCTGTTAAAACCTGCTCTCAATCACACACTCTCTCACAATCTCAATTGTTTTTCTCTCAAAACCCCCTCCTATTTATACAATTTTAAAAGTAATCTAATTTAATGCGTTATCCCTTCAATTCCTCAACAAACCCCTAAATCTCTCAACATCCCTAAAAGATAGATTCTCATCCCTAAAACTTAGAAACTAATTCCAACTTAGGCTCCCTCATTAATTCTAAATAATCTAGAAACTAATTTCTCTCAATTTCTCACAAATAATTAATTAATCACTCAAAATAATATTAATATTTACATGAAATTTTAATATTTCTTCAAAACATGAAACCCCCTAGCTTAGGTAAAATACAATGTGTTTTTCGGAGATGATGCTCCTGCATCAGACTCCCCATGTAAGAAAATTCATGACCACCTGGTCATAAGTCTGGATAATTATTTCCTCCTGGATCCCAAATTTTATTTTCCTTGCTTGTCAATTGCTTTACTGCTGTTGCTATCTGCTGTTGTCCTCCAGGTTTCCATATTTTGTGTTGTAGTGCTCCACTTGCTCTGCCTTCCAAGTCTGCTACAGTCTTTCTCTTGTTGTCTCTCCTTTTCTTTCTTGCTACTGTCTTTCTCTGGGATGTTTTTATCATTAACCTCCTTATCAACTCAATTTCTCTGTCCAGTATGTCCTCTGTCTGCTGATTGTTTCCATCTCTTGATTGCTGAACTCTCATTCTTGCTTGTTCTTCACTTGTTTTGATCGCTTCCTTTTCACCCTTACTGCTGTTTTGCACCTTTTCTGCTGCTGCTACTATAAATGTCGCCTCACATGTTGCTCTAGCTGTCACTATGAATGTTGCGGCCTCCCAAACTTCCTGTCCCTCTGCAACATTCCTTTGCTCATCATCTGCAATTTCTTTCTCTGGTTCCAGCAAACATTTCAGTGTTTCATCAACATGCTGCAAATTAACTCCAGCATAATCTCTATCTTCCCCTTCGACAATCTTCAGAAATTGTCCATCATCATCAAGTTTTGCAAACACTGTAGCTTCACCCTCTGTCACTGTAGCAGCTCCAAAATTTCGTACACCAGTCTTCTCTTGGCTATACAGACAAGCCAACTCTTTCTTGTCACCTATGGTAACAAACCTCTGCTTATGAGACATGACTGTCTCATCCTCTACCTGCAACTGTTCTTCTTTTTCCAAGACATTTCCAAATGATGGACTGTCCTCTATATCACCTATAAACACAATCAAATTGTCAGCATCAAAATCACAAGACCCACTAGTCTCACTTGTCGATTTAGTCATCCGCAGTTCCAAGTCTTCTTCAGGACTCAGAAAATCTTCACTCGCTTTCTCCTCATCTTTCTCTGGCAACACTCCATTATGCTGCTCTGAGTTCCTTATCGATTCCTCTGTCAGCACATCAGTATGCTGATTTGCATTCATCAAGAGACTATTAGCTAGTCTCTCCTTCTTACCATCCTTTGCTTCATGACTGTCCTTCATGAAAACTTTCCTGCCTTGTTTCCTCAGCAAATTATCCTATACATAAGTCCTCTGTCTCTCCAATTCTCTTCTCTGGAGATCTAGTTTCCTGTACAATTCAATAACTTCATTAGGAGTAGAACTTGGAAACTTCACACAACTTTCCATACCTTCACCAGTGCTTGACCAATCATCAGCTGGTCCTTCTCTTTCTGCACCAACATCCTGATTAGACTCCTTCGTCTTCATCTCCTCCTGAGATCTTGCTATCTCAGAATTGATCTGAACAGCCTTCAGATTCAATTATATCTCCTGAACAAACTCTAAAGCTTGCTCATCTTCCTGTGCTGTACCTGCAAACATACACAACTTATTAGTTTTAAAACTGCAAGACTTTTCAGTCTTGACTGCTTCCTCCAACACATCCTTTTGAACAAATCTGCGTGTGGAATCTTCAAATTCCATCTCTGGCTCAAGAACTCTAAGTTCCTTTTTCAACAAGGCAATCACAATTTGCCTCAACCTCCTCTGCAATTGTCGCCAAATCACTCTCTTTCCCTTCAGTGGAAAGATCCATTTTCTATTTTGATCTTCCTGCTCTTGCAGCCATTCTTCTAGTACCTGCAATTGCACTTTCATTACTGCAATCTCTCTTTCTCTGACTTCATCAGTCATCTTACCTCTGTGTATAATGAAAAAGCCCCCGAGGTTCGAAGTCAGCTTGAACTTCTTTAGATAACCTGGGGGCTTTTTCATTGAACACAACTTGAAATAAATGGAGCATAACTCCATGGATGATTTTATAAAAATTTCTTTCATATTTTGACTCCCATAAAATGCTATTGTAAACATGAATGGGGAGAGGGTCTTGGGTATTCCATTTCCAACCCATGGTTGTAAAATCTAAAGTGAAACATACAACATCCATACTATAAGAACTCATGTAAAATGGGGGAAATATTTTGGACAAAACAAAAATTTTCTTTATATATTCCATAATTTGAGTGGTGATATTGTTGGAAAAAATGGTCCCCTATTCCATGATATAATAATTTGTGACTGCTTCCATTAGGGGAACCCGTTCAACTGAAAATTTGGTGGTATTGGGCTGACCGAAGAGTCTAGACATCATTGCAACAACATAACAATAAGGACTAGCAAGAGAGTCAGTAGAATACACACCCTTATCATAATTTTTATGTTTATTCGGGTTTCTTCTCCATTACTTGATAGGATTTGACTTCAACTCATTCTCACTAGCGAATTGCGCCAGAAATTCTTTGTCATAGACCTTCTATGGGTCCAGAATGTGATACATTGACTTCAAGTCTTCTGGTTTGAAATAACCTCTCATTGTTCCTCTGTTGGTTAGGAAATTTTTTTCCCCAATATTGAGGTTGTTGATTGTCCATATTACCATATCATTGTATGGTAAAATTTTGGTGCACGTAGAAACCCGGTGTAGAAAAGAATTGGAAACTTCTTCTAAAGTAGCTTTTGAAGAATCAGAAGCATCTGCAGTAGCTTTACATTGAACACTATGGGTTTTCTCATCCTAAAATAAATTATACGTTGCTTCCCAGGAGGAAGAACCACTTTTCGACCCACATGTTGTGTCTGTGAATAGAGGAATCATTTCTATTCTTTCACTTACAGTAGTTGAAAGATTTGTGGGTGCCATAGGTTTCTTAGATTTCTTCACAGCTTTTGACATTTCCGAAGAGCTTTTTTTATTTGGACTCACCTGTGAACAATGAAGAATGATAAGATGAAAAGAGGAAATTTTTATTTACAAATAAGAAAGTACCGTAGTAATGGAAACAATAAGGAAAATGAAACTTGGCATGTGGTTAATACATAAATTCAATGTTATTGCACTGAAATCATTTTTGGAAGCATGGGCTATAAAACCATTTAAGTTATGGCATTAATGGATAGCATGGTTTGATGTGTTGGTGCAATCATTCCAGCATTTAAATGAGATTTGTCACATTGCGGATGTTATTCATGTGTGAATCTTTATAGAATGTCGATCGGCTATCTTTTGCCGATTGTGATATCACAATCACAATTTAGGTGAAAATGCACGAAGGGAAAGAGTGGTCATGAAGCGAAAGTGCGATGTGGTAGAGTTTATCGCCTCGGGGAAATGTGGAGGATGATTTTAAGATTGTCATGATAACAATGCGAAATGTGATTTTCGATTTGACTACGTGGTGGAAGTAGGTCCCACAGTTTCTTTCTCATAGAATTTCGTTCGAGAAATGCATTTTTAATAATAATATCATGGAGTTATAATAATATCATGAAGTTCCTATAAAACCCTTTGTGCTTCAGAATTTTCAAGGCATCTTAATAGTACAGAGTCATAGTTCTTTCTATATAAAACATTGTCTATGATTTGATATTGACTAGATTTCAATCTTAAAGCTCTTTTTCTTTTATAATTGATTTTTTTGGGAGAATATCCATTTTTTAAATAAAATATAATATCAAAATATTGTGATTCCGTGACTTTTAGGATTACCTCGGCAATGTGTATGGTGTTACCTGACTCTTCATCATCTGGTATGTTGGATGCTCCAAATAGTAATATGTAGAGACCTTTCCCTCTGATGATTTTTGCTATTCTTATGTCAATTTCATATTCCTGCAATGCAGTAACCTAATTTTCTCTCTTTTCTCCCAATTCCTTTTGAATAAGTAGTTTCCTTACTGTCAAAAATGGAACTATTATCTTGGTGTTTGTATTTGGGAGAAAAGGTCTGAAATGCTTTAAACATTTGTAAATAGCAAAGGCTTGTTTTTACACTTTTGAATAACTTAGCTCAACACCTTGGATATTTGAACTAAACAAGGAAATGGGTGCTTCAATCTTTTGATCATTGATTTGTGTTAACAGAGCAGCATAAGATGTTTCGGATGCAAAAGTATATAAAATGAAATGATTAGAAAAATCTGGGGTATATAGAGAAAGAGCATTTATGATGGCTTGTTTAATTAGATCAAAATATTCTCTTTCATTGTGTCCCCATTTGAAGAATGCATTTTTCTTAATCATTACTTGCAATGGTAAAACAATTTGCGAAAAGTTTGGGACAAATATATTAACAAAATTTATCTATCCTAAAAAGCACTGCATGGATTTCTTGTTATGAAAAAGAGAGATTTCAGAAATTTCCTTTATCATTTCTGGATCTATGAAAATGCCTTCTTTTGACACAATAAATCCTAAAATTTTACCTTCACTTAAAGTGAAATAAGACTTTTTGGGATTTAAAGAAATTCCATATTTTAAACATTGTTCAAGGATTTTCTTAAGATAATGGTAGTGGTTTCTTCTTTTATTAGAATAAATGGTTATATCATCTAGGTATACAACAAAAATTTTGTTTATTAGTCCTCTAAAATAAATATCCATTGATCTTTGAAAAGTTGCTCCTACATTGATTAGGATGAAAGGGATTTTCTGATAAGCATAAGTGCCCCATTTAGTTCTAAATGTAGTCTTTAACCTATCCTCGGGATGAACCAAAATCTGATTGTATCCTAAAAATCCATCAAGGAAAGACATTAATTCAGATTCAACAACTTATTGCAAAAAAATTTCCATAGGTGGTAATGGGAAATTGTCTTTTAAGTAAGCTTTGTTTAAGTTCCCTAAAATATATACACATGTGAATGTCACCATTATTTTTCCTAACTGGGGATAATTTTGAGGCCCACTTTGAATGCCTAATAGGGATGTTGTCCTTTGAGATAATTGTGGTCAATAATCATGCCAAATAATATATAATGTTTTGTTGTGTTTCGTAATTTTGGAGGACCAGTGTATAAGATAAATTTTAGCAAACAGTTATTGATTAAATCTTCCAGATAATATAAGTAATTATAAGTAATGGCTTCTTGTTTATCTCACACTGTGATTAAGATTTTTTAAATTGGTTAAGTAGAATTATGTAGAATATATGATTATCAAATATTCAAATTGAATTCTTCAATAAATCATAAGCTTGAAAACCTTTAAACAATGTCTAAAGTTTCAACAAAATACATTTAACATTATCAAGATGCTAACAATTTATAAATGAAAGGGACTTACATCAACAAATTGTTAAGTAAATCATTCTTTATATTAATAATAACTTTAGGAGGAATTATAAGATTACTAAAACACAGTTAATCTCACCTAGTTATCTTGATAACAATTAAACATATGAAGAGACAAAATGTATTGAAAAATGGAAAAAATCACAGAGAGAACAAATTTGTATGAGACAAATTCAGAATCCTTCTTTTATTATTGATGATCGAAAAACTTGTACAATTCTACTTACAAAAATTCGCTTATCCAAGGGTGCAACCCTTGATAACTCGAAATGATATTTATTTATACTAATTTCTAAAACTTAGAAACATCTTAACTGATTACAACAATAGAATAAAGAAGAATAGAAGAAGGAAACAGATAGATGAAGTGTCTCTGTTTTTTTGGAAGTTTTTGATGACTTGGCCCCTTTTGATGGAAACTTTTGCTAACTAGACCCTTGAAAATCTAATATGCCGGCATGTTGTAAAAATCGTCGTTTTACTCGATGGTCTCACAAAATTTATCCCATTGATCTTCACTTGGGATTTATACACTCATCATCTTTCTGAAAATTTCGTCTACCTCTATATATCTGTCAAAAGTTGGTCTTTGAATGAATAAATGTTTGATTTGATGTTGAATGATCAAATCAAACTACAGAGCTTCAAGAAATTATTTTCCTGTAACATGTCCTTTGATACTTGCAAATTTTGATTTATCTATTGCAATTGTGTATAACTTTTTACAGTAATCTTCTACTTTAATCAACTTATGATCTAATCCTACCAATCCTGGCAGTCCTTTATGATTCAAAACATTAAACTTAGTATGAAATATTTGAACAACAGTATTCAAAGCTTCACATTTGGTTTGAAATTGGTTGATTAAATTTATTTTCTGTAAAACTTTCTTGATCTCCAAAATTGTTGCAGTTTTGTCTAGTATGTTGATTTCTTCCAACTCTTCTCTGTTATTTGAGTTCAGAACCTTGATCATGTTAGTGGCTTCACTTGGCTTCTTTTTCGGATGCTCTTTTTTCTCTTCAATGGTTGCTTTGCATTTTGTGATGAGCTCTTGTTATTCGATGATAATCTGTATGGATGGTCATACTTCTGTCATAGACTTGCTAATGTCTTCCTAGATGTTCCGCTTAGATTCAACTAAAGTTCATACCATTAAAGATTCACTCTCTTTTTCTTTTATATTAAGTCCTAACTGATGAGTCTTTTGCATTTCCTCCATGTATAAAGTATCATTTTTAATCTTATGTGACTCAATAATTTGAAACCTTTGTAACTTCTCATGTGCCTACTTCTGAATGGCCAAATATTGTGCCAATTTTGTTGCATCAGTTGTTGTCAAAGATGTTAAAATCTCTATACCTGCAGAATATGTTTGAGTTGTTGTATTAGGATCAGCAGTCACCTGAAGTGTTGATTTCTCTTTCATTAATTCTTCAATTTGTTCTTCCATATTTTTAATTTTCAAATTTTGATCAATGATCAATTCCAGCATCTCCTCTTTGTTGTATTCATTTTCTACAATCTCCTTTATCTGTGGATCTTCAGTTGAGGGAATTTTGAGTTTTTTGCGCAGACAAAAGATGTTTTCATTCTTCTTTATAATGATTTCCTCAACTTCCTTGCAGTCATTTGGATCATACCCAACTTTCACTACAAGGTCTTCCAAAGACTTCAATATATTGTATTTGGCCAATGAAGACAACTTTTCAATCTTCAGCTAAGATTGAACATTTGATAATGTAGCTTTCAGTTTGGAGAGTGAGTTGGTTGTTGTTTTCATTGATGAAAATAAAATCTCTCCAGAATGTCTATGCATGTCCATCTGATCAATTGGATGGATCTTATTTGCATCAAAAGAGAACACAGTCTTCTTGTACTCAGCATGAGTCTTTGGAAATGGAACTGTTGCCTGTAGAAAGGCCATTTGCATCCTTCCTTTCTCACTGTCAAAGGCAGTGAGAAGCCTATGTTTTGATGTCGATGTTTGCTTCTAGAATTGACTATAAGCATCATATTTCAATGCTTCATTCTTATGCTTGATGTCTAAGAATCTGGAGAAAACGTTTTGTTCTACAGAAGAACTGGCATCTGAATTTTGAATAATCTCCAATGGTTCTCTTACAGGTGATGATGATGGAGGTTTTTTGGGAACAACGGTGGATGTAGAAACTTCATTTTCTCCAAAATCTATAATCTCTAGTTTTTCTCCCTCTGAAAGTAAGGTAGAAACAAGCTTTGGCTTTTTGTGTTGCAAGATAAATTCCTTAAGTATTTCTTTGGCATGTGGAGGCTCTAGGAAAGATTGAGGATGAGTATGGTGGATTTTTCTTGGGAAAATCTACATCCTCAGGTAGGAATATCTTGAATATCTAGACTCTCTGAGGGAAGGATAGCTTATGATAAAGGTCCATGAGAGCAACAGGTGAAAAATGGGATACGGAATCAGATGAAGGAATGAGTAGCATATATTTTATGGTTTCAGGGGATATGGTGATCAGAATGTTTCCATTCTGGGAAATGAATGATATGGTTATAGGATCACATTTTTTATGGCACCAGGCAATGAGATCAATAAATGAGTGGGTCTGTGGAAAGGAAAATACATGCAGCATGGACTCCCAGAACCTGATAGGGTCCTGGTTATCTATGTGCTTTTATTTTAACCACAGATATAGCTCATGGAAGTCAAATTCATAATGAGTGTATGTGACTTTGTAGAAGGCATCGATGAGGGGTATGAGGTTGAGGTTGAGATATGGTGTTGCAGCAGGGATTTCTTCTGCAACTAGATTGGCGACCTCTGAAACTAGATTCACGACATGTACTTCTTCTGTAACTAGTTCTTCGATTTACCTTTAGGGGTCATTTGTTTTTTAGTCTTGGATTTGGGGGCCATGTTGACAGGGATATTGAATAAGGAAAATGGTTTTGAAGATCGGGTTGTAGAAGGGGTGACAGGGATTACATAAGAGGGATAGTGGTCGCAAAGTGCAGAAATGGCAGAAAACAAATGCAGGGGAAAAGAAATTTGGATAAGAAATTAACGTAATATCAGGATTTCTACAATCGATTTTATAGATTTTGATATAGGTTTAATGGCCTGGGATATGACCTTAGGCTTTTAATGGCTCAGATGGGGGTTTAATGCCTAACGGTGCAATTAAACGATTAAGGCACGGGCTTAATGGCCAACGGGCATCAAATGGCTAAGGGTGGAACGTTGGAGGATAATGGTTGGGAAATGTGGCAAGAGAATATGGGACACGAAACAATGGTTATGGTGTGGGGAGGGATGTCTGTTAGCTGATGGCGCAGGAGGAAATGGTCATCGGAGATAAAAACCGCTTATGGATTTCGGGGGGGTACCTCTCGATTTCCGGTTTTGGGGAGAGGGGGTGTGAAAAAATATGGTGTTTCCACGTCGCAAAATGTGGTGGACATTAAAACCACACTTTGAACCCCCCCTCATGTTAACGAGAAACGATTGGGGTGGGGGGGGTCGCAAAGTGATCCACCACCGTAGATCTGGAGCAGGTGTGAGATATGTTGTCCAAACATGTCGGTGCTTTACTTATTTGATTTGACTATTTTGTCGCATAGTGAATTTATAGTAAAATAAAATTAGCGCTTATATATCAAATTTAACAAACGAAAATTAAACCCTTTTTCAAAGAATTTAACATCCATTAATTAATTCTTAATCCTTTACCTTATTTGGCGCAGTTAAACAAGCAACCATTGTTTTATTTTTTTAAACACCAAGGCATTCACATTTTTAATTTTATTGCTTCCCTAACATTTTTTCTTTTTGCCTTCTTTCTTTAGGGAAAATCTATTCTAACATTTTATTCTAACATGGATGTTCAAAAATATAAATTTTCCTAACATTTTTTAATTTTTATTTTTCATCCATGTCTTAACTTAGCACTTTTTTTATTATTTTTTTTAAACTACCATGCTAACTTATCAAAACCAGATAATGTTACAACAAGGGAAAACAATCTTTTCCTTAAGGATTTTATTCAGTTCAGTTTTGATTTGACTTTCAAGATGGGGGTGAATTTTCCTCAACTTTTGTTGTATAGGATTCTCAGTGGATGACATTGGGATAGTATGTTGGATAATGGAGGTATCATATGTTTTAAGATCTTCATATTTCCGTGCGAAAACGTTCTTATATTTCTTCAATAAATGAATGAAGGCTAATATTTCATCAGACGAAAGACCAAGTCCTAAATTAATATTCTGAGGATTGAGATATGTGCCAAGGTTTACTAGTTCAAACCTTAAAGTTGAACTTTGCAGTTTATAATTAGTAACATTTTTAAACATGTCTTTGAGATCGTAAATATCTTCAAGCTTAACCACATATTTAGGTATGGCATTCTCTTCAATTTCTTGATTCAATTTCCTTTCATGTTCATCTTCATTGATTATCTGATCATCATATGACCATTCTAATGTGAGAAAGTTTAGAGCATATTCATCATTGTTAAAAATCTCCAATTAGTGACATTATCAGGAATATATGTGCAAAAAAATAAATTCTATAGAAAATCTATCTGGACTATAATCCTGAGAAGGAATAAGTATGGATGCTACATTAGCTATAATATTAGCACTTTCATTTTGGAGCCTTGGAATAAACAAGATTGAATGCTAAGAAGTGTGATGTAAGAGATTGTACTAATTCCTAGTAATGCTTGAGATGACCAGAAATACAGTGAATAGTATTTCTTACCTGTTTGATGATTATTTCAGAGTCACCATAGACTTGAAGATATTTGACACCCAGATCTATTGATTTTTACAAGACTTGGACCAGTGCCTCATATTATGTAGTATTATTTGTGCATTCAAATTCTAGCCTACAAGCGAGCATTTTCTTTTCTCCTTCCAAACTAATTTGTATGCAACCAGCTCATGCACCTTCACCAGATTTTGATCCGTCAAAGTATAATGTCCAGAATAAAGTTTTAACACAAGGTTTATCTATGATATTTATACATTTGGAGGAGTTTGACTGAGAAAAAAAAATTATTTGATAATTAATGGAGTTGATAAGAAATGGAGATTTATGAGCATTGAAATTGCCTAAAAAAGATTCGGTAGAGTAATTTCCAATAATGTTATTAGTGAAATCCATGGGTTCATTTTCATCTTTGAAGTCGAATACTGAATATTTCATGTGTTTTTCACGATCAACTCAAATTTGATTTGTCTTACCATTGCAGGGAAGCCACATATGAGACCAATCAGTTGTGAAATAACCATGAAGTTTCTATGACCAATCTCTACTTAGAATTAAACCGTAAAAGTCATTAATTTCAGCAACCAAAATATCAATTACTTGATGAAATTTTGAATTAGATGCTATCCTGATAAGGATAGAATTCATTTATCGTATTACCTTGACTTTGGTTCTGTCTAATTGCACAATGTATACTGCAGAATTTTGTGGAGCAATCTTTAATTTCAAGCAAATAGAATAAGGCATGATGTCTGAAGAAGCTCCACATTCTATTATAAAATTATGCACATTTGTGTTAAATACTTCAAAATTCAAAATAAAATTAGGAGTACGTGAATTATACCTATCTTTGATTAGAATAGCATCATTTGTGTCGACTTTTTCTGATGAATCAGTAGGAGGTTTGCCAAATCCTTTTGAGGCTTTGGAAGTAACTGGGGCAGGTAAGGGTGAAGCAGGGACTGCATTCAACTCTTTGAGTAATATTTTATGTTGTTGTTTTAATTTACTCAACTCATTCATGTAGATATTTTCCTTCACGTTCTTCATGTTTCCATTATATTATACTCGATAATATCATAGACAACTAGGGTCTTTGATGTAGATGGAGTGGTATAAGAAGTCGTGCTTGATTGAGGAGAAGGAGTCCTTTTGTTTACAACTTTATCCTTAACAACAGGGGATGGAGATTTTTGCTTTTGATGT
Source organism: Pinus albicaulis (assembly GCA_034641835.2). NCBI lineage: Eukaryota > Viridiplantae > Streptophyta > Pinopsida > Pinales > Pinaceae > Pinus > Pinus albicaulis. Next base: position 596,059,033 of record CM076577.1, on the reverse strand, counting down.
GACTGAGGAAGATCTGTAGAATTTTTACTTCTAGTGTTAACTGGGAGCGCTTCATGATCATATTCATTATCAGATTTAGGAAGAAAAATTTCCCATAATCCATGAACTTCGACTAATTCCTCATCCTATGATTCTTCTACAGATAATATTTTTTCATCCTGAACTTCGTCTTGATCTGATTCAATGTTTAAGATTACATTTGGTGGTTGAGAATTTGAAGCTTGAGTTTTCTTAAAAGATCTAAAAGGTTTCTTTGAAGAAGATTCAACTACTTGTTTTTTTATTTCAAGAATATCATTTGACATAGTTTTAAGAACCTTTTGTAATCCCTCAAGATCGTAAGGATCCTTGGATGTTTTCTTTTTGGGTTCATCCTTGAATGAAACCTTTTTAGCTTTTCTTTCCTCTTGTGAATTTTTCTATTCTAAAGCAAGAATTCTATTTTCTATAGAAAAGACCTCTTTCATATTTTCTACCAAAGTAGCCTTATTGGCTATATCTAAGAAAAATTGTTATATTAGAAGGAAGAGAGGATATATACCATTCAATTTGTACATCTACACCTAGTTTTTATGTAGTTGGGATTTTATTGAGCAAATTATTAAATCTGGAGTTGAAATATTTAATCTTTTCACCTGTATTTTCTTTGAAATTTGAAACATTATTGATGAGAGTAGCAGTGGTAAGATCATCACCAAATTTAGTTAGAAATTGTTTCTCAAATGTGTCCCAACTATTAATGGTTCCTAGTGGTAGTGAAAAGTACCATGATCCAGTTGATCCTTGAAAAGTATAGGGAAATAATCTTACTACACAATCTTCTTTAGAGACATCATTTAGATTCATAAACAACATTAAATTATGGAGATGTTATTTTGTGGGGAGACCATCATCTAGATTATACTTTGGTAGCCATATTTTTGGATGCTTAGGTAAAGGATGAAGAGGACCTACTATTTGAACAGCCCCAGGATTGGTCCAAGTTCTATTTTCCATTGTATGGATCGGATGATTGACTTGTCCTGAAGAAGGATTTGGAGTGGAGGAAGTAGTTCTAGTGGTGGATGTTGGTGAAGAAGATACAACCACTGAACTGATACTGATTGAAGCAGCACTAGTAGACTGGGAAGAAGAGACGTGAATTGATGAATAAATTAGTTGAGAGGATGTAAAAGAAGGAGGAATAAATGATGGATTTTGAGGGGAAGAGGATGAAATAATCTCACTAGTGGATGATTGAGTCTCAGATATCAGATATTTCCTATGATGAGATTGAAGAGGAAACTCAAAAGGGATTATTCTGAGCTTTTCACACTTAGACTGAGTTAATACACCTATTCCTTGTAATACTAAAGTAACACTTACTTTATAGGTTTCAGAAAGTATAGGCTTTTCTGCCGAAATAGACATTTATTCTAATTTATTTATTAAGTTTTGTACTTTAGGTGATTCTGGGGTATAATCAGGGGAGATTTATTTGGGAATGGAACTAGGAGACTTGGGAGAATATTGAACAACTTCTGATCTATGGATGAGGGATTTTGATCAAGGACTAGAAGTTGTAGGAGATTTTGAGGGAGAACGACTCTTTAGATGATATTTGTTTTTTGGACTAAGGTTTGGTGCCATTCATATTCTAATGGCCCTCCTTCTAGCGCCAAAAATTTTTAGGCCCTGAAAATCAGTGCAACAACATTGGGGAAAACCACCCGGTCAGGGACTTGAAAATCATCCCTTATCTGTTTGATATGGTGGCTTTGACTCGATTTATGGGACCAGTTTCCCAGTGAAATATAATTGGATGGATGGATGGTATTATAACTAACTGTAACTTGATAGATGAGAGTGATAACAAGCTTGAATTAAATAAATATACCCATCTATATCTATCTTGGGATGAATTATCTTTCTGTGTGATTTAAAAATATGATCTTTCAGCGAATGCAAATAAAGAATATACAAACACTTAGAGATATGAAAACAATTTGAAATAATTGGTTTAATTAAATAGTTAATTAAATCAATTGAATAAGCCTATATCACATCTATTTATTGCATGTATTTAATATGTACCAAAGGATGGCAATCGAACATGTTCAAAACTGAAATAATTCCTGATTGTTTTAAAAATATACATAAATCAAAACATCATAAAAAGAATTAACCATTTCTCATTTGGAACAAAAAATTAACATAAAGATAAAAGTACCATGTATACGTTAACTCTGCACATTTGAAAAACAGTGTTTGGTCCAGCCTTTTCTATTAAGAAAACTTTAAGAGTACAAAGTTGTGACTTCTGTAAAGTCTTCCTTTCAAAATTTCAGGACCCCTTCTTAAAAGACATGAAGGGGTTTATATAATAAAATAGAGAGTTTAAAAATAGTAATTACAATAAAACCTAAGGAGGTTTAAAAAAATCTCCTTAAACTACGTGAAAATAAAATTAGAAACAAAATTTAATGGGGCGACTTGCTTGAAGATTTCCTTGTTGTCCCATCAGCCATTCGTTCCTTCAATTGAAGGATATTGAGCATAGGATTAACCTTGGAAGGTTGTCCTGGCCTGATGCACAGTTGTCCTATGTAAACCGCATCTGAAATTGGAGGCATCATATAGGAAAAAGTATTTGTAAGAGAGTGAAACATAAGCCATTGGCTATGTGGCTTTACCAAATATTTCCAATACTTTTCCCAATCTAACTTTTCCAATTTCCTGATGTTTTCATCTTTTACCTTGGAGATTTCGTATCATTTCCTTATCAAATATTTAACAATAGGAAGAGAACCAAAAGGGCATTCATCAATAATATTAGCAGCGATGAGATTATGGTTGAAAATATTATTAGCCACATCTCTAGCTTTGTTGTTGGCCCTTTCATCTTCTTTAATTTTCATATCCCAATCAGTAAATAAATTTCCCTTTTTGGAATCCTCAATCCTGGGAAGATTAACCTTTCGACCATCAGTATTATCTTTCCAGGTGACATACTATGAAATTTGGTCGTCGATCTCATTGAATCTAATCCTTTGGTCTGCTACTTGATTCATCAGTGAATCACTTTGCTCACATAATTCAATGATACTTGACAATTTTTGATAGAAAATAACTTGTTGTTGTGCTAACAGGGTGTTCATTTCCAGTGCTTCTTTCCTAAATTCATCTATTTTCAGATTGTATTTCAATTTCTCAACAGTGAATCACAATTGATGAATTTGAGTGTCCTTAGCACCAATTTCAGTTTGGTGTTGCAGCTTCAATTGACCAATCCTCTCTTGGAGCTATGATATCTGTACATGTAGTTGATGGTTGACATTTTTCTTCTTTTCATGTAGTTCCTGTTCTAATTGTAGGATTATTTCATCCTTTTATTTGATTAACTATTGAACTTTGGTGGCCTTATCTATAGTAGTGGATTCATAGGCTCCTATGAACTAGGTCAAATGAGTTAGATCTTGAGAAGGATCTACTTGTGAATCTTTCCAAACTACCTCCATTGGAAAATATCCTAGAACAAGGAATTGAGATTGCTCTGTTCTCATTCTTTTTCTTTGCCTTCTCATAATAGCTTTATGCTTAGGACTATAAAATATGTCTGGAGGAGGGATTTCTTCAATTTTTAGTACAATTTCTGAAGTCGAGAAGGTCAGTATGAATTCCACTTGTTTAGTACTAACTAACTTATCATTTGACCCAACAATAAATAGGTTTTGACTTTTGCTTTGAGGCGTTTGCACTATTTTTTTATGACCAATGATGATCACTTCTTGGTCTCCTTTGATTAAACTCCTTCCAGACATCATTCAAGTTACTTGGAAACTCTAAATTCATGGTTTGAATTTCAGCAGATTTATCCTCTTTAGTTTTACTAAGGACTTCAGCATCCGTAGGTGTTTGTTCATTCTCTTGTTATTTTTGTGTGATGGGTTGGGATACCTCTAGAATTTTTAAAGGAATCCCTTCCAATATTTTGTTTCTATATTGATTTAACTTTGATAGCTATTGTGTATTGAGGCGTAAGGTTTCTAACTTCTGAACTATGAAATAAGTGTCGACTAACTCAAACAAGTCATTGAAATCATCTTCTTCATGCACAAAAGGTCTGAATTTTACTTGAGTGGTAGAATCATTGGCAACTTGATTTAGGTCATATTGTCTGTTTGAAATCATAAACAATTTCAAACATTCAATTTGGTTGACTTGTAATCCTGTGTGCTTATAGTTGTCTAATGCATAGAAACTGAAGTGAATTGGAAAGGAGGGCCATGAATCTTTCTTGGCTTCCTTTAGAAACCTAGTTAATCCATTTCCAACAGTTTGATAAGTTATTTCTCTTGCGAGAAGTTTATCTAGAACATATAATGGTAAAACATGAGGCCAATCCAAGCTCCCGAAAACTTTAGCATAGGTAAAAAATTCTTCCCCAAACCATTTTTCAATGGAGGAGAAGTCAGCTTGAGCTTCTTTAGATAACCTGAGGGCTTTTTCATTGAATTATAGGGAGCATAAATCCATGGAATATTTTATAAAAACAAAATTCATATTTTGACTCCCATAAAATGCTATGATAAACATGAATGGGGAGAGGGTCCTGGATATTCCATTTCCAACCCATGGTTGGAAAATCTGAAGTAAAACATACAACATCCATAATGTAAGCGCTCATGTAAAATGGGGAAATATTTTGGACGAAATAGAACGATTATTTCTATATCCAGAATCTGAGTGGCTATATAGTTTGACAAAATGGTTCCCCAGTCCATGATATAATAATATGTGACTACTTCCATTAGGGAAACCAATTCAACTAAAAATTTGGTGGTATCAGGCTGATCGAAGAGTCTATACATCATTGCAGCAACATAACAATAAGGACTGGACATCATTGCTGGAAAATTGCACATAAATTCTTTGTTGTGGACCTTCTCCGGGTCTGGAATGTGATACATTAACTTCAAGGCTTTTGCTTTGAAAGAACCTATCAGTGTTCCTCTATTGGTTAGGAAATTATGCCCCCAATATTGAGGTTTTTTATTATCCATCTTACCATATCTGTGTATGGTAAAATTTTGGGGTGCGCAGCAACCCGATGTATAAAAGAATTTGAAACTTTATCTAAAGTAGCTTCTGAAGAATCATAAGCATCTGCAATAGCTTTTTGTTGAACCTTATGACATTCTCATCCTAAAATAACTTATACATCACTTCCCAGGAGGAAGAACCACTTTGCGACCCTCATGTTGTGTTTGTGAATAGAGTAAGAATTTTTGTTCTTTCACTTACAGTAGTTGTATGATTTGTGGGTGCCATAGGTTTCTTAGATTTCTTCACACCTTTCGACATTTCCAAAGAGCTCTGTTTATTTGGACTCGCCTGTGAAAAGTGAAGAATCATAAGTAGAAAAGAGACAACTTTGATTTACAAATAATAAAGTACCTTAATAATGGAAACAATCAAGCGAATGAAACTTGGTACGCGATTAATACATAAATTCAATGTTCTTGCAGTCAAATCATTTTTGGAAGCATGGGCTATAAAACTATTTAAGTTGTGGCATTAATGGACAGTTTGGGTTTATGTGCCCGTGAAATCATTCCAGCATTTAAAAGATATATGTCGCATCGCGGATGTTATTCATGTGTGAATATTTATAGAATGTCGATTGGATACCTTTTTCCGATTGCAATATCGCAATTGCAATTTCAGCAAAAATGAACGAAGGGAAAGAGTGGTCATGAAGTGAAAGTGCGACGCAATAGAGTATATCGCATCAGGGAAATGTGGAGGATGATTTTAATATTTTCATGATAAAACTACGAAATGTGATTTGTGATTTGACTATGTGGCGGAATTGGGTCCCGCGGTTTCTTTCTCGTAGAATTTCATTTGGGAAATGCCTTTTTCCTTTGTTAAAGTGCTTTATTATATTTTGCATCGCAATTTGTATTAAGTGACTTTTTAAGAGTCATATGTCTTTCATGCGATATTGCGGTTGTGATATTATAATTGCTTAACATTTTTCACTTAAGTGTCTTTAAAATGAAAACTCAATGTTTTTAACCAATTTCATTCCTATATATATATATTTGAATTAATTTCTTAAGGGTTTTATTTATTCTACTCTAAAAATTTTAAAGGGTCCCCATTATTTTTCTAAGGTAACTATACTAAAATAATAGGCTTTGTTGAATAGCACAACACAACATAAAATACTTCTCTATTCATAAACAATCATACACGAATTTGCAATACATAAAACAACATCAAAGATAAATCATAGAAAAATTGTGCAAATACACCGAAGTACTTCAGAATATTCCTGCTCTTTAGTAATAATTTGTCTTTCCAATACAATCCTTATTAGACCTATGCACACAGCTACAGGTGGTCTGTGCACACAACTACAGACCAAGGCCTCCTCTTACATAGCTGCGGAGCCTTCTCCGAAGACCCAAAATAGACTAAAATACAAGTAATTCTCATCTTGTGCTCATACAATCATGATTCCATTCTTATCTTCCTATGAATTAACATGAATTCTCTTTATATAGCTTTATTTCTTACAATACCATGGTCTTCAAACCATGGGTGGAGCTCAAAATATCAAAATCAACCCGATCCCTTTACAAAAAGAGGGGCTTTGACCCGCCCCAAAGCCCCTAAAACTCCTAAAACTTCGCGTGCAGCTTTTAAACTTATTTCTACTGGATTGCGCACTCCATTTTCTCAAAATTTGGAGTCTTTAAATAAAAACTGGACCAAGTTGGGCCATGCCCAACAGGCCCCCGACACTCATAAGTGACTCTTCCCGAGTCACTCAGTAGGTGTGCCATGAGTATTTTCTTGAATTTTGGTGTAGGCATCCTTCAGTGAATGAATCATCGTTGTAAATTGTGTTTGCTCCTGGTGCACCTATTCCAGTAGCTTCTCTGTAGTCGGACTTATGATGCTTTGTAGTAATTCCTTCTATTTATGGCACATCTCCTTAAGCTTATCATCAACTATATGAGACATTTGAATGGCATCATCTTGCCATGGCTACGTTCAAGCTACGATTATCTATTATTTCCTTTGAAGCTCCTCGATATGACTCTACAGATTCTTTCCTTCCTGTATTCGGGCGAGTTGCTGCGAGGGTGTTCGTGTCCTCCCCGTGACTTTTATCTCATCAAACATTTTCTGATTTTCCAGAATATCTTCTTCAATATGTTGAACATTTGGATCCTCCTACAATGAGTTCTAGATTTCCATGGTTTCTTCGAATATCTTGCCATAGTCCTTTACTATGGTAGAGGCACCTTCTAGCACATCCTCCATATCTAATTCATGCTACTCTCACAACTATGAGGTGTTTTTGGTTGCAGCCTGATCTATAGCTCATTAATCTGCATTTGTAGCTTGAACTTGACCCTCTCCATTTCATGCTTGGACTCCTTGATTATAATCATGAGATTCACAATATTTTCCTTTGGGGTTTCCTTGGCTTGGTGTTACACAATAATTTTTCATCATTCTCACATCCCATAATTGATCCTGAAGTGCCCCATGACGGACCCTGTGCAATGTTTCAACTATGGAGAAATATGTAAAGACATCCCCTGAAGACTCAAGTAAAAATTCCTTGGAAGATTACTGAAGGAACTTGGTCAAAACCCTAGTTTTTTGGGTCAACACATTTTCAAGTTTCATGATCTCACTGATGTTAGATTGACATTTTTTGCTTAGCACTGCCAGTGCACTTATTTCTTGGAAAACTACGTTGGTCCCTTTCTGGAAATGTTTCCTCAAATGGGGAGAAGCTTTGACCTCTAGAAGTTCCAGGGCAGAGAGTTGGTTGTTAAATGGTGGTAATAGATTCAAGATCTCTAATTTTAGAGCTTTGATATCATTCATGGGGATTTATCCCTTATAAAGTGGGCCTTCCTCCTCCTTTCATGGCTCCCATACTCTTCTCCCTTCCTTTAAATTGGTACTTGTCCTTCCACTATTGTTTGTTCATTTTTGGGGCTAGTCTAAACTCTTGTTCCCTTTACATTATTGCACTATGATAACACCTAATTTTTTTGGGAGAAGGAATGTTTTAGAGATGCAATGAAGGACCCAATTTTCACCAAAGGAGATGCCTCTGACATCAAGGCTTGGGTTGTAATCTCTCTCTTTTATATTCATCAATAAAAACATCTGATGATTTATTTCTATATGTCTAATCTTTTATGCAAATATTCTGGTACTCCTTGATCTTCTAGATAGCTAATGTTTAATGATTATTTTGTATTGGATTACGGTTGTTGTTTCCTCTTAATCATCCGCAGGTATTCATGTTCCACCAGTAGCAAGGAGCGAGCCTAAAAGCATCGTGGATCAAAGTCATCATCAATGAGTTCGAACATGGAATCAGGAAAAGGTGCCTTTGTCTCCTTTCTTGCCACATTTTGAATGTTAGTTAAGAAATCTTTGCATTAGAAAGTATCTCAAGTCGCTAGACCCACTCTAGGGATAGAGAGATTGCCTCTGTCTGCAGAGGGGATTTATCTTCACAATGGAATTTTTGACTCCACTAGGGAGCTTATCCTCTTAGCCTTTTTTTCTCGGACTGATCTTTGATCAGTTTGAATGATCATTGAAATCTAAGCTTGCTTAGGTCTTTGTTAGTTTGCATAGGGTTTCATATTAATTTCACAATCTCAGGTATGGTTTTGGTGTGAAACTCTATTTTTTTTCCTTGTTTTAGCACCCAGTGTGTTTTCTGTTTTCACAGTAGCGTAGCCAAAACTATTCTATATAGCACAGCCATGTTGATTTGTCTTTCAGCACCCTTCTGCTCATCACAGAAGCATTGATCTCAGACCTAGGAAAATTTAGGGTTTCCACTTTTTTTCCAATGTGTCCTGGACCTTGAAGAATGTCTGTTGAGTCACAATGACCTTTGCCTGTGTGTTTGACTTTTTTGTCTTGTTTGAATGAGTGTTTTCGTTTTTTTGACTTTCTTGTGAAGCTAGAGGAATTTCGACCATTTCAAACACCTTTTTCTTCATTGCTTCTAACTTGGTTTGAAGTTGATTGTCATATGCACTGTTCATCACTGCATTTCTGATCTTACCTTCAATTTACCATCAAACATAAGTGATGAGCTCCATCATTAGACATATTTGGAGGGGTTAATGGTCACCTTTTTTCCTTCTTAGATCTATTTTTCTTTCTTTTTTATTATTATTTGGTTTTATGATGCTAGTATAGGTGGTGATTAAGTCTAACATACTCTGAGTGCCTAATATGAGGTTGAGTGTAGAAAATCATGATTTATTAAGTATTTTTATAAGGATTTTATCATAAATACTTGGAGGCGACAGCAAGGAGAAATTATTGGAGGATTTTCCACCATCCTTAACTCTCAAAGACAGCCAAAGTATCCCAAATATTCTCTCCAAGCAATTCAAATTCCAAAGCCAGCCAAAGGATCCCCAAGGATTCTCTCCAGCAATTTGAATTCCAGGGGCAGCCAAGCACTCAATCTTTGTTTACTTGGATTCAAGTGGACTCAATCACTATTTTCCGAGGAGTTGTTCATAGTTGCCCTGTAGAATAAATAGAGCAGAGATAGAGCTAGGAGTTAGCCAGTGAATCGATTTCAGTTGAAACTTTGTTGCAAGCTATTGGGCTTTTTATTTTACTCAGTGATCAAACTTTCAGAGATGTATATGGTTATTATTTTATGAAATGAGCAGGCTGATTTCATTCGACTGATTTAAGTTTAAGAGAGCTAGGCTCATGGGTTAGGGCCCAATCCATGTGCCTAGGCTTCTCTACTGTTTTCAGTCTTTCCTTTCTATCATTTATTTAGTTTTTCTTCCACCATTTAGCTAGATCTGCTTCTGATAGTTTCATTGTTTCCTAGTCTTTGCTTTCAGTTTGTTGTTGTAGATTTTCATTTGCTTGTGAGTAGCAGAATAGATGAAAAACTCCAAACGTTGTGGTCAAGCCTCCCCCTCTCATCTCTGTCAATAGAGTTCGAGTAGGATAGACCTTCCTACAGGCCAAAAATTGCTTTCTGTTTGAGTTTAGGGAAGAAAATGCATTACCAGGTCCGAGTCTCTCTTTCATTGTTGTTATCACGCATTTTTGTCTACTTTCCGTGCATTAATCCGTAGGTGTGTTATACTTTTGAGCACTGTTGGTGTGCCTCCATTCCCTCCTGTTTTCCCCTTATTTTTTGTTGTACCCTACCTTTTTCCCTAAATACACTCAAGCCCCACAGCCCGCCTTATTCCTTTGTTTTCTTCATTCACAGTTACCTTACCTTTGTTAACGCAAAACACGTAACAAACATTCGAAAACCAATGAAACACGACTTCCGCCTTTCCTCCTTGAAATCCTCGCAATCGTACTTTGCTGACTGCAAATCGTAGCGTTTAGTTCTTCCTTTACAACTTACTGCAACTCCACCGCATCGCAATCGCACGCCGCAACCTTTTTCCCTTTTCGTTAACACTTATCGCTCCTAAAACCTTATTGCGAAATATCGCAATCACAATTCGCATCACCTTCCTGAATCATATTTCGCATTTCACACATCGCAATTCACTCATTCCATTTGTTTTCTGTTAATAATTTCCACCTTTGAACCCCAATTGCAATATTACCGTACTCCTTTACCATGTCACCCATCGTAATCGCTCGTCGCACCTTTTTTCCTTTTCCCTTAAGACTTACCTCTCTCCTTTTTCGATCACGATATTTCGATACTACATATCGCAGATTGCAGTTCTTACCAAATCACAAATCATAAATTGAACCTTTTACCTTTTTTTTCCGTTACACTTACCGCTTGTTTCCGCCGACTGCAATATTGTTATCGCACTTTGTCGATCTTCCCTACCGCACTTCGCACATCGCATTATTTAGCATGTTCCCTTTAATGCTTACCGATCCAACTTCGTGATATCGTGATTGCGATATCAGTCCCACCTCCACCTCGCATCTCTGTCATTGCATATTTCGAGTTATTCTGCTCCAAATCCTTTTGCGCTATAATAAAGTCTTAATCTGGTTTAAACCCCCACTTTCCACTTCTAAGCCTCATTTCATGTGTTAAGCCCTCCATTAGCCTCTTTAACACTTTTTCTTTTCTCCAAGCTACAAATCAACACTCTTTTTAATTATAATTAAGTCATGGATAGCTTAGTTTCATGAGTAGAAGCATGATAGATAGACCATAGGATAAGTAGAGTGCATTTAGCCGTTTGGCTAAGTTAAGTGTGGTTTAGAATTAGTTCCCTTTCTGCCATTTGTTTTCAGCAAGTTAAATTAGTTTCCTTTCTTTCATTTATTTTCTGCAAATTATATTAGTTTCTTTCTTTTCATTTCCTTCAACAATTGGTTTAGTTTTCGTTTTATTATTTCCTTTCAGAAATTTACTTTTCAATTTTTTAATCATAGTTTAAGCAATAGAACCCTTTCGTAAAGCAGAAGAGGATGACATGAACATAGTGCATCTGTTGTATATATAGCACTATCACCTCCAAGTTTGTATGAACCCTGGGTTGATAAAATAAAGTAGGGTAGCCCCTGGGAGTCACAGCACTCTTGGTGCAATACCAGGGCTCACCACTTTTTGGTGTCGTTTCCGAGGAGGTGTCTAGTAGATGCTTTGATTTTGTTTTTAGCATTCTTTTGTGCTTTCCTTTATTTTCATGTCATTTCAGAAATATTGAAAAAATACAAAAATATTTGATTTGTATGCCTCGTAGGACTAGCAATACTCAAAGACAAACCTTACCTAAAACTCCCACATTGCCTCCTAGCCACCATTCACTCTTATTCAGTGGCAGTGAGATTGAACCCCCTCTAGGAGAGCCTTCTGGATATTTTGAGGATCCTATTAGGGAAGAAGAAGAATACCTTGTTTCAACTGAGGGACCTGCTTCACCTATCTTAACCATGGATGGGATCTAGAGAGCCTTTCCCATAGGAGAGGTAGATGGGGAAACTAAGATGAATAACATTAGCCCCTCAGCTCTTCCACACTTCCATGGACTTACCTCTGAGGACCCTGACACATTCATGTTTTAATTTGTTGTTGTATGTAGGACTTATGACTACACGTGTGATGATCAGAAGTTGAAGCTATTCCCATCCACCCTTAAGGATGCAGCCTTGCGTTGGTTCATGGGTCTGCCTGGGGATAGCATAAATACATGGGCACGGATGGAATAGACCTTCGGCAGCAAATAAAAATACTATTGTAGGTCCAAGGAAACTAAGGATGAGATCTTTAGGATGACTCTAGGGCCAGAAGAATCCTTAGAGGAATATGAAGAGAGATTTAAACTAAACTATAAGAGAGCCAACTGTACTCTTGATCCTAACTCACTTAAACTTGTACTTCTTCGAGGGATCAGTGAAGAGATGATAAAAACCTTGAATATGCTAGTAAGAGGAGATATCTACCAACAACCCTATGAAGCAATCAAAATTGTCTTACGGGACCATTCTAGGGAATTTAGGAAGAAGGGCAGAACTAGCCAAAGTACATCCAATACCCCTTCCTCTTCCACCTTCATAAAACATGAGATTGGAAACATGTTAGACGACTTCAAGAGTGACATTTTTCACACCTTTGCTTTGCAAATGGACACAATTCAGGTCAAAAGGAAGCAAGAAGAAGCAGAGAGAGCCTTGGCCATATTTTTTCCTAGATGTACCAGGAAGCACCCAAGAAATGAATGTTCGCTGAATGTCATAAAGGTTTGCTTAGTCTATGAGGATAATCATACCACAGAAAATTATCCCTCCTTACCTGGACTTAAAGCTTTATATCAAGGTGGGAAATCAATTCCAGAGCAACTTGGTTTCATCAACCAGAGAAGGCCTCAAGGCCCTCAGCCATACCAATAAGGTATGAAAGGTGCACCTTACTCTTACTATCACAACAATCAGAGTGTACCCATGCAACCTTCATACACCCCCACTCCTCCATCCTGGTCTATACCTCCTATTTGGCCTTACAACCCTTCATATCATCCTCATCCAGTAAACCAACCATTCTAGCAGTATGTTCCACAACAACCTCAGTGGAACAATCCATCCCAAGGGTGGAGGACTCAACACAATCTACCACCTATTCTAATGCCTCCACCCACACCTCAACCTTAGCCTTAGCTTACTCATGTTGCTCAACCTAGGCTACCTATACCTGCACAGGCCAATCCGAACCTGAACAACGGATAGGCACAGCAAGCTCCGAGTGGAGAAACATCCTATCCAACTTATGCTATGGAGATACAGGAGGTTAACCTAAGGTTGGGAAGAGTACTCCCGGAAAACCATCCTCCACCTCCACCTGTAGAGGTTGAGAAGGAAAAGGAAGAAGGTAACACTCAGATCCAACCACCTCCTTTTCCTGAGCACATGATCCACCCTAGTCAGCACACCCAGAGGAGACTAAAGTCCTGAGAGAATTGGAAATTTTTTGTGTAAAGATACCACTTCTCCAGGACATTAAGGATGTCCCTATCTACAATATGCTCATCAAATAAAAGTGCTTCAAGAAACCTAGGAGAAGAAAAAGAGATACCCCCACCATTAATGTGGTAGGACAAATGTCTGACCTAATATAGGGAAGGGTGATATTTCCAAAGTACCTAGACCCTGGTAGTCCAATTGTTGATGTGCATGTAAATGGTGTCATAGTCCCCAACACTCTGATTGATCTAGGGGTTGACGTCAATGTCATGACCAAGGAAAATATGTTGAAACTTGATCCCCAAGGGACTTTGAGGAAAACCACAACAGTTCTGCAACTTGCAGATTGATCCACAGTAACTCCGGAAGGAATTATTGAGGATGTCATTGTTACCATTGACTCTTGGGAGTATCCTACAGATTTCCTTATCCTGCAACCAAAAACCAAGTTTAATGGGTATCCTCTCATATTAGTGAGACCTTGGTTAGCCACCACAGATGCTTATATTAGCTGTTGGGCCGAAAACATGACTATCAAAAATGGGCCTTTGTCTAAACAGCTAGCGTTATATCCTCCAACCCATCCTTCCATTGATCATGATCTCCCTATATGGTTGGAGGATGAAGAACATAAGTTATATAACACTGCCCCTATGTGTACCATAGATGTTATTATTAGAGCGGGGCAGCGTGATGAATATGATCTCATCGACCATGCCATTCAAAACCAGTCCTACGCTAACATTCCTCTCAAAACCTTAGTCAAAGAGTCTGAAATCCAACCTTGGATGGAAGTGCACTCAGTTGAGTCGACCTCTGAAACCACCAAGGCTATTGATTTTGGCCCATACAGATCTCTGAAAATCAACTCAAACCTCTCGGATGAAGAAGAGAAGCAGCTATGCCAGCTTTTGAAAGAAAATATTGAAGCAATTGCTTAGGATTACAAGGACATGAAAGGGGTGCATCCTTCAGTATGCAGACATCACATTTACATCAAGGAAGGATGCAAGCTTGTGAGACAACCCCAAAGAATGATGAACCTGGCTCTAAAGGACATAGTCAAAGAAGTTTTGTAGAAACTATTGGATGCAGGGTTCATATATCCTATATCTAACAGTGAGTGGGTATGTAATATTCCTAAATTAGCATGCAACTAATTGGAATATTCATTTTTTCTTTTTCTTCTAGATAGATGAATAAGTGGGTAGGGAGACCCATAAATCTCTTTAGTAGGAACAAAATCCCTCTTAATTTGAAAATGGATCATCATGATAGCTGGATAAAGCACCTCCATATGTGAACAGGGGAAAAATCATTTGGACAAGGTTAATGTTGACCAAATCAACAGCGCTGGTATAGAGAGAGTGGAGCATCAATGTGAAACAACGCAGAGTTAATGGAAGATAGTCTACATGTGAGTAGTGCCTTTAATGAGTGGGACCCAAGGTGAGAAGGCTCACAATTCATATAAGGAAGGGCAAGGAAACCATAGAAGGCATGTTAGATGATTATTAATTTTGATCTTTAGATTTGCAAATTGTCAAGTGACATTTCTATGCATGCTTTGTTGTTTAGCAGGGTCTAATGTACTATTTAGTACAAGGGTGTTCCTAAGTGGGGATCCCACATTCTTCCTACTCATGAGATATTATTGAGCTATATAGTCCACATCTATGCATCAGGCCAAGCTTCAGTCTTTAGCTACAGTACAGTTTCTTTTTAGAGTTTTGCTGTGTTGCAGGGTGTTGCAATGGAGGGGTGAGAAACCCACTTTCTGATCTAGTTTCTCAGTGGAGGAAGAATTATTTCCCTTGGGAGATCATCAAGGAAGGTTCATGAGCTTTATATCATATCTTGGCACCAAGCCAACCTATTTCCATCATCTACAGTGCAGGTTCCCTCTTTGACTGCGTTATTCTAGTGAGCATTTGCAGTGGAGGTTTCAAGGCTTGATTTGAAGGGTGAGATCGTCCGTGTTGGGATCAGCCTTTCACTTGAAGGATCTATTGGATGTTATCTATACATTCTACATCATTTTTAGCCACCTCCATCTAGTTATTCATTTGCAGCTGCAATTCAGCCCTAGGGCTGCATTTCGACATTTTTGCATTTTGGCTATTTCAGGAAACCCTTTTTTGGGTTGTCTTGGAAATGTGTTTGGGAGCATAGATCTCTAGCCCCAACACCTTTTGAGATATATAAAAGCATATCTACATTTTTATATCATTTCTGTAGCATTTCATGCCCTAAAACTGCGTTTTCTTCGCTCAACGCATTTGTATGGAAATTATTTCTCATGTATTGACATATTTGCTTAGTAGAGGCTTGTTTTGTATTGCTTGAGTGACTTGATCCTCAAGATATTGTGCCTATTATTTTCTAATATGTTTAATAATATGGTTGTACATTTGTCTCATGGAATGTTATATTGATTTATTCACTGTTGTTTCCATGTTTATGCACTATATTCCTCCTTCTCCCATTTGGGAATATTACAGTGGTATCAGAGCATAATATTGGCTCAACCTGTGAGTTTCAGCCAATATGTTATAAGAAGAAGAAAATAAATCTACAAAGATGGAAGGAATGAGATTTGTCTCATCACTTTTCAGATCTATGAAGAGCCTCTCCAAGGAGGTCAAGTAGATGAGAAAGGAGAGATGCAATGAGACCTCTAGAGGGTTTCAAGATGAGGAAGGTCCATGCACTTCCTATCAGCAGAATAAAGAACAGTATTGCATAGAGATCCAAAGAAACATACTATGCCCTTTTCCTTTGAAGAAGAAGACAAAAGGCATGGAGATGGAGGAAACTTATATCATGATATTCTAAGTGAGTATCTTGCAGAATACAAATCTCAATCTAGAGTTTTGAAGGAGAATCTAACTCTCCCACAGTTCATTCAGCTCAAAGAATAAACAAGACCCTGCAGCAATAGATTTCTATTGTCTAAATTTAATGGGTCATCCACATGCATAGCAAGGGCTTGGTGAATGAAGTTGGATGAATTTTTCTTGCTACATCCAGTAGTATATAGAGAAGCTGTTGAGATTGCAGCGTTGCACCTTGAGGGTGAAGAAAAAATTTGGTGGTTCAGCCATTTGAGTCATGAAAAAGTGACTGCATATGCAGATTTTACTCAGAGGTTGATCAAGAAGTTTGACAAGAAGAAATCAGAGGAGAAGAAACCTCCACCACCACTTGTTGTAGGAGCACTTGCATCAGGAGAAAGAACACTTGCACCTTTGCAAATTGGTCTTGATCTATTGACATTTAGAGTCCCATGCACTATTTTGGATATGCATGAGGAGGAAGAGACTTCTACCAGCATTGGTGCAGCTGTAGAGGAGCAGCCAACATCATCAATAGTTAGGGAATTCATCACACCGGAGGAAGTAACCCATGTAGTAGTACAAGATGTTCCCAAGCTTTACCAAGGTATGCACATACTTCCACTTCCTATTATTTCATCACATCATATGGAGGACTGTGGGAACATTCCATCAGGGAAAATACATGACCTAGGGTCAAAGCACGTTGCTGATTTGGAGCAGAAAAATATCACTACGTAGAGGACCCTTGATTTGTTCGAGGAGATATATAGTCATCTTGGTTATTCATTGATGAGCTACACACAACACTTTGGATTGGAGTGTAGGATTTTGGAGGATAGGATGAGCATTATCCTAGTCAATCCAGTGCAAAACTATATGTTCAACATCGTGCATGATCATGAGACAGCAGATGCACCATCATGGAGATCAACAACGATTTCATTGAGCAGCAATGATGAGTTGGGGGCCCAACTATCATTGGGACATTCTAATGACCATTCCACTTGTGTTGCATTGGATAGGCAGATGATTGATGGAATACATATTATGATGGATGATATCTCTCATTATTATGATAGATCCTTCTTGATGAGCACTTCACAGCTCAATGAGAAGTTTTTTCCTACAACATATTTGGATCCTTATAGGGTCAACTTGGTCATTGATGAGTGGTCTTCATTTGAAGTTCTCTAGGAGGTTGTACTTCAACATCCCATGAAGTGCAAAGGTAGTAATGTGATTTGGGAGGATGGTATTCTTCATTAGAGGGATACCAATTTTGAGCATGGAAGGATACACCCTGACTTGGATGGATGGGTGAGGATGGTGAGTAAGAGGTTGGTGAGCCACTTGCATATCTTTGACACAGGGCATTAGGAGGCATGGTTGCGGTGGCTACTCTTGAAAGAGTTTGGCCATCATGTGACATATCATATTTCAAAGGGTATGATATGGTTTGAGGCATTTCATGGCACCCATATGTTATGGCAACATAGTATTTGGTTATATGAGGCATTCTACAAGTCAATCATCGTTATGTTATTACATGAATTATATGATGAGGAGATGAGAAGGCAACAAGAGTTGTTGTTGCTTTGGATATTCTTGGGAGAGTATGGGCTGATTTTCTCCCATACTTTGCATGATGTTGCAGGAGTAGATGGTGGCACAATCATGGTGCAAAGGGGCTACTCATTAGCTTTGGAGGATCAGGAGGCACTTCCACTTTGGAAGGAATCTCCCATATAAAACAACATTATGGTAGATGACTTTGTCATTTGGCATGTCAAAGAATGGAGCTATGAGATGATAGGAGCCTTATTACAAAGGCCACAAACGATGTCACTTGGGAGCTTGGGTTTGTTGATGGATTATTTCCAAGATCACTTCACATATGAT
This sequence comes from Pinus albicaulis, assembly GCA_034641835.2. Taxonomy (NCBI): domain Eukaryota; kingdom Viridiplantae; phylum Streptophyta; class Pinopsida; order Pinales; family Pinaceae; genus Pinus; species Pinus albicaulis. The sequence goes on along the minus strand of CM076577.1, from coordinate 596,040,836 downwards.
GAACTTGATGGACAAGTAGGAGATGAGAGTGATGGAGTAGTGAATGGAGACATATATTACCATTATATGATCTTCTTGACTTGGATCTCCAAGCATAATAATAAGACCTTGTATGCAGCACATGGTTCAGTCCTTTCCATTCACAAGGGTCTCATGGAGACATATCATACCACTATGGAGAGATAATCCATGGATCTCATTATCAGCTTACTCTCAGTACATGGTGAGAATTGTATTTTTGCACTTATTGATCATCTAACACAATATTTTCATTCTCTTTCCATTTATATACAGTGCATTGCTCCATAAGAAGGCAAGTTTTTATTTGGGCTTCATGGTCTTTCTAAGACCAACATCTATGATGGAGATAACCATTTATTGTATGGCTTTGGGAAAGTGTTGTGCTATTCTTTGTATGCTCAATTGATACACAATTCCATTTAATATTTACTAGTATATGATATGACATACACAACTAGCAAATTGTTGGGAGACAACTTGCCATATTATGTTCTGAAACAGCAGTTAGCAAAACTGTGTTGTGACCACCTGGGAAACTGTTGGTACCTTCCAAAACTACATGAAACCTTCAGTATATTTATCATTTGGATGCCATATGGTGGTTATTTCCTATTCATCATATATGGGATAGTTTGGGCAAACATGATTCATGACACTAGAGAGAGGATCTTTGAGGATCCATTTTTCTTCTTACCTCTTGAAGGCAACATTATTGCAGCCCAAAATTAGTAGCCACTCTACACTTATCATAAGTGGAGAGAGGAAAAATGTGGGATATACAATTTGGTCTATCAAGTTCAACTATGCAGCCCACCTACATTACAGGAGCCTAAGGTGGATGAGTTTTTCCATGAGTTACCATTTTGGAGGGTGACTCATTTTTTGTGGATGATAGCTTGGGGATGGGAGCTTCACATGGGAATCATATTTCCCAATGTATTATATATTCCATGCTTCAAGAAGGCCTCTAGAAAACATATATTTTACTCCATGGATATCCCACTACTTCATGATGAGAGCCATTTGGATTTGTCACCAAAGGCTAGCTTATACACTTGGGAGGAGCAACTTGGAGACATATTGATGAGAAAGCATCTTGTTCATCAGAGTAACTTATCATATGAGGATTCTACAAGAGGAGAGGAGGAGGCTCTTCAGTTCTATCATTGCAGTTGCTTGAGGACAAGCAACATTTGGGAGGGGAGGACTGTAATATTCCTAAATTAGCATGCAGCAAATTGGAATATTCATTTTTTCTTTTGTCTTCTAGATAGATGAATAAGTGGGTAGGGATACCCATAAATATCTTTAGTAGGAAAAAAATCACTCTTAATGTGAAAATGGAACATCATGATAGCTGGATAAAGCACCTCCATGTGTGAACAGGGGCAAAATCATGTGGACAAGGTCAATGTTGACCAAATCAACAACGTTGGTATAGAGAGAGTGGAGCATCAATGTGAAACAACGCAGAGTTAATGGGAGATAGTCTCCATGTGAGTAGTGTCTTTAATGAGTGGGACCCAAGGTGATAAGGCTCACAATGCATATAAGGAAGGGTAAGGAAACCATAGAAGGCATGTTATATGATTATTGATTTTGATCTTTTAGATCTGGAAATTGTCAAGTGACATTTCTATGTGTGCTTTGCTATTTAGCAAGGTATTTTGTACTGTTTAGTGCAAGGGTGTTCCCGAGTGGGGATCCCACACTCTTCCTAATCATAAGAGATTATTGATATGTATATTCCACATCCAGGCATCAGGGCAAGCTTCATTCTTCAGCTACAGCGCAGTTTCTGTTCAGAGTTGTGTTATGTTGCAGGGTGTTGCAGTGGAGAGGTGAGAAACCCAGTTTTTTAGCAAGTTTCTCAGTGGAGGAAGAATTCTTCCATTGGGAGATCATAAAGGAAGGTTCTTGAGCTTTATTTCATATCTTGGCACTAGGCGAACCTATTTCCATCATCTATAGCACAAATTCCCTCTTTGACTGCATTATTCTAGTGAGCATTTGCAGTGGAGGTTTCAGTGCTTGATTTGGAGGGTGAGATCTTCAGTGTTGGGATCAGCCTTTCACTTGAAGGATATATTGGAGGTGATATATAAATTTCTACATAATTGTCAACCACATCCATCCAGTTATTTAGTCGCAGCTACAATTCATCCCTAGGGCTACATTCCAGCATTTTTTTATTTTGGGTATTTCAGGAAACCCTTTTCTGGGTTGTCTTGGAAATGTGTTTGGGAGCATATATCTCTAGCTCCAACACCTTTTGAGCTATATAACAGCAGATATACATTTTTATATCATTTTTGTAGAATTTTATGCCCTAAAACTGCACTATATTGGCTCATGGCATTTGTATGGTAGCTATTTCTCATGTATTGACATATTTTCTTAGTAGAGGCTTGTTTTGTATTGCTTGAGTAACTTGATCCTCAAGATATTGTGCCTATTATTTGCTCATATGTTTAATAATGTGGTTGTACATTTGTCTCATGTAATGGTATATTGATTTATTCACTACTATTTCCATGTTTATGCACTATATTCCTGCTTCTCCCATTTGGGAATATTACAGGGTGTCCCCTCTTGTCCTAGTCCCAAAGAAGAATGGGAAGTGGTGAATTTGAGTTGATTATTGAGAAAATAACAAAGCCACCAATAAATACCACTTCCCTTTGCCCTTTATAGACCAAATCTTGGATGGCCTTGCAAGGAAGAAGTCCTTTTCCTTCTTAGATGGGTTTAGTGGGTACAATCAAATTCAAATCAGCCATGAAGACTAGGATAAGACTAATTTCACCTACCCTTGTGGTACCTTTTCTTATAGATTCCTACCCTTTGGGTTATGCAATGCCCCAGCTACCTTCCAAAGAGTTGCCCTGAGCATCTTCCCTAATTTATTCCATGAATCTTTCGAAATATACATGGATGATTTCACACCAAATGGGGATGACTTCTAGGAAGCTCTCTCCAATTTGTGTAAAGTACTAAGAAGGTGCATTGAGATACATCTCTCCTTGAGCCTAGAAAAGTGTGAATTCCTAAAGAAAGCAAGGGTTATATTAGGACACTCCATATCCCAAGCAGGAATACAACTAGACCTGAACAAAATCACTATCATCAAAAGGGTACCTTCTCCTCAAAAGCAGAAAGATGTCAGGAGTTTCCTAGGCTTAGCTGGTTACTAAAGAAGGTTAATCAAATATTTTAGCAAGATGGCTTCGCCATTATTTGGGTTATTGGCCAAGGATTTTGAGTTTATTTGGTCTAGTCCTTGTCAAGAGGCTTTCAAGCTCATTAAGAAACAGTTGACTACTACCCCCATTCTCCGAGGTCCAAATTGGACTTTGCCCTTCCATTTCCACACTGATGCATCTGAAAACGTTGTAGGGGCAGCCTTAGGAAAATTAGAAGACAAAATCCCTTATGCCATTTATTTCATCAACAAGAATTTTTCCAAGGCCGAGCTGAATTATATTGTTATTGAGAAGGAGATGTTAGCCATTGTCCATGCATTGAACAAGTTTAGGAATTATGTAACTGGATACCAAACCTTTGTTCACATTGACCATGCAGCCATCAAGTATTTAATGAAAAATTGGATGTTAATGCTAGGATAATTAGATGATTGTTACTTTTGCAGCAATTTGATTTGACTGTTATTGATAAACCTGGAAAGTAGAATGTTGTTGCATATTTTTTGTCCAAGTTAGCTCTCCCTATAGGTGAAGAAGGAATGGTGGATGTCCAGTTTCCAAATGAGCATCTCTTTTCCATATCAGCACTCTCACCATGGTTTGCTGATATATCCAACTACTTGGTTGCTGGTAGACTCCCTCCCAATTTTTCATTCAGAGAGAGGAGAATAATCATCATAAAAAGTGCCCCTTTCACATGGATTGGGGGAAACCTTTTCAAGCTAGGCCCTGATAAAATCCTAAGGAGATGTGTGAAGGAAGAAGAAGTTTTTGATCTCCTCTCTGCATGTCATGATAGCCCATGTGGAGGTCACTTTGCTGCAAAGAGAACTGCTTACAAAGTTTTGCAGGCAGGATACTATTGGCATACCCTTCACCAAGATTCCAGAAGATACACCAGCAAGTGTGATCAGTGCCAAAGGATGGGGAAACCCACACAAAGGGATGAAATGCCTTAACACCCTCAGGTATCTCTTGACCCATTTGATAAGGGGGCATGGACTTTGTTGGACCTATCGATCCACCATCCGGACAAAATAATTATATCATAGTCTGCACTGATTACCCAACAAAGTGGGTCGAAAAAAAAGAAGTGAAGGTAGCAACCGAGGAGAAGGTAGCAGAATTTCTGAGGGAGAATGTGTTTTACAAGTTTGGATACCCCAGAGAAATAGTCTCTTATCAAGGATCACAATTCACCTCTCACCTCATTAAGAATCTTTTGAGGAAGCATAAGATTAAGCATAGAACTTATACTGCCTATCACCCTCAATCGAATGGCCAAGTAGAAGTAACTAACAGAGCTTTAGAGAGCATCCTCACCAAGGTTGTGATTCACAGCAGAAAATATTTGGTAGACATATTGGTAGAAGATACTTGGGCCTACAACACTACTTGGAAGACAACAACAAGATTCACTCCCTCTGAACTAGTCTATGGTAAGAAGGCTCTACTTTCAGTTGAGTTTGAATTCAATACTTTAATAATGGCAACTGAATTAAATATAGAGCCATCAAATTCCCAAAAAGAGAGGTTTTTGCAACTAAATGGATTGGATGAGTTTAGAATGCAAGAACTTCTTCACACAAAGGTAGTTCAGCTGCAAAGGAATGTCTGGAATGACAAGAACATCAAAGAAAAGACCTTCCAATAAGGAGATTGGGAGTTGTTGTATGATTCAAGGTTTAAAGACTTCAAAGGCAAGTTGATGACAAGATGATTGGGACCTTACACATTGGAAAAATGTTTTGATACTAGCACAGTTCAAATCAGAACCATAGATGAGGAAGGAATCCCCTTACTTGTCAATGGTCATAGGATTAAAATTTACAAGAGGCCTTTATCAAAGGTAGAATTCATAAATTCAATAAGCAAAGAGGTGTATGTGATGGGAAGCTCCATAGTTCCCCACGCCTCCTGAAAATAATAATAATAATAATAATAATAATAAATAAATAAATAATTATAATAATAAATATCCATGGGTGAAAACCTCTCTAAGGCACCTAAGGCAAGCTTGTGGGTTGAAAACCTCGATGGAGGTAGCTCACTTGCTCTCTCAAAAAAAAAAAAAAGGGAAGAAAAGAGAATAAAGATCCATGGGTGAAAACCTCTCTGAGGTGCCCAAGGCAAGTTTGTGGGTTGACCCCAACCCCCTTTAAGCTCAAGGTTCTAAACTCGAGATTATCATAAGTGTACAACCAATCTCATATCAACCACTGTTTGATGATTCTCCTTGGACAACATCAGAAGACTCTAAGCTGGAAAGCACTGAACCATCTGCACAGTTTACGGTCTTTTCTGATAATCCACTCTTTGATCTGATTGTGGTCTCACCTAAACGGGCTTATAGTCCTTTTGATCAACCTGGAGTTCCCCTTCATGCTTCTCCGGTAGCATATTTCTCTATTGTTCCTTAGTTATTTCCCGATGAAATGGAATCCAATGCTCATGATGTCCCATTCATGAGTTCTCCTCAGAGTAATTTGCAAGAAACCACTAGCACCCACATTCCGCAAGCTGATTAATCTATGTTTCCCTCTGAAGGTAAAATTTTCGTCCCATCACCTCAAGATTTGAGCAGTGGACCGAAATACCATTTAGTCAGGTTGCATATCCACTTCCACAAGGGTTTACCTCTTTGGGAAGCCTTGTTTCAGTAGCTTCCAACACCACATCTTTATTTTTGGATCTCGTTTGGTCAACAGGCATCCCCCCGCCTTCTAGCCCATACATTTAAAATTTGGCTGCCACGTCTCAACCTATTGTTCGACCTACAGTCACTATTGGTCAGATTATTATTTCGATATGATCTTCTACCCCCTTCTCGCCATCTACGATTACTGTGGTGCCACCTTTGAGTGGAAAATCTATGGTTTCATCCATGCCTAGGGAGAAATCTAATCCTATTTAAGTGCCTCCCCTCTCGGGTGGAGGGCCACTGAAATCTGGACTAGTTCTAGGGGCGGGATAGCCTAATGTTAGTCTAAGTGGAACATTGTTTTCACAACCGACGAACAATGTCATAGGATCCATTCCTTTGACTGGTCAACCTACTTCATTCGCATTTGTCTATTAGGAGCCCCACGTTCAGTATTCTCAGGTTTAACATCCTCTCCAACAACCGCACGTACCATATTTGTATGTTCAGCAACCCAACATACCTTATCAATATTTTCAACAACCGAATGTATAGTATCAGTATGTTCCTCAGCCAAACACCTCTCACCAATATGTCCAATAGCCCCAGATTCCCGTAGGTGTTGTTGCGACTAACCCTCCATTTGGTTATAACACCAAAACTGGTCTGAATCTCCCTCTAGGTCAACTTGGTCCCCACCCCAATCAACCTGGTACTCAGTACCAGCCGCTCCCTCAAGGTCCTTACTAGCAATGGGGGCAGCATGCATATCTAGGACAAAATTTTCCCTATTGGGGGAAAAATCTGTATCAACTAGGTTGGAACCCCTGACCTTTTTCTCCTCATCATCCTCCCTTGCCATTTTTGGAAACGTTGGAACTTCCGGATGTGAAAAAGCTTACAAATGATCCCATCCAACATCAGTTTCATTGGCTACCTCTTCCGACCAAAATCCCGCGAGATTTTCCTAAATTTGAAGACAAGTGTGGGAAGACCCCCAAACCCATGTCTACGTACCACTTATGGTGCTCTTCTAACTCTTGGGTAGAAGATTCAATTCATCTTTGTCTTTTCCAGTGCACTCTCACAGTTATTGCGGCCAAGTGGTATATTGAGCTCCCTCAAGGTGTTTTCTTTGATTTTAACTCATTTTCTATGGCTTTCCTTACTCACTTCCAGTTACATGTCTAGTATGAAATCGGAACCCACCTCCTCACCTCATTGTAGCGGTCAACTGCTACTAACATTTCGGATCACATTCACAAATGGCGGTGGCGTCGTCGCCTCATAAAATTAGAGATCCCCGATCAGTTGTTGACTGAATGGTTTACGAAATCATTTGTTCCAAAGATTGTTAAAGATCTTGCCATGGGTGGATGTGTCACAGACGACTAATTCATTTCCAAAGCTCAATACCTCGATTTGGTTTATTCCCAATTTGGAACTCTATACAATCTTCTGCCTGACACACCATGACCTTCAACTAATCTAACATCATCTCAGTCTCCTGCTACACCTCTGGTTGTTGGCGTTATCAGGCAGTGGCCCATTCTGATAGTAGTAGACCCAAGGCTTCCTCAAAATCTAAGTCCACTACTATCGTTGCACCCTCCACTCCTTCTAGTAACCAGAAGAATCCTGGTAACCTCTAACGTAAATGTTTTCCAATCTACCGCAGTAGACAAATCCTCGAAAGGTAAGAAAAAGGGTAAAGGAAAATCCAAATTCGACAACCCTAAACAAGATTAGAAAAAATCACATGTTGATGATTCTTCAACGTGTAAGCCTAAATATACTATTTTAGTATGTGATGATTATCATTACACCAAGGATTGTCCTTGGCATGCCAAATTCTCCTGTCTCCTGAAGGGCACCCTCGGGACCCCGTCTGTCTTGAAAGATCCTTTCCCTTCTCAGTAGATGCAAATGGTAGATCAACCCCAATCATCTGGAAACTCTCCAGTTTTTATGGCTGGTACGGAACCTATCTCTATTGCCACAAGATCAAAATACTACCCCAATCCATCCAAATCTCCTATGGAACCAAAAATCACAAATCATCCTTCCTCTTCCACACCTCCTAGTTCTAGTTCTCTCCCGATTGAGAGATCTAGTACTGAATACATTGTCTGACCACCCCCAAAAGGTGTTCTTTGGAAATCGTCTTATAATTTAAATGTGAGAGCTGCACAACACTACAATATTATAGAGGATATAGCTCAAGCGCCTTCAACGATGTTAGCTTTGGAAGTCCTTCATTTTTGTCCATCACAATGGAAGGCACTATTATCCACTATTGGAGGGATTGTTCCAATAGATTCCAATATATTACTTTCGATCTTGAGAACTTCATTCCTCACCTCCCATCTCAAGTATATTTCCTTATTCAAGTTACCATGATGGGGAAAACCATTCATAGGATTGTTGTTGATGAAGGCGCTTCCACCTGCATCATGTCTATCGATTGTTGAAAAGCCATCAGCTATCCTCCATTGAGCCAATACTTGAACACTTTGGAAGCTCTTGATGGTCAACATTCTAGGTCGTATGGTATTCTAAAATATTTTCCCACCATATTGGAGGGAAATACTTTAAATTTAGAAGTTGGGGTGGTAGTCACCAACTTGAATTATAATCTCCTCTTGGATGCACTTGGACTCATGCCATGGTTTGTGTGATCTCCACCCTTTTTCGTATCCTTCGTTTTCCTCATCAAGGAAAAATCGTGAATGTTGATTAGTTGGCTTTCTTTTCCTCTGATTCTTCAATAGGAAACATTCCATATGTTGGGAATACCACTAAACCCTATGAGAACATTGGGTCAGATCTATTCAAAGACTCGTTCCTTATGGGAATTGTTCCATTCCCGCCTCTAAATGTCACCACTATCAATATGATATCATCTAGTCACGATCCATGGATTGTTCCCAGTCTCGACTAGCTTTAAAGCTTTGTGACATTATGCCTTTGAGCCATATGGAGAAAATGTATCAGAGTATTTTTATGGCTTCTGAGGTTGATTCTGAAACCAACTATTGATTGGTTTCTTCTCTGGAAACTTATGTGCAATATCCCTAATTTGGTTCTTGGGAATATAATGATCCCTTGAATGAGAATTTCCCCACTGATGAAAGTATATTGGAGGTAATTTCTCTTGAAGAAAACTCATGGGATGATTGACATCATCCTTCCTTGTTTCTCCCAACTCTATGTGACATCTCCGCCTGTCTGGAATCCCATAATTCATCTATACCTACTGGCCCATTTCATAATCCCATTTTGATTCATGAAGTGTTGTCTGAAGGGAACATGGTAAATATTACTCCAACCATTCCAATTGACATCTCTTTCAGACCAGGGATTTTCGAGAATGTTCACATTGGTGCATCTTGTTCTCCTAACAAGATAAATATCTACACCAAGATTTTTCAGGAATTTTGGGATGTCTCTGCATGGTCATATCAAGAGATGTATGGCATTGATCCAAGTATTATCATGAACAAAATCCATACCTATCCATACTCGAAGCCCATTTTCTAATGGCTTCATCCTGTGCACCCAAGAAAGGTTGTTTCCATAAAGTGTGAAGTTGAAAAACTTCTCAGATCCAGTTTTATCTATCCATACCGTTGACAAATTGGGTCTCCAATATTGTTCCCGTTACTAAGAAACAAGGGACCATTCGTGTTTATGTTGATTACCGTGATATCAATCGAGCGTGTCCTATGGATAATTACCCCACTCCCTTTATTGACCAAATCATTGATGAGTGCGTCGGGAGGGATATTTTTTCTTTTATGGATGGTTTTTTTGGCTATAACCAAATCAACATTGCTCCAGTTGATCAGCACAAAACCGCGTTTATCTATCCAAGGGGAACCTTTGCCCATAAAAAGCTCCCTTTTGGCTTAAATAATGTTGGGGCCACATTCCAACGTGCTATTTTGTATGCTTTTCATGACATCAAGCACATAGTTCAACCATACCATGATGACCTTCCTGCTCACTCTATGAAACGTCGAGATCACCCGAAACACCTCAGAGCCATCTTTCTTCGTTTTTGACACTATAATATCTAGTTGAACCCTCATAAGTGTGTCTTCTACTTCAAATCTGGTTGACTCTTTGGTTTCATGGTGTCCAAAGAAGGCATTCACATCGATCCTCTTAAAGTAGAGGCAATCATCAATTTTCCTTCTCCCTCTTCTATTCATCAACTACAAATCTTGCAGGGGAAATCCAATTTCCTTTATCGCTTCATACTAAATTACGCTGAGATTTCCAAAGGTTTTACTCGCTTATTGAAAAAGGGAATCCCATTCATTTGGGATGAAATTTCCCAAAGCTCTTTCGATGCTTTGAAACGAGCCCTCATCAGTGTTCCTCTACTGCATCCTCCCAATTATCACCTCAACTACTTCTTGTATTTGGCCACCGCTGACAGCACTATCGCTATGGTGTTGGTTCAAGATGATGAAGATGGTCAAGAGAATGTAGTGTACTATCTGAGCCACAATCTCTTTGATTCTGAGACCCATTATGCTCATTTAGAGAAACTCGCACTGGTTTCTTTCCATGTTGTTCAGTGTTTTCATCATTACATTCTCTTGTGTAAAACTTTGGTGATTTCTAATTGTAACCCCATTACTTATATTCTCACATGTTAGTTTCTTGGGGGAAGTACTCAAAATGGATTATCATCCTTTAAGATTTTTACTTAGAGTTCACTACTGCTAATTCCAAGAAATACCTTATTTTTTCTAAGTTGATCTGTGATCTTCCCACCACGATCGATCCCACTCCTTTTAAAGAGTCGATTCTAGATGAATCACTCTTTTTCATTAGTTTTGGGTATGTGTTATATTCTTTCCACGATTAGTCACATTATGTGCCTTATATTCATTATTGTTGAATTTATCCAGGGAAGCTATGGCGTAGACTTTACGGGACAAGTTAGGGACTTTGTACGAATCTAAGTCTCTGATGAATAAATTGTTCCTGCAGAAAAATATGTATAACCTAAGGATGAAGGATGGAGACTCAGTGAAAAAGCATCTGAATTCCTTCAATACTTTGATAATTCAGTTGTTATTTGTTGATATTAAAATCTTAGATGAAGATAAGTGCATCAGTTTTTTGTGTTCTCTACCAGATTCTTGGGACATTCTAGTTATTGCAATAGGTAGCAATACAACTACCTTGAATTTTGATGACATTTTCTTGGCCTTGTTGTCGAGGGAAATGAGACGGAGAAATATGGAGGGCCAGAATGGAGATGCCTTATCTATATGAGGAAGGTCCCAGAACAGAAACAAGAATAAGGTTTTGAGTGGGATATCTAAATCTAGAGGGACATCTAAATCTCCAAGAAAATTTGTAAATGTGTGATGGAAATGCGGAAAGGAAGGGCACTACAAAAAGGACTGCAAACGTAAAGCTCTTGAGAAATGAAAGGGATCTGATGATTCTCCATTTGTAGAGGAAAAAACCACCTCGGATGAAGGTGGGGATGTGTATTTGGATTCTTCTTCAAATACACATGTAGATCATGAGGCATGGTTTCTTGACTCAGGTGCATCCTTTCATTTCACTCCCCATAGGGAGTGGTTCTGTGAGTATGGGAAGTATGATACTGGTGATGTCTTCTTAGGGGATGACAGGACGGCCAAAATCATCAGACATTGAAAATTCAAGCTAAAGCTACAAGGTGGAAGGATTAGAAAACTTCCTGGTGTTCTGCATATTCCTGCATTGGCCATAAATCTTATTTCTGTAAGCAAGATGGATGATGCTGGTGTAAAAACAGTTTTAGAGAAAGATACCTGCAAGATGGTTCGGGGAGCACTGGTATTAATGCGGGGAGTTCAGATTGGAACCCTGTACAAGCTTCATGTTAGCATTTTTATTAATGGGTGCAATAGTTCTGTGGTTCCTGAAAGTGGAGTGGAAAGCCTAATGGTCTGTGGAGAAATGACCATGTTATGGCATCAAAGGCTTGGACATATTGGAGACAATGACCTTTGGATACTACATGGAAATGGTATGGTAGAAGGTATGTCTAATTTCTCTCTGGATTTCAATTTATGTGAACATTGTGTATATGGGAAGTAGAATTGGGTGAGTTTTCCTTTTGGTGCTAAGAGGGCGAACAAGATATTAGAGCTTGTGCAGAGTGATGTGTTTGGACCTATGTTGGTTCCATCACTGGGAAAGTCTATGTACTATGTTTCATTCATAGATGATTTCTCAAGGAATACATGGATATATTTTTTGAGGAAGAAATCTGAAATTTTTGATAGATTTAAATAATTTAAGGCTCTGGTGGAAAACCAGACAGAGAAGAAGATAAAGGTGCTGAGGATAGATAATGGCGGAGAGTTTTGCAAAAAGGAATTTGAAGAATTATGTAAGAAGTGTGGTATAGCATGGAAGAAGACTAATCCATACACACCTCAACAAAACGTAGTTGTAGAAATAATGAACATAACATTGATGGAAAAGGCAATAAGCATGCTCAGTGGTATCGGGTTAGGAAAAGAATTCTAGGTAGAAACAGTGGAGACTGCATGTTACCTGGTTAACGGATCACCTTCATCTGCGCTAGAGGATAAGACTCCACGTGAGGTATGGACTGGTAAGAAACCCTCTCTTTCACATTTGGGGATATTTGGATGTGATGCATATGTACATGTTCCAAAGGATAAAATGACTAAGTTGGATAATAAATATGAAAGGTGCATCTTTATTGGGTATAAGGATGGTTTAAAAGGTTACAAGCTTTGGAACCCAGAAACAAGGAAGGTTCTGTATAGCCGAGATGTGGTATTCAAAGAGGTGAAAGATGTTGTTAAACATGAAATCCTACCAAAGGAACTTGAGAAGATATAGTTTTAGCTAAAGGAGGATGAAACAGAATCTACAACAAAATAAGATTCAAAAGAGGAAGAGCCACAAACTCCAGTTGTGAGAAGATCAGTTCGGGAAAGAAGGAAACCAAAAAGGTATAGTCCATCTTCTTTTTGTTCAAATTTTTCTTTAACTATAACTAATGATAATCCCAGGACTGTCAGGAAGGCAGTGAATTCAGAGGATGGAAAACTCTGGAAGGAGGCCATGCTTGATGAAATGGCATCCTTGCACAAAAATGAGGTTTGGGATCTGGTGGAGTTGTCGGCTGGAAGGAAGCCCATCGAGATAAAATGGGCGCTTAAGAAGAAGATGGATGTAGAAGGCAAGGTGGAGAAATACAAAGCTCGATTGGTAGAAAAAGGTTATTCCCAGGTGCCGGGAATTAATTTTGGTGATATTTTTTCCCCTGTTTCCAAGGTTACTTCTATTAGATTACTTTTATTTGCTTCTGATGCCTTTGATTTTGAGGTAGAACAGATGGGTGTGAAGACAACATTTATTCACGGAGATCTGGAAGTGGAGATCTACATGTAGCAACCTGAAGGATTTATGGTGAAGGGTAAGAAATAATCGGTATGAATGTTAAAAAAGTCTTTGTATGGGTTAAAACTGTCACCAAGGATGTGGTATCAGAAATTTGATACCTATATATGGGGACTTGGCTTCACCAAAATCAAAGAGGATCACTGTTTATATTTTAAATTAATTGGTGACCATGTTATTTATTAGTTCTTATATGTGGATGATATGTTGTTGATTGGAAATGACAAAGAAATTATCCAAGATTTGAAGACCCAATTGTTATCCAAATTTGACATAAAGGATCTTAGTGCTGCAAACTATATTTTGGGCATGGGAATTAAGAGAGATTAGGAAAAGAGGAAGCTCTATTTAAACCAGAGGAAGTATGTCAAGACAATATTGCGGAGGTTCAATATGCAGGATAGTAACCCGGTGAAGGTTCCTATTCGTGTGGTTGTAAATCTATCTACTGAACAGTGTCCCAAGATACAAGAAGAAGAGGAGGATATGTCATGTGTTCCATATTAAAGTGCAGTGAGTAGCCTGATGTATTCAATGGTCTGTACTAGACCAGACATTGCAAATGCAGTGGGAGTATTGGGCAGGTTTATGTCAAAACTAGGGAAGGAGCATTGGATAGCAATGAAGCAGGTTTTCAGATATTTGTGTGGCACTAGTGATTATGGTTTGTGCTACCAGGGAAGACCAGGATTGGGCAGAGTATTGTACATCTATGGTTTTTTTGATGCAGACTGGGCTAGATATCTGGACCAAAGAAGATCTACAAGTGTGTATGTGTTTAGCCTATTTGGAGGTGCAGTCAGTTGGATGACTAAAACACAGTCTGTAGTGGCTCTTTCAACTATAGAGGTAGAATACATGGTATCCACTCATGCAAGCAAGGAAGCAGTTTAGTTGCAGAGATTGTGTTCAAGTATGGGGTTGGTTCAGCGAGCTATAAAGATAGATTGTGATAGCCAAAGTGCAATTTTCTTAGCTAAGAACCCTGCTTATCATTCAAAGAAAAATCACATTGATGTTCAATATCACTTTTTTGTTGGGAAAAATACTGAGAGGGGGAGTGAATCAGTATTTATATCTCACTGAAAACTTTTACTTTTTCTTTATTGAATTCTATACTCAACTTTAATGAACCCAACTAGCGTATACACGTGGATATACCAACAGAAACTTGTGTATACTTTATTTTTAGATAAACTTTTAAAAACAAACTTTAACTCAACTTATCAGTTATGCATCAGGTAGTTAAGCAGTAAATATGTGTAGTAACAGCAGAATAAATCATCACACAAGAGAATCACACATGAACACCAAGATTTAAGGTGGAAACCCAATTCGGGATAAAACCACCGTTGCTTTCGTCTCTGTCTTCAATATTTATTATATGGAAAACTTCTTAGAATATTGTACTGATGCAGACTCATATCAGTATGCAGGCATCTACCTGCAGAAGGCTGCAACCTTCTCTCATTCTCCAGCTGCTACTGGAAGGGAGCTACAACCCCCTGATCTCGTTTACCATCCACTACTGGAAGGGAGCTTCAACCCTCTGATCAGAACACCAGCTTCTATTGGCAGGAAGCTTCTACTTCCATACTGAAGGCTTCAACCCTCAGAACCACTGCAGACCATGTTTCATCAATTTTCACACTAGATCCCATAGCTTCAACTCAACTCATCATAAAGATAATCAATAATAAACTTAACCCAAACTTCAATCAGAACATTGAGATCACTGTAACCAATACAGTAATATCCCAGATTTCATAATCAGTATGCAGAAACAATCTCAACCTTGATCATTCATTATATTAAAATGAATACGCTACTTTGCTTTACTGAGCCCACATATATATGTGCTTTCCTTCACACCAACGTGCGTATAGATCTGAGAATCTTGATCTTCCATAATATGGTCAGTCTCAGAACCAATTCTAAGGCTTTCAAACATATATCTTTTCAGTATTGCAAAACCCTTAATCAGTCAGTCATCATTAAACATATTTACTCACTCATTGATCAGATTTGTACATTAGCAGCATATATAGTATTCAAGTAACTCGGATCTACATGAAGACTGCATTGAAAGACAATAGCAATAAATATATAACCTCTGCAGTAAGATTCAAAAAACCCTGACTTCCATACGTGCTTTTTTTGAGACAAATCCATTTATATACGCGCTTTTACTGAGACGAACTAGCGTATAGATCTATAAATATTAATTTTGCATAATGTTTCAGATCAATAGACATACCCATATTTCTTCACTTCACTTCAAAAAACATGTGCAAGGTCACAGATCTAATCATTTCTTCAATAGATCAAGTACATAGCCATTTTAGGTCTAGAGATCTTGATCCATCATTGTATCCAAGGGTGCATCATAGATTCAGATCTACCAATAAAACAGAGTTCATCCCATGGAGATATACTTCAGATAGAAGTATTCAGTAACAGCCCTTACACATACACACCTTACATTATGATATTCCTCTCCTTATATAGGATTATCCTTTATCAATACCATGATCCAAAACCACACAAGTGTCGATGGTATTCTTGGATGAAATCAAATAGACGATAAAACACTCAATACTATGGGCTAATACCATGGTAATGCCCCTTGGTATCATAATTTTAGAGCGCAAAAGGTATACACGACTTTTCTCCTTCATACCTGTGTGTATACGTGACTTCTCTTCATAAAAACTATGTATATACTAATTCTGGATGTATACGCAGGTTTCCTGTATACCAAGTAGCGTATACATTGCCTCCATACACGGGTTCCCTTCATCAAACCTACATATACATTGAGAAATATTTCCTGTTTCATTTTTCTGGCACTTACTGGAATTCCTTTCTCTGACACATCTGAACTGACCTATAGAAACATCATTTTTACATCTTTAACAAATAGGTTGTTATCAAAAGGCAACTCATCAAGTAGGTTTCCATCAAGGACAACTTCTTCAAGTAGGTTTCCATCAAGGACAACATATTGCATCATATTGCCAACAATCTCCCCCTTTGGACTTGATGGCAACCATGATGGTGTTGGATCACCACAACAGATAGATTCATTAGACATAACCATTATTCAAACACCAATATACTCTCCCCCTTTGACATCAAGGGTAAAGGGCAGATCAATACCAAAACATGGTTTCTCTTCCTTTGTAGAAGAGCTTTGTATATCTAATGTGCATTGAAATTACCATGCTACCCCTGAGTTCATGTTGAATCTTTAGACAGATTTTTCAATGAAGTACATGACTCTATATCTCAACCGAGTATGACATGTCCGATCACCAATGACTCATACTTACATCAAAGATCCAACCAAGTGGAAGTACAAATTTTGACTCAACTACCCAACCAAGTGGGTTTACAAATTTGAGCAAAGTCCTTACATGACTGAATATAACAATTTTACATCATAGGTCTCAACATGACCTTTTCATCAAATTACAAATATGACTTTTTATAACGAAAACCAAAGAATCTCAAACAGGAGATCACAACACAGCAACCAATCAGAATGCCAACAATGCATCCTTTTACAAGGCAGGTGCTCCCCATAAACTTGTGCATCCTAGACACCTTCAACAACCAATTCATCAAAGCATCTTCATCAAGGAGATACATATCAAAGAAAGGTACAGTAAAATGAATACTGGAACAACAACAGAGATTACCCAACAATACCAAAAAAAATTCTGAAAGCTAACCTAGAGAATTTCTGTCAGAAAAAACCATACTTAGTTTTATGAACAGAAACTCGTGTATATATGTGATTTTCCTTTATGAAACCAGTGTACCGAATTTAATCTTTTGAATTTAAGCAAATTTGATAAGAGAGGAAGAGACAACACCCAGCTTCTGTCTGAGATATTCGAATGCTTCCCTAGGAAGAGGTTTAGTAAATATATCTGCAACTTGTTCTTTGGAGGGAACATACTCCAATTTAACCTTTGTTCAAGCACTTGTTCACGTAGGAAGTGATACTTGATAGGAATGTGCTTGGTCTTGGAATGCATAACAGGATTCTTCGAGATACTAATGGCACTTGTATTATCACATAGAATAGAGATGGGAGGTGAAGATTTAATTTGACTGTCTTGTAGTGTCTGCATCATCCAAAGAAGTTGTGTGAAAAATGATGCAGCGGCCACATATTCTGCTTCTATTGTAGATAAGGTAATAGAACTTTGTTTCTTTCTAAACCAAGATACTAATCGGGGCCTCATATAGAATGCTCCACCACTAGTTCTTTTTGGATCATCAACATTTCAAGCCCAATCCGCATTTGTGTAAGCATGAAGAGTGAGATCAACATTCTTTGGATACCATAGAACAAAGCCTTGAGTCCCTTGTAGATATTTGAATATTATTTTTACAGCCTGAAGGTGAGACTCTTTTGGGTTAGCTTGGAATCTTCCAACAATCCCAAATGCATGCATAATATATGGTGTTGTCCTGGTTAGATAAAGCAGACTTCCAATCATGGATCTATACTCTGGTTGATTCACCATGGGAGAATCATCATGAGAATTGAGATTACATCCAGTCACCATTGGAGTACTCATAGTTTTGAAATCTTCCATCCCATACTTCTTCATAATTTGCTTGAGATATTTTTCTTGTGATAGAAATATTCCATCTGTTGCTTGTTGCACTGGATGAAGCCTTTTCAGATATATCTTCTTCTGGTGCTTCATTGGGTTCTCCTTCTATATTGCTGCTATTTGATGAGGGAAAATATAGATCATCATCATCTTCATTATTTTTTGTTATTTCCCTTTTAGGAGCAAGTTTTTCATCATTGTTCTTAATAAAACATTTGCTTTCGAAAACTCTAAAATTCTTTACAGTGGGAAGATTACCATACCAAAGCTCGTAAGGAGTTTTATCATTGTTCACACGAACATGAGCCTTGTTAATAATATTTACTGCAGTATGTGTTTCTTCTCCCCAAAAAGTATCAGGAGTTCTAGATTCATCAAGCATAGCACGAGCCATCTGTTGAATTGTTCTATTCATCCTTTCTTCCACGCCATTTTGTTGTGGGGTTCCAGCTATAGAAAACATTCTTTTTATGCCATGATTTTCACAGAATTCGAAGAATTTATCTAACATATATTCTCCTCCTTGGTCAAATCTAAGACATTTGGATTCTAGATCTAATTCATTTTCAACCAAATCTTTGAAGATATTAAATTTTTCAAATGTTTCATCTTTATGTTTCAGTAAACCGATCAAACACATTCTAGAGAAGTCATCAATAAATAAAATATAGTATTTTTCTCCATGAGGTGAATTTTTCCTTACAGGACCACATAGATCAGTATGTATAAGTTCAAGAGGCTTACTTGTTGAACCTTCTTTGGCATTGAATTGCACCCTGGTTTTCTTACAAAATTGGTATGATTTGCATATGGTACTTTCAGGTAGATTGATGCTAGGAAGATCATGAACAGCTTTGAGTCTGCTAGATTTTCTTATTTAAGAGAAGCTCAAATGTCCCAATCTTCTATGCCATAACCAATTTTCTAAATATTTACCTAAGTAGAATTTCTCTTGGCCACCTTTCAATACATACAGACTGCTTGGTGGTCTTGTTGGAAATGTTGTCATTGATGGCAAAGGAATTGGCAAAGACAGGAGCAGCACCTAAACTATCCATAAGGCAAAAGAGACAGAGAGGGTAGCATAGGCAGCAGATGAAACAGAGGAATTAGAGACAGAGCAGTAGAAGTTGAATTAGAGGTTTAATACAGTTTGCAAAGGAGATGAAGAACTGTGGAATTGTGTTAAGTATGGTTGAGTAAATCTGGAATATATATGACCTGTGTGATCAATTTCATAATGAGCAGAGGATACCTTCGGTATGAAATCATTGTTGCAGAGTTAGGGATATGTGTATTATATGTGTATTGACTGATGTAATTCTTGTGTGGAATCCCCTGAACCTCTGTATGAGTCTCTGCGTATGGAGTTAAAAGTGAAACCCTGTTGAGGAATCATGGTGGTAGGATTCGAATTCCAAGATGAGACCTTCTTGTAATGAAGAACTGGCTTAGTTTGATATTTTCAGTCATGGAACTACTTGGTTGAATATATGAGGGGCTCTCGAGGCATTCAGTGTATCCATTGAAGAACTTAATGGTGGCAGAGATATGATGTTTTTGAATGTACAGGTAGAAGCGGAACTGTGACAGGATAGAACTCTGAAATGGAAGGTTGATATGTTATATATATCATAGCATAATTGAAGAATGACATTGAATTGTCACGAGTTAATGTTTGTAAGGAAATCCCGTCGGAAGAGAACTACATTTGTTCGTTGATTATTGGAAATCCTGCCAAAGATAGACCAGAGTTGGGTTTCCACCTTAAATCTTGGTGTTCATATGTGTTGTTTATGTTTTATGGTTTGTTCTGTTATTTCTGTTCATGCTTAATGCTTATCTGATGCAATGCTCTAAGTAAAGTCATAATAAGATATCTGGACATACATATTAGATGCAGTACTGTAACATATGGTTTTAAGAGAAAGAAAAGAAAAATTGTTCAGCCCTAAATACTAATTCACCCCCCCCCTCTCAGTATTTTTCTCAACAATTGGTATCAAAGCAGGTCCTTCTGAAAAAGCTTAGCCGCTAGAAGGAAGATCAAGCAAGATGAGCAATCAAGATGGAACAGCATCTATCAGGCCTCCGCTCTTTAACGGAAACAATTTAATCTTCTGGAAAACAAGGATGAGATCCTATCTTCAGTCTCTAGGAGCAGAGGTATGGGAAATTGTTGAACAAGGATATCAATACCTAGCTGCAGTACCAACAGATCCGACGGAAAGAAAGAATTATGAAACAAATGCAAATGTGTTCAATGCTCTATTAGGAAGTCTAACTGAATCAGAATTTGTCAAATTCATGCAGCTGAATACAGCCAAGACAATATGGGACAAAATCATTCTAAGTTATGAAGGTGATGCAAAGGTAAAAAGTGCTAAACTCCAAACTCTCAGAATGCAATATGAGAATCTAAAAATGGATAATGAGGAGAGCATTGCCAATTTCTTTTTACGTCTTGATGATATTTTAAATCGTATGAGAAATCTGGGAGAAACAATAACCGAATCTACCTTGGCTGAGAAAGTCTTAAGATCACTAACGACAAAATTTGAGTCAAAAGTTTCTACTCTTGAAGAAAAGCAGGATCTTCAAAATCTTACTGTGGTGCAACTTCATGGCATACTAACTGCATATGAAATGAGAAGAGGAGGACCATCAGAAGTCAAAGAAGCAGTCTTTAGAACTTCTACAAAAGGGAAGGAAGTACAAAAAACAGAAGGATCAGGATATATCTCAGAAGAAGATGAGATAAACTTTGTAAATAAATTTCAACTTGGCACAGGACGGTTCAGAGGTAAGCTTCCTTTCAAATGTTTTAATTGTGGAAGAGTTGGTCATTATGCTGCTAAGTGTCCTTATAAAGAAGCACATAAAAAGGGGAAGGAAGTAGCAAGAAGGAATAAGAATCGTTTTAGCACTAGAAACAGTTACTATACTCATGAAGACAGTGATGGGTTATCTGATAGTGAGGAAGAATGTGAACAAGATCTTAGAATTCTCATGGCATTTGAAAAAGAATCTAGAGAATAAAAGGATACTTTTTTGGATGCTCTAGAAGACAGTGATTTTCTTGATGAAAACAATAAACTCAAAATTTTCTTAGAAGAGAGTAAAATAATCATAGAAACTCTGAAAAATCAGCTTGAAGAAAAAGAGAAACACAATGAGAAATTAGAGTGTGAAGTAGTAAGTTTAAGAAAAGAACTTGAGAAAGTAAAGACTCTGAATCTTAGATTTGCTAAAGGATCTGAAACATTAGATGAGATTATCAAGGTACAATGTTATCCTCTTATAAAGACAGGTCTTGGATATATTGGAGAATCTTCTCAAGCTTCAGCACCAAATTATCTAAAAGCAGTTACAGCTGGTTTACAACATGCTGCCACTCGGTAAGGGAATAAAGAATCTTTACAGATAAAACATGATCATCTCAATTCAAAGAACACTAGCAGGAATGTCTTTCAAAGAAACACCAATCAACAGGTAAACTCATGTAGAAGATTTTATGATCGTAAAAATTTCTTCTTCAATGGACAATGTTTCTCATGTCACAATTTTGGTCATAAAGTTGTTCAATGTGTAGCATATAAAACTATCATGACAAGAGAAGCAAGAAAGAAAAGGATTGATATTGAAACAAAGAAGAATACCTATAACAACTTTTCTCCTCTTCAAAATGAAGTTTAATGTGCTTATTGCAATAACTTTGGCCATGAAGAATCTGAATTCAGGAGCAAAGTTCAGCCAAAAGAACATGTTCCTTCAAGCTCCAAATTATGGAAAAATAAGGAATTACAAGTTGAAAATTGTGGCATAGCGTTGTTTGCAGAAGATGAAGAAAACCAATGGTACATTGACAGTGGATGCTCAAGACACATGACAGGTGATAAAACCAAACTTCTTGCATATAGTGCTCTAGAAAAAGAAAATAATGTTACATTTGGAAATGATACTCCTGCGGTCATTAAGGGAAAAGGGTATGTTTTTCTAAAAGAAAAGGTTAAAGTTAATGAAGTCATGTATGTGGATGGATTAAAGCATAACTTGTTAAGTGTAAGTCAAATGTGTGATAAAGGAACTGAAGTTGTCTTTAGTTCAAAAGAATGTGTGGTACGTGATCTTGATACATGTAAAACAATTATAAAAGGAAAAAGAACTCCAAGCAACCTGTATGTATTAAAGAACTGCAAAGAACAATGTTATTTGAGTAAATCTTCAGAAAATTGGCTATGGCATAGAAGGTTGGGGCATCTGAGCTTCTCTCAAATCAACAAATCAAGCATACTTAAAGTTGTTCGTGATCTTCCCAATATTACTCTACCTGAAAATATCATATGCAAATATTGCCAATTCGGTAAGCAAGCCAGAGTACAATTTAATGCCAAGGAAGGATCATCAAGTAAGCCTCTTGAACTCATTCATACTGACATATGTGGACCTATGAAGAAAAATTCACCACGTGGTGAAGAATACTATATCTTATTCATTGATGATTTCTCTAGAAAGTGTTGTATTGAGCTGCTTAAACACAAAGATGAAGCATTTGAGAAATTTCAGATCTTCAAAGCACTAGTTGAGAATGAATTAGATCTAAAAATCAAGTGTCTTAGATCTGATCGAGGAGGAGAATATACATCCAATGAATTCCTTGAATTTTGTGAACAACATGGCATAAAAAGACAGTTTTCTGTAGCTGGCACTCCACAAAAAAATGGCGTTGCAGAAAGAATGAATAGAACATTTCAACAAATGGCTAGAGCTATGCTTGATGATTCTGGAACACCTGACACATTTTGGGGAGAAGCAGCTCATACAGCAGTAAACATTCTCAACAAGGCACATGTTCGTGTAAATAGTGATAAAACTCCATATGAACTCTAGTATGGTAATCCTCCCACTATAAAGCATTTTAGAATTTTTGGAAGGAAACGCTTTATCAAGAATAATGATGAAAAACTTGGCAAGTTTGAACCCAGAGCAGATGAAGAAATATTTCTTGGTTACTCCTCTAGGAGTAGGGCATATAAATGTTACAATAAAAGACTTCGGAAGATTGTTGAATGTATTGATGTTGTTATTGATGAGTCTCCTGCAGCTCCAAAAGAAGAAAAGAAAACAACAGATGAAGATGATGATGACACATATCCTTCTACATCAAATAGTAATGATACAAACAATGAACCCAGTGAAGAACTCGAAGATGATTTGTCTGAAAAGGATCCATCCAGATATGTTCAAAAGAATCATCCAGAATCTCAAATTTTGGGAGAAAAGGAATCAGGTGTACAAACAAGAAGGACTCTTGTGGGATCTTCTAGCAATCTGGCATTTCTATCCACTATTGAACCTCACAGTGTTATTCAAGCTAGCAAAGATGAATGTTGGATTCAAGCCATGAATGAAGAGCTTGATCAAATTGAAAAGAATCACACTTGGGAATTAGTACCAAGACCTCAAGACAAAAATGTCATTGGAACTAAATGGATATTCAAAAACAAGTTAAATGAGAATGGGGATGTTATAAGAAATAAAGCTAGACTTGTTTGCAAGGGGTATGCTCAACAAGAAGGTATAGACTTTGAAGAAACCTTTGCTCCTGTAGCCAGACTTGAAGCCATAAGAATGTTTCTTGCTTTTCCAAGCTTCCAACAAATCAAAGTTTATCAAATGGATGTTAAATCTGCTTTTCTCAATGGTGATCTAGAAGAAGAAGTTTATATAGAACAACCAGAAGGATTCATTTTGGGAAATGATGAAAAACTTGTTTGTAGACTTAAAAAGGCTCTATATGGTCTCAAACAAGCTCCAAGGGCATGGTACTATCGTCTTGATAAATATCTTCATCAACAAGGATTTTCAAAAGGGTCTGCTGATAGCAACTTATACACAAAAATTGAAAATTACAAACTATTGATTGTGGTTGTATATGTTGATGATATCATTTTTGGAAGTAATGAAGAGTCTATGAGTCAGAAATTTGCTTCTGATATGCAGCAAGAACTTGAAATGTCTTTACTTGGGGAACTAACATTTTTTCTTGGCTTGCAAGTGCAACAAGAAACAGATGGCATATTCTTATCATAAGCAAAATACCTCAAGCAAATCTTAAAGAAGTATGGCATGGAATATTTCAAACCTGTAAGTACACCAATGATAACCGGATGTAATCTCAGTTCTAATGATGATTCCCCCACGGTGAATCAACCAGAATACAGATCTATGATAGGAAGTCTACTTTATCTCACTGGGACAAGACCAGACATCATGCATGCAGTTGGGATTGTTGGAAGATTCCAAGCTAATCCAAAGGATTCTCATCTTCAAGATGTGAAAAGAATATTCAAATATCTACAAGGAACTCAAGACTTTGGACTATGGTATCCAAAGAATGTTGATCTTACTCTTCATGCATACACTGATGCAGATTGGGCTGGAAGTGTTGATGATAGGAAAAGCACTAGTGGTGGTGCATTCTATATGGGGCCCCAGTTAGTATCTTGGTTTAGCAAGAAGAAAAGCTCTATTGCCTTATCTACAGCAGAAGCAAAATATGTGGCTGCATCATCATGTTGCACTCAACTTCTCTGGATGATGCAAACCCTACAAGACTTTCAAATCAAATTTTCACCTCCTATCTCCATTATGTGTGATAATACAAGTGCTATCAATATCTCAAAGAACCCTGTTATGCATTCCAAGACCAAGAACATTCCCATCAAATATCACTTCTTACATGAACAAGTGCTTGAACAAAAGGTGAAATTGGAGTATGTTTCCTCCAAAGAACAAGTTGCTGATATATTTACCAAACCTCTACCCAGGGAAGCATTCGAATATCTCAAACAGAAACTGGGAGTAGTCTCTGCCATGCAGAGGATCAAGTCTACTTAAATATAGAAGATTAAATTGGTTGTGAGGTGTTGTTACGCATCTCTGAATGCATAGGCTCAGGGGGAGCATTGGTCATATGAAAAGGATGAATTGTTGGTCATATTATGTTTGAAGATGCAGCATGATCTCAGGGGGAGCATGGCATTGTCGGTTCAAAGGATCTTGATCACACTCTTTGCCATTGATGTCAAAGGGGGAGGACAAGCAACAAAGGGCTTCTATAAGGCCATCAGAGGAAGAGTATTTCCATCAATGCCAAAGGGAAAGATTGTTGGAAATGTTGTCATTGATGGAAAAGGAATCGGCAAAGACAGGAGCAACACCTAAACTATCCATAAGGCAAAAGAGATAGAGAGGGTAGCAGAGGCAGCAGATGAAACAGAGGAATTAGAGACAAAGCAGTAGAAGTTGAATTAGAGGTTTAATACAATTTGCAAAGGAGATGAAGAACTGTGGAATTGTGTTAAGTATGGTTGAGTAAATCTGGAATATATATGACCTGTGTGATCAATTTCATAATGAGCAGAGGATACCTTCGGTATGAAATCATTGTTGCAGAGTTAGGGATATGTGTATTATATGTGTATTGACTGATGTAATTCTTGTGTGGAATCCCCTGAACCTCTGTATGAGTCTCTGCGTATGGAGTTAAAAGTGAAACCCTATTGAGGAATCATGGTGGTAGGATTCGAATTCCAGGATGAGACCTTCTTGTAATGAAGAACTGGCTTAGTTTGATATTTGTAGTCGTGGAACTACTTGGTTGAATATATGAGGGGCTCTCGAGGCATTCAGTGTATCCATTGAAGAACTTAATGGTGGCAGAGATATGATGTTTTTGAATGTACAGGTAGAAGTGGAACTGTGACAGGATAGAACTCTGAAATGGAAGGTTGATATGTTATATATATCATAGCAGAATTGAAGAATGACATTGAATTGTCACGAGTTAATGTTTGTAAGGAAATCCTGTTGGAAGAGAACTACATTTGTTCGTTGATTATTGGAAATACTGCCAAAGATAGACCAGAGTTATAGTGCAAACCTAGACTAACCCTTTGGAATCATGAATGGAACCTTGAGCGAAGGGCGGAACCACGAAGGAGGAACAATGAAGGCGGTTTATGGTTTTCATCGCACCGCTTTCAACGGGCAAGCGGTATTCAAGAGGTGGGGAGCGATTCCATAGAACGGGCAACACGCGTCCCTGTACAATTTTACAAAACCACTTTTCACTATGTGCCATCGCGCGTTATAGTTCGACCCAGGACGCCCAACGATATCGTTGAGCGCCGTTGATCTGGGAAGGGTTCATCGGACGGTCATCATTTTTTGAAGATGCGCGAAGATTAACATAGGTACGGCGGACCATCGCACGTTAACGTTCGGCATTGGCGGTCGAGCGATATGTATATACATCATTGATCTGGAAGCTTTCTAATCTAACGATGATCGGACGCTGGACTTGCGAGAAGTTTACTATGGTACGATGGGCATATTGGATTGGCTATTGACTATGTGTGTGGGCCCGGGGTCAAAGGTTTATCGTAAGATTAATTTGGAAGCATTGGATACTTCTATAAAGTCCAAAGGGTTAAACGTTAGACATAAGGCTTGGGAATTCAAAAGTTGTAAATATATTTATTTGTCAATTTCTTTAAAATTGATAAATAAAAATTAAAAAGAGATCAAAAAGTCCCATGGTATAAACTAAAAGGAATATTGTCAGAGGAATACCATTAGCGGTTCGTGGTTTTGAATAATGGTTTTAATAAAGGGAAAACTATATAAGGAGAAGAAAAAAATAAAGAACGACGTGTGCATTGTAAGGGTTGTGAATAAAAAATTTTCCAAAGAATATCTATATGGGCGAGCTCTGTTCTTAACTGATAAATCTGAAACTACGATGCACCCATGAATATAATGATGAATCTCTGGTGTGAATGACGAACGAAATCATGAGGAACTGGTGTGAGTATACAGAAAATAAATAAATCTGGTGACCAGCAAGATATGTCATATGAAAACTGGTGGATCCAGTATGAAAATTGATGAAACGTGGTCCGCAGTGGTGCTGAGGGTCGAAGCCTTCAGAGAGGGGGGGTTGTAGCTCCCTTCCAGTGGTAGCTGGTAAACGAGAGTAGGGGGTAGTAGCTCCCTTCCAGGAGAGGCTGGTAAACGAGAGAAGGTTGTAGCCTTCAGCAGGTGGGTGCCTGCGTGCTAGTATAAGTTTGCACCAGTATATATTGTAAGAAGTTTTCTCTATAATAAATATTTAAGACTGAGATTACAGCAGCGGTGGTTTTCTCCCGAATTGGGTTTCCACCTTAAATCCTGGTGTTCATATGTGTTGTTTATGTTTGATGGTTTGTTCTGTTATTTCTGTTCATGCTTACTGCTTATCTGATGCAATGCTCTAAGTAAAGTCATAATAAGATATCTGGACATACATATTGGATGCAGTATTGTAACATATGGTTTTAAGAGAAAGAAAAGAAAAATTGTTCAGCCCTAAATACTGATTCACCCCCCCCCCCCCCTTCTCAGTATATTTCTCAACAGGCTAGTTCCTTTTATTATTGTTTTTCCTGTGTCAAGTTCACGTACTACACATTCTTTTGAACTAAAGAAAATTTCATTTCCTTGATCACACATTTGACTCACACTCAATAGGTTATGCTTTAATCCATCCAGATACATAAAATTGTTAGCTTTCACCTTTTCTTTTATAACAACAGAACCTTTTCCTTTAATGACAGCAAGAGAGTCATTTCCAAAGGTAACATTTTTTTCCTTCTCTAGATAATTGTATGAAAGGATTTTATTTTTATCACCTGTCATGTGTTTTGAGCATCCGCTATCAATGTACCATTGATTTTCTTCCCCTTCTGCAAATAAAGCTATGTCACAACTTTCAACTTGTAAGTCCTTTTTTCTCCATACCTTGGAATTTGAAGGTATATGCTCTTGGCTTAAGTTTGCTCCTGCATTCAAATTCTTCATGTCCAAAGTTATTGCAATAAGAACATTCAATTTCATTTTGAAGAGGAGAAAAGTTGTTATAAGTATTCTTATTTATTCCAGTCTCATTTCTTTGATTTCTTGCTTCTTTGGTCATGATGGTTTTGTATGCAACACATTGAGCAGCTCTATGACCAAAGTTATGACATGAGAAACATTTTCCATTAAAGAAGAAATTTTTGCGATCATGAAACCTTCTATTTTTGTTTACCTGCTGACTGATATTTCTATTATTGTTATTCCTTGAATTGAAGTGGTCATGCTTTACCTGGGTGGTCTCTTTGTTACTTTTCTAAGAGACAAAATGTTTTTGGTTGGCTTTAGCTGCATTTAGATAGCTTGGTGCTGAAGGCTGAGAGGATTCTTCGATATATCCAAGACCTGTCTTTACAAGAGGAGAGCTTTGTACCTTGATAATTTCATCTAAGGTTTCAGATCCTTTAGAAAATCTAAGATTTAAATTTTTCATTTTCTCAATTTCCTTTCTTAGACTTACTATTTCACATTCTAATTTCTCATTGTGCTTCTTCTTTTCTATAAGTTGATTCTTTAGAGTATTTATGGCAATTTTTTTTTCTTCCAAACATATTTTGAGATGATTTATTTCTTCAAGAAAATAATTTTCTTATAATGCATCCATAAAAGTATCTTTAGCCTCACTAGAGTCTTTTTCAAAATCCATGAGCAGTCTAATATCTTGATCAGATTCTCCTTATTCATTATTTGATAGACCATCACTACCTTCATGAGTATAATAGATTTTTCTATTGATAAACATTTCTTATTTCCTTTTTCCACTTCCTTTCCCTTTTCATAGCTATCTTTATGGGGACATTTAGCAGCATAATTACCAACTCTTCCATGGGAAAAACATTTAACAGGAAGCTTACCTTTGAACCTTCCAGTGCCAAGTTGTAGCTTCTTTAAAAAATTTATCTCATCTTCTTTTGAAACATACCCTAATCCTTCTTGTTCTTCTACATCCTTTCCTTGTGCAACAGCTCTAAAGACAGCTTCTTTGACTTCAAATGGACCTCCTTTCCTCATTTCACATGCAGTCAGAATCCCATGAAGTTGAACAGCAGTAAGAGTTTGTAGATTCTGCTTCTCTTCAATGGCAGACACTTTTGACTTGAATTTGGAAGTTAGAGATCTTAAAACCTTTTTTACTAGAGTAGTGTTAGTTATGGTTTCCCCCAGATTTTTCATACGATTTACAATATCATCTAGACATAAAAAGAAACTAGCAATGCTTTCCTCATTATGCATTCTGAGTTTTTCATATTGAATTCTGAGAGTTTGGATTTTAGCACTTTTTACCTTGGCATCACCTTCATAGCTCATAATTATTTTTTCCCAAATATCCTTTGTTGTATTCGACTGCATGATTTTGACAAATTATAATTCAATCAAACTTCCCAATAATGCATTGATTGCCTTTGCATTGGTTTCATAGCTCTTTCTTGCAGCTGGATCTGCTGGAACTAAAGCTAGATATTGATAACCTCTTTCAACTATAGCCCATACATCTACTCCAAGAGACTGAAGATAGGATCTTGTCCTTGTCTTCCAGAAGATTAAAGTGTTTATGTTGAAGAGAGGAGGCCTGATAGATGTTGTCCCTTCTTGATTTCTCATCTTAGTTGATCTTCCTTCTAGCGGTTAAGCTTCTTCAGAAGGACCTGCTCTAATACCAATTGTTGGGAAAAATACAGAGAGGGGGGGGTGAATCAGTATTTATAGCTCACTAAAAAATTTTACTTTTTCTTTACTGAATTCTATACACGACTTTAATGAACCCAACTAGCATATACACGTGGATATACCAACAGAAACTTGTGTATCCTTTATTTTTAGATAAACTTTCAGAAACAAAATTTAACTCAGCTTATCAGTTATGCATCAGTTAGTTAAGCAGTAAATATGTGCAGTAACAGTAGAATAAATCATCACACAAGAGCATCACACATGAACACCAAGATTTAAGGTGGAAACCCAATTCGGGAGAAAACCACCATTGTTGTCGTCTCTGTATTCAATATTTATTATATGGAAAATTGCTTTCAATATCGTACTGATACAGATTCATATCAGTACGCAGGCATATACTTGCAGAAGGTTGCAACCTTCTCTCGTTCTCTAGTTGTTACTAGAAGGGAGCTACAACCCCCTGATCTCATTTACCAACCACTATTAGAAGAGAGCTTCAACCCCTTGATCAGAATACCAGCGTCTACTGGCAGGAAGATTCTACTTCCACACTGAAGGCTTCAACCCTCAGAAACACTACAGACCACGTTTCATCAATTTTCACACTGGATCCCATAGCTTCAACTCAACTCATCATAAAGATCATCAATAATAAACTTAACCCAAACTTAAATCAGAACATTGAGATCATTGTAACCAGAATATAGTAATAACCCAGATTTCAGAATTAGTATGCAGAAATAATCTCAACCCTGATCATTCATTATCTTAAAATTCATATGCTACTTTTCTTTACTGAGCCCACATATATAAGCGCTTTCCTTCACACAAGCCTATGTATAGATCTGAAAATATTGATCTTCCATAATATGGTTAGTCTCAGAACCAGATATGAGGCTTTCAGACAGATATATTTTCAGAATTGCAAAACCCTCAATCAGTCAGTCATCATTAAAAATATTTACTCACTCATTGATCAGATTTGTACATTAACAGCATATACAGTATTCAAGTAACCCAGATCTACATGAAGACTTCATTGACAGACAACAGAAATACAGCAGCAATAAACAGATAACCTCTGTAGTAAGCTTCAGAAAATCCTGACTTCCATACACGCTTTTTCTGAGACAAAACTGCGTATATATGCGCTTTTACTGAGACGAACTAGGGTATAGATCTATAAATATTAATTTTTCATAATGTTTCAGATCGATAGACTTACCCATATTTCTTCACTTCACTTCAGCAAACATGCGCAAGGTCGCAGATCTAACCATTTCTTCAATAGATCAAGTACATAGTCATTTCAAGTCTAGAGATCTTGATCCATCGTTGTATCCAAGGGTGCATCATAGATTCAGATCTACCAATAAAATAGAGTTCATCCCATGCAAATATACTTCAAATAGAAGTATTCAGTAACATCCCTTACATATGCACATCTTGCATTATGATATTCCTCTCCTTATAGGATTAGCCTTTATCAATACCATGATCCAAAACCATACAAGGGTCGATGGTATTCGTGGACGAAATAAAATAGATGATACAATGCTCAATAGTATGGGCTAATACCATGGTGATGCCCCTTGGTATCATAATTTTAGAGCGCAAAAGGTATACGTGACTTTTCTCCTTCGTACCCGCATGTATACGCGACTTCTCTTCATAAAAACTGCGTATATACTAATTTTTTATGTATACATGGGTTGCCTATATACCAAGTAGCATATACATTTCCTCCATACACGGGTTCCCTTCATCAACCCTGCGTATACATTGAGAAATATTTCTTGTTTCATTTTTCTAGCACTTACTGGAATTCCTTTCTCTGAGACATCTGAACTAACCTGTAGAAACATCATTTTTACATCTTTAACAAATAGGTTGTTATCAAAATGAAACTCATCAAGTAGGTTTCCATCAAGGACAACTTCATGAGGTAGGTTGCCATCAAGGACAACATATTGCATCATATTGCCAACATTTGTGAGAGATATCGTTGAGGATAAAAGGGTGTTGCTGGTAAAGGTGGAAACTTTGAAGAATTTTGCAAATGAATTGATGAATTTTGTAAGCACTCAGAATTTCTCTTTTTGTAAAGAAACAATGGGTGCTATAGAGCTGGACTAATGACTAAGCTCTCATGTTGGAAAGAAAACAACAAGTGGGAGATTGTTGGGTATGTGTTATATTACTTACATGATTAGTCGCACACACAGGGGGGTCACAGGGGGGGGATAGCCCCCCTTGTACGTTGTGTCAGGTGCAGCATGGGGGTCACGGGGGGGTGGCAGCCCCCCGCTGTTCGGGGTCCAGGGTAGCCCCCTGGGAAAAAAAAATTGGACCCTATTTTTCAGTGGGCAGACCTGCCCATGGTTTTGTGCATGGGTTTGCACATGGTTTTGGGGCATGATGGTTTTTGGCCCCTGGTACTTTGTAGATCTGGTTAGGGGAACTATGGTTATGTTCAAATACAGGGTTAATGGATTGGGTTTTATGAATGATTTGGCATGTATATATATGTGTTGTAACATTAAAAGGAATATAATAAAAAATCAAGTTGGTAGTCTCGATTTGGGATCCAGGGAAAAATATATGTGTATATATGTTTTATTTTTTATGCTCTCAATATTTTTTATTTTCTATTTTTAAGATTCGTTTGCAGATAATTTCTATACAAGGTTAAAACCTACAATCAGTACTCTTGATCCATGGTATGGAGACATCATCATTTATCTCCAAACCCAAATTTTTCGGCAAGAACTATCGCACTCTGAGTGATGGAAAATTCGTTACCACTCCCAACCTTACCATATTGTTGGAGACACTTTATATCGCACTGGTGTTGCCTCCATCCTCTGTCGATGTTTGACTCTCAAGGAAGTTGAGAAAGTTCTCAATGATAGCCACTTTGGGGCCTATGGTGGTCACATTTCTAGTTATGTTACCGCCCAAAAAGTCCTTCACGCAGGGTATTTTTTGTCGTCTATCTTTAAATATTCCATTGTTGTAATCTGAAAATTCCATCACTTCCAAATCTACTCTCGGAAAGAACACGCCCCACCCTCACCCTTGCACCCAGTTTTGATTGTCGGACCATTTGTGAAATGGGGCATAGATTTCATGACCTATAACCCTCGCTCGGCTGGGGGGCATGGGTATATTATTTTTACATCAATTATTTCACTAAATGGGTCGAAGTGATGCCTACATACGATAATGAAGGTCTAATTGCAGTGAAATTCCTCTTTAATCATGTCATAGCTCAATTTGGTGTCCTGAAACTAATTGTCACTGGTGATGGATATCATTTTATAAATCATATGATGACAGAGCTTGTTGCTCAGTTGGGGCTACATCATGATAGCTCCACTCCTTATTATCCTCAGGCCAATGGCCAGGTTGAAGTTATTAAAACAAATTTGGTGACCATGCTTCAGCGAACCATTGGGAAACACAAACGAGATTGGCATCTCATGCTCTTCTCAGCTCTATGGGCTTACTGAACTTCCATTAAGACTACCATTGGATTCACGCCATTCCAATTTGTGTATGGTCTAGAGGCCACACTCCCGATCAAGCGTGAAATTCCTTCTCTGAAGCTATTCATCGAACTAATTCCTCGTACTTCACCAGAAGAGAAACATGTGTTTTACCTCGAGCATCTCAATGATACACAAAGACTTGTTGCTTTAGGCATTGAAGCACAAAAAAGATGATTTAAGGCCTAATATGACAAATCTGTCAATCCTCGCGTTTTCTTTGAGGGTGACTTGGTCCTGCTTTACGACCAAGCCCACGATAAATTGGGAGTCGGGAAACTCGAGCTAATATGGCACAGTCCCTATATCATTCAACAAGTATTGGAAAGAGGAGCCTATGAGCTGGCAGATTACGAAGGCGACCAATTGGCTGAGCCCTGAAATGGGCTCTATCTGAAGAAGTATTATGCTTGATCATCAGTGTGATGCTTTTTACATTAGTGTGGTTTGATTAGATTTTTTGTCTGATTGTTTGATTTGCATACATTTTTCCTCTGCTCACCTTGTGTTCCACTTGGTTTGCAAAAGTCATCGAATCATTACATCAATTTTTCCAATGGCGCTTGTCGTGGCACACGGAACCTGTCTTCCGTGGCATGGGCACTCTTAACCCTTGATGGCGAGTTGATTAATTTAGAAGGTATTTGTTTGCGTCGAACAACTAACAATATTGCCTAATATATTGCGGTTATCAATCTATTATCGGATGCAATTAATCTCAGTATTAGATATTTTGTTGTTAAATTAGACTCACAAATTGTTGTGTTACAAATAAATGATCATTATTCTGTGTGAAATCCTCAAATTTTACGCATGTACTTATGTGTTCGATTACTGGAAATACATTTTGATTTTATTACATATCAACATATTCCAAGATGTTTAAACACATTAACAGATACATTAGTGAATCATGTATTAGATACACATATGTGTAACATGTAAAAATCAATACATCATTATGATACGTAAGTAGCCGTAGAAACATGTATATATATATATATATCAAATATGTCAAGTGTGTTACATCAAAATCTCAAAAAATATGTTTTATGTGACAAAAATGGATCTTTGAGCCTACATCAGTTAAAAACTATAAACAGAGGGTTGTTATCCACACACATGGTGCTCATGATAGCAGATGAACACTCGGATCACTCGCCAGAGTAAGCGACACAGTCTACCTAGAACATCAACCATATGCCTCTAAAAGTGAAGAGGAATATCATCAAAGGTAGCATACTCTAGGATGCCTCTCGTGAGGCCTACCATGTTCCGCTTTATCTCAGCTAATGGGTCTGCTCCCTCCTCATAGGGAACATCCTCCACTGATGGAGCTACCCTTCTCACAATCGGTGACATTCCTAGTGGTCTCTAAGGACCCATATTTGTAGAAACATCATAAGTTTGTATCTCAGAATACATGACAAAAACATTAGAAAAGTAAAAAATGTTAAAAACAATTTTTACCTGCGTCAGTCCACTCTGTGCCTGGTGGAATGGGTAGATATAGATCTCCCCTGAAGTCCATGCTTGCGTATGCATAGTCCTCAACCACGATGAGTTGATGACGCAACCAGTTGAAAAATGTTGTCAGGAAATGCATATGTTGCCCCCCGCCCTAACGGGGAATGATCTCACACCACCTCATCAGCCTCGGGTCTATCAAGGCTGGATCATGGATCTCCAACTGGTGATACTGAAACAAAGGTACTCTCTCTAAGAAAAAGGGAACCAAGATGGACCCGTACCCAAACTGTTTCAGTCGACCTATTTTGTACTTGGTAAATTAGCTCTTCATGTTAGCCAATAACCCCTCGCACTAGTTCACCATAGTAGGGGCCAGACAGTCCACTGCGTACTGGAATTGGGATTGTGTTACCTCATGCGATGCCTGGGATCCAGCCACTCGAGTCCTGCAGTGTAGGATTGTGTGGAAGGGAAGGACTTTGATAGAGGATATCGATATCTTCCCTCTCTCAGTATTTTTATCCCCAGGACAGTGTCTCTGAATGAGCATACTGGTACTTTCACCTCCTGTGTGGGCTTCAGAGAGTTGGATCCTCTCCCCCCTTTGAAATAATCCTGTAATGAAATAGATGTCTATGACATCTAAATTCCAGTTCCTGGTCTTGAATTCTGAATATCTGGTGATCTACATCCCACATTCTAATCAAATACTAAAGCAACTCCAGTTGAGCTCTTAGCCCTGATGTTTGAAAGAACTTCAGCAATCCGTAATTACGCAATGCATTTACACAATTTTGGCCTTGGAGTGCTTGGTGGTCTTCCACCTCGTGGCCTCTTACTTTCCATTCAATCACCATTTCTACTAAAATCACTTGCAAAAAATGTTCAAATGACATTTTAGGAACTTTCATCGGAATATTTTTTGAAGTAATTAATTAGAAATGGATGGATTTCTCACTTTAAAATCTTCCTCGTGGCCACCGCAACTATTAGAATCAATTCACCGCTGGTGGAGCACTGCCCTAATGGGCTAAGCGTGACCAACGCGGGTTCGGTAGCTCGAACCTGCACTGACCATGGGTGATTTTTTAGTTTGAAATCCTCCCCCCATCTCTAAATTTCTAAAGCTAAACACTTAAATAATGCAATTAAAATGAAGAGGAGAGTTTGAGCTCTTACTTGGCGCTGACATATTGTTGGATGGTGTCCTGGATCGGCTGCACCACCAATCTGAAGTTGAGAGGGAAAATGGGAAAAATGCACTTCTCCAATTTACTCAAAATAGAAAGGTGAAAATGAATTTACTTTTTGTCTATTTATAGATTTTTGAAAAATATTTTCACCATTATTTTATTATTATTCCTCAATATCAGTGATGTTTGTCGTTTTTTGTGTAGTAACTCCTTTACATTGTTGTAATTATTTCTGATGCAAACGAGTTTTATTTTATCTCTTTTTTGGAATTGGTAAAAATAAACAGACAAGGAACCCCCCTGGAGTCAACTTTCAGCTCTTTTCTAACTCTCGAAAAAATAAAATATTGTTGAGAACTTGTCATTTCAAACTCGTTAAAGTAAATGAATTGACGTAGTCTCAGTATACGTTTACCCCTTTTTCGGGATGAGGTTCACTATTTATGAAAAAGGAATACCTTGATCGAACATGGTCAAGATATTCTCTTGGGTATTGTTTTCTACCTTTTCATATTCGAGAGACAATTTACGAAAAGGGGCATGATGGAGTTTTCTTTTCATTTCTTTTTAAACTCCTTAAACATGAAAATTTACTGAGTTACCCTTTCGTTGGACTCGTTAAATATTAAATGGTGAAAGACTTCTCACCATGACAAGGTTGAGTTCCTCCTTCCTAGGGGTGCTAGGGCTTGTTAAAATTACTAGGATGGATTCATTCGAAGAATAAACTTATACGCTTAGTATATTTTATCCTCTTCACGTTGGATATCAAAAATAAAGAGGTACTCATTATAAATAATGGGGGAAAATTGAAAGTGAACATCTTATGTGTATTTTGGGTAGCTTGTCACTCTTGAACATCACACTCATCTGGAGTTCGTGTTGGATTGGGGATATCCTTCATTCATCATTTTTCCTCCGTGGATTTCGAAAATCCATTTGCATCCTATCCAATCACGATTTTTTTCATCATGACCTCTAATCCCATTTGAGTCAAATGTGCCACACTCCAGAGTCATGTCGCTAATATGTTCAAGAGAAGTCCTTCTTGCCAAACATCCTTTGCTTATCTAACCTCCTCTATTACAATCCCAAATCACTCCTATCATCTCGAGATATCTTATTTTTTTTTGTTGATGATGTGGGAATCATTATGGCCCTCCTTCGATGAATAATTTCATGTCAACTTCAACTCATTATCTAGGAAGGTGGTTTAGAAACTTAGTTGCAATACCTTGGAGCTTGCATGCCTCAATGGAAATTTCTTCATGTTCGACGATAGGTTCACATCATTGGCCTTTGATCGAATGATTCTGCAAGTGTTC
The DNA here is from genome assembly GCA_034641835.2 of Pinus albicaulis. Lineage (NCBI taxonomy): Eukaryota > Viridiplantae > Streptophyta > Pinopsida > Pinales > Pinaceae > Pinus > Pinus albicaulis. The sequence goes on along the minus strand of CM076577.1, from coordinate 596,003,721 downwards.
GACTTCAACACATTCATTCACACTTGTAGATTGTGTTGGTGTACCTGTTAGCACTCTATAATTTAGAATATTGGCCAGACTAAACTATGAAGCACAACATCAAACCACTTTGGAGTCTAGGACCTAGCCTGCCTAGACTCAAAGAGGGCTCTCTCTCTTTTTATGATTTAACTTGATTATTATAAGTGTTGATATTAGGCTAGTTATAGAAATGAGGTTTGTTTGTTTGATTGGTTGAGTGGTTGGATAGCAGGGCTGCATGGACTATCCCATTGGGCTATGGAGTCGAAAGGCTGGAATGGCACATCAACATCAAAAGCATCACAGGGTAAGCTAACTGTGCTAAATGTATCTCTAGAGCTGTATGAATTATGATGTGAAAGAAATAGTAAGGTTCAGTACTGACTAAAGAGAAGTTAAGAATTATTTAATCTGACTTCAATAGAAAACATTCAGATTGTAAATGAAGACAGAATTAAGGTTCTCCGACAGCAAATCTTAATTTAAAATTTCTGATTTACAATTAGATGAACAAATGCACATTAGGGAAAACAACGGAAACATTTAAACTAAGAAGTAACACATCACCATTTTAACACAACTCAAGAATCTTGTAAACAGTCTTTGATTATTGATGTCCAGCTCCAAAATTACAGTGCTCCAATATTGTAGTTCTTATGATGCAGGGGCTAACAATATCCAACCCCCGATAATGAAAATTCTAGAAATATTTAACTAACAACTAAGTCGGTTGCCCTAATATATTTTTGCAAACTTTATTAATTACAAACAAACTGAAATTAGACAAGTGTGGCCATGCAAGGCATGATTTAGACATCACTGACAACAACCGCCTTCTGGAATTAATTCTGGGAAACTCTTCATAGATCTAAATTCTTTCAATGGCTCCTCGGAAGATCAAATAGTAAGATTTGGAGGTGGTTGTCATGGTTTTGAAGAGGCAACCAATGGAGGCTCTAACATTTGGCTTTGTTTTATAGAAAACATGTGTTGGGTAATCAAATCTGTGCAGTGCTGGCTACTTTCATTTATTGATGTTGGTACTAATGTGTTTTACTGCCTTTTCAGTCTCTATTGTTATATGGTAACAATTATGCGTGCATGCCCTTTGCTGTTGTAGTTACAACATAATATTTTTGTTGCTAAACCTTTGCCCAACTTGACCTCTAGCATCTATTTGCTACCCGAGCCTTTCTGGCAGTGTTTCGCCCTTTTTCAAATGAAATAGCATTAAAAACCACTTACCCAGACTTGAAATATTATAAACTTCATGTTGTAGCCACATCGCATCCACACACTTCGAATAGCGCAAGACTTAACGTTTACCCTTCGTATTTATCCTTTAAGTTTTGAGATTTGTGATTTGCGATCTAGTCCCACCACATCACATATCGCACTCCAACAATTATAACAGTTATCTCCCATAGTTATCTATTAAAACTTGTGATTTGTGATCGGACCCCATTGTGGCATCACATATCGCACTTCGAGGTTTTAGCATTTTACCTTCGCAACTTATCTTTTAAGTTTTGCAATTTGTGATTGTGATCGAGTCCCACCGTGGCATTGCATATCGTACTTTGTTGACTATAACGTTTACCTCCTACGCCCATCCTTTAAACACTATTATTTTCAAATGTGATCGGGAAGCGGACCCCACTATAAATGTTTCTAAGCAGACAAGTGATTTTAGTTAAGAAATGGAAAAATCCGCCCGAACCATGATATGAAGGATTTCAAAAATCATTCGAGATGTATACGAGGATAATATGGGTCCCACCATTCCTGCAGATCACCCTTCGGCAACTATAACATTTACCCTTGGGTGCTTATCCTTTTAATCTTGCAATGTGTGATTGCGAAGAGAGGTAGAGGTTTCAGACTTAGTATATAAAGAAAGTGGGGTGTTTATTGCGGTTTATGTGACATATATATATGTATCAAGCGTCTGGATGTGGGGGTAGAGCTGTGAATAAGGCAATTTTAAGTGAGAAAATGATATGGCTGCTAGTCGGTGGGCAGAGCTATAACCATGGAATCTCGAACTTTAATATAAAAGGGTTTATAAAGCAATAATTCCCAAAGGTTATGCATGTGGGTTTTGGGGTTTGAATGGGATTCGAAGCCTTTCAGAATATGGATGAAATGAGGGGAAAAGAGGGGGAATGAAATGGAATGAGGGAATAAATGAATTTTTATTCCCATCACACCTTATCAGCGACACTTTCTTCCTTTTACTGAACAGAATGGCAGATTGATTCCTTTTAAGCTCTTTAAGCTCTTTACAGTCAGGATTTCCCTTTATTTCTCTAAAAATAAATGATAGCCATGGAATATTATTTTCAGTAAAAAAACATAATAAATACTCAGTCACCTTGTGATACTTTAAATTACAGGACTCTAATAGTGGCTCCACCTGGGGATGGAATATCCTTCAGGAAGTGTCAAGAACATCGTAGACTAGTGGCCTGATCCATTGGGCTTGTCCCAACCCTGCAACCTGATCTACTGCCACTTCTGTAGTTGCAACCTTCAAACTGAATTCAACGCCTTCTGCAAACTGAGGTCTGAAACACACTTGATCCTAAGACTGAAAAGCAACCTGCAATTGAAAACTGGAAACATGCTCAAAGTACTGAGATCTCACTTGCACACATACCTACCCAATCTATGATTCTAATTATTTTTCTTCCTTTTGGGGTGCATTTAGACTTGCACACCCTAACATCATTTTTCTTTTGAATATATAACCTATCACCTATCCCTTATTTCTCCTATTGGTTCAAATTAGGTTGTTGAACCAATGTCATTTTCTACCTACCTACTGATAAGCCAAGATTAAATGGTTTGGAAAATCTTCATTTTCTAACCTATCAGCAGAAAATTCAAAATTTGTAAAATCGTACTTAAGATGTATGACTGCACAAAACTTTTTTCAATAGTAGTGGCACTTTGATTTGCAACACTTTCAGAAAAATTTATATACATTTTTTTTTTTTGTTAGCTTGTCATACTAGGCTTATGGCCTTCACTTCGAGCTTCAACCTTGTCCAATGGATTATTGAAAATTGTAAGTATATGGTATTTACAATGATGAAAGTATTAATCTAAGTTTTAAACAGAGATAATGTTTTAGCATTTTACCATTGACAGGACCTCCAAACAGCTCTATTACATCCATCTCTTGCAAGAAAAAGTCATTATCTCCTCTGAAAGAATGAATAATGTACGGCCCTTTCCACAAGTTGTCAAACTTTCCATACTTACCTTTATATTCTCTTCTGGAGTCCCATTTTAGCACTTTATCAACAATATTGAAATCATTGGCTTTTGTCCTCTTGTCAAAAATCTTCTTCATAGTCTCTTGCGCCACCTGAGTTTTGTTTTGCGCCTCTTCTCTAGACTGTTGCAGCTGAATGGAGTGGCTTATTCTTCTTTGCACATCATTTTCTTCAACCAGTGCTTCTTGAATGAGCTTCATGGCTGGCACTCCTAGGGATGTTGGGAAAACTGCATCCATTCCATAGACTAACTGGTATGGTGACATGCCAAATGATTTCTTGGTTGTCAATCTGTCAGCCCACAATGCATGTACCAGTTTGTTATGCCAAGATTTCTTATTATCTTCCAGCAAATTTTTGATGATATTGACTAAGCTCTTGTTGGAGGACTTAGCTAATCCATTACCTCTAGGGTAATAAGCTATTGAATGCCCCAAAGAAATGTGATATCTATGGCAAAATCTATCATCTTCTTGGACTTAAAAGCAGCAGCATTATCTGTAATGATTTTCCTAGGACAACCAAATTTGGACAGGATGTTGACTTCAAGGAATTTGATAATCACTGAGTCATTAGCAGTCTGGAAGGGATGACCTCTATCCATTTGGTAAAATAGTTCGTAGCAGTGACGATCCATTTATGTTGGCTAGAGGAGGAAGGGTGGATTTCTCCAATGAAGCCTAAAATCCATTGCTGGAAAGGTTTTTCAATAGAGATAGGCTATAAAGGCAGAGGCAGAAACTTTATTTTTCCCTCAAAGATTTGGCATTTATGACAGGTGGCTACCATTTTGTGGGGATCTGGGAAAAGGGTAGGCTAATAGAAACCATCTAAGGATCTTATTAGCAGTGGTTTTCCAGTAGAGATGACCTCCACAATCCCCTTCATGGAATTCTTTTGTAACCCTATCTACATATTCCTAAAGCAAACATTTAAGCAATATGCCCCCATACTCTTTCCAGTACAAAACATTTTCTAGGATGCATAATTTTACAGCCTTTAATTTCAAGAATCTAGCTTTTGTTTTGGACAAACCAGGAGGAGCATTTAAATAAAATAGAACATATAGTATATCTGCATACCAAGGGGAATTTAGGAGCGCTTCCTCAATAGGTGGAGTTGCCAGCTCCTCTTGGTCAACCAGTTAATGAATCATGTTAATATCTAGTGCTTGAAAATTAGTTTCAGCCATCAACTTGGCTAATCCTTGTCCCTTGATTAGTTTGGTGGGCCTGATCTCTAAATAATACTCCAAGATGACAGAAATCGACTTGCCTCTTTTTCCATCAGGGTCCTATGTTAGGATGTCTTTGAAAACTGTATTGGGCACAAATGTAATGATGTGTGAATGCATAATATAAACTCTAAAATCATTCAGTGCTTTGATCAAGGAAAAATCCTTCTTCTCCATGATATTTTACTTCAACGGCGCATTTCTTAAATCTTGGCTAAAAAATGCTATGGGTTGCTCTTTTCCATCCTTATTTCGCTGCAGCAACACAGCAACAATCGTGTGCTCTGAGGCAAAGTAGAAAATGATGAACTCCTTGGTGAAATCAGGGTTGATGAGATGTCGTAGTAAGTGCCTACTTTACCAGGTCAAAGGACTGCTTAGCCTCTCTGGTCCACTTAACTCCTTAATCTCTTTTGAGAATGTTGGTGATATTCCTCAGGAGTTCATCAAGGTTTGGTATAAACCTCCTCAAAAAATTTATCTTTCTAATGAAGGATTGCAGTTCTTTGATGTTTCTAGGATGTATGATTTGTAGAATTCCCTCAATCCTTCTGGGGTCAATCTTGATCCCTTCTTCAGATATGATGTGGCCTAGAGGATTTCCTTCTTCAAGACAAAATAATGATTTCTTAGGGTTTAGAGGTATATTGAATCTTCTGCATTTTTCAAAAAATATTCTCAAATGAGCCAAATGTTCTTCATCGGTTTTTGAATACTGTAATATCATCAAGATATATCACATTGAAAAGACCAATTACTTTTGAAAATTCAATATACATTTCTCTTTGAAAAGTGGCACCAACATTTATTAATCCGAAGGGAATTTTTACATACATGAAGGTTCCCCAAGGATTAGTGAATGTTGTCTTGTGTTCATCATCTGGATATACCAGCACTTGATCGTATCCTAAAAAGCCATCTAGAAAAGAGATTATTTTGGAGCCCACTACCTTTTGTAATATGTGTTCCATCTTTGGTAAAGGGTAGTTGTCCTTAAGAGATGCCTTCTTCAGATTTCTGAAGTCAATGCAAAGCCTGATCTCACCTGTCTTCTTTCTTACCGGTACAAGATTGGAAACCAATTCGGAGTATCTGATTGGGACTATTATCTTGGCATCATACATCTTCTTGATCTCCTTCTCCACCAGAGGCATTTGGATAGGATTTATCCTGCGTAGTTTCTGTTTGAAAGGATTCTAGTTATCCTTGAGTGAAATTTTGTGTTGGATAATATCTGTATCATAAGCTTTCAGGTCTTCATAACTCCAGGCAAACACATCAAAAAACTCTTTGAACAGAGTGATGTATTTATGGTTTATGGTTGTTGGCAATGTTTTTTACAACTTAACCATCTTAGGATCTTACTCACTGCCTAGATTGCATTCTTCGATACTTGCTTCTATAGTTTCCATTTTTGGTTTCTTAGCCACATGATTGAAATCAAATATTTCATCTAAAGGGACAAGTCCTCTAAGAAGGGTGTTGTCTTTGCATTCCAGTACTTCAAATTCTTCCTTTTCTGGATCTTCATGCACCTCTGTCCTATGCTTATCTTCATTTGCTGAAAAATTAACATCAGAATTGTGAGGGGGTTGCTCCTTACCCATTTTCTCTTTGGTGGAACAGTCTTCTTCACAGTCCAGGTCCAACTTGGAGTCTTCAAACTCTCCCTTAGTTTGCAGGAAATTCTCAATCAGTTTTTCATCTTCAAATACTTTCCAATATCTCATATTGTCAGGGACTGCTCGTCTGTGTTTAACTTGAACTGTATACTATTTGTTGGGATGAGACAATTGACAAGTGATGGCTAAAAATGCTAACCCATTAGCCAGGATATTATGTTCCCTTGGAATGGCAGCGAATGGCAGCAAGGTTATATTCTTAAATTTTTTTTCAGGATTTCAAGAGAAACATTCATGTTTGCTCTTAGCTTGGGATGATTGGCTGAATATTCCCCCATGGTTTGTTTAATGACCAACTCAGAATCCCCATAAATAGAGATTCTCTTGGCTCCTAGTTTATTCAGCAGTTGCAAACCAAAAAGGAGTGCCTCGTATTCTGTTATATTGTTGGTACACTAAAATTTTAGCTTGTAAGAATGCCCTTTTGCTTAGTTATTTTCGGTATTTCATACCCACACACCTGCTCCTAAGCCAGCTTTTCCACACGAACCATTAAAACTCATGTTCCAACAAGGTTCATTTTCAGACTTGTGTTGCACAATTTCCATTCGGTCAAACTATTATTTCTTATGGTATTCTTTTACATCATTTTAAAGAATAAATGAATCAAGATCAGAGTGAACAGAATACAGGGGGTATTTATGAGGCTTTTCCTGGCTGCTCACCATGTATTTCAATAGAGTCTCCCTATACAATCTCCTTTGTCTGAAAAAACCTAGTATGGTAGCATAATTCATATCCATTTGGAGAGTGCTTGAAATCTTGGGTCCCCATGTGCTTGATAAAATCATACCATATTTGGGAGGGATGTCAGCCACCACCATGTCCATCACTAGACTCTTGGCCAGTATATGGGCTAATGTAATACAGAGATATTTGATGAGGCCCAGACATTTAACCTTGCTGGATTCAAATGATTACAGGTCTTTGAAGGCTCTAGTTATCTCCAAGCCAAGTTTCTCCGTAACTACCTTTGGCATGAGATTATGAGATGCACCTGAGTCTATCATGGCATTATGGAGAATTTTATCATGAATATTCAAACTGAGATAAAATGGGGGAACACGTCCCTCCTGGAATTTACCCTCTACTTCTGGCCTAAACAAAATCTCAGGTTTGTCATCATTTAGATTGACAGCGTTAGTTATTTCTCTTATGTTCAACGCTTTTAGGATTTGGGACCTATATACATCTTGGTTTGCCAATTCTATGAGAGGGACAGAGATTTTTATTTTGGCAATTTCATTCTCAATGTTGAATGGTGTCTATGTTTTTGGCAGATTTGAATCATTTTTCTCAAGTACTATATTTGCAGCAATCTCAGATGGTTGACTTGTATTAGGGATATCAACTAGAACAGTTTTTCTAGGGTTGACTGCTGATCTACTAGTGTTTCTTTCTAGATCATTATTTCCAGCTATTTTAGTAATTTTCTTTGAACTCTCTGTTGTTTTATTGGGATCAACTTGAGGGGCCTTTTAGTAGAGTTTTCAGAATTCTTTCTCTTGGGAATATCCAAATTTTCTTATATTGTCTATGCACCTCCATGATGGAATTATAAAATCCTTTTTTATAATCTTCAAACTCTTCAAATTTAACTTCAGTTTGAGTTGGAGAAAATAAGTCTTGTTCTTCTTTGGTGAGGAAAACAGTATATTCATTATTAATTCCCATCAAATTAAGTTGAATTTCTTCTAGTTCTTCAACCACCCCCTCATCCTCATCAATATAATTTTCTTGGAATGGAGGCCTAATTTTCTAGGCAGACCCTCTCTATTCTCTCTGTCTTATTTGAGGGGGGTTTCTTCTAAAATATTGGTTTCTATTTTGAGGAGTCGGCTGATTTTCCCTAGGGAAAAATCTATCATTCAAGTTGATCCTCTCCATAATTCTCTCCATGGTTCTCACCAAGATATCAATCTTAGGATCGGAGGTGGAGGCTGTAGGCTCTTCCCTAATAGTGACTCTCTTCTCACTTCTCATTCTAGCCCTTTTTGCAATCAGGTTTGCTTCCACACTTACTACACCCCTCTGCATGTCTTCCAATGTGGCTGGATATTTTTCTCTCAACTGATAAGCCATCTCTGGGTCGAAACCGTTTGAAAAATTAATTAGGGCTAATCCTTGTGGGGGTTTCATGTGAGGAGGGAGGGCATTGTATATACTGTTGAATCTGGTGCAGTAATCTTGGACACTCTCTCCAACATTTCTCTTGATTTTTTCATATTCTGACAGGATTTGGAGAGGATTTTTCTTAACTTCCCATTTATTTATGAACAGCTGGTGAAGGGCAGGGAGGTCATGGATATTGTTAGGGGTCAAGCCTTTGAACCATTTTTTTACTTCTCCCACTAAAATTTGAGAAAATATTTTCATTTAGATAGTTTCATCCTCTATATCTTGATAGTCAAAAGCATCATTCATTTTGTCCACATGTTGTTGAGCAGTTTCAGGACCAGTTCCATCAAAATGTGGGATTTTGGATTGACAATCCTGTGGCATAGGCACCATAGGTTGTGGTAGCACTAATGGAGCATACCAGGCTGCCATTAATGGTGGTGGGGGAACCCAAGGGGGTTGATAATAGGATGGTTTACCAAGGGAGGTGGAGGGTTAAATGGAGGAAGGTGGACAGTGGGTGTATGAGTGGAGGTTTGGGCACTTTGGTGGGAAAGGTCCAAGGTAAAGGTAGGAGTTGAAGCTACACTTGAGTAATTTAGCCGAGGATGAGAAAACTTGGAAACAATAGAAGGATATATTGCAGTTAGAGTGGATAATTCTACAGACTGCTAAAGATAAGCATCATTAATAGCTGAGGTGAGCTCTATTACCAAACCTTGAAGGGATTCAAAGTGTTGGAGAAGCTGAAAATTAGTTTGATTGGAGATAGAGGCTTCCCCAAATGGACCTTTTTGTAAGATGGATGGATCAAAAACTGCCTGGTCTATCTAATTCTAAGATTTGGTACTGAACAAGCTTTGTTGAAAGTGTAATTCGAACTAGATATCTTCCAAGGTTGCAAGGTTTTCAGGAAGGGAACTTGCTTTGTGAAGAGACTTGCTAATAGTTGGATTCTAAGATCTGAGATTTTTTCTTAGGATTCTCTCTGGATTTTCAACTATCACAGGGGGATTTGGGTCATGATGGGATCTGGTAAAGATTCTATAGAAGCCAGAATTCAGACCCAAGGCACAAACAGGCTGAATATTTCTTCAAAAACCAATCTGTAGAAATTTCTTAAAACACACAGTATTTCGACTGGGGTTTTTGAGTTATGATGAAATACTAAGCTTCTCAATAAGTCCCCAGTATGGTCGCCATTATGTTAGCACTCTATAATTTAGAATATTGGCAAGACTAAACTATAAAGCATAACATCAAACCCCTTTGGATTCTAGGACATGGCCTTCATAGACTCAGAGAGGGCTCTCTCTGTTTTTATGATTTAACTTGATGATTATAAGTGTTGATATTAGGCTAGTTATAGAAATGAGGGTTGTTTGTTTAATTGATTTGGTGGTTGGACAACATGGATGCATGGACTATCCCATTGGGCTATGGAGTCGAAAGGCTGGAATGGCACATCAACATCAAAAGCATCACAGGGAAAGCTAACTATGCTAAATGGATATCTAGAGCTATATGAATTATGAGGTGAAAGAAATAGTAAGGTTCAGTAATAACTAAACAGCAGTTAAGAGTTTTTTAATCAGACTTCAGCAGAAAAAATTCAGATTACAAATACAGATGGAATTAAGGTGCTCCGATAGCAAACCTTAATCTAAAATTTCTGATTTAAAATTAGAATAACATATGCACAACAGGGTAAACAATGAAAACATTTAAACAGAGAAGTAACACATCACCATTTTAACACAACTCAAGAATCTTGTAAATGGTCTTTGTTTATTGATGTCCAACTCCAAAATTACAGTGCTCCAATATAGTAGTTCTTACAATGCAGGGGATAACAATATCCAACCCCTGATAATGAAAATTCTAGAAATATTTAACCAACAACTAAGTCGGTTGCCCTAATCTATTTTGGCAAACTTCTTTAATTACAAACAAACTGAAATTAGACAAGTGTGGCCATGCAAGGCTTGATTCAGACATCACTGACAAAAACTGCCTTCTAGAATTAATTCTAGGCAACTCTTCATAGATCTAAATGCTTTCAATGGCTCCTCGGAAGATCAAACAATAAGCTTTGGAGGTGGTTGTGATGGTTTCGAAGAGGCAACCAATGGAGGCTCTGACACCTTGCTTTGTTTTACAGAAAACATGCGTTGGGTAATCAAATCTGTGTAGTGTTGGCTACTTTCATTTATTGATGCTGGTGCTAATTTTTTTTTCTACCTTTTCAGTCTCTATTGTTATATGGTAACAGTTCTGCATGTGTGCCCTTTTCTCTTGTAGTTACAACATAATCTTCTTTGCCGCTAAACCTTTTCCCAACTTGACCTCTAGCATTTATTTTCTACCTGATCCCTTCTGTCAACGTTTCCCCCTTTTTCAAATGAAATAGCATAAAAACCACTTACCCAGACTTGAAATATTATAAACTTTGTCTTGGAGCCGCATCGCATTCGCGCACTTCGCACAGTGTAAGACTTAACACTTACCCTTCATACTTATCCTTTAAATTTTGCGATTTGCGATTTGCGATCTGGTCCCACCGCATCAAATATCACACTCCGACAATTATAACATTTATCTCCTGCATTTATTTATTAAAACTTGCAATTTGCGATCTAGCCCCACCGTGGCATCACATATCGCACTTCGCGATTTTAGCATTTTACCTTCACAACTTATCTTTTAAGTTTTGCGATTTGTGATTGTGATCAAGTCTCACCGTGGCAATGCATATCACACTTCGTTTACTATAACCTTTACCTTATGTGCCCATCCTTTAAACACTACGATTTTTTATTGCGATCGGGAAGTGGACCCCACCATAAAATTTTCCAAGCGGACAAGTGATTATAGTTAAGAAATGGAAAACGTCGTCCAAACCATGATATGAAGGGTTTCAAAAAGCATTCAGGGTGTATGCGAGGATAATATGGGTCCCTCCAGTCCTGTACATCACCCTTCGGTGACAATAACATTTACCCTTGGGCGCTTATCCTTTGAATCTTGCGGTGTGTGATTACAAAGAGAGGTAGAGGTTTTGGACTTAAGATATAAATAAAGTGGGGTGTTTATTGCGGTTTATGTGACATATATATATATATATATGTGTGTGTGTGTGTGTGTGTGTGTGTGTGTGTGTGTGTATCAAGCATCTGGCTATGGGGGCAGAGCTGTGAATAAGGCAAGTTTAAGTGAGAAAATGATATGGCTGCTAGTGCGTGGGTAGAGCTATAACCATGAAATCTCAGACTTTAATATAAAAGGGTTTATAGAGAAATAAGTCCCAAAGGTTTTGCATGTGGGTTTTGGGGTTTGAATGGGATTAAGAGAATTTCATAATATGGAGGAAATGAGGGGGAAAAGAGGGTGAATGAAATGGAATGAGGGTTGAAATGAAGTTTGATTCCCATCAACCTTATCAGCAACACTTCCTTCCTTCTACTGAACAGAAAGGCAGATTGATTCCTTTACAGTCAGGAGTTCCCTTTCTTTCTCTGAAAATAAATGATAGCCATGGAATATTATTTTCAGTAAAAAAAGATAAGAAATACTCATTCATCTTGTGATACTGTAAATTACAGGACTCTAACAATACCTTGAGATCCATCGTCATTATTAGTGGTTTGTCTCGTGCCTGTTAATAGTTTTCTTCATTGGTCAGTAATCAGGTGGTTTCTACCACGTTCGACATCAGTAAATCTATTCACATGGCTAGATTCATACATTGGATTGATTGAGATCGTGGTGAATACCCTGGATCACGTTTGATTCTTATCTAGGCTACTGGGAGTTATTGAGTATTCATGATTGTATACAAGATCCTATCTATACGGATGGTTGCATCCATGTCGCGGATCCATTTCTATGATCTCTTTATATGGATGGTTGTGACCATGCCATGGGTTTATGTATTATTTGATGCCTAGTGTAGAGTTATGTGGTTAGGCATATTCCTACCAAATATGTCATATATTTTAATATGTTTGACTTGGCAGGTTTCCTGGTGGTGATCTAAGTTCTTTGCCTTGGTTCATAAATAATTTCAGTCATCACTCCTCGTTCTACCTCCATGCTTTAGGGGGCATTTGTTACACAATAATTTTACACCATGCTCACTTCCTGTCCCTGATCTTGAAGTGCCCCGTGACAGACCCTGTGCAATGTTTCCACCATGAAGAAATATGTAAGGGCATCCCCTGAAGACTCAAATAAAACTTCCTTGGAAGAATACTGAACGAACTTGTTCAAAACCCTAGTTTTCTATGTTAGCGCATTTTCAAATTTCAAGCTCGCGCTGATGTAAGATTGAAATTTTTGGCTTAGCGCTGCCAGTGCGCTTATTTCTTGGAAAACCAGGATGATCCCTTTCTGGCAGTGTTTCCTAAAATGGAGGAGAAGCTTTGACCTCTAGAATTTCTAGGGTATTGAGTTGGTTGTTAAATGGTAATGATAGAGTCAAGCTCTCTGATTTTATAGCTTTGATCTCATCCATGGGGGTTTATCCCTTAGAAATTGGACCTTCCTCCTCCTTTCATGGGCTCCCAACCTCTTCTCCCTTCCTATAAATTGGTCCCCATCCCTCCACTACTGGTTGGTCATTGTTGGGGTTGGTATGAACTCTCATTCCCTTTAAATTCTTGCACTGTGATTACACCTAAGTTTTTTGGGAGAATGAATTCTTTATAGCTTCAGTGAAGGACTCGGATTTTCACCAAAGGGAGGCCTCTAACATCAAGGCCTGGGTTGTAAGCTCTCTCTTTTATATTCATCAATAAAAACATCTAATTTTTACTTTCTATATTTGTCTAATATTTTATGAAAATATTTTGGTACTCCTTGATTTGCTAGATAGCTAATGTTTAATTATTATTATGTATTGGATTACGTTTTTTTTTTCCTCTTGATCATCCGCATAAGGAGCGAGCCTAAAAGGATCATGGATCAAAGTCATCATCAACAGGTTTTAACATAGCATCAGGAAATGGTATATATGTCTCCTTTCTTGTCGCATTTTGAATGTTATTTAACAAATATTTGCATTAGAAATCATCTCAAGTTTCTAGACCCACTCTAGGGCTAGAGAGATCGCCTCTTTCCGTAGAGGGTATTTATCTTGACAACACTTGGATCTTGAGGTCAGGTAGCTCGTTTCACGTCTTGGTGATAATATCTTCCAAATGTTGTTTGTGATGTGTTGCCTCATCACGGTCCTTGAGCACCTTATTCATTTCATTGAAAATATTCTTGTTATATTGCTCTACTTCCTTAAGGACCATTAAAGCGCGCTTCCCGCACACCTTTAACTATTTTGTGACCCCTTGGTGAAAATAATGCAGCGTCTAGATAGACAGCATAACAAGATTCAAGCTAAGGGTGTTCCAATGCTTGGTGTGCTCATGATCTTATGTGTTCTCAAAATGCAGTACCCCACCATGTACGTACAAAGCATGAAGCTCATGATCTACTACTAACTCGTGCCCTTGTTTCCTTTGAGGGACCACGCTTGCTTGAGTCATGCTCGCTTGAGTCATGCTCTCCTGAATCGTGCTCGCTTGTACTTTCAATTCATTGATTCCCTGTTTTACTTCTGTTAATACAGCCATGTATTGATCTTCAATGTTACTCCATAAATTCTAAGGGACTTGCAGCATCGTGTCACCAAAATCATCGATGTCCCCTTCAGTAAGGACCATCGGCTCTGTTCCTATTGATCTATCGAACTTGTGCTTCTTACACACACCTCGCACTGTAGGTATTTTTCTCTACTTTACAATAAACTAGGGATCTATTGTTTTTGTATCTTCAAAGGGATCTTGGCCACCCTATTCTAGTTCTGTGTCTTCATCCTCTTCGCCATCTTTTTTTGGTCCCCTTTGTTTCTTTTTTGGTAGCCTTCTTGGTTTCTTTATTTGTTTCTTTTGTGGTTACTTTTTATGTGTCCTTTCCTTTCCTTGTGACTTTTCTTGTGTTCTTTTGTGTGCCTTTCCCATGGGGTTTTCCAGCTGTATTTACTGTGATGTTCTTCTTTGTTGTAGTGGCTTGCCCACTGGTTCATTCCTGCTCTATCTCCGTTCCTTCTGTGGTTTGAGTCAACCAATCACTCAGTCATTGGCTTATAACCTGTGCAATATCATTCTCTATGACCAAATAGGATAGTGTGTACTAGTGCTCCTCAGGGTCCTTCCATACGCTGATATAGATGCGGTGAAAATCCGCCTTAAAATCTACAATTTTTAGATAATATTCAAACAATATTGGTGAGAGACTATGTCACTAACTCACCACAGTTCATAAATCCATCTCCAACAATACCCAAAATAACTTGTTTTTCCTTCGCCTGATTAAGGTCCTTAGAGAACCACAGCGAGGCGTACCTCACAGCTTTGCATATTTCTAGATTTGTAGCGGTGAACTGTGACTCCTTGAGCTCTTTCCATGCCATAAATTCTATCAAGATCAATAACCATGCATAGTGGAATTTCTTTCCATTCTCCTGTGCATCTCAGCAATCATCTAGATATTCCTTGCATGCATATCCAGCCTAGCTATACTAGACTCCTTTGCTGCATTGTGCATCCAAAGAAACTACTGGTGTCGGCACCTCATTTGCGCAACACTTCCTCATGATTTTTCCAGCCAAAATGTGTGCTGCGAAGTGCACAACTTGATCATTGATCTTGTTGATATCATATCCCCGATTCTTCTTTATGATGCCATATGTTTCCTTCATCACCTCTCCAACCTCCTTATGCTAGCTTCTCTCTATAAATTCATCTGCAAGGTTCATTCATTGGCATGGTAGTGCAATTATTATCCTAATGAGCATATCGTCAATAGGGATTCTCCCACCCAACCAGAGACACTTGTCATGCACTAATTCCAAAATATGGCACACACAAATCGTGTTGATGTTTTTGAGCCAAAAATGGGGAACATATATCATATTCAGCAACCCAACCTGTTGGATCCCTGCAGCCCACCAATGTGGCTCTAATTTGGTAAAATAATTTTCCTCATAATACACCACGCACAACTATTGGTTGGGCTCGAACTAGGGATAATTTCTCCTGTCATCGAAATCCTAGTCCTCCATTTGTAATTGCGGTACCTTTTTCAATATGTCTCCCTCAAATGGTACTTTTCCTGGAAACAATGGTGTAAACACAATGAATTTGGTGGTGGCTGGGTCCTTCGTCGCTTTTGCAATCGACTTTCTCAAGGGATATATGGCGAAAATCTGGAAATGGGCTCAACTACCTCTGCCATACTATCTTCAGGGATATTTGTGGAAATTTACTCCTCATCACTATGTTGGATCTCCATTGCTTTCTTCAGCTTATCAAGCCTCTCCTTAGTTCATTTCTCCTTGGTAATCTTCTTCCTGGGTGATTGTTTGACAGTGGGCTTCTTTGGTTTCTTTGTCTAGGCTTCTCCTGTAGCAGACTGCTGCCTGGGCGACCTCAACCCGATCACATTTGGTGGTGTAGCAGTCATGATTCTACCTAATCCCTGATTGACAAATTCTCTGGAAAGATCCTCAAAACTCTTCTCAGACATGCAGCTCAAAGCTCAGCTCACACTTAGGCATAAAATCATAATTCTAACTCTTAGTGAGAAAAGTGTCCAAATGTGGAGTGGGATGAAATATTTATAAAAAATTTGAATTTCGAACACCATTATTTTCGTCAGATTCACTTCATAAATGCATATTTTCCCAGTTTTTCTCATTAAATGCATTTTCCCCGCTCTTTTTAACGGAAAATTTTCTGTCAAATCAACTGTTTCACTTCCAATGTTCATATTTATGGTGAACTTTGACGAACCCTCCTTTATAGTGCAGTTATTTCTCCCTTGTCGTTGCTCCCTCCAACTGTGATATCTTCCTAAGTTTCGCAGAGTAAACCATCTTCGGTGAAGTCCTTCTCTGGAAAATTAGTTTATAGTCCCGCACGCCCTTTCACTGCATGTGGCACTAAGATTGTTTCTCATTCATATAGTTAGCTCAAATTTCTAGGGATATAGTTGTCCCTGTATAATTTTAATCTAATTCCATTCATTCGTCCTGGCATCATCTAACCATCCAACTTCGAAAGCGAAATTGTGCCTCCCTCCGAGACGTGTTTTATAAAATAGTGTCCCTACCATTGCGTTTGGAACTTTCCTGGGAACTTCGTGAACTTGCTATCATACATCAGCATCAGGTCTCCTTGAATATTTTCTTCTTGATATGCCTATCATGCCAATATTTTAACCTTGCTTTTTGTACTTGCAGATGATATCCTGCAATGAATCTGCCTTCCTCAAGAGCAAGCAATTTTTCCAACCTTTCTTCCATGATATCACAGTCTGCCACGCCTGTTACTACTGAAATTCCTAGACTAGGCACAATATATTCCATGGGAATAATCGCTTCATGTCCATATACCAGCCTAAAAGGGGTCTGTCCTGTCAGCTTTTTGCATGCCCATACTACTACTAGAATTCTCAAATCCCAATAATTCATGTTGACATTGCATAATTTTATTAGATCATTTTCCAAAATCTTGTTAAAAGCTTCAACTGTTCCATTTGCCTGAGGGTGATAAGGTGTGCTCTTTTGATGGTGCACTTGGAAGCCTTTAGTCAATGCCTCAATAGTTCTATGCAAGAAATGTGACCCTCTGCCACACATCAAAATATTTGGGCACCCAAATCTGGACAAATTGTACTCAAATATAAACTTCACAGTGATATTTTCACTGTAATCCTTTATTGCCTTTGTTTCATCCCATATGGTCAAATAATCTATGGCAGTGATGATACACCTCCCGCTAGTCTTCTTCCATAGTGGATTAATCGGTCCAACAAATTTGATTTCCCATTTATCTAACGCCTACAAGGTCACCTATGGGTTCAAGGGAATTTCAACTCTCCCAGATGGTCTTCCTATTCTTTGAAAAGCTTTGCAGGACCTATAATATTCTTTTTCATCCTTGTGCAATGTAATCCACCACAGCCCAGCTCTTAAAATATTTTGCACAGTGGCTTTTCCTGCATAATTTCCTGATGAAAATTCGCTATGAGATTCTTACAAAATGCTCTGTCTTTCATGCTCAAATACATATCTGCGCACTATTTTATCTCACCCCATTTTATACAAATGTCCTATGATCAAAGAAAAACCATTTTCCTTGTCTAGCAGCTCCTTTTTATGTTGCGCGGTATACTCTGCAGGTTCCATCCTTGTATTCAAAAATTTAATAATGTCTATGAAGTGATCATATGCAACCCTTATTGCAAATAACTACGCATATGTTGGGTTCTCTTCAATGTTTGTGGGTTCTTCGCCAGTCTCTATCCTTGATAGATGATCAAGACCTGCATTCAATCTTCCTAGTTTAACTATAACTTCAAATTCACTCTTGAAACAACAACAACCACCTACAAATCCTCCCTCCCAGCACAGGCTTTTTCACCAAATACTTCAGCGCGGAGTGATCTATGAACATCTTGAAATCCGCTCCTAATAAGTAATTCTTGAATTTCTATAGCACATATACCATGCCCAATCCTTCATGATCTGTTGTAGAATAATTCGTCTCTGCCTTGGACAATTTCCTGCTTGCAAAATCTATGGGATGATCAATATCTCCATCACCTGGTTGTGCTAGTACTTAACCCAATGTTATGCAAGATACATCAACATGAACGTGAAAATCCTTTTTCTAGTCTAGAAAAATAGAATCGGTGCAGTTACCATATTCTAGTTTAGTATGTCGAGGCTTCTTTGGCATTCTTCATCCCTGCAATACGTAACATAATTCTTCAATAGCTTTTTCATCGATGCAGTTATCGGTGTATATCCCTTGATAAAATTCCTTTAGTGACCAGCATGTCCCAATGTTGTGCGCAGTTGCTTCATTGTCTTAGGTGGTTTTAGGTTCATAATAACATAAATAATTGTGGGGTCTACCATTAATCCTTGTCTGCAAACCACATTCCCCATTCGTATACCAAAAGGTACACAAAAAATGCATTTATTCAAGCTCAATGATATTTGATAATGTCTGCGGGTATCCAACATCAGTCTTAAGTTCACAACATGGTTCTTTAGCAGTCCAAAGACTGTATAAGCATCAAAATAAACTTCTAAAACTTTTTGTATATACTCCTTAAAATATGCGACTACCGCTCTAGAAAATATTGCAGGAGCATTCTTCAATCCAAAAGGCATGACTGTATATTGAAAATATCCCCATTCAGTGGCAAATGTTGTCTTACTCTTGTCTTCTGGTGAAATTCTAATCTAATGGTAACTTGAAAACGCATCTGTAAAAGAGTAGGCCTCATTCCCTTCAACATTATCCAATAATTCATCTATAAAAGGTGTAGGGAATGGGTCATGCACACATGCATTGTTGAGCTTCCTCAAATCAACACAAATTCTGATTTCACCCTTTTGCTTCTTCTCCTGAATAACCATAGGACTTTCCCATTCAAATTCCTCCACAGGTTCAGTTATCCCAGCTTTAAGCATCTTTTCCAATTCCTCCTTTACCTCTTCCTTGTACTTTGGATTAAATATATAGGGTCGCTGCTTTACAGGCTTTGCATCTAGTTTCAAAATTATCCTCATAACTCTAAGGTCTCCTATTATTCCCTTTAATTCAGAAAAAAATCGTGAGAAAGAGCTCTTGATATTCATGAAACAACTCTGCAACCTTTTTTACTGTATATGTATCCCAATAATCAACAATCAGCATTAATTTTTTCTCCTCTTATAATCCTATATTCACCTTTTGCATCTTCACTGGTTGCGCTATGTCAAGGATCTCAGGTTCTGGTCTAGAAACATCGTGTTTCCCTTATGACTCTGGGATATTAATATTGTGCAGATCTTCCTCATCCTCTTTCTTTGTCACATTATAGCATTCTACTACCTATTCCAACTATGTGTCCCAATCAGGATGTGTCCAGGTTATCGCAGTTGTAGTCTTGAATATTCGTGCTCTAACTGCTTGAGGATATTCGTCTATGTACTGACAGTCATCTTCAAAACTAAAAGTCATTAAAAATCCTTCAACCAACTCTTCCCAATTCCTTGTTCCATGTCGCAGTTTGGTTTCAGGATACCAATTCATAGGTACCACATCTAATGTGTGAAATAATGTTTGTACCCATTCTAGTGTTGGATCTTTGCCCCACATCATAGTCTAGTGAAAAATATTCCCTCGAGGGTCATAATTGCCATCATACTTTACTTCGAGTCTATTATTTACTTGAAAAAATATGACCTTCATCAATCTGTGATATTCTCTCCAACTTCCAATATTTCCCTTATGAGTACCCCACCACCTAGCAGGTGTAGATTACAGTGCTACGTCCAAAGTTTGAAACCTTTTTTCTTCGAGTACTTCTCATTCAAATTCATCAAGAAAAAAATTGACATCTCCTATCCCATCATAGTGGGGTTAATTACATACCTCTGCAGTGATACATCGAAGTGATATTTTAATTTTGTTATGTCCCTTAGTAGAAACTTCGTTCAACCTATCATGCTAGTTCTCCACCTCTTCATTAGAATCTAAAATACATGAGTTGTCTCTTTCCCATATTATGCTTCCATCTGTAGTGAGATTGATCAATATTTGCATCACAATATTCATCTCGAACAGGCTTTTTATATCGTACTCCTTCTAATGGGTCTAGGGGAACAATGACCCTCAGATCACCTTTCTCAAACACCATCTCTATCTTCTTCATATTTATTATTACATCAGTATCAAAATAAAAATACAATCCAAGCAAAGTTGGATATGGATTGTTTTCATCTACAATATCATTTACTTAAAAATATTCCATAGTGTGCACTCCTTCAATGTCTACTACTATACCAGGGAATCTTCCCATAGGAATAATATTTTGTTGATTAGTCATTCTTAACTGGATCAGTGACCATTGCAGCTTTGGTTTTCCCATGTGCTCCCACATCTTCTTAGGCAAGACATTAGCATCAGATCACAAATCCAAGATGACCTAATCCATGTCATAGTCCCCAATATGCGCAATTAATCTCATTTATTTGTCTGCCCTCTTCTTATGCCTATGTAATGTATTTATTATGTGCGGCTCTTCCCTTCTTGTGCAGGAGTCTATTAGTGCCTAGAGACTTTCGACAGCCTTATGGTCTCTCAATAACATCATGCACGTATGAAAAAATTATTTCAATATAGCCATATCAAACTCCATTGTCGTAGTAATCCCCTAGGTGTTGTTCTTCTAAGGCATTCGCTTTTGTTGAGTCTATGACTGCATCCTAGATGTCAAAGCGTAGACATCCATGAAACTCTTCTTTTCCTCCAAAAATGTCTCCTTTTCTCTTTACATATTGAACCCATTATTCTTATCGCTAGTTTTTCTATGCCATGCGTCCTCCATAGGCTTTTGTCTTGTTGTGCTATCTTCCTCTGTATTTTCACCACTTTGGGTTATTATGTTAACACTAGGCTCTTCTTCGAACAGCTCCGCGGTCAGCATCTGTAAGTTATTCATAGGCTGCTAATATATTTTCTCCTGCATCTTCGCTATTAGAACAGGACAATATTTTATTACATGATCAAAATATCTACAATACCTACAAGAGGGGGTTTTGGGATTCTAAAAATCCCTCGCGAAAAGTCTTACTTCTACACAGTTGTAACATATTATTTGACCACATCCTCAACCCATGCCTCCTCCTCATCCTCGGCCTTGGAAGCCTCCATGCCCTGCTGGTGGACCATGATATTCATGCGCGCGCCCTTCAGCCTGCATTCTGTATGCACCTACAATCTTCTCTATCATTAACTCATAACTGTAAAAAAAAAATTCATCATGTCCTACAGAGCTACAAAAGTTACAAAATAGCTTCTTTGGGGTTTGCACATACTTTTGCATCAAATAATATTCTTTTGTTCAATGTCTACCTAAATTTTTACACATGTCGCACCATACAGTTAGTCATGGGTTCAATGTATTAGGCACACCACCATGGATTTAATCTCTAAACACAAGAAATTAATATTTATAACAAACTTTTGCCTTACATTTGATACACCATACCTCTGGGTGAATTTCCAATCGAATTTCCTTACCCTTATTCAGATCTTGCAACTCCAAATGCATTTTTATTAATTGGTTCTGAATTTATTTTACCCCTACTTGGGTATCTACAACTCGTGGAGCTTCCAACTTCATAGCAATTTCCAGAGCTATAGCCTATGTTGCTATCTTCTGTTATGTCAAAGGCAACCTGATATGCGGAAATAGTGCAACTATTAACCACTCCTTATGTTACTCGTCAGGAATTTGGAAGTTCACTTGCCCTAGTAGCATATTGAACCTTTGATCTAATTCCCAAAGAGATTCAATTACCACTTGTTTGATCCCTTTTATCTTTGTAATACACTATGACTGTGATTTTGGCTTCTTAAATTCTTCATTCAGTGTTTTCTTTGTCTCATCCAACGTTGCAGCCTCATGTGTTGCAGAGTACTTCATATATCATGCCAACTACCTTTCCGATAGCATTTTCACACAAGTTGTGCCTTATTTATGTCATCATATGTGAAATGTCGCGCTTTCCATACTACTTCAATGACAAAAAAAAATTCTTCAAGATCTTATGATCCTTGAGGTCCTCAGAAAACAGGAATTCTGACCTCATTAGACATGTTTCTTGGGGGAGTTGGAGGTGGAGGTGGAGGTGGGGATGGAGGTGGGGGTGGAGGAAAAGTACGAGGATGCAGATCTGGAGTGAGGGGAGTAGCAGGATGGTGAATCCCATAGGCACCCTAATGATCTCCAAATTCTAACTACGATGCATCTCTAGGTGTTGCGGGGTTACTTTCTCCTTCTTCGCTTTCAGATCCACTCAAGAACGGACTATAATCAGTCTCAATGAATTTTTCGCTATCTACCCTAAATATTTTACCACTTTGCGTAGACCCAAAATTACTTCTTCCAAACATCAATATGATTGCATGCGCAGTACACCCTTATGACATAAAAGCATCTTAATCCACAGCTTTAAATAATTCAAGTACTTACCTCGCGGACCTTTGAAAAACATTCCCTCAGCTTCGTTGTATGACACATATGTGTCTATGGCGAACTAAGTTATAAATCCTCCCAAAATACTATCGATCCAGAAATATACAGCTCTGGAGATCTTATTATCACTCTTCTTGAGTCACTACAAAAATTCAGGGCTCCACGTAGTAGGCTCATAGTTCTTAAAATAGGTCTTATTCTCATCCAACCTTGACAACCATTCGTACAGCTCATTCACAAATGTTGAGAATAATATCTCGTGCTTCTCTATAAAAAGATATCTCTGCAACCAAGCTTCAGTTGACAGTCGCAGATTTCTGTTTTCTTGAATTGTGAACTCTCGTTCTTTCAGATTTACCCAATATTGGATCTTTTTTCTTGTCAAGTTCCACATCCACATACCCCTCAATTAGATCTTATTCCCGGCAAAAAAACCATTTGTTGGCTTGAAGGGGTCTAGACCCAGGTTTGGAGTAGTTCCGCTACCAACAAAACCCTCTATTACCATCCCTTTCAATAATCATCTGCTGTGCAGACTGTAGTATCACCCGAGGCAATATTGGGGGATGCTAGAACTAGGTTTCTGCATCCAGAGGGATATTAGGACATGGATTTACTGCTATGCTTCTTCCTTATGGTTTCCTGAACTATGCAGATGCAATTACCTACTTTTATAGCTTATGTCCTATTCATCACTTGTTACTACTGCGCACTGCGCCTTTATCAATATTATGCACTATTCAACCCAATACAACACATATAAACAGCATAAAATACTTCTCTATGCATAAACAATCATACACAACTTTGAAATGCATAAAACAACATCAAAGATAAATCATAGAAAAATTGTGCAAATACACAGAATTACTTCAGAATCTTCCTTCTCTTTATTAATAATGTATCTTTCCTGTACAATTCTTCTTCGACCCGCGCACACAGTTGTGGGTGGTCTACGCACATAGCTGCAGACCATGGCCTCCACGCCCATAGCTATCGAGCCTTATTTGAAGACCCAAAACAAAATGAAACACAGATAATTCTCAGCTTGCACTCATACAATCATCATTCCATTATTATCTTCCTATTACTTAACATGAATTCTCTTTATATAGCTTTCTTTCTTACAACACCATGGTCCGCAAACCATGGGCAAAGATCAAAATATTCAAAAACAACCTGATCCCTTTACAAAAAGAGGGGCTTTGACCTGCACCAAAGCTCCTGAAACTCCTAAAACTCTGCATGAAGCTTTTAAAATCGGTGTGATTGACTTATTTCCGCTAAATAGTGCACTCCACTTCCTCAAAATGGGGAGTCTTTAACTCAAAATTGGACCAATTTGGGCCCTTCCCAACAGTAATCACACTCTAAAACAATGAGAGAGGAGATTTATGGAATAAAATTTCATGAAGCACCTAGAGGGAAAAATGAGAAATGAAATGAATATTTGGGTCGAACCCCCTTTATAACTTTCTACACATGTCTGCCATGATCGCACTTCAAGATGTGATTAGGCATAGGAAGGAGCACAAAGCCTCAAGGGAAAAACTACCACTAGGAAATAGGATTGTTCTATCCAACAAAAGTGTGCCAGTATTACATATTGAGATTGCAATTTACTCAGGAAGAACTCAACCAAAGTTATGACAAGTACAAACACTTAGAAAAATAAGAAGCTTTATCTTTTTAGATATTAATGGAGCTCCAAAATTTTGTAGTCAAAAAATTTGGTGGGTGGTTGTAGTAGCTACAATAGGTCTCAATATTAAACATTCTATCATCAATTATTTTTTCATGAGGTGGAATGCTCTCTTGTAAGCCTCTTATGATTCTCTTCTCTAATCCAAGTAACTTCAATGTCTATAATGATGTATTTTAAAGTGATTTATTTGTATTTCTCATCTCAATCATTTTGAAAGCTTAGGTTAATTAGATGGCCAAAGGAGATTGGTATTTTAACCCTAAGTTAGTTCAGTCTCCTTTGTTAATTTGATTTTATCTACAAGTTATTGTTGGCTCCTTTTGATACCATAAGTTGTGAAAATTATCCAACAAAGTTCCAATGTAATATAGCATGCTAGCATATTCAACTTTCCAAAAGGAGTTATCTCCAAAGGCACGTATCTTTTTCTTCACTTTAAGCATGGTGTATAGCATTCAAAAATGTGGGAGATGTAGAATCCATTAGTTAATGTTTTAGATATTAATCTCAATCATTGAGGTAAAAAGGTTAGTTTTAGCAATTAGAATATATGATAAGGAATACATCATTTGAATAAAATACTAAGACAAATCAATAGGAAGAACCACTTTACAACTCCATTTATTTATAGATAAGGTGTTGTAATTAAGTTATAGCTATAACATATAATTAAAATGCATAACTTATACCTATAACCAAAGGTAGCATTGTAGCATAAAATGACCCCACCAAAATTTATCGACCTCACACAACTTTAGCTTATTCATTGTTCATTTATCTAGCCCTTATCTCCTAATCCAAATCCCATGTTTATCAAAATTTGTCTCTTGGTTATTTATTGGGTCCTTATTTTTTATTGAATCCTATCATTATCTAGAAGCCAAGCTAAATCCAAAAAAAAAAATTATCATTTAAAATGGGGTTTTTAAATTAAAGGCATATGTTTTAATGATCTTTATTAAAATCAAATTATTCCATTATGCCAATATATATATACCCATTAATTTTTTATCTATTAGTTTTCCCACCTCTTTTAACCTTCATGCACATTACCAACAAATAATAATAATAATAATAATAATTACATTGAAATGTGTTTTTCTCTGTGGGGTTGGGATTGCATGCATTGTTCATCCCAACAAATGGAATAGCTTCGTTTTCGTCCTCCTTCTTTAAATTTGAATTTGAAAAATATTCCCTCAGCTTCGTTGTATGACACATATGTGTCTATGGCGAACTAAATTATAAATCCTCCCAAAATACTATCGATCCAGAAATATACAGCTCTGGAGATCTTATTATCACTCTTCTTGACTCACTACAAAAATTCAGGGCTCCACGCAGTAGGCTCGTAGTTCTTAAAATAGATATTATTCTCATCCAACCTTGACAACCATTCGTACAGCTCATTCACAAACGTTGAGATTAATATCTCGTGCTTCTCTGTAAAAATATATCTTTGCAACCAAGCTTCAGTTGACAGTGGCAGATTTTTGTTTTCTTGAACTATGAACTCTCGTTCTTTCAGATTTACCCAATATTGGATCTTTTTTCTTATCAAGTTCCACATCCACATACCCCTCAATTATATCTTATTCCCGGCAACAAAACCATTTGTTGGCTTGAAGGGGTCTAGACCCAAGTTTGGAGTAGTTCTGCTACCAACAAAACCCTCTATTACCATCCCTTTCAATAATCATCTGCTGTGCAGACTGCAGTATCACCCGAGGCAATATTGGGGGATGCTAGAACTAGGTTTCTGCATCCAGAGAAATATTAGGACATGGATTTACTGCTATGCTTCTTCCTTATGGTTTCCTGAACTATGCAGATGCAATTACCTACTTTTACATCTTATGTCCTATTCATCACTTGTTACTACTGTGCACTGCGCCTTTATCAATCTTATGCACTATTCAACCCAATACAACACATATAAACAGCATAAAATACTTCTCTATGCATAAACAATCATACACAACTTTGAAATGCATAAAACAACATCAATGATAAATCATAGAAAAATAGTGCAAATACACCGAAGTACTTCAAAATATTCCTTCTCTTTATTAATAATGTATCTTTCCTGTACAGTTCTTCTTCGACCCGTGCACACAGTTGTGGGTGTTCTACGCACATAGCTGTATACCATGGCCTCCATGCACATAGCTATCGAGCCTTCTTTGAAGACCCAAAACAAAATGAAACACAGATAATTCTCAGCTTGCACTCATACAATCATCATTCCATTATTATCTTCTTATTACTTAACATGAATTCTCTTTATATAGCTTTCTTTCTTACAACACCATCGTCCGCAAACCATGGGCAGAGATCAAAATATTCAAAAACAACCTGATCCCTTTACCAAAAGAGGGGATTTGACCTGCACCAAAGCTCCTGAAACTCCTAAAACTCTGCATGAAGCTTTTAAAATCCATGTGATTGACTTATTTCCGCTAAATAGTGCACTCCACTTCCTCAAAATGGGGAGTCTTTAACTCAAAACTGGACCAATTTGGGCCCTTCCCAACAGTAATCACACTCTAAAACAATGAGAGAGGAGCTTTATGGAATAAAATTTCATGAAGCACCTAGAGGGAAAAATGAGAAATGAAATGAATATTTGGGTCGAACCTCCTTTATAACTTTCTACACATGTCTGCCATGATCGCACTTCAAGATGTGATTAGGCATAGGAAGGAGCACAAAGCCTCAAGGGAAAAACTACCACTAGGAAATAGGATTGTTCTATCCAACAAAAGTGTGCCAGTATTACATATTGAGATTGCAATTTACTCAAAAAGAACTCAACCAAAGTTATGAAAAATAAAAACACTTAGAAAAAGAAGAAGCTTTATCTTTTTAGATATTGATGGAGCTTTAAAATTTTGTAGTCAAAAAATTTGGTGGGTGGTTATAGTAGCTACAATAGGTCTCAATATTGAACATTCTATCATCAATTATTTTTTCATGAGGTGGAATGCTCTCTTGTAAGCCTCTTATGATTCTCTTCTCTAATCCAAGTAACTTCAATGTCTATAATGATGTATTTTAAAGTGATTTATTTGTATTTCTCATCTCAATCATTTTGAAAGCTTAGGTTAATTAGATGGCCAAAGGAGATTGGTATTTTAACCCTAAGTTAGTTCAGTCTCCTTTGTTAATTTGATTTTATCTACAAGTTATTGTTGGCTCCTTTTGAGACCATGAGTTGTGAAAATTATCCAACAAAGTTCCAATGTAATATAGCATGCTAGCATATTCAACTTTCCAAAAGGAGTTATCTCCAAAGGCACGTATATTTTTCTTCACTTTAAGCATGGTGTATAGCATTCAAAAATGTGGGAGATGTAGAATCCATTAGTTAATATTTTAGATATTAATCTCAATCATTGAGGTAAAAAGCTTGGTTTTAGCAATTAGAATATATGATAAGGAATACATCATTCGAATAAAATACTAAGACAGATAAATAGGAAGAACCACTTTATAACTCCATTTATTTATAGATAAGGTGTTGTAATTGAGTTATAGCTATAACATATAATTAAAATGCATAACTTATACCTATAACCAAAGGTAGCATTGTAGCATAAAATGACCCCACCAAAATTTATCGACCTCACACAACTTTAGCTTATTCATTGTTCATTTATCTAGCCCTTATCTCCTAATCCAAATCCCATGTTTATCAAAATTTGTCTCTTGGTTATTTATTGGGTCCTTATTTTTTATTGAATCCTATCATTATCTAGAAGCCAAGCTAAATCCAAAAAAAAAAATATCATTTAAAATGGGTTTTTTAAATTAAAGGCATATGTTTTAATGATCTTTATTAAAATAAAATTATTCCATTATGCCAATATATATATATATACCCATTAATTTTTTATCTATTAGTTTTCCCACCTCTTTTAACCTTCATTCACATTACCAACAAATAATAATAATAATAATAATAATTACGTTGAAATGTGTTTTTCTCTGTGGGGTTGGGATGTGCATGCATTGTTCATCCCAACCAATGGAATAGCTTCGTTTTCGTCCTCCTTCTTTAAATTGGAATTTGGCACACGTATGGAATTTATTTTTGACCCATCTTGTTGTTGAGCAAGCGAAAGTGTACTTGTCCTGCTAGAGCTTCAAAAAGAGTGACACCACTTATAATATCCCTGGTGAAAATTCCAAGTAATAAAAGTTAATAAAGGCAAAATAATAACCAAGGTCATGGGACATGTATTCCAAGATGAATATTGGGAAACATATCCTAGTGCAGGTGTGCATATGGTTTATTATGGCTAAGGAAATTTGCAAAGGCAATGATAAGGATTTGGAAAGGAAAAGTGGAATTTATTGGCATTTATTTATGAAAATAATGGAAAATAGGAGAAAAGGAAGGTGAAAGGTCACATGTTTTGAGTGAGGAGGAAAATGGATGGAAATAGAGGAAAATTGAAGAAAAAAGAGGCCTCATTAATAAAAAGGCTTTTAAGGATCAGTTCATGTCTTTTGTTTAGTACAATTTTGGAGCTCTCATTCTATTCTCTCTCTCTCTCTCATACTCTTGGATACTTTGAGTTTCTTGGAGCACTCTTGGAGAGTGTGGCATACTTCTAGTTTTGGAGCAAGAAGGTAAAGGAAGATCAGCAAAATGCAAGAGTACATCGGGATCAGCAGTTACAGCGGTTTTTGTTTGCAGGTACCGAGTTGCATGTATGTTTTCCTCACTAGTTTTGGCATGCATGGCATATGCATGTGATTTCTTGGTTATGATCTGTCATTGGCATGGAGGATTTCCTGTATTGATAGTGGATTTTCCTAGCCTTTCCATTTCCTGGATATCCATGGTGTTGTGGGTTAATTTCAATGTTCATTTTCTGGTTTTTTTCTCATTATCCTTGAGTTGTGAGTTGAGTTAATAGTTCCTAGAGACTTGGTTGAAAAATGCTCGGGAGCCCTGTAACATCTTGGGTTGAGTTACTAGTCCTGAAGCCTTGGTTGGACAAACGCTCTGGAGCACTTGGTTGGGTTGAGCCTTGGAGCCTTGGATGGACAAACAATCAGGAGCCCAGCAGCAGTTGTGGGTTTATTTACTATTCCTGGAGCCCCGGTTGGAACAAACACTCTGGAGCCATGGACATCTTAGGTAGCGACCAATATGGTGATGGTTGTGACGTCTAACTGTGAGGTGGAATCATTGGTTGATGGTTGAGGTGGTTTGGCCTCTGGAAGCCCTAGTTGGGTTTTGATGTATGATTTTTATGAGATCCCGCATTCATGCTTAGAATATGGCACGGGGGTGACTAGCTGAAGAGAGATTTGGCTCAATCATGTCTATGGTCGGATGTGACGTGGACGTCCTAGACTTGGTTGAATTTTTCTTATGGAAATAAGATATCTTTTCCTCTTGTTTTGATGGGTAAATATTCTTATTATGATGTGGCTTATATGTTTGTTCTATGCTTTTCATTTCTATTTTTTATATGTTGGTTATGAATCTGTCCTATGTCAATAATGATGTATGGCTCTCGTCATGTTTTGATTTGTAAATGAATGAACAACGTATCTATGACAAAATAGATGATGATGCAATTAATGTGATGAGGAAACAATGATTCTTAGAAATTCTCAGATAAGTATGATACTCATATGCTTAGATTTGTCATTTAAACTTGTAGGTTACATATTTGTGACATGTTTGACGAGATTCTTGTCATGGCTATTAGGGGTCCAGTCAAGTCCTTATTCAATTGTTTGCATTTACATCATTATTCCATTGTTATATTTTAGTTCTGAAAGTGTCATGGAGTTCTGGGTAGAGACATGAGCTCTAGGCCTGAAAAAGTGAAACAGAAATCAAGATCATAGGCTCAAAACTGCAAGTAAAATTCCCTAGTCGCATGCATACCCACGTTGTGCATACAACTGGAGGTTTTCATTCACACTCTTTCCAGTGTCAAGGGAGAGAATCAGGGATTGACACATGAAAAGGTCAGGTTGGATAAGGGGAAAGCCTCTTAAAAGGTTTGGATGGCTCCTAGGTGTCTTGAGCATGTGCAGAAGCTCTGTCTTGTTGTGTGGTGTCAGTTCCACTTCCTTAAGGTGACCTAGGAGGTTGAATTAGATCATAGTAACTCTTCGTCACATGTTTACCCCGGTTGGTCAGTTACTTGGGTATATGTGGGAGGAGGGTGTTACAGAGTGGTATCCGAGCATGGTTCAGTGCTTGGACTAGATAGGCGGTGTGTTTTTCATGCATTTATGTTGGTTTCATATTTTTTTCTCATACTTTTGGTCTATGTACTTGTTGCATCTGCATGGTGTTGGTAATGGTGGCACTGATGTCACCATGGGAGAGATTATGGTGTTGTTGTGAAATGTGTTGTCATTAGTGTATTATTGGTTATGTGTTTTTTATGCATGTCAAGTGCTCACGCATTGTCAGTTAACATTGATATGGTTTTTTTTGTCATGAATTAAGTCATCATATGTGTAGCTGATATGGTCATGCATTGATGATTGGACTCTAGCTAGAATGTTGTTTATGTGTTGATATACCTATGTGTTATATGTCTATATGTTGTTATGACTATGTCTATACATGTTTTACATTGATTGGTTGATCTTGCAGATGAGATATCCTCCCCAAATTATTCTAAGGTACGTTGGTTTATTGCGATTTAGTTTAGTTGACATGAGATTCATTGCAGGAAGAAATAAAAGATGATTAGAAAGATGGTATACTACATAGATTCTCCCTATGAATAAGATGAGAAGCATGGTGTTGGGAACTCTTCTGACTTATAAGACACACTGAGAATTTTGAAGGAAGAAATAAGAAGTTGTAAAGTAGATAATGACATAATCATATAGGCACAGGAAAAACAAGCAAAGGTAAATGCAATAACCCTTCAGAGTTTGTCAAAATTGCATAAAAAAGGACCACTCTGGATCAATTATGGACAGGAAAATGGGACTAATGGTTCATATGGTAGTAGTTCTCATGGTGGTCATAGGTCAGATAGAGATGACACGATTAGAGATGGCAGGTTCTTGGATACTCCGGATAGGAGGGATGACAGGCACATGTACTATTCTAGTTCAGGTTATGATAGGCACTATGATCGTCATCATTATCATCCTTATAGAAGGAGTGGCAGGGCATATTTTCTGGATGAGTTTAATAAATAAAAACCACCTAAATTTGATGGAGAAATGAATAAATCATAGGATGAAGCATGGTTTCTTGGTATGAGGAAGTTCTTTAGGTTGCATGATTACTAAGAAAACATGAAAGCCAAAATAGCTACATTCAACCTCAAGGATAAATTAGATATTTGGTGGGATGATGTGAAGAATGTTAGGGGTATTCATAAGATGAGTTGACTTGGATTGAGTTCGAGAGACTATTTCAGAAGAATTATCTATCGGAGAGATATTATGATGATGGGACAAAATATTTTTATGAGCTAAAGATGGGATCCATGACCGATGAGGAGTATAGTAGCACATTTTTGGATTTTTTGACAAATTTGCCTTACCTCAAGGAGGATAAGGCCAAGATTTAGAGATTCATTAGTGGTTTTCTGATAGAATTTAAAGACAAGATCGATTTTGATGAGCCTAGATAATTGTTACAAGAAATAAAAGCGCATATCTGAGACTAAGACGGACTAGAAAGGTAATGCAAGGAACAAAGGGAAATAAGACAAGAAGCGAGCAAGACCTTGGGATACAGGTAACAAATAGAATGTTGCACCACTTAAGAAGTTTAATAAATCTGGGAGAGGAGAGGGACTTTGGTCTTAGAAGTAGAATAAAAGTGAAAATAGGGAGCCCGTGTAGTGTGGGACTTGTGGAGGAGATCATAGTCGGAGGGATTTTCCACAGCATCAGGGTGGTATACCACGTATCTAAAGTGATCATGAGGTACACATAGTGGGAGATGTTGGACATAGTATTCCCAGGATATATGCAGCGTTGGATAATAGGTGGGTGGATCACCAGGCGTCTATTATGGAAATGGACGGTAATATTTGTGATCAAGTTGTTTCTATTTTGATTGACCCTAGATCTAATTATACTTATGTTAATCTTGACCTAGTGGATAAGTGTGGTTTGAATAAATAAGTGCATGAATATTCTTGGTTAGTGCAGTTGGCTACAGGTACCAAGAAGAGAGTTCATTGTTGGGTAAGATCTTGTGCATTTGAGTTGAATGGTATGCTTTATCGGCACATCTGAATGTATTACCGATGGAGTTATATAGTATGATTTTGGGTATGGACTAGCTATATCTTCATAGAATCAAGGTGGATTATTGTGACAAGGATATTGAGTGCTTGGATTTCAATGGGGAACAAAGGGTCTTATAGGGTAAGAAGAAGACAACATCAGTTAGAATGGTCACAGCCATGTAGACCAAGCTTAGTCGCAAGAAAGGGTGTGTGTTATTTGCAGTGCACATTTCTAGTGACAAGAGTAAGGAATTTGAGGATGAAGGTGCTTTGAGAAGGTACCCAGTTCTACAGTAGTTTCAAGATGTATTTCCCGCAACTATTTTAGAGTTTCCACCTCACAGGGAAGTAGACTTTTATATTGAGTTGGTACCAGGGGTAGCACCAACATCAAAAGAACCTTACAGGATTAGCACACTAGATTTGGTAGAGTTGAAGTTGCAGTTGAAGTAATTGTTGGACAAGGGATACATTAGGCCAAGTGTATCACCTTTGGGTGCATCAGTTTTTTTTGTGAAGAAGAAAGATGGTAATCTTAGGTTATGCATTGATTACAGGCAGTTGAACAAAGTGACCATCAAGAATAGGTACATGTTGTCGAGGATTGATGATTTGTTAAATCATTTGAAGGAAGCAGCAGTGTTCTCAAATATTGATCTAAGATTAGGATATTATCAGGTACGCATTAAAGAATATGACATTCACAAGAAAGCCTTCTAGACCAGGTATGGGAATTATGAGTTTGTTGTAGTTCCATTTGGTTTGACTAATGATCCAACTACCTTTATGTGCTTGATGAATAGTGTGTTGTGTCCTTATTTGGAAAAAAAAATATTGTATTCATCGATGATATATTGGTATATTCTAAAAATGAAGAAGAACATGTCAAACACTTAGCAACAGTATTAAGATTGTTGAGAGAGCATCAGTTGTATGCTAAGCTCAACAAGTGCAATTTATTTCAAGCAGAGGTACATTACTTGGGACATGTTGTTTCTAAGGAAGGCATAGCAATGGATTTAGATAATATAAGGGCTATCATGGAATGGGAACCTCCTATGAATGTGGATGAGGTAATATCATTCATGGGGTTAGAAGGTTATTACAGGAGGTTCATCACGAAATTATCATAGATTTCTTATCCTATCACATCATTGCAAAGGAAAGGTAAGAAGTTCGAATGCATCCAGTTTTGAGCAGTTAAAGAAGTTGTTGACACATGCTCTAGTGTTAAATATCGCATACCTGGATAAAGAGTTTGTGGTATGTAAATATGCTGGCAAGAGAGGGTTTGGTGGAGTCCTTATGCAGGAAGGACAGGTGGTATGTTATGAGTCATGGAAACTAAATAAGCACAATCAGAACTATCCAACACATGATCTTGAGTTGGCAACCATCATTCATGCATTAAATATGTGGAGGTACTATATTATGGGCAGACGATTTGTATTGATGAGTGATCACAATGGGTTGCGATATCTCTTTAACCAACCGACTCTGAAACGTTAGCCAAGCTAGATGGTTGGCCATGATTAGTGAGTTTGACTTTGAGATTAAGTACATTAAAGTTAAAGAGAACAACATTGTATATGCTCTTAGCAGGTGGACATAAGTGAATCATATAGCAGTTATGACTTCCTATGGGACAGATCTACAGGATAGGATTTTGGAGGCAAGTCAGCAGGATGTCAGGTATATGGAGATTAGGCACATATTGCAATAGAGTACAGGTACATGTAGTGGTAAAGGTATAGGTATAGATAGTGGTACAGGTACAGGTACATGTAGTGGTACATATAAAGGTATAGGTACAGGTGCACAGGATGTGGACTATCACCTCACCGCAGATGACTTGATCAATTTTAAAGACATGATATATGTGTCAGACAGCAGCGAACTCAAGAAGGTGATCTTGAGGGATTCTCATGTGAAATCGTATTCAAGTCACCCAGGCTATCAGAAGACAGTGACAATAGTGAAGAATTTTTATTATTGGCTAAATTGGAAAATAGATGTAGCAGAGTTGCTTGGATTTCCAATAGGTCAAGGCAAAGTGTAAGCATCCGAGTGGACTACTACAGCCGATTATAATTCCAGAGTGGAAATGGGAGGTCATTTCCATGGAATCTATCACAGACTTACCGAGGACATCTAGACAGGATGATTCCATCATGGTTGTGGTGGATAGGTTTATGAAGGTAGCACACTTCATTCTAGTGAAGTCTACATACTCAGTGAATGATTTAGTACATGTCTTCATCGGGGATGTGGTCATATTGCATGGTATACTGTAGAGTATTGTGTCATACAAGGATGCAAAGTTCACATCCAAGTTTTGGAAGGAGTTTTTTACAAGTTTAGGCACAGACCTGGCCTTCAATACATCTTATTATCCGCAGATAGATGGAAAGACAGATAGGATCAACAGGATATTAGAGGGCATGTTGAGGATGTATGTGATGCATCAACAGAGAAAGTGGGAAGAGTATCTTCCACTGGTAGAGGTCTATTACAACAATGGGTATCAAGAATCCTTAAGGATGAGTCCATTTGAGGAATTGTATGGGCAGAGTGGCAATACTCATATCAAATGGAGTGATCCAGTTAACACGGTGTTGATTGGGCCGAACATGTTGGCGGATATGGAATGGGAAATGCATGTAATAAATAATAATCTAAAGGCAACACAGGATAAGAAGAATATTTATGCATATCAGAACAGGTTGTTTAAGGAGATTCAGGTTGGGGAACAGGCATACTTATGCATCAAGCCCAAGAAGATATCCTTGCGGATTTGATCATGTCCCAAGTTGGCATCTCGGTTTTGTGGACCTTTCATTAATCTTGAGAGGATTGGTCCAGTAGCCTATCAACTTCCACTACATCCAATAGTGAAATTCCATGAGTTTATCCATGTGTCATTGCTTAAGAAGTATGTTAAATATGATAATCATATGATTGAGTGGTTTGTATTTTAGGTGGAGCCAAAAGGATAATTCCAGTCGGAACCTCAGTGCATTTTGCAGAGAAATATTCTCATGCTCCAAAATCGAGAAATCGAGAAAGTTAAAGTGCAATGGAATCATTTTGGGCCTGATGAAGCTACATGGGAGATGGAATATCATATGTGAGTTATGTATCCTTCCTTATTCGTTGGTTGAGCGAATGTTTTGACATGTATTTTGGTATATGACTTTGGAATATGCTTGGCATGATTCCTGGTGTATGTACATATGTATATGGATGTAAGTATAGCAATGAGTTGTATTATAAAGCTCCAATAATTGGTATGGTGTCATGTTATTATGGTTTTCATGTTGTTATGTTTGTCATGTTGGTTTGCTTCTCAGCAGATTGATCATTGTAAATACTGCAGCGAGCTAAGTTATAAAGATCCATGAGCATTATTTTTTGCTACAACAATCTTGTTGGTTATAGATGTCGTTGAACACTGAGGACGGTGTTCCCCCAAGGGGGAGGGTTTTGTAACAACTTTGGTGAAAATTCCATGTAATAAAAGTTAATAAATGAGAAATAATAACCAAGGTCATGGGAGACATATTCCAAGTTGAATGTTGGGAAAAATATCCTAGTGCGGGTATTCATATGGTTTATTATCGCTAAGGAAATTGGAAAAGGAAATGGCTAAGGCTTTGGAAAGGCAAAGTGGCATTTATTGGAATTTATTTATGAAAGTAATGGAAAATATGAGAAAAGGGAGGTGAAAGGTCACAATTTGCATGTGAGGAGGAAAATGAAGGAAAATAGAGGCCTCATTAATAAAAAGGCTTCTGAGGATTATTTCATGGCTTTCATTCAGTACAGTTTTGGAGCTCTCATTCTATTCTCTCTCTCTATCATACTCTTGGATACTTACATTTTCTTGGAGTGCTCTTGGAGAGTGTGGAATAATTGGAGTTTTGGAGAAATAAGGTAAAGGAAGAGTAGGAAAGCACATGAGGACATCGGGATCAGCAACTACAATGGGTTTTGTTTGCATGTACCAAGTTACATGCATTTTATCCTCACTATTTTTTGCATGCATTGCATATGCATGTGGTTTCTTGGTTATTATTTATCACTGGCATGGAGGATTGCCTAGATTGACAGTTAATTTTCCTAGCCTTGCCATTTCCTGGATAGCTATGGTGTTTTGGGTTCATTTCATTGTTTTTTTCTGGTTGGTTCTCATGCTTCTTGAGTTGTGGACTGAGTTACTAGTTCCTAGAGCCTTGTTTGGATGAGCATTATGGATCCTTATAAGAGATTGGGTTGAGTTACTAGTCCTAGAGCCTTGGTTGGAAAAATGCTCTGGAGCCCTTGGTGGGTTGAGTTACTATTCATAGAGCCTCAGTTGGACAAATGCTCTAGATCCTAGCAGACGATTTGAGTTGAGTTACTAGTCCTGGAGCCTTAGTTGGAATAAATGCTCTGGAGCTATTGAAAACTTCAGTAGAGACCAATCTGGTGATGGCTTTCATGTCTGACTTTGAGGTGGAATCATTAGTTGAAGTTTGATGTTGTTTTTCCTTTAGAAACCCTGGTTCGGTTTTGATTGATGATTTTTGTGAGATCCCACATTCATTCTTGGAATATGGTACGGGGGTGACTGGCTGAAGAGATATTTGGCTCAGCCATGTCTATGGTTGGGTGGAACGTGGAAGTCCCAGACTTGGTTACATTTTTCTTGTGGCAATAAGAGGTTTTTTCCTCTTGTATTAATGGGAAAATATGCTTATTATTATGTGGCTTATATGGTTGTTTTGTGCTTGTCATTTCTATTGTTTAAATGATGGTTATGAATGTGTCCTATGTCAGTAATGATGTATGGCTCTCATCATGTTTTGATTTGTAAATTAATGACTAATGTATCTATGCCCAAATATATGATGATGTAGCTAATGTGATGAGAAAACAATGCTTCTTAGCTATTCTCATGTAAGTATGAGACCCCTATGCTCATATCTATCAATTAAACTTGTAGATTACATATTTGTGACATGTTTGACAAAATGCCTATCATGGCTAGTAGGGGTCCATTCAAGTCCTTGTTCAAGGGTTTGAACTTACATTGTTATTATGCTGCTATATTTTAGTTTTGAAAGTGTCATGGAGTTATGGGAAGAGACCTGAGCTATGGGCCTGAAAAAGTGGCACAGAAATCAAGGTCACAGGTTCATAACTACAGGAAAAAATCCATAGTTGCATACATACCCATGTTGTGGGTGCGACTGTAGGTTTCCAGTCGCACTATTTCCCATGTGAAGGGAAAGACTAGGTGATTGATGCATGAAAATGATGGGTTGGATTAGGGGCTAGCCTCCTGGAAGGTTTGGATAGCTCTTGGGTGTCCTGTAGCATGTGAAAAAGGTCTTTTTTGTTGTGTGGTGTCAGTTCCACTTCCTTAAGGTGACCTAGGAGGTTGAATCAAATCATAGTAACTCTTCGTCACATGTTTACCCCAGTTGGTCGATTACTTGGGTAGATGTGGGAGGAGGGTGTTACACCACTCACTATTGCTGAAACGTTAGTCGGCAATGTACCAAGTGTTTGAGTAGCTGGATTGGAATATAGAGAGAGGTATATATATATATATATATATATATCGGGTAGCTACAATCCCTTCTATTTTCTCCATGAAATCCTTCATATTTGTGCAAATTTGTCTTGTTGGTATTGAATTCCCAGGTAACAAGGTCCCCTAGTTTCAAACAACCCTGAAATCGCCCAATTTGAGCTAGTGTTTTTAGATTGTGTCGACGTTTTATCTGAGATTCGATATGGTGACCAGAATGAGGATTTTTCTAACATATTGTAGTGGGACTATGGATTAAGGACGCAGGGAAAATCGACTTCCATGGGAGCAAGCAAGGGCATGATGGCAGCAGTTTTAATTTCAATCTCAATGGCAGATCTTTGTTTTTGAACCAAGAAAAACCTATGAATTATGTTGAAGACATATTTAGCTCAAATCAGAGAGGAGCCACTGATTTCAACATATATGATGATGTCTTCGGGGGGGGCACCGAAGTCCACAAACCTTTCTTCTCATATGATGGCCAACTACAATGATATATTTAATAGTTTCTCGGCTCTGAATAAGAAACGCTCACTGGTTTCCGTCTATGATGCTCCTGTTTACAATGACGACATTTTCTAGGAAATACAGGGTGTGAAGAGCTCATCCACGATGGTCACATGCAATTATGTTTTCAGCATGAGGTATGCGATCCCAAGCCCTGGTCTCACTTCTTTTGAATATCTACTTGGGGATTTAGGGAAGAATGAAGCACCATTAAACACTCAATAGTTTGGGGATGAGACATTATTTGATTATTTAATATTAGTTTTTGTTAACATTGAATTGGTGAAGCTAAGGTAAGTGTCTCATTTATAAAATTGATTACTTATTTTAGAAATGTTAAAATTCTATTGCACTTTTTATTACAAGTGAAATTTGTTTTCTCTTATTTTTATGATGAATCTGAATTTTATAACAATTATTGTCAACTACAATTGTGGTAACATTTCTCTCTCAGATAAAAAATTATGCAATCCATTTATCATGATAGAGAAAAATGATCATAATTTTTCTTCACAATCTGAGTCTAACATGTTGGTTTTAGCTCGAATTAGGCAAAAATGAAATTAGGAAAACATTCTCCATTGAGAAAAGAAGAGAAAATGTAATATTTTTTAATAAGCGATAATTTTATTCATGGCCTCGATTGACCAAAAAGGTAGGTCAATGGGATTGAAATGTACAATCAATAGTGACAAATTGTAGGAGTACCAGAGGAACTTTTGTAACCTAAATGGTAAAAGGTAAAGCGGAAGCTTAAAGAAGAAAAACTATTGAATGAGAATTAGCATTTTCCATTAATTCCGTTAAGTTTTGCAAGAAAATTAAGCTTATGCAATCACATTTGCGACAAATAAATTCATAATTAAGATTACATTAAAATTATAACCACCTTGTTATCTTAAATTTCTAATATAAGAAATTTATTCTAAGTATTAAATTAAAACTCCGTTATCTCATAATTTTTTGTATGGATATCATTTTTGTGGATTAAATTTGCAAAATCTGGCTAAGCTTAGTTTCTAGTTCTTGAGATTTATCAAATGTCATTTTTTTTAATAAAATCGTTGATTATGATTGTATTTCCTTTCTATTAAATGAGTTGAAAAACATCTGATACTATGTTTGGACTTAAGTTTGTCAAAAATTTTAAAAATCCCTTGGAATATATGTATGTAGTTCTATATTTCTTAGAAACAACGTATAAAATTTTGAACGTTTCAATCAAAATAATGGGTTAATATTCATGGAGCTAAATTTGTTGAAAATTCTATACATATTTTCCACAAATCTTGCTCTTCATTAAAGACTTATGCTTACAACTTCTCTATCTAAATGAAAGACTACAATTCATTCCCTTAATTAGGGATCCTTGCACTTATTTTATCGACCAAATTATAATCCCATAAAAATATCTCACCTATAAAAGTGGAATTCCTAAGAACAATTTTTTAATAATAGTGTTTAATAGGCTTATCTATTATTATACCACCTCTAAGAACATAAGATATGGTTCTCCTTAACATGAGAGCAATGTGAGATACTGCCAAAGCAGGACAGAGTAATAAATGAATTTGAACACTATGAAATTCAGACAACACAGAACATATATAAATAGGCTTGCTAATTTTCTTGGAGAGATAGCAGGTTGTATTCTAGGACTCGTTATAGCAACTAGATTTGTATATTTGCATCTATCATTTAGAAAGTAGTGTCTCTTCTTTTTGAATTAATTGAATTTTCATCTTTCTCGTGGAAAGTCATCCTATATGTTATGGTTATTCTTCATACAATAACCTACACTTAAGTTAACTTGGGTCCTATGTGGTACCACTAGGGACTAAGTATCTTCCAAACAACTGATAAGTATGTTGGTAACCATCAGAAGCAAAGTCGCCTCAATCAAAGTTAACACCATGGTATTTTAATTATTGATAGATACTAAAAAATATTTGTGGAGCTTCACAAAGTAAGTTATATGTATTGTTGTGAATTCAAGTTTCCCTGGTAATTGCCTTACTTCCCATATTTGTGGGCTTTGAAGTATATGTAAGACTTTGGCTTTTGCTTGTAGAAAATTGGTGTCTTCAATTGTGTCATTGTAGGCTATAAGAGGCATAACTACAATTTGGAACCCAAAATAGGGTCATATATTCTTAAACCATTTATGCTTTATGTTGTTTATAGCTTTCTAGTTTGTGTTCAGTTGAAACAAACTTTTTGGTGTCGGATGATTTGATAGTAAGGACTTCATACAGTACATCTATCCATGAAAATAAGTTGTAGTCAGCATACTAATTTCGAATGCAAGGTTTTGGGTGATGGAAAATTTTATGTTGCCATATTCCAATGTAAAGTTTATAAGATGGCTTGTTAGAATATTGTTACTGAACTTTTTTACATGTGATTATATCTAATATCAAGTATATTCTGTGCTAATAAAATTTTAATGGAAAACACCTTCTAACCTATGGTTGTTGCATTGCTTTGTGACAATAATATGTTGTAAATGGTTCAAAATTAACAACCCCAAGTTTATTTTACTAGCAATAGCAATTCCTCTGCAAAGTCAGTGAAAATATAGTGCTTTGTACCAGCCATGAAATGCAAATTGGGAAAAGTCCTGACTTTTTGGGAAAATTCTAGAAGACTCTTGCCTTTTATCTCTGAATATTTTTACTAGTTGATATTCCTAATCTATTAGAATGGTCAATTGAAAATTGTCCTTACCAGTACCCAATGTCCCATGATTCCAGTTGGAGTTCAATTTCATCTCGATGAAGTTTGATTCAAATTTGAATTTAGTGATAAGGTTCATATAAGGTTTGCCATTAGATTTAATTATACACATATTTCGAAATTTCGAAATAAATAAAAATATAACTATGTAACATATTGATAAATTTATATATTATGCAGGAAATTTATTAATACACAAACACACACACCAAATCAATATGGAATGGGAAATCCTCCACAGCTTCGTCTAGTCCAACTGGGTATGTAGCAACTTCTAATATATCTCATTTCACGACTTTCAAAAAATATTCAACAATGCTCTCCAAACACTGCCCCTAGTCACTAAAACAACAAACAAATGTACTTTTGACATAAATTAGTGGCAATGATTTTAAATGAATCCGATGCAGTGCAAAATAGTTATAATGTATACATTCACCTTTCATTGGTTTTGAATGACATACCACAAATATCTACAACTTTTGGGAGGGCCACATTCCCTTTTTCAATCACTTACATGGATACTTTTCCTTTCATTTTGTGTTCCCCGAAGACTTCAGCATAACGTCCCTTGTAAACATAACAAAGTTAAAGGGTTCAACATCACAAAACATATGGATAATTTTACGCTCGTGAGATGAACTCAAAATCCAACGCAGCTAGCACCAACATGATTCCAGATGCTTTTCAGAAAAAATGAAAATATGCACAGAGGAATTATAAATGGATCCTTGAATTGCAAGACGGATGGAATCTCTCGTGCGAAGTTCCTCCTTGTTTAGAAAGACGTGCAACCCACACTTTCTGAGACGATGGTAGATGAGGCTCGCAAGAATGATATTCACGTTGGTTCCCATGTGGTTTATGAAAAGGTCGTATGTTCCCAAAACTGGCTTGGTTACTTTCTCCAAAATTATATATTGCTTCATAATTCCTACCTTCTGCTCTCATTGGATCGTACAGATTCCGAAATAAATGATTCACTTGAAAGGTCACATCAATTGACAGATTTAGGCAATTGAAAATTTTCAAATAGAGAATTCGTAGGATAAGGCGTCACCTACAAGGTAGAGTAATCAAAAGATTTTCAGAAGGCAAAGACTATGACGTCGTCTAAACGGTAAGTAAAGGCATTCTCTACGTTTAGGTTTTTAGTTGGAATTTTGCAATACTTGAGATTGTGGTATTTGGTTTTTAAAATATTTTTTAATATATAAATATAAATAAATTCAATATTTCAAAATAAAAATTATTTTAAGTCATCATTTCAAAATTTAAAAAATTAATTCAAACCTTGAATTATACCATTTAAATTTGTAATGATAATAAATATTTATGGAATTTTGATTATTAACTAAAAATACTTCCATAACATAAAATAGTTATATTATAAAAACCTTTGAAAAGGTCTTGTACACCACCTTCGCTTCCAATACCACCTTCAACATTACCATCTTAAGCATTCACGCACACAACATCTTCGATTGCAAATTTTATGTATACCTTGTGAACTTCGAGGGACTCTTCACCTCCAACCAAGATCTCTACACTCATTCTAGCAACAGAGAAATTTTCAAAAAAAACGCTGCTAATCGGGATATTTTCTTCCAAATTTTTTCTTTTTCCATTGGGAAGATGAGCTAGTTAAGCATCTTGATGGGATCCAAAGGGGAGATCAGGAGCAATTGTTCTACTCCAAATCCTTCTTCCATCATCGAAGTCGCGACAGAATACATAATTAATATTGAATATTCTGTGGATTTCATGTGAACACAAGGATTATGGCTACCATTTGACCGCACCTCTTCTCATTCATTAAACACACTTCATTATTTATTTTTTTATTTTTCTATGTGTCGATGTACAAATAACTCTACGATTGCTTGTTTCACTAGACGCATGTTATCAAACATTTTGAATTAATACAATTTTATCTCAGACAAGTCACTGATAAATTCCAAATCCCACAAATTCCCCTCCCAATATTTTTCCCCATCTCCACCCAAATCTTGAACATCTCGCATTGTATTTCATTGTCCATATATTTCTCTTAATTATTTCTTTCCACATTTCCCCACTTCTATCGACACTCCTTTTCACCTCTCGGTGCAATTGCTAGTAATAGTAAATTATATGAATGGTATTGAGAGTTTAAAATGTCTGCTAGGGTTTATCGTCACAGTGTAACAACCGTTGTGGACTCAAGATTAAACTAACCTCTGAATCATTTGGTGACCACATCTTTGGAAAATATGTGCCCTATTGTGCACTTAATCAATTTTGATACTGTTTTGGAGCTTCCTTGGAAGGGGTTTGGCCTTTCTCATTATGTTCGACTTGTTATGTTCACTCAGTCGCCTTCGACGTGGGTAAGGAAGAGAGTTGGTGTTGGATCACAGGGGTATGGAGGATAGGTCTTCTATGCATAGCTCAGAATGTGAATTAGATAGGAAGGAGTTTATGGAGCTAGCAGATAGAGTTCATTGAGATTTTTTCTAATGCAGTTATGGGTGTGAAAATGGGCACAAGGTTTTTGAAGCTCGACAGCAGTTCTATGGGGATGTAAAGTGTTAAGAGGGTTTCATGCCTTGTGATATTTTCTTAACATTTCAGGAATTTGGTGATAGAACCTCCTTGTTTGTACACCAACCTCATATGCCCACAGATATGGAAACATGTCACAGTAAATTAATGGATCCAGAGGATTTTTGGTGGATCTATGCAAACTTAAATATGGATTTGCAACTTTATGTATGGAATTACACAGATTTTGTTTTTGAAAGGGATGGGTGGTTTGCAGAGCATGCTAATTCATGGAGGTATTATCTCTATTCTATTGTAAATTTGATCGAGGTTGCAAGGATCTCATGGGTTTTGAAAACATGGTGTATAGATCCTTTAACACTTACAAATATGGTTGAAGGGTAGTCAAAAAATATAGATCTAGACATATCTACACCAAATCTAGTGATGAGACAAAAAAAAAATAAACAATTCCAAATTGTTATCAAGAGTCTTAGTGAAAATACCTTTGCTTATTGGAATTGAGGCTTGGATATAGTAATAAATTTGAAGCAGTTGATTTGAAATAATATGGGTATACCAATATTGTTCCAAGTTTTAGAATATGCAGGAAAAGTGCAATAGGATTCTTGACTAGAAGCTTATGGTGTGGAAAAAGATTCAGCTACAATTTTAAATATGAGGATACGAAGAGGTCTTCAGCTCCCAAAAACCCTAACACAGATCCAGGGAACCCCAATGGATACATGTCGTTCAAAAATGCACTCAAAGGGAAGACTACCACTCTAGTAGATTATCCTCAAAACGTGTCAGGACCTTACACTATCTATCAAATGGATAAATTACTAACAGTGGGAATCAAAACACCATAGGTAAAAGCTTGCTTTGTTTATCTACAATCCATGGCATTGATATGTCAATTTAATGGTTTTAGGCCGAAAGAAGAATATTTCTATGAGTTGGTGTACTCTTCTTGGAAAACAAAGTGTGATATCTACTTATGCTCAAATGTATAGTGATCAAATCTACTCTCTT
Organism: Pinus albicaulis; assembly: GCA_034641835.2. Classification (NCBI taxonomy): domain Eukaryota; kingdom Viridiplantae; phylum Streptophyta; class Pinopsida; order Pinales; family Pinaceae; genus Pinus; species Pinus albicaulis. The sequence continues at coordinate 595,958,970 of CM076577.1, read as the reverse complement.
AGGTTTACTTAGTAGTGGTCCTAGGTCAAAATTTCATGTTTCAAGTCAGTTTTCAAATTAAAATGTGTTCACTGAATATGTCTAGGTCTAAAATGTTTCTCCCTTCACTCCATTCATGGTAATGATCATCTCAGAGGTCATGTCATCCATTTATCATCTAGGGTCTAAGGTCCTTCACCACACCTTCAGTTAGGTCAGAGTCTAGATCTACTTTGTTTTGCCACCATAAGAGTCAATTGTGTCATGAAAGAAGGAGAACAAAACCTCATTTTCACCATACAAGTCATTTACATAGGGAGTAAGCAAAGATAGGTAAATAATTAAAGGCACTTTTTCTTTCCTCAAATAAAGTGTGTTTCTTGATTAAAGTTTTTCAAAAAAATAAATTTCTTCAAAAAAGTTGTAAGATTTCACTAGAAGATAGAAATCAATTTTGTGATTGTTATAAAAGGAAAAAGAGGATTTTTCAACTTGTTTTATCCTTTGATGTTCGATAGAGCTCCTCTCCTCTCACCATCATACTCCACAGTTGCCGAGGGTTGAAGAAAAAGAAGCAAATTTGTGCCAAATTTCTCCTACTATGCTTCTGGAGGTGTTGCGTTATGCTTCTAGAGGTGTTGCACTACGCTTCTGGAGGTGGTGCGCCACGTTTCTCGCATGTGCTGCGTTTTTGGCATGTGAGATTCAAATCACTTATCCAAGGTTCAAAACCACTGCACAAGGGTTCATACACCTCCTAAACAGTAATTGGACACCCTTCCTATCTCTCTCAAGTCAAAATTCATCAGCAAAACCACTACACAAGGGTTTCCTTCATTAGGTTATCTCCACTACGTTTTTGGTGTTTTTCATTCTTGGCTTGTTTCATCTGATAAAACCCTAATCTAATCATAGAAAACCTTCATACAAAATTCATATACCATACCCTAACATCTCCTATCACTCACAGGCCTTTTTTCCATCAATTTCACTAAAACCCTAATTTTCACTACATTTTGGTAGAAAACTAGGATATCCCTGTCTTTTAACCTTTTGGGAACCTTCTTCATGCCCATTTCAATAAATTTCACTTGTATCCTATTTCCAACTCATCACCCTACCTCCCAAAATTTTTAGGGATTTTTCCCTAACTTCTTTCCACCCCGTTTCTTCCCTTAAAACCACCCTACCACTATACCTTGTTTTCCGAATTATACACCTCCCCTACCCATTTCATATAGCTAGGGTTTCATCTTATTGACAAACACCATGGAGGGAGAAAATAATATTCATAAGGGAGGCCACCATTCCAATTTGAGCCATCTATCTTGCAAGAAATTAATGCCTCTCCTCTTTCGAAGATATTTTTTGAAAACAGTGGTTGTTTGAGGTTTTGTGAGAGGATCAAGGAGGTAGTTTGTCATGCTAAATTGAAAAGAATTTTTGCCACTAGCTTCAGGAGAGACAAGGCCATCATAGCAGGCATTGATTTTACCATATCAGCAGATGTCATTGCTTCAGAAACATGTATCCCAAACCATGGATAAATCTAGTTCAAAGGGATGGAATTGGACCTTGAAAACTACAAAATGTTCCTGAAACCTCATTGCAAAGATGCTCCTGAGCATATCTTCCCTTTCAGGGATTTACTTGATAAATATGCCCCTTTGATGAATTAATTATGAAATATTTTACATGTGAAGGTAGATTTTCAAGGCCGTATCAGTACCATGTCAGGTTATTGATGCACTTCACTGCTACTCAACCACTCAATTTGCCCAATTATTTGTTCAAAATTTTGGTCAAGATGATTGAAAAGGTAGATATCATCATCCTAGTTTGTTCCACCATGCCTTGATCAATATTATTGTTTTGCATCATATTTCATCAATCAATATGTCTTGGGAAACTTTCATGGAGAAATTTTCTTCAGTGCCTACTACTAGCCCATCCATCATCCATAGCACACCAACAACACCAGCACAGCAAAAATAGGTTGGCTCTTCAAGTAGGAAAGCATGGATATCAAAGGTGCCTAGGGTTGATATTACTCAAACCTATGATAAAGGCAAGAGGATGGTTTTTTCTCCTAATACCATCAAAGGTGTAGTTACACCTGATACCACAGCTGAACAAAGACAAAAATTAGAGCAGCCACTTAGTCATGATAGTGAGCCACTCATGCATGAGGATGAGTCACCATTGCAGTAGCATGAAGAAAAAGCGCCCATGGAGGTTGACATGGCAGAGCAGGTAAAAATATAGCTGAGGAGATCATAAGGAGAAAATATGCAGAGATAGCAAAGTTGAGGGACAGCCTCTTAAAGGAAAACTTCTTGATTACCTTCCTACAGTAAGAAAACATGCAGTTGAAGGTAAAACAACTCCTCCAAAGAAAACCAAAGGCTAGTACTGAGGAAGACAAGGGTAAAGGAAAATAAGTGGTGGATGTTGAGCAGTTGGAGGGCATAGAGGTTGAATCAAAACCTAGGATTCCAAGAACAATAGGGTTAACTAAGAAAAAAGAACAAGAAAGAGAGCCATCTCCACCATCATCTTAGTTAACCTTTGATGAAATGATAGCTTTCGAAATTGAACAAGATAAAGAGTTGTGGCTTAATAGGGTAAACATTCATCTTGAGAAGTTCTTGAAGAAGGCAGAAAGAGATAACAACCTCCAGAGGCATATAGTGAGGCATTCTTTCATGTCAAGTAATCAAATCGCCAAGGTGAGGGTGAAGAATTTGAGATAGAATCATAAGGAAACCCTAATGAAGCTTAAGGAGAAGGAAAATTTGCATCTACTTATTGAGGCCTCCTTAGTTTTTTATCCCATCATCCCAGGATGCCATGAAAAAAAAAATTGGAGGATTTTGAGCAATTTTTACATTTTTGGTGATTTTTTCAAAATTCTGGAAATTGAGTCATTGCAGAAGCGTCACACAGCGGCGTGACACTTTTTCTTTGGGAATCTAAATGGAGGAAAATTTATATGGTTGGATTCCTTTTTACCTCTAAATCACAGATATTACCTCGTGTTGGCTTGTCATCCTCCCATTTTGAAGAAAAATGCAAAAAAAAACATCATTTTTTCATGCTTCCCACCTATTTTGCCTCTGTGTGGCACTTCTAGAGTGAGGTTCAGAGAATAAGTTTTTGAAGGCCTTCCAGGGGGGTATTTTATCAATTTTTAGGGTGAAATGGAAATAAGACACACAAGGATACCTAGCCTAACTCTCATTTTTTCAAATGGGCACTTAAAAGTCAGTCAAAATAAGCTCCAAAGTGGCGCGTCGCTTCTGTTGGGAGGCATGACGCTTCTGTCATTGGATTCCCTTAGAAAGTTGTCAAGCCAGAAAAACTCCAAAATTCGAGGTTTAGTTGTCCCATGAGGTGTCTTTTTGGTAAGAGATTTTTTTTTTTGCCTCTATTTATGGAGGAATTATGTAATTAATCCAAGAGACATGAACTCCTAGTTATTAGCTAAATTTGAGGGAATGGTTTCTAACTTCCCTAGATTCTAGGTAATGAATCATACAGTACATTTATGATGTTTTTTGGATCATATTTCGACCCAATGAGGTGATGACTTCTATTTTCTATATGTATTCCAACTCAAGTCATTTGAAGGGTTGGATAGTTGTTATTTGCAGTGGAGCTATTGTACAAACTCTTTTTCAGTGAAATCAAAGAATGTTGTAGCTATAATCTTGGGACTCGAGTGGTATGCTTTTGAGCATTGTTTCTTCTTTATTACTTCATCAAATTAAATGTTATTTTATCTTTCCATCACATGTATTCTTCTAAAATTTAATCTTATGAGTCTATGAATATAAATCATTCCCTTCTATGTTTTTTTAATAATATTTTCATGGATGTTTCTACTCTTCTATTGAATGAATTCATTTAACATGTTCATTCTGACTCTCTCTCTTTTCAAACCCTATACACAGTGACAAATTAAGTATGCTCCTAAGTTTACCTACCTAACCTCATCCTTGTTTCTGCAACTTAACCTTTGAAATCAAACATAAACCCTAGACCTAGTTCCTTGACTGTAATTCCTATCCAGCAAAAAATTCAAACAAACAAAACCATAATCTACTGAGCATCATAACTAGCCTAATATCATTATATATCCAGTCATCTCATTGGATGTAAAGTGACATTGTTATATCCCTCTCTGGTTTTGGTAGGGCTATATACCTGACCTAAAGTTTGGTTTGTGGTTACCTCCTTTAGTTCCATTCTCAGCCGTGTGAAACGGGGGGAGTGATAACATTTTTGGCACCGTTGTTGTGGAGTGATTACAAAAATTTCCCTGGGGATACTTATTTTAGTTCACTGAAGGTTAGACTTGTGGGTGACAAGTTCTAACATTCGAAGAAGGCTGAGTTACTAAATTCGAGCCAAAGTGAAAATTCTCAAAAATTTGGATCCCAAAAGACACACTAGGTCAAATCCAGACACACTTGGTCAATAAGTTTCAAGTAACTTCTGAAAAAAAATTATTTCCAATACCAACAGCAAGATTTTGTTTCGCCGCCTGCTATTACACCTTCTCACACAGCTGCACCATCATCCCTCACTTTCATTCCATCATTACCTCTGCAAGTATTCACTCTATCAACACCTTCGCAACCCCCTCCATTAGTCATGGCCATATTTGCACCATTGATCCTGTTAAGGTCCTATAATAATAGGGAGGGATCATAAATTTGAATTGGCTATGTTAAATCTTGTAATATTGTACATACCTTTACATTTCTACAAATGTTTTCCATATTAAAAAATGAAAAGAGGGTATGTCCTAAAATAATAATCAAAGTACCAAAAGAAAGAAAGATCAAAAAAGGTATAAAATATGAACCCCATAAAAAGAACAAAAATAAATTCTGAAAGTTTTGCACATTCAAATGACACTACTCTTAGTTTACTTTATATAAATAAATTGTGTGCAGCTTGTCCAAAATGTCACAATTCATGATGATCATGCAATCTAATCTTGATCATTCATGCCTTTAAATTTTATGTTATGATAGTTAGTGAATAAAGATCTGACCAAACCATTTAATCTTGGCAGATCAGTAGTTAGGTAGAGAATAAAAATGATCTCATAAGTTTAGTCTGAGCCATCAGAAGATATAAGGTTAGAAATAAGTTAGTTTTCTTATCAAAAGAAAATAAAAGGGTCGGCAAGCTCAAATGCACCTAATAAGGGAAATAAAAAATGTTAGGATGAATAAAAGGGTAGGTAGAGCACTTTTCAAAGATTATATAAGCCTCATTATGCTTATCCATTATCAAAAAAAAATTCTAAACACCTTCCCCTTGCTAAATCCCTTTCTCCTCTCTTGGAAACCATTTCCCCTTATCCTAAAAATCCCTTCCGCTTGCTAAAACCCCCTTTCCCTTGCTAAAGCCCCCTTTCCTCTTCTAAAAAGCTACATTTTTTCACAAAAACATACAAAACCCACTTTAAATAATTTAAAAAGCACTTAATGTATTTCGGGCCCCACTTTGAATTAACCCTCCCGCTTTATATATTCCCCGACCCACTTTTATTTTAAACCCTCCGACTATCTATTACCCGACCCCACCTCTCTTTGAAAACTCCCAAATCCTCCTACTTCCCGATCACCGTTGATCACAATGAACGGTCTTCGATCCCTTTCGCACTCCCCATTGTTCAAAGTTTAAAAAAAGAGGGGGGGTGCAAAATGGGTGGTTTCATTCCCCCGCTCCCCTGCCACGCAGCACTTCCTCATTCTATCACCCCCCCCCCCAGCCCCCACTCCCAAACCACCAAACTACCTTGCATAGTGCGATAAACCACCACTTTGAAATAATAGAGTCCCCATGCCATGCGATAAACCCCAGTTTTCAAAAACTAAATAAAACCCCACCCTATTCCGTTATTTTCCTATTTTCTGTTGATTTGTGAAAGACACCAAAAGCCATTTCTGACTAAATTGAAGCCTTGTTGCAGTTTGGACCCCTTCCATCAATTAAGCACAAAAATTGATAATTGAACCAAATTGATGGCTTCCTAAAGCATCCAGACTGTAAACCCTTTGCAACCACCCCTATTAGATATCGACCACACTCCTTTGGCCAATAAGGACTTCAAAATAAATGACATTGTGACTAACAACAACCTTTTGGAGCTCCATTGTTGGGGAAATGACAAATTTGTTGATCAGGTAGATTATATTCATCTGTGGGAATCTAACCTACCCAAATACATATTTCCACAAACCTATCAATTCCCTGAACTCATCAGACGGTGCCAAATCAATTATTTTCCAAATGAAAGAGCCATAGTCTCCCCTAACCAAGAAATCCTATTTACCATCACTGCTCAATCCATTAATCAAATGTTGAAAATTCAATCACAACCAGAGGGAGTGCCTTTCTCCATTGAGACCCTTACTGAGCTTTACCTAAAGCTAGATTTCCCTAAAAGGTCTCAAATCTTTCAGAATTTCCTCCCTTAATCAGCTCAATTTCCTAAAAACAACCCACCATACTCTGCTACCATGTTCCCAGAAAGAAACAAGAAAATTGTGACCACGTTGTCTTGTATTTTAGGATATTTCACTGATGAGTGGGTAGATGAATCCATCGTTGGTTTCCCCTATACCTTTTGCCCAGGCCAGTCTCCATCTATATTTTTCAACTTTGCCCAATTCCTGGTAGATACTATGCATGATCAACTAATCAAACTGCCAAAAGAAGAAGTGTTCAAATAATCCTCAGTGTTATTCCATTTGTTCATATATTTTCAATCAAAAAGGTTTGCAGGTAACCTACAAAAACTAGACACAGAGGTTAATCCCTAGTCAGTTATCTTTTGGACAACCTTGATCAGAAAGGATTCCAATGAATTTAGTTTCAAATACTTGATTGATTCTTTTGTATATCCAGTATTTAATATGCTTTGAAATAGCATTCAGCCCAAAATCAGTGAAGAAATAAAAAAGGTTCTACAGTTATCAGATTAGAGCAAAACAGAAGACCGGTATTTATACCGGAATCACGCAGAAATCAGAGTGTATGGAAGCCAACTAGTCCCTTACAAGATTCCCAAATACCTCCCAATGAGGATATTTTCTTTAGAGTACATCAGGAAGATCTTGAATTTTGATGAGATAAATTTCCTTTCAGCCAAAAAGAAAACACAGTTCAAGATAATAAAAAAACAACTAGGGCCTTTTATATGCAACAGTAGGAATGCAGGGAATGAAGGAAACAAATGCCTACAAGAGTTAAATTTCAGAAATAAAAAGATATCTTGGATAAATATAAAGAGATTAAACGAAAAAATGAAGCATTGAAGGTTGTTACATATGCACAATACTGGAAGCAAACTCCTAGTGATCAGAGTAGGTTGATTTCAGCTTTTGACCTCAAAACAAGGAAGATGCAGATGAAATTTCTACAACCAAAGGTACAGGCCCCCAAAACTTCAGAAGACTATAAAAAGACAAGCTTTGAAGTTCCTTCCAAGGATTTGCATCCAAGTGACAAGATTGAATTTCACAAACAGGCTGGAGAGATGATATATTCAACCATGACACGTAAAGCTTTAAGTGTTCATAAGTTGCAGAAATCTCTAGAAAATATAAAATCACAGTTAAAACTAGAGAGAGCCTCATCACAAGCAAAGGACAACAGGATTAAGTCACTAGAAGATTTGGTAATAGAAGTTGGTTATAATCCAAAATACATCAAAGAAGCAGAAGAGCTTATAAAGAATAAAAATGCAAACATAGTTGCAGGGAAGAAGCAGTTTAAATTACCAACTACTGAACATCCACAAACCAAGTAGGCCTTGGAGACAGATAATCAAAAGGATGAAATGATGAATCTAATCATCCAGTTGACAGCTCAATTAAAAAAAATGGAAACAGAAATGGATAAAGTTGTATAGGAAAAACAAGCCAACATGGAAGCAGTTCCCATTACTGCTATTCCTATAGCATCTACAGCAGCGCCAGTATCAACATTAGTTCCAGTATATACATCAGCAATACCAACAACCCATCCCACTTGTTACACAGCATTTTTTCACCATCCCTGCAATCCCTTGCCCCGCATATTGGAGGGTCTTTCCCGTGAACTGTGAGCAATGTCATACTCTGCAAATACCTCCTTTTCATCCTTCTGCATAAGGACATCATTTCTCCTGTTGAACATTTCCTCAAAAAGTACACAAAAACCTATGTTTTGGCATTGGTGCAAGTAGCCAGATCACCCCTCGCACCAATAGGGAAGATTTTCACTAGAGCCCGCACCACCTGGTGCTCTGCCTCTATGTATTGCTCGTGCCAGCTGTTTTAGGAATGTTTTTTAACAAAAAGAGGTGGAATTTTCCTTCTAACTACCTCAGGGATGACTCATTAGAAGTGGTTAAACTTGATAAGCCATGGATCCTTCCCTTTAGGTAGTGGTTTTTACCTCCCATGGAACACACTTTGAAGATAGGACTCCCCTCCATGATTATAGGGATCCTAACCTCTCCCTCTTCCTCTATATAAACAGGCCTTATCCCTTTGCAAAAGCTAGCTAAACATATTTCTAAGAAGCTGAACTTGGAGAAGAGATACTATAGCTGAGTAATTTCTATAGAGAAGGTAGAACCAAGGAGAATTCTGTAGAGAGAGCCCCGTCTGAATTCCTGACGAGCCTTTCTGAGATGCGCTCCCTAGAACCTTGTTGGAGGAGACCGCAATGTCAAAGCTTGGTTGTACTCTTCCTTTATTTCATTAATATACTCGAATATGGTATTGGTTCCATCATTGTGTTATGTTTATTTAATGCAATTGATTTAGTCTTCTTCGACTGACTGATAGTTACGAATGTGAAATAGTATGTTGTATATCGTCGTTGTTTCTTGTGTTTGCAGGTATCCGAGTGTGAAGGCGAGCGGATCATGATCTATCAAACCAGGAGTGAGAGGTAGCCACTCTTTCCAACGACAACAATAGCATAGGACCTCCGGTAAGTCATCTATCGAATCTCTGTCCATTCGTTAACTAGGAATCAATGTTATAGCTTGTCTTGTTTGTGGCTAGAGCCACTCTAGGGCTAGTGGGATCGCCTCTGTCCATAAAGGGGATTTACGCCACCAACAAATTGGCGAATCCGCTGGGGATCAGTGTGAGTTTATCTTTCATCCATTAGGTCTTCTTCTTGGTATTTTCTTACTTAGCTTGCCTTTTCTGATTATTTTTGCTGAGTCTAAGACCCCAGTTCATCCCAAAGGATCAGATCTGACCTCCATTTTTCCAAAATTTTCCTTTTACCAGGGTTGACTATATTGGCGCAATTTCCTGCCTAACATTTGCGCCCACTAGTGCTTGTTGCTAGTTCATCATCCGCGCCATCCCCTGTTTGGCACTGATTACAGCCAAACAGTCACGCCAATTCCTGTAGGTGCTAGGGTTTGCTTGATTTTGGAGTTGTTTGTCAGTGCTTGTGCTTCTGGGTTATCTTTTGGCATGTTTTTAGTGCCTTGGGATTGTTTGTGATTGTGAACAGCCTCCTTCCTTCAGTTGTTTGTCCATTTCTTGTCGGCATCATAGCCTTAGGTTTTTCTAGTGCTTTGGTATGCTGAGCCTCCTGTAGGAGTCTGGGTTTTTGTTTCACGGTCAACTTCATTCCTTGTCTGTTTCCATTCGGCTCCCTTGATCCGTTTGAGTGATTGCATTTGGTGAAATGAGTCTTGCCTCCTTCATTCAGTTGTGCTTCTTGTCACTCCAAGCATAGATTACGTTGCTTGTATGGGTCTGTTTCGACATCTTTCTTCGATTTGAGAGATTGCAACATTGGTTTGAGCTTTGTTTTGTTTTCTTTCGAGTTGATTGAATTTTTTCGCTTCGGCTCTCGCATTGACATTCTCGAACTAGTGTGTTGTTTTGTTTTTCATGTCATTTAGTGCATTGTTTTCCCTATTACATTGAAAAATCAAAATAATTTTGTGCTTGCATTCTTGTTTGCATTGTGGAATTGAAAATATTTTGTATAACTAGCATTGGGAATTCTAGGAAAGATTTTTCAGTTTCATTAGATTGCATCAGATACTGTAGTGGATGCTTCTGTGTGTTCTCATTATTTGTTATCGCTTGAAAACTCCTAAAATTTCTTCTAGATAGCTTTTCATTGAATGAAATGGTATTTTATGGCATGCAGCTTGCATTTAGGGATTCGTGAGATTAAACATTCGATAGGACCTTGGAATTGAAACGTAAATACAATATTAACCTAAAATTTATTCAATAAACCTAAGGCAGCATTGAAACCTAACGAAACATTTAGTGGTCTAAGTTAGAGACGTGTTCCGGCGTCTTTAAACCTAGCAGTTGTCGCTCGCCATCTGGCTTCAGACAGCACTAGTACGGACTTGCGCTCCCTATACCATCGAGTATATAAAGGGAGACCCCTCTAGGTTGCAATCCTTTTATCCGTAGGAAGCCGAGTCTGCCACCTTGTAACCGTGATACACCGAACACAACATACGAGGAGACTACCTACACGTACGTCAAGTCCTTGGTTAATTCTTCTTTCACTTTATTACCAAGGTGTATATGGCAGTTCATGGGAACCTGGTACACCCTTTTACCTAGACTACCTGAGCAGTCATTTTCAATCTTTACTGACTCCATAAATTTGAAAATATCATCAAGCACTTGTTCTTTCACGCTCGCTTGAAACTGAAAGAGACTAGAGTCATCTTTGACTGTTCTTGACTCTTAAAACATGAAGCAGCAAATTTTTGGTTTCAATGTGGTAAAATAAACTACCTACGATTACACGCCCTTTCAAGTTTAATTACTTGGCCTGTCTTTGTTTTCCTTGGTTTTGATCCAAGATTATTATTTTCTGATCTTTTTCCCTTTTCTGGTGTGCTACAGTCACAGTGGCGGAACCATCGGTTTTGTCTACTGGTAGTCCTTTCTCGGACGATTCATCTGAAACTTCGCAAACTTCTAGGTCTGTCAAGCTTCAAAATCCTATCATCCCATCAGAGTACCCCTTTGGAGAATCGATTGAGTTCCATTGGCCTCTTTCAAACACTTGGTTTGGGTTTGGGGTCGGGGAACATTTTCCCCCTCTGAAATCGGGAACGTCGTTTTTGGCTGCTATCATACCTCCTAGCCCCCATAGTCTTTTACAAGATCTCACGATGGATTCAGACATGGACTCATCTGGTCCTAATGGTAGTTAGGGAATTCCAGTTTTTTATGAAGAATACCAACTTTTCCATCAAGATCCTGCTCAATCTTCACCATCCATCAAGAGCCTGCTCAATCTTCACCATCGGTGTCGCTTCCAACCGGATATAGGTCTTTGGGGCAGATTATAGCCAGTATTGCCTCCATGGCAACATCAACTCCGTCAAGGGGGCCGGTTCTCCCATCATTAGGGATGTCGTCGATGACACATGTCTCGTCGACGCCTTTTGTTACGTCTGTCCCCACTAGGCCTACTGTCTGTGTGGCTGCATCGGCACCGGTTGTCACCGCTCAGTCATCAAGAGTTTTGACTTCGGTAGAGAATTCGATTGCCATGGCAATCCCTGACGGCCTCTCTTTTGAGGAGTATCGGCTGGCTGTTCAGCAGCAAAGCTCCCAGAATAATCAATCCCCTCAGGATCCTAACCGTCCTTATTTTTCTCATTATGGCGTGGATGGTACCCCGATTTATTCCTTTCCGTTCTAATATGATGAGCACGACAACCCTATCTATTTTCCTGATCCTGAGGCTTATCAGTTTATTAACGGTTTTATACCTACCTTGCCTGGGCAGCCTTCTAACCCACAAGGACAACCCTTTCAGGGGCAACCTTCTATTCAGCAAGGGTATACTTTCGTCCCACAAGGACAACCCTTTTAAAGACAACCTTCGGCCCAGCTAGGGTATGCGTACGACCCACAAGGGCAACCCTTACAGGGACAACCTTCGGTCCAGCAAGGATTATTTTACGGTTCGCAAGGGCAACCTTATAATCCTCAAGGTCAACCTTTACAAGCTCAGCTTGTGGTCCAACCAGGGCAACCTCAAAGACTAGCTGGACAACCGGTATATCAACCTGGACCTTTGTACAGTCTTAGGGGACAAATCCATCCATATCAACCTTTGGGGCAACCACAACAACCATATTTTCCAATTGGTCCAAATGTTGCACAGCCTGGACCATCTTATGGTCCTACTCCAGGTCAACATAGTTATCAGGCACAACCTGTCCCACCGCAACCGTCAGGCCAACCTGCTCAGCAAGGGAAACTTGGTGGCCCTCATCAATCAGGTCAACCTGTTCAGCCGGGACAACCTACACAAACAGTTCACCCTGCTCAGCCACCTCTCTATTCCATGCCGCAGTCGAATCAACCTATGCACCCGACCTATCCAGCTCAGCAGGGCCCTACTTATCAGCAGCCCGTTCGACCCCAAGGCAGTTTTTACCCTCAAGGTCAATATCAACCGGTATACAACGTGCCCCAAAGTTCTTCTTATTACCCTAAACTGTCAGGCCATACTTATATTCCGCAAAAAAATCCTTATGCTACTCAATCGGTACCATCGTATACTCAGAGTCAGTGTCCTGGTTTTCAACCCCCGTATCCTAGTCCTCAGCCACCATATCAACCGAATTATCTAGGTTATACCCCTTATGGTCCGAATCCTCCGGGACAAAACCAATGGGGGCAGAGTTATACTCAACCAGGATGGATTATGGGTACGGGTCCTTATCGAGGACCTGCTATGCCTTTTAACCCTCAATTACCCTTTCTCGCCACGTTGGAGTTACCAGATGTGTCCAAATTGACAAATGATCCAATTCTTCATAATCCATATTGGCCCCCAGTTCCAACGAAGGTTCCTGGTGATTGTCCAAAGTTTGAGGGCAAGTCTGGAGAAGACCCCCAAGCACACGTCATGACATACCATTTATGGTGTTCTTCCAATTCTTGGGTGGATGACTATGTTTGACTCCGTCTTTTCCAGCGCACTCTTATCGGAGTTTTTTCTAAGTGGTATATCGAACTGCCTCATGGTATCTTTCAAGATTTCAACACTCTGGCTATGGCATTCCTTACTCATTTCCAATTTCCAGTTTGTTATGAAGCTGAGACGCATCTCCTAACATCCTTGAAACAGGACCGGGCTACCCATATCTCGGACCACATTCATGAATGGAGACGGCGTCGTCACCTAATCAAGTTCGAAATTCTTGATCAGCTTCTTACTCATTGGTTCACTACCTCTTTTTTCAATCAGATTGCGAAAGACATCGCCATGGGGGCATGTGTAACAGAGGAACAAGCCATTGCTCATGCCCAGTACCTTGATTTAGTGTACTCTCAATCGAGCATATTGTATGACATCTTTACTGAGGCTCCATGACCTGGGACCTCTAAAGCACTAGCTACCCCATCGGTCAACAGCGTTATTGGTTCTGTGTCTCGAAATTCACGTAAGTCTTCCAATGGGAAGCAGAAATCAAATTCTTCCAATGCTTATGCTCCTCAGCCTACCCCATATTCTGGTAAAACCTCAGAGGTCAACGCCGTTTAGGCTAATCCTGCAGACAAGACTTACAAGGGTAGAAAGAAGGGCAAAGGCAAGGCCAAAGCTGATGCCCCAAAACCAGAATCGTCTAAACCTCGTGTTGATGATGGTTCACAATGAAAGCCGAAGTATCCCTGTCTAATTTGTGATGAGGAACACTACACTAAAGATTTTCCTAGATGATCCTAGGCTAGTCAAATGCTCAAATGTTCTAAGGGAACTACGGCGGTCCTTAAAGAACCATTCCCATCTCAGCAAACTCAGATGGTCGATCAACCTGCACCATCTGCACCATTTGGCTCTCAAGTGTTTATGGTAAACGGTTCTTCACACGTTTCCATTGCTACTCGGTCAAAAGATTATGTTGGATCATGCCAGGCAGCTGGGAAAGAGATTGTTGATGGTCCTCCTCCCCCACCTTCCTCTAGTCCTCTTGAGATTGAAAGGCCCAGTGTTGAACCCATTGTATGGCCACCTTCTAAAGGTGTTCTCCGAAAATCTTCTTATAATCCTAATGCATGTGTTTCTCAGCATTAAAGTATTGTTGAGGATTTAGCACAGGCGCCATCCGCGATGTCCGCGTTTGAAGTGCTTCAGAGTTGTCCGTCTCAACGGAAAGCGTTGTTATCTGCGATCAGCGGGATTGATCCTGCTGATTCTAGCCTTCTCCATTTTGATTTAGAGAATTTCGTCCCCGGACTTTCGCACCAGATTGCGCTTGTCATACAAGTTGGCATTAATGGTCTCAATATCCATAGAGCCATTGTGAACGAAGGTGCACCACTTGTTTCATGTCATCTGCTTTCTGGAAAGCTATTGGCTCTCCAGCTCTCACTTCGTCACCCAATTCCCTTGAGGAATTTGATGGAAGGGAATCGAAACCCTTGGGTGTTCTCGCTAGCTTACCGATCACATTGCAAGGTAAGACGGTCAATGTCAAAGTAGAATTAGTTGACGCTAAACTCAATTACAATCTTCTACTCGGTCGCAGTTGGACCCACACTATGTTGTGTGTTCCGTCCACCCTCTTTCGCCTTCTAAAGTTTCCACATGAGGGAAAAATCATTACTGTCGATCAGTTGTCATTCTTTACCTCATCTTCCGAGAACAACGTGCCATACGTGGATCAAATTCCTTCTCCCCCCGACAATGTAGGGCTGGGTCTTTTCAAAGATCCCACTCTCATGAGTATCTTTCCCCTTCCACCACCAAATACCGTTCAAGTTAATATGATCTCTCGGTCAGATGACCCATGGATTGTCCCTTTACCTGAACAAGTTGATTCATTTGGGGATTCCATGCCGCTTAGTCCAATTGAAATCAATTATTGTGAGCTTATAGCTGCATCTGATTCTCCCCCTTCTGAAGGTTCTCCTTTGAGAATGGCTCTCAACATTTATTCTCAATCCCCCTGGCTCGGCGATGCGGATTCACCTGATCCTTTAAAAGAAGTGTTTCCATCCGATGAGGCTATAATGGAAACCATGTCTCTCAAAGATCTACCGTGGAGCGATGGGCATCATCGTTCCTCATTTATGCCTGGCCTCGGGGAAATTTCCAACTGTCTTGGGCATTTTTCATCTCAAGTTCCTTCTCTGCCACTTCAAACGCCTATCTTGACTCATGAAGTCTTCACTGAAGATAACTTGGGTAACATCACTAAGACGATGCCTATTGACATTTCCATGAAACTGGGAATTTTCGAGAACATCCATGTGGGAGTCAATTTCTCTTCCGATGAAGTCCAAGTGTATACCAGCCTCTTTTGTAAATTCCGTGATGTTTTCGTTTGGTCTTACGAAGAGTATCTTGGAATTGATCCCATTATTGTGGTGCACGAGATTCCCACCTACCCAGGTGCGAAGCCTGTTCGCCAGCGTCTACGTCTAGTGCATCCTTGGAAAGTCGCCGCCATAAAAATTAAAGTTGAAAAACTTCTTAATTTTCCTAATTCCTCTGACAAAGTGGGTTTCTAACATTGTTCCTGTGGATAAGAAGTAGGGAGAAATTCTTGTCTGTGTTGATTATCGCGATATCAATCGGGCCTGTCCTAAGGATAACTATCCCACCCTTTCATCAATCATATCATTAACGATTGTGCGGGGAGTGAGATTTTTTCCCTTATGGACAGTTTTCGGGCTATAATAAAATCAACATTCTCCCATCCGATCAACACAAGACCGCTTTTATCTGTCCCTGGGGAACATTTGCATATAAAAAACTCCCTTTCTGCTTGAAGAATGCTGGGGCTATGTTCCAGTGCACGATTTCTTATGCCTTTCACGATATTCGTCATATTTTTCAACCATACCTAGATGACCTTCCGGCTCATTCAGTTGCGCGAAAAGACCACCTGGACCATCTCCGCCAGATATTTATTCGTTGTAGATGCTACAACATCTGGCTTAATCCACATAAATGCGTCTTCTGCGTCGATTCCAGTAGACTTTTAGGGTTTATCGTATCTAAAGACGGAAATCACCTTGATCCGCTTAAGGTTGAGGCTATTGTTAATCTCCCCTCTCCATCTTCGTTACACCAGCTCTAGAGTCTCCAAGGGAAAGCGAATTTCTTACGTTGTTTTATCCCAAACTATTCCAAAGTAGCAAAGGGATTCACACGGCTTTTAAAGCAGGACATCCCTTTCTGTTGGGATGAGATTGCTCAGCAATATTTTGATACACTTAAGACATTGCTTGTTAACGCTCCTCTATTACGTCCTACGAATTATCATCATGATTTCACCCTCTATCTAGCTGCCGCCTTCAGTACGATCGCCATGGTTTTGGTTCAAGATGATGATGATGGTAACGAACATGTCATTTATTACTTGTCTCATAACCTTCTCGACCCTGAAACGCGTTACACACATGTCAAGAAGTTAGCGTTGGTTGCGGTCCAGGCCGTTCAGCATTTTCGTCATTATATCCTTTTACGCACGGTGACCGTGATTTTTGATTATAACCCCATGGCCTATATTCTGTCTCGGCAGTTGCTAGGGGGGAAATACTCAAAGTGGATCATTATCCTCCAAGAGTTTGATTTGGAGTTTACTACCGCCAAATCAAGTAAATCACTTGTTTTCGCTGATTTGATTTGTTCTCTCCCCACCAACTCTGCTCCTTCTCATTTCGAGGATCATATTCCGGACGAAACTCTTTTCTTGATTAGCACCCTCGATCCATGGTACGGTGATACATCGTGTATCTACAAACTTCTACTTTTAGGTCTAATTTAACGAAAGATTTCCAACGCCACATTCGGCATCAGTCGCAACCTTATCATACTATCAGAGATACCCTCTATCGACGTATTGGAGTCGATTCTATACTCCGCCGATGTCTGACTCTCGAGGAAGCTGAGAAAATTTTAAATGATTGCCACAGTGGCACTTGTGGTGGTCACATGTCTGGTTATGCCACTGCACAGAAGATCCTTCGTGATGGTTATTTCTGGCCGTCCATTTTTAAAGATTGCATTGTCGCAGTACACAAATTTCATAGTGAGAGATATATCAACTTAAGATGTGTGCACCACCTGTTCCTTTACACCCTATCATTACCGTTGGTCATTTTGCCAAATGGGGCATAAATTTTATGACATGTAACCCTCATTTGGCTGGGAGGCATGCCTATATTATTGCCATCGTCGATCATTTCACAAAATGGGCCGAAGCAATGCCTACACTGGCTGCAGACAGTAAGACAGCAGCGCAATTCATTTTCAATCATGTTATTACTTGGTTTAGTTTCCCTCGGGCCATTTTTACTGAACATGGTTCTCATTTTCGAGACTATATAATGGCGGAGTTGACATCTAAGTTGGGTTTGCGTCACGACAGCTCAATGCCGTATTACCCTCAAGCTAATGGCCAAGTTGATGTTGTCAACAAAGTCCTTGTTACAATGCTTCAATGAACAATTGGGATCCATAAATCCAATTGGCATCTCATGTTGTTTTCAGCTCTTTGGGCTTACCGAACGTCGACTAAGAGTGCAACCAGATTTACCCCGTTTCAGTTGGTATATGGTCTGGAAGCCACTCTTTCGATTGAATGTGAAATCCCTTCACTCAAACTAGTTGTGGAATTACTGCCTAATACTTCGCCTGAGGAAGAGCGTCTCCTCTACTTAGAGATATTGGATGAAACTCGTCGCTTAGCTGCCTTGGTCATTGAAGCACAGAAGAAGCAAGTCAAAGCTCATTTTGACCAAACAGTTTCCCCTCGTTCTTTTATCAAAGGGGATCTCGTTCTCTTATACGACCAAGCTCATGACAAGCTGGGGGCAGGTAAATTCCAACCCATGTGGCATGGGCCCTACAAAATGGGGCTTACGAGCTTATTGATTATGAAGGTTATCCCTTAGCACAGCCCAGGAATGGGTTGTACCTCAAAAAGTATTATGCTTGATTCATTCATGCATGATATGTGTACATAGGTGATTTTTCATTTTTTTGCATGTTTTGGTTTGATGTGCTTTGTGAGCTTTTTTCTTCTTATTGGGTCTTGTTTTTTATGCAGATGTCTATTTCCCCTTATGTCGGTTTCGTGGATGGTGCTTCCCGCAGTACCAGGAACTTGTCTTCAGCAGCCTGGGTAATTTATGATAATATTGGTGAGTTGATTAACCTACAAGGTATTTGTCTAGGACCAGCTACAAACAATTTCGCTGAATATAGTGTTCTTTTGGAACTATTAACCGAGGCAGTTAACCTCGACATACGCGCATTACTTGTGAATCTGGATTCGCAGCTTGTTGTTCTTCAACTTAATGATCATTATTCGGTTCGAAACCCATGCATTTTGAGATTGTATTTGCGTATTTGTTTACTAGAAAGACATTTTGATTTCATTACATATCAACATATACCAAGACGAATGAATACATTAACTGATGCAATAGCTAACATTGTGCTAGATAGACATTTGCGCAATTTATAAAACATCATCATATGTAAATAGACCCATGTAGAAAATATATGTGTATATATATATATATATATATATATCGATTGTTTGCAACGTGTGCATCATAAAAACCCAAAAAATATATATATGTATGTTTCAGTTACATTGGGAGGCAACGTGTCTCTCAAAAATGTGTGGAAATAAAAAGCCTAAGTGCCTAATCGGCTTGGTGCTCATGATAGCACGTCACCGCCCGTACCAACCACCTCAGCAAGCGGTGGATACGACTCGGCACGCCTTTAGTGTGCCTCTGATAGGCCTGAGGCACATCATCAAAACGAGCATACTCTGGAATCCCACGGGTGATCCCCTCCAGGTTCTGTACTATCTCCTCGTCACTTCCCTCACCATGAGGATCAAAATAATGAGGAATTCACCTCGCTATCGGTGACATACCTGCAGGAAGCTCTGGGCCAACATCTGCATACATATAAGAGTAACTGTTAGAACATGCATATATACCAAAAAATATTAAACTCATGAAAATAAAAAATGAGTCTCACGTAGCTCTTCATCCCAATCCTCTCCCTCCGAGAGCGGGAGGTCGGGATCACTGGTGAAATATGTGCCAGCGTAGGGCCAATCCTCCATGACAATCAGTTGTCATCAGAGCCAATCAAAAAACTTTGGCCTCCAGGACATCTATTGGCCACCCCCTGCTTTAGGCATCAGTGCGGCCCATCGAGCCATCCATGGCTCTTTAGGTGGTGGCATTGGGACAATAACCTCCTGACGCTGGAATATGGGTAATCATTCCAAGAAGAATGATACCAAAATCGATCCATACCCAAACTACTTTAGTTTGGTCTTCTTGCACTTAGTGAGTTTTTTCTTGATGTTGATAGTCACGGCCTCGGCCCAGCTGAAGGGAGTCGGGTTCATGCACTTTGAGGCAAGAAGTAGTTGGGTCTTTGTGGCCTCATACAATGTTTTTGATCCTGCAGCCTGCATGATAGTATGCAGCACTACTCTTAGTGCCATATCAGGAATGGTTTGGATGTCAACCATTCCACTCCCTGTTCCTTTTCGTGCCCCTCGGCACACCTTGTCAATTACCATTCCCATACTTTCCCCAGAAGGATGGGTACCAGTCAAGATAGGGACTGCACCTCTACGTGACAATCCAATGATGAAATACACATCAGATACTTCAAGCTCAAGCTCTTGATCCCGAAGCACAAACTTTTCTTGATCCTCGTCCCAAATGCTTATCAAATATTGAAGCAATTCGGGCTGAGCCCGAAGGCACGATGTCAGGAAGAATTTCTTTAGCCCACAGTTTATAAGGGCTTTCATGCATTGTTCATTCTCCATGGCCAGTTCATCCTCCTCACTGTTTTCTCTATCTTTCCACTCAATTACCATCTTTTCTTCTTGGTACCTGCACACATTGTTCATATGAGCATTGTAAGTCTCCTTAGGCATCAAAATTTGAAAGTAAATGGTTTCTTTTTCTTTAAATTTAGGCGGATTTTGGTTTGCGCAGTTGGTGTGACTGTTTCACTAACAGTTGCACCAATGGGTGCAACCCCTGTATAAAAAGGGTCGATTGGCGCGAGTCCGTGCCCGAAACCCACGCCAACCGCGATGCCCTAGTTTTAACAAATCCTCCCCTAAGGTATTCAAAATGACAATTAAAGGTAATAAAACTTAGCTCAAAAGATGGCAAAAGATGTCGGCTCTTACCTGAAACTGACAGGCTCAATATTGGTTCACTGGATCGCTCGCAATCGTCGCAACAAGATTGCAAAGTAAATGGACCACTGTTGCTCCACAAAGAGGTAAATGTGAAAAGTAAATAATTTTTGCCACTTATGGTCTTTTATAACTTTTCAAAATCTTAAATTAGGTTTGAAAACATATTTTTCGATTATTTCATCATATTATTGTCGAAAAATACATTTTACACGCGTCTTTTTGTGCAGTGACAGGTTTTCACATGGTTATGACGAAGAACGAGTTGTATTTTATACTTTTCCGGACTTGGTAAAAACACGAAAAAGTCACTACTTGAGTCACCTTTCAGCTCTTTTTTGACTCTCTAAAAACCAAAAAGATTTCCGAGACACTTGTCGTTTTGACCTCATTAAATTGGCTACGAAACGATATCTACCCAGTATACGTTTACCCCCTTTTCGGGTTGGGATAGATTAATTACAAAAAAGGAATACCTTAGCCTATCGTGACTAAGAGGTTCTCTCAGACACAGTTTTCTACCTTTTCGGATCAATGAGACTATTTACGAAAAGGGACTGTTGGAGTTTTATTTTCTGCTTTCTTTTCAAACTCTCTAAATATGAAAAGATGTTGAGTTCTTCATTTGTCAGACTCGTTAAAACTAATGACATTGGACTCCGTCATTATGATGTTACTCGAGTTCCTTCTTCCTAGGGCTCGCAAAATGTACTAGGTTGGATGTGTCTGAAGGACAAACTTATATCGCAAGCATATGATATCCCCTTCAAGCTTATTTGTCAAAAATAATTGGGGTACTCACCAGAAATGGTGGGGGAAAATGGAACCAGATTGTAGTCGTGTTGGCAGTATGTCGCTCTTGAGCATGGCACTTGTCTGAATTCGTGTCGGGTTGGGGACATCTCATCTCGTTATTTGTTTTCCTCCATGGGTTTGGGTAAGCTCTTTTGACCGCTCATCTGCTCTTTTCCACGTCGTCATGACCTCAGGTACCTTGATGTCAAATACTACCAAATCTAGTGTCATGCTGCCGATATGTTAAAGAGAAGTTTTCCTCTGAATTTTTCAACCTCCCTCTGATTCTCTGTTGGTCTTGATTCAGAAAAAATCACATTCCTCTGTCTCATGTCGATGATGTGGGAAAAATTATGGCCCACCTTCAATTAGGTCACTTCTTGTCGACTCCAGCTCATTATCCAGGAAGTTGATCTAGAGACTCCCTTCAGGTACCTTAGAGCCTGCATGCCTCAATGGCAGGTTCTTCGCATTCAACACAAGGTCCACATCATTGGCCTTCGATCGACTGACTCTACGAGTGTTCGACGTTAGATCACTTTTCACATTCCGTGGATTGTACCTTTCGTACCTTGAGAGGCATTGTCATTATTGGTGGTTTCTATTGCATCTGCTAACGGCTTTCATCATTGGCTGGTAATCAGAATTTTTTCTTGCATGTTCGAATTCAGCTCACATATTCACATGCTCAAATTTGTACTTTGTTCGGGTCAAGATGGAGCGCAAGACCCTGGGTTTTGTCTGATGAAATCCAGGCTGCGGGTTCGTTGTGGATTACTATGACTTATTACATGGCTCTTCTGATTGGATGGTTGCGACAATACCTGATTCTGTTTGTTGATCCCTATTATTGGATGGATGTGTCCATACCTTGGTTCTTACTGTTTATGTACTCTATTATGGATGGCTACGCCCATGCCACATGTCATGTATCACAAGTATCAGTTGCACTTGTACTTGCAGGTCTTATGACAGTAGTGTTTGGGTCGAACGCATTCTCATAAAGAATTTCACCTTTCCCTCTCTCTCGGACCTCATGCTTTAGGGGGCAACTGTTACACAGCATTTTGTCAGCGTTCCTGCAATCCCTCGCCCCACATATTGGAGGGTCTTTCCTATGACCTGTGAGCAATGTCATACTCTACAAATACCTCCTTTTCATCCTTTTGCATAAGGACATCATTTCTCCTATTGAAAATTTCCTCAAAAAGCACACAAAAACCTATGTTTTGGCATTGGCGCGGGTAGCCAGTTCACCCCTCACGCCAATAGGGAATATTTGCACTAGAGCCCACGCCACTTGGCGCTCTGTCTCTTTGTATTGCCCGCGCCGGGTATTTTAGGAATGTTATTTTAAAAAAAGAGGTGGAAGTTTCTTTCTAACTACCTCAGGGATGACTCATTAGAAGTGGTTAAACTTGATAATCCATGGATCTCTCCCTTTAGGTAGTGGTTTTTACCTCCCATGGAACACCCTTTGAAGATAGGACTCCCCTCCATGATTATAAAGATCCTAACCTCTCCCTCTTCCTCTATATAAACAGGCCTTCTCCCTTTACAAAAGCTAGCTGAACATATTGTCAAGAAGTTGAACTTGGAGAAGAGATACTATAGCTGAGTAATTGCTATAGAGAAGGTAGAATCAAGGAGAATTCCATAGAGAGAGCCCCGTCTGAATTCCTAACAAGACTTTGTGAGATGTGCTCCACTGGAACCCTGTTGGAGGAGACTGCAATGTCGAAGCTTGGTTGTACTCTT
Source organism: Pinus albicaulis (assembly GCA_034641835.2). Classification (NCBI taxonomy): domain Eukaryota; kingdom Viridiplantae; phylum Streptophyta; class Pinopsida; order Pinales; family Pinaceae; genus Pinus; species Pinus albicaulis. The sequence goes on along the minus strand of CM076577.1, from coordinate 595,936,199 downwards.
CCTTTCTTTCATTAATATACTCGACTATGGTATTGGTTCCATCATTGTGTTATGTTTATTTAATGAAATTGATTTAGTCTTCTTCAACTAACTGATAGTTATGAATGTGAAATATTATGTTGTATATCGTCGTTGTTTCTTGTGTGTGCAGGTATCCGAGCGTGAAGGCGAGCAGATCATGATCTGTCAAACCAGGAGCGAGAGGCAGCCACTCTTTCTGACAACCACAACAGTGTAGGACCTCCGGTAAGTCATCTATCAAATCTCCATCCATTCGTTAACTAGGAATCAATGTTATAGCTTGTCTCATTTGTGGCTAGACCCACTCTAGGGCTAGTGGGATTGCCTCTGTCCATAGAGGGGATTTACCTCACCAACACCACTGATGAGGCCAGAAAATTAATTAAAGAAATGGAAGATATGTCCATTCAAACTACAAATATCAATAAGCTCAAGGAACAAGTAAAGAGCTTAGAAGATGGAAATAAATTGGCAGAAGTAATGCATCAATCTGAATTACAGAAAGCCAATATATTGACTGACAAAATCCACAAGCTAGAAAAAGATTTTTCACTAAATGAACCTTTAGCCCAAGAAAAACAGCAATTGTGGGCCAATATCATTAACTCAGTTAATGATATTTGGCCTTCTATATAGATTATATTTGAGCATAATGACTTGATAAAGGAGGTTGGTGATGAAATTCAAAAGGTCAAAGCCAATCTTGGAAAGAAACCAGAGGAAGCCTCTGAAATAATAAAATTCCTAAATTCTAAAAATAAATATGAATTGGGAGAGCTCAGGATAGCTAATAGAACAGAGAATTTCTTAGAGGTGAGGAAAGTGATTTCCTAAAGAAATCTGATGATACAACTTGAGGAGAAATTTCAAACTATGGAACTCGCAGTGAATGGGTTTTTCAATGAGTTTGATGTATTGAGACAGAAGGGTCTACCTAGTCCTCTATTGATAAATGACAAACTTATGAGACATGAAGATTATGATAAGAAGATGAGGGAAGTAGCCAAAGAAACTCCCAATAGTTCCTCGATGAAGGGTGTTCACACAGGCAAGGTGCTCCTTCAAACTTTAGAAAACTTCTTTTACCTCCAGCATGAGGTAAATCACCTTTTTGTGAACAAGCCTACGTTTTCCAAATATACAAAGGCAGATGAGATTTACCACAGGATGATGAAAATAAACCCCCAGACGAAGAAACGTGGGATAAATGGTGTGATTTACTATAAAGGGTGAAAGAAAAATATAGATGAAAGAAAAAAGATTAAAGAAACAAACAGGAAACAACAATCAAAGAAATCAAGGAAAGATATCAATTAGTTAGAAGGTGTCACTATCTTTTTGCACAAAGATATTTTACTTTCATAGAATAAATCCTAGTCAGTTGACAGGATAATTTTTGTAAAGTTACGTGTAAATACTTCATCATTCAGAGTATCAAGGGTTGGTCAAGTCTGGACTTCTGAACATTTTGTTAGCTGACTGATCTCTTGCCAAAGGGTTATTGTACCAATTTCTAGTTGGCAGACTGGACAAGTAATAAAAAAACTTCTTTACAAGATTCATGTGATGAGTTATCTCAGTGAAGTATAAAATTTCAATTGTTCATGTTCTTTTCTAAGTATTCAATAAACTTTTATGTGTTCTAAATTTGAATGTTATAACAGGAATTTTACTGAAAAATTTGTCTAAACTTACACTCTGCTTTTAACTATTATACATTTCTATATTTTCTTCTGATATATGGTTTAGATAATTCTTAATTTCCTTCTTATCTCGATTGAATCCTTCATACTTCTTCATTATCTGGTTTAAGGAATTCTTAATTTTACCTTGACCTCGATTGAAAAAATCACTTCACCATTCAGCCTCGAGATCTAAAATTGCTCATCTATCTTGGCCTGTAATACTTTTCTTATAATTTGATTCAGTTATGTTTCAAAGCACATTGACTCCATATCCCAATGGAAAGTTGATAAGCACCTATTCATCTAAATCATTAATTCCACCAACCAACCAAAAACAATCAAAAACCAACCCAATCAAACATACACAACTAGCCTAAAATCAATTAAATCAACAAAATTAAATCATATAGAGAGAGCCCTCTCTGAGTTTAGGAAGGCTAGATCCTAATCTCCAAAAGTGGTTGATAGTTACCTATGATATTTCTTTTTAACACAAGAACAACCTTTGGAAATTTCAGAGTGATAACAGATCCTTCTGGCACAACTCATTGCAATACCTCAGAACTATGGTCAAAATTTTCCTCTTTTTTATGGAACATCAGAGGTTACTACTCACCAACACATTTTCAAATTAATTGATTTCATCTATCTTTAAGATATCAACAATGATGACACCAAGATGCGCATCCTAACACAAAGTTTCTCCGGAGAGGTAAAGAAATTGTTTCACTCTCTAACAGCTGGCTCAGTAGCTAATTCACATCAGCTAATTGACTTGTTTATGGAAAAAAGGGAGAAGAAGAAAAATCCATTACAGATTCTAGCTTAATAGAATGCCTTGAAAATAAATCCTAATGAGTCTGTACAATACTTCAAAACTAGGTTCAACAGAATTTATGACTCCATTCCTTAAAATATCAAGCCTCTGTCGGACCTTGCATTACTTCGTTACCTTGATGGTTTCAATCCGGACATGGCTTACCAGCTGAGAGAAAGAAACCCATCTACCCTTGAAGAAATGCAGAGAAATGCAATGAGCGTTGAAGTGAATTTGATTATCAAGAAGTCAAAAATAAATACAGAGAAAAGGGTAACCATCAAGGAAGAAACATCTACTTCATAAAAGGTAAAACTTGACACCTTGATCAAAACAATGGAGAAGATGATGGAAAAAATTACCATCGCGGATAGACAAGTTGAACCCTCAATTAGAAATCCCAATTTCAGGGGTCAAAATCAGCAGCTTCAATACAGAATCAAGCGAAGGGAACAGAGGGGTCAGGATCCACAAAGTCAGTAGAAAATTTTCACTCCATTAGAGTAAAACTAAACCAAAGGCCCTGAAGAAGAAGAAGAAGAGATTTCGAGTGAAAATCATTTGTTTGAGGAAAATCAACATCCTATTTTCTTCACTGAAGAAGATCAATTTTATACAAAAATGTATGCAGCGGACGACCAGCAATATGTTTTGTCAAATGATGACATGTTATTAGTATGAACAGAATATTACTGGAGGGGATATCAGAATGCTCTTACTCAAGTACAGAGGCAGTAGGGTTTGAGGAATAGGAATGTGCCTATCACCTCAAGTCAGAGAGAAAAAAAAAATTGTCATCATAAGGAGACCGCTAGTTCAAGTTAGAGAAAATATAAAGGACATGTTGTTCCTAATCATGTGAAAGGCAATGAATCTTCAAACAGAAATAATAAGAAAGATAAATAAGTTCAAGATGGATGACAAAGAAAGCATACTTCACACAAATATCATCTCGAGAAGAAAGATGCACCATCCAAAGAGGTAGAAAAACATTCTACTCTTTTTAGTCTTGAAAATGAAATCTCAAAACTGAAAGTCTCCATTCCTTTAACTGAAATAGTCAAGAATGACCAGTATAAGTTTCAAGTAGCGAAGTTTCTTAGGGTAGATCAGATGTCTGATATGGTCAATGTGAGTGATGATCACTCGGAACTTTTATTTGGTCCTATTGTTTATGGTGACTTAGAAGATAGTGAGGTCCCTCCTTTTTATCTTAGCCTCAAAATCCATGATTTTATCCTTCATAATGCCATGCTTGATTCCAGAGCATCTCACAACCTTATGCATAAAGCCATCATGGACAAACTAGGTTTGGATATCACAAGACCCTACCATGACCTTTACGATTTTGATTCAGGGAGGGTTAAATGTATTGGCCTAATTAAAGATATAGTGGTGTCTTTAGAGAAAATTCCAGCCAAGAATGTCCTCATGGACATTGTTGTATCCAATATCCCTCCCAAATATGGAATGTTGCTCTTCCGATCATGTGGATAAAAATTTAGAGGCACCTTGCAACTCGACTTTTCCTATGGTACAATACCAATCTTTGGGAAACTAAGAAAACTATACCGGGAAAATAAGATAAAATACATGATAATTAGCAAATAAAAGCCTAATAATCACACCATATATGTTTTTCACATGGATTTAGAGTATTTTATATTATTCAATGATGAATGTTCAGCATCTTCAGAAATTTTGATGGAAGAAAAAACATAAAATTCAAAATTTTCAAATTTTGTTTAAAGATTGAGTGTAGAAAAACAAGAAAAGATGTTAAGTGGCTTGGAGCCAAGCGCATCAACCAAAAGGAGAGATGAAATAGTGAAATAAACATAACCTATTGGTATAGCAGACATTTCTTAAGCATCTAGTCACGATCAATCACCCAAATTGCAACTTCTCAGTAAAGAAAATGGCTTGTGGACCATGGATTTTGATGGAGCCTTAGGTAAGGAAGGAGCTGGAATTGGAGTGTGGATTCATAGCCCTATGAATCAGTCACTTAACCTTCATCCTAATGTTCGTATGTCTTCTTACAAATTGGCATTTGATTGTTTAAACAATGAAGCAGAGTATGAGGCTTTGATAAACGGTTTGAAAATTCTCAATAAATTAGGTGCCAAGAAAAATTCTATGTATGGAGACTTTGAATTGGTAATAAAGCAAGTCAAAGGGAAATACCAGGCCAAGCATCCTATAATGTAAGCTTACCGCAATGTAGTGTTAGATATCCTCAATACCTTCACTGAGTATACTTTGTCGTTGATTCCAAGGGACAGCAATGGTATTGCTGATTCTATTGCCACTTCAGCCAACATGTTCAAAATTCCACTGTATCCCAACAAGAAGTATGAAATCAACGTCAAACATCACCCTGTTGTTCCAGATAATGTTCAGTATTGGCAATTTTTCCAAGATGACAAGAAAATCAACAACTTCTTACAGACGGAAGAGGATTTTGTGAGTTCACACATGGATGATCATTTTTATGAAGATGGCCAAGAAATGCAAGCAGTAGAAATGAAAGTACTTTAGTTAAAAGATAACTCCATTCCAATATTTCTTGTCCCTTTGGAGGATATTTTTGACCAAGCTGATGTTGCACGGAAACAGATAATGCTGCCAATAGAAGTAGGAGTGGAAGACCTCAATATTGGCACTCTTGGAAAGCCCAAAATGGTCAAGATTTCAAAATCTTTGAGCTCAAAAATGAAAGCTAAAAATGCAGCACTCATGTCTCAGTTTGATGATGTTTTTTCATGGGAGTATTCTGATCTAAAAGTGTATGATAAGAGCATAATTCAGTACACCATTCCTTTAAAGCATGATCAAAATTATTTCTGCCGGAAATTAAGGAGAATGAATCCCAAGTTGCTTCCCTCCATTCAAAAAGAGGTGAATAGGTTGTACACTACTGGTATTATTGTTCCTCTTCATTTTTCAAATTGGATGTCGAACTTAGTGCCAGTAAGAAAGAAGATCGGTGACATTCTCTTGTGCATAGATTTCAAAAATATGAATAAATTATCGTTTAAAGACAACTACCCACTTCCAAAGATGGACAATATTCTATAAAGGGTGGTTGGTTCTTCCATAATTTCACTGTTGGATGGATATTCCAGGTACAATCAGATTTTAGTTCATCCAGATGATCAAGAAAAGACAACCTTTACAACACCATGGGGTACTTTTATGTATGCTAAAATTCCCCTTGGATTTAAGAATGCAGGAGAAACTTTTCAACGAGCGATGGATATCACCTTTTCCAATGAAAAAGATGTATTTTTGCTCATTTATCTCAATAACATCACAGTTTTTTCCAAGACGAATGAAGAGCACTTATAGAATTTGAAGGCATTTTTTCATAAATGTAGAAAATTTGGCATATCGTTGAATCCAAATAAGAGCTTGTTCACCATGGAAGAAGAGAAATTTATTAGTCATATCATATCTAAATACGGCTTCTACATACATCCTTCAAGGATTGAGGCAATTCAAAATTTGAACTATCTTAGAAGCAAGAAATAAATCCATTCATTCAATGGTAAAATCAACTTCTTGAGAAGGTGTCTTCCTAACATTGTTGAACATTTAAGAGATATTGTTGATATGTTGAAGAAATACAACGAGGTGAAGTGGTCCGATGAGGCAAAGAAATGATTCAATCAAGTTAAGTTTTCCTTATCTCGTGCTCCTATACTTATCAGCCCTGACTATACACTTGATTTTATCATCTTTTCCTTTGCTTCTAAACATACTATAGATGTTGTCCTCATGCAAAAGAAATATCATAAAACAAAGCAACCCATCGCCTTCTCCAGTAGAATCATAGATATGCAGCCTTGAAGTACAATATCATTAAGAAATGGGCCTTAGCACTAGTTAAAGCATTAAAGGACTTCCGGGTGTATATTCTTCACTCTCATGTTCTTGCATATGTCCCAAACATTGTTTTCAAATATGTGCTCACACAGAATGATCCTGAAGGTAGGCATGACAAATGGATAGTTGTCATGTTCGAGTATGACTTGGAAGTCAAACCTACAAATTTGATCAAGGGACAAGGCTTGGCTAAGCTCATGGCGGACTCAAACTTGCATTCCTTGGACATCAATTTTATTTTTGCATTATCTGAGGAGCAAGAGGTTGATCCATTACCTCAGATATCTGAAAATTTTTCTTCATCACCATGGTATGTTGATATTATTCATGTGTTGCAACATTTGAATCTTCCTCCCAGCTTGCCTATAAGTAAAGTTAGATCTTTAAAGTTTAAGGCTCTTGATTATTTCATTCTTAATATGTTTGTATTGGAAAGACCCTCGTGGAATTTTGCTGAATTGTTTGGTAGAAGGAGAAGTTGATAAGGTGATGAAAGACTTTCATAAAGATCATTTTGGTAGTCATATTTTCTGGAAGACTACAACAAACAAGATACTAAGGGCTAGCTTTTATTGGCCAAGCTTGTTTTCCAATGTTTATAAGATTGTCGTGAGTTGTCATGAGTTTCAAATTTTTCAGGGAAAAAGAAAACTATTACCACTGCCCTTGAAAACAATTGCAGTTCAAGCACCCTTCCAACAATGGGATCTTGATTTCGTTGGCGAGATCCATCCTCCATCATCATCTTAGCATAAGTGGATACTCATTTCCATTGATTACCTCACAAATTGGATTGAATCCATCCCCACGAGGCAAGCTACATACACCATAATGTATTCAGTTTGGAGAGTAATATCTTGTCTCGTTTTGGCTTTCTACAGAAAATTATCAATGACAATGTAGCCACCTTCAATTCCAAAAATATGATTGAATTTTGTGATAAATATCACATAAGACTTGGGAATTATACAAAATATTATCCTCAAGGCAATGGGTTAGCTTAATCATCTAAAAAATCATTGGTGAACAGAATCAAGAAATTGCTGCAAGAGAACAAAAGAAATTGGAATAATAAGCTCATGAATTCTCTATGGGTGAATAGAGTTAGCACGAAGAGATCAATCAGTATGCCACCCTTTCAGTTAGTGTAGGATTTCAACACAGTGTTTCCCACTTCTTTAGCAGTATCGATGATGAAAATTCTGCAAGAGATCAATAATGAGCCAAATGATATTCAGCAAAGAATCAGTCAAGTGATTCTTTTGCAGCAGTCAAGATAAGAAGTTTTCAATCACTCTTCAAAACTTCACGAGAAAATCAAGAAGATCTATGACAAGAAGACCAAAGCTAATGATTTCAAGCTAGGAGATGTTGTTCTGCGATGGGATGCCCAAAATGAAGACAAAGGTAAGCATGGTAAGTCTCATAACCTAAGGAAAGGTCCATACAAGGTTACAACATTCAAGGGTAATAAGGCATTTTTTTTAGAATATCTTGATGAGTAGGAAATTCTGGGAGGACCGGTAAATGGTAGGTTCCTCAAACATTACCTTACCTAATCTTGAAGAAAAAGGTTCACTTTCATTGTAAATATCACTTTTATTTGCTATCAAAGAATAAGGAAGTTGTTCATAAGTGTGAAGCCCAAGGAGAAGGCCATGAGACTTATATGATCAGCTGATGTTTTTATTTTAAATTTCAAAAATTCAATTCAGTCTTCGAGTCAAAGTCTTTTTTCTGTTTTAGGTAATCATTTCAGTTTGTCAAAGTTTTTTTAGTTTCCAATTTTGACTCCATTACCCAATGGATGAGGCTACATGATCTAAAATGTTATCGACACCTCTTAAAGGAGCTTCCATCCCCAACTAGAGCCAATTTTAGTGTCCAAATTTTCAATGATCAAATGTACACTCTCTGGTTTACTTAGTAGTACTCCTAGGTCAAAATTTCATGTTTCAAGTTAGTTTTCAAAAAACAAATTGTTCACTGAATATGTCTAGGTCTAAAATGCTTCTCCTTTCACTCCATTCAAGGTCATCATCATCTCAAAGGTCATGTCATCCATTTATCATCTAGGGTCTGAGGTCCTTCACCACACCTTCATTTAGGTCAGAGTCTAGGTCTCATTTGTCTCACCACCATAAGAGTCAATTGTGTCATGAAAGAAGGTGAACAAAACCACATTTTCACCATACAAGTCATTTACATAGGGAGTAAGCAAAGATATGGAAATAAGTAAAGGCAGTCTGTCTTTCCTCAAATAAAGTATGTTTCTTGATTAAATTTTTTCAAAAAAAATAAATTTCTTCATTATAAGATTTCACTAAAAGACAAAAATCAATTTTGTGATTGTTATAAAAGGAAAAAGAGGATTTTTCAACTCATTTTATCCTTTGATGTTCGATAGAGATCCTCTCTTCTCACCTTCATACTCCAAAGTTTCCAAGGGTTGAAGAAAAATAAGCAAATTTGTGCCAAATTTCCCCTGCTAAGCTTCTAGAGGTGCTGCGCTACGCTTCTGGAGATGTTGTGCAGGTGTTGCGCTATGTTTCTAGCATGTGCTAAGTTTTTGGAATATGAGCTTCAAATAAGTTCTCCAAGGTTCAAAACCACTGCACAAGGGTTCATACACCTAAACAGTAAGTGGACACCCTTCCTACCTCTCTTAAGTCAAAATTCATCAGCAAATGAGTGGTTTCCTTCATTAGGTTATCTCCACTACGTTTTTGGTGTTTTTCATCCTTTGATTGTTTCATCTAATAAAACCCTAATCTAATAATATACAACATTCATACACCATACCTTAACATATCCTATCACTCACAGCCCTATTTTCCATCAATTTCACTAAAACCCTAATTTTCAATACATTTTGGAAAAAAACTAGGAAATCCATGTGTTTTAAAATTTTGGGCACCTTCCTCATGCCCATTTCAAGAAATTTCACTTGCAGCCTATTTCCAACTCATCACCCTACCTCCAAATTTTTTTAGGTATTTTTCCCTAGCTTCTTTCCACCCCATTTTTTCCCCTAAAACCACCCTACCACCATCCCCCATTTTCCTAATTCTACACCTCCCCTACATATTTCATCTAGCTAGGGTTTCATATTATTGACAAACACCATGGAGGGAGAAAATAAGATTCATAAGGGAGGCCACCATTCCAAGTTTGAGCCATCTAGCTTGTAAGAAATAAATGTCTCTCCTTTTTCCAAGAGATGTTTTGAAAACAGTGTTTGTTTGAGGTTTTGTGAGAGGATCAAGGAGGTAGGTTGTCATGCTCAATTGAAAAGCCTTTTTTCCCATAACTTTAGGAGAGACAAGGCCATCATAGTAGGAATTGAGTTTACCATATCATCAGATGTCATTGCTTCAGTAACAAGTATCCCGAACCATGGAGAAATTTGGATCAAAGGGATGGAATTGGACCTTGAAAACTACAAAATGTTCCTGAAACCTCATTGTAAAGATGCTCTTGAGCATATCTTCCCTTTCAGAAGTTTACTTGATAAATATTCCCCTTTGATGAAGTTAATTATCAAATATTTTACATTTGAAGGGACACTTTCAAGGTTGTACCAGTACCATGTCAGGTTATTGATGCACTTCACTGAAAAGGTACAGAGAAAAGGTAGAGATCATCATCCTACTTTGTTCCACCATGACTTGATCAAGCTTATTGTTTTGCACCATGTTTCAGCAATCAATATGTCTTGGGAAACTTTCATGGAGAAATTTGAATCAGCACCTACTACTAGTCCATCCATCATCCATAGCACACTAACAGCACCAGCATAGCAAAAAGAGGTTGGCTCTTCAAGTAGGCAAGTAAAGATATCAGAGGCGCCTAGGGTTGAGATCACTCAAACCTTTGAGAAAGGAAAGAGGATGGTTTTTTTTCCTAAGACCATCAAATATGTATTTGCACCTGATACCACAGCAGAACAAAGACAAATCGTAGAGCAACCACCTAGTCATGATAGTGAGCCACTCATGCATGAGGATGAGTCACCATTGTAGCAGCATGAAGAAAAAGTGCCCATGGATGTTGGCATAGTAGATAAAGTAAAGGACAAGACAGCTAAGGAGATCATAAGGGAAAAATATGTAGAGATGGAAGAGTTGAGGAACAACCTCTCAAAGGAAAACTTCTTGATTACCTTCCTACAGCAAGAAAACATGCAGCTGAAGGTAAAACAACTCCTCCAAAGCAAAATAAAGGCTAGTACTGAGGCAGACAAGGGTAAAGGAAAAGAAGTGGTGGACGTTGAGTAGCTGGAGGACATAGAGGTTGAATCAAATCCTAGGAGGGCAAGAACAAGAGGGTTAAATAAGCAAAAGGAACAAGAAATAAATCCATCTCCAACATCATCTTAGTTAAACTTTGATGAAATGATAGCTGTCAAAATTGAAAAATATAAATATTTGTGGCTTGATAAGGTAAACATTCTTATTGAGAAATTTTTGAAGAAGGCAGAAAGAGATAACAACCTCTAGAGGCATATGGCAAGGCATTATTTCACAAGGAATCAAATCGCCAAGGTGAGGGTGAAGAATTTGAGAAAGAAGCTTAAGGAAACCCTAAAGAAGCTTAAGGAGAAGGACAATTTGCATATGCTTGATGAGTCCTCCTTATTTGTTTATCCCCTCATCCCATGATGCCATGGAACAAATTTTGGAGGATTTTGAACATTTTTTTGCATTTTTTGTCATTTTTTCAAAAATCTGGAAATTGAGTCATTACAGAAGCGTCGCGCAGCGGCACAATGCTTTTTCTCAGGGCATCTAAATGGAGGAAAATTTATATGGTTGGATGCCTTTTTACCTCTAAGTCACAGATATGACTCAGGTTGGCTTGTAATCCTCCAATTTTGAAGAAAAATGCAAAAAACATCACTTTTTTCATGTTTCTCCGACATATTTTTCCTCTGCACAGCGCTTCTAGAGTGAGGTTGGGAGAATCAGTTTTTAAAGGCTTTCTAGGCGGTATTTTCTCAGTTTTGAGGGTGAAATGGAAAGAATACACATAGGACTACCTAGCCTAACTCTCATATTTTCAAATGGGAAATTAAAATTTAGTCAAAATTAGCTCCAAAGTGGCGCGACGCTTCTAATAGGAGGTGTGACCCTTCTGTTGGGAGGCACGACACTTCTGTCATTGGATTTCCTTGGATAGTTTTCAAGCCAAAAAAACTCCAAAATTCAAGTTTTATCTGGCCCATGAGGTGTCTTTTTGGTAGGATATTTTTTTTGCCTCTATTTATGGAGGAATGATGTAATTAATCCAAGATACATGAACTCCTAGTTATTAGCTAAATTTGAGGGAATGGTTTCTAACTTCCCTAAATTCTAGGTAATGACTCATACAATACATTTATGATGTGTTTTGGATCAGACTTCGACCCAGTGAGGTTTCATGACTTCTACCTTCTATATTTAGTCCAACTCAACTGATTTGAAGGGTTGTATAGTTTTTATTTGTAGTGGAGCTATTATACAAACTCTTTTTTTAGTGAAATCAAAGAATGTTGCAACTATAATCTTGGGACTTCAGTGGTATGATTTTGAGCATTGTTTCTTCTCTGTTACTTCATAAAATTAAATGTTATGTTAGCTTTACATCACATGTATGCTTATGAAAGTTAATCTTATGAGTCAATGAACATAAATCATTGTTTTCTATGCTTTGTTTTATAATATTTTCATGGATTTGTTTACTCTTCTGATGAACGAATTCATTTAACATGATCATTCTGACTCTCTCTCTTTTGAAACCCTATATGCAATGACAAATTAAGTATGCTCCTAAGTTTACCTACCTAGCCTCATCCTTGTTTCTGCAACTTAACCTTTGAAATCATACCTAAACCCTAGACCTAGTTCCTTGACTTCCATTCCTATCCCACAAAAACTTCAAACAAACAAAACCCTAATCTACTTAGAATCATAACTAGCCTAATATAATTATATATCTAGTCATCTCATTGGCTGTAAAGTGACATTAAGAGAGTCGTCTCTGGATTTTGTAGGGCTATCTACCTGACCTAAAGGTTGTTTTGTGGTTACCTCCTCTAGTTCCATTCTCAGCCTTGGGAAACAGGGGGAGTGATAACACATGGAAAAGATTCTAATGAGTCTTTTATTGATGTTTTAGGTACCCATTATCACAAAATTTCATTTATATGGATAGAAAGAGAGTACGAAGCATAATACATGGATGCCTCAAATGACCTTGCTATCATGCAGGTGCTTAGAAACTGCACGTTGTTGAAATTATTTTGGCTTCCCAGTATGAGGCAGCAAAGAGAGTTGTTAAAGTACATTGTGCATTCATGGGATGTTCAGGCACAGGCATTCAGGTTTGGGGAGAATCTACTCATGATACAAGTAGATTGTATTTACTTTCTGACATGATTATCAAAGTGAGGTTCCCCCATCTCTCTTCTAGGTGGAAGAAGTGGTGTTGAAACGGTGAAATATTACATCCATGCCTATTGCAGACCTCGAGTTGTACCTACTAGCGATGGAAATATTAACATAAAGGATGTGACCCAACTACCTTTGAGAATGATCGTGTTCATCATAGCAATATTGGCAGGCAGCTCGGCATTACGTTTGGAAAGCAGATCATACATGTAGCATGGGGTAGAATGTCTAGCGCCGATAGTATTCAACTAGAGCGACAGTGTCTTGGTCAATTTGAAGGAACAAATTAATAAAGCAAAGGAGGGGAAGTGGAAGAAATTTGGTTATGGTTCCATCTTGGTCTCTTTTTCCTTAGAGCAGGTACCATTACTGCAGCCTCAGAGGATTATACTGAGCCCTTCGATTTGAGGGTCCCACGGATGAGGAGGTGGATAGACCACATGGCTAGATATGCAGGTCCATCAAGAATAAGCTTTTCATCAGCCTTATTTGGATGGCTACGCATATATTTCATCATGATTTATGAGTATCCTTACGCAGAGATGGATTTTCACGAAGATCCCGAGCTCGTGCTTCCTAAGGGCGAGTAATGGGATGCTATAGGTATGGTACTTTAACCTTTAAGTTTTATGAATTTTTACAATTTTTTGTGTTTTTTCATGTTCCCTAGACTAAACTATGTGATGTCATAGTTCCCGAACTCGTGACAATGAAAACACTTGATGTTGGATAAGTATTTCTTCTTTCCCTCTTTGCCTTGGGACTTATTTCCCTTAGATTTATTACCTTTTTTGACTAATGAAAAATATTCTTCATTGTCTTTGGAAGAGGTCTTGTATTTGGTGTTCAGTCGAATCTCTTTTTGCACCAAGTCAGACCCCAATCGCTCCTACTCTGGTAGCTTCTCCCTCTTATTTACTGAATCATGGTAGTTTTTCTAGCTCTTGGGAAGGCCTAGAAGTGTTAGGATCACCATATCATCCTTGGGAATGTAGCTGTTGGACGGATAAATCGTTCTTGCGGACAAGACAGATCTCCCTAGTATCCTACGATAACTAGAAAAAAATAGGCAGATGTAAACTACTTTATCTAGATTATATTTGATCTAGAATTATCTATAATGAAGGATTTAGGACTTACCTGTAGTCCAGCGCTGATCGTAGTATTCTTTCCTATCGCTTTGAATACGTCTACTTTCGGGATCTGCAATCAAAAACATGAAAGAATCAGAAGCACCTGCAAAATATAGATTAATTCAAAAATCATAAACCTATCTTGATGATCAAGGAATTCAATAAATAAGCCATTTAAATAAACAAATCACTGAGAAAACAGGATCCATTTGTATTATCTTTAATGAAAAATGGAGCCTTGCAACCGTGTTCACCTTGATGTCGTACAGGTCCTTCCAGGGTCTGGAACAAGCGTTTCCTCTACTTTTACAGGCCTTTGCACTCTCTCGACTAACATACACATGAGTGTGTAATCATTCCCATATGATAATTAGTTAAGAGATTCTGAGTTCCTCCCGCAATTCTCCTCAAAAAATCTCAAAGCCTAACTCCCTTTGAGGCTGAACTATGGCCTCAATTTATAGAAAAGGAGAAGAGGTTGTAGCTCCAAATAAGATGGGATAGAATCCTCTTTCAAGGGATTAAGTTCCACATACCAAGGGGTAGGCTCCTTTAATGGAGGGATGAATGTACATGAAAGGAGCAAACTTTCCACCGAATAATTGCTTCTAGAAGCTTCCAGATTCAATTAGCTGGGCTTCCAAATTTTACTTCTGCCTTCACTTTACCTTTTACAGGGAACCGCACCTTAAATGAAGAAAAAGTGTGGCCGGTTCCGCATGTTCTAAAAGAAACAGATGTGGCACCGTAGGTAATACTAAGAGAAAGTGTGGTACAAGTATTTTATGACTTTTATAAGCTTTTCTCTCAATTTCAAGGCTTGGTTTTAGGAACTTGATGTTTGTAGACTTCTAAGGGAGTATTGTATGAGTAATGATGAACCCATATAGATAGTAAAACGTCATGGTGACAATTTTAGTGTAACAGTAACACAAACACTTCCAAGATCATCTCAACATTGAGTTAACTTCGTCAAGTATTTTGGTATTGTCTTTCCATCATCCATCTTGATTTTTTTGAGCTTGTCCTTTAGTGCTAGCTTCATGTGATCATTTTTATTCTGAAACAGATATGTTAAGGCCTTCCATATATCATATGGAGTTTCATTTCCATGGAGGTTTGAGACAATATGATCTCGAACTCCTTCTAACAGAATCCTTCTCTCCTTTTCTACATTCTTCTTCCATGCATCAATATTTTGGGCATATGCTGTTGCGGGATGGGGAATATCATTGTTTATGAATTCCTTTAGTTTGTTTTCCTCCATAATGTCCTTCCAAGATATGTAATTTGAACTACCCTCAAGGGAATATTTTATTCTGAATCCACAAAAAGACATCTTGATCTGTTGTCGGTCCTGAAGAATAAATCTGCAAATTTGATTCACCTGTTGAAAACAAACTCATATTCTTATCCTCTATTGTGATTCCTAATCTAATACCATGTATAAAATCCACATTTATTGAACTAATCTTGTAATGTTCTATAATAAAATACTTGAATATATTCTACAAATTGCAGAAAACTAATTTTGATCGCACAATCACATGAACAAGAAAGAGAAATAATATCAATCACGCAACACAAAGATTTATCTGGGGAAAGCCTCAACTAAACACACTTCTATCTTTATATCGCATAAATTCAATAACCTGAAAAAATACAATGCTTCTCTCAATCTTGAGAGATCTTTGCACTATCTCTAACTGTCTCATGTTGATCTAAGAAAGTTTGGTTCAATACTTAACCAATTCCTTGCCCCTGTCTCACCAGCCTTGCTCATGCATTCCTGAGGGAATTGAGCCCCTATTAATTAGAAAATTCCCAATAATTGGTTGCCGATTACATCCAAGGCATCCTAATGACCTCATGCATGACCTATACAGTTTTCTAATTATACAATTGATGGTATACTTCCCTTTAACTCCAATCTCAACAAGGTCTTCCTTAGAACTGACATGCAACAACTATTTATAGTGAATTATCAGTTATATGATTGACCACTACATGTGAATTAAATTATATTTAATTCATTGGACCTCTCACTATCTCATCTATTAGTTAGAACTAGTTAAACTAATTTTAACTCAAATAATTAAGTTAAAAAATTACAACTCAAAATAAGCTGCAACTGGACCCCCTAGAAAACATAGAGTGAAATCTACGTGCCTCCAGTTTTACCCCCAACTCAAATTGACTGAGCTAAATAAGTCTTCCCACTGTCAGTTAACTCGTACAAGTTCTCATGTGATGTGGAACTACAATTTCATTCTAATTTAATTAAAGGAAAATTAAATTAGAATCCCTTTTGATGCCATTTCCAATATTTCTTATTTCCATTTTCAACGGTATAAGAGCATATGTTGCAATCGAAGGCTTTGAGGAGGGGATGAGAGTAATTTTTGCAAAGAGAGAGGACTACATTTTGTAAATAAATCCTAAGAGTCTTCCTCGATAAAAATAAAAATAAATTAATTAATTAAATAAAAGAAAAAATCAAGGGAATCATCCATTAAATTCATATCTTGTGTATATAGAGCCTTGTTTTCTTTTTTTCCCATGTTAAGCTTCTTAAACTTTTGTCTATGTTCTTGATTTATCATTGAAATCTACAATCAATTTAAAGGTTTTGTAGGAAGCAACTTAGTACTACTTCTATTACTATACGTTTATTTTCAACAAATATATGCAAATTACATATTGATGTGTTTATCAACTGAATTCACCATTTTGTTCTCAAAACATGCCCAATATAACCAACACTTATCATTTGTTGGATTCATGTATAAATGCTGAGAAAAATCACCTTTCTTCAGTTCAATATTTTTGTGGTTTCCTTACTCATTACCAGGTGGGATTTATTCTTTTCCTTACTTTCTTCCACCTTCCATTATCAGTTATTATGTGTCACTAAATGAGACTCTATGCCCAATGGAAATGCCTATAGTATGAGATATTTGTAGTGTTTTTATCCTAGTATGATTACTTTTCCTTAACTTTTTTTATCATCCTTTTCAATATAAATATGGAATTATGATTTGAAAGGAACACACTTCCACTTAGTGATAGTAGACAACCAACTATTGTTAATAGTTAAGGGAACCCACTATGGCCCAAGAGCCAACTTGAGGCCCAAAGTTGGTCAATGATGCCTTGGCATAGTTTATAAATATCTAGGAACATCTTAAGGAACAATATTAATTGGCATCATTTCCCTGGAGTAGAGTCAAAGTTTTAAATTTTCCTTAGTTCTACAAAGATAATATCTAGTTATTAAAGTTAAAAAATGATTGTTGTGAAGACAATCCCCTCTGCGGACAAAGACAATATATCTAGCCCTAGAGTGGGTCTAGAAACGTATGAGACTATCTAATGGTCACTTTCTTAGTACATATTCAAAGTAGGATGAGAAAGGGAAAAGGACCTACCTCCTCCTAATGTTATGTTAAACCCTTTGATGAAGGCCTTGATCCACAATCCTTCAGGCTCGATCCTCGCTACTTGTGGCGTTCAAATACCTGTAGGAGATCAAGAGAAAACAACAAACGTGATCCAATACAAAGCATACATTGAAGATCAACTTCCTAAAAGATCAAGGAGCATTAGGCTACTTGTATGGATACCCAAACAAATATAGAAAGTGAAACACCAGATATATTACTGATAATATCAAAGAGGAAGCTTACAACCATGGCCTTGATGTTGGAGGCCTCCCTTTGGTGTATTCTGATTCCAAACCGAGGCTCTTCAAGTGATCCCTCTCCTGAATGGTAATTTAGGCATTAACACAACATGGGGATGCAAAGGATTAATGATCAGACCAGCCCAACAATGACCAACCAGTACTGGAAGGATGGGGATCAATTTATAAGAAAGGAGAGGGAGTTAGGAGTCCATGAAAGAAGGAGTACGGCCCACTTCTCAAGGGATAATCCACTATTGATAAGATCAAGAGCTCCAAATGAGAGGGCTCGACCATATCTCCATCAAAAAATATCTAGCTCGTCGTCCTAGAAACATCTAGATCTCAAAGATTCTCCTCCATTTAAGGAAACACTGCCAGAAAGGGTTTAGTGCATTTTTCCAATCAGAAGAGCGCTAACAATGTTAGGCTAGAATGTGCAACCTACCATCAGCATGAGCATATAATTGGAGAAAATTTTTGACCAACAAATTTAGGGTTTGAGCTAATTTTTTCAGAAGTTCTTCAAGGCTACTTTCTTTTAGTCTTTAAAGGATATATGGATGTAGTTTTCCAAGGTGGATATACTGCACAGTATTCATCACACAAAACTTAAAGATTGGGAATGGGAAGTGAAAAGGGTGAAAAATTACTATGTAAGGGATGCCCCCTAAAGCATGAAGGCAGAATAGGGAGTGATGGGTGAAATTCTTTACGAAGCAAGGCAAGGACTCGGAAAACCACCAGGAAACCTGCCAAATCAAACATAATACAATATATGACATCTCTGATATGAATATGCGTAATAACATACCACTGAATATGCATCAAATAACACATGAACCCACAGCATGGTCACAACCATTCGTCTGAAAGAGATCATGGAGATGGATCCACGATATGGTTGCAACAATCTGTATAGAAAGGATCATGTGTACAATCATGAATACTCAATAACTCCATGCAGCCTTGATAATAACATATGTGATCCAGGGTCTTCATCTCTATCTTGATCTACCCAGTGTATGAATCTAACCATGCAAATAGATATGCTGATGTTGAATGTGGTAGAAACCACCTAATTACCGATCAATAGTGTAAACCATTAACAAGTACAAGAGAAAACACCAATAATGATGATGATCCTCAAGGTATGAAAGCATAATTTACAAGTGTGAATGAATGAGTTGAATTTGAACACTTGTAGAATCATCCAATTGAAGGCCAGTGATGTGAACATGTCGTCGAATGCGAAGAAATTGCCTTTGAGGCATGCAAGCTCCAAGGTACTAAAAAGGAGTTTCGAAATCATCTTCCTGGATAATGAGTTGAAGTCGAAAGGAAGTGATCCTTTGAAGGAGGGCCATAATTATTCCCACTTCATTGACATGAAACAAAGGATTTCTCAAGATGATATCAGTGATTCAGGATTGTTGCAGAGAGGGTCAAATAAGCAGAGGATGTCTAACTTTGACAAAATGGAATTATATTGAACATATCAGTGACATGACTCTGGAGTGTGGCAACATTTGACTCAAATGGGATCAGAGGTCATGATGATGAAAAATGTGATCAAATGAGAGGAAAATGGATTTCCCATACCCAGGAAGGAAAAAGGACGAATGAAGGATACCCCAACCTAATGTGAAGTGTAGATGAGTGTCATGTTTAAGAGTGACATGCTGCCTAAAACACATAGGAAGTTCCACTTTCAATTTTCCCTCGTTATTATTAACAAGTACCTATTTATTTTTTATAGCCAGTGTGAAGAGGATAACATATGTTGAGAATATAAGTTCATCCTTCTAATGAATCCAACCTAGTAATTTTAACGAGCCCTTGAAAGGAGTAACTTGGTCTTGTCATGGTGACAAGTCTTTCACCGTTTAATTTTTTGCGAGTCTGACGAAAGAGTAACTTTGTGTCTTTCTCATGTTAATAAATGGAAAAGAAACCTCCATTGGGTCCCTTTTCGTAAATCATCCCTCGAATCCAAAAAGGTAGAAAATGATATTCGAGATAACCTCTTAACCATGTTCGATCAAGGTATTACTTTTTCATCTATAGTCAATCTTAGCCCGAAAAAGGGGTCAAAATATACTGAGATGACATCAATTCATTTACTTTAATGAGATCTAAAGGACAAGTTCTTGGAAATATTTTCATATTTTGGGATTTTGAAAATATCTTAAAGAGGACTCCTCCTCGAGGAACAAGTGGTATAAAGGGTAGCAACTAGTTCTGGTGATTGTGGAATTGCTCAAAACACGCAAAGGTCAAGAGGTTGGCTAACAAGACCACTCATCGTAGTGATTCCTCGAGAAAGGGTAAAATAATAAATTGAAAGCGTAAGATAGGCCAAAATAGATGGTGACGATGGAATGAAAAAACCAAGGCTCATCTGGTAGAATAGACTGATAAAATGGAAATTACGAGAGGTAGTAGAGAAATGGTTTCATTTTTTCACAAGCTTGAAACATGTGGAAAAAATATGCTTGAAAGTGGTTTCTTTTTTAAACAAGCTTGAAACAGAGACAAACAATGGTTGAAATAAGTTTTCATTCCCCCAGCATGGTGACTTAATTCGAGGTACATGCCCCCTAAGCTTCATCTAATTCACTTAATTATACTATTGGATACTAACATATGGAGGAAATGAAGGTTCATTTACGAGATCAAGTGAAAGACTCGACTAGGAATTTACGAGATCTAATCAAAGACTCAAATTGAAAGGGGATTTGTTTCATTTTTAAATGAGATTAACACAATAAAATAATTATGCTCATAGCGATCTATTTCATTTTTTAATGAGGTTGATATAGTAAAAGAATTATCCTCATGACACATGTTTCATTTTTTAAGGAGCTTGACAAAAGAAAATGAACTTTGCTCCGGAGAGCTTGTTTCACTCTTTAAGGAGCTTGACACAAGACGAGGAACTCTTCTCCAAATACTTGATCATGGCCCATAATAGTTCATGGCTTACAAGAGGTTCTCATAATATGTGAGAACAACACTTTGGAAATCAGGGTCCAATGCCCCCAGTACATGATCCATTATATCACTTACTATATCATAAGTAGATGTGGGCATGAAACAAGTTGCCACATAATTAACATGTGGCGGGGAAGATACCACTTGCATGTAAGGACCATTTAGGGACGATGGTCGACTGGGAGCCAAATTAGGACCAATGAACGACAGCTGATCGATGGTCACAATTATTCCTTCATGTGGGAAATACATCATACGAAAGAGAGAAGAGACAACAGCTCCCATGACATAAGTATAGTCATGCCCAAGGAGTAAGTTCAATTCAAAAGGGCCTTGGACAGCCATCACATCTATATAGACATTATTTCCTCCCGAAGTAATAGGAAACTTAGGAAGGATCCCTAACAGATGAATGGTTCCTCTGTTAAAAGCCAATAGATTTTGGGAAATAGACACAAGCTGTGGAGAACTGAAAGCTTGCCAAGTAGTTGAAGATGGAATACTAATAGATGTGCCTTCATCTATTATTGTGCTAGGTATGACCAAATTATATGCATTTATTTTGATCTCAAAGGGAATGTAAGAAGAAAGACGATATCATGTTAGTCAACTCCAACCAAAGGAAGCAACCAAAATACTGGGACGGGGTGTCGTGGGAAGGAGAGAACTGCCCCCTTGTGTTACGAGAACAGGAGGATTTCCCTCTTGTGTCATGTGAATGGGATTATTTCCCTCCAATCCATGGGAATCTGAAGAAACAGAAATAATTTGAGTGATATGAGGTTCACTCTCTACGAGAAAATCCTGATCAACTTAAGGTGGAATCAGGTCGACCGTTTTCTCAACCAATGGTTGGTTAGGAACAGACTCATGGGGTTCACTTTCGGAGAGAATGGGATTGACTAGATATGAATTATGATCAATCAATTAATCAACTAGCAGAGGATCAGGGGAAAGCTTCCAATAACCAACAGGAAGAGAAGGTTGAGAATTTGTAAGGTTATCCAACACTTTGGAGGATTCATCCATATAAGGACAAATGTGAATGGGATGTATCCCTTAACATAGCTTACAAGGAAATTTGACTTTACCATGTTTCCCATAGACTTTTCTATCACTAGTTGAGGGTTTATCACCAGCATGATCTCCATAGGCCGGTGAAAAAGGTTGATTTGTGCCAGTGGACCACTCTTCTAAAACCTTGGGAATACTAAGACAATATTTAAGAAGGTGGTCACCCTTACATAGCTTGCAAGGGAATTTGACTTTATGGGATTGATTGGAAGGTTTTTCAACATTAGTTTCATTGGTAGCAATGGTCGCTTGGTTGCCCCCTTGCTTATTTTTCTTCTTCTTCTTCTTAGCTTCCTGATTACTAAAATTCAGACTTTCACCAAGCGAAGAGGAAGAACGGGGTGAAGAAACAGGCGAAGAAGGTGATGGGTCAACCTTAGGATCGACATGAGGTTGAAAATGTTCAGGTGGATGCAAACTTGGTTCAGAAGTAGCTTGGACATTTGGAACCATGGAGTATGAAAATAACCAAACTGGAAAACCAGTGGTTAATCTCGGGAGGGCAAACGTTGCCATGTAGGGAGCGCCGATATTTCCAAAAGAAGGAAAAGCACTAGGATTCCCATCTAAGGGGATTCCTTGATTGGTAAACTGAGGGGATTCCCAAAATAATATCTTATAAGGAGTTGTGCACGGGTAAAATATTATTCCATGGGAAGTAAATTTTAGAAATTAAACACAAAATAAATCAAAAAGGGTGAACTAGGCATAAAGGATTACTAGGTATCCATGAACTGTGATACACATCTTGGTGAAAAAATGATAAAAGAAATTACCAAGGAATTAACGTACTACAACCAATCTCCCTGAATGTTGTGTTCGATGTATCACGTCTACAAGGTGGCCAACTCTATTACCTATGGTAGGTTTGCGACCTAGTGGGGTCTCCCAATATGTACTCAACGGTATTTTGGAGTCCAATCCGTAGTATCATTGTCTAATGTGTAACCGTACGATGAGATTGACCCCTTATACTTTTCATACGTGGAGCATAGTCCTATATACTTCCATACGTGGGATGAGATATAACCCCCAGAATGCAACACAGACTGTTAGCGACAGCTGCTACGCTTAACGATGTCAGAACACATCTCTATCCTAGACCTATAGATGCTTGCGTTAATTTAAAATGCTCCTTAAGGTTAACTGAATAAATAATAAAGTTGATCTTTGATTATGTTTCAGTTTTATGCTCACAGTGATGCCCCTGAATCCTCTAATGCAGCTAAATGCAAAAAGAATACATTTCATTTTGATGAAATCTAAACTAATGAGGTTGGAAATGAAAACAAGAGTGCAAAACACAAGAAATTTAATAAGCAATGATGCCCCCTAACTAGCTAAAAATTATTGAAATGCAACTTTTAAAATTGAATTCGCTTTCACTATCACCAAATGCAAACTCACTGAAAAATAAATCACTTCTCTTTTCACTAAGATGCATTAAATATATTTTTTGTTTTTCTTTTACTTTGAATGCTTAGATGCAAACCAATGCAAACATAAAGCAAAGTAAAACTAACCAAACGAACAAAGAATTTGCAAAATATCACACTTTTCACTTTTTCTTTCTTGAATGGAAAACAAATCATTTCAAAAATTCTTAAATGAAAACGACTTTCACCTTTATTTTCCAAACGAAGAAAAACAAACCAATCCAAAAGCTTGAAAAAGAAAATGACTTTCAATTTACTCTTTTGAAGTGGGAAATCAGATTAAACACACACTTTCAAACCTATGAATCAAAAAATTGTGATCTTTGTTTGACAATTAATTGAAGATGATTCCAAACTGTTGTGATGACCCAGTGCAAATGAAAACAACCTCAAACACAAGCCAAAATTAATGTGAAATGTTGTTTGGAATGAGTGCATCAAAACTTTGAGACAGAGTCAAGAGCTCTCTGATGATAAACACAAGTAACAAGTGAAGGTCAACTGACCTAGAGAACCTAGAAGGTAGTTCAACTCCACTCAAGCACAAGCAAAGTAAAAGAGGCAAATCAATCACTCAAACAAGGTAAACAAACTAAACATAGTGGTAGTAGGTCATTCAGACTTTAAAGACACTTCAGAGGCCAAGACACACTGGAAATCTTAAAGTTAAACCCTAGGTTTTTCCTATTTCTGGGATCAGCGCGTCTGTGAGGAGCACAATAGTGCTGAAAAGCATATCAGTAGAATAGTGTTGTCAGCACTACTATAAGAGCAAAAAAAATGTTGAGTGAGAAATACAATGAAAAAATAAAATAAATAATAATAATAATAATTAAAAACTCAAACCAGACTTGACACCCTAAAGAAATGACCAAATCCTATGCAGACCTACATAGACCTAAACAGACTCAGATCTCAATGATCAGTGAAATTGATCAAAACTAAATTGGAAAAGGGAAGGCAAATAGGCTAAAGCTCCCAGTGGAGTCACCAATTTTGTTGTGAATACACTCCCCTCTATGGATAGAGGCGATCTCTCTAGCACTATAATGGGTCGATCAACGTACGAGACTATCTAATGGAAACTTTCTTAGTAAATATCAAAGCAGGATGAGAAAGGGAAAAGTACCTACTATTTCCTGATGTTATGCTCAAACCTTTGATGAAGGCCCTGGTCCACAATCCTTCAGGCTTGATCCTCACTACTTGTGGCATTTGAATACCTACAAGAGATCAATAAACAACAACAAACGTGATCCAATACAAAGCATACATTTAACATAAACTACCTAACATATCAAGGAGCATTAGGCTACTTGTATGGATATCCAAACAAATCTAAAAAGTGAAATACCAGATGTATTATTGATAATATAAAATAGGAAGCTTACAACTGTGGCCTTGATGTTGGAGGCCTCCCTTTGGTGTAGTCTGAGTCCAAACTGATGCTCTTCAAGCAATCCTTCTCCCAAATGGAAATTTAGACATTAACACAACATGGGGATGCAAAGTATTAGCCACCTATAAATTTTGACAAAGAAAACAGGTGGCTAAATGGTCTCTAAGTCTTCAAGAGGAACATTTTCATTGAAAACCTGCCATTCTTGAAGCCTTCATGTGTGTTTTTCCCTCTGAAAGCAATCCTCACTACTGTCCCCATTGAAAACTTGATGTTCTGCTATGGAGAAAATGCTCAAAAAGGCCTCCATTTTCCCTTTTTATCCCCCCCCCCCCAAATTTCCATTTTTCATCACCTTTCTCCCTTTCAAAATCCCACAAAATCCCCCTCACTAACCCTCCATTCCCCCCTAAAATCATTTTTTAGCCTCATATTACCCTCGGTCAGGCTTAAAAATCCCTTTTCCCCCTTACTGGAACCCTTCATTCGGCATAAAAGAGCACTAAGTTTGGCCTAAAAACACCCAAGTTACACCATGTTAGTCCTTAGCCCCTGAGGGCTTATATTCTATAGCCCTGTTCTTCATATGATCCCCAGCCCACAACTAGGCGCTAAAAAGGCCAAAATCCTCTGAAAAAACCCGAAAATCCCTTTAAAAAAAGGCCTATAAAACACTTTTCCGCTCTATTTGAAGTTAGGCCCCCGAGGGCTTATTCCATTCGGCACCTCCTCCATGCAACCCAAAGGCTTGTAGACAGGTGCTAAAAGGGCTAAAGAACTTTACCCGAGGCATTTTCCTTTGTTATATCAATTCTCCGACGTTAAAGACAGAGTTAATGAGAACCGTTGATCTCCGAAAATCAATGGTAGATCGTGCGCCCACTCCTTTCTTACCCCTCCCATCTTTCTAAAGCCCTCTGCTTCTTCCACAAATCCTGACCGTCCATCCACATAAATCCAACGGTCGACAATCAACTCGATGTTTTAAAAACCCTCTCGTGCAGCTCTCCCCATCGGGATTTATCTACACCGTCCGATCAAATCCATCATATCCGATGGTTGACAGCCCGTTTTGCAAAATTTTAGTGCCTGAAGGTTAACGTCCCAAAAGAGTGAGAAATGGGTGGTTTTACTAATCCACATGGTGCATGATGTATGGAATCGCATTCCTTTTTCGAATATAGTTTACCGCCTCCAACCCAATGCGAAAACTACTCTGGTATTCTGCCTTACCACCTTTCCCCTCCGCTTTGATTTCTTATATCCAATCTCCGTCGTTCATCGTGGAGATCTGACGGCCACCATATAATCTCACCCTCCATCCACTTATGCCTCCCACCATTTTCTTCCACCAATCTACACCGTCCATCTTCTTCATCAGACGGTCATGTTATAATATCACCCACACCATCATCCCTTCATCCAGCCTTCCAAATGGTGGCATCAAGTGATCTCAACCATTGATCATCGATGCCTAACCTAATCTAACGGTCCAAATTGCATGAAGCCTCAAGTCCCCATCAGACCTTATTTTCATCATTCTGCCCCGATTTCCACCATTTTTTCACCTGCATCTATCTCTACACCACCGCTCATTCATCCTCCACATGCCTCCACAGCATCTTCCCCACTCTCATGAGTTTTTTCTTAACTAGTTTATTGTCTTTTGCAGGGTATCCGATAGTGCAAATCCACTCTGTCACTCAGTCTCAGACAGAGGTTTTTCAAAAGCACAGAGAGGCTTTTTCATAGCCTAAATGCACGGAAGCACACTGTTAAAGAGATTTTAGGCATGATTTATCAAAAATATCAGTGTTTAACCCTGGTCAAACCCTCCTGCACCTCCAAAACCTGTTCAGACACAGAAACAGTCAAAGAAAGCAAAAAATAGCATCAGTGACAGGATTAAGAGATTTAAATCACGATACTGAAGATTAAAGGTTGTAATTTAGTGATTAAAGGATGAAACACAACTCGAAGACCTTAAATTGATCCAAAGGCCTAATTAGGCCTAAAGCACAGACCTAAAAGTGAATTAAAGTTGTTTTAGGAAAAGGTCAAAGACATCTGTCAGTTCCAGCAAGTTTCCACCTCCACTCAGAAGCTAATTGAACCCTCTCCAGCACCAAAATCCAACCTCTCCAGCCACCAAAAGACACCTGCAGCCTCACAGAAAACAAAGAAGGCCTAATTACTGCAAGAAATAGGAGATATTTGCATAAAGACAGATGAACAATTAATGCAAATCAAGAGAGCTTATTTCTAATTGACAGCAAAGTGATTTTAAATATAAAAACAACCCAGGAGTCAATTATTTTGACCATTTAAGCCTTGAAAAGTAGAAATAGAGTTATAAGACAAAGTTACAATTGAATGCATTCCTGCCTTGTGCCTTGCCTGGTTTTCAAAGGCCATGAATTTCATTAATGATGGAATTAATGATACTTGACCCTTAGAAATCCTCCTACTCCTAGATTTTCTTATAAATTCTCCTTGAGGACCACATTGTAACAGTTGGTCTCTGGATATCTGATTGCATGTAATAGTTTTCTGAAGCTACTGAAGTTCTATTTGCAATTGAAGATACATAAGCTAAAATGATAAGTTTGAAGTTGTAGAGACCCGCTAGGCTTGTTGATTGTAACTGGTTTGAACATCAAATACAAACTGTTGATTTATGGGATCCTGATATATTGTCGATGGTGATGTTTTCTTATTGTCAAATGTTATACTTCTTTGTGAATTTTCACTCTATTCACTTTCTCTGATAAAGAACAGTAAATATAGAGCTAGGATTTACTCTTAACAGCACCCTACTCTTACTGATAAGCTCTATATCTATGTTTTCTTCCTTTTGAATTTTTTCCTTAAGAGTACATTGAAGTAGGTCTGGTTTCAAAGCACTGGCCTGATCTT
The DNA here is from genome assembly GCA_034641835.2 of Pinus albicaulis. Lineage (NCBI taxonomy): Eukaryota > Viridiplantae > Streptophyta > Pinopsida > Pinales > Pinaceae > Pinus > Pinus albicaulis. The sequence goes on along the minus strand of CM076577.1, from coordinate 595,908,726 downwards.
CGATTGCTCTTTGTGATTATCATCTGTGTTTCCTTATATATTATGCCGAAAGCAGGATAGGTTAGAATTCCTTACCTAATCTTAAGCTTTTCTAACGGTTTCTTAAAAAAAAATTCTGACTGAAAGTATTTCAATGCAAGCTAGTTTCAAAGCACTTACCTGATCTAGGATTAATTTTATGTTTTCTTTTAAGTGTATTCCAAAGCAAGATAGTTTCAAAGCACTTACTTGATCTCAGGTTTCTCTTTGTTTCTTCATTTCCTTGTGTTCCATTCCATATATTCAACTTAAGATATCCTTTGACAAAGATGACTTGCCCCATGGATTACTCTTGAACCGTGATGTCCAATTAAATCCTCTTATGACTCCATAGCCCAATGGGTTAAAGCTGATTTCTGCCTATCTTATCAGCTGAATCATTCCTTCACTTGCATACACCTTCACCCTTTATTTGAACTTCCTTCACCTTCCATTTCCTTGCCCAACCAAAAACAAACAAACAAACAAAAAACCCATGCTCTTCATAACTAGCCTAATATCACACTTCAAGTCTTAAAGATCACATCTTTAAACACACTTATAGAGAGATCCCTCTCTGGATTCAGGAGGGCTAGATCCTAGAATCCCAAAGTGGTTCATATGTTACCTCTGCAGTTTGTATTTCCAAACTTGAAAATTACAGAGACCTGACATTCTGGTGACCATACTGGGGACTTTTGAGTAAAATTCACCCTAGATACCTTTAGGATCTCAGGAAGACCCCTTTATTCAAAAAGAATTTAAGTTTGGTATTTAAATCACTGTGGTGGACAGTAAATCTCCTTCAAAACATTCTAAAAGCCTCCACCTGGCGACTCCACTGGTGATCAGTAGGCCTGTTGATTATCTTTGTTTTCACAAGACTCCACTGGGAGACCAGTTTCCATTGCAACATCATCCATTTTAAAGGAAACACATACGATTAAGCTTCTTTGTTTGAAGATTATCTGCCTCTTATAGACTGTCATATCTGGCTAACCTTCTTCATTGAAATTGTCATACATACTGGCTTCAATAACAATCCACACCAGGGCTTATCCTAATCTTAACCCCCCTGCAATAGTGGACAACCCTGAGAGTATTCTTAGAAAGCCTTTTTCATCTAGGGACCCAACTATTGTTAGACGCATTCATAGAGCTAATTCATCGCCTAAGAACCTTACAACTCTATCATAAACTCAGTTTGATTTATACTTACCAAGCAATTCACCAAGAACTAAGTCGTTCAGTAGTTTAGACCAGACAAACTTTGAGCCTTCAAACACACCCCCTCATAGTGCTCAACATATTGGTGACAGAGGAACCCCTCCATTCACACCTCCTGATATACATTTCATCCAAAACTTGGGACTCTCTCACCCCAAATCCGCTCAACAGTTTGCTGCTGGTCGTAGCTTTTCTGTCACTCATATACCTGTTGCTCAAGTCCATCCTTTACCTCCTCAACACATCATCATGTCAGCATGGTATGCTCCCTTAGTGCTACCACAGCCTTTAGCTCCTTTACCCAATGAATATCAGTCCAAGATTCCTCATTTCACTGGGAAAGAATCTACTATAGCCCAACACCATGTAGATAGGATGGAAGATGCCTTTGATTACATGGAAATAGAGGATGAAACAATTAATATGAGGATATTTTCCCAGAGTTTAGGAGGAGACGTGAAGAAGTGGTTTAAAGGTTTGACTCCTAATAGCATCAATGATCTCCCCTCCTTACTTCAGACTTTTTTAAACAAATGGGAAGTCAAAAGTAACCCTCTCCAAATCCTAGCAGAATATAAGAATCTTAAAAGGAATCTAGGAGAGAGTGTCCAGGACTACTCTACTAGATTTAACAGTGTCTTCAATGCTCTTCCACCACACATGAAACCTCCCCAAGGGATGGCCTTAGTAAAATACCCTGAAGGCTTTGATGTTGATATGGCCTACCAGCTTAGGGAGAGAGATTATAACACATTGGAAGACATGTAGAAAGGAGCAGTGAGTGTTGAGGCAAACTTGATTGAAAAAAGAGCAAGGGTGCGGGCTGAGAAAAAGGTAACCTATAAAGATGACTACGTAGCTTCTTCATCCGATCCCAAATATGATAGTCTAGCCAAAAACATGGAAAGGCTAGAAAAATGATGGAGAAAATGGTAGTCCAAGTTAGTAACCACAACTTTAGGAGAAACAATCCCCCAAATAGACAAAGAGACTCTTATCAAAAAGTCATACCTCCATTCCAAGAGAATTTCCTTGATGAGGATGAAGGGATAATATAAGATTCAGAGGGAACTACAATGAATATGGTGGAAGTGGATGAACACGATCACACCTTTTCCACAGAAGAAAACCAGACCTTATACTCACATTGGAATGAGGAAGGGTCGGAAACTGAGGACTATAGGTTAGGATTTGAAAATGCCATCATGCAGATCCGAGAACAATATGGTCTCAGGAGCAAAAACGAACACAGATAATTCCAAACCTAAAGCTTCTGAAATCACCATCAAGAAGAGACCTAAAATGAATCCTAAAGGGACTACTAAAAGCAGTAAATCAGCAGCTGAAAATTCTGGTAAAAACAAAGATAAGGACATCCAAACCAGTGACAAATCAATTCAAGAATCTAGTAGCACTAGCATTGCAGCTAGTGCTCCTGATAAAATAGCTTCAAACATTGTACATACTGAAAAACAGCAAGATGATCTTGCTAATAAAACGGTGCCCAACAAGACAGAAATGAACCTCTCAAAGAGTCAGTCTCCTTTTAGTTTGGAGAGTGAGATAGCCAAAATTAAGATTTTTGTCCCTCTCATTGAGTTGGCCACCCAAGATGTATATAAGAGTCAAATTTTGAAAGCTTTAAACTTGGGAGAAAACAGTTACATTGTCAATTTAAATGATGGTCAACCAGCTCTCTTGTTTGGCCCAAAGATTGAAGGGAAATTCCAGGAAGGGGTAGTACCTCATTTCTATCTCAGCCTCAATATTCATGATAAAATATTACATAATGCTATGCATGACTCTGGAGCTTCAAACAACCTTATGCCCAAGGTAATAATGGAAAGGCTAGGCCTAGAGATAACCAGACCTTACAAGGATTTATATTCCTTTGACTCTAGCAGAGTAAAGTGCTTTGGCCTAATCAAAGATCTTTGTGTGAATTTGACTCAAATCCCAGCCAAATGCATGGTCATGGATGTTGTGGTGGCTGATGTACCTTCTAAGTATGTCATGTTGTTGCCAAGATCATGGGATGCTAAAATTTAAGGCACAATGCAAATGGATATGACTTATGCCACAATCCCTGTCTTCAACCAGCTTAGAAGGCTATATAGGGAGGCCCTAGAGAAACCTGAAAATTTCCCTCTATACTCTGTCCATACAGACCTGGATTCTTTTATCCTCTACAAAAATGAATCCCCAGATGAGTCAGGGCTGGAAGACAGAAATTCAAGCAACAAAATAGAGCCCACAGATCTTAACATAATGGCAGTTCTAGATGTAGAGGAAAACAAGAGAGAAACCTTTGAACAGTGTGCTGAAACAAAAAACTGGGGTGAACCAGACCAAGAATGCAAACAACAGATTACCCATCACTCTGAACTCCATGAAAATTCTGAAAAACAAGTCACAACACAACACGGTGCATACCTTAGAATGCAGCATAATGATGAACATGGCGCTGGGGATAAAAATGATGTCAATCCTACAAACAGTCCCTTATGGTGCATGAAATTTGATGGGTCTTGCACTAAAAAGAATGCAGGAGCCTGGGTATGGTTATGAAATACTGAAAATAGTCACACTGAGAGCCATGCTTTCAAGCTAGACTTTAAGTGCACAAACAACATTGCAGAGTATGAGGCTCTCATCCTAGGATTGCATCATTTGAAGAAACTAGGAGCCAAGAGAATAGTTGTCCAGGGGGACTCATAATTAGTCATCAAATAGCTAAATGGAGAATATACTGCAAAGCATCCCAGATTAAGGTCATACTAAAATAATTCCATGGGCCTGCTAAAAACATTTTTAGAGTACGACCTTTTGTTTTTTCCTAGGAATCAAAACATAATTGCAAATGGATTGGCCTGCGCTGCTAGTTCATATCAGAAGACACCTAGTGAAAAACAGATCATGATCCAAACAAAATACAGACCTGCAGTTCTAGATAATGAGAAATATTGGCAGGTCTTTGAGGGTGACAAGTAGATAGAAGATTTCCTGCTCTGCAAGGATGAATTTGAACTACCTGATTCAGATTCCAAATCTGATGAAAATTGTCTAGACGAAGAGCCTCCTGATGAAGAAAAACCATTCCCCAACGCAGAAGTAAACATGTTAACCAGAGAATTTGAAAAACAAACTGAAGAATACATGAAATCAGATAAGGAAGAAATTGAGGTGATGTAGTCCAAAGATAAGAACATACCCATAGGATTAGCACCCTTAGAGGACCTTTTTTATTTCAATGATGTGGCAAAGAAACCCATTATTGAACCCACTGAGTCAGATCTTGAAGAATGCAACATAGGCAGCAAGGATAAGCCTAAAATGATTAAATTATCTAAGTCTTTGCCTGCCCATATCAAACAAAAATACATTGATATTTTCAAAGAGTTTGTTGATGTGTTTTCTTGGAGTTATGAGGACTTAAAATCTTACGACACAGAGATTATCCAGCATAAAATCCCCTTGAAAGAAAACCACAAACCCTTTAGGCAAAAACTGTGCAGAATTAACCCAGTACAACTGCCTCTAGTGGAAAAGGAAATCAAGAAAATGTATGAGGCAGGAATCATAGTGCCTGTGAGGTTTTCTGATTGGGTATCCAACCTTGTAGCTGTGAGGAAAAATACAGGAGAAATCAGATTGTGCATTGATTTCAGGAATTTAAATAGAGCTTCTTTAAAAGACAATTATCCTTTACCCAAAATGGAACACATCCTACAAAGGGTAGTTGGCTCAAAAAGGATTTCCCTGTTAGATGGATTTTCAGGGTACAAACTAGTCTTAGTACTCCCAGAAGATCAGCTTAAGACAGCCTTCACAACTCCTTGGGGCACTTTCATGTATGTGAAAATGCCTTTTGGACTAATGAATGTTGGGGCCACTTTTCAAAGAGCTATGGAAATTGCATTTGCAGAGGAAATGGGGCACTTCATTGTAATCTACCTTGACGACATAACAGTTTATTCCAAAACCGATGAAGAGCACCTCAAACATCTAAGGAAATTCTTTGAAAAGTGCAGAAGGTTTGGGCTATCTTTAAACCCCAAGAAGAAAATATTTGGCCTGCAAGAAGGTAAAATTATTGGCCATATTATATCATAAAAGGGGATTAGGATAGATCCAAAGAGAGTTGAGGGAATACTACAAATTAGCCACCCAAGGAACATAAAGGAATTGCAGTCCTTCATTGGGAAAATTAACTTCTTAAGGAGGTTCATTCCCAACTTAGCAGAGCTCTTTAGAAACATGACTAATATGCTTAAGAAAGAAGTGGGAGTTAAGTGGACTGTAGAAGCCAAAAATTCCTTTGAATTGGTGAAACATGCACTCACCTGAGCACTAGTTCTAACTAGCCCAGATTTCACAAAAGATTTCCTCATTTTTTCCTTTGCATCAGAGCATACTGTGGCTGTTGTCCTATTGCAGAAAAATCCAGAGGGACATGAGCAGCCAATAGCATTCTTTATCAAAGCACTAAGAGATGTGCCCTTGAAATACAGCATCATGGAAAAACGGGCCTATGCCTTGGTAAAGGCCTTAAAAGACTTTCTCTGTGGTACATATCTCGTATTCTCACATCATTGCTTATGTGCTTATACATAGTGGTAAAATATATTCGTGTCACAACACCTTAAGGGAAAGAAAGGATTAATACTAGCTTCCAGTGGACTAAAATCCTTAAACTGCGATTGTATCTTATTAAAGTTTGTGGCTTGAAGCTTAGCTCAATTGATGGTTGAATCTAATCTACAAGCCCTTAACATTAACATGGTAGATGCCTTGGATGAGCATGAAGGATTGCCTGCTCCCACTGTTGAAGAGTAGTTCCAAAACTCACCTTGGTACGCTGACATCTTGTATGTGCTTACAAATCTTAATGCTCCTCCTGATTTATCAAAGACTAAGGCAATATTTTTGAAGTTGAAAGCTAGGAACTATTGCATTTTAAATGAATTTTTATATTGGAAAAATGCTAATGGTTTAATGCTTAGATGTTTGCCTGAAGTTGATGCAGAGAGAATCAAGCATGAATTCCATGAAGGAGAGTGTGGAGGTCATCTCTACTAGAAAACCACAGCCAATAAGATCCTTAGAGCTGGCTATTACTGGCCCACCCTCTTCCAAGATGTCCATAAAATGATAGTTGCCTGTCACAAGTGCCAAAATTTTTAGGGCAAAAGAAAGCCTCTCCCCTTACCATTACAACCAATAACTATTGAGGCTCCTTTTCAACAGTGGGGCCTAGATTTCATAGGGGAAATCCATCCTGCTTCATCTGCCCAACACAAATGGATCCTTACAGCCACAGACTACGTCACAAATGGATAGAGGCCATCCTTGCTAGGAATGCCACAGATTCAGTTATTATAAAATTCCTTGAAGACCATATCCTATTTAGATTTGGCTGCCCTAGGAAGATTATTACTGACAATGCTGCTGCTTTTGGTTCCAAAAAGATGATTGATTTTTGTCACAGGTATCAAATTGTTCTTGGTCATTCTACTGCTTATTACCCTCAGGGTAATGGGCTTGCAGAATCATCAAATAAAAGTTTGGTGACCATCATCAAAAAGCTTCTTGAAGAGAATAATAAATCATGGCATAACAAGTTGGTGCATGCTTTGTGGGCAGACAGATTGACCACAAAGAAATCCATTGGAATGTCCCCTTACTAGCTTGTTTATGGAGCAGATGCAGTATTCCCTACCAGCCTAGGGGTACCAGTGATTAAATTGGTCCAAGAGATACAGTCAAAAGAAGATAGCATGGTAAGAAGGATCAATCAAACAATACATCTCCAGCAGACAAGGGAAGAACTCTACAACAGAGCTCAAAAGGTACAAGAGAACATAAAAAAGTTGTTTGATAAGAGAACTAAGGCTTGTGATTTCAAAATTGGAGATAAAGTGCTCAAATGGGACTCAAGAAGAGAAGATAAGGGTAAGCATGGCAAATTTGACAGTTTGTGGCAAGGCCCTTACATTATTCAGTCCACCATTGGTCCAAATGCATTTTTCCTACAAGAGTTAGATGGTACAGATTTGTTTGGGGGTCCTGTCAATGGCAGGATGCTCAAACATTATTACTTCTAAATTCAGAGTTTAAAGGTTCCACTTCCATTGTAAATACCATGGCTTTGTTCAATTTCACAAAAAAAAAAAAAAATATAAAAAGAGAAAGGAAAAGGTTCAGATAAACTCAAAACTTGAACCTATGGTGTTTCAAAGAATGGCTCAAATCAGCCCAAAACCTGAGCCAAAGAATGTGAAAAGCTGGTTCTAATATGCTCAAAACCTGGACCAGCAAAGAAAGAAGAAAAATCAGCTCTAACAAACTCAAAACCAGAGCTGAATTAAAGAAGAGAAGTGACTCTAACAAACTCAAAATCTGAGTCACAAAGTAAAGAATATGGATCAGCTCTAACAAGCCCAAAACTAGAGCTGAAAGGAAGAAGAAAAAGTGACTCTAACAAGCTCAAAACCTGAGTCACAAGAGAAAGAAGGATGCTCTAAAAGTTCACAAATTCCAGCCTTCACATTTTGGTTTCAATTTTCTGCAAATTTTAGTTCATGTGCAATTGTTTTTATGCCATGGACCCACAGCAAACTAGACAATATAATCATGGTTTGACTGTTTTTAAATTTTTTGTTTTACAATGTAGAGAAGAAATCTGCTAGACAGTTTAATCCTAGCAAATATTAGTGTAGGTAGAGAAACTATGAGGCCAACTGTCTAATCTGGTCTCATGGAGGAATAAAGGTAGAATTAGATTAGTTTTTTCTACTTCAAATAAAAAATATATATATGTGATGTAAAAGGTTTGCAAGTCTAAATGCACCTTGGAGAAAAAATGTTAGGATAGTAGGAAGGGTAAGTAGATTGTTTGGGAAAATTTTACTGCTAATATGATATTTTCATGATTTGTAGCAGTTGATCAGAGAAGGAAAGGATGGTTAAATATCAGGCATCTAGCCTACTTCCAAAGAATTAAATCTGCAGTTCTTGACATCTTCAGGAAGATGCCATCCCCATGTGGAGCCACTGTTAGCCACCTATAAATTTTGACAAAGCAAACAGGTGGCTAAATGGTCTCTAAGTCTTCAAGAGGAACATTTTCATTGTAAACCTACCATTCTTGAAGCCTTCATGTGTGTTTTTCCCTCTGAAATCAATCCTCACTGATGTCCCCATTGAAAACTTGTTGTTCTTCTATGGAGAAAATGCTCAAAAAGGCCTCCATTTGCGCTTTTTATCCCCCCCCCCCAAATTTCCATTTTTCATCACCTTTCTCCCTTTCAAAATCCCACAAAATCCCCCTCACTAAACCTCCATTCCCCCCTAAAATCCTTTTTTAGCCTTATATTACCCTCGGCCAGGCTTAAAAATCCCTTTTCCCCCTTACTGGAACCCTTCATTCGGCCTAAAAAAGCACTAAATTTGGCCTAAAAACACCCAAGTTACACTACGTCAGTCCTTAGACCCTGAGGGCTTATATTATATAGCCCTGTTCTTCATATGATCCCCAGCCCGCAACCAGGCACTAAAAAGGCCAAAATCCTTGGAAAAAACCCGAAATCCCTTTAAAAAAAAAGGCCTATAAAACACTTTTCCGCTCTATTTGAAGTTAGGCCCCCGAGGGCTTATTCCGTTCGGCACCTCCTCCATGCAACCCAAAGGCTTGTAGACAGGCACTCAAAGGGCTAAAGAACTTTACCCGAGGCATTTTCCTTTGTTATATCAATTCTCCGACGTTAAAGACAGAGTTAATGAGAACCGTTGATCTCTAAAAATCAACGGTAGATCGTGCGTCCACTCCTTTCTTACCCCTCCCATCTTTCTAAAGCCCTTCGCTTCTTCCACAGATCCTGACCATACATCCGTGTAAATCCAAGGGTCGACAATCAAACCGATGTTTTAAAAACCCACTCGTGCATCTCTCCCCATCAGGATTTATCCGCACCGTCCGATCAAATCCATCAGATCCGACGGTTAACAACCCGTTTCGCAAAATTTTAGCCCCCAAAGGTTAATGTCCCAAAAGAGTGCGAAATGGGTGGTTTTACTAATCCACGTGGCACATGATGTATGGAATCGCATTCCTTTTTCGAATACAGCTTACCGCCTCCAACCCAATGTGAAAACTACTCTGGTATTCCGCCTTACCTCCTTTCCCCTCCGCTTTGATTTCTTATATCCAATCTTCGTTGTTCATCGTGGAGATCCGACGGCCACCATATAATCTCGCCCTCCATCCACTTATGCCTCCCACCATTTTCTTCCACCAATCTACACCGTTCGTCTTCTTCATCCGACGGTCATGTTATAATATCACCCACACCATCATCCCTTCGTCCATCCTTCCAAACGGTGGCATCGCACGATCTCAACCATTGATCATCGATGCCTGACCTAAACTAACGGTCCAGATCGCACGAAGCCTCAGGTCCCCATCAGACCCAATTTTCATCATTTTGCCCCGATTTCCACCATTTTTTCGCCTGCATCTATCTCTACACCATCGCTCATTCATCCTCCACATGCCTCCACAGCATCTTCCCCACTCTCATGAGGTTTTTCTTAACTGGTTTATTGTCTTTTGCAGGGTATTCGATAGTGCAAATCCACTCTGTCACTCAGTCTCAGACAGAGGTTTTTCAAAAGCACAGAGAGGCTTTTTCATAGCCTAAACGCACGGAAGCACACTGTTAAAGAGATTTTATGAATTATTTATCAAAAAGATCAATGTTTAACCCTGGTCAAACCCTCCTACGCCTCCAAAACCTATTCACACACAGAAACAGTTAAAGAAAGCAAAAAAGAGCATCAGTGACAGGATTAAGAGATTTAAGGCACGATACTGAAGATTAAAGGTTGTAATTCAGTGATTAAAGGATGAAACATAGCTCGAAGACCTTAAATTGATCCAAAGGCCTAATTAGGCCTAAAGCACAGACCTAAAAGTGAATTAAAGTTGTTTTAGGAAAAGTTCAAAGACATATGTCAGTTCCAGCAAGTTTCCACCGCCACTCAGAGGCCAATTGAACCCTCTCCAGCACCAAAATCCAACCTCTCCAGCCACCAAAAGACACCTGCAGCCTCACAGAAAACAAAGAAGGCCTAATTACTGCAAGAAATAGGAGATATTTGCATAAAGACAGCTAAACAATTAATTCAAATCAAGAGAGCTTATTTCTAATTGACAGCAAAGTGATTTAAAATATAAAAACAACCCAAGAGTCAATTATTTCGACCATTTAAGCCTCGAAAAGCAGAAACAGAGTTATGAGACAAAGTTACAATTGAATGCATTCCTACCTTGTGCCTTGCCTAGTTTTCAAAGGCCAGGAATTGCATTAATGATGGAATTAATGATACTTGACCCTTAGAAATCCTCCTACTCCCAGATTTTCTTATAAATTCTCCTTGAAGACCACATTTTAACGGTTGGTCTCTGGATATCTGATTGCATGTAATAGTTTTATGAAGCTACTGAAGTTATGTTTGAAATTGAAGATACATAAGCTGAAATGATAAGTTTGAAGTTGTAGAGACCCACCAGGCTTGCTGATTGTAACTGGTTTGAACATCAAATACAAGCTGTTGATTTATGGGATCCTGATCTATTGTCGATGGTGATGTTTTCTTATTGTCAAATGTTATCTTTCTTTGTGAATTTTCACTTTGTTCACTTTCTCTGATAAAGAACAGTGAATATAGAGCTAGGATTTACTCTTAACAGTACCCTACTCTTACTGATAAGCTCTATCTCTGTGTTTTCTTCCTTTTGAAAGTTATCCTTAAGAGTACATTGAAGCAGGTCTGGTTTCAAAGCACTGGACTGATCTTAGATTGCTCTTTGTGATTATCATCTGTGTTTCCTTCTGGATTATTCCGAAAGACGGATAGGTTAGAAGTCCTTACCTGATCTTGAGCTTTTCTAACTATTTCTTAAAAATGTTTTCTGACTGAAAGTATTACGATGCAGGCTAGTTTCAAAGCACTTACCTGATCTAGGATTACTTTTATGTTTTCTTTTAAGTGTATGCCAAAGAAAGATAGTTTCAAGGCACTTACTTGATCTCAGGTTTCTCTTTGTTTCTTCATTTTTTTGTTTCTTCATTTTCTTGTGTTCCATTCCATAAATCCAACTTAAGAGATCCTTTGACATAGATGACTTGCCCCATGGATTACTCTTGAACCTTGTTGTCCAATTAAATCCTCTTATGACTCCATAGCCCAATGGGTTAAAGCTGTTTTCTGCCTATCTTATCAGTTGAATCATTCCTTCACTTGCATACACCTTCACCCTTTATTTGAACTTCCTTCACCTTCCATGTCCTTGCCCAACCAAAAACAAAAACAAAAACAAAAAACCCATACTCTTCATAACTAGCCTAATGTCACACTTCAAGTCTTAAAGATCACATCTTTAAACACACTTATAGAGAGATCCCTCTCTGGATTCAGGAGGGCTAGATCCTAGAATCCCAAAGTGGTTCATATGTTACCTCTGCAGTTTGTATTGCCAAACTTGCAAATTAGAGAGACCTAACACAAAGGATTAATGATTAGACTAGCCCAACAATGGCCCACCAATAGTGGATGGATGGGGATCAAATTATAGGAAGGGAGAGGGAGTTAGGATTCCATGAAATAAGGAGGAAGGCCTACTTCTCAAGGGATGATCCCCTATTGATAAGATCAAGAGCTCCAAATGAGAGAGCTTGATCATATCTCCACCAAACATTATCCAGCTCGCTATCCTAGAAAAGTTTAGAGCTCAAATATTCTCCTCCATTTGAGGAAACACTACCAAAAAGGGTTCAACATGGTTTTTTCAATTAGAATAGCACTGGCAGTGCGAGGCTAGAATGTGTAACCTTCCATCAACACGTTAAGATAACTAGAGAAAAGCGTTGACCCAGAAATTTAGAGTTTGAGTAAAGTTTAGAAATTCTTCAAGGTAGCTTTCTTTTAGTGTTTAAAGGATATCTTGACGTATTTTTCCAATGTGGATATACTGCACAGTATTAATCACAAGGAACTTCGGGATTAGGGACCGGAAGTGAACACGGTGAAAAATTATTGTGTAACAAACACTTTCAAAGAACAACATTTGACTTGGAAAAATGCATATATATCATTTGAAGAAGTCATAAAATGCAATAAACAAAATTTCACAAACAAAATTATAACATCATGAATTGATATTTATGACATAGAAACTAAAATTGAAGACAAAAAGAGTGATTTTTTTAATAGAGATATACCTACAGATCAAAAAAAATGTATCGAAATATGTTATTAAGAGTATAACATCGAATCATATTTTGAATATTTGCAAAAGGTCAGAAATGCAAAATCAATAGTTGAGAGACCTTACCAAATCGTAAAACAACCACATATATTAGAAGAAATAGAATTCTATCAAATCATGAGACAGTTGAATAGAGAGAAAGAAAAAATAGTGAGAGAAATATTGAAAACAAAAAGAAAAACCCAGAGAAACCAATATATGTATCTGTAATAGGTGGTGTTGGTACTAGAAAAATATTTACGCAAAAGCAATCTTCCAATATCTAATTTTCATGCACAAAAACATATTGGAATATTAACCAACTCAGTTAAAAGGATTCGTAATAGCATATACAGATAAGGAAACATTCAATGCGGGTGTTATATTGTTGCATTTGTGCATTCCACTTTCCATTTAACAAATCATAATATCTTCTGCTTAAAAGTGAAAAATTAGACACATTAACAAAACGTCATAAACAACTTCGTGTTGTGCTTATTGATGAAGCATCCTTGATAGGTGCAACATTATTGTACCAAGTTGATAAACGTTTACATGAAATAAATCATATTCCCTTAGCTTATTTTGGAAATATTGATATAATATTTTCAGGTGACTTGTTTCAAGAAAAACATATCAAAGACTCTATAATTTTTAATATCCAATCCTGGAAAAGGAGAAAACACCATACAATTTTTGGAAGTAAAAAGTAAAATGCTATGAATTGCATATGAAAATGCACTAAAAAGACAAAAAATCATTGAAATCCTCAACAAAATGTGAGTGAATCAACAATCTGATGAAGATATAGAATATATAAACAATATTTCCATATAATTTCCCCACTATATCCATCCTTTCCATACCTATTTTATAGGAATAAGGAAGTACAAAATCACAATGAGAAAATGTTGTTACATGTAAAGGAAGAACTACTTCTTGATGCAATTGATGAAGATTAAAGTCAGGAAATAGGTTATGTACCATATGAGGAAAAAATGAAACTTCCACCAAAAATTATTATCAAATGTAATGTCCTCATTGAGCTATATGCAGGAAAATACAATATAGAGGATCTCCTCGTTAATGGCACCAATAAAATATGCAAAAGATAGGAAAAATGTTGACATAGTTTGGATAGATTTTGTAAATCTAGACATTGGTAAAATGCAAAGAACAAGTATCATGAACTATATGACAAAAACATCTCACTGAATTGGACCCCAATGCTATGTAATTCAAAACCATTGGCATCTCATAGAAATAGCTCTAAAACTATAGTGCAAAAACAATTTCTGATATAGTTAGATTATGCTAGAACAATACATTTGTCACGGGGATTAACATTAGATGGGCTTGCATTTTATCTGAGTGGTGTATCGAAACATGGACTAGTTTACACAACATTTTCATGCATTAGAACCATGGAATCGTTGTAACTTGTTGAGAAGCTCACACAAAAAAACTTCTATATGAATAAGAAAATATTAGAAGGAACAAAACACTTAAGTACTCATGCATTGTGGAAACCAGAATATATAAAAAATCCAATAGCAAATGGAATTACTTTAACAATTACAATATTGAATAGACAAAGTCTATATGCTTAGGTCAATGCCATTATACGTGTTGAAGATCTAATCAGTACTATGATTCTTTGTATCCAAGAAACACATGCAAACATTATGCCATCAAATAATTAATTTTCGGAATTTAATTTCAACGTATCAAATTTCCTTCATGGAGTGCTTACTTGCATAGAAAAAATATAGATATCATATCAACCAAGAACATTTGCAATAATATAATTGAACTTGTTTTATCGTATAACTATTTTCAATACCGAATATGCATAATAAATGTATATGATGTGCCACTTGCATATGTTCCAACAGTTATTGAAACAATTGCAATAACAAAAGCACAATTCATGCATAATGAGTATATTTGTATAATTATTGGAAATTTCAATATTGACATCAATTGAGATTAAAATAGAAGTGAACAGTTATTAGAGTACATGTAGTGAGTTTATTCCAAAACAAAACAAAACAAAAAGATAATTGATCACATTTGGACAAATTTCCCTATTGAAAAATGTCATGTCAATATTTCACACTCATACTAAAGTGATCATGATATAATTAATTCTTTCTTACACTTTATGTGATTATAATGGTGCATAAGCTATGCACTTTGTTTTAAGGCTCTAAACTTTACTAGTTATTATTAATGTACTGCAATAAGTCTTTGGAAAACTTACATGTTTCGTAGAGGTTGGAATGGTATGTTTGTTTTTTCATTTTGAGCTTAAAGCTGGAAAGGAGAAGTAATTCATTTAATTATGGCAATACAATAAGGAGCGCATAACGCAAGAAAATAAGAATCAATAACCTAATAAGTTTAGTTATCGTGAATACTTGCAAGTTATTTTGCAGATAATACCACATTTACTACATGTTGTGGGTTTTAGCATTAAGTTGATGTCATCATGTTATTGAATGAGCACAACATGTCGAGTCCACTTTCCATCTTTTATTGCAGTGGATTTCCTTTGAGTTCCAAAACTGTAAGTTTTTTTTATGGAACGGTTTCAATGCACATATCCCTCCAACTAGCATGTGGTTTTAAAATGGAGTTGTGTTTCGATTAGATCCCAATAACCAGAATCTATTTGATATGATGGCTCAACAACGTATCATGTCCCAACTATTACAGAAACTAAAACAAATTCGTTCCTTCGAAGAAATTCAACAGCCCTAGTGAATAGCAATCAATGGTAATGGAGAGATAGATAAATTCATTGGCTATACTCTACCTTGGTGTGGGTCCCCACTGATTTAATGGTTTTGATTGCTCATTAAAATTAACGAATCACAATTGTTTTGGGGGGGATTTATAATCGTGATTTCGCTTTCTACCTAGAACTCTGTCCTCTGACGGAAATTCCATCATGAATGGTTGATGATTTCATTTTGTGAACTGGAATTGGCTGAATGAATCATCTTGTCCATAATAATTTCTCTTCTAATTTTTTCACTTTATGCGATTTTAGCAATTTTGTTACAAAATATATATATGATTTCTATGCATTTTTTAGAAATTTTAAATATCTCTATGTATATGATCTAATTCATATCTTCTAACCAGGAAAATTGGACAAAAATAGATGACATATAGTTAAAGACAATGATAACATAGCTAAAGGTTTGTCTCTATTTTATTTATTATTTCATTACTACTTTTTTCCTATACTTGTATTCGTTATTTGACTATTACATAATACTATTGTCTCTTTTTACTATGTTTTGTACACCTATGTTTGTTCTGTTTAGCATATTATATTAACCTTGGATTTTTTCTGTATATAGAGATAAAATTTCTCCTTAAAATAATTGGCATTTTAGACCCAAGGATTGGAACAAGACAGGAGCACAATTCTAGAAGGTAGATGTAATTGTTCTAAACATATGCATGTGACCAACCTATGACACTTAGGTGATTTTCTTCATATTGGCTACTAGAACTTGGTCGCTTAAAAGTAACACTTATGCTTATAATGTGGCTTATTTTGTGTTTGATATGGTGTCACACCTTTTAAAATCTCTTTGCACAAAAAAAACCTAGTACAGGTTAGTTTTATTGTGCTCTCCTCAGTTACATGTCGGTGAAATTGCTAGCCATTTTGGTTGGTTGTAAATTAGATCTATGAGATGACCAACAACTAAGTTTGGAGCAAGTAATGATGTTTATTATGCATCAGTTTCGAGAGGTTGAGTCATGTGTACAAATTAAGCCTTGAAGCATATCCATATACAAAATGAAATACACTTACATTTAATGTCAAAAATAATCTATATAAGTAAATAAATGAACGTTTAAGGTGGCTTTCAATAAGAGATGGTTGTTTGAACTAATATCTATTTTTCTATTTTAATAGTCTAAACATATGCTATTAGTATGATACTAGCCTTTGTGTATTGATTTTTTAAATAGATTAATATAAATTTTACAAGTGGCATTTTATTTATTTTGAATATTTATAAACTACTCAGTTTTATATAAAACTATATGTGAAAATGTTTTGACAAAAATGACTGGTGTGAAGGAATCTAACTTTGAAATTTTATTTGAATTCTTAGTTAATGTACCTAGGGCCATGAAAATGAAATCCTTTTTAAAATATATTTTTTGGGTTATATAAGTGGTGATAAATGTTATTAGAACTAGACCAACCATGGAACTAGTGGACTTGAAAACTAGGAATTGGACCAGAACCGCAAGAATTTTGGGAAGATCCTAGACCAAGAAAGAATAAACCAAAAAATACATAATATATTTAAATTTTGCATATATATATATATATATATATATATATATATATATATATATATATATATATATATATATAACAAAAGGCTCTAAATGTCCTCTAGAGTGTACGAATAAATCATACAACAACAAATAATTATATATGATAAAAATCATTGGCTATATTTGGATCATCATCATTGTGGGGATGGTCAATTATCGCCATATAGCCACTGTAGGGAGAAAGAAAATTATATATTCCGAAAAACTTCAATATTCTGACGCAGATCAAAGGCCTATTAATTAATTAGATATGGAACTCTTACTGTGAAGGTTGAGGAAACGTTACTGAAATAAGGTAGGTAAGCCAACCTCAATGAATGACCAAGCTGACTTCAATAAATGTATGGCCAAGGCAACCTGAGGGAATAAGTAAGTGAGGATTGCTGAATTTCTAAGGACCCTTGGCTAGATTAGGAAATTTCCACCCCCTCCTACATTGGGAAAGTGGCTTCGCCTGATTTTCATTTAAGGCATTTAATTGTAGTGACAACCTAAGGAAGATCAAATGACCTCCCAACATGCCAAATCGGAAATTTTTCTTGAGTGAAGGGTACATTATTTCTAGGGCCAAGACAAAGGAGTTAAAAAATTAGTGTTTTCAACATTAAGGTATATATGAATCTTAGTACGCTCGATTAAATTCTAGTTCTATATTCTCATATGAAACGAAATTCATTGAAATCATTGCAATCATGGATGTAGAGAAGAAAGTTGGCATCCTTAGAAAATTTCTTTCTTCCAAGCTATATCTTACATGTGTCTTTCATATTAACTCCCCACACTCTCACCCTAACCACTAGCATTGATCTGGAAGGATCATGGATTGTTGGATGTGATAGGGTGCAGAAGGATGTGTTATTTTAGGTAGTGTTGACCCTCAAGCAGGTTGGATTCCAATGGGAAATGGTGGTCGTTGATCACAATTAGTAGATATGGCTTTATTATACTGTAACAAACTACTATGAAAAGTTGTAACTTTATTTATGGAGCATGGAAAGAAGTCATAGGTAATCATTGGATATGACTTTATTTATGGTGCATCACAACAATTCATATGTAATTATTCATTGTGTGAGAATGTATAGATTCTCCAATATTGAAATTGAAATGTAGGTATAGTTGGTATATGTAGTGTATCATAATAATAAGCCTTAATTACATTTTAAGTTCAAGTGGCTAATTACTGTAGGTGGTAGATGTACTCCACGTGGCCCCACATGGTACTACCATGTGTCAATCAGCATGGCCAAATCAGGGCAGAAGTATCACATATTGCATTGTCACAAGTCCCCTTTGTGAGGTGGCACTTCATCTTCTTGCAAACATTTTAATGGCAGTGGAAATTTCCACTTGAGAATAGTTAATAAGTTCATAACACTAATTTCTACATTTGTTTTCAAATATAATTCTTGTCCCGCAGTGGCATTTTCACAAAATTTCACATAAGCATTGCTAATAACTCGTGACACATATTAAAGTTAATTATTGTAGTAATATATATTAAGCATGAATTAAAGGCTAATCATATGATTAACAAAAATCACCTTTGTGGGTAAATTCCAATCTGTTCAATATTTAATTTGGTGAATTCACATGTGATCAGGTCATCACCCTACATGTCATCCATATTGTTTGAGTGTTGAATTGCATTTCGTGTGAAACATTATGAAATGATGGTTGATTTTTGAAATTATCAATAAGCATTGTAGCTATAAACTAGTTTCATAATTATGTTATTTTCCTCTCTATATACTTAGGCTTTAGGCTCTCCAAGATTTTCAAGGGCTCAAGTCATGGGGAGACAGGTCAAGGTATTGCAGAGACCTCAGCAGTTGATATTGGAGGATCTAGACAATAAAAATCCCAATGTGATTTCTTTCTCCAATAATTTTATTACAAGGGTAGAGCAAGCATATATTCCTCATATGGAATGTGTAAGTTGCTCGAGGAAGAAGCGGAGGTAAGTTCAGAAGAAGTAGAGCAAGATCAGCCCATCCCTGAGACCCCTTTGCGTGATGTGGTGAGCTCAAGTTTGCATAAACATTATTGCACGTCCCATAATTCTTCCATATGCAGATATGATTCATTGGGTTATTTCCAGCAGAAAATTACGGAAGGGTAGAGACCCTAGGTTCAAGCACAGGGGACAACAAAGGGTTCTTTGTATTCTAGCGTAACACCGGAATTTTCACCTTGCTCAAAGAGAATAAAGCATCTCACCCAAGGCATTTTGCAGCCTTAATTAGTTAATGGATTGGAACCAGGCATCAAGCACAGTCGCACAAAGGCTAACAATTCCATTTAACTTATAAATACAACATCAGATGTATAACCATCACAAAAGAAAGCAAACAAATAATTCAAAGGAACATAGAGTATACACATGCGTTCATAATAATAAATAAATAAAAGGACCCCATAAAACCAAGATAGATAAATCCATAAACACCCCCACAACTCTCTTCCATTAGTTTCAACCATCATTACATCATTACATTCAGGATCTAAGGCCTTTCTGATAGAAACAGGAAATTAGAACATAGACTAATTCGGGATTAGGTAAACACAAAACTATGCTAATCATGATATACTTAGCAATATCATTTCAGTATGCAAGCCTTATATATATGCATTTTTCCTTTTCCTTCGGCTTTTATGCACTCCACTCATCTGAACTATTGGTTTCTTCCTTTGATTCCCCGCCCTTTCCCTCTCGACTGCTTTTGTTGCTCGGCTACAGCTAATTCCTTTATTTTTGGCAGTTGTTTCAGCTCGGTTGTGACAAGCTTATATAACTAAAAAACCTGGGTGGATTCCTTCTACTTCCTTGATTTCTTTCTTTGAAACTCCCCATCGATTAGATTAGGTCAAAACATCTCAAAAATTTGTCCCTAAAACAAAGGACCCAACAGGCCCCAACCACAATCAATTGACTCATCCCTAAGTCAATCATTTGAATACGCTACTGGTGCTTCTTGTTTCTACGGGCTCTTGTTGGTGCTACTCCTTCTTAGCTTGTTCCTTCACACGAATGACCCAACTCTGGGATGGATTAGATGGCTGCAATTTTAAACTATTTGTACTTAGAAAGGGTCGAATACCATGAACCCGTGAGAGTCTTTCTCGATGAAGTGTGCAGTGAGTTCAATTTTTGGTTGAGCAGGTATCATAGTCAGGAGAGTGTTCCGTTGAGTTTATGCTTCTATTATGATATGTTGTAGTTTCTGGAAGTGGACCTGAGCATATGGCTTAAGGTCATGGATCAAAGTTTTTATGGCGCACGATTCATCCTCAATTTGTTGGATTTATTTTTCAAGGATGTCAGTCTGTGGAAAAATTTCCTTTTTTTGGATGAGTTCTAGGGTGGTCAAGGCTTGGTTGAAGAGTTTATGATCCTACTGGCACAAAGTGTAGACCAGTTGATTTTTCTTTGCAAGGAAACCTGACTAGTATCAAACTTGAGTGAAGAGTTCTTTATCTTCTCCTATAGCCTGTTCAATGGAGGCTTTCAAAAAATCTACTGATTTTCTACTCGATGTCACTGGAATACTAGGTTGTTGGATCTGAGAGCACGCTTTGGGTGGCGACAATAGTTGTATGAAGCTCCTTGTTTTCTAAGAAAATGTTGGTGCATTCAGTTCTGATATGATTGCGGTAAACCGAAAGAGTGCAAGCCAAAAATTATTTTAGTGCATTTGTTGCTATCTCATCAACTGTGATCCAAAGATATTGGAACTTTGCCTTGATTTCATCAATTTGTTGTTGTAACTCTTGCTTTTCATGGACAAATTAATCTCACTTAGCCATTATAGAAAGAATTTTTTGTTGTATTTTCTTGTGCTGGGTTGTCAAAGTGCTGTGCAGTGCATATGCTTGGTGTGCATTCAGTTGAATAAAAGTAAACAATTGAGAATATGATCATCTCTCGAGGTCAGCAGGTGGGGGATACCAAGCTTGCAGCAGTTGCATGTTGGCAACCAATTTCTCGAATTCCCTTAGGGTGAATTCTCTCATTGCAAGGTCTCAGTCGTGTGGGTACTAGTATGGTCTAGAATGGAATGCGGTGGTGAAAGGGGAGTGGGGTTGAGCATTAGAGGTAAGGTGTGTATAACTTCGATTCTCTAGGGACCAAAGTGGATAGTTTGATCGGTTTTTGTTCTTGGGCCTGGTGCTAGTAGCAAATATAACATACATATATTGACCGACTTTGTGTTTGTAGAGTGAACAATAGGTGCATCTTTGGTAGTGTCAGTAATAGACTAGATTACGGAGTCTACTTCCATTTCACTATTGGCACCAAAAATATTTCCATATGGAGGAATCTCTAAGATAGTGGTAGAGAAGAATTTTGTTTTGGGTGATGGGTTTTGCGACATTGGGGACACAATGGAGGTGGACGGCAAGTTTTACTCCAGGATTGGTGTGTTGTTGTGGGAATTTGGTTCCTCGTTGGTGGTATCAATAACCTGGGAAGAGGAAATTGTAGGTTTCCTGGGAATTTATGGTGGTCTGGTAGAAATCAGTCTAGTATCCTAGATGGTGGGTTCAGTATGAGAGTGGGATCCCAAAGAGGGAAGTGAGAAAATGACTGGGTTGAAAGATAAATTAGTAATTGGACTAACATATATAAATTAAAATAATAAGGGAAATGGACTTATTTATGACCCGAGATCCTCCATAGTGTTTCAAACTGATATCATCATTGTCTCAAGTTTCTTCAATACTAGATTAAGCATCTCTTCTGCAACTCGCTTTCGGGAGGCGGAAGAGGTCTCGCCAAGAAGCAGCCTAGGAAACATCCCTTCAAAATAATATGTTGTATTTCCATATCGGACCTCACCTACAACTTTGGACTAGGACAGGACTTCAGTTTGGAATGCTTCTTCTAAGATAATGTAAGGTTGAGCGCGCATCTAGAACGTGTATGGATTGACACATTTAGGGTGAATCCAGGGGCCTCCATGGCGAATGCCAAACCATATTGCATGTGAATATTCATTTAGAAGCGATGGTGGAAATCTGGGGTTGGATTTAGTGATATCTAGCATCTTTTAATACCATCCTATGAAAGAGGTCTCTTTTATTTTTATTTTTTTGAGGTCCTATGAATTCCTTCATGGTAAGTATCTAAGCACCAGGGGATGATCCTTGGAAATAGGCATTGGCTCTCTGCCTTCTACTGGAACCACTTCATCATATCTAACAAGGTATCCATATATGAAGTATGTTTCCCTTTTGTGCACATCTTCGTAGGCTTCAAAGAGCTCATTTAATAAATTACTACACCAATTTAATTGTTCCCTTTTCTCACAAGCTTCTGCCACTAAAATGGTGTCT
The DNA here is from genome assembly GCA_034641835.2 of Pinus albicaulis. Classification (NCBI taxonomy): domain Eukaryota; kingdom Viridiplantae; phylum Streptophyta; class Pinopsida; order Pinales; family Pinaceae; genus Pinus; species Pinus albicaulis. The sequence continues at coordinate 595,886,462 of CM076577.1, read as the reverse complement.
AGGGTGCACTCGCCCTTTGTGTAATGGCGCATTATTTTTCCAAAAATTATATAACATGTGAATTTGAAGATGGGAGCATTAATTGGCTCAATATTGACTCCCTTATCACCATGTTGAGTATCATCTGTGTTGCAGTAATTGTTGTCACATGTATTCTTTCCCCACTTGGAAGTAGTCTAGAACGCAGATGACAATGTGGCCCCTGTAGTAGATAGTCCTTTCAATTTGTGAATGTAGTTGGCATGTATGGGGTAGTATTTTCCTATCTAGAGAGAACCCCCATGCATTTAGATGAAATGAATTTAGTACACTGCATTGATATTCCTAAAGTATCAAACACTGGTAAAATTTGCAAGTTCAGCAGCATGGACCTCTGTATACCTTTGAAATCCTCTTTGATTATGGATTAATAGCTTCCATCTAGTATTTTTATGGCCTTTGTATAAACATAGCACATAACTACAGGGAAATGGAAATAATCTCATAGGTCATTACCCACAAGCATGGCCTTCTCATATTTGTCGTAGAGATTCTCAAGTGTAGTAACTCTAGAGTCATATTAAGGGGTGGGAATTTATATTTTTGAGACCTTAGTCATGGTTGCAATTTGACTATTATACACAATAGACATAGGGTGTTTGAATTTGGGCTAGGGACCGGGGGTATTCAACACATAAGCAAGACTGATTAATTCAACCACATATTCTTTGACAATGAAGAATTTATCGTTGCCATGCAAACTAAATATAAAGACTCGACACGATGTTTTTGATTCGATCATTTAACTAATTAATATGGAAACTTTATATACTTGATTCAAATCATGGCATTAATGGCGACTATGACCTGGACTCAACCCGAAGGTTGAGAAAACCAAAAATGTGGGTGATCATGATGGTTAATTATGATGAGACGATGGTAGACTCCAAAAAGCTAATAAAAAAATCGTGTCATGGATATTAGGGGAGAGATTTAACCCAAATTCAAAATGACACAAGGAATTATTACTAATTATTGTGGATAAGACAATTTCCACGTGTTATTCCCCGACCACAAGAAATTGTGGAGGGTTGCACTAAATAGACTGGAAAACCTAATTGAGGTAAATTTATTCGCGACTGACATAGCTGAAATAGTTGACTTTACTGATGCAACTAAAATAATTGACTCAGCTGCAAAATTAACTAGTTGAATCTACCTAAACCTAACTATGATCCCCTTTCAGAGATCAAATAAATTTGATGAAGAAACTAGTGTGCCATGGAAGGGCTTTAGGCGTGCGTCATTCACCCAGCCAAAAAATAGGACTTTATCTACTTGTGCAAGTTTGATAGCTCTAAACTCTCTCACTTCTGCAACAATGAATGGTCCTAACCAATGCATTCACAAGTTTCAAGGATGTTTCATAAACTTATTGTTGTATAATAGAACTTGGTCCCCGACTGAAAAATACTTATGTTTTATTTGTCAGTCGTGCCATGATTTTTTCCTCTCCTTCTCGATAGTTTGGTGAAAATATTCCAAGAATCTGGCTTCATCCAGCCCCAAGAGCTCGTTTAACCATTTTTCAATTTACTCATCTTCTGACATGTGAATGACCCGCACAATAAAAATATTGGGAATAATGAACTCAGTAGGTACTACAGCTTCTCGTCCATAGATGAGTTTGAATGGCGCATATTTATGCAGAATCTTAATAGTTGTAAATTAATCCCATAAAGTAGCTGGTAGTCACTCATCACAGTTGTCTTGACTGGGAAAACATATCTTGGTGAGCGATTTCTTTTGGATTTTGTTAAAATATTTCATAGTGTCATTTTCTTGTGGGTGGTATGGGTTTCTCTTATGGTGTTGAACCATGAAGTTCTGCAACAGGATGGAGATTGTTTCATTAATTAAGTGGGTCTCGTGGTCACTTGTGTGGCTTTGGGGGCACCCAAACCGAGTGATAATATTTTCAAAGATAAACCTGGTGGCGATGTCTGCAATGAAATATTTAACTGGAACTACTTCAACTCATCTTCTAAGGCAATATATGGCAGTGATAATGTATTTGGCATGGGAGTGTCACGTTGTTGGATTAATGGGCCCCATAAAGTGTATCGCCCATTTCCCAAAGGCTTCGAGTGTTTGTATTGTTTTCAAAGGAATTTCATCATGGTGTGATGTTTTTCCCACGTGTTGGCAAACATCGCATTTCTTGGTGTATTCCTTTGCATCTCAGAAAAGTGTAGGCCACTAGAGTCCTATCTACAGGAATTTTCTCGCAGTGTCTTTTTCGTCCATGTGTCCACCCACAACTCCAGAATGGAATGCCCATAGCACATCTTGTTTCTCATGATTAAGGACACATCGTTGCAATATCTAATAAAGGCCCATCTTGTATAATTTTCCTATGATCAATTGGAAACTTTTAGATCAAAATACCATGTGCCTTCATTGTGTCATCGTGTACTCTTTCGGACGCTTCCTATGGCCATAAACAATGCAATATCTTCCAAGTAGTCGAGTATTACCTCAACTTGAAACAAGTCAGCATCTGACAGTTGATCATCAATTGATCCCCCAGCTTCGCCCGACTCCAGTCGGGAAAGATGATCCATACCCACATTCATACTACCTTCCTTGACGATTACTTCAAATGTGAACTCCTAGAACAATAGCATCCATCCAAAATTCATTCCTTCGAGCACAGGCTTGTTCACTAGGTACTTGAGTGTGAAGTGATTAGTAAAGACCTTGAGCGAACCCCCCAAAAGGTAGTGTCAGAACTTCTGTAGTGAGTACACCATTGTGATAGCCTCGTTCTCGGTTGTGGGATAGTTATTTTCTGCCATAGAAAGTTTTCTGTTGGAAAATTTGATCGAATGATCAAGGTTATCGTCTCTCGGTTGAGCCAAAACAACTCCCAAAGTGATTCTTGATGCATCGATATATACATAAAATTGATTATTCCAAGTTGGGTAAATGAGGTTTGGCATGCTTTCTAACTTCTCTTTTAGTAAATTAAAGGCAATTTCACATTCATCAGACCAGGAAAATATTTCATATTTCTTCAGCAGCTTCTCTGGTGGTGCAGTGATCGAGGCATAGTTGCAGATGAACCTACAGTAATATCTTGTGTGGCTGAGAGTTGATCTCAGCTGCTTAACACTTGTTGGCAAAGGCATAATTTAGTATTACCACAACCTTGGTAGGGTAGATGCATAATCCCTCTTTACAAACTACATTCCCCATAAGTGTTCCAAAGGGGATGGAAAAAATGCACTTCTTCAAGTTCAAGGAGAACTGGAGCTACCTACAATGGTCAAACATCACTCGGAGAAATATGGAATGTTTTTTCAATATATTGTAGACTGTCTAATTTTCCATGTATACCTCTAGAAATCAATGAATGTAGGCCTGTAAGGTAGCGACTATGATCCTCGAAAACATTGTTGGCACATTCTTTAGTCCAAATGGCATGACATGGTAGGCATAGGACCTCCATTCGGTCTTGAATTTTGTTTTCTTATTATCCTCCTCCATAATATAGACTTGGTGGTAACCATATATCCCATATGTGAAAGAGTATGCTTCATTACCTGCAACATTTTTGAGGAATTCATCATTGAATGGAGTAGAGAAGGGATCATGAATGCAAGCATTGTTTAGAATCCTGTAATCCACATAGATCCAAATTTCTTCATATTCTTTCTTGTTCTGGATAACCATTAGACTGACCCACTCAACCTCATCAACTGGAAATATAAGCCCTGCTGCCAACATTTTTTCCATCTCCCTCTTAACCTTCTCCTTGACCCTCAGGTTCAATCTATATGGTCAGTGCTTTACTGGTCTCACATCTGGCTTCAGAACAATCTTCATTTCACCCAAATCCCCCTTAATTCCTTTAAGCTATGCAACAGAAGAAGGGAATTGGTCTTCATACTCCCTTAGGAGATCAAAAATTTCCTTGGTAGTTTCCTCATCCCAATAATCCCCAATAGAATCTAATTTTTGCTTCTCTTTAGTGCCAATATTGTTCTTCCATGACTTCATAGGTTATATTTGTGGACCAGTAGTTACTGACCCATATTCTACATTTCGCTCCCCTTCAGATTCCTTAAATTTCAAGTGCCTTAACCCCTCTAAATCATTTCCATCAGGTTCAAGGTTTATATTTCTACAAGCCACAGCTCTGTGGAACCCAGATTCATATCTATGATAAAACACATCTTGATTAAAGTAGTCCTTAGTAAGCTTACCTACCAAGAACAAGACCCTCTTGACTGATTTCAGAGCAGCTTCTATCCTCTCGTCAAGATCAATGAAAGAGAAGTCACTGATGAATTAAGTTGTCATATGGTCCCATTCACTAGTTTGCATCCTTATTTCCTCTTTCACATACCACACCCGCAGAAATGTTCCCAGAGTGTGGAAAAATATATGCACCCACTTATTTTCTGGAATTCCATCCCTGGTCCATCTAGCTTTATGGTTTTGTAGATGTTTTAGGGTTATTATACCCTTCATACTTAGTAAGGATGGAAGAGAAATATTCTAAACACCCAAAGTTGGTTATCAATGCAGACTTAACCACCTCCCACTCTCTGAGATGGTTAGAGTGAGAGCTCCACCACCTTGCAAGCATCGCTTGAAGGGTGACATCCAGCAAAGGCACTTTATGTACTTCCAAAATGTTTGAATCAACTTCATTAATAAAATCTGTAACATAACCCATACCATTAAAAATAGGAAATTGTTGTACCTCAGTGCCAACCCAGTGGATACGGTGGATCGTTTTGCATCACCTAGCGTTGATCTCATGTCTGCCTTTCTACCAATCATCCCACACAACTCTGGATCCAACTTTAGAGCTCTGGACACTTCTACAACTAGTCAACCCTCCTGCCATAAGATTGATGTAATATTCCCTTTTCCTTGTTGTGAGCTAGTATAACTAGTCCAGTAACTCAGGGTCTTATTTGTCGTATATTGAATTAGTGAACCTAGGGCCTTGATAATGGTCCAAGGGTCGAATCACCTTCACTCCATCCACTTCAAAGTTCATGGTTTCTCTCTTCAATTCAATCACTGCATAGTTTTCAAAGGCTCGGTTTATTCCCAACAATATCGAAGAGGGGTCTTTGTCTCCCATAATGTCTATTACCTCTAAATATACATATGTCTTTACCCATGCTATGTAGACTTCTAAATATTCCAGACATCCAACTGGGAGGATACAGTATTGATTCACCATGCGTAACTTAATCGAAGAGAACGCCAACATGGACCTTCCCAGGGCTTCCTAGGTTTTTCTTGGTAGAATATTCACATCTGAACACAAGTCTAGCATTGTATCATTGATCTAGAATCCTACAATCTAGGCATCAACCTAAAAATTCCCTCCATGTCCTCTTCTTGTTTTTTTTCACCCATCTATAATTCCTTTCGGGAAAATTGGTAGCAATGAGCCCTTCTAGGAGCTCCCCATCCTTGACAACAACTTTAATATTTTTTCGCAACTGCCCTAACATTTGCTCATCATTCACAATTTGCAAAAGTATCCCGAACCATTATTCTATAGGTTGGGAATTGGTTTGCAACAGATTCAGGCTTCTAGCCTTCGAAGACTCTGGATTATCTCCTTGGGGATCATCAGTTGGAATCAACTTGTTAAAAATCGATGCGGCATATTTCTACTATTTCTTTTGCTGGCTGGAATCATACGAGCACTTTAGTGAGGTATGCTTTATGATACTTGGTTGTTCGGTGGATCCAAATTCGCCTATGGTTTTCTCTCCTCCCTAGGTGACTATGTTAATGTTTGAGAGGGGATATGGTTCGACTTCCCACAATTCTGCATTAATCAAATTTTCTCCCCTTTGATGGTTGTGCTCCTCCCATCTGGAAATTATCTTTGGGAAATCCTCTGTTACATGTGTGTTGACTATGCACTAAGAGAACCAAGGTCTCATGGGTAGTAGGCAGTCTCTTGCAACATGCCCCTCCTTATCACAATTTTAACAATGAATCAGACCTCTACCTCCTGTACTACCCCCTCTTATTCCTCCACCTCCTCATCCTCGAGGAGCTTCAATGATCCTATAGGCATAACAATCAAATCAGTCAACTAGGGTTTCTAATGCTCTACATTGATCAATGTGGTGATTTGGCGAGCCACAGAACTCATAGAAGACATTTTTTGAAACATTTAAATACTTCTATAATATTAGACATGTAGAAAAGTATATAACGCATCTATAATACCATGTATAAATTATATCAATGGAATCAATCTGATCATGTAATGTACTAAAACAAGATATTGAATCCTTCTACAATATTTGTGTAATATAAAACATGATCACTCAATCACATGCAAGTAAGAGAAAGGAAACTATCAATCACACAACACAAGATGTTCTTGTGGAAAGCACCTACTCAAAACCCCTATATAATATATTTTACATAGTCAAAGAATAATGAAACAATACAATGCTTTTTCACACCGAGAAAATCCTGCACTATCTTGATTGTCTCACTCTGATCCTGCTCAAAACTGTCTAGCAATTCTTAGGAAAATTTGACCAACACTTAGCCAATTCTCAGCCCTTCCTTAGCCCAACCTTGCTCACACAATCCCTAGGAAATTAATCCATATTAAATAGGATAATTATCCTTCCTTGACTGCGCAATCCCTATGGAGCCTTCCTCTGACTTTATAACTGCACCTGGGCAATTCGCCAAAAAATACAACTGATAGTTTACTTGTCTTAAACTCTTGTCTCAACTGGGTCTCCATCAAAATTGACATGCATGCAGCTATTAAACTTGGTAGATCTCTACTTTTGAATTAAATCTATTTTAATTCACTTGATCTTCCACTAGCTCATCGATCAGATAGAACTAGTTAAGTTGATTTTAACTCAATTAATGTGAGTTAATTGATCCCACTCCTACCACACTAGTGCTACAACTACAATTGAACCTTGTAAATAATAGAATCACTCTACATGCCTATCCTTTGACCCTCAACTCGAAATTCTTGAGCTAACTAAGTCTATCACACTTAGTTAACTATTACAAGTTTTTATGAGATAAGATTACAATTTATTTAAAAAATTGGTTGCACACTAATGTGTCGCTAGGATCCATCATTGTGTGAACTGTGATCCCACACTAGTGTGTGTGCATTTTCATGTTGTTTCTGGATGCCAATTTCATTGTTTCTTGTTGCAAATTTCAACACGACATAGGTGAGTGGGATGTCCATAGGTTCTGTAGATTTCACAATATTTGTTTGGAGTTGCACCTTGTTGATTAGGGAAGGCATGGAAATTTCTAAGTCAGGAATATAGAACTTGTGTACCAATATGTGAAACACTAGCGGTGGGAAAGGATGTGGAAGGCACCGCCAGTATAGAGGGAGTGCTCGCGCCCAGTAGTCTTGGGCACTTCATGGCGTTATGCCCCTCAATATGGAAGTTGGTACAACACATGTGCAATCATTCAAGTCGCATCAATTGCATGTCCCTCAGCTTCTCTGTAAGATCAGTGATTTGATGTCGCAGTCCTATGAGAGAGAAGGGGTTCTGGGAAACCATTCCTCCTTGGAATTCATGTGGGTATCCTTCCATGGCCTCAATAAGAGTTGCTTTCTCCAACGCGTCTTGCAGAGTATCAATCTTTTTTTTTTTTAGTCACCGGCATGCGGGTGAGTAGTAGTAGCGCTTCGATGAACCATTCCCGCTAATAATTGGGATAAATGGGGTAACTCAAATTTCCAATAGCATCCTTAAACATTTTCATCATCTCCCAAGTGGTTTATCCTTCATGCTACTTGATTTCCCATAGTTCATATAGCCATTGTTGGTTAGTCTGCGGAAGTTTAAACTCTTGAAAAAACTCCCACCAAACTTCGTCTATTATCAGATTTTGTTTTAATGTGGGTCGCGTAATGAACCATCTCAATGCTCTCTCACAGAGAGTTTTCTATAATTAATTCAGCTTCATGGCATATAGGGTTTAGCGAGCCCTCCAGATAGCCTCACACATGTACCAATGTTGTTAGAAATCCTCATTCCCTCTCCTAGAGAACTCAAGATACCGGGTAAAGAATCTCTCCATGTTACCATCCATGCATGGTTGAACCAGTGAGACAAGTATGAATCCTTGGGAATCGGGTTGCATTGATACTTGGAGACCTAAACTAAAACTACTATTTCTACCACCAAAGGTACTAGTCTTATAGTTATTATGTACTCTGTGGACCCTTATAACTTTAACTAGCTTGGATAAAAATTGACCAAGGTTGTGATAAAGTGCCAAGGGAAGGTCGAGGGAGTTTTACTTGAATTGTTGGGAAATGAGTCACTAGTCTTGGGAGACACATCATCCTCATAAAAAATATTCTCATATTGAAGTGCATGTCATTATCTGGGACCTCCTTTTGGAATGTAGGGTCTGATACATCTAGTATCTTCGTCTATGCTAGAAGAGGTAAATCTCTACTACTTCTCTCAACTTCTGACACTGAGGTGGTCCCAATCTCTCCTTCCAGACCAGGATTCACTCTATATCCATCCCATCACACCACAACTTTGGTTGACTTCCTTCTTCTTCTATTTCTCCTGGACTGCTTATCATCATTCCTACTAGGTGTAGCTCCCTTTGTTTTCTTTAGATCTCCTACAAAGCTTTCTCCTGTCATTCTTTAGTTATCTGCGCCCCCCTTTGTGCCCTGAGATATCTATAATTTTGGAAGGCATCCATGTCCATATCTCCAGCATTTTCATGGCTCTCAACCAAGTATCGTCCGTTCCCTCACACGCTTCCCCTGGTACTGGGGCTTTAAGCTGCCATGGTTGGGCTCTAGAACACCATCAAGTTCTCTTCTACCATTAAAAATTTAATACACAATGGGATATTCTTCAATAGTCTTCCCCACAACATTGACTTGAACACGGTCTCAACCTTGGAAAAGGACATATATCCCTCCACAAAAAACTCAATAATGTACCCTTCTAGAGTGGTTTCCACCTAGAAGGCAACATCTCGAGTTAGGTTTGTATTGAGTTTCTATAATTCAACAAGGTCAGTCTTAGTCTAGGTACAAGGAGATCTGTTCTGGCCCACTAGTTTTTTATTTTATTTTCATCCTTCACAACCATTGTAGAGGTCCTATGGGAACTTGCACCAAAATATCTTGTACTAGTCGCTTGTAGGATCCGCGTACAAAAAAAATTTCCTTCACCAGCTTTAACCTTTGGTTAAGTAGTTGTGCTTGTTGAGAGGTAAAACTTTGTACTTGTTCATGCCACCAATCTTTCAGATCCTTCTTAAAAATTCTAGACAACATGTTTCATATCCATTTGAGGAATTTCACGTCCCAGAAACGGAACCATTTTTTGGCGAAAAATTATAGAAGAGTAGAGACCCTAGGTTCAGGCACAGAGGCCAACAAAGGGTCTGCTATAGGCTAGTGTAACATCAAAATTTTCACCTTACTCAAAGAGAATAAGGGGTCTCACCCGAGGTGTGTCATGACCTTACTTAGTTAATGGATTGGAACCAAGCATTGAGAGGAGTCACCCAAAGGCTAATAGTTCCATTTAGCTTATAAATGGGACATTAGATGTATAACCATCATGAAAGAAAACCAACAAAGCATTCAAAGGAACATAGAGTATACACATGCATTCATAATAAAAATTTTAAAAGGTCCCCATAAAACCAACACAGGAAAATCCACAAACATCCCCACAACTCTCTTCCATTAGCTTCAGCCATCAGTACATCATTATATTTAGGTTTTGAGGCCTTTCCGATAGAAACAGGAAATTATAACATAGACTAATTTAGGATCAAGTAAACACAGAACTATGTTAATCCTATACTTAGTGACAACATTTCGGTATACAGACCTTCTATATTTATTTTTCCTTTTCCTTAAGATTTTATGCACTCCACTCTCCTGAAATGTTGGTTTCTTCCTCGAATTCCATGTCATTTCCTTCTCAGCTACTTATGTTTCTTAGTTGCGGTTGCTTCCTTTATTGTTTTAGCTCGGTTGTGACTAAATGCTTCCTTATTTTCCTTGGCCAACATTCTGCAACTGAAATACCTTAGTGGGTTCCTTCTTCTTCCTCAGTTTCTTTCTTTGTGCTTCCTCGTCAGTCAGATATGGTAAAAACGTGTAAAAAAATTTCCCCCAAAATGAAGGACCCAATAGTTGTATACCATGTAGATGTGCCTATGCATTTCATATGCATTGTTGAAGGCGTCATTGTTGGTTCCTTTTAACCAGATAACCTTCAGGTTATGTATAAACTTCCCTCTTATTCCTTGGTTTCTTTCTTTGTGCTTCCTCGTCAGTCAGATATGGTAAAAACGTGTAAAAAAATTTCCCCCAAAATGAAGGACCCAATAGTTATAGACCATGTAGATGTCCCTATGCATTTCATATGCATTGTTGAAGGCGTCATTGTTGGTTCCTTTTAACCAAATAAACTTCACGTTATGTATAAACTTCCCAAACCCCAATTGCAGTAAAATGTTGCATTCATTAAGGATTTTACCAAAAAGGAATGTGTTATATTTGGAAAAAGGATGCATGAATTAATTAAACCATGCAGTACAAGTGACCAAAAATTTAAACAGGAAGCTTTCGAAGACTATTCCATTGCTCGTCTAAGTTCAAGTCAATCTTTTTCCATTGACATGCTCTGTAGGATTTTCAGCAGAAATAATGCTACACATTTTCCTTTAGACTGAGTTCCCCTTATTCATAGAGATTTTGAATGATTTTCCTTCAATTGGGCTAAAAATTTATCTGAAACATATGCAAGGAGTTTCAACATTTCAGAGCCTCCTAAAATCATAAATACAATCCTCCTTTTTACATGTCAACCTACACTATGGACGATATTTGTTTCTTGACTTCCTTTCGTGACTATGGGATGGAAATTTACCCCCTCTACCCCACTGCCTATCCATATTTATGTTTATGTACTTTTCATATAACTCTTGGAAGAGTCTTGGTGGTTTGTATTTTAAACAATGATGTTAATGTTTGTAATCTCATGTGTACATAACATATATATGAAATTAGTGTGGTGATTAATGGCACTTATTGTGTGGGCCTCTTCGTATTTGTGTCCCAACTTCGTGGCACCACTTGTATTCATGCGGTTTAACCTGGAGACTTGTGTAAACCCTAGAATTGATGGTTGCAATGGTGCCTTTGTCAATCGATAGTTGTCATTGTTAGGGTTCCAACTTTTCTTATAATGACTTTGTTCTCGCCACTCTTCCAGTATTATTTTCCATTGGGGTTTGCAAAAATAGCTATACTTTGTTCTAATGTCCATCTAAACTTTGTTATTCTCTACGAAACAAAACAATTAAACCATGCCCTTTCTCCAACTTGGTTTAATCACTTTTGGGTACAAAAAAAATATCTTGTGTTTTCAGTGGCCAGTTAAGCATATTGTAGGTATGATGTGATTCTACACATGTATGAGTTATTTTATTTTATTATTGATGATTCTATGTTTACTTTTTCTATTCAACATTTCTTTGTTGATACCAAGTGTTTACAATTGTACTCTCTCTTCCTTCCTTGTCTAATTTCGACAATAGAATTATATAGCAATTTCAAGTGTCTGAATTTGTCTTAACAATGTATAATGTCAATTTTTCTTCAGGGTTATACTGGCCTTCATTTACAAACTAATGATTTTTGCCCTAATTAACTTCTCACCTTAATTTTGCAAATATGCAAGAATATTTTTCTTAAAAATAATATGCCTTCTCCATCATTTATTACAATGAAAGGAAATATTTTTTATTCAACCCTATTCTTATTCGATCCAAGCTCAGGTGTTTCCATATTCACTCTTATCATAGGTTAGTTCAAGGAAAAATGGGTTTTGCTCTTAAATAGGTAAATTAATCATTCCTTAGTAGAACTAAAATTCTTCATAGTTTGTATTAACCCTTGGCCAGTTTTACCAGTTATGGTTTTAAAATAAAAACTTAGATGGAACCTTATGGTTTTGTTCAATCTGAAGTAAATTATTTATCTTGAATGTTTATACATGTCTCTTTATAAACATTGTGACTAGTTTATTTTGCACAATTTGCTTTCGAGTACCAACCCTTACATGATTAAAGTTTTTTGTATTTACTTTTAGTGTAATATTGTTCATGTTTACGTGTTGAGCCACGACCGCACTCACTAAAAACCTATAAAGGTATACTTTATCTTTATCATAAAATTATTAAGTTGTTTGTTTTTATTTTAACTCATTTTTCCTTAACAAACCTTGGACTTCAACCCTGAAATCCCAATCTTTTGTAGATTTTGAGCAACTGGAGGAATTTGAGACAAATTATTTTGTGTTTGTAACATATAATCTAGTTTATTTTAAAACTAAAAACTTTTTTTGTTTATTTATATTAATAACACTCTTTTTATATCAATTCCAATAAAAGTTTAATTTCCACTGCAGGGAAATTTGACATGAAACTACAACTTGTAGATGTTCCTGCAGGTAATTGTTTCGACACAAATCTATCATTATTTTAATAATGGGACTATATATATATATATATATATATTACCCATATAAACTTAAATTTTATTCCTCTGTAAATTTTTCAGGTATAATTCGGTACTGGACAATTTTGAAACTTTTTCATTTGAGTGGGTCTTAAAGCCTTTCCATAACTTATATTTAGATTTAGCCTCCTTCCTTTACAGGTTTGCAGACTCGCTCCTCTGGTAATTTCCTCTATAGGATATTGGTTCTCTCTTGTTTTTGTTCTGAGCCATGGAAGTTGATATGATTTACTTACCCTAAGGAGGATTATATTGTCATGGACAATTATTACTTTGCTCATTTTATTATAAGACTAAGGTCAAAATCCTTCTCTCAAAATATTATTCCAATGTAATATTTGTATAGGTCTATTCAACCTCATAATTTAAAATATCGTTCTTATAGCTTGTGTTATAAACCAAATTTCAGTTACTGTTTTCAATTAAATATATCTATTAATTTCTTGTTTATCTTCAATTGTTTTCATTATTTTTCTCCATAGAACTTGATTCTAGAATAATAATAATTCTATGGAATTTTCTTATGTGTATTGAAGCCATAAAATTTGGTTATATTCTAAATTTAGGTTACCTATATTATATAATAGGTTTTCATGGTTAAATCTTCTAGATACAACTTCCTATCATAATTCAAAATATCTATTCTATCCTTTAAATATGGAATTAGAGAATAAGGGTACAATTTATATTTTCTTTAGTTTTCTACTAGGTGAGATTGTCTTCAGTCATTAATTTTAATTTTCCATTATGTTATGGTTATACTATTGTATATCCATACTTATTTGTAAAAAGAATAAATATTGTTAACTTGATATATTATGCCTATGTTATAATTTGTCTTCAATACACAAGTCTCTAATGTAGACCTGTAATAGTTACTCTAAATTTCTTCATAATTAAAATAAGATATATATAACCATTAGTAACTATCTACTCTTAGGCTATTCTAGGAGATAAATCCATGATACATAATTCACTATTTTTATTTAAATGTAAAAATAGTCTAGAATTTCCATTATTCTAAACACAATTTCCTAAACCAGGTTTAATATTAAATAAGGAAATTTCTATGCTCTTTATATTTCCTTTAAACTGAGTGTACACACATAATACTTCATAAATACAATATTTTCACAAATCAAAGATTCAACTAGAATAATTAATTCAACAAATACAAACACCAGTTCATTTATGCGCCCTCATTGCAGAATTCGGCTACGCTATTGATAGTTACTAAAACATGAAACAATTAAAATACTGACTTGTTAGTTATATTCTAGAAGTTAAGTTTGGAGCTATTAGGCTCCACCCAACCATGACTCTTTTTCCCTCAAAAGGGTTCCCCCGAGCCCCTAGGTCTACAAGTTCCACTCTGAAGAAGAGAGTGTATTCAGAATATGATCCATAGTTTCATATTTTATATACACTCTCTTCTTCAAATTTGAACCACGGAAGCTTACAAACAAGAAGTTCCAATCTCTTAATTGTTGACGGAAGACTTTGAATTTTAGCTAAGTATTTTCAGGTATCTTTTATGACAATAATCCTGAGGCAACCACCTTAATTCCCTTGGTTCTAAAAAATTTTCTCATATGGAGGTTTGTTCCCTTAATTCTCTCAAAAAATTAACTTATTATATATATGAGCTAGGTAAACAAAAATATGAAATTAACTATTTTACTTCAAACATACCTACATATTCATTGAAAGAAATTTTGGAGTTGTTGTCACCCATTTCGTAATTTGTTACCATTTATGAATGCTAGATTTCAGTATTATATAAGCTACAATCACAATCACATACCTCTTTTCCTATTTCATTATAGAGGTATCTTAGCTTCTTCTTCATCCTCATTCATAACAAGATGATGACTCTACAAATAAGACAAAGAGTACCTCAATTGCTCTTGCCATAAAGAGTACATCTACAAGCTATGAGTTTCTCAGGGATTTCAATTGAACTTTATGTTTCATACCCTTATGTGTGCCAAACTTGGGCCTTGGTGTCGTGATGATTCTGGGTATATTCAACGATGTAGGTTGCCCAATGCCACTTCCTACAACATTAAAATAAGAATACTTAGGCTTCGTCTTCTGTTTCACTTTTGGATTTTGAACAAGAGTCCATAATTCCTTGGCTTGTGTTCTTCATGAAATTTGACCTGGAGAGTGTTTAGACAAGAGTAACCCACTACGATTTTTCTTACTACCAATTGTTTCTTTCAATAAAATTCAATATATTTTATCTCCCTTAAGTCGTAACTACATGATCATTTCACCATTAATATGGTACAAATGCTTATAATTTTGATAGTACTTTCCATTAAGGTGTGAAAATATGTTTGACACTAAACTCTTTTTTGAACAGATCTAGTGGTTAATTTCATTTAAACGTGAAATGACTTCCAATCTATGTGTTAACCACAATAAATTTGATTATCCTTAATTACCTGTGTTAACTCTTGGATTACATGGATTAATAGTGATTTTGTGCTATGAAATGAATTTGTTTTTGTTATATAACGTATGAACTTTACTTTTTTCATTAATCCATGACTTTATCACTTTATGATGAGTCGTTTTAGTTGTTAAGCTAGACAGGCGATATAGATAAGCTGTTTTAAACCCTTATGACAGTGAAATGTGTCAACTGGAAAAGGAGCTACAACAATTCTTACACTTAATGACATAAAGATCCTCGTCTCATGGGAATTCGCGAAAAGAAACAAATCATTAAGCCTAATGTGGCTATTGTACTCCACCTGGCACCTTAGGTTCTATATCGCCATATGTCACCTGTTTTGACTAGATCAACATGCATAAATCGTGTATTGCAACTCCCATGTCTCCCTATTTGGGGCGGCATGTCATCACTTTGTGCACTGTGCCTACCACAATCGTTGTTGCCAGCTTAGTTTAATTAAAACCTACAAAATGTCAATTTTCACGTTATTCTACATATTTTTCTTGTTCTGCGACAACGTTTTATTGAAATGTCACATAAGCTCAATTGACCTCCCGTAGTGTGGATTAATGCATATTAAAAAAATAATTAAGGCTTAATTCATTGATTAAAAAGTGCTCCATTGTCGGTACAAGTATGTCTTTTCAACATTTATTGGGTGAATCGGCATGTAATCATGACATCGTTCGAGCCATTGGGGGTAATCCAATAACAAAGTGCAAAGGGATACACAACCAATATCCATCGCAACATGTTGCAAAACGAGAGGTGTCATCACGTACCAAAAAACATGAGGAAGGGACTATGGTACTATGAAACTATCCCACTTGTTTATTTAAATTTTGTCTATTAACAAAATTCAAGCTATTGAAAATTATTCTTACCATAGTTGATACAATAGAAATGATTATTGGTGTCTTAGATCATGTTGTTTTAGAGTCTCCAATCCTTCACTTGTTTGCTAATAGTCTTCACTTCTTAATTAGAGTATTTAATTGCATACTTTGAGTCTTCAATTACATACCTTTGAGCTTATCCTTGAATTATTTTCTTATAGAATAACTTGTGTTATGTTTATAGGCATGAATATAACTCATTGCCTTATGACATGGTTGATGATAAAAACTTGTTCCCTCTTCAATGGATAATGAAACTTGTGCTTTTTTGGAGTGGATAATTAAATGAATGTCTTCTTATTTATGAATTTGATCATAAATTAGTCTCTAGAAGACTTCAAAGATAGTGTTGAGGGTTGTTAGTTAAAAAATAGAATGCTTTGTACAAATTATATACAATAACCACCAAGCTTTTGAAAAATAAATAATGATACATGTTCACCTTGTATGTATCCTCTTTATATCAATATTTTATCCTAATAGGTAATCACTAACAATTTTGAACATATTTTACAATATATTGATGATTCTAATAATCACTTGGTAGGTATTTTTATTAGGAATTTTTGTTATCCAAATTCTTGGTTTTCCAACAAAAATTCATGTCTAGATTGTGTCAGTAACCTAGTTTCTCAAATAGAATTTTTATTTTTTATTTTTTGATATATATTTTTTACTTATTTTATTTTTTTGAAAAAATCAATTCAATATGGAAGAGGAGTAGGAGTATTATTCCCTTCACCACAAATTTCATATCGGCTTGTTGAAATAGTAGGAAAATAAAATTATTTTAATCAAAATATCTATTATACAGTTTCAACATGTGGCCATTGACCATAAATTAAACTCCTTCCTCACCAATTGATTTTATATGAACAAACTCATTATCCTACACTTATTTGATATCATAAGGGCCAAGACAATGACTGGTGAATTTATCCTTCAATTCCTTAAATATAGAATAAAAAAGCAAATCCAAATCACCATGTTTGAAGTATCTTTTCTTAATGAAATTGTCATGTCGCTTCATTTTTATTTTTGAACCAAAATAGTGTTGGATATATCCTTGTTAAATTTCATCTAACTCATTTAGTTGCACAATTCTTTGTTTCCTAGCTTGATAATAGTCCTACTACGTCCATGATACATGTATGAAGAAGTGTTGGTTCATAGAGATTTTGAATATAAATGAAATATCCCAAGTATATTGTTACATAGATGAAACACTAGATCGAAGAGTAGAACATGAAGACACAACTTGCTTCTCCAAATAATTATCTATCTCTTATGCACTACAAGAGAAGCCAACGCAAGACTCCTGAAATCCAAGCCTCTAGATTGAGTTATGAGGAGCTATTTATAACAAATCACAATGACTTTTGAGATTCCTCGTGACTCTTCAACTCCTATGAATTTTCATATTCTATACATGAATTATTACATTCCATATGTGGTTTTTCACATTCCACATGTGTCCCTTGGAATTCATTGCATGCAACTTATTACAAATGACAAATTACATATGAGACGATGGCTATATGAGACAAAACTGAGAATAGGAAAAAGTCATATCAAATTGAAAAATCATTTGCTTCCTCATGGAGCTCATTGGTGATGTATATGTGCCATGCCCTGAACTCCATAGATATGACTTTGACCCGAACCAGCAAGCCCGATGGATACCGCATCTTCACTTCTAGTGCCTCTGTCAATATGGTCTTGGAGCTTGATAGTACATTATTCCACAGCCATGAGAGCTTCATGTGAGCTTTGACTGATGCAATGGCATACTCTAGAATAATGTCTTTGTTGATCTCCAAGCCTTCCTACTTTGATACTATTACACAGTAATTTGTCACCGTCCCTGCAATCCCCATCTCGCCCATTGGAGGGTCGTTTATGTGATAAATAAGTAGTGTCATGCCTTGCAAATACCATCATTGCATCCCTTTCCATGAGGACAGCATTCCTTTTGTTGATCATTTCCTGAGCAGACCCCTAAAAACACCTATTTTTTCCTTGGCGTTGGTAGCCCGTTATGTACTCGCGCCAATGAGGAAAATTAACACTGAGCCCGCGCCAATTGGCGCTCTGTCCCAGTTAAGCACCCGCGCCAATCTACTTATGGAAAGTTTTTTAACAAAAGAGGCGAAGTTTCAATTATAACAACTTCGTGGATGAGTCATGAGGAGTGGTTTCGACTGAATAACCACAGCCTTCCTCCTTTGGCCTCTTGTTTCCACCTTATGGGGAACCTCCCAAGGGATAAGGTCTCCCTTCCACTATTGTAGCGATCCCAACCTCCTCCTCTCCTCTATAAATATAGCCTTCATCCATTGATGAAGGGGCTGAATGGTTGAATGGTTGAGTCTCCAAGAGCCTTCATAGCCTAAAGAATGTTGCAATAGTCCTCATAGAGCCAAATCAATAGCAAGGAGATTGATGATCGAAGAGAGAGGCTTGTCCCTACTCCCAACAAGCTTTACCGAGATGTATTCCGCTGACGACCCGCCAAAGGAAGGTTCAGCGTCAGAGCCTGGTTGTATTTTCCTTTGTATGAATTAATGATAAGCGAATTTGGTTATGGTTCCACTCGTATTGTTCATTATGATCATGATTTGTGTCTTCTCTAACTGATCATAATTGCATATATCGGGTTTTATGCTTGTGTTTGTCATGTTTCTTGTGTGTGCAGGTGTTCGATCGCAGCTAGCGAGAGGATTGTGATCTGCTGGAGCAAGGAAACGGGAGCGCCATCTTCTCTACAAACAACAGCGTTGGATTCAAGGTAATCCTTCTTCGCCATTTGGTTTATTGCAATTAGGAACTTGCACCTTAGCGTGATACGATTGTTGCTAGACCTGATCTGGGCTAGTAGGGATCGCCTCTGTCCGCAGAGGGGATTTACCTCTACAACAAATTGGTGAATCCGCTGGGGAGTTAGCTTGTTGTTTGCTTTATAAACTACAGACGAAGCCTGAAGTTAGCCAGATAGCCTTCGAAACGCTCTTGCTCTGCATTAGCGAAAGTAGATGAACGCTGCTTCAGTCAATCTCCGGTCTAGTTTATGAACTGAACACTTGGAGTATTGTCTTGTCTTTCGGTCGATTCTTGACTTTTCTTGCTTGATCAGCTCTTTTAGTTGGCTCTTTTCATGTCTTTGACTTTTGGTTTGAGCTTCAACATCACTGGTTTGCATCTTGGATTGCTCTTTTTATTTTTTGCATAGCAAACTTGACTGGCGTGCTTATTACCCTGACAGTCGCGCCAATTAGTGCTAGTTGCCAGTTTACTACCCGCGACAATCCTGTTATGGCGCTAGTTTCAGCCTGACAGTCGCGCCAATGCTGTGAGGTGCTAGGGTTTGCTTGGTTTTGAGCTTTCTGAGCTTGATCTGTGTGTTTGGTTTCATTTTTACGACTTCTTGAGTGTTCTGGAGCCTTGTTTGACTGACTGTGACCTTCGTCCTTTGGTTTTTTGCCCGTTTCTATCGATTTTACATTCTAGCACTAGGGCATCTAGGTGTTATAGTGTGTCGAGCCTACCTTGGGAGTTTTTGGTTTCTATCTGTTCAGTCAACCTTGTGATTTCTTCTTTGCATTCGTTTGGTGGTTGTCTGTCGTTTTATTGCATTATTTGAGTGATTGGATTCTTCTTCATTCGAATTTCGCCTTGTCTCATTTTGGGCCTAGATTACATAGTTCAATTGAGTCTTTTAGTGTCTTTTGATTTAAGGGACTTTTTGTCAATTTGAGGTTTGATTGTGTGCTTGCATTGAGTGAAATTTGATTGTTTTTACTCTTTTACTTTCTCTTCTCAAATTTCTTGTTTCGTTAGTTTTCATTTTGTTTAGTGCACTTTGCTCTTAAACACTGAAAATACAAAAAAAAATCTCTTTTGCTTTTTATTAGTTAGTGTGAATTAAATATTTTCTCTGTTATTAGTGATTAGTAACTTGGGAAGAAAAGTTTTTAGTTTCCATTAGCTGCATTAGAGACATTACTGGTTGTTGTCTGATCATTTTGTTATTTTTTTAAAAGCTCTTAACTCTCTCGTAATTAGCTTTCATCGAATGAAATGATATACTGTGGCATGTAGTGTGCATTTAGGATATTTTGAGACATAACACTCGCTAAGGCCTAAAAACTGAAACATAATTGAAGATAAACATTAAAATTTATTCAATTTACACTAAGGCAGCATTGGAACATTAACGAAATATTTAGAGGTCTAGGCTAGAGACGTGTTCTGGTGTCTTTAAACCTAGTAGCTGTCGTTCGCCTCTTGGCTTTAAACAACACTAGTACGGACTTGTGCTCCCCGTACCATCACGTATATAAAGGGAGACCCCACTAGGTTTCTATCCTTTATCCATAGGAAGTCGAGTCTGCCGCCCTATACCCGTGATACACCGAACACAACATTCGGGGAGATTGCCTACACGTACGTCAAGTCCTTGGTTGATTTCTCTTTCATTTTTGAAACCAAGGTGTATATTGCAGTTCACGGTTATTTAGTACACCCTTTGCCTAGAATTCCAGAGCAGTCATTTCGATATTTTCTGACTCATTAAATTTGAAAGGATCATCAAGCGCTTTTCCTTTCACGCTTGTTTCCAATCTGAAAGCGATAGAGTCACCTTTTGTCTGTTTCTCGACTCTTAAAAGATGAAACAGCAGATTTTTGTTTCAATGTTTTAAAAATTAACTGCCCATGAAATATTCCCAGTTAAAGTTAGTTTCCTTAGGGTGTTGTTTTGGGTCGTTTCCGATGGCAAATTTTCCAGAGTTCACCAACCAAGGAATCCCCTCCGATGGAAATCCTGGTCCTTTTCCTCTTTTTGGAAATGTTGGTGCTCCTTACATGGCAACATTGTCCCATCCTGGGTTAACTGTTGGGTTGCCTGTTTGGTTGTTTTCAACCTCTGTGGTCCTAAATTTCCCGCCTACTATTCAATCAGTTCCTCCGCCTGAACAACGTCATGTTGATTCCAAGGTGGACCTCTCCCCTTCTTCGCCTGTTTCTGCGTCCTCCTCTTTTACTTCGCCTGGTGAAAGTCTGGATTCGAGTAACCAGGTGGCTAAGAAGAAGAAGAAGAAGACAAACAAGAAGAAGTCCGATAAGAAAGAGGCTAAAGCTACCGCTACTGCTTCTGAAACACCTCCTCTTGATAAACCTTCCAACCCTCCATGGAAAGTCAAGTTCCCTTGCATGTTGTGCACTGGAGACCATCTTCTTCGAGATTCCCTGGTATTCCCAAGGTGCTCGAAGTATGGTCCAACGGTCGTCCACCATTTCCTTTGGCTTCTGGGAGTCAGGTTGGGGGCACGTCTTCAACTGGTACTGGAAAAGCTCCTAAGAAACAGGGTAAGCTCACCAATCCCTGTAAGTTGTGTGAAGGGCATCATGCCATTCACCTTTGTCCATATATGGATGAAGCCAAGCGAGTTTTGGACAACTCAGTTGTTTCTGCGTCGTGCCTTCCGGCTGGTTACAAATAGCTTTCTTTGATTCCTCCACCAGCTGATTCTACGATTGGTCAAGAGTCATCCTTGGTCGATCCCGCTCCCTCGGAAATTCAGAGTTAGGAATCCATTCCCGACCAACCATTGGTCGTGGGATCGGTTGAGCTGGCCCCATCTGCGATGCACCAGGTCTTTTCCGTTGAGAGTGGATCTCACATCCCTCAGGTTCTTCTTGTTTCTTCATATTCCTCATATTTGGACAAATATTCTCCTATCCCTATACCTCAAGAAGTTGCTCCTCCACCTCCCGTGATGGAGGTCCCAGAGGATACTCCTCCCACCTTCGAGATGGAGGTCGTGGAGGATGCTCCTTCTTCTTCCGTAACACCAGGGGAAGACCATCTCGGTTCGATGGTAGCCCCGTACCTCGGATTGAGTCACCATGCCGGGAGGCATGCTTACTTTTTCAAGCATAGTTTGTTTCCCTTTCAAGCTTGTGTAAAAATGAAACCGGTTTCAAGCATAGTTTATCTTTGTTTCAAGCTTGTGTAAAAATGAAACCAACTTCAAGCAGAGTTTCTTGATTTCAAGCTTGTGTAAAAATGAAGCCTTTCCCATTTTACCTCTTGTGATTGCCATTTTATCAGCCTGTCTTTGCCAGATAAGCCTTGGTTTTTTCATTCCATCGTCACTATCTGCTTGGCCGATTATATGCCTTCACTTGGTTGTTTTTACCCGTTCCTGAGGAACCGCTGCGATGAGTGGTCTTGTTAGCCGGCTTCTTAACCTTTACTTGTTCTGAGCAATTCCACCATTACCGGAACCAGTTGCTACCCCTTATACCACTCGTTCCTCCAGGAAGAGTCATCTTTCAGCTCTTTTCTGACTCTCTAAACATGACAAGATTGTCGAGTCCCTTGTCATTTCGATCTCGTTAAAGTGACCACGAAACGACATCTACCCAGTATACGTTTACCCCTTTTTTGGGCTGGGATAGATTACTTACGAAAAAGGAATACCCTAGCCTATCGCGACTAGGAGGTTTTCTCAGACATAGTTTTCTACCTTTTCGGATCTGAGGAACTATTTACGAAAAGGATCATTGGATTTTACTTTTCTGCTGTCTTTCCAAACTCTCTAAACATGAAAAGACACCGAGTTCTTCCCTTGTCATACTCATTAAACCCTGATGACATTGGATTAAGTCGTAATGACGATATTTGAGTTTCTCCTTCCTAGGGCTCGTTAAATGTACTAGGTTGGGTTTTTCCGAAGGACGAACTTATATGACAAGAATATGGTATCCTCTTCAAGCTTGTGTAAAAATAAAAAGGTACTCGCTAGGAATGGTGGGGAAAAATGGAACCAACATCATTGTCGTGTTGGCAGTATGTCGCTCTTGAACATGGCACTGCATTGCGTGCAAATGTCGATTGAGGTTGTCTACATCTCGTTTTCACTTGCCTCGATGGGTTTTGGGTGATCCTTTTGACCTCTCATCTTTTCTTTGCCTCGTCATCATGACCTCGATATTTTGATGTCAAAGAAAATCTTGCCAAATCCTTTGTCGTGCCGCCGATATGTTCAAGAGAAGTTGACCTCTTGCAAGTTTCAACCTTCCTCTGATTCTCATTTAAATCTTGATTCACAAAGACATTATGTTCCTCTGTCTCACGTCGATGATGTGGGAAACACTATGGCCCACCTTCGATCAAGGTCGCTTTCTGTCGAATTCAGCTCATTATCCAAGAAGCTGATCTAGAGACTCCCTTCTGGTACCTTGGAGCCTGCATGCCTCAATGGCAGGTTCTTCGCATTCGACGTGAGGTTTTCATCATTGGCTTCCGACTGAGTGATTCTACGGGTGTTCGACGCCGGCCTCCGTTCTGTCATGGTGCTACCTATAGTACCTTGAGGACCATTGTCATTATTGGTGGTACCTCTCGCGTCTGTTAACAGCTTTCATCATTGGCTGGTAATCAGACGATGTTCTTGCATGTTCGACTTCAGCTCACTTATTCACATGATTGAACTTGTATTTTATTCGGGTCGAGATGGAGCGCAAGACCCTGGGTTTTGTCTGTTGGAATCCAGCCTGCGATTTTGTGGATTATTATGATTGGTTGCATGACTCATTCATTGGATGGTTGCGACCATACCTGAGTCTATTTATCGATCCCTACTGGATGGCTGCGTCCACCTTGGATCTGGATTATTATATACTCTATTATGGATGGCTGCGCCCATACCACATATATCATGTATTTGAGATATCAGTTGTACTTCTCTACGTAGGTTTTCTGACGGTAGTGTTTTCAGTTGGACACGTTCTCGTAAAGCATTTCACCCTTCTCTCTCTTTCAAGCCTCATGCTTTAGGGGGCATCTGTTACACAGTAATTTTTCACCATCCCTGCAATCCCCATCTCACCCATTGGAGGGTCGTTTCTGTGATCAATAAGCAGTGTCATGCCTTGCAAATACCATCATTGCATCCCTTTCCATGAGGACAACATTCCTTCTGTTGATCATTTCCTGAGCAGACCCCTAAAAACACTTGTTTTTGCCTTGGCGCTGGTAGCCTGTTATGTACTCGCGCCAATGAGGAAAATTAACACTGAGCCCACGCCAATTGGCGCTCTGTCCCAGTTAAGCACCCGCGCCAATATACTTATGGAAATTTTTTTTTAAAAAGAGGCGAAGTTTCGATTACAACAACTTCGTGGATGAGTCATGAGGAGTGGTTTGGTAGGGTCCTTTGACCTTCCTCTGTGGCCTCTTGTTTCCACCTTATGGGGAACCTCCCAAGGGATAAGGTCTCCCTTCCACTATTGTAGGGATCCCAACCTCCTCCTCTCCTCTATAAATATAGCCTTCATCCATTGATGAAGGGGCTGAATGGCTGAATGGTTGAGTCTCCAAGAGCCTTCATAGCCTAAAGAATGCTACAATAGTCCTCATAGAGCCAAATCAATATCAAGGAGATTAACGATCGAAGAGAGAGGCTTGTCCCTATTCCCAACAAGCTTTACCAAGACATATTCCACTGACGACCCGCCGAAGGAAGGTTCAGCGTCAGAACCTGGTTGTATTTTCCTTTGTATGAATTAATGATAAGCGACTTTGGTTATGGTTCCACTCGTATTGTTCATTATGATCATGAGTTGTGTCTTCTCTGACTGATACATAATTGCATATATCGGGTTTTAATCTTGTGTTTGTCATGTTTCTTGTGTGTGCAGGTGTTCAATCGCGGCTAGCGAGAGGATTGTGATCTGTTGGAGCAAGGAAACGGGAGCGCCATATTCTCTACAAACAACAGCGTTGGATTCAAGGTAAGCCTTCTTCGCCATTTGGTTTATTGCAATTAGGAACTTGCACCTTAGCGTGATACGATTGTTGCTAGACCCGATCTGGGCTAGTAGGGATCGCCTCTGTCCTCATAGGGGATTTACCTCTACAACAGATACTTTCTTGATTTGTTCTATGTATTGCCTTGTATCCTGGAAGATGATTTCCCTTCCTCTAATTTATTCAAGTGATCATACCAAATGCATCCCATGTTTCTATGCTAGAGACTTAATACCATTTTGCAGATGACCATAAGTGATAATGGTGTTAGTTTATTATTCTCCAAGACGATTGTAGTTCTGATGGTGGAATCTCAGTTGTACTCAGTCCATTTCAGCAGCAATCCCGTCTTTTCTAACCAACTGTTGCGGAGCATTCAGATACTTGGCAGCCCATTCCTAAAGTTGATTAATTTCTCTGCTTGCCACTTCTAGGAGCTTCAAGACTTCTTGCACTTTCTTCTAAATTTCAATGAGGGGAGGGATCACTTGTTGTAGAAGTATCATCTCATCATATAACCATACCATGATGTCCTCCATTGGCCCGAGTTCCTCCTTCATGGATGATGTAACGTATAGCTCACTTCACAACTACCCAAGTAACCGGTCAACCAGGGTAAACATGAGCTAAGGGAATTTAAGATTAGACTCAACCTCCTTGGTGACTTTAAGGAAGTGGAATCAACGTGGAAAACCATAACACATGCTCCCTACACCTACTACAGGACCCCCAGAGGCTATCACAGTCGTCAATCTGACTTATCCTTGGGTCCCACTGAATTTTACTAAATAAAACCCCAGGAATCTCCCTTGATATGGGCAAGGGTGCATCTGGGAGGCTCTAAAAGCTCCCACGGCATAGCCATGCATGTGTCCAGGGAATCTTTTACCTAGACTTGTGCCTACATCCGCAGGATTTAAGGCACTTTTTAAGCCCAAAAACCCAAACATTTTCCAGAACTTCTAGTAGCTTCCCAAATCCATAAAACGCGTGATTACAAGGCTAATGAACCAAAAACTAACTCTAGGACTAGGCCTGACCATCACCAATCGAGACTGACATTCTATAAAATACTTGGCATGAATGAAATCTACAGGTCTAGGATACTAGACAGAGCGCAAATGACTGAAAACTCTCGAGATACATTACAAGAAGGATCACCACCCTCTTCCTTGAACTGATATGACATTAATTAGGTCTTGCACCCATTATATTAACATTTACAAGTAAATACATGAAATAACCATGACATGAACCAGTCATTTAACCATGCTTATAACACACATAAAACCATGGAAATAACAATGAAATAGCAGCCATTAACTCCATACATTAATAAGTTCAAAATCAATAGAACTTAGCTTCCATTAAACATAGGCAATGACCAACCAGGTTCAGGACTTCCACGTACCACCCGACCATAGACATGGTTGAGGCAAATCTCTTCAGACAGCACCCCCGTGCCATATTCCGAGCATGAATGTTGGATCTCATGGATAAACCAATCCAAAAAAAATAAGGGAATCTAGAGGTTAAACCACCTACACCGTCACCATACCGTGATCACACCAAAATCGGTGCTCCGATAAAAAAACCGAATTTAGCTTGGAATGCTTTAGGAATCCATCACTATCCTTGATGAATTTTATGTCTCCCTATCTCTTAGTATTTACCGCAATCCAAAAACCATATCACTAGGCCCTAAACTGAGACACCACCCTCAGACTTTACTATGTATCCCACAAAAACTAGTCAAGGGATTCCTAGGCCTTTGTGAATTTTCCTTGAGGCCACCTTCGCCCCAGATTTCAAAATCCATCTAGCAATTCCAAAGATCAAAACTAAGATCAAAATACCAACACACCATGGCATCCATAAAAAGGCAAGGCAAGGCTAAAAACCAGTGTCAAAACCTAGAAAAAGCATGCCACCGACCACAAGAGAACCAAATACCAACATGCATAAGTCATGCATGTCCAAACTAGCTAGGAAATCACACATGCAATATGTTACCTGCAAGTATTCCCACTAAAGCTACTAGATCCTTCTCTTCCTTGCTTTATCTTTGATTACCTTTCCTTTCCTTGTCCTTCCTTTTCTTGATTTCCTCTTTCTTCGCTCAATGTTGAAATGCTCCAAGAAAACTCAAGTATCCAAGAGTGTGACAGAGAGATAATAATTAGAGAGCTCAAAATTGAACTAACAAAAGCTTGATCCAAAAATCTTAACCAGCCAAAAGCTGGCCAACTGATCCGCATAAGCCTTGTTATCAATGAGGCCTCTATTTTTTTCATTTTCCATTATTTTCCTTCATTTTCCTCCTCACATGAAACATGTGACCTTTCACCTTCCTTTTCTCCTATTTTCCAATATTTTCATATATAAAATTCCAATAATACTTTTTGCCTCTTCCAATGCCTTTACCATTTCCTTTTGCCAATTTCCTTTAGCCATAATAACCAAAATGACCACCTGCTAGGATTTTTTGCCCAAAATTCAGCTTGGAATTAGTGTCCTTTAACCATGGTCTTATTTTGACTTTATTAACTTTTATTACATGAACTTTTAACTCGGGCCTATTATAGAACCCTCCCCCTTGGGAGGACAACATCCTCAGTGTTCAATGACACCTACAAACTAGCAAACCGCTGAAAATAAAACATACTGCCTATGGAGATTTATAACACAGCTCGTTGTAGTATTTACAATGACATCCATAAATACAACCATACTATCTATGGAGCTTTATAAATCCAGCTCGATACAGTATTTACAATAATATACACATATGCACATTTTCTCAACCAGCAAATAAAAGGATACAGTGGATGTATTTGTAACAAAGGAATCCAGAGGTTCACACCTCGTCTCTTAAAGCAATACCAAGGTTCACCTCCTTCCCAGAAAGTCTAGAATCCACTGCCAAATTCAAATCTGCATCCAAGGTTTGACACTACAATCCTGTGCAACATGTCCTCTTAATGAACAATTATCAGCTCATTGTTCCAGGGCACACTCCCAATGTGTATTCGATTCCTTCTAGAAATTCTAATGATAAAAAAAATACATCCTTGGCCTTCCCTTCTCTGCTACACAGTCCCTCGGGAAATCTGGTCACCCCCTTCCGTGAAATCACTCACCTTCCAAGTTCCCCGACATCCCCTATCCCAGGCGATCCATCCATCGACAAGGCTTCCTCAAAGCAAAAGATACAAAAATCAAGACCTATACCTCCCTTAAAACCATCATATCGATCATATTATGCTCACGGAAATCAATGGACACTATTGGGTACCAGTGACCCACAATGGCCCTGCTCTTGAAGTTCTTTACCAGCATAATGTTGTTTGTTCCAATTCCTTTTGTTGACACTGCTATTTCTTGCAATCAGTTTCAACCACCCAACGGGGCATTTCTGTGCTGCCTGTACCAAGCACATAAATTCCATTAGATTCAAAATAACTTGAAATAAATTCACATCGTACCTCATTGGTAGCTCATCAATAAGGTAAACTTGCAATTATGTTCACTTCCTTTCACAATAAGTCAAACTAGTTGTTTGATCAAATCATCATGTATAAACATATCACATCTGGTTAGCCAAAAATGCAAACATCATGAACTAAAATCATGAATTGCATGAAATCACCATAAACCATAATCATAAATCACATCTAACCATAATAAGTCAGAATCACAGATCACCTGCATAAAAAGACTGAAATAAAATATTGATACTTATCCTTCATCGGTCCTTACTTCTACCTTTGTTCTTTTGTACCCATACCGGATTTGTTGCCACACCCGCCAAGCACCCATTTCCTTTGCTTCTCTTCAATCACGTACACATACACACAGTGTACATCACAACACATACATCCACACACAGCATACAACACCACGTAATACATATACCCACACCAGCATACTTCACATACACCTACACCCGGTGTCTAATACAACACAATACATATGCCTACACTAGCATAAAAAACATACACCTGCACTCGGTGTACAATACAACACAACACATATACATATACAAAGTATAACACAATGAATACACGTCACAATACCACGACTACACCATGCACATACATAGTACCACATGCCCACAACACAGTATATACGACATGCACACAATACCACATGTATACCAGTACCATATGTACAACATGTACATAGTACCATATGTACACAACACTACCTGCACAATTTGTGCACAGCATCACATGTACACGACACCACATGCAAAATGTGTACACAACGCAAAATGTACACCGCACCACCTATACAATGTGTACACAATACCACCTGTATAGAGCACCACATGCACGACATGTACACGAAACCACATCTACACAGCGCCACATGCATGACATGTACACAACACCACCGACACACAGCACCACGTGTAAAACATTTACACAGCACCACATGCACACAAGACCACATGTTCAATCATGCACTCAACACCATATGTACATAACAACATATGTAAAACACGCACATAACACCATATGTACATGGCACTGCATATACAACATGTTCATAGCACTATATGTACACAATGTTGCATATCCAACATGCGCACAACACCAAATGCACTGAACCCCGCATATCCAGCATGTGCACGATACGATATGTACACAACACCGCATACCCAACAGGTACATAGCATCATCTATATCCATCATTTCATATGAAATATACATGCAACACCATATGTACACAATACTACATATGCTACATGTACACATCGCCATAGGTAAAATCGTTGAACATACAACATGCACAATGTATACACAATAGTAGTACTACACATCCATATACCACACACTGAACACGCAAGAAACCTTGCTTCTATTGTCTTCCATTATCCATGCTTATCCTAGCATGTCGTAGATCACACTACTTTCACTTTGTTGATGTACCCCTCAGCATTACTTGTCCATAACATAAACATACAATTAGTATAATCACACAATATCAAATCATACCCATATGATACTAACCTTGTAGATATTTCAAGGTTATTCTTCACACTTGATTCCTCATAAGCCAACAATATATTCATGTCATTCACCTACATAAGCAATCATTCCTCCATGAGAATGATTCTTGATGACCCTGTCATACAGCGACATATATGCATACATATATACATATAAACATCAACATAGAACAATCATGATCCTTGACGACCCTGTCAGACAACTGCATGCATACATATATATATGCATGTGAATACTAGCACAAAACAATCCTAATGACCATGTCAGTCAACGATATACATATGTAAACATAAGCATAATCATATTTACAACACATTTACCAAATATCATAAGTCAAGGTTAAGAGAACTCCCTTTATCTATGCAGAACATTGAGAACAAAAGTTCCCAATCACAGCCAAGGCATCTATTATCTCAGATCCATTACTTTACCTTTCATGTTACCTTTCTCATGATTTTACTGCCACCGTTCATTTACACCAATGGACCCAACCAATACAATGGATTGTCATATTCTTACCTTCAGCTGCCCTTACTCATGCATCGAGCTTCATTCGAGCCTTACATCACCTGTTGGGTACCACAAAAACCTCCCCAAGCTCCATTAACTTTCCTCTTTCCCAACCAATTCTCGATACTCTAAAAACATAAAAGGTAAGAACAAGAGAAAGCAAGAAGAAGACCATGAAAAAACAAAAGCAATACGACACTACAGCAAAGTGGAAACATCATTCACCAAACATAAACAAAACTACAAATCAAGCATAAACAAATCATAAATACCGAACACATAAAACTAGCAACAATCACGATGACTCAATCCCCCATGCGTTCCAATGCTTCCAAGGGAAAGCTCAACCTGAGTCTTCTTTAAGATTTCATGGCAGTCTCCTTGTCATGTGATTCCTTGTATCATACTGCCATAAACACATAACTGTTAGTGTATACATAAATATACAATATACTAGTTTCCTTACCTTGTTGTTCCAAGCACGTTGCCTTGTAACTGATTACTTCCATGCCATCTCGCAAGGGACTCCAATTCCCTTGACGAATCCAGTGATAACTGGAAACTAGATTTTATACTTGTCAATTTCATGTTCATAAATATAACGCATATCCACATAATGCTAGACAATCTTATGGTTAAGAAGACTTCTTGTATGAAAATCACTCTTTCATTTGGAATTAGGGTTTCCAAACATAGCCAAAGGAATTCTTACCCAATTCATTTATTTTATCATTTACCTTGCTGTAATTGAGTCTTTATCATGTGTTATCACATCACCCAGTTTTTAGTTATATGTAAGCAATCAATTCACAGTCATCATTCATAATACAAACTGCTACAACTATCACCTACTCATACTCAAGTACACATCAGCTATCTCAACACATAGTGTGTTAGTATGACCATTGTTAGCATAAATTATTAACGCAAGTGTACAAAAAGAGATCACTTTAACTGTGTGTGACAAACGTCCCTAACAACAAAGATGGCTTCTTAACTTCCTTAGATCTATAATAGATAGTTGAAACAAATGCAACAAAAACCCAGATCTATGTGTATAAAGTATACAACATACATGTATATCTTGGATTCACCCGATCTAACAATGTACTAAAGTTAAATATTGAATCTCTTATACAAATCATTTGTGGAATTAAAAACACAATCACTAATCACATGAACATGAAGAAAGATCAATCACACACAACACAGATAATTTCTTGGGGAAAGATTATAACTAAAAACCCCACTATCTTCTATTGTATATTAAGCATGGATCATGAAATAATTACATACAAAACTCTTCTCACAAGATCCCTTCAGTACTCAGCTATTTGTCTCACACCGTCACATGAAAAACTGACCAACACATATCCAATTCTCAACCTCCATACAACCTGCCTGCCTTGCGCAATCCCTGATGGTAAAGATCCCTAAAAGATAGGAATTCTTGCCTACATTGACTGTGCAAGTATCATGGGCACTCCAATGGGTGTTTGTCTACATGTGTTCAAGCCAATAATCCTACAACTCATAGTCAACTTCCCTTTCACCTAGAACTCAACTAGGTATCCACTGGATCTGACATGCATGCATATAATAATAGTAAATCCTCAGTTGCATGTGAGATCACTGATTGTGAATTAATTAATATTTAATTCACTAGATATCTCACTAGTGTATCTTCAGCTACAAGTAGCACAGCTGAGTTTAGCTCACTTAGCTGAGTTAAATTGATTTACAACTTGCACCAACTCATGCACCACTACACTTTGAACTCTGTTACAACTAGAATTACTTTGCATGCCTCACCAACAACCTCTAACTCAAAATCCACTAGCTAACTAAATTTATCACTTTCAGTTAACTCATTCAAGTTCACATTGAGAATAGATTATAGTTTAATGTCCATCTTAATTAAGGGATAATAAAATTAGACATGCACCCAAAAATAGCACTGTTGGCCCCACCCTAGTCTAGGTGCTTAATGCAACCAGGTGCTTAATGCACTAGGCGTGGGTGTTGAATCTTCTTGTTGAATCTCAATGCTCCCTCTCAACAAGAAAGGGATTATCCTTCACCCCAATCTTATCTCTATGGTATTCGAATTTTCTCCTGGTGAGTGCCTTCATCTTTATATATGCATCCTAATCTTCCGTAGGAATGTACTGAAGAAACATGATCCTTCTCTCCACACAATCTCTGAGATGATGGTACCAGGTATCTATATGCTTGGACTTATCATGAAACATAGGATTAATCAAGAGTTTAATGCAACTCTAATTATCACAATGAATCACTGGCAGATCCATCTGAGAACCAAACAAACCAACAAAGATCTTTCTCATCCAGATAGCCTCACATGCAGCTTGACTTGCTGCCATGTATTTTTATTCTGCTAAACTGAGTGCCACGGATTGTTGCTTCCTGATGTAACAGGAAACTGTTGTCGATCCAATGCTAAAGATCCCCCCTGATGTGCTCTTTCTATCCGATGGACTGCCAGCCCAATCTACATCTGTGAAGTCATGCAACTTCACTCCATCCTTTCATCTGTACCATAGACCATACTCTAATGTGCCCCTCAAGTATCTCAGGACTTGCTTCCCCACCTTCAAAAAGAGCTTGGTAGGCTTAACCATAGCTTGACTCAGTTGGTTAACAACGTAGAAAATGTCTGGTCTCGTGTTCACTAGGTACATTAGCAAACCCACTATCTGTCGATAGACAGTAGCATCCACTACCTCTTTAGAAGTGGCATCCTCTTTCCTCCAATTTCCTAGAAGAGGAGTATCCATGGGTTTGCAGCTCTCCATGTTAAACTTACCTAGTATCTCCTTTGCATACTTTCCTTGAGACACAAAAATTTCACCATCCCGCTGCCATATTTCCAATCCAAGGAAATAATGAAGGAGGCCCATGTCCTTCATTTTGAAATCCCTTGCAAGATCCTCCTTGCATGAGTGTATCAGTTGCTCATCACCAGTAAAAATTATATCATCAACAGAAAGAACAATGATTAGTAGCTTACCCTATACCACAATCTGCTACAGGTTTTCATTTGCTTCACTTTTGGTGAAGCCCAGTCCAGTGAAATAGTTTTCTATCCAAGGGTACCAAGCACGGCGTGCTTTCTTTAGCCCATACAGTGATCTTTTGAGTTGGCACACATGTGACTCACTGTTGAAGATCTCAAAACCTTCAGGCTACTCTATGTACACCTCTTCCTCAATGATCCCATTGAGAAATGCAGTTTTCACATCCATCTGATGAATGCACCAGCCCATCTACGTTGAGAGTGCAAGGATGGATCTTATGGAAGAGTACCTTGCGAAAAGTGCAAAGGTCTCATCATAATCTATCCCCTTGATTTGTGAGAATCCTCGAGACAAAAATCTGGCCTTGTATTTCTCCACACTCCCATCAGTAGCTTGCTTTACCTTGTAGATCCATCTCGATCCAACCACTGATTTTTTGACTTGTCTTGGGACTATCTCCCATGCACTGTTCTTGACAATGGAGTCATACTCCTCCAACATTGCATCAACCTAAGTAGGTTGCTGCACTGCTTCCTCAAATGAAGATGGTTCAGTCATAATAAATTTTCTCATAAGTGCTATGTATCCAGTAAATCAGTCAGGAGACTGTCTCTATCTGCGCTGTGAAGTAGAGGCTCCTACATTCTGTGCAGCATCAAGTCTCATCCTATTAGCTTCTGTGGTGCGCAGTCTGCCATTTCTGATGGATGGCTCTGCATGAGTGTTTTTCTCCACTCCATGAACCTCCTCATGTGGTTGATCCACATCTTCAGACCCATCCTTGGGAACCAGCAGTTCCTCCTCTGCATGCAAGTCCAGCTCCCTCTCAACGGACAATCGCATGGCTTTCTCCTCATCAAATTTGTCATCCGTCGCACAACAGTCATCCCGTTGTTTGGAAAATACATGCGATAATTATGGGGTGTTTCAATGTACCCCACAAAAATCCCAACCTCACCGAAAAGTTCCTCATATCCCGTCATGTGAAAGGAAGCACCACTATCCAAATACCACATAGATCCCAATGCAGTGGACACCATGCATGTGATCAATGAGAACTCAAGATCAAATTGCAAGGCAAGGGCCTCACCAGCTGCAGATCCAGGAGCCTTCTTGTTTTTCTTCTTTTGTGAACAGTTAGTAGAAAAATTCCCATGCTCATGACAGTGAAAACACTTCACCTTGGACATGTCCTGCTTCTTGCTATTATTGGACTCATATTTTGAATTGAATTTCTTCCCCTTCCCTTTCCTCTCCTTGGAAGCCAAAGCACAATCCTCTTCATTTTCATTCTTAGATGAAGATCCATCTCTGGTGTTCCGTCTGAACTCCTCCTGCACCAAATCCGACCACAGTCGTTCCCAATCTGGAAATTTTTCCCTTCCATTGACAGAGTCTTGATAACTGTGCCAACACTTGGGAAGTCCTAGGAGAGCCAAGCTCACCAAATCATCATTAGCAACTATTATTCCAACACTCCCCATTTCATCCCGACATTGCACAAACTTTGTTAGATATTTTGGAATGGTGTCGCCCTTTTCCATCTTGATCTTCCTGAGTTTACTTTGAGCGCCAATTTAATATGGTCTTTGCTACTTTGGAATAGATCCGTCAAAGCCTTCCACATTTCATATGGTGTGTCTTTCCCATGGAGGCTTGAGGCAATGTGGTCTCGTACTCCCTCCAATAGGATCCTCCTTTCCATTGCCACTTTCTTTTGCCATGCATCAAGATTTGCAGCATCGGGTTTAGGAACATCTTTGTCAATGAATTCCTTCAACCCATTGTCTTTGAGTACTGCCTCCATCCTGTCCTTCCAAGCAATGTAGTTCGTGTTTCCCTCAAGTGCATACTCTAACCTCAAGCCATTGAAAGCCATTTTGATCTTGAATCAACTGTAGCACCAAGAAATTATTTCTGGAAATTTGAATTCTATCCAGTCACAAAATTAGCTCCTGTTTCACTTCTGCAATTTCCTATGCTTTGATACCATGTATAAATTATACAACATGCATGTATATATTGGATTCAACCGATATAACAATGTACTAAAGTTAAATACTGAATCGCTTCTACAAATATTTTGCGAAATTAAAAACACAATCGTTAATCACATGAACATGAATAAAGATCAATGACACACAACACAGATAATTTCCCGGGGAAAGCTTACAGCTAAAAACCCCACTATATTCTATTGTATATTAAGCATGGATCATGAAACAATTACATAAAGCATTATTCTCACAAGAGCCCTCCAGTACTCAGCTAATTGACTCACACTGTCATATGCAAAATTGACCAACACATAGCCAGTTCTCAGCCTTCAGATAGCCTTCCTTGCTTGTGCAATCCCTGATGGTAAATATCCCTAAAAGATAGGAATTCTTGCCTACCTTGTCTGCGCAAGTATCATGGTCGCTCCAATGGGTGTTTGCCTACATGTCTGCAAGCCAATAATCTTACAACTAATAGCCAACTTCCCTTTCACCTAGAACTAAACTAGGTCTCCACTGGATCTGACATGCATGCAGCTAATAATAGTAAATTTTTATTTTCATGTGAGATCATTGATTGTGAATTAATTAATATTTAATTCACTAGATCTCTCACTAGTGTATCTTCAGTTACAACTAGCACAACTGAGTTAAACTGATTTACAACTTGCACCAACTCATGCACCACTACACTTAGAACTCTTATACAACTAGAATTATTGTACATTCCTCACCAACAACCTCTAACTCGAAATCCACTAGCTAACTGAATTTATCGCTTTCAGTTAACTCATTCAAGTCCACATTGAGAATAGGTTACAGTTTAATGTCTATCTTAATTAAGGGATTAAAAAAATAGACATGCACCCAAAAATAGCACTATGGGCCCCACCCTAGTCTGAGTGCTTAATGCAACCAGGTGCTTAATGCACTAGGCGTGGGTGTTGAATCTTCTTGTTAAATCTCAACACTATGCAGTAAAATCAGTTAAACAGTAAAAATAAATAAGAGTTTCTCCAAATATCCAATGGACAAGACAATATATATAAAGAATTGTATGTATTAACACCTAGGAAGGGAAGAAAGAATGATGTTACCAGTCCCCCTCAATGGGATGGGTTCTTGGTTGTCCTCAACGATTCAGATCCAGAAATTTCTCTCTCTCAATGGTGTAGAAAACCCCAGACGTGTTGAACTATATGGGAGCTCAAGAAGCAAGAAAATAGTAGCAGTAATGATAATGATCAAAGTGCTGCAGTGAAAGTGATCAAAGTATGACAATGAAAAAAGGATAAAAGTGAATAATGAATGGAAAACGCTCTAATTATAACAAAATATTGAGTTATCATCGATAATGGCGAACAATAAAATATTATAAACCAAGATCTAGATCTAACTGCTTGGAATATTTTATTATATTTTGTTGGAGGGAAAAGGAATTTAAATTGGTTAAATCCATTTATTTAGAAATAATAAACAAATAAATGATTTATTTATCATTTCAAGAATGGGGTTTAGGCATAATTTAACAAATAATGATTTGTTTAATTATTTCTAGGTGATTTAGTTAAATTTAACAAGGAATATTAATTAAATAATGATTAATTAATTATTCCTACAGCATAATAAGTTAAATAATGATTTATCTAATTATTTCTCATAATTTGGGTTAAATATGACCAAGAATATTATTTAAACAGTGGTTTAATGAATTATTCCTATAGGAAAATCAAATAAATAAGGATTTATTTAATTATTCCTCATGGGGTTTCCTATTTGAACCAAAAATAATTTAATAAGATATGCTTTATTAAATTATTTTTTATAGTGAAAGAAATTTTATTATGGTAAAATTGGTCTTACATGGTGTACTTCGATCCATGTAATTGTAAATGGTTAGATGACCAAAAAATGGTGTAACAACCATCTTAAAATGAGATCATTACTTCATGTAATCTTATAAACACATACTCATATCATGTGATAAATCAAACATTTAAACAATAGATAGATGACAAAATAGACATCAAACACTCAAACACCAAATAGACAACATAAGAAAACTCATACCTTAATGTATCTCAGGGGAGGTTGTCTTTTCTACACAATCAATCTAGATTAGCACGATATAACTTCTCAAGACATCAACTCAATCATAAATAAGGCCATGATATCCATAACAATAACTGACTAACATTTTAACATCATAAACTCATAAAAATTGTCATTCATGCATAACAATCACATATGCACAGTCAGTTTAGATTATTATGACACAATATCACAAGCATATCAACTCATACCTAAATGTCTTAACCTTGACCATCTGCATAGGCCGATCCAAATTAGAATGATACATATAACATCACTATTAGAAGTGTTATCACTAATAATTCTTAAGTTGTGAGAATTTGATTTAAAGTCCAATAAAATTAGAGGTAACCACATACCAACTTTTAAACTCTAGGATCTAGCCTTCCTAGGGTTCAGAGAGGGCTCTCTCTTTAAGATTTAAATTTGTTTTAATTATAATATATTAGGCTAGTTATGATTGTGCAATTTGGTTTTGATTTGGTTTGATTTGGTGGAAAAAATCACTTAATGAGATTGATAGTGGGAAATTTGTTTGTCCATTGGGATAAGGAGTCAAAATTCAAGCAGACAGAACTAGGGTCAAGGTCAAAAATTCAAATGTTTTCAGGGCAAGATAGATAAGTCTTTGAAGATATTGGAAGGTTGTTTTGGTGAATTGGTTTGATCAGGATAAAGAGCAATGAAGGATTCTTTGATCCGGATAAGGAAGGAGTAGTCAGAGGTCATTCGAAAGAGGGAGAAATTAAGGGTTCCCTACTTTGGAAATCAGCAAAAAACCTAGAAATGATAAACAGTAAAGACAGGGTGCTTTTAACAAATCCTAAAATAATACTCCTGTTTTATTATTCAAATTTAGAATACATAATGGATGCATTAAAACATGAGAATATAAACGATTACAAGTAGAAAGTACTTCACTTCAATGGCTCATCACATGAATCCTGAAATATGATGCTAGATGATTTGATCCATAACAAAAATCCTTCAAGTACAACAAAAATGACTATAGAAATGTTCAACAATTTATTCCACAATAATACTTCAAAGGGTGAAGTATTTATACAAAAATGTTTACAAAATATCCTAGAATGCTTCTAGGAATTATCTAAGGAAAAATAAAATGTCTTTACAATAAAATAGTGATAGTTGCTTAACAATTCAGCAAGCTGTCCTATTTATCCAAATAAAATACAAAAAAATTTGTGTATTAGGTGCAGCTGGCTGCATTGGTTTCCTCTTTGCTGGCAAAGATATTTCTAATTTGTTTTGAAATATTATCTTATTTATCTTATACTCTTTCACTCTGATACTCTTTAACCTTGTAATTCTCTTTAACCTCTGTAAAAACTGCCTTACTGTTGTAATAAATTCTGTTTTGACTGTGAAAAATTCAACCAACTGTTTTATCCTTTTTTCTGCAATTTGACTTTTACAGTAAGTGAGTGATTGCCAAGCTTCATCATTAGGAATTTGTATCTTTTTCAACTTCCCATAATTCTCATCTCCCTCAATATATCTAGAAAATGTTGGTTTTATGACAAATAAGTGTTTTATCTCATGCTGCAGATAAAACAAGTCTTCAAAACTTTTGTGTAAGACCTTCCCTGTAGGAATACCTTGTCCTTCTTTCTTGTCCACCTGCTCTTTTGCATACTCTCTGATTTTCTTATTGTAGTCCTCCTATGGCATGAGTTTATCATTAATGACCAAAATGTTAGGCAAAATTCTTTG
Source organism: Pinus albicaulis (assembly GCA_034641835.2). Lineage (NCBI taxonomy): Eukaryota > Viridiplantae > Streptophyta > Pinopsida > Pinales > Pinaceae > Pinus > Pinus albicaulis. Next base: position 595,847,295 of record CM076577.1, on the reverse strand, counting down.
CCTTAAATTTTCAAACTTAACCATAAACTTGGTTATGGCTATGTTCATGTTTTCACATTTCTCTTCATGTTGTTTCATCAGATTCTTCTTTGAAATGACTTTCTTTATTTCAAGGATTGTCTCTGTCCTATCAGTGATTTCTATTTCTTCCAGCTTTTGCTTGTTTTTACCGTTGAGAAACTTTATCAAGTCTATGCCTTGCTCAGGTTTGTCACCTAGCTCATCTTTTGTTTTCTAAATCTCTGCTTGTGATGCCTTCAGTAAATCCCTCTGCTCATATATTACCTAGATTGATGGCCAAACATCATTTATGGCTTCAATGATTTTACTCCATAACCGATTCTTCACATAAGAAATTGGCTCTTTTAAGGTTAATTCCTTTTGCATATTTTTCAACTCAGTATTTAACCTATTAGCCCTTTGTTCATGATTTTTAGTATTGATTTGAGCTAGATTTTTGGTGTCTTCAATATTGTCAATCACTTTCTTCAATCTGTTAATCTCATTTGTTTGAAGTGACATTCCTCCATGGCTTTAACTAATTTACTAGCCTCATCTGTTGGCTGCACTATTGATGTAGATTACTCTGTGGCTGAAGTTGTGGATGATGTCACTGGCACTGCAGTAGCCAGTGGCACTTTTGGTGCCAACTCTTCTGCAAGAGTTGAAGGCACAGTAGTAGTAACCATGGCAATTACTGTAGGAGTTTCCTGTGTTTTTGTAGTCTCTCTTTCATGGACCAGCTTATCCATTTGGATCTCCATCTCTTTTATCTGTCTTGTTAATTGAAAAATTAAATTCATCATATCATCCTTCTGACTTTGCTCTTGTACTATTTCTCTGGCCTGTGGATGTTCAATTGGTGGAAGCTTAAGTTGTTTCTTTAATGCTGCAATATCTTCATTCTTTTTCTTAACTAACTATTTTGTTGCTTTAACATTGGCAGGATCATATCCTACTTGAATAACCAACTCTTCTAAAGACTTAATCCTAAGATCTTTAGGATATGATGTGGCCTTGTCAACCTTCATTTGATCTCTCATGTTTATTATGGTATTTTGGATCTTGTTAACACTCATGGCCTTTGTAATAATAGTAGAATATAACATCTCTCAACTTTGCCTATGAAATTCAATTTGATCTAGTGCATGAATGCTTTTTGTTGGCACTTCAAGATCAATTTTCTTGTAGTCTACAACTTTCTTAGGAGTCTTGACTGTTGGTTGTAGCACTGACATAATCAACCTTTTGTTTGAGTAATCAAAAGCTGATAAAATTCTATTTTGAATGCCTGGTGTTTGCTTCAAATATTGAGAATAAATCTCATTCTTGATTTCTTCATTCTTTGTCTTAATATGCTTATATTTTTACCTGATGTCAATATCTTTTTCTTCTGTTGTCTGTGAGGAAGATGCCTCCAAATTCTATTGTTTCTCTATGACCTGAGTGTTTGAATTATCAGGATTTCCTTCATTTAAAATCTCTGTTGCTAGCTCACTTGTATTAACTATAGTAGCTTCTTTATTTGTCACTAGAACATCTATGTATTCTACTTCTATGGTCACTTTTCCTTTATCAACTTAATTGACTTTAGGTTTTTTATTGTATCTAGGTTTAAATCTTGGCTTAGCAGTGTATGTTCCTTCTTCTTTGGGTATTTTAGTAGCTTTCTCTCCTTGATTTTCAGTTTGCAAGGTGTGACTAGTATCATCTTGTTCAACTACATCTACTAAAGTGTTTTCTAGCCACTCAGTTTGATTGACATATTGTTCAATCTCTGGTTTTTTCTCATGAATATAAGGTGTTAGTTTGCACTTAACCCTCATTTTGCTTAATATTCCTTGTGGATCATAGTCCCATGAAAAGCTCTCTTCAAATCTATACTCAAGCAATTGTTTTGTTGCTTCTTGTTCTGCATCTCTGTGATTACAAATAAATGGTCCCACCTGATTCTTCAACTTAAATTGGGTCTTCTTTTTGGCTGCTAGGAAGTTGATAGAATCAGAATTTAAGATTTGCCTAATCTAATCCAAGGCAAAAATTCTCATTGGTACATACTTAGGGAGTTTATAGGGTAACAAGTTGGACCCAAAAACTCTGATTTATGTATGTTTTTTATATAAGTACTAATCTCCAGTTCTTGTGTGCTCTGATAGTTGTAGAACTTTCTTCATTTCATCACTGATTCTTGGTTGTTCTGTATTGGTCAACATATTTATCAATGGGTGAACAAAGTTATTTGTAAACTCTGCATAAGTGAACTCTGTGGACTCTTTTCTTATCAAAGATGTCCAAAAGATGACTGAAAGTGGTTTGTCTTCTATATCAAGCTTCTGGAGAGTTATAGGAAACTTATCTGCTTGAAAATAAAATAACATATGTAGAAGAAAGGATGTATATCTAAATACTCCTTCAGTTGGAAACTTGACCAACTGATCATGAATATTGTCAGCTATATACTCAGCATAATTGAAAATGACAGAAGGAGGCTATCCTGGTGTAAAAGTAGATAGAGAACCTAGGATTGATTCATCAGTATGCTCATCTGTAAAGTATCATAGGATAAATGATAGCATGGAAATGACATTCCTAGACCATTCTGGAAATTTTAAAGTAGAATATGGAGGGTTTATTTGTGGAATTTCAACATTTAAAGGAATGAACATTTGAAAAAACTGAAACCTTTTGGGAAAATCAAGACCAATGTACAACTTTGTAAGTGCTTCTATTGACAAAGGAACCATTTTGGGATCATGTTTGAGTTTTAACATCTGGTTTATGGACTCAGCAGTAATTGTAAACAGTACCTCTTTGTTTGCATTCATCATTGCTCTATGTTCAGGTGAATAATAGCTCTGACACAACCTAATAACCTCTGGGCATTGATGAGTGACTGGAACAACATATTTGGGTAGGTTTGATTCCCAAATTTGGACTTCTTCAACCTGATCTAAGGACTTTTCATAACTCCAACAGTGGAGGTCTAACAAATTAAATTCAACAACTGGATCTGTTATTTTATAGTCCACATCTGCTAAAGGTGTGTGTTCAATGTCTACAACAAGAGGTTGTAGAGGATTCCTGAGGATTTACGATGATTCTAGTCTTGGAAGACATAGCTGGATTGGATTTTGACATTTTTAAGCTTTTTGGATAACTGAAACTCTGTTTTTAGGCTTTCTGGATTCTTCTGTAAGATTAAATGGTTTACAGAAGTGTTTCTTGACTTTGATAGAGGTTCTTTGGATAAAATAAGCACAACTTGGTTCTTCCTTTGGATTTCAACCTTTAATTTTGGTTTTCAACTGGATTTCAGACTCTCACAGGTTTATGAAATCAGAAACAAGGGTTTCTTATACTTCTTTCAGTGACTATTGGGCTAAAATTGATTGAAATTGGGCACAGAGGGTTGGGGTTACCTGCAGAGGATTTATAGGCAATTTAGGAGACTTATAAGGTATGCAAAGATTGAAAATAAATTCAATTTTTCCTTTAAAACTGTATGCAATATTTGAAACGGGGTTTTATCAAATTTTGACAGGAATTACCTCTTTTCGGAAAACTACAAGTTTTCTTCGGGTAAATAGGAATTTTTTAGGCTTAATTCTTTTTAGAAATTCTTTTTCAAATGATAGCAGGCCTGTTTGTATCGGAAAATACCTATTTGTGCAGGTATTGGTCACTTAAACATGTTCTTAGTTGTTTGGATAGGTCCTGATAGCTTTTGAAGGTTTCTGGTGGTTTTTAGAAGCACTGTGGGACTTCCAGCAGTCTTTGACTATTAGGTCCCTATATTACTAGTATATTCCCTTACTATTGTTAGTGTAACCCCCTTATTGTTATTATTGTACCCTTGTAACCCCCATATTGTTATTATTCTGCCCTTAAATTATTATTGTTAGGTCGGCTAGGATTACATTGTGGCCCCACTAGGATTACATTGTGGCCCCATCGACTCCTATATATAGAAAGGAGGTTTTGTAATTTGTATCATTCAAGAATTTTTCATTCATGTAATGTACTGGAGGTTGCCCCCTCAAAGTGGCTTATTTCTAAGGTGTTGATATCTCTTTTCTTCTATTTTTTGAGTTGGTTTCACAACATTTGGTATCGGAGCTTTGGATTCTAGGGTTTCGCTGCTCTAAACAGGTCATCGTGGCATTTTCATTATAATTATTTTTCTACAAAGGTTCAGAAGATGAAATTTTTAGGGTGCAAATTCGAAATCCTGAGGAACATCGTCGCAAAATTTTAGAGCTTGGTTCACAATATTTTCGAGATATGATCTGTGGAAGTTAGGGATTTTTGCAGGCTCTTGAATTTCATCGCAGAATTTTCGCTATAGCTTTTTCTCTACGAAGCTTCAGAAGCTTAAATTTTTAGAGCGTGAATCTGAGATCCTGAGGAACATTTTCGAAAAATTTCAGAGCTTGGTTCGCAATATTTTCGGAGATATGATATGTGGAAGTTAGGTCTTTTTCAGGGTCCCTAATTTCATCTCAAAGAGGTGATCGTGGGAAAATCTTGATAACTCTCTCTCCGAACATTGAATTAAAATTCTGTAAAAAGTGACTGGAAGTGCACAGACTGTAGTTTCCTATCTATAAATTTCAGAGCCAAAGGAGAAAACAGTGACACATGGCAAGTCGTACAAGTTCGCTCTACTAAACTAGTCCATAATTAGGTCATTGTGGGAGATTGGACATAACTTTGCCTTGAAGAATCCAAACCAAGTCAGACCTGTGGAATTTTTAAGAAGATTTAGAGGACTACTGAAGGGCAAAATTTCAGATATTGAGGATCTGCAAGTATATAGATAAGTCAATTTCAATATCGAGCTCCTCAAAAGCAAGTAAAAGGTGCGTTTTTTTTTTCGAATTGTAGAAGTCTTGTTTGAAGAATCAAGTTGAATTGATTCCAAGGGAATATTGTAGAATAGATATCAGTATTGGATTCAAAAATGGCCCCTAAAAATAATTCAACACCCATTAAGCCTTTAGAAGGCTCTACTATGACTCATGAAGACGAAGAATGGCAACATGACATATCAAAATTACAAGAGCAAGTGCAACAAATTTCGCTCTCGCAAAGAGCAACAAAAATTCCAAGGTGTTTGAAACTCCCAAAGGAATCCCACCTATTCGTGATCATGATCATTCTATTCATTTGATTCCAGGAAGTTTTCCTCCAAACATCAGGCCTTATAGATATCCTTATGTCCAAAGGAGTGAAATTGAATGTATGATTGCAGAAATGTTAGAGGCGGGATAATTCAACCTAGTCAAAGTTCTTTCTCTACTCCTGTAGTATTGGTACACAAGAAGGATGGATCATGGCACATGTGTCTAGATTATAGGGAGATCAATAAGCTCACCATTAAAGATAAATTTCCCATTCCTATGATTGATGAATTATTGGATGAATTACATGGAGCAATTTATTTTACCAAGTTGGATCTTCGTTCAGGATATCATCAAATTAGAATGAAGACTGAAGATATTCCAAAAACAGCATTTCGAACTCATGAGGGTCATTATGAATTTTGGTCATGCCTTTTGGCCTTACCAATGCACCTTCTACATTTCAAGAATTGATGAATTCCATTTTCAAACCCTTCCTTAGAAAATTTGTGCTAGTATTTTTTGATGATATACTAATCTACAGCAGGTCTTGGAAGGATCATGTTCAACATGTTAATAGGGTGCTCAAACTATTGGAGGAGAAAAAATTATATGCAAAAACATCCAAATGTTTCTTTGGAGTGCAAGATGTGGAATATCTGGGTCATATTGTATCTCATGAGGGTGTTAAGGTAGACCCTAACAAAATTAAAGCCATTAAGGAATGGAAAGTCCCCACAACCTAAAGCAGTTACGAGCATTTCTCGAGTTAATAGGGTATTATCGCAAGTTTGTTAAGAATTATGGGAGAATAGCAGCACCTCTAACAACATTATTGAAGAAAGATGCATTTTCATGGACTCCTGAAGCAACTAAGGCCTTTGAACATCTTAAAGAGGCAATGTGCCTAGCACCGGTCTTAGCTATGCCAGACTTCACAAAACCTTTATTGTGGAATGTGATGCTTCAAGAAATGGAATTGGTGTTGTTTTAATGCAAGAAGGAAGACCCATTGCTTTTGAAAATCATCCAATTAAAGGAAAGTATTTACATAAACCTATTTATGAGAAGGAAATGTTAGCAATACTGCATGCACTAAAGAATGGCGAACTTACCTAATGGGAAGACACTTCAAGGTAAAAACTGATCATGATAGTCTTAAACACTTTTTGGAACAAAGACTATCTTCAGAAGAGCAACAAAAATGGGTCACAAAGATGTTGGGTTATGACTTTGAAATAATTTACAAAAAAGGGAAGCTAAATGTTGTTGCAGATGCACTCTCAAGAAAGAATGAAGAGGTGGAAGCATTGCTTTGTGCCATTTCTATTATCCAACCAGATTGGATAACCGAAGCAAGGGATGAATGGAAGAAGGACGAGGAAGTGTGGACACTCATTCAAAAGTTGCAGCAAGATCCTAGTACATCTGATACATTTAGTTGGAAAAATGATTCCTTATGGTACAAAGATCGTTTATATCTTTGCAAGAATTCCCAACTAAAACAAAAGATTCTTCTGGAATTGCACACTTCTCCTTTAGGAGGACACTCAGGATTTTTAAAAACTTACCACAGGGTGAAGAAAGAATTTTTTTGGGATGGCCTTAAATCTGATATTCAAAAGTTTGTGGCGGAATGTTTGGTTTGCCAATAGAATAAAGTTGAGACAATTAAGACCCCGGGACTTCTACAACCTTTATCCATTCCAAGTCAACGTTGGGAGGAGATTTCAATGGATTTTATCACAGGTTTACCTAAGTCTGAAGGAAAGAGTGTCATCATGGTGGTAGTTGATGGACTTACCAAGTATGCACACTTTTGTGCATTATCTCATCCATTTAAAGCAAGTACAGTTGCTACTACATTTATGGACACAATTCAAAAGCTACATGGAAACCCAAGGGTTATTGTCAGCGACAGAGATCCCATTTTTACTGGAAATTTTTGGACGGAGTTATTTTCTTGTTTGGGTACTCAATTAGCTCATAGCTCATCTTATCATCCTCAATTTGATGGTCAAACTAAGATACTAAGTAAATTTTTGGAAGGATATCTTCGTTGTTTTGTTTCTGATAAACAAACACAATGGGTCAAGTGGGTACCTCTTGATGAATGGTGGTATAACACTTCCTTCCATACTGCAGCAAAAATGACCCCATTTATGGCACTTTATGGATATCATCCACCATCCATCACATCATTTTAAGAGAAAATTTGAAGGTTCAAGCAGTGGAAGATCACATCGAGCATCAACAAGAAGTTCTCCAACTCTTAAAGGATAAACTGAATTTGGCACAAAACCGAATGAAACAACAAGCAAATCAACATCGCAGCGAGAGAAGTTTTGATGTCGGAGACTGAGTATTTTTACGGCTACAACCATACCAAAAAATGTCCCTCAAGCAAGCTAAGAAGGATAATAAATTATTTCCAAAGTACTATGGTCCTTACAAGGTGTTGCAAAATATTGGTACAATGGCATACAAATTGGAGCTTCCTGCTTCTTCATGAGTGCATCCAGTTTCCATGTTTCATGCTTAAAGAAGGTTATAGGTGAAAATATTCCAGTTCAAACAATACTGCTAGAACTTGATGAGAAAGGAAAAATCACATTGGAACTTGAAGCGGTCACAGAAACAAGAACTCGACAACTACGGAATTGATCAATTTCAGAGTGTCTCATCAAGTGGAAAAACTTACCCACTAAAGATTCTACATGAGAGGATGAGAATTTTGATACAGAAGCACCTAGAGCTACTCAAGTGTTGAGGACAACACTTTTTTGAAGGAGAGGGGCATGTTAGGTCCCTATATTACTAGTATAGTCCCTTATTTTTGTTAGTGTAAACCCCTTATTGTTATTATTGTAACCCTGTAACCCCTGTATTGTTATTATTGTGCCCTTAAATATTATTGTTAGGTCGGCTAGGATTACATTGTGGCCCCATGGACTCCTATATATACAAAGGAGGCTTTGTAATTTGTATCATTTAAGAATTGTTCATTCATGTAATGTATTGGAGGTTGCCCCCTCGAAGTGGCTTATTTCTAAGGTGTTGATATCTCTTTTCTTCTATTTTTGGAGCTGGTTTCACTACATTGACAGTAAATATGGGCTTTTACAGGTTCACTGAGTATAAAACAATGCATAGGTTTCTTTCTTCTTAGTCGGGAGGATGAATACAGTCAAATAATGTAGAAAGGGCTTTGATGGCGCAGTTTAGAGGTTTATTTGTCTTTTTAGATTTAAAAGAACCTGCATTAAATGGAGGTCACGTCGAACAGATGGTGGTTTTGGTCTTCAAAGGCGAAAACCATCGGCGGTTTTGGTCTTCAAAGGCGAAAACCATCGGCGGTTTATCACGTTGGATTTGGGCGGTATGTGGTATTACTGGATCGAATGTGATCCAATAGGATTTGGCCACGTGGGGGAGGGAGAAAGGTGCAAAACAGCCTATTTTGCATATTTTGATATGGGTTATTTACATGCAGTTTAACTTGCAATATGACATGGTGATCGTCAGATTTGGGAGTCGGGATGCAAACGGCTACGATCGGCTTTTTAGAGTTGCTCGGTATTGGGGCATGGGGCCCAGGGTTTGTTTTATGTGGTGGGGTAATTTTAAACGTTATAAATATATATTTTTAATGTAAAAAAACATTATATTATTTTGATTGGCGAAGGTAATGTTATATGGTTAAATAAAACATTAACGAATCTTTTAATAACCAATGGCGCAGGTTTATAATATATATGGAGTATAAAACATTTTAACACGTGTTTTAAAACCATAGGGGGCGGAATTAATTTATAGGATATGTTTAAACCTATGGGGGAAAAGGGTGGGGTTTTTATTTAGCATGTGGGATAAATAAACCATAGGTTAAACTTTAAATGGTGGGTTTTTTTGGGGATTTTAATATAAAGGAAATAATATTATACGGGAAGGATATTATATAAGGGATTTAATACTTTAGGTTAGAAATTAATATGAAATGGAAATATAATGAATAAAATGAATTAAAATACATAGAATTTTAAACTAAGTAAAATGTAAATACTCAATTTAGCATACTTTGTCCCATTTTGATTTTTTGCACATGAACTTAGGATAAAATACATTTTGTAGGTTTTTGAATGTTTTTTGAATGAAAATGAAATTAATCAAGGGGTTTTTTTACTTTTCTAAGAAAAGAAGTGTTTCACTTAGGAAAAGGATTTGTATTTTTGGAAAAGGGGTGAATGCGCTGATGAAATGGGTTATATGTAGGGAATCCAATATTTTTAACCAATCAGTTATTTAAGCCTTGGGTCTGGACCCAACAGAAGTCAGAGAAATGCTCTAAGCCTTTTTAACTGAAGTTTTAGAATACTAGATCATTGAGGGGGAGGGGAAATTAGTAATTTTTGCCCGATGATGCTTTATTACATGTCTTGCACAACTGCTTTCTACCAACCCATCATTATTCTAACATTTTTTACTTCATTTGCATGGGTGCAGTTAAGCTTGCAACCCTAAATCCATTGTTCTTTTAAAGCAATAAATCTATCTAATTTTAACCTTATTTCATATGAGGGCTCAGATTAAACTATTGAGCTCCTCATTTATTCTCTAACTATCTACTGATTTCTCGAGTTTAAAATGTTTGTCATATCTTTATTCTCTATCTAAAACATGAAATTCAAAACATGAAAAGTTAAGATTAATCTTTTTAATTGATCATGGATTATGGCATTTTGGACAATCTGCACATAATCATTATTCTTGCAGTAAAAGTAAATAGTAGTGGCATTTTGACTTGCTCACTTTCAGGTCTTGTTTTATCACTTTTTCTTTTGGGGTCTACTCTTTTCTAAGTCCTTTGATCTTTCTTTTAGGACTTTTACCCTCTTTTCATTTTTTTATTATTTTCAAATATGGGAAAACAACTTGCAGAAAGCAAGGTATGTACATATTTACGGGACTATCAAATTCAATTCAAAAATTATGAATCCTATTATTATAGGACCCTAACACGAAGTACAATGACCATAACCATCATATATATGACCACAATACATACAACAACAAGTTACTATCCTTCACGACTAACTGACACAGATACATATGATCACATTGATTAACTAACATCTATCTTGCATGTAATCATAAATCAATAGAATGAAAGGCATACACATAACCATAATTCATATAACTAAATTGATCAAATAGCATTTATCATACATGTAACCAAAATAACGATAAGATGACAAACATGTACATAACCCTAATGCTTATAACAATCTATTAACCACATACCTGCATGCCAAACATGCAACCTGGATGATGATCTGCTTTTGCCCCGTGGTCTAATGCTGCAACCTCGCTTTGATGATCTGCATCTCCTACTCTATCTCAGCCAACATATCAGCATCATAACATACCAATAGCATCATGATGACATAAACTACATGCATTAAACCCTTAACCATGACAAAATCAAAATTTTCCCAAAGAGAGCGCAACCCACTCTGATACCACCTGTAATGTACACCTCCCCTCACATCTACCCAAGTAACTGGCCAACCCAAGTAAACATGAGCGGAGGGAATTTAAGAGCAGACTCAACCTCCTTGGTTACTTTAACGAAGTGGAGTCGACGCATAAAACCATAACACAGACTCCCTGCACCTACACAGGACCCCAGAGGCTATCTCAATCATCAAGTTGACTTGTCCCTGGGTCCCATTGACTTTTACTGAAGAAAACCCCCCCTGGACACTCCCTTGATATGGGCAAGGGTGTGTCTAGGAGGCTCTGGACGCTCCAACAGCATAGTCATGTGTGTGTCCAGGGGCTCTTTTACCCAGACCTGTGCCTGCGTCCATAGGATTTAAGGCACTTTTTAAGCCCAAAATCCCTGACACTGCCTAGAACTTCCTATAGCTTTCCAAATCCATCAATCACATGATGACAAGACCAATGTGCCAAAAACTGACTCCAAGACTAGGCATGACCATCCCTAACTAGGACTGACATTCTGTCAAATACTTGGCATGAATGATATCTACAGGTCTAGGATACAAGATAGAGCACAAATGACTGAAAACTCTTGATATACATTACAAGAAGGATCACCACCCTCTTCCTTGAACTGATATGACATCAATTAGGTCTTGCATCCATTATATTAAAATTTACAAGTAAATACATCAAATAACCATGACATGAACCAGTCATTTAACCATGTTTATAACCAGCATAAAACCACGGAAATAAAAGTGAAATAACAACCATTAAATCCATACATTAATAAGTACAAAAGCAAGAGAACTTAGCTTTCATTAAACATAGGAAATAACTGACCAGGTTCAGTACTTCCATGTACCAACTGACCATAGACATCGTTGAGACAAATATCTCTTCATCCAGTCACCCCTGTGCCATATTCCAAGCATGAATGTGGGATCTCATAGATAAACCAATCCAAAAAAAACTAGGAAATCCAGAGGTTAAACCACCTCCACCCTCACCATATCAGGATCACAACAAAACCAGTGCTTCGATCACAAAACCGAATCGAGCTTAGAATGCCTCCATAATCCATCACTATCCTTGAAAAAAATTTCATCTCCTTGTCTCTCGGGCTTTACCGCAATCCAAATCCCAGATCACTAGGCCCTAAACCGAGACAACATCCTCAGGATTTACCGTGTATCTCGCAAAACTAGTCAAGGGATTCCTAAGACTTTCGGAATTTTCCTTGAGACCACCTCTGTCCCCAATTCTGAAATCTATCCAGAAATTCCAAAGCTCAAAATTGAGGTCAAAATCCTAACACACCATGGCATCCAGAAAAAAGGAAAGGAAAGGTTGAAAACCACTGTCAAAACTTAGCAAAACCATGCCATCGAAAACAAGAGAACCAAATACCAACATGCATAACCCATGCATGTCCAAACCAACTAGGAAATCACACATGCAATATGTTACCTGCAAGTATTCTTGCCAAGGTTGCTATATCCTGCTCTTCCTTGCTTGATCTTCGCTTTTCTTTCCTTTCCTTGTCCTTCCTTTGCTTGCTTTCCTCTTTCTTGGCTCAATGCTAAAATGCTCCAATAAAAATCTAAGTATCCAAGAGTGTGAGAGAGAGAGAATAAAGAGAGAGCTCAAAACTGAACTCACAAAATCTTGAGCCAAAAAGCTTAACCAGCCAAAAGCTTGCCAATTGATCCTTAGAAGCCTTTTTTATCAATGAGGCTTGTAATTTCTTCAATTTCCACTATTTTCCTTCTTTTTCCTCCTCACATGCAACCTGTGACCTTTCACCTTCCTTTTCTCCTATTTTCCTTTATTTTTGTAAATAAAATGCCAATAATACTTTTTTCCTCTTCCAATGCCTTTTCCATTTCCTTTTGTCAATTTCCTTTAGCCATAATAACCGAAATGAACACCTGCTAGGATTTTTTTCCCAACATTCAGCTTGGAATAAGTGTCCCTTAACCATGGTCTTATTTTTCCTTTATTAATTTTTATTACATTAACTTTTAACCCGGGTCTATTACAGATGACTGCAATTATACTATGTTGAATCTCTGTGAATATAACTGTTGATTCTTCGCAATGGAGTGTTCCACCTGTTACTTCACTACAGCTAGCTCTCTCCTTAATCATGCATTTCAATTCAGGAGATATTCAGATTTGTCGTACATTGTTGTAGAAAAAGCAACCTTTGTCACCATGATTTCCTTGGGATTCCTTCTTGTATTAGTTGTTATTGCCTTCTCTATGAATACTAAGACTAGGTTTTGAGGATAATTTGTGAAATATCTACGCATTTGTTGCACAATCCTCCTTGTACGTTGATCAAACATGAAATTGCACAAATCCATGACTCTATGTCTTCAAGTGGAGGTGTGATTCCCATTTCCCCAAATGGGAGACAACCACCTGTGAGAGGAGGTTCTTCTGGAAAACCTAGTTTATCATCTATACATTTAATGGTACCCTCTTCCTCTATCTCTTGAGTCAACTATTCTTCCTCCAGTATCTATGTTGCTTCTTCCTCCTAGGACTGCTCTTGTTTTTCCTCCTCTTGTCTCCTCCTTTCCTCTTATTCTTCTTGTTTCTTCCTAAGAAACTCATATTTCTTCCTCTTCTCCTATTCTTCTAATTCTCTCTTAACTTATTCATCAGGAATAGCTCTGATGTTAAAAGGATATGATTTCCATTTCCTTTTGTTTTCTCATGTCAAATCATATTTGATACTTTTCCTAGGAGCTACACTATTTTCTTGAGGATTTCTCTATGTTTCCTCCTATCCCTACTGTTGGAAATACTGAGAGGGGGGTGAATCAGTATTTCTTTTCAATTGTTAATTTTACTAATTAAATCACTTATATTTAGAACACAAAATGAACAATGATGAAATAAATACTTTTATTAATTTCTTCTTTACAATAAGTAAAGTACAATAATGATATAGGGCTCCAAGCCTAGATGAAGACTCCAATCTTCCAGGCTCCAACCTATATCGTGCCAAGCACCGACTTGGTCTTTCCAAGGCTCCAACCTTGTCAATTTGAGGCACCAACCTCTAGGGCTCCAACCCTATCTCTGGTACAGGCTCTAACCTGGTTTCTTGAGGACTCTAATCCTCTAGGGCTCCAACCCTATTTTCCAAGGCACCAACCTTGTCTCTATGAGGCTCCAACCTCCTACTTCATTTCATCAAGATACATTTGGTTATACTTACAGCTCCCAATGTCTTCTTCAACGAGCCCTGACAATATTCAGCTTACTCTTCACTATAATCTACACATCACGTCATCAATGACAACCTTTTATTCTTAGAAGGTGTCACCACTGCTCTTCATCGTACCAAAACAATTTCTCCAAGGTCACATCATGATGGCTTCAGCAATGCATCGTGATTTCCAAGGATGCCTCCAATATCAGCTTCTACAATTATTCCAAATGTCTACAAGGATCCCTCAAGGTGTCTTCACAACGGTTGCTCAACAAGGTTAGTAGGAGGTCTTCCAAAATTTTGTTATATGCAGCCCATAGATTCTTGTCTCCACTTTACTTCTAGATGTCTCAAGTTAAACCCAAAAATAGTGTTAGGTTTTCTGCTATAGAGTCTTCTACAATTTTTCTCCAAAAATGTATTTCCAAGGAGACTTCAAGAATGTCTTTTGAAAGGCACTACAACGCTGCTCAAAAATTCCAAGAGATGGGCTCCAAATAGTACTTCAAAAGGTGCTCCAAATGATGTTAATGGGTTGCTCCTCCAACTGAGGTATGCTACTCCAAAAAGATTTCCAAAAGTCTGCAATGAAATCACTATAGGTCTGTAATAATATCTCCACAGAAATTTTTCCAGAAGACTGAGCTTCAATGAACGTTCATAAGTGATTATCACAGGTCTGAGGTACTGAGCTAGTGATCGCAGGCCTGAGGCTTAATACTTCATTGTTCCTCCACAAATCCAAGCATCGAGCCCCAAGGTCAGGTCCCAGATCCAAAGGTTTATTTTTTAAGGTGATATGAGCTTTAATAGGTGATAGTCCACAAGAGGTCCGAGCTTCTATAGGTGACAGTCCAACACAATTGTATACTTCCCGCAGGTCTGAGGTTAAGTTAAATTAATGACTGTTATTCAAGCATCAAGCCCTAAACTGTGATTTTTCTTAAGGTTTGAAGCCTCAAAAAATGTCATTGTTCTGTAGGTGAGCCTTTTCAAATCTCAGATCTCAGGTTCCATGTATCTTAACTTCCCCACGGGTAGTTGTGCTACTAATTCGAGCTCACTATCCAACCTTGAGTGATAACCCATCACAAACAATAACCATAGATCCGATATTGTAATTCTTCCACAGGACTGCAATCCAAGCTTTAAATGAACTCCACAGGTGGCTATCACAGATCCGTCGTCCTTCAGGTGACTGTTCACAAGGTATATCATTGTTTTGTTCTTCTATCCTCAAGTCCGATATTGAAAAGAATAATTTATCACAGAAGCTTCCCAAACAGTTCTTCTCACCCTTCTTAGTACTTTTGTGCTTCTTCTACGAATTGATCACTGAATTGGATGCTATAATGAGGTGTCTAACGTAATATATATATATATACAGGTTTTCGATTGGAATGAGGGGACGTGACTCTTTGGAGGGAGGCCAACATGTGTTCTTGAGCATAGGTCGGCTCAATGTCAGAGTTAATTTCTTTAAAAAATCAATATCTCCCAAACTATTTGGATTTTCAGGTCAAGTAATAGCTCATTGGAAAGGAAAAATTATGCTCTAAAAGATGGCATAGGTGTAAAATTGAGAGGCTGCCTCTAAGAAGTAAAAATAATTTTTTTAATGTGACTGGTCATCAATTAGTGCAGAATTTGAGGTAGGCAGATGGGCTTCTCTTGTTAGACTTCTTCATTTTTTAACACCTTCATCATAGGATCATGGTAGGACATCAGCAATGAGTGTGTTACATAGTGGTGCAGTGATATGTTAAAGGTAATGTCATTAGGAAGTTCTCTTTCAATCATCAATCACGTCATCACTTAGTCTTCCAATCTTCATCAAACAACATCATTAATTGTGGTCATATAAGAGTATAACATCATCACAAGTATGGCTTCATTAAGTATAGTTTTGCATGTTATGGGCTTGTACTTAGGGACTAGATCACCAATCAGACACTTGGAAACTTCTTAGGGCAATACATCATCATTTGGAATCAGGGATCTCAAGAATATTGACATCCCAGTCAAATCCATATTGACATCAATGACAACCTTGATTAAAACCTACATATATGGAGCTGGTGGATATTGGGGTGAACCAGTTTCCATCCCTGGGTGTACCTTTCTGACCAAATTATACCAGTTCTTCACCTTATGATCTTTTGCAGTAGTATTGATTAATATCCCAATTAAAACCAATCTTTTCACAATGCTACATGCACACTCTCTTGATATCATATCCATGAAAGTCCTTAGTTGCAAAGTGCAAGCGATCCAACGCTTGTATTTCTGCAACTACCACCTTGTGGCTCTTAAGTTCATACAATTTGATCCTCAAATGGAAGGTGGTCCAATGGGATTTATTTCTTCAGTAAAAAACTCCTGAAAACCCTTTTTCCAACTGATATGCTACTTCTTGCATCACCACTTTATTGGTCACATATCACGGAATGAGGTGGGGGGATATATGACATCTAAAGCATCTGGTATATGTGTCCGTAGGTGTTGCAAACCAACCTTGATATCATGTAGTGACTCCTTCACCTGATCGGTCATGTAAGGGGGATCGATCTCATATATAATATGGAGTATGGAATATGATTGCAAAGAAGTGCTTTGCTAACCTATCGTATATGCCTCTTAAGCTTGATTTTGACAACACTATGCACTAGAACTAGACTGGAAACTTGTTTTGAGGGGTCAAATTCCAATACATTCTTGGGAAAGCATATCCTGCACAGATTCCATTAAATATAAATACATACATATAGAATTGTGGTGCTTCGTTTCCCCTTAAAGAGGCATTTTCCTGCAACACATGATGTTACAAGTCAAATGATAATCTATATACCCATTTGAAGGTCTTACCACGGGTGACTACCATGTTGAGGATATATATCCAATTTTCCTGAAACCCCTCAACATTCTTGTGCCCGTGTAATTGACAACACATAGCTATCAAATACTGATACACATCTCTAAGAATCCTGGTTGGGTACACTATAGATGGGCAATGACAAAACTTAGCAGGTTATTGACACCATGATTTAATTTTCTCTTGTGTTGAGATGGGCCCATCTGATAGAGAAGTCATTATTTTCATATTCTATGGGCCTAAGCATATTATAGTAAGTCTACATGTATTCTACATAATAGGTGGCAAGCTGACCATTGTTTCACTGTGAAACACGAGATGAGAATCATCCATGTGTGTAATAATCCACTCAATCAATTTTTCACAAGGGGTGATTGGGGATATGAATGTGATCCTATGCATCCTAGACCTCTTTATATTAATGTATTTTTTCAAATATTACAATCTCTCATAAAAATATTTCTGCAGGAATGTGTCTTTTATGTCATTCCATGTGACATCAGTAGACTTATCCACGAAGCATTATGTATCCCCATAAATCGGAATTATAAGGTTATTTACTTCAATTGCTTCCTCGGTACTTGCCTTTGAAGCTTCTTTGGAGGCCACTTTACATGTAGTGGGAGGCATGTTTCCAACATATGATAAAAGAGTAACGATACTTGTAGTTGAAACACCTGTTTGTGGAATAACACTCATGGTGAAAATGATTATCTCTAAGAAATATCCTAACTATTACAAGCAACATCTTAGAAAATCATATTCAAAGAACCATTAAATGCAATTTCATATGTAATCTTGTCAACGACAACACGTAGTTATTTTCATGGCCAAGAAATATGCATGCAAACAAGGAGGGTTCACTTCCATAGCATGAAGGAATTTCAAAGGTCATTCGGGGCTTAAAAGTGCATTCATGAGCTTAAGAAAGAGAGGGAAAAAATCAAGGGTGCATTGACGAAGCACGAAGGGGAAACATTTGGCCCTTCAAGGTGTGGTCATGCGCTCAAGGAAACTGAGAGGGTGCACGGCCTCACTCCGAAGAGATGAAGGAACAAAGCTTCGAGCCTTTACGGTGCACTCATGCGCTCAATAGCAAGGAGGGTATATTGGCGCATGCCGAAGGGATGAAGGGAGAACATCTAAGCCTTTTGGGTATGCTCATGCACTCAAGGAGGGCATAGTTCTTCGTGATGAAGGAGCGCGCTCAAGAGGCAAATGTATCTTCTTTCGGGTGCAATTTTCTTAGTCAGTCGGGGCTTTCGGTTCCAAAATTGTGCTCCGCTAGGGAAAGTATCAAGGACAAGTATTACAACAAGATTGCATGGTATAAATTGGAGAAGAAGGATCTACAAGATTTTATGGGTGTTGTCGTAATGATTATTAGAATGTGAAGAGTTAAGGAATATGCAAAGTCACAACATGTGACAACAAATTGACACTTGCAAAAGCCAGAATGAACATAAACGCTAGAAAATAAACTGAAAAGAAAAGAAACGCCAACAAGAAAAGTAATATCGACAGAAAAACCATCAAAGGAAACCAATAGATTTGATATGAAAAACTTTACTTGTAAACCAGATTGATGAAGAGTTTCTTGATCCAAATATGTGCACCCAAGAATGATTGTGAGAATGAATGATTAACTGAGTTAATTTAAAAGAGATTACATGAAATCAATCTCATGCATGCTCACCACTTGTCGATAAGTGAGTGCGCCCACATGTAACAAGGAATTTCATGCATGCATTCTAGAAGGGTGCATGCCTTCATGCTGAAGGAATATGCTCAAGCAGGGAACACTTGCTGAGCATGAAGGAGTGTGCTCAAGGAGGTTGCACTTTTTCATCCCGGAGGAGTGCGCTAAACACAAGAGCAAGTTTTCATCAACTACAAGTATATTTTTTCCTTAAAGGGTGATTTTCTTTCTTTTGTTTGTTTTTATGATCTTTTGTGTGCTTTTCATGTGTGTGCATGCAAAATAAGGATAGTTTCTAAGTCAAGAAAAGTTATGATTTCACCTAAACATGTGCTAGATAACACAAGCGCTTCTAAGGGTTACGTGACGACAATTAGGAAACATTGACTTAGGAGGATGTGAAACTTAGAGAAAACATACAAACAATAAATCAAACAATGAAATGATAGTAGGGGGCTTGAAATGACAGTTCATTTAGGCTCCAAAATCGACTTAAGAAAAAATTTTGAAGGGGTGTTGTCACAGCGACAACACTTGGAAACACATTGAGAGAAGCCCAGTTGCTCTGATATGGTTTCATTTATGCACAAAGTCTCAATTCTCTAGAAAGTATTGATTCAATCAGTGAGTTACCTTAGCTACCCACTTTACCCAATTAAATATATAGTCTTCCTTGTTCCATTACTCGTCGTAACACAACATAAAGCAAGCCATATCATGATCCTTTAGAATAAAGTAAGGGTAATAAAGTACAATGAGTTAAAAACAATCAGAGTATGAGTTTTACACGTCTGGTGTTGCTCCACTGACAGCAGGCCTAGACAATACCCCAACGGAGTCACTTCAAGAACACAAGCGTTGCTTCGCTGCCAACGAGCCTAGATGGTACCCCGACGAAGTATCTTACTTCACCTCCTTACGCAAGAAGCCTTTATCTTCTTTTACCCTTTATTTTCTTTATTTTCAAAGGATTGTGCTTAGGCACTTATTGTTTTCAACGAGTGGAAGATGGATCCTGACTTGTTGAGAGAAGAAGAGGATGCTCCTCCAAAGACAGGTTTAAGACCTCTAATGATTTACTCGCTAAAAAATTTCCACTTAACTTAATCTACTTATATAGATAAGAAATAACACGTCATTAATAAATAATACCAAAAGTAGGAATGAAAATCCTAGATAGATGTGGGCATCATGGTTTTATTATGGCTTCCCAACTGAAGGATCTTATTTTCCATCCAAAAAAATGGACTTAAACATGTAAACCAAATCAAAGAAGAGGGTAGAAAATAACCCAAGGGTTGCATGTTAACACATATTTCCTTTCACAAAAGATAGCCACATCAACTTGAAGCTCAAAACCAACTTTATTCAAGGACTAATGAAACTGAAAAACAAAGTGAGGGAAAGAAAATCAAAACAGGAATGCAATGAATCTAAATAAATGCAACATATTTTATCCTAAACTAAACATTACAGGGTTGGGTCATGTGAAATGGAATTTCCAATGCAGCCATAGAAGTTGATCCCGACCTTTGGGTCAAAATATTTGATCGTGTAAGACCAGAGTAATGTACAGTGTCAAAATATTTGATCATGTCCTACTAACTTGACTTAACTTTTAATTTTGAGAAGATTGAAAATCAATCTGAGAAAACACGGTTAGTTTCTTATCCAAACCAGAGTCATCATTCAAAATATGAGATTCAAAAGGGAATTAAGGTTGATCACGAAGATCTTCTAGATTGCCACAAAAATACTTAATGGTAAGCATGTTATCTTCTTGATCAAAAGGAGCCATACTTGAAACAAATTCCTCAATAATTGAATTAGACTACATTTGAAGCTTATGCAAATTTGAATCTCCTTGTGGGAACAAATATTTATCCATGACACTTGAACTAGCATCACGATACGATTCAAAAAAAATGAAATCATCATTCTCATGGTTTTCAAGGGATTCAATTTTATTAATGGATTGAGCATCGCAAGAGAGATGACAAGATTCAAGGATGATTGATTGATGAGATTGGGAAAATCATCATCAGCAGAAATATGTGAAAGAAAAATAAATTTTTCATCAAAAAATTGATCTTTTGATTTACTGATTGGTTGAGGTTCAAAACATGGAACATCAAAAGGGGTGTTGTACATATTTACCCCTGCCCATGAATTTTGGCCTATTGCCCCACTCGAATCTGATACGAAGCTCCACCGTGGCCTAAAGTCCCACGCTCCCGTTTTATATAAATGTCTCCGCCCGAAAATTCACTCCACAAAGGTTGAAGACCCGTCATTTAAATTATATCTGGCCGAAGCCCCAAGTCCTTAGCCCCTCTCCTTATTGATTTCATACGACCCGAGCCCAAGAACCACAGGATAAAGGGAAGAGGGCTTATTGTTTTATGTTATCGGGAGGGATAGCAGTCGTCCGATTGAATTAAATCAACGAAGTGGTGAGCGTTACAGTCGGAGGGCCCCGCGCACGCCAGAAACCAGCGGTATTGCCCCGCACCGCTTCCACCGGGCCGGCGGTATTCGGCATAGACCAGCGATTCCATTAGATAGGAGCCACGCGTCTCTTGTACGGGCCCTAAAACCATTTTTCCCCGCGCGTTAAAGCCTGTACGCTCGCCGGGCAGCGGAATTAGTTTGAATCGTCCGATCTGCCGATCGCCATCCAACGGCGGATACGTACCAAAACTACCCGCTTGTTAACGTGTGTCCGCCGTGCTTTGTGGCCCACCATCGTGTCGCTCCCGTCCATTCCTAGCCGCTGATTTACGTTTATAATCCGACAATCCAGATCCCAGTCTCCCCGTCCGTTAACTCCGCTGCCACGTCAGTCCCCACCCGTCGATCGTACATCCACGTGTCTCCGTCCCGTGCATCCATAATATCCCTCCGCGCGCTATATATATATATGTGTGTGTGTGTGTGTGTGTGTGTGTGTGTGTGTGTGTGTGTGTGTGTGTGTGTGTGTGAGTGTTTGTTCATATGTTTTTATTCATATTTGTCGTTATTTATTCCTCACGACCCGACTGTGTCACAAATAAAACCCACATTTCGTCTATCTGTCGAACCTCTATCGATTTTCTTCCACCTCCATGCGTATTCCTGTTATTTGTCTGTTTTTCACGACGTCATTATCATCTCCCCCCTCCATACTCCCTGTCTCCGAGGCTGTCTTCCCTAATGTTTTGCGGGTTTTGCAGGTTTTAAAATGACAAAGAAGGCGTTTTAGTTTACCGCCTCCATTGCAGAGATCAAAGAGCATACCAAAGGACATATTCTGCTGGCAAAATTTAAAGAGAAAGCTGAGGGTAGGTGGGAGAGATGACCACCATTAAAGAAGACAGAGATATGGATCAATAGAACCCTCCAGAGAAATTCGCACCGCATTAAAGATCCAGGATTCGAATCCAAAATCAAGGGCCGAGAGTACAATACAAAATTGCAGAATATTATAGGTCACTTACGACAGCAGATTTTCCCTCAGTCGAAGGCAACACATTGTAAATATTTTATTAGTTATGTCATGTATATAAGGAGATTTTAATCTCCCAGCATTTATTTCTGAATACAGATTGTAAAGTACATTTAATTATAGTTAGTCATTCATGCTGTGGGCGCGAATGTTTTCCGCCATTCTTATTCAAATTAGATCAATAAATGTTGGATACCTACCTCCTCCTCGAGAGTTTTCGATCTGTTCTATAAAGGCTCAAAAAGAAGACATTGTAAGGGTTCCAGATTTCTGTCAGCAAGGTGTGCAGCGAAAAGGCTTTTGTATACATTTTGTAATACTTCTGTATGAAGTTTCAGAGCCCGTAGGGTCTCAATGAGGAGGGGTTATAACTGTATTGAGGATTCTGGTCTTTGGTATCTCACAGTATGTAATTTCTCTCATGTGTTAATACATTATCTCATTTCATGCAAACTGTCTTCTTGTATCATGTTCTAGAATGCGAGTGGCTCACTAGTTTGCAGTAAGGATTCATCTTAAGTGGTGCCCTTTCTGGAATTAGTCAAGCGCTTTAAATAGGCCTAGTCATGGTATACTGTTCCATGTTCGCTCTTTCCATATTTTCTGCTATATTAGTTGCTTGGGGAGGGTGCTTTTAAAACACCATTGTCATATAAGGATTCGTAAATTGGTGCGCCCTTATATGGTTCTGTTGTGTATCTGGGTATCAGTTTCAGGTCAACTAATATCTTCTTATTTTTCCTCACTGCACTCACTTCCTGATATCTGATTTCTGTGACATATTATTTGAATCGGCCCTCTTTGCAGTAAGCGGTCTCTTAACTGTCTGATGTCTTTGTGCTGAAGTTTTACATTGTGTTCTTACATAATTCTTATCTTTGTATCAGCTTCTGAGAGAGAGATTGGTCCCATTCAAATCTAGTTTCCTTGTTTAGAACAAGAGATAGTAAGCGAGTTCTTGGACTGACAATCCAAACTAAAAGGGCTCCTTGCTATATTAAGATGTCCTAGGCACTGGTCTATGGCAACTCTAGGCTGTCCCTAGGGGGGTGACAAAATCATCCACAACAAGGGGGAAGACAAGGAACATATAAGATTCTTCTTCAAGATGTTTCAGTTCCTTTTGAACAGGAGAATATGATGAAACTGATTCAAAAGGTTTTCTTGACATCCTAATTAAGAAATGAAACTTTTCATCGAAGAATTGTCAATCTACATCCTCATTGGAAATTCATAAAAAAGGTGAAGGAACTGATCATAAAAATGTTCAAGTGATTCATTCGATTCCATTCTTGGATGATCAATTTCATTAAAGAAATTTTGATATTCATATTTGTCGAAAATGCAATGAATCTCATTAACCAAATGCTTAAAATATGAGATGGAAGAAGTGGGTAAATAATAACACCATTGTTTTGCACAACCATCCAATGTAAGGGTAAACAACCTTGCGAGGATTTATTCAAAATAAACACCACTTGAAAAAACAATTGAGCAAACTCGATTATGTAATCAAGGATGGTTTTTGTACCATTTCCATAAAATTTAAAATGCGACAAGTTATGTAAAAATTATGCGGGGATCAAAATATATAAAGCTTCAGAAAATCACCTAGGTATTATGATATGGGATGAAGCCATTAAAGGTAAGATATTCCAACATACTTCACAGGCTCAACTTATCATCTGGCCCTCCATCTAGCACCAAAAATGTTAACGGTGTTGGATTTTGCCAACATGTAACGGGATCTCCCCGATGTGAAGTCCCAATTATACCTCACACAATTTGGTGTAGGAGTCCCGTCTGACTGTACTGTTCAGCTACCATTGGAAAGGTTTCAAAGATGTGCCTTGGTTACACAACACACATAAGAGATAAAACCACCACTTTGGGGTAGCAACTATGTAATCTTCGTGAGACACCAAATGTAAGGTGCACAAGGACTTGCCGACAAGTACAGGAAAACAACCCTCCAGTTGGGGAAGTAATAGTACTATCCTAAAGGCGGCCCCAGGAACGAAGAGAAAGGCTTGTTAATTACCTACAAATTATTCCACATAATAAACAACAATTATGAAAACATAACAACACATATTGAATACTAACCATATCTAAGTAACGAAATAGTTCATTAGCCTTATTATGTAATTAAACCAACATATATCATAAACATAACAATAATAGTCCTACTACATCCACGATACATTTATGAAGAAGATTTGGCTCATAGAGATTTTGAGTATAAATAAATATCCCAATTACATTGTTACATAGATGAAATACTATATCCAATAGTAGAACAAGAAGCCACAACTTGCTTCTCCATATGCACTACAGGAGAAGCCAAGGCAAAGCTCCTAGAATCCAAGCCTCTAACTTGAGTTATGAGGAGATATTTATAACAAATTACAATGACATTTGAGGTTCCTCATGACTCTTAAACTTCTATGGCTTTTGATATTCTATACATGACTTATTACATTCCATATGTGGATTTTCACATTCCATGTGTGTCCCTTGGATTTCATTACATACAACTTATTACAAAATACAAATTACATATGAGACGATGGCTTTATGAGATAAAATTGATAATAGGACAAAGTCTTATCAAATTGAAAAATCATTTGCTTCCTCATGGAGCTCATTGGGTATGTATGTGTGCCATACTCTGAACTTCGTAGAGATGACTCTAACCCGAACCGGAAATTCCATTGCATACCACATCCTCACTTCCAGTGCCTCTATCAATATGGTCTTAGAGCTCGATTGTACATTTTTCCATAGCCACGAGAGATTCATGTCATCTTTGACTAGCGCAATGGAATACTATAGAATAATGTATTTTCTGATCTTCAAGCCTTCCTACTCTGATGTTTGCTTGATCTATTTTATATACTTCCTGATCTCTTGGAATATGATTTCCCTGCCTTTTTTTTCTTCAAGTGGTCCTACAAAAGGCATCCCATGTTTATGTGTTAGAGACTCGAAACCATTGTGCAGACGACCATAAGCGATAATGGTGTTAGTCGCATGTTCTTCGAGAGGGTTGTAATTATGATGGTGGAGTATTAGTTGTACTTGGTCCATTTCAGCAACAATCTTGTCTTTTCTAACCAACTATGGCAGATCATTCAGATACTTGGCAACCCATTCCTGAAGTTGATCAATTGCTCTGATTTCCACTCTCAATAACTTTAAGACTTCTTGTGCTTTTCTCTAAATGCCAACAAAGGGAGAAACCACTTGTTGTAGAAGTATCATCTCATCATATACTCATTCCATGGTGTCCTACATTGGCCCCAGTTCCTCCTGCAAGGTTGACTGCCATTCTATTGTGCTGAATCTCTCTAAAGATAATTGTTGATTCTTCGCAACAAGGTGTTTCGCATGTTGCTTCACTGCAACTAGCTCTAATTGTGCATTTTCATTCAATAAATATTCAGAGTTGTCTTGTGTTGTTATAGAAAAAGAAACATTTACCACCATGATTTCCCTGGGATTACTTCTTGTATTTTTCGTTGCCACCTACTTTGTAGATATTGAGACTTGTTTTTTAGATCATTTGGGAAATATCTACACATATGCTTCATGATCATGCTCTTAAGTTGATGAAGCATGACATCGCACACATCCATGACTTTGTCTTCAAGTGGAGGTGCGATTCCCATTTCCCCAAATGGGAGATGACCACTTGCAAGAGGAGGTTCTTCTGGAGAACATAGTCCATCATTTATAGACTATAAAGTATCCTCTTCCTCAACTCTTCCTCTATCTCCTAAATCAATTGTTATTCCTCGAGTCTTCATGTTGCTTATTCCTCCTAGGACTGCCTTTGTTTTTTCTCTTGTTGTCTCCTTCTTTCATATTATTCTTATTTTTTCTGCCTAGGGAGCTCATCATGCTTCCTCTTCTCCTCTTCTTCTAATTTTCTCTTGTCCTGCTCATCTTGAATAGCTTCGGTGTTCAAAGGATCTGCTTTCCATTTCCTACTGCTTTCTCACGTTGAATCATACATGATAATTTTCCTAGGAGCTACACTATTTGCTTCAGGTGGTATCTATTTTGCCTCACGTCCCTGCATATCTGGAGCCAGTGGATCTTGCGTTGAACCAGTTTCCATCCCTGGGTATACCTTTCTAATTGCATTATACTAGTTCTTCGCCTTCTCATATTTTGCAGTAGATATTGATGAATATCCCCAATTGAAATTGATCCTTTCATAATGTTTCCTTCACACCCTCTTGGGATCATATCCATTAAATTCCTTAGTTGAAAAGTGAAAGCGCAATCAGCTCTTGTATTTATATAGCTTCCGCCTTGTGGTTGTTCAGTTCATACAATTTGACCACAAAGGGGACATGGGCCAAGGGGCTTTCTTTATTTTGTGAAGAACTCTTGACAACCCTTTGTCCAACTGAAATGCTACTTCTTGCATCACCACTTTATTGGCCACATATCATGGGATGAGGTGGGGGGGGTACATAACATCCAAAACATCTGATATATGTTCCCTCACGTGCTACAAACCAATCCTCGATATCTTGCAGTGACTCCCTCACCTGATCGGTCATTAAAGGAGGATCGATCTCATATATCATATGGAATATGACTACAAAGAAGTGCTTTTATAACTTTTCATATGCACCTTTGAAGCTAGATTATGAGAAAACTCTAATTTGGAAGTAAACTCGAAACTTGTTCTAAGGGGTCCAATTCCAATACATTATTGGGAAAGCATATCATGCATATTTTCCATCCAATAGAAATGCGGACATATAAAATTTCAGTGCTTGGTTTGCCAACAAAGATGCCTTTTCGTGCCCCACATGACGTTGCAACTCAAATGACAATATATTTTCCCAATTGAAGATCTTAGCATGGGTGACTATCATGTTGAGCATATATATCCAACTTTCCTCAAACACCTCAATGTTATTGCACCCTTGTAACCGACAACACAACTATCAAATACACATATACATCTCTAAGAATATTGGTCAGGTACACTGTATATGGGTGGCGACGAAACTTAGCAAGCGCTCGACACCATGATTTAATGATGTCACTTCTGTTAAGATCAACCCATCTGGTGTAGAAGTCATTATTTGCATATTATGTGGGCCTAAGCATCTTATAGTAAGTTTTCATGTCTTCTCCATAGTAGGTGGCGAGTTGACCACCATTTTCACTATGAAGCACGAGATGAGAATCAGCCATGTGTTTAATAATCCACTCAATCACTTCTGCACAGGGGATGACTAAGGATCTGCATGCGATCCTATGCATCCTGGACCACTTGATATTGATGTATGCTTGAAAATATTCCAAATTCTCAAAAAAAAAAATTCTATAAGAAATTGTTTTGTATGTCATTCCATGTGACCTTCGTAGACTTATCCACGAAGCACTATGTATATGCATAAATGATAATGGTAGGCTTTGTTACTTCAACTACTTCCTCAATTCTTTCCTTTGAAGCTCCTTTGGAGGCCACTTTACGTGTAGAGGAAATCATGGTTCCAATAAATGATGAAAGAATAACGATACATGTAGCTCAAACACCTGTTTGTGGAAGAATGCTCATGGTGACAATGATTATCTTTAAGAAATATCCTAACTATTATAAGCAAAAACTTAATAAATCATACTCAAAGAACCATTAAATGAAATTAAAGATGTAATTTTGTCAACTATGGCACATATTTATTTGAATGTGCAAGAAAAATGCATGCAAACAAGGAGGGCACACTTCCAAAGCATGACGGTAGTTCAAGGGTTATACGGGGCTTTGAAGTGCGCTCATGTGCTCAAGCACTTAGAGAGGGAAAACATCAAGGGCGTAGGGATCATTGGCAAAGCACGAAGCAGAAACACTTGGGCCTTCAAGGTGCACTCATGCACTAAAGGAGACTAAGAAGGCGCACTAGCACACTCTGAAGAAAATAAGGAACAAAGTTTTGGGTCTGCGCTTAAGAGCAAGGAGGGCACAATAGTGCATGCCGAAGGGATGAAGAACAAACATTCAATCCTTACGGTGCGCTCATGTTATTAAGGAGGGCGAAGTTCTTCGTGACAAAGGTATGCACTCAGGAGGCAAACTTGTCTTCTTCTGGGCACAGTTTTCCAACTCAGTCCGGGCTTCGGGTTCCAGAAGCGCGCTATGCCAGAGAAGGGATCAAGGACAAGTCTTGCAGCAATATTGCATTGTAAAAATGTGGAGAAGAATTATCTACAAGATTTTATGGCCATTGTGGTAATGATGGATATAATGTGAAGAGTTTGTTGAAAATGGCACCAAGAAATATTCTAATTTAATTTTTCCTTGAATTAAAGTAGAAGAAAATTTTAATTCCACGTCTCATGACAACTTGTACGAGTTAACTAAGTTAAATTGACTTATTTGGTTCAGTTAATTCAAGTTGAGGGCCTAACTTGAGACATCTAGAGTGTCTCCTACTTTATTGGAGCCCAGACTGAGTTTATTTTGAGTTGTATTAATTAATTCAGTGAATCTGAGTTAGAGTAAGCTAAACTAGTTCCAACTATTGGAGGAACTAGTGGGAGGTCAAGTAGTGGGGTGTGTACTCTGTGATCGACCATTTAACTGATAAATCAGCCATAAATAACTCATGCATGTGTGATCTACGAGTTATCTAGTTGAGATTGGAGTTCAAGGGTAGTGTATTATCGGTTGTTTAATCATCCAAATTGTACAGGTGGTGCATGTAGTCAGAAGAAGGCTTATGAAGTATTTTGTATTTGAGTATGAATAATTTCCTAATTAATAGGGGCTAATTCCCAAGGAAACAACGCAAGGAAATAGGGACTTGGGAAAGAAGAAATTTGGTTAAGTATTGGTTAAGGCTTGTTTAGGAAGTAGTGAGACAGGTAGAGATAGTGCATAGGTTTTTGGGGCTTTTGAAAAGCATTGTAATATTCTCATATTTTCTTCCTAATGCAATATACATATATCAAGGTTTTTAATTGTGGATTTCCCCAAGAAATAATTGTGTAATGTGTTGATTGAATTCTTTCTCTTGTATGCTTCATTATTTTGTGATCATTTATTGTTTCCACAATTGGTAGAGTGGATTCAAGTATATTTTTTTAGTAAAATAAAATTAGCAGTTTGAATCTAAAAGGAATTTCTACATGGTATCAGACCTGAAATAACTATTGGAGATAATAATATGAGTTTTTCTTTACAGGAGGAACAAGTTTTGCAGATCTATTCTCCAGACCTAGCAGCAAGAATATGATGGCGTTCTATGGTTTGAGGCTCAAGTATTCCCTTGAGGGTAGCTAAAATTAGATTTCTTGGAAGGACCAGATGTAAGCAATCATGGAAGATAATGTGTTGAAGGATTGCATTGATATCAATGTTCTGAAACCATCAGTTGCGGATACACGGGTTCTAGAAGAATTGAAGAAGAATGTAACCAAGGCAAGAAGGATCTTACTGGAAGAAGTTCAAGATCATATTGTCTCGAACCTCCATGGGAAGAAGGCTCCATATGCAATGTGGAAGGTCTTGACATACTTGTTTCATAACAAAAATTACCATAGGAAGTTGGCATTGAAGGAAAAGCTTCAGACAATCAAGATGGAAAAGGGCCACACGATACCAAGTACTTGAGCAAGTTTACACAATGTCGAGATGATCTTGGGAGTGTTGGAATTATAGTTGTTGAAGATGATCTAGTCAATCTAGCACTTATAGGCCTCCCAAGAGCTAGGAGAACAACCAATATTTAGTAAATGGGAGGGAGAAGCTACCAGAGTGGGAGCGTTTGTGGTCTAACCTGATGCAAGAAGAGATAAGGCAGAACATCCGAGATGGGAAATCATCCAAAGAAGTGGAAGATGACTTTGAATTATTTATAAAAGGAAATAAATCCAAGGGAAATAAGTCCCAAGGTGAGGAGGGAAATAATAAAGACTTTTCTGACATCAAGTGCTTTCACTGTCATGAATTCGGGTACTATGCCATGAAATGTCCATAGAAGAAGGCAAGAAAGAAGTATTCTGCAGTAGCAGCAAGAGGTGAAGCTCTAAATTCACAATTCGAGCTTGATTTCACTCTCAATGCATGCCCAGCAAGCACAGTAATGGGAAGCATTTGGTGTCTTGACATCAGTGCCTCGTTCCATATGACGGGGAGTAGAGATCTCTTCAGTGACTTGGAGGAGAGAGACCTAAAGCAGAACATTAAGTATGGAGATGATGGGATGTATAGCTTGATCGGTATCGGTACAGTTAATTTTCAGAGGGAGTTTAGATCCCATCTCAGACTCAAGGATGTGATGTTTGTTCCAAGACTAAAGAAGTATCTTTTTTCTATTGCGATATTCGAAGACCCTAGCTACGATGTGATATTTAGTAAAGGGAAGGTTTTCCTTAGACATGTCGCCACAGTCGCAATTAAAGCTTGATTTCACTCTTAATGCATGCATGGAAAGCACAGTAATGGGAAGCATGTGGTATCTCGACATCGGTGCCTTGTTCCATATGACGGGGAATAGAGATCTCTTCGGTGACTTGGAGGAGAAAGACCTCAAGCAGAACATTGAGTTTGGAGATGATGGGAGATATAGCTTGACTGGTATCAGTATAGTTACTTTTCAGAGGGAGTTTTGATCCCATATTAGACTCAAGGATGTGATTTTTTTTCCAGGACTAAAGAAGAATCTTATTTTTATTGCAGTATTCGAAGACCGTGGCTACAATGTAATATTTAGAAAATGAAATATTTTCCTTAGACACGTCGCCACGGGACAGGTGAAGCAAATCGGTATGTGAGTCAAGAACTTATATTAACTTGAGGTAAAAGATGCATGCAAAGTGTTGAGGATCAAGGAAAAGGCTAGAGACTTGGTGGTTGAGAGGGAGCATGAATTACCTCTCAACATGTAGCCTCAGAAGCAACCTCAACAAGTTGTGGAGCAGACATAATTGGAGAAGTAGAAAGGAGGATGAGTGGAGACATCAACTCAAGAAGAGACCTCTAGTAAGGGGGAATTTTGAGCCAAGTGGGTATACGGAGCACATGCAGCCATACCTCTAGATGTGAGGTGGGGCGATGTGAAGCAATAGTCTCGAGAGTGAAGAAATTTGGGCAATATCCATTGAGGTGTGTTTTTGGCTCATAGATAATTACCTTGATCTGGGCGCCCACAATATTCAATAGTAGAAGGATCAATGTTAGTCATATATGAAGGAGTGTATATCAATGTTGACAGCATAGCAGGAGGCTTAGTAGCATAGTCAGCAGCAACACAATTTTCCCAGTAGACAGTTGCAGATTGATTCAGTGATTATTTTTATTTTTTGGATGTTTTTCAGTTGCAGATGTTGCAGAGCAACAACAACAGTGAGAAGTGTTGCATGCAAAACATTCCAAAGGTACTGGATCAGGATATATGTGAATCCATTTATTGTTGAGAGGGAGTGTTGAAAATGGAAACAAGAAATGTTGAAAATGGCACCAAGAAATATTCTAATTTAATTTCCCCTTGAATTAAATTAGAATAAAACTGTAATTATGTATCTCATGACAACTTGTATGAGTTAACTAAGTTAAATTGACTTAGATGGTTCAGTTAATTCGAGTTGAGAGCCTAAGTTGCGTCATGTAGAGTATCTCCTACTTTATAGGAGCCCAGGTTGAGTTTATTTTGAGTTGTAATTAATTAATTCAATAAATCTAAGTTATAGTCAATTAAACTAGTTCCAACTATTGGAGGAACTAGTGGGAGGTCAAGTAATGGGGTGTGTATTCTGTCATCAACCAGTTAACTAATAAATCAACCATAAATAACTCATGCATGTGTGATCTACGAGTTATCTAGTTGAGATTGTATTTCAAGGGAAGTGTATTATCATTTGTATAATCATCCAAATTGTACAGGTGGTGCATGCAGTCAGAAGAAGGGCTATTATGTATTGCGTATTTGTGGATGAGGAATTTCCCTAATTAATAGGGGATAATTCCCAAGGAAACAACACAAGGAATTAGGGAATTTGGCAAGCAGAAAATCGGTTAAGTATTAGTCAAGGCTTGTCTAAGAAGTAGTGAGACAGATAAAGATAATGCAGAGGTTGCTCAGGCTTGAGCAAACCATTGTAATATTCTCATATTTTATGACTAATGAAATATACTTTTTTTAGTTGTAGATTTCCCCAGGAAATCATTGTGTAATGTGTTGATTGAATTCTTTCTCTTGTATGCTTCATGATTTCGCAATCATTTATTATTTCCGTAATTGTTAGAGTAGATTCAAGTCTATTGTTTTAGTAAATTACAATTAGCAGTTTGAATATACAAGGAATTTCTACAAAGTTAAGGAATATGCAAAGTCACTGCATGCAAAAGATAATTAACACTTATAGAATCTAGAATGAACATAAACGCCAGAAAAATAAACTGAAAATAAAAGAAACTCTAGCAAGAAAAGCAAGATCGACAACAAAATCATGAAAGGAAACCAATAGATTTGATATGCAAAACTTACTTGTAAAGCAGATCGACGAAGATTTTGTTGATCTAAAGATGTGTACCCAAGAATTATTGTGAGAATGAATGAATGACTGAGTTAATTTAAAATATATTACATGCAAATCAGTCTCATGCATGCTCACCACTTGTCGATAAGTGACTGAGTTAGTTAAGGGAAGTTAAGCAGGCTCTTTTTTTCTAGGAGTGCACCCACATGCAAAAATGAAGCTAATGCATGCATTTTATAAGGGTGCATGTCTTCATGATGAAGGAATGTGCTCAAGGAGGTTTCACTTGTTGAGAATGAAGGAATGTGCCCAAGGAAGGTGCGTTTCTTCAGCCCGAAGGAGTGCGCTAAACACAAGAGAAAGCCTTTGTCAAATAGAAGTGTGGTTTTGCCTTAAAGGGTGATTTTCTTGCTTTTGTTTGCTTTTGTGAGATTTTGTGTGCTTTTATTGTGTGTGCATGGAGAATAAAGCTAGTTTCTAAGTTAATAATAGTTATGATTTCACCTAACCATGGGTTAGATAACACAAGCGCTTCTAAGGGTTAGGTGATGACACTTAGGAAACATTGACTTCAGAGGATGTGACACTTATAGAAAACATACAAATAACAAATAAAATAATGAAATGATAGTATGGGGCTTGAAACGATAGTTCATGTAGGCTCCAAAATTGACTTAAGCAAAAAAATTGGAGGGTCGTTGTCACTGCTACAACACGATAGTAAGAAAAGTGAAAATGACACTTGAAAAAGCTAAAGAAATTGAAGGTGATGCATACTAGAGTGAATAATATAACATGAAAACACCAATTCTTAAAGTGAAATCAAGAAAAAACGAAAATCACAAAAGTGAAAGTGACACTTTTGAAAGAAAAGGTGCGCAAAAGTGACAATTGGGAAAACTCACCAAAATAGAAGTACAATTGCAAGCAAAGTGAGGGAAACTATCAATGGAAAGTGTGCACTGACTATCAACATGGGTTACACAGTACACCGTGCTTATGGATTGTGTAGTCACTATCAATACTGATTGTATAAGCCTTGATTTCAAGAGCTGTTTAATTCATATATAAGTTTGCATAGAAAGATGCATGCTTGTGAATTCCTTGAGCATGTGTGAACAGGTGACTTTGACACTTGGAATCTGAGAATAAGGATTAAATACTTAACAAATAATCAACTGACAATGGAGGGATTATGGAACGATAAATCGTAAGATCGTTAGTAGGATCCAAAATGAAAGTGTAGGCAAAATTTTGGAGGGTATTGATCGTAGCGTCAACGGGATGGTAAGGATAAGACTTACAATGTTTAATTTTGTACCTTTTTGAGTAATTCCTTTCATGAAATTTGAAGTAAATTATGCTCCATGGTGAGTAACAATTTCTTTTTGGACTCCAAATATGAAAAAAAACATCTTCAAAAAATAAATTGGCTATCTCTTGCTCTGATGTTTGTATTAGGGATTTTTCTTCCACCCATTGTCACATAATCAATACAAACCAGTATATATCTATGTTGAAAAAATGTAGCAAGAAAGGCTCAATTTGACTTTAGCCTTATTCAAATTGAGAAAAATTGAATTTCCACATCAACATGACAACTTGGATGTATTTAACTAGTGTGACATGGATCTTGTCACTTAGTGAGCGCAATAAATTCAAGTTAGAGGGCTTGGAGTTTAGTTGTTCATGTATGATTACTAAATTTTAGTATTCCAATTCAATTATTTTCAGTTGTATTAAGTTTAATGGCCTCTAATAATTAATAGAGTCAGTTAAAGGTCAGTTGTGCAGTAGGACAACGGTATAACCTAGATAGTTGTTAGTTAACTGATCAATCAACCCAAAATAGCTAATGCATGCAAGGAATTTGAGTTCCTCAAATGAAGTGGAGATGACAAGGCAGTGTAAAATCAGTTTTATACTAGTTTTGAGTGTACAAGTGTTGCATGAGTTAGGAGATAAATCCTTGAGAATTACGCAATAAATTTGGAGGAAATTCCTAAATAATAGGGGCTAATTTCCTTAGGATTTGCGTCAGGAAATAGGAGGCTTGGTGAGAAAATAATTGACTAAGTGTTGGCCAGAGTTTGTCATTGAGCAGAGAGAACAATTATTCTTTTGTAGGTTGAGCTTAGAGTTGGAGATGAAAATTGTAATAGTTTCTCTATTCATCTGATTTATGAAAAAGGGGCTTGAGGGGTTCTTCCCAGTTGGTTTCCCCTAGAAATAACTGCATATTTGTAGTTTTTCTTATTGCATATTGTTCTAAATTGTGAATATCATTCTACAGATTGGTAGAGTAGAATTGTGTCTCATGATTTTCAGTTAGAATTATGGAGAAATTGCATTTTCTATAAAATTTATACAGGGTATCAGAGGCCTAAAATCACGTTAGAACCACTATTTCTAACTTGTCTCTCAATAATTTCGAATTTCTATCCTTCTTCCAGTAGTTTTTCTTTAGTATCGGGAGAAATTCTTTCAACAGACTGAGATTAGAATATGCCCTAGAGGGTAGCTCAAATTTCATAACCTAGAAGGATAAAATGGAAGAAGTGCTCGATGATAATGGTGTGTTAGAATATGTCAAAACTGACATTGAAAAACCCCAGCAGTGGGATGCACAACAATTAGCGCAATGGAATAAGGATGTTGCAAAGGCCAGGAGAATTCTTTGGAAGGTGTGAGGGACCATGTTGTCTCAAATATCCATGATAAAGAGACACCATTTTCTATGTGGAAGAAACTCGCTGAGTTGTTCGAAAACAGCAGTGACCATATAAAATTGTCCTTGAAAGACAAATTTTGAAACATAAGAATGCAGAAGAATGATACTCTTCTGCAGTATCTCTCCAAATTTACACAAGTTTATGATGAGCTTGGAGGGGTTGGGGTGAATGTTGTAGAAGATGACCTGGTGAACCTAGCTCTTTTAGGCCTTCCATTTGTTGTAGCAATTCCAGATTTGGGATATTACATTTGGTAATTTATCCCTTTCATTCAAAGAATCCTAGTAGGTGTGTTGAGATATTCCAAAGTTGGAGCTTCAGCAAATCATGAGCATGGCACTACAAAGAATCTCATTAGATGTAAAATAACATCTAACCAGCAGATGTAAGAACCTAAACAAGAGTATGGCCTATATCCTCCTTCCCAATTGGGGAAATGCAATAATATAGGGCATAAAACAGCTGTCTTCAGAAAATAACGCTATACAAGTGAGAAATGGGACATGGATCCCTTAGAATACATGATATACAACTCACATGCAGAATTAGAGGTGAAAAAAATCACTCTATCCAACATAAACAGATCTCCCCAAGTCAATGCAGCTCAAATAAGCCCAAACCCCATAAGCTAGCTCATGCAGAAAGTACTGAAGCAAGGACTGCGTTATTTTAATGAGGGTTTATGTAGAAAATGATGGGAAATAAGAGATCATAGGTTTACAATCATCCAATGGCAAAGAAAATGGAGATTCCTTCCTTTTTATACAAAATAAGATCACCTGGCAAGGGTTACATGATAGTACAATGTATAAAAATGCAGATCTGCATATATGGATCTGAAAAATGCAGTTTTACTACAACACTGAATAAATATGACTGAAATATACAAGTGACAGAAGAAGAATTAAATACAGAGCTTTCCGGGAGATGGGTTGGCCCTTTCTCCAAGGAATGAGCTCACAAGAAAGGGATCAAACCCTGCAACTGCTGCTCTGGAAAAAATGATGCAGTTTCCCAAGTAAAATATGTTGTAGTGGATGGGAACTAAGTTTTCCACTTTCCAAGATGTCAAATAAGCTTCGGGACCTCCTGTACAGACCTTGCAAAGAAAGGGGAGCTCCCTCCTCTGAAATATAAGCTCAAGAGCTGGTGTTGTGAATCTCCCACTGCACACCCAGCAACATATTGTTTGTTGCTGCAAGATTAACGTTTTAGCTGTAGGAGGTGCTAGGCCTCAAGCCCAGATATAGGAGAATGAAGAACAGAACTCCTCCAATTGATCTCTCAATGAAGGAGAAGGAATCCCTAAGCAGGAATTCCTTGTGCTGAACAGCACTGCATACTCAGCTCAAGAGCTGAAGAATGCTCAAGTGTCTAAGTAGACATGAAATTGTAATCCATAAGCTAATCTCAAAATTCTGCCATCTTCCTCCTTATAATGTTTGTGAGCCTCCTCACCTTGGGTCCCACCTATTAGGGTTTCCAACGCCATGTGAATACATTCCCTCCAAAACTGCGATGTCTTCTCAAGCAAGCCATACCTTCTTAGGCAGCGTTGTTGACTTGGTCAACTTTGACTGAATCGTCATCATCCTCTTCCTGTTCACACATGGGAGGTGCAAAATCTAGCCACCAAGTTATCCCCTTTTCACACCAAGAGGGATTTTAAGTCAATACAAGTTAAATATGGGTCCTTTTCCCATTTATTCATCTACTTAGGTGCAAAAATCAAAATCTAATATTCCAATTAGCTGCATGCTAATTTTAGGAATATTACACAAAATTGGCAAAGTTTGTGGTATGATTTGGTTCAAGAATATTTTAGGAGAAATAACAGAGATGGAACATTATCCAAAGTTGAGGAAAAAGAGAATTTTTCCTTCATTGGAAAGGGGAAGAAGGTAAAAGGAAAAAAAGACCCAGAGCAAACCTTAATCCAACCAAAAAAATGGCAAGAAGAAAGGCTTGAGCAAGATAAAATGCTTCCACTGCCACAAATTCAGGCACTATGCAACAAAATGTCCAAAAAATAATTCAATCAAGAAGATTTTAGGATGAAAAACAGGTGAAGCATTGGCTTCATGATTACAATTAGACTTCACCCTGATAGCATGCATGGGAAACACTATTATGGGGAGTGTTTCGTACCTTTATTCCAATGGCTCATTCCATATTACTGGGTGCAAAGAGTTTTTCAGTTGAACATTGGGGAAATATGTCATATCCACTCTCCATGATCGAAATAGCGGAGCAAATGTAATCTTGGAGCGAATCCACTTTGATGTTTTTTGACCCTTTTCTACAGCCTCCAAAACAAAACATAAGCACTATGTTATTTTTATGGATGATTTCTCAAGAAAATTTTCGATATTTTTCATGCGGAGGAGGGATGAAGTTTTCTTTAAAAAAAACTAAATTCAAGGAATTATTTGAGAAGGAGATTGGGAAGAAGGTGAAAGCTATAACAACCCCGGGTTAAAAACTCATGTAATAAAGTTAATAATGGAAAAATAAGACCACGGTCATGGGACATGTATTCCAAGCTGAATGTTGGTTAAAACATCCTAGTGTGGGTGTTCATTTGGTTTATTATGGCTAAGGGAAATTGGAAAAGGAAATGGAAAAGGCTTTGGAAAAGCAAGAGGCATTAATTGGAATTTTATTTATGAAAATAATGGAAATTAGGAGGAAATGAAGGTGGAAGGTCACATGTTGCATGTGAGGAGGAACATGAAGGAAAATAATGGAAAATTGAAGAAACTACAAGCCTCATTGATAAAAAGGCTTATGAGGATCAGGTCACAACATTTTGTTAGTTTTAGCTTGGAGTTATCTCTATTATCTCTCTCACATACTCTTGCACACTTAGATAATTCTTGGAGCACTCTAGCATTGGAACAAGGAAGGCAAAGGAAGGACAAAGAAGGCAAAGGAAAGCAAAGATCAAGCAAGGAAGATTTGGATCTAGCTTCTATGATGGGACTACTTGCAAGTATCGAGTTGCATGTATGATTTCCTTGCTAGTATTGGCATGCATGATATATGCATGTGTATTTGGTTCTCTTGTTGCCATTGGCATGGATTTTTCCAGGTGTGACAATGGTTTTCAGCCTTGCCTTTCCAATTTTGGATAGTCATGGTGTGATGGGGTTCTTTTACTTGGTTGAGCTAGATTGTCAAATGTTTTTGAAAATTAGTGTGGTGGTCTCAAGGCCTAGGAATCCTTTGACCGGTAATGACAGGATACACGGTAAAGCCTGGTTTTGGATACCCTCGTTAGGCCTAGGAATTGCTTGATCGGTAATGGCAAGATACATGGTAAATCCTAGAGGGTGGACACAGAAAAATTCCTCATAGTTTACATGGATAAATCTAGAGGCATCCATGCCTGTCAGGTCCTAGTGATCCCTTGACCAGTATATGGAGGGATTACAGTAAATCTTATAGTGTATGTTTATCATTTGGGCCTAGGAATCCCTTAGCGGGATACATGGTAAAGCCTGGTTGTATGAATGAGGGTTTCAGGCCTAGGAATCCCTTGACCAGTAATGGCGGGATACAGGGTAAATCTCGAGAAAGCCATGGTTGGTTTTTTTGTGAGTCCCACATTCATGATTTGAATATGGCACATGGGTGATTGTCTGAAAGAAAGATTTGGTTTAGCCTAATCTATGGATGGGTGGTACATGGAAGTCCTAACCTGGTTTCATTTTACATATGTTAATAAGAGCTCTTTTCCTCTTGTGTATTATTTGAAATGTGTTTTTTATTATGTGGTTAGAATTTTTGTTCTATCATTGATGATTTGTTGGTTATAGGCATATTTTATTATAGACTTGAGTTATAGCTCTCATATTGTTTTGCTTAGTAAATGAAATTTTAATGAATGTATGACCTAATAGATGATATTGTAGTTATTATGAGAGGGAATCATACCTTCTTGATGATTCTCAGATGAGTATGAAGTCCATATGCTCATATGTGTTTATATGACTTGTAGATTACATGTTCATGATGTGTTTGAAAAAATATATATCATGGCTAGGCCTTGTCAGGTCAGGTCCTTGTTCAAGTTTTTCATTAGATACTTTTTCATCTTGTTATTTATCCTTTCTAATAGTTTCATCAAGTTATGGGAAAAGGCCTAAGTCTTAGCCCTAAAAAAGTGGCTTAGAATTCAGGGTCGCTGACACAAAACTACTCAAAAAAGAATTCACTTGCATGGAT
The DNA here is from genome assembly GCA_034641835.2 of Pinus albicaulis. Classification (NCBI taxonomy): domain Eukaryota; kingdom Viridiplantae; phylum Streptophyta; class Pinopsida; order Pinales; family Pinaceae; genus Pinus; species Pinus albicaulis. The sequence goes on along the minus strand of CM076577.1, from coordinate 595,807,924 downwards.
TCCCTTGTTATGGGAGAGATTGGAGGGTTATAGTCAAATGGATGGCTTGTCATGGGATCATATGGGGATCTAACTCATTCAAAAAACAAGTTAACTCATGCGTTGGGTACCTGGAGTGGTTGGTTAGCCCCTTGGGGTCTTGTAGCTCGTCAGGAAAGTGAGTTTGGATTTGGTTTGTCGATTCCACTTCCTTAACTGTACTTGGGGAGTTGATTCATATCATATTAACTCTTCGTCGCATGTTTACCACAGTGGACTAGTTATCTTGGGTAAATGTGGGAGGAGGGTTGGTTAGAAAGGCTCTTAGGAGCGACAATGGTAGTGAATTTGTTTTGCATGCCTTCAAGGATTTTTATGCCAAATAAGGTATTAGAAGAGAAATGATAACACCCCATAACCCAGAGCAGAATGGGGTGGATGAAAGGAAGAATAGGAGAAAAGTGGGAGCAGCAAGGGCCATGTTGCATGATCAAGGGTTGCCTTTACATCTATGGTTGGAAGCATCCAACACCGCAATCTACTTGTAGAACTAGAGTCCTCATAGAATACTTGGTATGATCACACCAGAGGAAGATTTCTCTGGGAGAAAGACTAATGTGTCTCATTTTAGAATATTTGTAGCTTTAGTTTATTTTCATGTCTCCATGGATTCGAGGAAGAAACTTGAACCTACAACAAAGTTGGTATTTTTTGTGGGATACAACGAAACTCCACACAATTACTAGGTGTATTTTTTCTTCACTGAGGATGATAGTTGTGAGGAGAGATGTCAATTTCAATGAGGAGAAGGCTATGATATGCTCTCTGGAATGAGAGATAAGTATCCCATCGGAAAAAGAGCTTCTATTTCCAAAGTAGGAGCTTCATGAGGTTGTGGAGTAGCCACGTGTAGAGGAACATGTAGGAGGGAGAGTGGAGGCACCCACTCAACCAGAATCTTCCAAAGAGGGGAGAAAGAGAACCAAAGAAGTTGATATATTTTTTTAGGATGCAAGGGAGAATGTGGGAGCCCCCACAACATAACACAGACAGATGAGGTCACCTGATAGGTACACTAGTTACATGGCTCTCATGATCGAGCTCATTGAGACAGAGCCTTCCTCATTTGAGGAAGTAATTTCTTAACCTGTTTGGGTGGATGCCATGGTGGAAGAATATGAATCCATCATGAAAAACAATATATAGGAGGTGTTGTCGAGACCATAAGGGAAACCATTAGTTTGTTCGAGATGGATCTACAAAGTGAAGCATGCAACTGACAGGAGCATGAACAATTATAAGGCCAAATTTGTGGCAAAAGGATTTTCTCATATAGAGGGAGTCGACTATGAGGATAATTTTACACCGATTGCAAGATATTCCTCAATCGGATCCATTCTAGCATTGGCTGCGTAGATGGGGTGGAAAATCCACCACATGGATGTGAAGACCGCCTTTCTCAATGTTGTCGTTGAGGAGGAAATTTACATATATACCCCGGGTGTTTTAGGAATTTGAGGTATATGATCAAGAGCCACATGTGTGCAGACTCAAGAGGGCATTGTATGGTCTCAAACAAGTGCCCCAAGCATGGTACACTCAGATCGACAATTATCTCAGTGGATTGGGCTTCACCAAAAGTGAAGCAAATGTGAACCTCTATCACACTGTAGTAGATGGTAATTTACTTATTCTTATTTTATATGTTGATGATTTAATATTGACAGGTGATGAGCAGTTAATTCGCTCTTGCAAGGAGGATCGTGCAAGGGAATTCGAGATGAAAGACATGGGTCTAATGCATTACTTCCTTGGGTTGGAAGTATGGAAAAGTGATGGTGAATTTTTTGTGTCTTGGGGGAATTATGCCTCTGAAATACTTTACAGATTTCACATGGAGAATTGTAAGCCCATAAACACTCCTCTAGTTACAAATTGGAGGAAGGATAATGCCACTTCTTGTGAAGAGGTTGATGCTACCATTTATAGGCAGCTTGTGGGGTCTTTGATGTATCTCGTAAACATAAGACCTGACATGTGCTATGCATTAAACCAACTGAGTCAAGCTACGGTGAGGCCTACCAAGCTATATTGCAAGGAAAAAAAGCATGTGTTATGGTACCTCAGAGGCACTACTGAGTATGTATTATGGTACAAGAGGACAAAGGGAGTGAAGATTCAAGGATTCATCAATGCAGATTGGGTAGGGAGTCCATAAGATATGATAAGTACTTTAGGTGTTATCTTTAGTGTTGGGTCCACAACTATTTCTTGGTACAACATGAAGTAGAGGTATGTGGCAGTCAACTCAGCAAACGATAAATACATGGCTACAATTCTAGCAACATATGAGGCAACATGGATGAGGAAAATACTTGTGGGTCTTTTCAGTTAGGAAATGGATCCGAAAATGATATATTGTGATAATGATATTTGCATCAAGCTCTTTGAGAATATGGTATTTCATGACAGGTCCAACCACATTGATATCTGACATCATCATTTGCGGGACTATGTGCAGATGAGAATTATGTTGCTACACTAAATTCCAACAAAGGAGCAAGATGCTAACATCTTAACAAATGCATTGTCAAGAGGTAAATTCGAAATCCACAGGTGCAGGATAGGGGTGGTGAAAATCCCTTTCTTGCTAAGAGGGAGTGTTGAAAAAATGTAAGAAGAAAGGCTCAATTTGACTTTAGCCTTAGTTAAATTGAGTAAAATCGAATTCCCAATTCAACACAACAACTTGGAGGTAGTTAACTAGTGTGACATGGATCTTGTCACTCATTTAGCTCAGTAAATTCGAGTTATAGGGCTTGGAGTTCAATTATGCATGTGTGATTGCTAAATTTTACTAATCCAGTTTAGTTATTTTCAATTTCATTCACTTAACTCACCTCTAACTATTGATAGAGTCAATTTAAGGTCAGTTGTGCAGTGCGACAACAGTATAACTTAGAGATGTGTTAGTTAATTAATCAATCAACACAAAATAACTAATCCATGCAAGGAATTCTAGTTCCTCAGCTGAAGTGAAGATGACAAGGCAGTGTAACATTAGTTGTAGAATAGTTTTGAGTGTACAAGTGTTGCATGAGTCAAGAGATCAATCCTTGGGAATTGCCCAATCAATTTGGAGGAAATTCCCAAATAATAGGGACCAGTTTTCTCAGGATTTTCTCAAGGAAATAGGAGGCTTGGTGAGAAAATAATTGGCCAAGTGTTGGAAAAAGTTTGTAATTAAGCAGAGATAACAATTATTCTTTTGTAGGTTGAGCTCAAAGCTGGAGCTGGAAATTTTAATAGTTTCTCTATTCATTTGATTAATTAAAAAGAGGCTTGAGGGGTTTTTCCCAGTTGGGTTCCCCTAGAAATAACTTTATATTTGTGGTTTTTCTTATTGTATGTCTATGCATGTTGTTCTAAATTGTGAATTTCATTCTGCAAATTAGTAGAGTAGAATTGTGTCTCATGATTTTCAATTAGAATTCTTGAGCAGTTGAAATTTCTATCAAATTTCTACAATATATATCTCTCCTTTACATGAAGGCTCTATCATTCCAACAAAATCCAACTCACATTTCCCAAAATTATTTATAAGAACTTGCGGTTGAAGGGCCATTTCATTTGCTGCTATTGATCGACCCATTAGTTGACAAACTATCACAAATTCTCACATGTTTTTTGGCATATCTAGAAAGAGTTGGATAATAGTATCTGAGGTGCAATATTTTGTAGGAAGTTCTCTCATTTACATAATATCCACCGCATGGTTCAACATGAGATGATTTTAAAATTTTAAACAATTCATTTTATCTAACAAATCTATGGATAAAAAAAAATTCTCCTATATAGAGAGTACCTCCTTTGATCTAGGAATATCTAGCACTTTGTTTGATAGTCTTCTTATATATATATATATATATATATATATATATATATATATATATAGAGAGAGAGAGAGAGAGAGAGAGAGAGAGAGAGAGAGAGAGATTTGTATTAAAGATTAATTTGGTTACAATTCTGGAACATTTACATATTTAAATCTTCCTTGGAGGTTTGATATTGAGCATAGAGGCTCGATCCAAACCCTCAAGCGAGTACCCCATGATACAAAAATTTCAGTCCCATTCCAACTAATTTTTTTCCAAAAAACCCTCAATATCCAAGCACATTTTCATTTTTTTATTCCTACTTTTGATTTGATTTCATTTGAATTCTTGTCTTCCTTAGAGAAATGCTTTTTCCTTTCTTACCAACTTGAATCCAACCCCTCTTTTCTACTAATTCTAGTGGGACATTTTTCAGCAAGTGAGCATTGTTATTTTTTACTTCTTCTTCATCCATGTGATCTGCCCAAGAAATTTCCTTTCCAGCTTTATTCCTTGTGGATCCAGGAGGGCATATGTTTTCCATGAGGGCTTGCTTATTTTTTGCATTTACTGAGTACAGAGGATCCTCATCGGCAGGTGTTTTCTCCAAAATATGTTTTGTTTCCTTTGATGCATTTTCTTTGATATTATATGTTTATCTACAATATATATCTTTCCTTGAGATGAGGACTCTATCGTTCCAATAAATTCCAAACCCCATTTCTCAAAAGTCTTCATAATTTGAAGGGGGATTTAATCTGCTGTTATTGGTCAACCCATTAGCTGACAACTATCACAACTTCTCACATACTTTTCTGCATATCTAGAGAGAGTTGGCTAACAGTAACGGAGGTGCAATATTTTGTAGGAAGTTATCTTATTTGCATAATAACCACTACATGGTTCAACATGTCATGATTTTAAACTTTCAAAGTATTCATTTTATCTAACACGTCTATGGGTTATAAAATTTGCTCCTATATAGAAAGTATATCCTTTGATCCAAGAATATCTAGAACTTTGTTTGATAGTATTATTTTTTTCTCAAGGTGAAAATACAATGGTAGCTTCCTTATATTTCAATCTATAATAGTAATATTAAATTATATTTCAATCTATAATAGTAATATTAAATTCCTACAACTATAATAACATTATTGTGATTTTACCATTAGTAATAGGTTTATTCATTAATATCTAATCACAAAATGTTTCATATGGACAAAGACTTCATAACCAGTGATATACTTTTGAATTTTATTGACAACATGTATAAGTGCTACCATCTCAATTTATGCAATAGTATAATTGAGTCCAGTAGTAGTTAAATTTTTACTAATAAGTAGATAACATTGGTTCAAAGGTTTTCATATGAACCTAGGAAAGATTCTACTGTTGTATTGGATGCATCTATTGAGATGTGAAATCGTAAGATCCAATTTGGACCTCTCAATACCAGTGTTGTTGAGACTTTTTCCTTGAGATTTTGGAAAATAATTTAACAATTAGCATCCTAGTAAAATTAAACATCATTCACAAGTAATTTAAACAAGGGTAATATTATTTTGCTATTTTTTTAAATAAATATGTTGGAAAATCAAGAAAATTGTAGATTAAGGTTGATTTTCCTTACTTGATAATTACTTGTGAACTTTTTTGGATTCTTATTAAATTTTTGTGTTGTTATTATTCATCAAGAAATTATAAAGATATAAACACAGAGATCGCAAGAGACAATAAACACAAGATATAGTCGCCACGTCAGGGAAAAACCCCAAAATTGGGGAAAACCCAAACAACCCTCTTCTTATAGAATCCGATCAAATGAGATATCCAAGACCAAGACCAAGACAAATTCCTCCATAAGATCCCAAATTTATCCCTCCAATTTTTCTCAAGATTCATCTTCAATAACAATAGTTTTTTTGTCACGTGATGACTTATTCACGTAGATACTTCATCCTTCCAGTGACTCCCTTCTTATAGTTTATTTAGTCCTCTTTGAGCTTGCATATTACAGTAGTTATGGCTTTGCATTTCATATATATCAGTCTTTCCAGGGCTTGCAAGACATCACAGAGATAGCTTGGTTTAATAGCACATCTTTTCAGAATTCTAAATTTAGGGATTCACATTATGTCCAGATAATATGTGATAATAAATTCATATCTTCTCACATCCCTTTAACACAAATAAACTTGCTCATCCTGCCTCAAAACTCCCATATAACCTCTACAAATTGCTTGTTATCGTGGTGGATGATGTATGCCAATCTATAGTTAATATCACTTGTGAAAAGACACGTCCATTGAATGAGCCTACTTGTCATCCTGGAAGGCCAACTTGGTCTTATGGGGGACAATTTGAATCTTAACAAAAAACTCTTTCCTTTTTCTTACAAAGATTCCAAATGGACTTTAATTCGAATTCAATTCTTTGACTCAACAAAAACCTAGAAACATGAACAACTTGCTTTGCTAAAAAAAATATATCTTTTTTTCTTTTGTTACAATTACAAAGATAAATATGAAGACCGAACCTAGTTATTTTTCCAACACTCCCTCTTAACTAGGGAGGTATTCATAATGACTCAAAAAGTATATTTCAAGTTGAAATATTATCATAAGAAGGTATCCATATTGATAAGCATCAATGATGATAGTATCAACATATTTGGTCTGAAAATGGGTTGAATAACTTGATATGATTTTCAAGAACCTCCCACTCATTTAAACAAATTAAAGATCTAGCTTACTCTTGACTTGTGTGGAAATGAATACTTGAAACAGGTGTGTGTTTTTTTTTTAATTGTTTAAATTATTTAAGAACATTTTCTTTTGCTGATATTAATCATATGCAACAACCATATAATGCAGTAAATAATCATCTACACATAACAACAAATTTAATATAGGAGTTCACCCGAATATCGTGGGCTACGTCTCCTTGAGCCTATATCAACTGACTTGGCTCTTTGGGATTATGATGAATAATTTATTTTACAAGTTAAAAAATCAACTCCAATGGTTATTTTGGCTATACCATTGGGTTTAGAATAACATCATACCCCTGTCATGGCTATCATCACTCTGAAGAAAGAACTAGGTCCTCTTAGACTTGATTTATGTGGTGCCTTAAGCTTCCCTGAGCTTCTCGGTGGCACTAACCCTTTAATAAATCATTTTCTATCCCTAAAATCCTCTCTACTATCTCCATCATACATCCTACATCCTAAATATACTGATCATTTTCTCAAAATGAGCTCTGGCTCCGTAATCTAGGCCTCCATCCACTGTTGGCCCTAGGCTACCCGAAACTTCCCTGTGGATTCTCAACCTTCATAAGTCTCCCAATGACTCTGAAAATCCCTTAAATGGATTCAAAATGTCTTAAATAGTCATAATAGACAATTCATTTTCATAAATTGGCCTCTGGCTGCTCCGGTTACGCCTCCAACACCTGGTGGCACTCCCTGGCTCTAGGTTCACTAAAAACTTCTCTGAAGCATCTCAACTTTAAGAAGTCCTCAAAAAATTCTGAAAATCCATCCATTGGTTTCATAAGGCTCATTACAATCATAAATTACTATTGGTTTGCTAATAATGGATACTGGTTTCTCTGGATAGGCCTCATTCTCCTGCTAGCACTTGGTGGCCCTCATGGCCCCTGGAACTTCTCTAAAGAAACTCAGCCTTCAAAATTCCTCTACAGGCTTTGAAAACCACACCATTAGTTCCATAATTTCTGAAACATCCAAAATTAACTATTGGATTCCTGAGAAAGGCCTCTAGTTGCTCTAGCTAAGCCTCTTTCTGTTGATGGCCCCTAGAACTTCTCTGAAGAAAAAACCTGCTTAAAAGTACTCTGATGGCTCTGAAACCCTCACCAATGAGTCTGGAGTGTCCAATAAATTTTAAATTGACTATTCACACTCTTATAATGGACGAATATAGCACAAGATAGAGCCTATTCAATTTTTGCCCAATGACCCCTAAAAATCCTCCATTAAAAATGGATAACTGCACTTAACTGCAGTTAGAATAGGGACAATTCTGAAAAACTTTGGTGACACACTTATTCTCCATCAGTTGAAACCATAAGAGTTAATGTCACGGTTAAGGGGATGGGGTGGCCACATGCCAACCCCCGAAAACCCCACGATCAAATAACTTTGGAGCGGAATTTTCCATAACTGTCGGCGCTAACCGTAGCACCTGACCGCAAAGAATGGCATGTGACAAGGCATGAAGTGGCGGAGTCTCTGGACAGTTAGCTGTCGGCGTTAAGCTATCAGAATTTTTTTTGTGGTTTATATGTGACCACAACACTTGGACTGTTGGCGAGTTTGGACCGTCCATTCAACCTTAAATATATGTCGTCAACTATAAGGTTAAGAATCACCGGTAGGGCAAGTGGTTAATATGCGTGTGTGCAAGCAAGAGGTCTCGAGGTCGACTCTCGGTGACCCAAACCAAAATTTTAAACAAATTTCCTAGGCCACATGGCGACCTCCAGGCCTGCCACGTGGCGGCCTGTGATTGGCTCTCATACCATCGTACAACCCCTTGACCAATGAACATTCGCCACTTGGCATGATCTGAATGGCCCGAAAGGAATATTTTGGGGAATATTCCTTGGAATATTCTTTTTTAACTTCCAAAAACCCAGTCAAACTTGGTCAAAAGCCAAAAATTGCAGTTTACTGGACTTTTCAAATCGCGATAACTTCTTCATATGGTGTCGGTTTCTCGAATTGTTTGTGGTGCCGAAATCTGGAAGATGAGATATATCCGTTCACTCAGGTCGACACACTTTCGAACACTTTTAAATTTGAGCTATCACTTAGGTCCTTGATCCAAATCTAATCACACCTCCCCATTGGGAATATTTTGGACCCCAAAAGACTGATTACCTAATCTATTAAGTAGATGAGAGTACAACACCCTCACTTTTCCAGCCTCCATACACTTTGCCTTGCATGGCCTAGTGCCTTTGAGCCCAACTCGAAGGTAGTCAACACTTCCCTTCTTGAATTCTCTTGTTCTCCTATCAAGAATTGTCTTCCTTGAACTCACTCAGAAATTTTTGGCAAGAAATTTATAGAAGGTAGTTGAACATCATGTCCTTGATCATCGATCCAAGGTGGCTCAAAAAAACATGATATTACAACAAAAAACATGCATACATAACTGAAATTTGTATATGTACAAATGAATATCTGTCTTACTATGTCAAGAAGTTAAACCACTTCTTACCAAGCCAATTCCATGGCGATTTTTGCTACTGAAAATCTTCTTCATGTGAAACATCTTTTCTCACATCAATGACGGAATCTTTGGTTCCACTTCCGCCTGTCTTTCTATCCTCTTTCTTCAAATGCTTAGGATGATTAGTTGGATGCAATGTCCAACATTGGGCAACAAAATGTCCCCTCTTCTGGCAATGTGTGCAAGTATTTTGCACCTTCTTTGAAAGTTGCCTTTGCTTCAACTGTTTCATGTATGCCTTCAATCTTTCCTAGCACTTTGAAACATCATGGTTACACATACTAGAATAGGAACAACAAATCTTTCTTCCTTTCATGCATGCAAATTTTCCATGCTTTTCATAAACATAATAAACTTGAATATGGCAAGAATTATACCTCAAATGTTGCTTTTCATGTCCATCTTTTTTACCTTATTGAGGAGATGAACTTGTAGAGGTTCCAGCTTTATTTTGAAGACTAACATCAGTTTTCATGTCTTGATAGCTGTCGACACTCTCACGCTCACCATAAGTTGCATGTTTACACACATCTTGCAGCAATATAGGCTTCAAACAATGGCAATCAACTTGAAAACAAACTTGACATGTTTGTGGTTTAGAACTTGGAAAAAAAGTTCTTTTTGAAGTTGCCTCAAATGCCTTCATGACTGTAGAGTTTTCGCCATAAGATTGAACATAGCCTAGACCCATATTCATAGGTCTTTCCTCAACCAAAATAGGATCAATCATGCCTTGTGCATGTTTCCCTAAACCCTTGCCTTCATAGCCCATTTTTAACATTAACTTGGACCCTATACCTCTAGTGTGATTTTCAAATGAACCTACACATCTTTCTGAAGAGGAATTTGAAGACAAATTAGAGTGTTTTACCTCTGCTTCACGCATGTTCTTGGTTAAGGCCTCTTGGGAATGATGGAGTTGCATCTCCATCTTATGCATTCTTTGAATAATTTCTTCTTTCTCTTGCTTCATAGCAACCAATTTCTCATGAATTATAGTGCTTTCCTTTCTATCTTCAAATAGAATTGTTGCCCTATCCTTCAAGATGTAGAAGTCTCGCTTCATCTCTTCATCAAAGAATCTTGTGAAGGAGGAGGATTTTGAAACCTCACTTGATGAATTTTTCATCTTATGTAAATGAACAAAATAACTTCAACAAAATTTCATAAAGCTTTCAAAAACAATTGACAAAGCTTCTGAACAAAATGGTTGTAGAGTCAAGCTCTTCTTCAAGCAGCCTTTTGCAAACAAAACCTCTTGTGCTTCAAGGGTTTCCTTGAGGTCCTTTGGGTAAGGAAGATTCCTTCATCCCTTCTTCCTTCTTGTCATATTATGTACTTAGCTAATAATATCTTTTCCCTTCACCTTTAGCAAACTCCAACTTGTAAGCAACAGCCAATATTCTTTGCACTGTTAAACACCTTTCAAGTCAACAAGCAACCTAGTGCTATGTCAATCAAGAAACTATGCTCTGATACCACCTGATCTGAAAATGGGTTGGATAACTTGTTATGCTTTTCAAGAACCTCCCACTCATTTAAACAAATTAAAGATCTAGCTTATTCTTGACTTGTGTGGAAATGAATACTTGAAATAGGGGTGTGTTTTTTTTTAAACTGTTTAAGTGCTTCAAGAACATTTTTTTATGATATTAAGCATGTGAAACAACCATATAATGCAGAAAATAAGCATCAACACATAACATCAAATTTAATATAGGAGTTCACCCTAATATCGTGGGCTACGTCTCCTTGAGCCTATGTTAACTGACTTGGCTCTTTGGGATTCTGATGAATAATTTATTTTACAAGTAAAAAAATCAACTAAAATGGTTATTTGGGTTGCACCATTGGGTTTATAATACCATCACACCCCTATCATGGATGACATCACTCTGAAGAAAGAACTAGGTCCCCTTAGACTTGATTTTTGTCGTTGGTGCCTTAAGCTTCCCTGAGCTTCTCGGTGGCACTAACCCTTTAAGAAATCCTTTTCTGTCCCCAAAACCTTCTCTAATGTCTCCAAAATACATCAAACATCCTAAATAGACTGATCATTTGCTCAAAATGAGCTCTGGCTCCCCAATCTAGGCCTCCATCCACTGTTGGCCCTGGGTTGCCCGAAACTTCCCTGTGGCTTCTTGACCTTCATAAGTCTCCCAATGACTCTGAAAATCACTTCAATGGATTCATAATGTATTAAATAGTCATAATAGACAATTCATTTTCATAAATTGGCCTCTAGTTGCTCCGGTTACGCCTCTAACACCTGGTGGCACCCCTTGGCTCTAGGTTCACCGAAAACTTCTCTGAAGCATCTCAACTTTCAAAAGCCCTCAAAAGCTTTTAAAAATACCTCCATTGGGTTTATAGGCTCATTACATTCAGAAATGACTATTGGTTTGCTGAGAATGGATACTGGATGCTCCGAATAGGCCTCATTCTTCTGCTGGCACTTGGTGGCCCTCGTGGCCGCTGGAACTTCTCTGAAGCAACTCAGCCTTCAAAATTCCTCTACAGGCTCTTAAAACCACACCATTAGTTCCATAATTTCTGAAACATCAGAAATTGACTATTGGATTCCTGAGAAAGGCCTCTAGCTGCTCTGACTAACCCTCTTTCTGTTGTTGGCCCCTGGTGGCCCTAATGGCCCCTAGAACTTCTCTGAAGCAAAAACCTGCTCAAAAATCCTCTGATAGCTCTACAACCCTTACCAATGAGTTTGGAGTTTCCAATAAAGTTTAAATTTACTATTCACACTCTCAGAATGGACGAATCTAGCTCAAGATAGAGCCTATTCAATTTTTTCCCAGTGACCCCTAAAAGTCCTCCACTAAATATGGAGAATTGCACTTAACTACAGTTAGAATAGGAAAAATTCTACAAAAAATTGGTGGTACGCTTATTCTCTGCCATTTGAAACCATAAGATTTAATGTCACGGTTAAGGGAAGGGGGTGGCCACATGCCAACCCCCGAAAACCTCGCGGTCAAATAACTTTGGAGCGGAATTTTCCATAACCATCGGCGCTAACCGTAGCACCTGACCAAAAATAATGGCATGTGACAAGGTGTGAAGTGGTGGGGTCTTCAGAACAGGGTTAAGTTTTCAACGTTTTGTTGTTGCGGTTTATATGTGACCACAACACTTGGACTGCTGGCAGGTTGGGACTGCCAGCGGTTCAAACCCCAAATGAATTTCCATTCAACCTTAAATATATGTCGTCAACTATAAGGTTAAGAATCACCGGTAGTGCGAGCGGTTAAGATGCGTGTGTGCATGCGAGAGGTCTTGGGGTTAACTCCCGGTGACCCAAACCAAAATTTTAAACAAATTTCCTGGGCCATGTGGCAGCCTGTGATTGGCTCTCATACCATCATATAGCCCCTTAACCATTGAACATTCGCCACTTGGCATGATATGAATAGCCTGGAAGGAATATTCCATGGAATATTCTAGGAATGTTCCTTGGAATATTCTTTTTTTTTTCCAAAAACCCAGTCAATCTTGATCAAAAGCCAAAAATTGCAGTTTACAAGACTTTTCAAATCGTGATAACTTCTTCGGACGGTGTCGGTTATTCAGACTGTTCACGGCGCCGAAATCAGGAAGACAATGTCTATCCAGTCACTCAAGTTCGACGCACTTTTGAACAATTTGAAATTTGAGCTATCACTTAGATCTTGATCCAAATCTAATCAATATCCAACATTGTCACATTACCAAGGCCTTGACAGGTACACTCTATCTCTCACAAGATTATAGCACATGCTGGGAGGCATTCCATGGGACACCACACCCCCTCACCAAGGTACATACTCCACCTAGGATACCCAAAGTATGTCCTCTAGTATACCATTTCACTCAAGGAAATGTTTGTCCACTGGACCATACTTTATTCAAGTCCATGTATGTCACTTAGGATCTCCATCCTAATCCATCACATTACATGACTCAATAACGATCGTCCAAGATGTTTATCCAATCCACCATTCTCCTTATCCATTTCCACGTACTTGACTTAGGATATCAGTCCTAATTTGTCACAGTACATGACACAAGGAGAACCATGCTTATTCAATCCATCATTCTCTTTATCTGTGATGCATGCACTAGACTTGTGGCGATTAGTCCTAACCTAGTACATGATACAGGGAGAACCAATGCCCAACCTTACTCCCTCTAAAAACAAAGATATCTCATTAATAAGCCTCAACTTGTGTCTTAAATTACTCATACTTCCCTTACATCAGTGTCTAGCCCTATTATTACTAAGTTTGCTCATCTTTTAACTTCTTGAACTAGGGCTCCAAATCTTCCTCCTAACAACTCATGATAATATACTTGAGGTCTTCACCAACTGCATCATGAATTGTGTCCAATGCTACTTACTACACTCCAATGCTTCTTGTATTACTTCCTACCTTGAATATGATCCATCACACAATTCCTTCAACTAACTTATTTCCACATTACAATGTTATCCAATCTATTGTTCAATCAACTTTGAACACAACTTGACTGGCGTTTTCAAACAATCTCTATCAGTCAATGCAACTCCATAGACTCAAATAATTCTACCCTCTAACTGTTTCTCTTGTTCCTCCAATATATCAAACTCTTAGGGACTTCACCAAATTTCTCTCTAGCATAGATAAGATTTCTCCACTATCTTTATTCATGAGTTAGACAATCTGCATTTTTGTAGTGACTTGTTACACAAATGCCATTGCACAAAAGTTCTTTATAATACAACCATATTAACAATAATTATTCATGTCAACCATTGTACTTAGGCAACACATAAACCAACTTCCCTCACATGAATGAATCCCTTCTTGAATTCATTGAACTTATAGCATCATCGACAACCCACACCTCTGCAAATTGTCTCCTCAATTACACATAACTTAGGGCACAATAGACTGCCCTCTTAACAATGATAAGGCTACTCATTATTCATTGTACTAGGGAATATTAGGACAACCCACTTGATTATGACTTATCACAAAAGAATCACTTTATCTAGGGCACGCTTGGAAACCCATATAACAATGACTTCTTCACAGAAAACATAAGACAAATAACTTACCTCCTTAAGAACTCGACTCAACTTCTTAAGGATCCTTAGTCCTTGTCACTTCATCTTGACTGAAATTCTTTGCGGTAACATCAAGACAACCTAACTATAGGTTACTGCAGACCGTACACGCCAACTTTTACCCCAATCTAGAACCCTTCAAACCTACACATCACCAAGAGGAAGTTTGACTCCCAAACCAACATTTAAACAAGGAATAGTTCAGTTTTTTTGAGGATCTCGGCCCTCCCTGATGTATTTTCTTTGACTCGGCCCTAATCATCAAAATAATCCATGCCTTTTGCATAAAATACCAAGCCAAAAAACTAGTCCAGCCTCCACGAAAAAATCAGCCCTTAACTCGAAGTAAATTCAACCTCATCTTCAACTATTATATCATAGATAAAACATAGAATACTCCTCCATAGTTGCAACCATTTTCTCCTGAGGCTAGACATCACATTTAGGCTAGTGTCACTTATGATAGATTGCCTTGGATTCACGTCCATAGTTGTCATAATTCATTAGATGATTTATTGACATACATTGATGTCTTACTATCCATGGTACAAGGGTGTGTATATACATCTCAAAAGGGAAACATTTTTACTATTGTCACTAGGATTTCTCTATAACGTCTGACTTGTTTCGAATTATAAAACACTACTCGCATCATCCTTTAGGAAAGTCTTGCATCATGGTCACGGTCATGAAGGGAACTTAGTATCACTTTTCACTATCAAGTCTTCAAAATTTAAAATCACTATCAAGGAGGATTCTCAACTATATTTGATCCACAGAGTAATGTGCTAACATCATAGAGGAATAAATCACATCACAATAAATCAAGGATTAGCTTACGCCACCAGGAACTCATTTATTACTTCTTTTTATCCTTAGCTCAGTAACTCACATCACAAATATGGCTCTCATTTTTTCATCAACTTACAAAATCCTCCATGGTAACTCAGGTTAATAGACCTTTACATGAACTTGTTTATATTAAAAAAATTGCATTAGGTCTTTACAGAGACTCGAAATTTTGTTATGCCAGGATTTTGTATATCAAAGAAATGTGTCTTGAATAAGCTACTTCAGAAACGAACTTGTTATAAAGACATGCCAACAGATTTTGATGTTCAATCTCTATCCATAAACCATAGCTTTGGTACCATGTTGGAAAATTAAAAAAAAACAAATGTAGATTAAGGTTGATTTTCCTTACTTGATAGTTACTTGTGAACTTTGTCGTCTTCTTATTAAAATTTTGTTTTATTTTTCTTCATCAATAAATTACCAATATATAAACATGAAGACCACAAGCGATAATAAACACACAATATAGGCTCCACACTAGGGAAAAACCCCACGGTTAGGGAAAACCCAAACAATCCTCTTCTTATAGAATTAGATGAAATGAGATATCCAAGACCAAGACAATTTCCTTCATAAGATTCCAAAGTTAGCTCTCCAATTTTTGTTAAGATTAATCTTCAATAAGAATAGTTTATTAGTCACATGATGCCTTATTCATGGAGATACTTCATTCTTCCAGTGGTTCCCTTCTTATATTTTGTTTAGTCCTATTTGAGCTCACATATTACAATAGTTATAGCTTCACATTTCATATATATCAGTCTTTCTGGGGCTCACAAGTCATCACAAAGGTAGCCTTGTTTAATAGCACATCTTTTCAGAACTTTAGCTTGAGGGATTCATATTTTGTCCAGATAATATGTGATAAGAGATTAAAATATTCTCACATCCCTTTAACATAAAGAAACTCACTCATCCTGCCTCAAAAGACTTGTTTCTTGTTATTTTGGTGGATGATGTATGCCAATAAATAATTGATCTCACATGCGAAAAGACACATCCATTGAATGAGCCAACTTGTCATCTTGGTGGTCCAACTTGGTCTTATGGAGGACAATTAGAATCTTAACACAAAATTCTTTCCATTTTTTTACAAAGATTCCAAATGGACTTTGACTCAAATTTAATTCATTGACTCATCAAAATCCTAGAAGCATGAATAACATGCTTTGTTAAAAAAAAAAAAAAAAAAATCTTCCTTTTTTCTTTTGTTACAAGTACAAAGGTAAATATGAATACCAAACCTAGTTATTTTTCCAACAAAATTGACATTAATAGCCTGCATAGCATAGAAAAATAATGACATTTCATTTGGTTGTTGGATTGGTAATTTGATAATTACCTCTATTTTGGCCCGATCTACTTTTATCCCTGTAATGGACACATAATGCCCCCCCAATCCTCAATTTTTCACCATTGCATACCTTTTAGGCCAAACCTTCTTCTATCACCAAAAAAGAAGATAGAACCACTTTCCAGATGGATAATACATTGGATTTTTTTCTTATATGGAGAATGCACCCAATATTCAATCGAGCTAGGAAAAATATACCTTTTGTGTACAACTAGTGTCAATAGGTTGTTTGCAGATAACAGTCTAGCCAACCTTCGTGGTCAGAGCTTTTGTAAATAATGAAAAATTATTAATGCCTTGGTCTCCCCATGTTTTGTGAACAATAATTTTCTTCCATCTCACCCATTTAAGAACTCACTCTTCTTTTGAGCTTACCCATAGAAACTGAGAACAAAGCTTTCATATAAAATTTAGGACACCCTTCAAAATCCAAGATAAACATCTAGTAAATCAGAATTTCTTCCAAGGTTGATTTAATGAGGACCAATCTTCTAGCTCTAGAAATCAAACTAAAGCTCCACACCTTTAACCTTTTTTCCAATTTCACAATTCACCATTTTTAGTCAACTTTCTTATAATCATTTGGTTTCAGAAAGAACCTCGGGTATTTTAAATCGTCATCAAATGTTTTGACTTGAAAAGGAAATATATTTTTCATATTCCTTGACTCAACAAAGGAAATGGATTTTGGGGAAAGGGGAGATTTTACAATATTTACTTGCATTCCCATAGTGTTCTGAAAGAGGAGAAGATTTGATTTGATGACAACAAAATCTCGTCTAGAGTTATCACATAAAATTAAAATATCATCGATAAACAACATGTGTGTAATTACCAGACCTTCAACAACAACAACCCCCTTCAGTTCCCCCATTCTTCTAACTTCAAGGGGAAGCCTACTCAATCCTTATGCCATCAGGAGAAATAATAAGGGGGACATTGGGCATCCTTGGCAGAGGACCCGCTATGCATGAAAAAAATTTGAGGATGATCCATTAATGAGAATCACAAATGAGACTAATATTATGCAACTCATGACAAATTTAATGAATGGGACTTCAAAGCCTAGGTGAGTGAGAATCAATCAAGGGAAAATCTAGCTAACCCTACCATAGGATTTTGAAAGGTTGATCTTAAACAATCAACCTTTGATATTTTTATTTTTAAGACTATGAAGTCCTTCTTTAGAAACCCTAATAACATCATGGATCTGACACTCTTCTAAGAATCTGTTGATGGGAAAAAATTGTCCGGCCAATAATAGGGGATCTCCCCGGTAGAAGGGCCCAATCAGACCTTAAACCGTTTGGAACAGGGATCTCGTCCGGGGTGTGGGTCTGGATACCACTTAAGTCACCTTCCCTTTGGTCTCAAAAGAACTCGATCGAACCTGCGGACACACACTTATTCACATGATACAAGATACATGGTTGACGCATTAAACATGTATATAACACTATGTGTAGCAAGACAAATAATAAATCATACACGTCGAAGGAGATGTTGTCAACAACACATCTTTGGAGTTATGCTTGTAGGCTATTCTGACCACAAAAGAAACAGTTCTTTATGGCGAGATGCCCACTTACTTCCTGAAAGATAAAACAAAATGCTAATAAACAAATTCATTAACATCCATTAAGCAAGCAATCAATCTTAACATCATTAACACAAGTACAGAAAACCATAATGCATGAACGATGCCATTAAAGAGTGTAGTTTCATTAATCAAAAGATGTTTTGAAACTATATAGAAATACTCATAGTGTTCGCACAGCAAAACACATCAGATCCAAAAGGAGTTGCAACAGGTATTTGTATTCATATGCAAAAAGAATGTTATCTGTCAATACAATGTTGTATAGCTCTTGAGTCCAAAAAAGAAGATCCTTTGACATTTCCCCTGGAGGGGGTTTTATAGTTCAAATTTGCCCTTTGGGCTCCCTGACTCTTCGCCTGCCCGCCGGTTGAGTTGCCCTGCGACCTGGCTGGTGAGTGCGACTTGCGACCTACTGGGCAGTGCGACCTGTGACCTGCGACCTACTACCACTGAGTTATGAATATGGGCACGCAATTCAGAGGTCAGGGGCGTCAATCTACTTTCCTTTGAAAAAGTCTTGCCAAGTCTGATACTCTGCTGCTATTGGGGAAACTAGAGGTACCTCCTCTTTCAAATGATGCATGCACTCCAGAGCATTTGGGACTAGAGTTTCCTTCTTTTGTGAGATATGGTTTGAAAGGGAGGCGAGCTTGGTGTAAATCCATACGGGTGTGACGAGAAACTGGCCCAGGTTTTCTCGTGTCACTGCGAGATTAGGGGTGACAGCAGATTGCCTAATGGGCTGTAGAAATGACTGGATCTCTTGATCTAACTGATCCCAGGTTTTTGCCTCATCCAGTGCTCCCAACGAAGGAATGTGGTGAAGGGTGTGCATCGAGTCGATGCCGCTGATTAGGTGTTCGTAGGCAGACATTACTTTGTCCAAATCCTTGGATAGTTTATCCTTGGACTGCATTTTCATTCGGATTTGGACTTTGGCATCCTGCTTATGAATCCAATCCTTTTTGGGAACTTGCTCGGGGGCCTGGGGATACCGTGTTGTCCAGTCTATCATTCGGTCCAAGGCTGTCGAGGCCTCCTTCAGCTGCTCGTGCTTCTGCTTAGTCTCTGCCTGCGCTCTTACGAATGGGGCGACTGTTTGTTTTATGGTGAACATTTCCCCATACACTTGCCTCATGGTCACCTCTAATGTGTCGAACTCCTTTAGAATGGCAAGTGGAACTTCATTGACATGGGAAGTTTTGCTTTGGAGTTGTTGAACTTCCTCTCTCAATGCTGCCCTTTCCTGTTCTGCCCTTTTTCCCCGTTGCTCTGCTTCTTGTAGTCTGTTTTGTAGAGAAATGATTTCTCTACTCATTCTAGTCACATTTTCTTTTGTGGCCGCAGTGAAAGCTATACCAGCTAATGCTATCAACATGGGATTATTCCTTGTATCAAGGACTATGTCTTTTTCGGTTGCAACTGTATATGCAGCAGAAGGATTTTGTGCTAGGCACCTTCTCTTCTCTTGCCAAATTTTGAAAGAGAACTGATCAAAGGTGAGCCTGGTGAGGTCGAAGACCTCCTCCTCTTGCCCCTCAGGGGAACTGATATCAGAGAGTGGGGCTCGTGTACTACCCAGAGGTACGTCAAGGGGAGACACCTCGATATCCTCCAGCATTTCATCCTCTTCTTGTTTCTTACTCTTTTCCTCTTCTTCCCTTTGTCGGCGTTCGGCTTCAGCCTTCTCATGTTCTTTCCTCTGCTTGAGCTCTGCTTCAGCCGCTACTTCTAATTCGGCCTTCCTTTTCTTCTCAGCTGTCACGGCTTGCTCAACTTCCACTTTGTCTAGCTCTTTCTTGAGTGCCTGTTCAGCGGTTACCTCGGCTTCTCCTTTCTCTTTCTCCTTCTTGGCCTCCTCGGCTTGCTTCTTCTTTTGTTCTGCCTTTGAGCTCTTCTTGGGCTTCTCTTCATCCTCTTTCATTTTCTTTTCTCTCTCTTGCAGGGCTTTGGCCTCCATTTCACTCTGTTGGATGGAGGTACTTTGCCCTGTAGTGGTCCGAGGCTTCTTAGCTAGAGAGGAAGAAGCACCTCCTAATTCACGACCCCTTGCTTCCAAAGTTTGGTCATCCAGGTCTTCTTGGTCAAGGTCCGCCCCCAGATAAAATTGTCTACCTGCATTGTACAAGTTCTTCCTTTCATCCTCTCCCGGGCGTTCAGCATGCTGCTAATTCCATTTGAATTTGGCCTTCTTGCAATGTTCAAGAACTATCCTCCCCGGGTCGTATGTTCGGTACTCTAAAGCCCTAAAGTGATAGATTTTCATCTCTTCTCCCTCTGTCGCTACCTCCCAGAAGTCTCTAACTGTGTATGCGCCGATAGTGAGGGGTAGAGTGGGCCACGGCTTCTTTTTACCTCTGGAAAGGACCCTGGAGAAACCTGACGACATTTGGAAACAGACCTCCTGCATGAGCACTTTGTCTGTAACAAAACGAGGCAAAGCATGTGGTGCCCTGAACGAGCCAAAGACTCGGATGATTGTATATTCGGCGAAAGGAAACCAATGCGCCACTTTGCTAAGCGTCTCCATTGCTCGCCAAGACATACAGGGAGCGTCTTGGCCGAACAGTTTTCTGTATAGATCAGGGATGAATACTTGGGAGATCGGCTCTATGTCTGATTTATACCTAGATTCCAAAACACCATGGTTTGCAGATGAATGGCACGGATCTGTTTGGGATCCCAGTTATGTGCCCATCCTTCAAAGTGAAATCTCGCACAGACGGCATCCAATAGATAAGAGGCCATATAAAATTTGGAAGGCATTCCTTCATCTGGCGCCACTGCTGAGGATAAATTTGTGTGGATGGAGGTCATCAATATGTTTGCCCAGTTGAAATGGGTGACATACACTGTGACGTATTCCATGATAGTTTCCCATGAGTCGTTGAAGGTAGTGGCGTCTGGCCGCCCGTACAATCTGAAAAGCAGGGCAGCCACTAATTTGTACACTTTCCTGAGGCTCGCCACTCGGTATTCCTGGTCTTTCTTGACCTTAAACTTCTTGGGCTCCTCCCACCATTTCCTTATGGTGTCGACTACAGGAACTGCATGAGCAATGGCCCATTCTTCTGTGTAATCTTCTTTCTGCTCTGGTAAAGAATAATACACATGGGCGTCAGAGCCTTTTAGCATTGCAAAAGCCCTGCCCTTGCTATCTCTGATCACGAACTTCTTGGGATCTGTTTTTTGTATGATCCAATCCATCATCTCTGGGCATGGGAATATTGCTGGATGAGCGCCTGCAAGATGGAGTTTGGACCTTTTCACATTTGAGTATATCTTCCGATAGGGGAGGTCTTCTGGGAATTCCGTTTTGGCGAGCTCCTAGTACACATGGTACCATCACATGTTGTCCCCTTTGTCAAAGGTGCAAAGGGTATCTTTGTATATCGGCAGTGGGGATATTTGTATGTCCCTCTCTGTATCTTCCACTGCCATGTGCTTGTCTTTCTTCCGGGACGCTAGTGGTCCCATATCGCTGGAATCTGAGGGGACAGGTATACAATCCAAATCTGCTTCAAATTCACCTGTCATTTTCATGAAAGAATCCCAAGATAAGAAAGATGCCATAATGATACAAAAAAAACAATTACATTTTATCAATTACTTCACTGGGACACAGGAAAAACTGAAAAAAGTGATCCACTGGGTCGCGGGGTCGCAAGTTGTACGAAATGGCCAAGGCGCGACCTTGTGACCTGGCGACTAGGTCGCAGGGTCGCGGGGTCGCGAGTTGTGAAAAGGGATGAAAATGCGACCTTGCGACTTTGCGACTGGGTCGCTGGGTCGCAGGGTCGCAAATTTCGAAAAATCAGGAGAATGCGACCTTACGACCTTGCGAATAGGTCGCTGGGTCGCAGGGTCGCAAATTTCGAAAAAACCGGGAGAATGCGACCTTGCGACTAGGTCGCGGGGTCGCAGGTCGCGCTAGGGCTTGCTCGAGGGTTTTGGGCGCGCGCGGCGTAGAGTGGTTTTCCCTTTAACTGGAAAAATACAAAGCTAAATGGGTCCATACAGAGTCAAGGGATAGATTTTAGAGTAGGGAAGAGGCCATGAGAACCTTGGGCAAGCAATTGTGATGAGTTGGGGCAATTGTGGTGAAAACTAGAATCAGAAAGAAACCCTAACTAAGAAATGCAGATAATGGTTGAGCCAAATGAAAATTTAAAGGCTGAGGGTGCAGGGATTTGGCAAGAATAACCAAAAAGGAAACAACAGGAGGGAAAATGGCAACTTACCCGCGAAAATCGCGCGCCATTCGACCTGTCAGAGCCGTTTCTTTCTATTCGCTGCATATGAAAAATTCAACCTAGCGACCTCCTTTATATAAAAAGGTTGCACGTGCGAGCATTTAATGAGGTCGCAAGGTCGCAGTTCGAGTGATTCCAGAGGTATGCGACCTCGCGACCTTGCGGCCTTGCGACCTACGGGTCGCAGGGTCGCAAGGTCGCGAGGTCACGGTTTTCCAAAAAAAATGAGTCTTGCGACCTTGTGACCTTTCGACCTCGAGGTCGCGGGGTCGCGGTTTTCGAAAAAATGAAGTTTTGCGACTTTGCGACTTAGTCTTCTGGACTCCTTACTATGTTTTTCTTTAAGTTCAAGGGGTTCCGAAAATTTTTTGAAGTGGGGTTTTTTGGAGGGTGTTGTAGAGGCTACAACATAATCCAAATTTCTCCTTGGAAAATGTTTTTTGAGAGAATAATCTTGATATTTTTTGCTATAATTTTTACAATCACCTTGTAAATACAATAGCAAAAGGAGATCGGCTTGAAATTACCAAATAAATGTGTAGCATTAGTTTTTGGGATGAAAGCGATAATGGTTGTATTGAAAGATGCTAACATTTCCCCATTTTTATGAGAGTACTCCACAACCCTTAGCAAATAATCACCTAACATGTCAATTCATTTTTGAGGTGGCAGGAGGGGGAGGGGTTCTTATAAACCCTGTTGGAAAAATAGTAGATTGGTATGCTTGAGGTCTAGGCAAGAAAACACATAATAAAGTATAGGCATATGGCCTTCTCTTCGGCCTCATGGTGGCACAACAAAAAGGGATCAAGCTCTTGAACATTCTAGGGGACTCCCTCCTTATAATTAAAAATATGGTAAACAACAGTGTGACCAAGACCTCTATGTTGAACCAAGTCATGAAAAGAAACAAAGGTCTCAAAAATCACTTTGAAAAAGTAAACTTTTATCACATCCTAAGAAAGTTGAATGGAGACGTTGACATTTAAGCAAACATAGATTTTCAAATTGAAGAAAATAAAAGTCTTATAAATGGAATGGAAGGACACCATCTCATCCCTTAGTAGCTATGTTTGAAAGGAAGGAGCATATGTACAAGACCCAAACAAATTGAAAAGAGAAAATCTCATATAAAATGAATAAAAGGGATAATAAGGACTTAGGTGATCTTAGGTTCTGGATACATGATTGTTGTTTGGTTCTCCTCCCCCTCTATTTCCTTTTCCTTATTTTTTGCTAAACCTCTTCCACTCTCTTCCCCTTCCCCACTCTTCTACCTTCCCTATATTTCTCTCATCCCTTCATACCCCACTTCCTTTCCTTCTCCCTGCCACCCTCATGATTTATTGTCCCTCCTCGTACTCCCAACTGATGGCTCGTCACGAAAGGACCAAGTGGTTGGTACTGACATCTTAGATGGATGGCGAATGTCGTGTGAAACTGTTAATTTTGATCATGATAGTAGTGACGAGAAGCAGAGGACAGATGGCATTGAAAAGGTGAGAAGTGTGGGAAGCAACTAGTTTCAACCAAATCTTCATGCTCGTCATACGATCCAGTGCATTACAAAAATCCTTAGCCCCTCTAAGTGCGAGTCGGATTTAATGTTGGTGAAGTGGAGCATATGGCTCAAGCAAGCAGTCATTAATTCATATTAGTTCGTTCTTGATTCAAGGAGAGAATCAATCATGGGGAATTACGGGGAGTCTAGAGGTAAAACTTTGTCCATATGTGTCAATTTGCTCTATAAATTGAGAAGTAACAATCACTTTTATGAATGTGGACAAGTCGAGGATCTGCAACTGGGTGGTAGGCTACATAGCTTGGTGAGAAACTTGTGGTGGGTTTTAGAGAATTGGAGGTCCTATCAAGGGTGGAAAATTGTGGTTTTGTGTGTTACCAAGATTGCAGACGAGGGCAGGGGTCTCTCGGTCTGTTGGTGTCGGAATATGTGGACTTATGAGGGAAGATACAGTAATTGGAAGAGCGATAGGAGGAGAGCAGTGAATTCTCAGTGCATAGATTCTTAGATTGAGATAATGTCTTGGGGGACTAAGAGTTGTGAGAGATTCTATATGAATAAAATTAGGGGGCAACCCTGTTATCAAGTTATTGTCTCTAACTAGGAGAACTACGGACAGCCTGTGTTGGCTCCTCTGAGAATTATGTGGTATTTTAGGACTAAGGGTAGGGATGGGTCTTGGGGAGATTGTAGCTGGGAGTTAAGACTTAATGTGGTGGATGAGAGAGACATTCGGGACGCAGGATTAGAAAAGCATGGGAACTCAAGGAAAACAAAGGGTAAAAATAAGAAAATTGAAACAAACTACAGTGTGGAAATGGAGCTGGAAAACTGGGGCTCGGGACGCAGACACTCAAGGAGAAGAGCAAATAAAATTCAAAGGATTCTACCTGTGACAACAGTTTCCCCTCATTTCTTTCCTCCCCGTGAGCGTGGGCACCTGGAACTATGGGAATGCTTGGAGGAGTTGAGAAAGAAATTTTATATGCAGCAAGAATATGCATGGGAACGAAGCGAGAAACAGGTTGAGAAGAACAGGCAGATCCTCCATATGGAGGATGAAATATTTGCACTCCAAAGTCATATTGAAGACTTAAAGATTCAATTGGCAGAAAAAGCCATCACCTCAGAGGAGGATCTGAGTGGCATTGACCTTAACCGTCCAGCCAACCCAAATGATTAACTATCCTTTAGTTTTTTTATGAGTAAATACATCTTTGTTTTTATGCTCGACATGTATTATAGGATATATGGTATATCAACAACAATAACGTCATTTTTTTTTGTAATTTTGAAACGTATATGGGCCAATTCAACACTGGATGAAATCAATCTGCCCAAATATGGTACAAATTGGAAATGTGATCTCTCGATTTTAGCCGCGATCCAGGCGCGGATTTAAATATAATAAAAGTACTCTTTTATGTTAAAAAAAATAAAATTATATATATATATATATATATATATATATATATATATATATATATGTGCCAATTCATTTGGTTTATTTACAATTGTGGTTCCAATTTTACTAGGAATTACTTCTTTTTCTTCCACTGTAACTAATGGGTATTCCTTATTAAGTACTTTCTTGATCTTAAGTGTATATATTGTACAAAAATTATTGCATATATAGGAAATGTCACTTCTTCTGCATTATAAACATGTTTTTCCATTTTATTGTTTGGGTTTTACATTGGTTGGGCTAGTAATTGAGGAGGTCTTGGTGTTAGTTGGTTATATGATAGTTATAGTTGGTTATTTGTGGTGGAGGAAGTATAATATATGGTTGTTGAGTTTTCTAAGGATATTGTATAAAAGATGCTTATTATTGTTGTGGATACTGTTGTGAACATGGTTGAAAGGGAAAATATTGTTATTGATGTGGTTGTTGAGGATATGAGGGTTGATATGGTTGTTAAGAATTATAGGGAGGATGGTTTCAATAAGTAGGTCCTTTCCAACCTTGTTGAAAAGGTTGGTTTGGGGCTTGCTAAGGACGCCATGTCTACCAAGCCATAGGATAATTCCAAGGGGTTTGTATAGGATTTGCATTATAATAATGAGAAAAATGGTGAGTATAATATTGAAACATTCTTGTTTCTCTTCGTTTCCAAGGCCTTATAGGTGCAACATAGTATAAAGATTCCTTTTCTTCAGTTTCTCCTTTGTAGGTTACTTTCAAGTCTAATGGCGTTGGACAATTTTTAGCTGCATTATTTTCTATAAAGATGCACAAAGTTGAATATTATCTGGTGGACATAATCTCGATAGATGTTTTTTTTTCTACACTTAGGAAAAAAAATATACAATATTTCATTTTTCCCTTCATGTCTCTTCTCAAATTTTAAACATCCTAACTTTTACAAGCAATGAACCAACATATAAATATTAAAGAGATGAAATTATAGACCTAAAGTTTGCTGCATGAAACTATTCAATATCCAATGTTGGGAACATTAAGAAAAGTCTAATGTATTTTGGGAGGGGTCCCATAAGGTACATATTCATCCCAAAGCTCATTTAGCATTGATTGTTACTCCAATGTATATTTTCCACTATTCCTACCAATAATTAGCACTTAATTCTCCTAAAGCTTAGTCTCTTGGATGAGGACCACATACTGTTTAATAGCTCCTATCAAATGTGTATGAGCTTCTACCTTGAATTTGCTACATACGCGTATACAATTCCAAGAGGTTACAATCATTACCTGACATTGGGAGTCTCGTGACTGTCTCCAAAAGAGTTAAGAGGTGCTTCATACCCCATGCTCTTCAAAATTAGGTTTTAACCCCTACCCAATGTAAGCTTTCAATTTTTGTTTGAATACGTAACATTTTTTGTTTATTTGTTGCTTCCTTTATTCTATACTTAGTCGACTTCCTACCTACTTGTTTTGATTTTTTTTATAGAAAAATCCACGTAGATTCAACTGATCTTGTAATATGCTAAAACAAAATACTTGAATCTATTCTACAAATTGTGGAAACCAATTACGATCGCATAATCAGATAAACAAGAAAGTGAAAGAATTTCAATCGCATAACACAAATATTTATCCTGGGAAAGCCTCGCCTAAAAACCCCGATATCTGTATATCGCATAAAATCAATAACATGAAACAATACAATGATTTTCTCAGGCTTGAGAGCTTTATGCACTATCTCTGACTATCTCACTCTGATCTAAGCAAGTTTGGTCCAATATTTAATCATTTCCTTGCCCCTGTCTGACTAGCCTTGCTCACACATTCCTGAGGGAATTGAGCCCCTATTAATTAGGAAATTCCAACTAATTGATTGCGCAATACATCCAAGGTGTCTTGATGACATCATGCATGACCTGTACAATTTTATAGTTATACAACTAATAGTTTAATTCCCTTTAACTCCAATCTCAACTGGGCCTTCCTTAGAACTGATATGCAACAATTCTTTATAGTGAATTTTCAGTTATCTGATTGATCACTGCATGTGAATTAAATCAGATTTAATTCACTGGACCTCTCACTAGCTCATCTCTTAGTTAGAACTAGTTAAACTGATTTTAACTCAAATAATTAAGTTAAACAATTACAACTCAAAATAAACTGCAACTGGACCCCCTAAAACTTAAAGTGAACTCCACATGCCTCCAGTTTGACCCCCAACTCGAATTGACTGAGCCAACTAAGTCTTCCAAACTTAGTTAAGTCGTACAAGCTGTCATGTGATGTGGAATTACAATTTCCTTCTAATTTAATTAAGGGAAAATTAAATTAGAAGCCATTTCTTGTTGCTAATTTCAATACTCCCTCTCAACAAGAAAGGAATTTTCTGCTACCCCGATCCTGCCTCTGTGGAACTCGAATTTTCCTCTTAACAGTGCCTTCGTCAATATGTCTACATCCTGCTCCTCCGTGGGAATGTACTCTAATGACATAATCCACCTTTGCACACAATATCTGAGATGGTGATACTAGATATCAATATGCTTGGACCTGTCATGAAAAAATGGATTAACCAAGAGTTTTTATGCCACTCTAGTTATCACAATAAATCACCGTTAGATCCATCTGTCGACCAAACAAACCAACAAGTATCTTCCTCATCCAGATGGTCTTACATTTTGCCTGACTAGCCGCCATGTACTCAGCCTCTGCTGAACTGAGTGCAACTAGTCTCATTTTCCTGTTGTACCAAGAAACAGTTCTTAATCCAATGTTGAATATGCCCCCTGATGTTCTCTTCATATCAGATGGACTCCCTACCCAATATGCATCTATGAAGCCTTGAAACTTCACTCCCTCTATCCGCCTATACCATATCCCATACTTTGTAGTGCCTCTTAGGTATCTCAACGCATACTTGTCTGCCTTCCAAAATATATTGGTAGGCTTAACCATAGCTTAACTAAGCTGTTTAACCACATAGCATATGTTTGGTCGTGTGTTCACCAAATACATGAGTGAACCCACAAGCTGCCTATAGATGGTAGGATATACTACTTCGCATGAAATAGCATCCTCATTCCTCCAGTTTCCTGCTAGAGGACTCTCCATGGGTTTGTTTCCCTCCATGTGGAACTTCCTAAGAATATCGTTGGCATACCTGCCCTAAGAAACAGATACCTCCCCATCTCTTTGCCAATTTTCCAATCCCAGGAAATAGTGCAAGAGCCCCATGTCAATCATCTCAAATTCTCTTAGAAGATCCTCTTTTCCAGACTTGATGAGTTTCTCATCACCTTTCAATATCAAATCATCAACATAAAGTACAATGATCAAATGTTTACCTTCTAGCACAATATGGTAAAGGTCCACATGTGCTTCACTCTTGGTGAATCCCAACCTGGAGAAGTAGTTGTCGATCCCAGTGTACCAAGCACGAGGTACTTGTTTCAGCCCATACAATGCTCCCTTGAGTCTTCACACATGCGACTCTTTGTCGAAGGTCTCAAAACCTTCCAACTGCTCAATGTACACCTGTTCCTCAATCACCCCATTGAGGAAGGTTGTATTTACATCCATCTGATGTATCTGCCATCCTATATGTGCTGAAAGTGAAAGGATGGATTTGATTGATGAGTACATTGCAATTGGTGCAAAATTATCATCGTAATCAATCCCATCCACCTGAGAGAACCCTTTAGCCACAAATATGGCCTTGTGTTTCTCCACACTCCCATTTTTTGCCTGCTTCACCTTGTAGATCCACGTAGATGCTATAAATGACTTCCCCTCCAATATTGGGACAACTTCCCGTGTAGTTTTTTTGATAATGGAGTCATACTCCTCAACCATGGCATCAACCCAAACTGGTTTCTACACTGCATCCTCGAAAGAGGATGACTCTATATTTACACTCTCGCTCATAAGATCCATGTAGCCTTGAAAGTATAGACATAGACATCATCTCGCGCAGATCTAAGCGCAATGCCATGGGGGAGGTAAGACAACGTGGGAAGTTGCGTGCAATCAGTAAGGTTGGTCAATGAAAATTCGGCCCATGAAGAAGCATCACGCAGTCACCGCACAGCCCGAAACAGAGGGCATTCCGTCAACAACCAAGTCGAAAGGAGAAGACGAAGCCGACCCACCGGAATTGTTGACATCAAAAAACAAGCTGACCAACTAGGGAGGCTCCGGAGGGTGAAATTCCTATCTGTCGTGGGCTCATTAACCTGCCAAAAAGTCAGGTGGGGACAACCCATCCCACGTCAACGTATGAAGGTAAATGCGGTAAGGTAAAAGTCCAAGGTACGAAGCCAGTACCACACGTCGGGCACGTGGCCTCTCACCTACCCAGTCGCCCTAAGCCAATCTCCATGTGCCACATATACATCCGTTGACATCCTCATGACATCATCCCTCCAGTTATCATCCTCTACCTTGCTTTAAAAGGACCCTTTCCCTCCACGTTTTACTCCTGACCGTTGTTTTTTACCGTTCGCATTGTTACTAGCTGAGCACATCGGTAAAAGCAACAACCTATGCAAGTCTTCCCTCACATCGCTCTTGTCGCATTAGGTATTTGGTCAATCCGCTATTGTTTTCTTTTTTTATGTTTCAATGATTATGGTTGTTGTCTTGAGGGGTCCTGGCCCAGGTTCAGAGTTTATAGATAAACCAACAAACCCTCCAACTACTAGCCCTTTCGGCAATGATCTACTTGCGTAGAACAAAGTCTCACCCGAAGCAGTATGGGGGGGTGTTGGAACCAGGTTTCTGCACCACGAGGGAGAAAATAATGAAGTGGCCCTTAACAAAACCAAGGCAAACTTAAACTGATGCACGCAACAATATACAACAAATTCACAGATAATGCACAGACATTAACAGAATTACACAGAGTCATTGTCTGCCTTAGCACAGATAAAAATAATAGAACCAAATCCAGATCTTAAACAACGCAAATGCATAAAAATATCTAGCAACCATCAATAAGAATTCATAATCATATCAAATAACCTTGTGCAATAATCAATAAGTAAGACAGAAGTAGTGCGATCTAAAAATAACATAAACAGTAAACAACTCATAACACAATAAGCTTGCCAAAATATGTCCTTTCTATTAGCTTCATATCTGTTCAATACATCAAACTTTCAATGCATCAACATTCCCTTAAACCCTTCCACACACACAGCTAGAGGAGTCCGCACAGAGCCAAGACTAGGTCTTCGCGCACACAACCAGCAAGAGCCTTTCAACCCAACCCAAAAAACCCTTACAAACGCATAAACTTATAAAAACATCATTAATTCATGACACAATGGAACTTAATTGAACTAATTAGCTTAGACACAATCTATCTATTTATATTCGCCTAGCGCGCAGATACTATGGTCTCAAACCATGGTTTGAGGCCCACAATTTACCCTTAAACCCATTTACATCAAAATTGGGGACTTCGACCCACCCCAAAGCCCCTTGACTCTATTGCGTAGCGCGCAAATACAAAATGAAATCGGAAAATTGTGCCTCAAGGGACCTCGCTCCAACAGGCCCCCAACACAAACATGTGACTCATCCTGAGTCATTGAGGAGCCTGCTCCTTGATATTAGCCTAAAGCGTGATGACAGAAGTTTTGAGAGGGAGCATTGATTCCAAATTTTGCATTGCGGCGACCTGTGCTTGCTGAACTAATTTTTCTGTGGTAGGCCCTTCAGCAGCCATCTCGATGTTGCACTGAGTTTGTTGGATTGTCTTCATAGTGTTCTTCGGCGTCTGTGATAGTTGAAGTGCTTCTTTTGCCCATGGTTGCATGTGTTATTTCAGTAGGTTTTCCTTCTGCTGTGGATCTACAATCTTAGTTTGAATTGTTCTGCACTCCTCCAAACGAGCGAGGCGCTTTGTAAGAACCAATGTTGGTGCCACTGTCCTAATTTCCTCGAACTGCGGCTTTTTCTGGTGGAGAGCGTCGCGCAACTGCTGCGTGACTGGATCAGTTTGGAAAGAAGTCCAAACACTCATAGCTTTGTTGAGAATATTGTCACATTGAGTGACTGTAGCAGCAATACTATCCCAGGCCTATTTAACTTCCGCTACTCTCTACGCGTGAACCTCTGGTGGCGTCTTTGGTTGCAACTTCGTCTGAAGGTCTGCAAGCTATTATTCGTATTATGTTCTAAATTTTTACACCTCTGCATGTGATTCTTTCATTGTAGTATCCATTCCTTCTATTTTCTTTGTAGACGCAGCTATGTCCAAGACAACTAGAATATCTTGGCAGACCTAGTGGATTTTGGCCTCTAGCGCAGCATGCTGGGCTTCCACTTCGCGACAAGTTGCCTCTGCTATTTGTTGTTGTTGATGTGCTTGCTCGACCTGTTGTTGTGCGTCCCTTGTCTACATATGCACGATAGCCTCTCTATTTGAAGCTCGTCCCCGATCATTGAATTCATAATATGTAATTTTCCTGCAGGAAACACAGAAATATTAACATGAACATCACCTGAAGCTCTGAATTGGAGACGTTGGTTGGCATCCATATGAATAGATGGGAGGGGGATGTTGGTTCCACGATCATGGCTCGTGCTCTGGTCTAGCTTGACTCAATCACGCTCTCTTGAATCTGGCTCCCCTGTACCTTAAATTCCTGCAATCCAACTTGTACAAGTTCTAGCGCCTACTTGTACTGAACCTCCATGTCTATCCAGGGATCCTCAGTCGCAGACGTGACAATATTTTTTATTTCATTTAGGTCATCCTCTGTCAGAGTGAGGACCTCCTACCCTGCCTTTTGGGAACCCTTTTGCCTTTTCCGCGATGCTTCAGCCGCCTGAGAGTCGCGCTTGGTTCCTTTGGATGTTTCAGCTTCCCCTGTCTCCTTCAGCGCAGATCCGTTCTTCTCGGGCACCGTTGTAGTTTCTACAGTCTCACTAGTGGTTGTAGGGGTTGCTTCCTTTGTTGTTTCTTTCTCTATGACCTTATCAGTGACTAGCTCTGCAACTTTCTCTGTAACTTTCATGGTTGCCTTCTTGGTTGATTTTCCTGTCGGAGTGCATGACTTCGTTGGGGTGGGTGGTGTCACCCAAGCGGGCGGCCATTCGGCTGTCACTCTAAGCAAATTATCTTTAGTCACCAAGTATGGTAGCTCATACCATACTCCCTCTATGACGCCCTTTGCACGGATGTGTATATTATGAAATGTAGCCTTGAAATCCGCTACCATCTTGTACTGATCATACAAGGTAGGTGACAGTCGCAGCTTTGACTGCACCGCTTAGTTCAAGGTAGCATCATACAGAACCCAAAAAAAATTATTTTATTTAGCGAGCACCGGTTCTGAATAGTTCCACGAGGTTGTGTAGCGCATAGCTTCACACATATTTGGTTCAATCTCTGGGAACTGTGTATCTTCCAGAGTACTCCATTCAATGAGCGAAATTAATAGTAACAACCAAGCATACTGGAAATGCTTTCCTTCCCCCTAGGCCTCGCGCACGTTTTCCAAAAACTCTTTACAAAGGTAGCTATACCAATTGTAAATAACCCCTTTTCGCATCGTCCCGCGAGCGCAATAACATGCGCAGATACCTCCTTAGGTCTACACTTATGCATCATCTTGCAAGTCAAGATGGTCGTTCCAAAGCGCACTACGGGGTCATTTATTTCCTCCACAACGAATCCCCGGTTCTTCCTTGTGACATTATACTTCTTCTTAATTTGTTCTGCCACGGCTTTCTCCTGTGATTTACCACCAAAGTCAGCAATAGGTTCGACCCCCTTAGCAGGCAGACCCGTGATTTTGTGGATTAATTCAGCGTCAATGGGGATGCTGTAATGTTCCTAAATTAGCTTCAGCTAATTTGGAACATTAATTTTGCCTTATTCATTTTGTATTTCATGATTAATGAATAAATTGTAAGGGAGGATGTCTAATCCTCTTGCAAATCAAGAGTAAATCAGTGCCTATGTGAAAAGTGACATATTTAGGCCATTGGAATAAAATCTTGCAGGTGTGAAAGGGCCAAGACCACCAAAAACGATCCTATTTGACCAAGTCAACAACATTGTCTAGGTTCATTGAACCTCCTTGATGGACTGCGCAGTTCTAGAAGGGGTTTCCAAGTGTGAAAAGAACCAAAGGATGAAAGTGGTTTAGGGTTTTCCAACAGACCCCAATGTTATAAAAGGAGGGTGAAGGCTCATGAGGAGGTTGTTGATCATATTTCATTTTCTGAGCTTGCTAAGGCAACTCCATTTCTCTTTGCTGTTTAGCAAGAGAAGAGAGGATCTCCTGTTTAGGAATCCTCTATCCTTCTTTGAGTAGCTCTTGGAGGAAAGTATGCTAGATTGAACCACTATCAGGTTGAAGGCCAAGCTATGCTTGCATAGTCAGCGCTGGCTCACTGGGGGTTTTGCTGCTGCTATCAGTGTAGTAAGTGGGGAAACTAGATCTGCAAGATCTAGTTGCTTAAGAGGAGATTTCTCTCAGGGAGGGTGTCTTGTGACCACCTAGAAGAGGATCTTACTCTCATTTTGATTTCAGATCTGTATATTTCATCTGCTGTACTAGTCTTCTCAAACTACTGCGCAGTCTCCTTGGGCAACTGCGCTATTTCTTATGTACTGCTTCACTATTGTCTAGATCTTTCATTGTACTTGTTTCTGGTGATTGAGGCTTGCCTCTCACCTTGAAGATTTATGAAGTAGCTTTTTTTTATCTCATTTTTAGACCTGATGTATATTATGAATAAATTCATCTTCAGAAATTACTGAAGCTTTATGCAGTTCTGTGTACAAAAAGTTAGATCTACACTTTCTAGTGCATTACTTTGTAAAAACCCCAAGGGGATCTTGATTAGAAGGCTGAGTAGTTTCCAGATCTATATGGATCTGAAGTTTCAGCCATGGATCTGCTATATTTCTGAGTTCTAACATTATACTGCTGAAGCACACTTAGAGGGACGTTGTCTATTCAATTCTACACTTTCTACATACATTGCAGCTCCTATTTCTTAATATTTCTTGCTTATTTCCTCATGCAATTCACGGTACTTATTAAGGAACTCATTCAAAGTCTGATTTGTTGCTGCTATACTGTAATATATGTCTTATGGCTGATTTCTAGTGACTCTTTGCTGAAACTGCATGATTCTGAAGTGGGTTCTTCATTCCATCAGGTCTTCTCCTTAGCTAATTTTTAACTAGTCAGCTTCATGGGAGATCTATTTAAGGCCCTTAAACCCATTTTTTTTCCCTGAAATTTAGCATGGAGGTCCCACACATCCTATAATAAGGGAACCCAGCCCTGTTCTGCGTTATTCTTGCACCATTTTTCTTATACAGCGTTTTCCTTTAGCCTATTGCAGATTTTCCTGAGAGTGGAATTTCCCGCTTCTTACTTGTTTGGTTTTTGCTTCTCTTTTGGATCCATTCTTTAGATCTATAGATCTGAGGTTCCTAAGGGAAGAAAACTCCAATAGGAGTGTTTCATTCCCACACTTGCTATGTTTCATCAGTCTTCTATAGACAGAGTTTGGAACGGGCCAGGAAGCCTCTGGTTTTCACCCTCTCTTTAGAGGTGATATAACCAGTAAATGCTCTACCAGTCTATCTCTATTTTAGAATTGTTGGTGTATTTCCATACTGCTGTGAATCCATAGTGGAATATCTTAATATATTCCCTACTAAGCCTATTTTCCCCCCTTTGGAACATTACAAATGCGCTCTCCCAACTAGAGCGCGTCATCGTGAACTAAGGCCAGAAATTGTATGGCACAGATATCATTTATGGGGTTGCGCCCAAAATGAGGGATCTGGAGAAAATTGAGTAGGCATGCCTTGTGCAGACCTAGGACCCAAATTTTCGGCTCAAGGTGCACAATGCCTCCTTCATAGGTAATCTGGTCCAGGTATAGTTTGGCGCAACCTCGGGGAACTTCTCGACATTAGCAATGTCCCAATTGTCAAATCAGAGCTGCAGAATCTTTGCAAACATGTCCCCTTGCATTGGGACATTCTCAGGGATCAAGGGCATTTGAAGACCCGTGCGCACCTTTTCTAGGTCCTTCGGTGCTTTGACATATGGTTTATGCGGCACAACATAGCTTGGAAGCCGCGAGAATGGGGCCACTTTTACCACATCCTCGTCTTCTTTTTCAATGGTTTCTGGGACTTATGACATGGGTCTTTTCATATTTTCTCCTGCTGAAGGGCGCATCTTTGGGGTATTCTCTCGGGGAGATTTACGCGTTCCGAAATATTTCCCCTTCTTAGTATTAGATTGCACAGGTGTTTCCATAATTGGTACTTCAAGCGCAATAGGGTCATCACCCAATCTTGTGGTTGTCATCTTTTCAGAAATAACATAACCTAGCCCTGCTCAGCGCAATGTGTCCTCAAAAACTTGGATCCAAACCAAACATAGACACAACAAATGTGATGGTAAGCAAAAAGCTCAAAGCACAGAAATCATTCAGAAAGCAAAGGGAACTATTGCAGCCCCATAAGTCATATTTATACTTGTGGCGCATCTTCAACGGCTCCTTGTGCATTAATTAGACTCCATTACTGACAAAATGGTCCTAAATCTAGAAAAATCCCTTCATTAAATGCATCTTAGATGCTCCCAAAAATAGTAATAAATCTGTTTTATCTACTTTTATTGTTCCAACAACTAGTTTTTGATACCTCTTTGACCCAGTCAACCTCCTCGTGCGGGTACCATGCGTGCATCACACCTTATTGTGCATATAATACAAAGCTAACGATAACCATCTATAGACCGTCCCCACCAGCACAGGCTTATTGACCAAGTAATTCAAAGCATATCGATTAGTGTATGTCGCATCTCTTAACAACTACAAACTTCTCTCATATTCATCATCCTAGTGGAATTTTGCACCTCTTCTGGTCATGGGCACAGTTATCAATTCATACTTTGGAATGTGCTTCCTGTAATATCC
This sequence comes from Pinus albicaulis, assembly GCA_034641835.2. Lineage (NCBI taxonomy): Eukaryota > Viridiplantae > Streptophyta > Pinopsida > Pinales > Pinaceae > Pinus > Pinus albicaulis. The sequence continues at coordinate 595,771,721 of CM076577.1, read as the reverse complement.
AACAAGGCTTATCATGGAGTGCACTTGTCTGATATTCGTAGGCAAGGGTATCAAGGTTCCTTGGACCATGCGCAGTTCCCTAGATTCCATAAATGCCAATTGTCTACAATTCACAGTCTCCATTATCGATGTATTAATAATTTCAGGAATCAAAGCTTGATCAACAGTATCAAATCCAATCTCAAAGCTAAATGTAAGAATAAAACTCTCTGTCAGCACAGACCATTCACTAGTGCCTCTGCGCAACTTTGTTTCCAAGTACCATTCAGTAGGCACCTTTCCCAACGTGTGAATAAACATATGGACCCATTCAGGTCTTGTTTATACACCCCATACCTGATTCCATCTTGCCAAATGTCTGCGCAGATCCTATTTTCCAAAGTATACATCTTCCATTTTAATGACTAGACATTCAAACCGCAACCTCATCATGTGTGTACATTCGTCCCAGTTACCCATATTTTCCTGATGAGTTTCCCACCATCTTGTTGGAGTAGCACGCAAGCCAAGATCCAAAGCATGGAATATTTGTCCCTCAGGCACAGTCCTCTCAAGCTCTCCCATAAACATGTTTACATCAATTGAGCCATCATAGTGTGATAAATCACATACCTCAGATGTTATACATCGCAAACATTGGGTCACGTGATTACAGCACAGCGCAGACACCTCATGCAATCGGTTCTGCCAATTTTCTAGTTCTTCATCAGAGTCTGAAAAAAAAAGAGTTATCCTTATCCCAATTAAGATTCCCATACGTTGTTGGATTAATCCAGTCTTCTTCACGCAATGTTAGCTTATAGATTTGATCGATCTCATCCTCGGTGCGTACTAGTTCAGTATATCTTTGGCCTTCCGTAGGATCTAGAGGAATGATTACCCTAACTCTATTGCTTTCAAATTCCATCCTCCTTCTCTTCAGATTAATAACACCATCTGTTTCAGTGGCCCAATCCAATCCTAGCAGCACAGGATAAGGATCAGTATAATCTAAAATTTGGATAACTTCGAAGTCTGCCATCACTAACGCCTTCTATGCTAATCACAACCTGTGACAGCCTCCCTAAAGGAATGATCTTCTGTTGATTGGCCATGCGCATTTGGATAGTATTCCACTCCAACCCTGGCTCTCCCATGCACTACAATGTTTTCTTAGGTAAAACATTAGCATCTGAACCCATATCTAAAATAACTTGGTCCATTTCATAAGCACCAATTTGCATGGTCATATGAATCTCCCTACCCGTTCTCTTCTTGTTCTTATAAATTTTGTTAACTACACGTTGTTCTACCATCGACTGCTCTTTCTCTACACAATTATCTATCAATGCCTGCAGATTTTCGACAGCCTTTTTGTTGCGCAGTAACTTTATACATGCTTGTAGAAATGGTCTGATATCCTCATCTCCTCCTGCTTCCTTCAGTGTTCTACTAGATGTTGATGTACTTCCTTTTGCAAATTATTTATGTGCTTCAATAAAGGTATCTTTTGCGCACTGAAGATTAAAGCCTTCTTTGTTTTCAGGTGCTTTACGAATCCATACATCAGTGGTTGGTTGCTTTCCTTTATCTTCATTAATAGCTACACCACTCCTAGTAACCACATTCACACTTGGATCTTATTCACGAGTTTCTATGAGAACCATCTAAATATTTTATGTCGGGGTATGTGTCTTCTTTTATTGCATTTTAGCAATTAAGATAGGACAATCTTCTATAACATGATCAAATTGTCTACAGTACCTGTAGGACTGTCATTCTAGATTCGGACAGTTGCGCACATAATGGCCAACATATCCACAGTTATAGCAAATGAAATGTCCTCTTCCTCGACCAGATGATCCACCTCCTCAGCCTCTTTTTCTGCCCTAGAACCCTCTACTCCCAGAAAGGGATGCTGGTCATGTAGGCTCAACCTACATTCTATATATTTTTGCTTTATCAAACATCATATCAAAAGTGCGACAATGTTGCTCATCATGCCCTAATGATGAACAAAATTTACAAAACAACTGCTTCAAGTTAGGCTGATATTTTCTGATCCTTAGGCAAGAATTTGTGTCATGTAGTCCAACAATATGACAGATAGTGCACCACACGGTATTCTTCAATGGACTAGGACCTCAAACATTCAGATAATTGTTGAAGACAGGACACTGGTCTCTATGGTGCCCAAAAGATTTACATTTTATACACCACACCTCTACGCAGACCTCCTTCACCTGTCTTTGCACAGACTTTGAATTTCTAGATGCATGGCTTCCAACTGATTTTGAATCTATAGAGTTCCCAGCGCAATAGGTGTTGGGGTAGCTTCCAACTTGATTGCAACTTCCATAGCCTCAGCTTGCATGGCAATCTTTTGTTGACCTAATGGCTAGCGTAGATGTGGGAGAAACATAGCAATGAACCATTCCTTATGCTGAGTATCATCAATAACAAATCCATCACCTCTGGTGGTGGGCTTCAACCTTTGATCAACCTCCCATACAGATTCATTAGGCTCCTGATGAATATCCTTCATTTCTGTCACCAGTTGTGCGTATGACTTAGGTTTCTTAAACTGCTCTTTTAGGGTCATTTTAATTTCTTCCAAGGTAGCATTAGGGTTTGCTTGAACATACCTGATGTACCAATCTAATGTGTGATCTTAGAACGTAGTAGCCAACTATGCCTTCCTGATATCAATATTGTTAACTTACTGAGCCTACCATATGACCTCAATCACAAACCAGAAGTGATCTGTATCCTCATTTCCAATGCCTCTGAAATTAGGTAACTTCATTGAAGCAGCCATATCTACTTCAGGGGGAGGTGGAGGTGGTGGTGGACATGGATTGTGCGGAGGATTAGGTGATCTATGAGGTGAGTTTAGAAGTGAAGTGGATGGAGTGGGAAAAAGACTCAAGGGTTTCTAGTGTGATGAGCTTTCTTCTTCAGAATCACTTGAGCTAACAGTTTCTGGTTCAGGTTCACTATCAGACCTAGCCTTCAGAGGGCTATAAATATATTTTTCATAATCTTCGCGGTAAATTCTTACACTGCTCGTAGTTTGGCCTCTTTGATGCATTCAAGCAGTATGTTCGCGCAGACAACCCCGTTCACACAATAGCATTTTCAACAATAATTTCAATGAGCGCAATAACTTACCTCCACGGCCTTTGCAAAACCTCCTTTCTACTTCATAATATGACACAAATTTATCAATGGAAAATTCAGCCACAAATCCTCCCAAGAGGCGATCGATCCAATGATCTACTGTGCGAGTGATCTTATTGTCAAACTTCTCTACTTGCTAGATCAATTCAGGAGTCCACTCAGTGACTATGTTGTATTTTATGTAGTGATGGATTTCAGCTAAGCACGATAAACACTCCTGTAGTTCACGCACAAAGGAACAAAAGAATATTTCATGCACGTTTGTATAAATATATTTTTGTAACCATTGTTTGTCGGACATCTTAGTACTTCTATCCTCTTGGAGTGCGAATTCAAGGATCTTTCTATCCATCCAATCTTGTAATTTTTTTTGTGACGAATGCCACAACATTAAATCTCCCTCAAAATGATCCTAGTCCCAACAATATAACCATTTTTTGGCTTGAGGGGTCCTGAACCAGGTTCAAATTTTATGGATAAACCAAAAAACCATCCAACTACTAGCCCTTTCGGCAGTGATCTACTTGCGCAGACCAAAGACTCACTCGAAGGAGTATGGGGGGGTGTTGGAACCAGTTTTCCGCACCCTGACAGAGAAAATAATGAAGTGGCCCCCAGCAAAACCAAGGAAAAATTAAATATATGCGTGCAACAATATACAACAGATTCACAGAGAATGCGCAGACAATAACAGAATAAAACAAAGTCGTTGTCCGCCTTAGCGCAGATCAACAGAATAGAACCAGATCCAGATCTTAAACAATGCAAATATTTAAACAAATATATCTATCATAAATAAGCATTCATAATCATATCATATAACCTTACGCAATAATCAATAAGTAAGAAAGAAGCAATGTGATCTCAACAAAACATAAACAGTAAACAACTCATAACACAATAAGCTTGCCAAAATATGTCCTTTCTATTACCTTCAGATCTGTTCAATACATCAAACTTTCAATACATCAACTTTCCCTTAAACCCTTCCACGCACATAGACAGTAGAGTCCGCACATAGCCAGGACTAGGTCTCCGCGCACACAACCAGCAGAGCCTTTCAACCCAACCCAAAAAACCCTTACAGCCGCATAAACTTAACAAAACATCAATAGTTCATGACACAATGGAACTTAATTGAACTAATTAGCTTAAACATGATCTATATATTTATATTCGCCTAGCGTGCAGACACTATGGTCTCAAATCGTGGTTTGAGGCCCACAATTTACCCTTAAATCTATTTACATCAAAATTGGGGACTTTGACCCACCCCAAAGCACCTTGACTCTATTGCAAAATAGACACATACAAAATGACATCGGAAAATTGTGCCTCAGGGGACCCCGCTCTAAAAATGGTTGATAAAATGAATAAAACTGCCCCAGACACCCCACAAGCCTGAGAGGCCAGGACCACCTCCGGCCCTAACCCACTCATGGACTCCCAAGCCCAGCTCTGCGATTGCATTTACCCTTTTAATTTGGAAAATATGCGGTCTGAGCTCTTGGAGTATAAATGGCGGGGTGAATATTTGTTTAGGGTGGCATACTCAGGATTATATTACCAAATTCCCCCACCAGTTCATCAGTTTCTTGAATTCATAACCTGGCTTATCGAAGCTTATATTGAGCAGAAGGGTTTCTTCCTTTCTGCACAGGGAACCAAGATACTCGAAATCACCCCCCAGCTAATTTGGAAAGCCCTATGTTACCCTCCTTCTCACGACTTCCTCGTGTTCACTGTTGGCTCGAGGGGTCCTGACCCAGGTTCGAAGCTCAAGGTTTGCCAAAAAACCCTTATACTACTGGCCCTTTCGGCAGTGACCCGCTTTCGCAGGTCAAAGTCTCACCCGAAGTAGTATGGGTGGGTGCTGGAACCAGGTTTCCGCACCCTGAGAAAGGATAGGTAAGGCAAGCAGGGCTGTCTTAGACCCTGTAATTCCCAGATTAACTCGTTCTGCGTAGGGTCACTTAGGTCTCGATTCGCATCCACGTGTGCTAGATCTATAATTATATGCTTTGACGACAGTAGAACAGTATTGCATAACAGAACAGAACTTATCTAGATACAGAGAACACACTTACACAGATCTTCGCAGCTCAAATACAGAAAATACACAATGCAGTAATTACCAACAATTAACACAAGGAGTACTCACAGATTCAGTTCTATATCAACCTTTCTTATTTATTCATTCATCAGTTCTCCTTACAATTCCCTTCCCAGCCTGCGCACACAGCAGCAGGGTCCGCACACAACTGGACTTGGATCTCTGCGCACACAGCTGGACTTGGATCTCCGCGCACACAGCCAGCAGGAGTCCATTCCCCAAAACCCAAATAGGTAGCTTAAACCGCAATTTGCATCAATAGCTTATCATTCCTACCATACAATATAAAAATGTTCCTCTATTTATAATAATCTAGCCTAGACGTTCCTATGGTCTGAAAATCGTGGTTTTCGGACCCTTGGTTTACCCTTTTACCCATTACAACGCTTTCAGGGCTTTGACCCGCCCCAAAACCCCTGCGCTAGATTAAATCTAACCAAAAGTATTCAAAATGGACCAGTTTCGCAGCTTGTGGGAGACCCTATTCCAACAGTCCCCCAACACAATCTTGTGACTCGTCCCGAGTCACTGTGGTGGTGCGGCCTTGATTTGCGCATGCAAGGTCTCAAGAGAACTACTGAGCCAAGGGATTACGTCCTGAATTTGAGCCACAACATTCTGTGCAAGATCTACCAGCTTCTGGGAGGACGGTCCGTCAATGGCTGAGGTAACGCTTTCAAGAAACTGATTAAGTCACTTTCTCGCGCCATCAATGTCTTGTGATAATCGGAGGGCTGTGGCAGTCCAAGACTTCAGACGTTCAGCCATAATGTGTTGCTTATGCCGGAGTTTCTCAATCTTTCCCTGGAGATCATTGTTGGTTTTTAATCGGGCTAAGCGTTGGGCAGGCACCAAAGTAGGCAGCGTAGCGATGATCTGTTCAATGACTTCTTCCTTTTGTCGTAAGTCCTGATTGATTTGTTGGAGGACTGGATCGCGCTGGACCCTAGTCCAGAGTTGGAGGGCTGACTCCAACAGCTTGGCGCCTTGAACAATTTGCCTCGAAATAACAGCGGTCGCGTCGGTGACTAGGGCGGTACACTGGGCGCAGACTTCTAGGGGTGTGTCGAGCTATAGCTTGGCCTACAAGTCAGAGATCTGTTGTTCTAGATGTGTCTTGACGGTGTGTATTTCCATTCGTGATTCTTTCAGAGTGGCAACCCATTTTTCCACCTTATCCCGAGGCATATCTGCAACCGGGATCTCATCGGTAACCTCCATGCAGAGCTGGAGGATCACAGTTTCAAGCTCCGACTGTTGTGACCCGGCCAGGAGCAGAGCAGTAGCCTGCTGTGAAATGGTGTGCTCAGTTGTACTAGGTTGTTGGTGCGCTTGCTGATCATGGGAGCGAAACTCCTCGAATACAGCGTGATGAAGGTCATGTAAGGCTGCGCGAGGTAGCTTATCTAGGTCCAGCTAAATCCCTGTGGTGACCGAGGGCTATGTTCCTACCAAGGCACTACTAGGGATATCCCAGAGATGAATGGCCTCCCATAGGCATGCCGAACTGCTGTCAACTGACAGGGGGTGTGCCTGGCTGGTTGGAGGGTATCAATTTTGATCTGGAGAGCGTGGAGTTCGGCCTGGAGAGAGTCAACCCCAGCCTGCCACTGGGTCTTGATAAATGCCCACTTATCTTCTGTAGCCATGGTAACTATGTCCGTGATCTGTTCCAGGTCACCGTCCGTTAGTGTGACTGTCGCATCGTATTGTGCGCGGTGGGCGTGTTGTTTCTTTCTGGGTCTTGATTCTGATTCCCCTGTCCTCTTAGTGCCTGGGGGAGGAGTGGTAGCATTGTCAGAACCTACCTGGGCCAGAGCTACTGTGGCCTACTGCGGCGAGTTACTTATGGGCTCAGTTATAGCTGATGCCTCCTGGTGGGGCGTCGCGGTCTCCCCAGGAGTGTCGATGAAGCCTTTTTTCCAGGCAGGGGGCCACAGCGAGATCAGTACGTCAATTTCTTCATCGGCTACCATATAAGGGAGTTTTGTCCATGTCTTATTGGCGAGGCTGCGAATCCGGACATGGTGCATGGTGATTTGGAATGCAACAACATTCTTGTATTTGTCATATATGGTCGGGGATAACCGGGGTCGGGAGTTTATGGCAGCTGCGACACTACCCTGGAAGAGGATCTAAAAGACCTTGTTATCCTCGATGCGTTGCCTATCCTTAGAGTCCCATAAGTGAGCATACTGAGCGCCTTCGCACATCCCCTGAGGGAGCTCTGGAATGACCGACTCCTCGGGTTTGTCCCAGGCGACTAGTGTTATTAGAAATAATACCCATGAATAGAAAAAAGGTGTCCCTTGCTCCTGGGATTCGCAAACATTAGCTAGAAATTATATGCACAAGTACTGAGCCCAATTGAAAAAAACACCCTTCACGCACTGTCCGACTAGCTAGATTACATAGGCGAGGATAGTCACAACCTGGCACTTCCTCATTAGTTTGCAGGCTAAGAGCTGAGTACCCATCTGCATGGTAGGGTCATTGATAGTCTAGATCACAAACCCACGTTGATTTCATTGTACTGCATAGGTCTCCCAGACAAACGCAGCGGTAGCGGCTTCATACTTCTTTCCAACCTGTGCTAGCGGGTGTGGCCCTTGCATCGGGAGGCCTATAATCTTGTGGATCAATGCAGCATCAATAGGGACCCTCTCGCAAATCCATAAGAAACAATAGTGAATGAGAGCGAGTAACTAGCGAGCCAACCGATCTGTAACGTTGTAATGGCCAAAGTGGTGCATTCGGAGCAGATTCAGAAGTCTGGATCCCACCAATCCGCATACCCAGCGCTAAGGTACTACTGTGACTCCATCATCCTTATGGATTGTATCAAAGTATAGGGCAGGGGCCAATTCCGGGAGGGCGTCATGGTCTGCTAAATCGTGATCATCAAACTTGACCTCATGGAGGCATCCGCAGAGATCACCGAGGATGGGGACTTCTCCTAGAGTTAGGGGGGTTTACAGGTTGGTGACCAAGCCATCCACGGTTTTTTGCGTTCATGTAGAGGGCCTTTGTGGCCGAACAAAGGGGGGTAACCAATTGATCGAGTTAGCCGGCAGAGCACCCTCTTGTTCATCTTGTTATGAGGGTGGGGGCCTGGCATGTCTTGGGGAGCTTCGAGGCCGTCTTGCTGTTTTCAGGGTTTTCCCTGAGCTTTGTGCTTTTTCCTTGCCTTTCCTTGTGACCATCGGGGAGGGGACTTCTGCTAATTTAGGCTCAACCTCCAAGACTTCTTCATCATCAGGCTCGGTCGGGGCTGAGGGTTCAGCAGGGGTAGTAGCTGGCATCCTTGCGCGAAAAACGAATCCTAGCTCTGGGTGACTACTATCAGACGGAGGAGGTTGACCAGACATGAGAGGGACACTGCAGCTATGAGGATTCTTGTTGCTCAAATGATTCCACGAGACGCTTGAGGCAGGCCAGTTGTAGAAATGAGAGAATACCTCTAACTGGACTATCCTGCCCCCTTTTAAGCACTTCCAAGCGTGTGATAGAGAAGGATATTTTATTAGGGGCGGGTTCCCCGAGGAATGATAAAAATTTCCCATAACTCGTCCTGCTGAAGGCACAATAGCCACTTCTTCCAACGGTAACTTCTGCTTTTCACCGATAGGTACTGTCCCAACGGCTAGTTCTCGTGTCCTCAATGATCTTGACGTACTTGTCACGCTAAGGTTACCTATTGGTGATAGCTGCATGCCTTCCCCCAACATAGGCTTGCTTCCTAGGCAACTCCTGACCCAAGACCAAGAGATTTTGATCATCTGTCCTACTAAGGCCCCAAGGGGGGATGTTGTTAGAATATACCGCCTGACCCTTAGCTGCTTTGTCGCCATAGGGGTGGCCCGATGCATGGGGCCGCTACCTGTTGAGCCTACAGCTATCGTAGGAAGCCTGTTGCTTGTTCATGGCCAGCCTAATCCTTTCCCGGGGTGGGTTCACAACAATTGATCAAGCCTGGATTTGTCTGGGTCCTTTCCTTCGGAACCATAGGGGGGAATTCCTTTGTGATGCGAAGACAACGCAGCGTAGAGGCTTCACCTAACCGGTTCTGCCAAGTTTCTAGTTCCTCACTGGGATCAGTCAATCCCTCAATATCCCCTTCGTAGCACAGTACTGCATCCTTGGTTGGGTTTTCCCCATTTCGCGTTGTCAACTTATAGATATACTCAACATCTCCCCCCTGGGGTATGGGTTCCGTATATCGGTTACCTTCTGCAGGGTCTAATGGCACGACTACCCTTGTACCGTTACTTTCGAATACCATGCTTCATTTTTTTAAGTTAATGATACCGCCCATGTCGATGGCCTAATCCAATCCCAGTAACGCAGGGTAGGGGTCCGCATTCCCGGTAATCTGAATGACTTCGAAGTCAGCTCGGACTCTTACCCCTGCAACATCCACGATAATCCCAAAGAGCCTCCCCAGAGGTACTATTTTTTGGTGATTGGCCATTCGAAGCTGGATGGTGGACCTTTCCAACTATGGTTCCCCCATGCATTGCCAAGTTTGTTTAGGTAATACATTGGCATCCGATCTGAGGTCTAAGATAACCCGATCCATCTTGTAATTGTCAATATGCACTGTCAGCTGCATCTCCCTGCCAGTGCGTCCTTGAGACTTGTATAACTTATGCACATCCTTAATGTCGGGTAACAGGGCAGTGTGTTCTGCGCAGCTCTCTAGTAACGCCTGTAGATTATGTACTGTCTGGGGGTTGTGTAGCAGTCTCATACATGCCTGTAGGAAAGGTTTAACCTCTTCAGCTACCTTCAAGTCCCCAGAGCGGGTGGACACAGAAGATTTAATCTCGAGGAATTCCTTCCGAGCTTCCATAAACGTTTCTCTTGCTTTGGTCAGGTCCAATCCTTCTTGGTTGCTAACTGCTCTGCGGATCAGTGTTTCAGTTTCATCTTTCTCCTCGATTCCCCTAGTCGCCAATCCACTGCGTGTAACCACATTTACCTTCGGGTCCTTACCCCTTAGCTCAGTCTAGACCCTTCGCACCTTCTACGTAGATGGGAGCTGCTTTTCTTGTATCTTCGTTTTCAGGGCTGGACAATCTTCTAGCGTATGGCCCAACTTTCTACAATACCTGCAGGATTATCGTGTGGGGTCCGGGCAATCCTTCACAAAATGCCTCGTGCCCCCACAATTATAAAAGATCAACTGGCCCCGACCTTCGCTTCCACCTCAACTCCCATCCCTCCCTTCGGAGGGGGTGTCATCCTTGGCCGTGGGGGTTTTCGGCGAGGCAAGGTCTAACTGTACTTCTGGCGGATTTCCCCAGTCTATTACTAAATTATGGATTTGGCAGTCCTGCTCCTCATGGCCAACTGATTGGCAAAACCGGCACCAGCGTTGCTTTGATTCTAAAACATTGGTGCCCGGATAGGGGCAGCGGTTGGTATTATGCAACCCCTCCACACGGCTATCCCTGTACCAAAACTTAGATCCACTCAAGCTCCGTTGTTCTGGACTAGGCCCCCCTGATCTCGGGTGGCCTAGACTAGGTTCTCGTATTCGCAGGTGGACTGTCGATTGTCCTAGTTCCGTGCCAGCCTCTCTTCCTTGTTCCTGTTGTAGATTCTGAATCTCCTGGTGCATAGCCCTAAGCTACGCTTGGATCTGTTGGAACTCCAACGCAGCATCTTTCCTCGGCGTAGCTTCTAGTTTCATGGCAGCTTCCAAAGCTTTATCTTGTGAATCAAAAGTCTGGTGACCCATAGGTATGCATAAGTGAGGGAGTAGCATGGAGATGAACCATTCTGTAAGCTGTCTGTCATCATACTGAAATACTCCTTCTCTGATAGCTTTTTTTAGGCGTTGATCCGCTTCCCACACAGACTCAGTTGCTCCCTGCTTGAAATATTTTACATTGGCTACAACCTGAAAGTAGGATTTAGGTTTCCAAAAATATTGTTTTAGGGCGTCCTTAATGTTTTGAATAGATGCAGCCCCATTTTTGGATACGTACCCCATATATCAGTCCAAAGCTCTTTCTTCAAAGGCTAGGGATAGTTGCACTTTTTTCACAATATCGCCCACCACGCCCTGCGCAACCCATACCAAGTCTGCCACAAACCAGAATCTATCCATGTCTTCATCGGTCGTGCCTTTAAAGGTAGGTAATTTCAAGTGCACCGCCATGTCTCCTTTTTTATAGGTTTCCCACATTTGTTTGTCAATACCCAAACCCTTTCTCACACTTCTCGGGTCCCGGCAACGGAACCATTTGTTGGCTCGAGGGGTCCTGACCCAGGTTCGGAGCTCAAGGTTTGCCAACAAACCCTTATACTATTGGCCCTTTCGGAACTGACCCGCTTTCGCAGGTCAAAGTCTCACCTGAAGTAGTATGGGTGGGTGCTGGAACTAGGTTTCCACACCCTGAGAAAGGATAGGTAAGGCAAGCAGGGCTGCGTTAGACCTTGTAATTCCGAGATTACCTCGTTCTGCATAGGGTCACTTAGGTCTCGATTCGCATCCACGTGCGCTAGATCTATAATTATACGATTTTATGACAGTAGCACAGTATTGCATAACAAAACAGAGCAGATCTAGATACAGAGAACACACTTACACAGATCTTCACAGCTCAAATACATAAAATACACAATGCAGTAATTACCAACAATTAACACAAGGAGTACTCACAGATTCAGTTCTCTATCGACCTTTTTTATTCATTCATTCATCAGTTCTCCTTACAATTCCCTTCCCAGCCTGCACACACAGCAGGGTCCTCACACAATTGGACTTGGATCTCCATGCACACATCCAGCAAGAGTCCTTTCCCAAAACCCAAACAGATAGCTTAAACCACAATTTGCATCAATAGCTTGTCATTCCTACCTTACAATACAAAAATATTCCTCTATTTATAATAATATAGCCAAGACATTCCTATGGTCCCCAAACCGTGGTTTTCAGACCCCTGGTTTACCCTTTTACCCATTACAATGCTTTCGGGGCTTTGACCCGCTCCAAAACCCATGCGCTAGATTAAATCTAATCAAAAGTATTCAAAATGGACCAGTTTCGCAACTTGTGGGAGACCCTGTTCCAACATTCATCGAGGTAAAATTCATGTGTCATTTCTCGAACCTTACTCTCGAGAAACAAAGGTCCCTCCTAGAGCTAATTACAATGTCTCATGTGTCTGTTCTACCACCCACAAAGAAATTCCCTATTTCTCTCTTCCTCGACACCATCCAACCAATCCTAGTAATTATCTCGGGTATGCTAGGGGTAGACAATGTTGGTTGGGTAACTAATACTTGTCTAGGATTACTTGACCTCATGATGCATCCTAGTGTTTTGCTTGATATTCCCGCTTTTTTGGCCTTAGTCATTCTGGCACATTTCCAAGACCTATCAACTTCAAGTTGTTTAATGTATTATTCTTTGGTGTTCTATTTGTTCTTGTTTGCACACGCAGACAAGTTCAAGGGCTTAGGCTTGGAAAAGTTCTCTAAGCAAGGGAAAGAGCCAAAATTATGTGTTTGAGTGGACTCTTTCAGTTCGACAACATCCCAAAGGCATGGGATACATGAAATTCATCACATATTTCATGTCCACGGCCTATGAAATTATACATGGTAACCCTCCTATGATTTTCCCTGAACAGAAAGAGTTGCTTCATTTCAGTGAGACTGACTATGTAGGGGACTGGTATTTGTTCGAGAATCACACCGAAATCAAGGTTTATGGTTCTGAGATTCCTCCTTTCCATCTACCATCCTTCATTCCCATGAGAATATTCACCCTCGAGTTCATCAGGAAAGTCCTGAGTGTAGACCAAACTCATTTTGTGCCTGCGAAGAAAGGTTATATCTTAAATATCCTGAGTGTAGTAGGGTCATTTACCATCAAATCAAGCCATGCACTTCCTCTAGTCGAGGGGTTGCTTTAGAAGATGAACTTCCTGCAAGGAGATGTATGGCATTATGACCCTAAGGGAGTCATTTCATAAAGAAAGAAGAATATTAAGTCTTCGACATATGAACATGAGCCTGTACCTCAAGTTGAATGGAAAGCTAACTCTAATTCATGGCCTTTGGATACAGAGATGGAGGCGAACTCCCCAATTACTGAAGGAAGCTCTAGAGAAGACAATCTGCAGAACAAGGAGGAGTCTCAAGATCAAGAAAGCTACAAAATGGTAGATGGTTTCATGGAGGTGGAAGAAGAGGGCCACGTCAGCAAAAAGCCCAGGACAGAAGGACCTAAAGGACAAGTCATGGAATAGCTTGACAAGGTGGTCCCTGAGTATATAGACTGAGGTAAAGATAAGGCGGGGTTCTGATTTTCTTTGGACACGGCGTCTTCACAAGCACCTTCAACATTGATCAGAACTGGATCATGGACTAGAATGATAGCTCAAAATTCAAAGTGTTCGGAAGTCTGTCAAACCTGAGTGACCAGATAGATATCGTCTTCCTAATTCCAGTGCCATGAACGGTTCAAAAAAGAGACATCATATGAAGAAGTTATCGCAGTTTGAAAAGTCCAGTACACTGCAAAAACTAGACTTTGACCAAGTTTGAATTGGAAACTTTGGGAAATTAAAAAAGAATATTCCTAGAATATTCCATATGGTCCAGTCAGAGTTTGAAAAATGGCAGATTGTGATTGGGCATTGGTTGACTTTTGAAATTTTTGGGCCAATTACAGGGCGACACGTGGCCAACCCTGAGGTCGCCACGTGTCCCCAGGACCATGTATTAAAATTTTGTAGAGCTTTGGAGGTTCGAACCATGGACCTCCTATCCGCTAGCCCGCCCACGTGCCATCACGCCACGTGGTAGTTATTACCATACAATGGAGCGTGGTTCTATTTATTTTTTAACTATTTTTGGTTTGGGGGTTTGGGAGGCCCTCCCCCCCCCCCCCCCCCCCCCCCATACGACCGCTAGCGGAGAACCTTGGGATTAAGGCCTAATGCTAACCGCCAGCGGAATAAATTCACGTGCCAAAAATTTAATGTTAAGGGAGTCGATGGTTGCGGCTATTTAACCATGAGTTTCGTGTTCACGTGGCCCATTACCATTTTATACCACGGTTAGCACATTTTCCACCGGTTGATTGTGTTAACAGCCCACCTTGACCGCGAGGTTTCCACCCAAACGGTCACATTTATTATTAACGGTCAGACTGGCGGGAGAAATGGCGCACCCTCACATTTTGGCGGAAATCACTATTGTATCTCCAATTAACTGGAGTGCTCCAGTTTTGGTGGAGCCGATGTAGGGGACACTGGCCAAAAAGTTGTTTTGGCTCTATCTAGAGTGAGATTCGACCAATTTTGTAGTGCCAATAGTCAATTTCGACTATATCCAACATTCCAGACTCCATGGAGTAGGTTGCAGAGCCATCAGAGAGCTTCTAAGCAGTTTGTTTCATCAGTGAAATTCAAGGGGCCACCGGGGGCAGCAACAATTTGAGGCCTAGCCATGGGAGCTAGAGGTCTTTTTCAACAATCCAATAGTCAATTTTGGATATTTCAGATGTTCTGAATCTAATGAGATGGTTTTCAGAACCTATATATAACTTTATAAATCCTAGAAGCTTTAGTGAATTTCTAGAGGCCATAAATGCCAGCTTTTGCCTGCAGTAGTTCAGGGCCTAGTCAAGGCATTTAGAGACCATATGCAGCAAACCAATAGTCATTTCTAACTATAATAAGCATTATAAATCCATTGATGGAGGTTGCAGAAGCTTTTGAGGACTTCTAGAGGTCGAGAACCCATCAAATATTTTTTCAATGACCCTAATGCCAAGGGGTGCCGATAAGTGTTGGAGGTGAAACCAAAGTAGCCGGAGGCCATTTTCAGTGAAAAAATAGTCTATCCTGACTAATTTTGGCATTATGAATCCAATGAATGGATTTTCAGTTCCATTTGAAGACTTCTAGATCTCAATAAGCTAAAGGGAAGTTTTGGGCAGGCCTGGGAAAATTGTGGAGAGAGGCCTAGTTTGGGGATGCAGTGCTCATTTTAAGCAAATGATCAATCCATTTTTGGTGTCTAATGTGTGATGGAGATAGTAGGTTATGTTTCAGGGACAGAAAAATAATTCTGAAGGAGTTAGTTCCAGAGAGAAGCTCAGTGTAGCTTAGTGCACCGACAGAAGGAATCAAGTCTAAGGGAGCCTAATGTTGTTTTCAAAGTGATGACAGCCATGACAAGGATATAGATGGTATTCTAAGCCCTTTGTATCAGTTTAGTATCCATTGGAATTAAGTGTGGAACTTGTAAAAGAAACTTTACCATAATCCCAAAGAGCCAATTCAAGATGACAAAATCTTTACAGCCATTGTCTCTACAGCCATTTTGTTCAAAATCTTTGTCATTTGTTTTGAAAGATTTGTGAACTTTGTTGAAGTTAATTTGTTCATTTTCATGATGACAAATGATTCAAGTGAGGTTTCCAAATCCTCCTCCTTGACAAGATTCTTTGATGAAGATATGAAGCATGACTTCTACATCTCGAAGGACATGGTGCAGATTCTGTTTGAAGATAAAAGAGAAAGCGCTGAACTTTGCGAGCAATTGTTTGCTATGAAGCAAGAGAAGGAAGAAATTCTTCAAAGATTGCATGATATGGAGATGCAACTCCATCAAGCCTAAGAGGCTTTGACCAAGAACATGCATGAAGCAGAGGTAATTCACTCTGATTTGTCTTCAGTTTCCTCATCTTAAAGATGTGTTGGCTCATTTTAAAATCACACTAGAGGTATAGGGTCCAAGTTAATGTTTAAAATGGGCTATGAAGGCAAGGGTTTAGGAAAGCATGCACAAGGCATGGTTGAACCTATATTGGTTGAGGAACGACCTAAGAAATTTGGTCTTGGTTATGTGCAATCTAATGGCAAAGACTCCAAAGCCATGAAATCATGTGAGGAAACTTCAAAAAGAACTTTTGTTCCAAGTTCTAATATACAAACATGTCAAGTTTGTTTCCAAGATGATTGCCATTGCTTTAAGCCTTTGTTGCAGCAAGAAGATTTTAGACATGCAGCTTATGGCGACCATGCTAGTTCAGACAGTTTTCAAGACAAGAATGGTGATGTTAGTCTGCAAATGAAAGCTAGATCCTATACTAGTTCATCTCCTCAAGAAGGAAAAAAGGATGGACATGCAAAGCAGTATTCCCATAGTGAATTTGATTATGTTTCTGCAAGGCATGACAATTTTTCATGCTTAAATGGAAGATAGAGTTGTTGTGCATATTGTGGTCGGTTTAATGATGATGTTTCGAGATGCTAGATGAGGAAGAAGCCATACAGGAAGCAGAAGAAGCAAAGGCAACTTGCAAAGAAGGTGGATAAGATTTGCACATATTTCTAGAAGAGGGGACATGTTGTTTCCCAATGTTTGATGTTGCATCCAACTAGTCGTCCCAAGAACATGAGGCAAGAGGAAAAAAAGACTGGCGAAAGTGGAACCAAGGATTCCATCATTGATGTGAGAACGGATGTTTTACATGAAGAATATTTCCAACAGTAAAATTCATCGTGGAAGTGGCTTGGTAAGAAGTGGTTGGACTTCTTAACACAGTAAGACATACTCATTTGTACATATGAAAATTTCAATTATGTATACATGTATATATGCTGTAATATCATGTTTTTTTGAGCCACCTTGGATCAATGATCAAGGCAGTGATGTTTAGCTACCTTCTGTAAATTTCTCGCCAGAAATTTCTGAGTGAGTGAAAGGAAGACAGTTCTTGACAGGAGGACAAGCACATTTAAGAAGGGAAGTGTAGACTACCTTCAAGTTGTGGTTCAAAGGCACTAGCCATGCAAGGAAAGTGTATGGAGGTTGAAAAGAAGAGGGTTTTGTACTCTCATCTACTGTACATATCAGTATATTAGTCTTTTGGGGTCCAAAATATTCCTAATGGGGAGGTGTGATCAGAACTAGATCATGGACCAGAATGATAGCTCAAAATTCAAAGTGCTTGGAAGTGTGTCGAACCTGAGCGAATGGATAGATCTCGTCTTCCTAATTTTTGTGCCACGAATGGTTCAAAAAACCGACATCATATGAAGAAGTTATCACAGTTTGAAAAGTCCAGTAAACTGCAAAAACTGGACTTTCACAAAGATTGACTTGGAAATTTTGGGAAAAAAAAAAAAAAAAAAATATTCTAGGGAATATTCTATATGGTCCAGTCAGAATTTGACAAATGGTGGATTGTGATTGGGCATTTGTTTACTTTTGAAAATTTTGGGCCAATTACAGGGTGACACGTGGCCAGCCCTGAGGCCGCCACATGTCCCCAGGACTGTGTATTAAAATTTTGTGGAGCTCCGAAGGTTCAAACCATGGACCTCCTATCCGCTAGCCTTCCCACGTGCCATCACACCACATGGTAGTTCTTACCATACAATGGAGCATGGTTCTATTTATTTTTTAACTGTTTTTGGTTTGGGGGTTTGGGAGGCCGGCTCCCCCCCCCCCCCCATATGACTGCCAGCCGGGAACCTTGGGCTTAAGCCCTAACGCAAACCGCCAGTGGAATATGTTCACATGCCCACAATTTAGTGTTAAGGGAGCTGGCGGTTGCAGCTATTTAGCCACGGGTTTTTCTGTTCACATGGCCCATTACCATTTTATGCCATGGTTAGCACATTTTCCGTCGGTTGATTGTGTTAACGGCCCACCTTGACTGCGGGGTTTGCAGCCATGTGGCCACCCCAACGGCCACATTTATTATTAACGGTCAGAGTAACAGGAGAAATGGCACGCCCTCACATTTTGGCTAAAATCACTATTTTATCTCCAATTAACTGGAGTGCTCTAGTTTTGGTGGAGCTGATGTAGGGGACACTGGGCAAAAAGTTGTTTTGGTTCTATCTGGAGCTAGATTCAACTAATTTTGGAGTGAAAATAGTCAATTTCAACTATCTCCAACATTCCAGACTGAATGGAGTAGGTTGCAGAGCCATCAGAGAGCTTATAAGCAAGTTTTTGCATCAGTAAAGTTCAAGGGGCCACTAGGGGCAACAACAGTTTGAGGCCTAGCCAAGGGAACTAGAGGTCTTTTTCAAAAATCCAATAGTAAATTTTGGATATTTCAGATGTTATAAATCCAATGAGATCATTTTCAGAGCCTGTAGAGAACTTTAGAAAGTTGAGAATCTTCAGTGAAGTTCCAGAGGCCATGAGTGCCAGCTTTTTCCAATAGGAGTTCAGGGCCTAGTCAAGGCAGCTAAAGACCATATGCAGCAAACCAATAGTCATTTCTAACAATAATAAAAATTCTAAATCCATTGATGGAGGTTTCAAAATATTTTGAGGACTTCTATAGGTCGAGAACCCATCAGATAAGTTTTCAGTGACCCTAGTGCCAAGGGGTGCCGACAAGTGTTGGAGGCGAAACCGGAGAAATCGAAGGCCATTTTCAGTGAAAAAATAGTCTATCCTGACTAATTTTGGCATTATGAATCCAATGAATGGATTTTTAGAGCCATTTTAATACTTATAGAGCTCAACAATCTAAATGGAATTTTTGGGCAACCCTAGGAAAACCGTGGAGAGAGGCCCAGTTTGGGGATGCAGTGCTCGTTTTGAGAAATGATCAGTCCATTTTTGTTGTCTGATGTGTGTTGGAGATAGTAGGTTATCTTTCAGGGACAGAAAAGGAATTCTGAAGGAGCTAGTGCCACAAAGAAGCTCAGTGTAGCTCAATGCACCGACAGAAGGAATCAAGTCTAAGGGAGCCTAAAGCTGTTTGCAGAGTGATGACAACCATGACAAGGATATAGATGTATTTTAAGCCCTCTGGATCAGTTTAGTATCCATTGGAGTTAAGTGTGGAACTTGTAAAAGAAACTTTACCATAATCCCAAATAGCCAAGTCAAGATGTCAAAAGCTCAAGGAGACGTAGCCCACGATATTCGGGTGAACTCCTAGATTAATTTTGTTGTTGAGTGGATGTTTTATTGCTGCATTATGTTGCTATTATACATGTTTAATTTCAGCAAGAAAAAATGGACTTAAGACACTTAAATAGCTAAAAATCATACACCAATTTCAAGCATAAATTCCGTAAATTGTCAAGTATAAGCTAGATATTTTATTTGTTTAACTGAGTGAAAAGCATAACAAGTTATCCAACCCATTTTTAGATCAAACATACTCATAGATAGTTACCCCCGGGGAGGGTCCCTCGAAAAGAGATACACGATCGAGAATGGATTGGCCTCTAGGGGAAAATATTAAGGAGAAGAATCAGTCAGCCAGAGAAAGGTTGAAGGCGAAACTAGCCCAGTATGTTGATAAACACCACACCAGGCTTTTGGTGGCTCTCGACATCGAAAATGACCAACTAGTGGTTGTAATTCAGCACTCAACTTCTCATCCCCTTCCTCCCGGTTCTAAGTACAAAGCTCTGGAAATGATAGTCGATCTGGCTTCCATTCCCTTACGCGACAAGTTGAATCTCCATAAAGAAATTGGAGAAATACTGCATAATGAGGTATTGAAGCACACTCTTTCTTTGGAAAAGGCCCATAATCGACTGGACAAGACAGTATATACCCTGAAAAGGGAAAGGGATAACTCTAAAGCCATCTCAAAGCAGTTGGCCGAGTATAAGGCAATGATAAAGGGGAAGGGAGCCGAGCATGAGACAGTCGTGCAGACCCTGCTTAGAATGACATAACTGGAAGTGAAAGAGTTGCGATGGAAGCTTAATATTCCCAACTTAGAACACATTCGGACAACCGAACTAGCCCAAGTTGAAAAAGAAAAGGAAGCCCTCTCGGAAACACTCCTCCAAAAGGGTGTTGACATAACTAATCTAAAAAGAAGATTGGATGAGTTGCAACAAGTGCAGGATAGTCATGTTTGTTTGATTCTGATACCTGAGGACCCACATAATCCCTCAAAGCACTTGAAAAAGGATATGACAGAGCTGAAGTTCTTAGAAGACGAAGCCCGTACAGTGCGCAGATATTTAGAGGAAGTGAAGACTGCCTTGACTCAAAAGGAAAAGTTGATATCGTCTTTATAGAAGGAGATAGAGGTGGCTCGCAGGGAGTCCTAGGATCTAAATAATTCAGTCAAGGAATTGAAGACTCGACTTAAGGGTAACATGTCCCTGGTGGAGGCCAAACAGATGATCTGGAGTGAAATAATAAAGGAGGTCAAAGATCATTGTGAATACATCACCTTGGCTAATGATAAGAAGAGAATTGTCTGAGACTTCAACGAACAATTGGATGTAGGTCACAGAGAGGGAAATGAGAACGTGTTGATCACACGGGGCTACATTAATTTTATCAATGAACTCACCACTGAGGAATTGGGAATGCTCGGAGTGGTCGACCATTTTGGGACGATGGTGGAGATCATGAGAATGATACAGAAGGAAGATGCTCGAGCAAAGGCAGTCGACTGTCTAGGAATAGTTGTGTTAGATTCCTGTAATTTACAGTATCACCAGGTGACTGAATATTTCTTACTTTCAATTTTTCATATTGTACATAAATTTCAATACTCAAATCATTTCCAAAGAATAGAAAAATAAATGGAAAGAAGAAGGAAAAGAGGGTTTAAAAAAGGAAAAGAAAACCCCACAAAAAATGAATAGATCTGAAGTGTTGCAAATCAAAATGCCACTAATTTTTAGACAGGATTGTTCAATCATACAATTTAAGCATGATTGTGCAAATTTTGAATTTTTGTTGATAGGGTAGAAAATGAGGATTTGCCAAACTGTTTAATCCTGGCATATCAGTAGACTAGGTAGAAATGAAGTTGGTTCAACAATTTAATCTGAACCAATGGGAGAAATAAGGGATATAGGTTAGGTTAGAATTTCAAAGAAAGATGGTTTAGGGTATGCAAGTCTAAATGCACCCTACAAAATAAGAAAAAATGCTATATTTTTAGGTTGGGTAGGTAGACATGATGGGGAGAAAGAATGCAAGAAAATATGGATTTGATCTCATAAGGTGCAGCATAAAAATTTCATGTTTCCTATGGTCAAAGAAGAAAATCAAAAGGAAAGGGGTTATTTTCCAAAGTTTGGGAATTAAGATGTATGTGACATTATTATAATGTTATTATTATAAGCATACATTCTTACTTTATCCTAAGTCCCGCAAAAATATCATTTCCCCCCCCCCAATCATAACCCCCCGAAAGTATTTCATTCCCCTATCCTAAGTTCTAAAATATACCTCGCACCACACATTCATATTTCCTTACCCCACCATCATGTTACCCATTACATCTACACTATATACCCCGCACCTTCCCCTCATCTCCGCACACCCTCGATCCATTTGACGGCCCACATCATTTTTCGGCCCCCCCTCGGACTCCAAACGCACCGCCGCGGGGGGGGGGGGGGTCTGAAATGGATGGCATCCCATACCATCGCCGACGCTAAGTGTCGCGTTCAACACATTTCGCGCACCACCCCCCACCCCCCCCCCCCCCCCCCCCCCCCCCCCCCCCACCCTCTCTTACCTCTTACTGCTAGGAGCCCCATGAAAGTTGTTTCTACCGCAAGCCAAACCACCACGTCCACTGACCGTTGGACTCGTCGTTGCACCACGTCCTCGCTTACCTGTCCCCTCCATCCAATCACATCCACTCCCACCAAATGCCCGTTGCGCATTCAATTGGTTGGGTTGTTGTCCAACGGGCCCGCGCAAATCCAATGTTAGCCGAATCATCCATTATAACCCAAATTCAAGACCGAAAGCAAGGTTTACCTTGCTTGTTCTATCCAAAATTGCAGGTTCTGAATTTACAAAGAATTTTCAGCAAAGATTAGCGAAGACTGCCTCCGGATTATCAACAGAGCTCACTTTTCTTTGTAGATTGAAGCACAGTTCCCCTCCATCTTCTCCCTTCCCCATTTCTAATCTGAAATAGTTTCACCTCTCTGATTCCCTCTTCTTTCAATCCTATTCTTCATTGTACAGTGATTTTTAAATCACAGAAGACAAAAATGCCTCCAAAGCTAGATCAACAACCATTTAATCCCATGGTCTACCCATAGGTAGACCTGGATCACTTGGCTCTAGCAGACCGAGACTTTAAAATCCACGAGACAGAGTCAGACTTAGATTTATTCGATGTCTATTGTTGGCTCGAGGACAAATTCCTTGATGAATTTGATGACATTGGAATGTGGGATACTAAATTACCCTACAACATCTTCCCCAAGACCCATACCTACCCAAAGTTCATTTGAAAGTGCCAATCCTGCTATGACATAAATCAGAGAACCATAATCACCCCAACAGGAGAAATCTTCTTCACCATCAATGCCCAATCCATCCAGCAGATGATGCAGGCCGCCACTCTTGAACAAACAATTCCTTTCTCTTATGAAGCCCTTAAGGAATTACATCATAAGCTTGACTTTGCCAGCAGAGCCAAAAATTTGCAACTCTTCAGGGCCACTGATGCCCCAATGCCTACAAAGAACCCTCCATATCCTTCTTTTATTTTCCCCAACAGAACCCAACATATAGTTATTGTCTTGTCATATCTGCTAGGGTATCACATAGACCAATGGGTTGATGAGGCTATGATAGGATTTTTATCCATCCTTTCATCAGATTCCAAGCCCTCAGTCATGTTCAATTATGCCCAATTCTTGGCTAATGCTATACATGACCAATTCTTAAAGTTTAATACAGAGGATGTATTCAAATACACCTTCGTGTTGGTGCATATGTTTGTTTATTTCCAGTCCAATAGGGTTAAATTTCAGATGACCAAGGTCAATGAAGATTCTAAGCCTCAATTTGTCATCTTCTAGACCACTCTGCTATTGAAAGATCAGAAGAATTATACATACAAATATTTTGTGGATTTATTTATGCATCCAGCCATTAGCACATTCAACAGTGCAGTAGAGCCAAGGGTAAATGAAGAAATTAGGAAAACCATGCAGCTGACAGATCAGGTAAAGACAACAGATTGGTACTTATACCAAAATTACACAGATATCTGAGTCTATGGGTGTGAGTTGGCCCCCTACAAATTTCCAAAGTTCCTCTCCATGAGGGTCTTTGCAATAGAGTATATAAGGTAAATGATACACGCAGATGAGCTTCACTTTGTTTATGCAAAGAAGAAGTCCCAGTTCAAAATCAAGGCAAAAATTGGGCCTTTCATTTGTAAAAATAGAGCAGCAGGGGAGGAGGCCGATAAAATACTAAAGGAGATGGGTTTCAGACACAGTTTCACTTGGTTGTATGGCCCTACAGGGATCATCTCCAAGAAAAGGGTGGAAAATAGGTCCACACACACAAGCCTGCAATTGAGCAGTATGAAAATCAAGCAGAATGGGTGACCAACACCCTACAAGAGGATGAAGAGAGGGTGATTTCCACCTCAAGCATCCAAACCCCAACCCCACAAGAAAGGAAGGGTGCATAGGATAAAGAAGACAAGGGGAAATAGCAAAATAAATAAATAGGGAGCAAGAGGCCAAGAGAGGATCAACCACTTTTAGTGACTGATATCTCTAGCAAAGAATTCAAACTGAAATATAGGAAGAGGGTCATAATTCACATGGATATCGATCAAGGAGGTGAATCAGAGTAGCAAACAGTGATTCACATCATAAACATCCCTAGGTCATCTCCAGCAGGTGGCCAAACAATGGCCTCCCCTACATCTTTAGCCACAATGTCTATTCAGCAACAGGGCCTGCAGACATCTACTTCCAGGCCTGCCATAGAAGGCCAAGAAAAATCAATTTATGACACATTTAGGGAGATAAAGTTGAGGAATGAGGTGCTGAATACTAACACCTACAACCAATTCTGGAAACAGACCTCAAGTTCACAAAGTAGTCTGTTGTCGGCCTTTGATGCTGAAAAAGGGAGGATGCAGGTGGCATTTCTAAAAGCCCTAGTTCCACAGCCTTAAGGAGCATAAGACTATAAGAAGGCATCATTTAAGTTCGGTACCAAGAACATCCACCCTATTGACCAAATGGAACTACACAAGTAGACCGGAGAGATGGTGGCCTCCACTTTGACAAGCACTGCCATGAGCTTGTCAAAACTTCAGGTATCTTTAGCCAATACCCAATCACAGCTCAAGATGGAGAAAATTTCTGGTATGGATAAAGACTCAAAGATCAAATCTTTGGAGGATCTGATAGTAAATATTGGGTATGACCCAATTAATGTCCAGGTTGTGGAAGATATTTTGAAGAAAAAGAATGTTGACATAACAACTCTTAGGAAACAACTTAAAATGTTAGCAATAGAAGACCCCTTGGAAAAAGGCATTGAATAAAATGAGTCACAGAAGGCTGAGTTAATGAAGTTGATCATGGAACAGTCTGCCCAAATCAAGCAAATGGAGATAGAGATGGAGAATTTGTTGAAAGAGAAAGAAGAAGCAGCTCGAGTGGCACTCATCCCATTGGGAGTTGTGCCCATTTCATCAATTCCATCAGTTGTTCCAGCAATTGTTGGGGCATCCAGTGGGACATATCAGTTGTCCAAAGCCATGGAAAGCATAACCCTCCAGTCACAAGAACTAAAGAAATTGGAGGCATAGATATGCATCCTAAGGGATCAAAAGGCAAGGTCTGAAACTTCCCATGAGATAGCCAAAAAGCAAATCGAACGGTTAGAGAAGGCAGAGAAGGATTTTTCAGCCAGTATCATTCTGGGCCAAATGAAGCTAATCATTTTGGACAGTATCATAGAGTTAGTGGATCAAAAATGGCACTCCATCCACATCATTTTTTAGCAGAAAGAGTTGATTGACAAGTGCAGGGTGGCTGTTGAAAAAGAAAATCAGGAGTTGGGAAATATGCCAACCACAGCCCCCAAAATCATAAGATTCCTGAACTCCAAAACTAGTTATGAGCTTGAAGAACTGGATGTGTAGGAAAGAACAAAGACCATATTAGAGGTGAAAAGGTCCTCACTAAGAGGAATTTGGTGAGATAGCTTGAGGAGAAGTGTCATGAATTGGACGTGGCCATCGGCAGATTTTTCAACCAAATTGAGCCCTTGAGGGCAAAAGGGTTGCCCTCACTTTATGTAATTAATAACAAGTTGGTCCAAAAGGGAGATTACATGACCAAGCTCAGGGAGACAACTAAAGACACCACCAAATTTTCCAACATCAAAGGAAACATGACCGGAAAAGTTGTCATGAATCTCTTGAGCAATGACATGTTCATCCAACATGAACTGAAGCATGTTTTCCTCGCCAGGCCCACTTTCAGCAAATACACATAGGTGGATGAAGTGTATCGACAGGTCATAGGTACAAGAATTCCAAGTAAGAAGGAGTGCGCCAAATTATTCATGTACCAAGATTAAAAGGGCACAGTTAATACGTCAGCACAACCATTGGTCGACGAAAAGTACCAGCCCTGCATCATATTTAATGATCCAAAAAAGGTGGTCCAAAAGTAGAGCTAGATGTCAGAGCCACTCATCGTTGCCTCTTCGTGACCATCTCGGCCACTTTCATATTACTTTTGGATTCATGAAGAGCTGTCGGAGTTAATTCCACAAGCGGTGTTTTGTCAGATATATTTTGTCCTGGCCTTGCATGGGCACACTTGTCTAGTTTTTGCTTAGTTGTATTCAATGAAAATTTTCCGAAGTAGATAGGGCAACTGATGTAGTTTTTAGTTAAATACTACATGCATTGGTAGTATCAGGGGTTGGACACTGCATTGTAAGAACCTATTGTATTGGAGCACTGTAATTTTTGAATCTGGGAATCAATAATAAAATATCGTTTTACAGGATACTTGAGCTGTGTTAAATGTTTCCATTGTTTTCCTTACTGTGCATCTATTTATCTGATTGTAAAACATAAATTTTAGATTAAGATTTGTTGATTGGGTCACCTTAATTATGTCTATTTTTACCATCTGAATGTTTTCTTCTGAAGTCTGGTTAGATAATTCTTAATTGCTCTTTAACCATTATTGAATATTACTATTCCCCCCACATCATAATTCGCACTGCCTTAAAGATCCAATTAGCACAATTATATTTCCCTGTGATGCTCTTAAAAAACTGATGCAACATACCAACCTTTTATGAATCCATAGCCCAATGGATTATTTTTTGCAGACCTGCTCATCCAGCCAACACAATCAATCAAAACAACCAACTTTCACCATCAATGTAACTAGCCTAAAATCAACATTCATAATATTAAGGTAAAATTAAATCATAAATAGGGAGATCCCTCTCTGAGTCTAGGAAGGCTAGGTCCTAGATTCCAAAGTGGTTTGATGTTGTCCTTTATAGTTTATTCTTGCCAATATTATAAATTATAGAGCCACAACAAGTTGCTAGGGGAGTGGAAGCATTCGACAACGAATGGAATCAAGTCGTGGAGGCAGGATTGCCAGCCTATTGAGATCCGCTAAGTGTGTTGCTCCCCTGGGAAACATATGAACAGAGAATGGTCGAAATCAAATGCAGAGCTAGCTCAGCCCAGGAGAAGACATCTCGACTTAATGTTGAAACCTTGATGGCATCTCTCTGAGACGAATTTCTGTTACTGGCCAAGGTTAAGCAGTTTTTCTCGACCAACCTGGATTATTCTGAATTAACTCAGCTCTGTGCGTTGTTTGAACTCTTCAGCATTGCGCCATTGCCCTCGGAAATCATGTGGAAGAGATGTTATGAACACACACATTTGCCAATGGCATCCACTTCGCAGCTGAGGATGCCCATGTCATCCCATCACTTCGGTTCGTCCTCCACTCCGATGTGGCCACGTACCTCAGGACCTTCTGCCTCCCCGTGACGCCCCAAATGAATGTTTCAAGATCTGGCCCGCGTGGCCTACAAATGTTTTGTTTCGTTTACTTTTATAGTTATGTTGTTTAGTCA
Organism: Pinus albicaulis; assembly: GCA_034641835.2. Taxonomy (NCBI): domain Eukaryota; kingdom Viridiplantae; phylum Streptophyta; class Pinopsida; order Pinales; family Pinaceae; genus Pinus; species Pinus albicaulis. Next base: position 595,744,564 of record CM076577.1, on the reverse strand, counting down.
GTGAAATCATGATTTCACCATCGTTGTTTTTTATTTTCCTATTATAGGAGTGATGCTCATAGCATGCTCCAGCTTTTGATCATGATGTTTTTTATCACGATGTATGTACGAGCCTATCAAGAAGGAATATATGGAGAAGAGCCCATAGAAAACTCTATATGAATGAAATTTAGACAATAAGCGGTTATGGATTTTGTGGAAGTTTTGGGGTCATACTGTGTAATCTGTCATGTAAAAGCTATTTTGAGCTTTTAAATGCATATTCTGGAGAGTTGTATTCGAAGGCTAATATAATATGAATTTGTCTTCAATTGGATTCCAATTGAATTTATGAACAATATGTATGTGTTTCCCTTTTGTTTATTTGGAATTACCATTTCTCTATTTGCTATTCCAATGACTCACGTGTGAAAACCGTTGGATGTGAGTAGTTCAACTCATGAATTTGTATATGTTCTCGTAGAGGAAGGATGACACTCATGTGTTAAGCTATTATGCAACCTTAATATCATGCTCCATGATACTTTGTAATCACTCATCTCTGACTTGCCATCTTTTCTTCCAAATTCTCACAGAACTGGATTCTTACAATGATTAAGCCCATCTCTCTAGAATTCCCCTGATAAATTCTTCAAGTCATCTTTGCCTTATATCCAAAGATATGTTCATTGGTTTTTTACTTGGACTAGTTGAAGCATCACATATGCATACAACCTCCTGAAACCATTATGAGTAAAAATCTAATTGCGTGAGCTAAATACCAAGAATCCTCATCATTCTTGAACCAAAATTCTATGAAATCTTTGTAAAGACACTCTCAGAGGAGTTCATAAGTGAATGTATCTAAATCCTCTGATCTTAGAATGTCCTAGGCACTGGTGCTTAGCAACTCAGGGTTGTCTCTAGGAGTTACAACACTCCTCAACCATGGCATCAACCCAAATTGGTTTCTACACTACTTCCTCGAAAGAGGATGGCTCTATATTTACACTCTCGCTCATAAGAGCCATCTAGCTAGTGTACCGCTATGGGGACCTTATCTTCCTGCGTTGTGATGTGGGTTATCCCACATTCTCTTTAGCATCAAGCACCAGCATGTCAGCCTCTCTGGTGCACTTCCTTCCATCTCTGGATGGCCCTGCATTAGTGGGTGCTTCCACTCTTTGTTCCTCTGCTTGTGGCTTCTCCACGTCTTGAGGTTCTTCTTTGGAGCCAAGAGCTCCTTAATTGCATGCGACTGAAGCTCCCTCTCAAGGGAAATTCACATGACCTTCTCTTCATCGAATTTCAGATCTCTTATGACCACTATCATCTTGTGTGCTGGCAAGTACACCCGATAATCGTGAGGTGTATAGGTGTACCCAACAAATATCCCCAAATCAGTTGTTGCTCTAGTTTCTTCCTCACATATTTAGTTACATGGAAATAAACTGATGAACCAAAATTTTTAAAACGCGACACGTCTGGTCTCTTACCTAAAAAATATTCCTCTAGTATACTCATCCCAAGTAGCTGATGAGGTCTTCTTTCTGCACAAATATTGTTGTGTTGCATGCTTTAGCCCACATATGCAACTATAGGCCTTGATCGTGCAACATTGCTTGCGTTTCTCCCATAATAGTTTTGGTCTTCCTTTTTGCAACCCCATTCCGTTGTGGGTTATGAGGTGATATCAATTCCCTTTGAATTCCTTATGAACCACAAAATTTCTTGAATTTTTTAGAGTCATATTCTCCACCATTGTCGCTCCTAAGAGCCTTCACCTTCTTCCCCGTATCTTTCTCGACAAGTGTTGTGAACTCACAAAACTTTGATAACATCTGATATTTCTTTTGCATGAAGAAAATCCAACACTTGCATGAAAAAAAAATCTGTAAAATCACATAATACTTGTGTTTTGTTGTGGAAGCTGTCGAGAACAGTCCACACACATATGAGTGAACTCTCTCAAGGAACGCCTTTACTAGACTTTCCTTATCGTGAAAGGTGGATTTGGTGTACTTCCCCAATGTACACTTTTTGCATGTATCTCATTGCTCATGTGCACCCTTGGGAAGTTTTTTATAAATCTATTGCATGATCTTCAAAGTGCAATGGTATAGATGGCCCAATATTCTATGCCATAACTCACCGATGTCTCAACTATTCACCTTCTCTTCTTTCGTGCTCAAGGCAGCACAGTCTTCTACATCCAATTTGTAGAGGTTCTTTACTCAAACCCAAATCTTCTTCACCTGCCCGTGGCTTTGCGACAAAGGAACGCCTTTCCTTTGCTAAATATCACATCATAGCTACGGTATTCCAACATAACGACATAAACCAAATTATTCTTTAAACTAGGAGCATACATGACATCTTTTAATGTGAGAGGAGTACTAGAATCCTCTAAAAGGTAACTATACCTATTCTAGTCGCGCTATACCACTCGTCATCTCCCATCTCGATGTGCATCTCGAGATCCTTCTCCTCCAAGCCACTGAATAATTCTTTGTTTATGGTCATATGGAACGAAGCTCCACTATCTAAGTACCGCACATAACCCATCACCTATGACACAACGCATGCGATGAGAGTGAAATCCAACTCAAACTATGAACCAAGTGCTTCACCTCTCGCTCCTCTTGATGGTTTCTTGTCGGTCTTCTTGTGCGGACACTTTGTAGCATAGTGTCCAAGCTTATGACAGTGAAAACATTTTACCTTTGACAAGTCTCACTTCTTGCGTTCCTAACCATAATCCAATTTGGAATGGGATACCTTCCCTTTCCCTTTCTTTGCCTTTCCAGCCAAGGCACAATTCTCCTCATCATAAGTATTTGATGAGGATCCATCTCTGGTGTTTCGCCAAAACTCTTCTTGTACCAAATCAAACCATAATCGCTCCCACTCTGGTAGCTTCTCCCTCCCATTCACCAGATCCTAGTAGTTGTTCCAGCTGTTGGGAAGGCCTAGAAGTTCTAGGCTCACCAAATCATCCTTGAAAATTGTCACACCAACACTTCCAAGCTCATCTCGACATTGAGTTAACTTTGTCAAGTATTTTGGCATCGAGTCACCCTTCTCCATCTTGATATTTTTGAGCTTGTCCTTCAGCATCAACTTCCTGTGGTCACTGCTATTATGAAACATATCTATTAAGGCCTTCCACATATCATATGGAGTTTCCTTTCCATGGAGGTTCGAGGCAATATGATCTTAAACTCCTTCTAACATAATCCTTCTTGCCTTTGCGACATTCTTCTTCCATGCATCAAGATTTTGGGCATCTGTTGTTACGGCCCGAGGAATATCACTGTCTATGAATTCCTTCAATCTGTTGTCCTCCAACACTGCCTCAATATTTTCCTTCCAAGCTATGTAATTCGAACTGCCCTCAAGGGCATATTCGAGTCTCAATCCACAGAAAGACATCCTGATCTACTACTAGTCCTGAAGAATAAATCTGCAAATTCGATTCACGTGTTCAAAACAAACTCGTATTCTTCTCCTCTATTGTGATTCCTACTCTAATCCCATGTAGAAAAATCCCCATAGATTTAACTAATCTTGTAATATGCTAAAACAAAATACTTTAATCTATTCTACAAATTGCGGAAACCAATTACGATTGTAGAATCACATGAATAATAAAGAGAAAAAAATTCAATCACACAACACAAATATTTATCCGGGGAAAGCCTCAGCTAAAAACCCTATTATCTGTATATTGCATAAATTCAAGAACATGAAAAAATACAATGCTTCTCTCGGGCTTGAGAGCTCTTTGCAATATCTTTGGTTGTCTCACTATGATCTAAGCAAGTTTGGTCCAATATTTAACCAATTCCTTGCCCCTGTCTGACCAGCCTTTATCATGCATTCCTGAGGGAATTGAGCCCATATTAATTAGGAAATTCCAACTAATTGATTGCGCAATACATCCAAGGCGTCATGATGACCTCATGCATGTACAATTTTCTAATTATACAACTGATAGTTTACTTCCCTTAACTCCAATATTAATTGGGGCTTCCTTAGAACTGGCATGCAACAAGTATTTATAGTGAATTATCAGTTATATGATTGATCATTGCATGTGAATGAAATCAAATTTAATTCACTGGACCTCTCACTAGCTCGTCTCTCAGTTAGAACTAGTTAAACTGATTTTAACACAAAAAATTAAGTTAAAAAATTACAACTCAAAATAAACTACAACTGGACCCCCTGAAACTTAGAGTGAAATCTACATGCCTCCAGTTTGACCCCCAACTTGAATTGACCGAGGTAACTAAGTCTTCCCAACTCAGTTAACTCGTACAAGCTTTCATGTGATGTGAAATTACAATTTCCTTCTAATTTAATTAAGGGAAAATTAAATTAGAAGCCATTTCATGTTGTGAATTTCAACAATTTTTCCTCTTCAACATCCTCTCCTTCAATCTATCACTGAGATTTATTCCTAGTTAGAGCATCACTTGATTGGAGGATTGGTTTCCCCATGGTTAATCAATTTATTCTTGTTTATTTGATAATATATCCACTTCAATATTTTAATATATTTTGTAGGATTTTCAAAGAATAAGGAATATCAGAATGTTTGAGGGGTGATTACATGGTTTCCACTCACTCCAGCAAGGAAACATGTGCTTCTAAAGGAATCACTTGTTTTGGCCACGTCAAAACTTCAAATCCATTTGAAGAGGCAATTCTGCTTATAAATGAAGCTCCAGATCTTGTCCTGAATACACTATTTTAGGACTAGTGTGAGGTATTCTAAGGTATGGGTTGGGAATATAAGAAACCTCTCTTCTTCTCTGCATGATACTGCTAGACTAGCCCACCTCATACTCTGTCTCTAAGAAATCCTCTTTAGTATTGTCTTCTTCGAAAGATGAATAGGAGTGAATAATGTTCTTGTCCTTTCTTCTCGTTGATGTCTTGGATGTCTTAAGAGAAGAAAATACTTGAGCTAATGTTGGTTCTTCTATTGAAGGGGTGTCACTATTTTCTTCTTGCTCTCCTGCAATTTTTGGAACAGAGTGTTGAACTAGTACTTCAAGGCTGACTTCCTCTGAAGTTTTTTTTTTTGTTAAGATCAATTTCCTTTTGCCTTTATGTCTTGAGGAAGAGGATATGTTTTCCTCACCTGTAGATTTAACCTCTTTATTAGGCAGAGTATTCACTTGCTTGAATCTAATTGCATGTTCGCTTCTAAATGATTCTAAAGTTTGGGGTTCTTGTATACAAATTTTCTGTTGGCTATACCATTAGTATGGGAGTGACAGATTCATTTCTGGTTCTTTTTGCTGAACTTCTAGTTTGTCTACTCGTTGATGGAATAGAATGAGCTGCTTGTGAATTATTTGGCACATGTGTTGAGCCAATGTGTTCTTCTTGGACATTTTGTTTCTTAGGTCTCCCTACCCTCCTCCTAGAATTGATGCTACCAAGCCCTTCATCTAATTTATCCCAGGCAGTTCCCTCTTTCTTAAGGTGATAGACCACCAACATCTTGATTAAGTCTATATGATAGAGGTTATGCAGGGAATAATTAGGGGTCTTCTATAATTTCAAAGACATTTTTAACAAGGATTTGTAGAGAAAGAAAGGAAAATTGATAGGTTTGGCACCTGAGATGTGAGACAGAAATCTCACTTGATATTGATGAACAGTAGAGAATCTACCCTCACAGGTTATATAGCGTTGCACATTAGTTATGAAATGCTTCTATTCTGGCCTAAAACAGGAAATATGCACAGAAGGAGTCCAATTGACATTTTCATGTTTAGGTTTGAGGAAAGAACTTACATATGCTTGCAAAATTTTATTTTTGAACCAAATTTCTCTAGTAGTTGAAGTCTAAGTAGCCTTGGCTATAATGGTCTCGGTGATTTTGAAGGTTTTTCTTTTGAGCTTGAATTTCTCCCCATCAATACTTTTAGCAAATGCCTGTGCAACAACTACATTTTCCCCTAAAAATTTCTTTATAAACCTGTACCATCTTGCTGCTTGAAATTGGGGCTTTGCTTAGTGGTCGACAAATCTGGTATTCGCTGGCTCAGAGCGGTTAACTTTTCCACCTTTACCCATCCTTCTTAACACCTAAGCTCAACCTTTATGCACAACTGTTCAAACTAGAGACAAAAACCCTACACGCAACCCTACTTTCTTGCTTGAGATGACAAGTTGTTTGCTGGAAAATGTAACACTATTAGCTATAACCTTCTTGGAGAACTCGGTCATGAAAAACAGTGGACGTAATCCTCTGGAGTCTACGCGTCTTTAATCACAGTGTGGTTTAATTGACATGATTTAAAATGATTCAAATCTGAGCGCCAAGTCACCCCATAAAATATATCACTCCTCCGCATCATTAATAAATTGATACTTTGTACCTCATTTTCCGCTTCAGCTATAATGAGTAGCTATAGGTTAGGCGCTCCACCAACAATATAATCATTCCCTTATAATATTTCTTCTAATTTAGAAATAATTACCCTTTTAGAAGGAATAATATCTCATAATATAGAAGATCTTCAATTGATTTCAAAGGAGAATGATCTTTTCTCTGAATAATGCTCCCTTATGTAATTTCGTGGAAATAACTACTTTTATCTCTGTGTCACCAATGAAACCAAACTCCTGAAGGAATAGTTGCCTTTTCAGAAAGAGTAGCTATTATTTTATTATTACTAAAATGACTAATAACATTGACTCCAACCTAAGTTAAAACAATGGTTTTAACTCTTTATGAATCTATGACACAATGCCACCTATAAAACTGAAAATCTTTTTAGTTTTGAGACTCCTTTTGGTTTTTATTGAAGATGATTAGAACTTTGACATAGGTTAGGGAACAAGAAAAAATTCAAAAACAGTAATATAATGGTGGTCAGACTATTAACATTTATAGTGATAACACTATGAATCTCTAAATCAAAGGTATGCTAGGGAATTGGTATTGGAATGGGTCCATCTCGAACTATTCTTTGATCTTGATTTTCTGCATTAGTGGTTTGGGATACATGGCCCCAAGGATGGAATCTTAACATGGTGGCTCTGGAGCCGCGCAAAGGAAAGCTACTAATTAAAATGACTTATGGGAGTCCCTTTTCTAGGTCCACCTCCATAAAGATCTATGTGCATGAAAAAATATTTACCTTAGGCATGATTTTATCAATGTATTTATCCAACACATTTCTATTAATTTTAAGAGCATCCTCTCCTTAGTAGTGAAGAATCAAATGTGGCAAACAAACTTAGATTGGGACAATGTAATGAACTTCTGGCACCAGGTTAAAGTCTAGTGTCCAAAAATTCATATACACTCCCTGATGGCCAAATAAATAAGGCCCATTGTGAAAGATCATGATCTTCTTTCGTTTCAAACATAAAGGGATAAAACCCCTACCTCAAACACAATAGAATAATTTCCCTTTAATTAAGGTCGTCTAGTACTTTTGAACCCAAATATCCATTAATCTGGGAGGGGGCCATATATCCATGAACTGTCTAATGAGACCCCTTTTAGTTAGAGTTAAAGCCATATGTATTGAAGCAATAAATAGAAGGTTGACTTTAAGAAGTTAATCATTTTTTAACAAATTAAGAGGGTTGAAACTTTAAATTGATTTCCTTATACAAGAGATGAGAGAACAAAATACAACATGTAATGTTCCCAATTTTAGCCTCAAGCTAAAATGGAACATTATAGTTGCATATTTTCATTTTGTTGAATAAAAGTGGGTAAAGTGACCCATTCATGTAATAAACAGGAATAAAATCCCTTACAATGTAAAAAGGGATCATCATGGAGCTAGATTTCACACCCTCATGTGTGAAAGAGGTTAAAATGCAAATGGACAAGGCTTAGTTGACCAAGTCAAATTGTGTTGGCATGAGTTGGAAAGCACTAAGTGGGACAACGCAGTTTTCGTGGAGGAATATTCCATGGGGGAGGAAACTTCTAGAGGAAGGAAGGTGGAGACTTCGTAGTGTTTAAAAGAGGAGCAATGCAGCCCATTGAGATTATCTTAGATCATTTGATTATTTGTCTATTGAGACAAATTGCTGCCTCTTGCTGTTCAGCAGAGCTGCAGTGCCCTTGGGCACGAGGGAGTCCTGTTTAGGATTTCCTCTCCTTCTTGAGTAACTCATGAAGGATTGCACTCATCCTCCATATTTCGGCATTCAGGCCATAGCATCAGCCATCTTCATCAGCGCAGTGTCTGTAGCAGATTATTGTGCAGTGTTGCTGGAGGTTTCCTACAACACCATTTCGAGTTGATCTTTCAGAGGAGGGAGGTTCTCTACTTCCGGGAGGTTAGTGAGGATGGTTCCCGAGCTTATTCCACCGTCATTGGCAGGAGGCCAACCACTTCCATTAGTTACAGCGCAGGCCCTCTCATAGACTGCGTTCTAGTTGGAGCACATTTGCAGTGAGGGTTTTGCAGACATTTCAGAGGGTGAGATCTTTGGTGTAGGGATCATCCTTGCACTTCAGATTTCCAAAGGAGAAGGGCTCTTCATCAACTTCAGCCATTCAACCTTCTCCATTCCATTCCATGTATTGAGTTGCTGCAGCTACCCAACAACTCCGACATTTTAGCAGTTTTTCATATATTAGCCAATCCTTCTAGGATTGACTTTAGGTAGTGATTGGGAGCTTATTTATTGATTTCTTATTATTTTTTATTTTTATAATTTATTCTTAATTTTTAATTTTTATTGTATTGTTTATTTTTATTGATTTATTTTTTATTTTATTTTTATTTTATTTATTTATTGGTCAAACTAGCCGTTATTTTTATTGTTTATTTATTTTTATTTTTAGTTTTTAGTTTTTTATATTTTATTTTATTTATAGTTTTATTTTTATTTTTATTTTGTTATTTTTTATTTTTTATGGTCAAACTAGTCGTTATTGTACAACGACTATTTGGAGCTTCTTTATCTATTTAAGCTGAGTCCTAGATCAGATTTCGTATCTTGTCCTGATGATGAACCACACTGGCTGGTTCGAAACGCGTTGACAAAAAAAAATAATTCCATTGTGATTTTCACTGAAAGATTTGATACATAGCTTAGATCTTCTCTCCCAATGATGTATGAGCCATGTATATGCAGATCCATGTTATTTTTCACTCAGTACAACAGTCTCCCTTCTATGACTGCGCAGTCCCTATTCATGGGTATTCTGCTATGATGCAACATTGTGTATTTTGGCATATGTTTTCAAGGAAGGCTTCTTGCCTTATTCTTTTGATGTTCATTGTATCATTTTGTTGCTGTTATTTCATAATAAAATGGCTCAAGGGTTTCATACATTTTGGCATAATGTTTATTCACTGCTATTTCCAGTTTATGTCTTTATATTGTTGTAGCTGTATTTTTGGGTTATCTTGAGAGATTCCCAATCTTGTTGTGTTTCCCTATTGGGGATATTGTCCCTTGAAAACACTCTATAGACATAGTATGATAGTGGGCCAGGAAGCCTCTGGAGCTCATCATTCTTTATGAAGGTGACAAATCCAGTAAATGCCCCTTCAGTCTATCTCTAGAATAGATTTGTTTGTCGATTGACAATGTTTCTGAAAAAGGAACATTACACAACAACTTTACACCCAAAATTAGGAGGAGGAGGAGGAAGTACCCTCTTAACATTGAGGCCATGCTTCGGTGGCCTACATGGACATAAGAGGTGTGAAAACAAGGGTTTTCATCAATGCATTTTTAGTATAACAGCATAAAGTTAAGAAAAGAGGAAGTAAACTTGCCTAGATAACCCTTGTGAGTATGAAACAATATAAACAAGTAGTTTAGACTCATTAAACTTTAGACAACTTTCCATTAATGCAAATGGATGATTAATAACTAACTTTCCAAGTGAATTGTTATATGGAAATGAATAAAAAAACTAAGGATTGTCAATAACAAAACTTTATTGACAATTCCATGTATGCTACCACTTTCACCAAATAATTTAAGAACAAATCCATCTAAATGATTGCATTTATAATGACTTAAACTTTTTGATAATAATGATAATAATAAAGAATTTTTATATAACCACCTTATAATATTGATATAAACTATAATAATATAATTTTTCATATCATTGTGATTGCACATTAAATTAATATATGAGATTTCTTTGTTTGCGAGTTAAGAAATCTCTTATAGAAATTTGATTATTTTATTTGTAACTTTGTATAACAACAACACAATTTTAAGGTTATGATTAAGTTAGATATTAATTTGGTGTTGAAATTGTAACTATGCTCCTTTTTACAATGTTAAAATTTGATAAAAATATTCAAATTATGAAAATTTAGATATACTTTTAGTGTTATAGTAAATTTAATCTCAAACCTATATTACCAATTCACTATAATTAAAAAATAAAAAAAATACTCACAATTAAATATAATAAACACTATAAAATACTCATTAAGAAACATGTATATCCAAGAGTGCATAAGCACCAATAACTTAACAAGTGGAGAGTTTGTATACAAATATCTTTCGGTAAAAATCACATAACAAAGAATTGGGTCTACACGTTTCAAACCAGCTAGTGCGGTTCATCTTGAGGACCAACGAGAAATCAGATCAAAGCATTCCATTATAAATAAATGAGGAGAAGGGTTAACTGGCCTTGGATGGAAATTGCTAGTTTGACCCAAGAGAAGGGAAGGGCATAGAATGGTGGTTAAATTATAAATATTTTAATATAAATATTATTTAAAGAATAGTTACATTTGACTAAAGTTATTAATTTTAATTACTCAAATTCAATTTCTATTACAAATATACAATATTTATAAATTAATATGGGTTTCTTTAAAAAAAAATAAAAATAAAAATATTAAAATAATATATATTTTTAATTTAATTAGCTCAATTATTGTAAGAATGGATCAACAATATTTATTTATTTAAAAGAAGGGAGGATTATGGGAAAAAAACACCAACGCTTAGGAGTATAGGACATGATCCAACTCGTGCTAATACTCCAGCCATTGTCCCTGTTCAATTTCTAAAGCCTCCCTTGGCTTACGGTGATGAAAATGGTCGACATTGGCAAGGACTTTAGCTTCTTCAATACATATGTGATGGTTAGTCTTTTTTGCACTAAAGAGGAGGAGCGAGATCTTCCGTGTTTAATGTCAGCAACATGTTCACAGATCCTTTGGTTAACAGATCTACCGGTCTCACCGATGTAAGGAGTTCCATAGGAGCAATGAATGATGTAAACTCCTTTTTTATCCCTTGGATGTACAGGGTCCTTAACGAATTTTAAAGAGCTCCGAATAGTGTGAAGATGTTTAAAAGTTGAATAAATATTATGTTTCTTAAGAATTCTAGCAATCTTGTCTGTGGTCCATTGGATAAACGGAAGGTGAACCCCAGAGGACCAATCCTTGTGTTCTTTTTTATTATTCTTAGGGCCTTTTTCAGCCTTAAGAAAAGCTTTGTGGCCTTGGATTTTGCTGTAACCATTTTTACAAAAAACATTAAGGAGGTGGGATTTCTCTTCATTGAAATGAGAATCATCAGAAATTATGAATGCTTTGGTGAACAAGGTGCTGAGAACACCCATTTTCTGAGCCAGGAAATGATGGGAAGAAGCATGAATATATTGCTCCGTGTGTGTCTTCTTTCGAAAGACTTTATGGGAGAAAGAATTGTCATCTCTCTTTGAAATGAGAACGTCGAGGAAGGGCAGAGTCCCCTCAACTTCACTTTCCATAGTGAATTTAATGGAACCAGATTGGTTATTAAGATGATGGGAAAAAAATATACAACTTCTCTTTTCCATGGGGCCAGACGACACAAGTGTCATCCACAAATCTTTTCCACAATTTAGGTTGGAAAAGGGTTGAGGACATGAAACTAGACTCAAAATCCTCCATAAAGAGATTAGCCACCACAGGGGATAATGGGGAACCCATGGCAACACCACATGTTTGCTCATAGAAAACACCTTCAAAGCAAAAGAACGCGGAGGTAAGACAAATTTCTACAAGATGGGCAGTGTCAGACGTGGAGGTAAGACAAATTTCTACAAGATGGGCAGTGTCGGACGTGGAGGTAAGACAAATTTCTACAAGATGAGCAGTGTCAGATGTGGAGGTAAGACACATTTCTACAAGATGGGCAATGTCGGACGTGGAGGTAAGACAAATTTCTACAAGATGGGCAGTGTCGGACGTGGAGGTAAGACAAATTTCTACAAGATGGGCAGTGTCGGAGTAAAATGATTTTTACCTCAATTTTATTTTAATTATTAATTTATTTTCCAATTTAATTTTGAAGGACAAATTTACTTGAAGGTTTTTCCCTTTTAAATAGACTATATTTCACATAGATATCATGGCTTGTTAAAACTGGAAGTATAATTATTTTTAACTTAATTTGTTTTAAAAAATAATTTTATTTTTTAATATAATTTTATTTTATTAATTTTATATTTATTTCATATTATTTGACTGAGCCAAAATATTTACAAAATAAGACTTTACATGTCTTCTATATTAGACTTAAAAGTAATTCTCAACACAATTATAATATTAATACTATTTATAATAATAATAATATAATAATAATAATAATAATTTCCTAATAACTTTAAAGTATTATTTATTAAATTGATTCATTGCTAGGTCCTTATATTACTACTATAGTCCCTTATTGTTGTTAGAGTAACCGCCTTATTATTATTATTGTACCCCTATAACCCCCATATTGTTATTATTATGCCCTTACATTATTATTGTTAGGTCGGCTAGGATTACATCGTGGCCCCACTAGAACTACATTGTGGCTCCATGGACTCTTATATAGAGAGAGGATATTTTGTCATTTGTATCATCCAAGAATTGTTCATTCATGTAATGTATTGGAGGTTTCCCCCTCGAAGTGGTTTATTTCTAAGGCGTTGATATCTCTTTTATTCTCTTTTTGGAGTTGGTTTCACAACATTTGGTATCAGAGCTTTGAACTCTAGGGTTTCGTTGTCCCAAATAGGTCATTGTGGCATTTTTGCTATAACGTTTTGTTCGACGAAGGTTCAAAAGCTTAAATTTTTAGAGTGCGAAGCCGAAATCCTAAGGAACATCATCGCAAAATTTCAGAGCTTGGTTCGCAATATTTTCGGAGATATGATTTGTGGAAGTTAAGTCTTTTTGTTGGCTCCTGAATTTAACCTAAACAAGTCATCGTGGAATTTTCACTATAACTGTTTTTCTATGAAGGTTCAGAAGCTGAAAATTTTAGGGAGTGAAGAAGTAATCCCGAGGAAGATCATTGCAAAATTTCAGAGATATGGTCTGTGGAAGTTAGGTCTTTTGCAGCATCTCAAAGAGGTGATCGTGGGAAAATCTTCATAACTCTCTCTTTGAACATCGAATTGGAATTTTGTAAAAAGTGGCCACAAGTACACGGACTGTAGTTTTTGATATATCAATTTCAGAGCCGAAGAAGAAAACATTGACACGTGGCAGGTCGTACAAGTTCGCTCTACTGAACCAGTCCATAATTAGGTCATCGTAGGAGATTGGGAATAACTTTGTCTTCAAGAATCCAAATCAGGTCAGACCCGTGGCATTCAAAAGAAGCTTCAGAGGGCCACTTCAAGGCCGAATTTTAGATATTGAAGATCCGAAATCACAGAGATAATTCAGTTTCAATATCGAGATCCTCAAAATCAAGAAATATGTGTGTATTTCTTTTTCAAATTGCATAAGTCTTGTTTGAAAAATTAGTTCTAGGTGATTCCAAAGGCTTATTGAGCATAGATATCAGTATTGGGTTCTAAAATTCCTCCTAAAAAGAGTTCAACACCCGTTAAGCCTTCAGAGGGCTCTACTATGACTCATGAAGACGAAGAAATGCAACATGTGATATCAAAAGTCCATGAGCAAGTGCACTAAATTTTGCTATCGCAAAGAGCAAAAAAAAAATGAAATGGAAGTTTTGAAGAAAGGAGTGGAGACTAAGATGGATGGTTTGAATAAAGGCGTGGAAGATAAGATGAATGGTTTGGAAGCTAAGATGGATGACATGGAAGCTAAGATCGATGAAAAAACGGAAAACATGAAGAATGATCTAAAAGTAGACATCGAAGGTTTGGCAAAGTTGATACAAAAAATGTTTCCTAATGACAAAAAGATAGTAGAGGAAACTCATGATGAGAACAAAATAAATGTTAATCGTGATTTCATAAACTCTAATGTTGGATTAAAGAACCACCATATTCCAAAGATGGATATGAGGAAGTTTGATGGCAAGGATCTCGTAACATGGATACTACAGATGGAGCAATATTTTGATCTCAATAATGTGAAAAATACACAAAAGGTACACATCGCAACTTTACATTTAGAACAAAATACATTTGTATGGTATCGATGGCTTTGCTCCCGTAAAAAAATTGTCACTTGGTCAATTTTTACGGAGGAAATGATAGCACATTATGAGGATACAAAGAGAAACACCTTCTTTAGCCAATTGATAAATCTCAAGCAAAAGGGTTTAGTGGGGGAGCACATTGAGGACTTCCAAAAATTGAATATAAGGGTAACTGATATTCCAGAGGAACACATGATTGATCTCTTCATAGGCACTTTAAAAGATAGCATCCAACATGAAGTTCACGTTTTGGAACCTGATTCATTGGAGAAGGCATTCAGGTTGGCAAGAAAAATTGAATGTAAAATTATGGCGACAAGGAAGCCTACCACTCACATCTATAAAGATGGAAATGTTGCTACTCCTAGACTTCCACAACCTACAAGGTTGACACCACAACAATTGGAAGAAAAAAGAGCAAAAGCGCTTTGCTACAGTTGTGATAGCAAATACACTAAAGGTCATAAGTGTGCTGAGAAGAAATTATTTTACATAGATTGTGAAGAGGAGGAAGAAAATGAACAAGAAACTTCAAAAGAAGAGGATATACACAAGGAAGCAACCCTAGAAGATAAAGAAGTGAGTCCGACCATATCATGTTATGCATTGGCAGGAATTACCACTCCTCAAACTCTCAAGATAGAAGGACATATCAAGAAGAAAAAGGTAATAGTGTTGATTGATTCGAGTAGTACCCATAATTTTATTCATTGTAAGGTAGCCAAGAAATTGAATTGTTTCCTATACCCAGCACTAGAATGTCAAGTGATGGTTGCAAATTTGGGAACTATAAATTGCTTTGGAAAATGCCATAATATCAAGCTATCCATGGGGGAATATGTATTGAATAGTCAAATGCTTTCCATCCCAATGGGAGGTGCTGATGTCATACTAGGAGTACAATGGTTACAATCTTTGGGGATGATAGCTTTTAATTTTCAAGAACTTTTCTTGAAATTTTTTTCGGAAGGAAAGGAAATCGAATTACAGGGTATCATAGGGAAGCCAGGAAAGATAATAAGCTCTAATGTCATGACAAAGCTTCTGAAGAAAGAACAAACAGGCGTAATTGCGCAATTATGCTCACTAAAAGTTCCAACATCAAAATCATTTATTTCTCCAGATCTCCAAAGAGTCTTGGACAATCATTCCAAGGTGTTTGATACTCCCAAAGGACTCCCACCTATTCGTGATCATGATCATGCTATTCATTTGATTCCAGGAAGCGTTCCTCCAAACATCCGGCCTTATAGATATCCTTATGTCCAAAAGAGTGAAATTGAACGTATGATTGTAGAAATGTTAGAGGTTGGTATAATTCAACCTAGTCAAAGTTCTTTCTCCACTCCAGTAGTATTGGTGCACAAGAAGGATGGATCATGGCGCATGTGTCTGGATTATAGGGAGCTCAATAAGCTCACTATTAAATATAAATTTCCCATTCGTGTGATTGATGAATTATTGGATGAATTACATGGAGCAATTTATTTACCAAGTTGGATCTTCGTTTAGGATATCATCAAATTAGAATGAAGACTGAAGATATTCCGAAAACAACGTTTCGAACTCATAAGGGTCATTATGAATTTTTGGTCATGCCTTTTGGCCTTACCAATGCACCTTCTACATTTAAAGGGTTGATGAATTCCATTTTCAAACCCTTTCTTAGAAAATTTGTGCTAGTATTTTTTGATGATATACTAATCTACAGTAGGTCTTGGAAGGATCATATTCAACATGTTGACAGGGTGCTCAAACTATTGCAGGAGAAACAATTATATGCAAAAACATCCAAATGTTTCTTTGGAGTACAAGAGGTGGAATATCTGGGTCATATTGTATCTCACGAGGGTGTTAAGGTAGACCTAACAAAATTAAAGCCATTAAGGAATGGAAAGTCCCCACAACCATAAAGAAGTTGCGAGGATTTCTCGGGTTAACAGGGTATTATCGCAAGTTTGTTAAGAATTATGCGAGAATAGCAGCACCTCTAACAACATTATTGAAGAAAGATGCATTTTCATGGACTCCTGAAGCAACTAAGGCCTTTGAACATCTTAAAGAGGCAATGTGCCTAGCACCAGTCTTAGCTACGCCATACTTCACAAAAACCTTTATTGTGGAATGTGATGCCTCAGGAAATGGAATTGGTGCTGTTTTAATGCAAGAAGGAAGACCCATTGCTTTTGAAAGTCGTTCAATCAAAGGAAAGTATTTACAAAAGGCTATTTATGAGAAGGAAATGTTGGCAATACTACATGCACTAAAGAAATGGAGACATTACCTAATGGGAAGACACTTCAAGGTAAAAATTGATCACGATAGTCTTAAACACTTTTTGGAACAAAGGCTATCTTTGGAAGAGCAGCAAAAGTGGGTCACACAGATGTTGGGTTATGACTTTGAAATCATCTACAAAAAAGGGAAGCTAAATGTTGTTGCAGATGTACTCTCAAGAAAGGATGAAGAGGTGGAAGCATTGCTTTGTGCCATTTCAATTATCCAACCAGATTGGATAACCGAAGCAAGGGATGAATGGAAGAAGGAAGAAGAAGTTTGGACACTCATTCAAAAGTTGCAGCAAGATCCTAGTACATCTGATATCTTTAGTTGGAAAAATGATTCCTCATGGTACAAAGATTGCTTTTATATTTGCAAGATTCCCAACTAAAACAAAAGATTCTTTTGGAATTGCACACTTCTCCTTTAGGAGGACACTCGGGATTTTTAAAAACTTACCACAGGGTGAAGAAAGAATCTTTTTGGGATGGCCTTAAATCTGATATTCAAAAGTTTGTGGCGGAATGTTTGGTTTTCCAGCAAAATAAAGTTGAGACAATTAAGACCCCGGGTCTTCTACAACCTTTATCCATTCCAAGTCAACGTTGGGAGGAGATTTCAATGGATTTGATAGACTTACCAAGTATGCACACTTTTGTGCATTATCTCATCCATTTAAAGCAAGTACAGTTGGTAATGCATTTATGGAAACAATTCAAAAGCTACATGGAAACCCGAAGATTATTGTAAGTGACAGAGATCCCATTTTTACAGGATTTTTTTGGATGGAATTATTTTCTTGTTTGGGTACTCAACTAGCTCATAGCTCATCTTATCATCCTCAATCCGATGGTCAAACAGAGATAGTGAATAAATGTTTGGAAGGCTATCTTCTTTGTTTTGTTTCTGATAAGCAAGCAAAATGGGTCAAGTGGTTACCTCTCGCTGAATGGTGGTATAACGCTTCCTTCCATACTGCAGCAAAAATGACCCCATTTATGGCACTTTATGGATATCATCCACTGTCCATCACATCTTCTTTAAGGGAAAATTATAGGGTTCAAGCAGTGGAGGATCACGTCGAGCATCAACAAGAAGTTTTCCAACTCTTAAAGGATAACCTAAAATTGGCACAAAATCAAATGAAATAACAGGCAGATCAACATCGCAGTGAGAGAAGTTTTGACGTGGGAGACTGGGTATTTTTACGGCTACAACCATACAAACAAATGTCCCTCAAGCAAGCTAAGAAGGATAATAAATTATCGCCAAAGTACTATTGTCCTTACAAGGTGTTGCAAAGGATTGGTACTATGGCATACAAATTGGAGCTTCCTACTTCTTCGAGAGTGCATCCAGTTTTCCATGTTTCATGCTTAAAAAAGGTTATAGGGGATAAACTTCCAGTTCAAACAATATTGCCAAAACTTGATGAGGAAGGAAAAACCATATTGGAACTTGAAGCAGTCACGGAAACAAGAACTCGACAACTACGAAATCGATCAATTTCAGAGTATCTCATCAAATGGAAGAACTTACCCATTGAAGATTCTACATGGGAGGATGAGAATTTTATACATAAGCGCCCAGAGCTACTCAAGCTTTGAGGACAACACTTTTTTGAAGGAGAGGAGCATGTTAGGTCCTTATATTACTAGTATAATCCCTTATTGTTGTTAGTGTAACCCCCTTATTATTATTGTTGTACCCCTGTAACCCCCATATTGTTATTAATGTGCCCTTACATTATTATTGTTAGGTCGGCTAGGATTACATTGTGGCCCCACTAGAATTACATTGTGTCCCCATGGACTCCTATATATAGAGAGAAAGTTTTGTCATTTGTATCATCCAAGAATTGTTCATTCATGTAATGTATTGGAGGTTGCCCCCTCGAAGTGACTTATTTCTAAGCTTTTATTCTCTTTTTGGAGCTAGTTTCACAACATTCATATATTATAATCTTTTTATATATTCGTTATTTATTTATTTATAAGTGTTTATTTATATAATTTTCATTGTTTATATTTATATTTTATTTATTTATTTATATGAATGATATTTTTAATGTCCATGAGACTAAAAATAGTCTATGGGACCACCAACTTCCTTGTTTTTTGCCTTCTGCAATTCAATCATTTTCTTACTCAAATTGGTGATGAGATGACCCAACCTTTTAACAATTCCATCACTGAAAAGACAATGCCATGGAATTGATGCTAACCACAGGGGATTCACTGGGGGAGCAATATCATACCACGTGGGTTCATATTGGGGGATATATTTTGAGGGGAAAATGGCATTATATATTGGGGGATATATAGGGGGTAAAGGGTTTTAATATTGGCAAGTATAAAAAATGGAGCTCAAAATTAATGAAAAAATATAAAGCGGTATACAAAATGTTAATGAAAAAATGGATACCTACAATATCTAGTGAAATTATGAGTTTTTTAAATTGGGAAGGTGTATTGGTTTCGTCTTGGTAGGGGGTTAAATAATGTGATTTTAAAAGGTATTTTCCAATATGTAGTCAAATTAAGGGTATTGTTTAATATGTCATGAACGCATGCGATATGTTATAGGTTCATTGAGTGAAGCCCCTATGATGCTAACATACTACGGTAGCTGTCCCTGATGTCTTTGAAAGCGTCACATTCCAAAATGAACTGTTTTTCTGATTCCACTGCCCCAGAAGTGCAAAAAGTACATACCCTTTCTTCCCAAGCTTCTTTAGGTCTCTTCCACCGTCCCGTTTCACACCGAAGTTGATGTGAGTTAGTTCTTAATTGAGCTATAAGAACCTTTGCCGTCCACGGAATGCTAGCTCCAATGTATTCTTTTTTTTGGAGATCACAAGTGGGGTTGAATTCCTAAACACAATACTTCTTCTTTCTACCCAACTCTTTTCCCCATATACCCTTACGGAACTTCTCCAGCACAATTTTTTTTAATTCCTTGCTATTTGTGGGACATGCATTCAAGTAAATATTCCATTTTTGCATCAATTTGTTGTTTTGTCTCATCCATGATTTCTTTCTTTCACTCATACCTTCATTGAAGATAACTTTTGGCCATCTGCCTTCTCCCATTTGCTCCATTCTCTTTAGGTACCTTATAAGACGCACCATGGCAATTGCTTCGACGGGAGCTGCCCCTGTTTCACACAACATTATCTCATAGGGAACTGAACTTTTTATTTTGAACTTGCTCATGATCAAGCGTTTTTGAATTTTTTGAATTTGTTTCCATTTTGAAACAAAGATGCTGCTAGCCCACAATTCACACCCATATAATATCACTGGACAAACTAGGAGTCCAAAAAGTACTTTGATCGTGTTCCAATCCCATAACTCTACCTCCCTACATCTATTTTGAAGTGCATATAATGCTTTCCACCCTCCTAAAATTCTTTTCTTTCTGCAATTCTCCCAATTAAGCTTGTTGTTGAAATCGATCCCGAGGTATTTGTGTTCATTTACTTCTTTAAGAATGTTGCCTTCAAAGAAGAACGTATGCTGGCTTTGCTTCCTTTTATTAGAGAAAATCATTATCTTGGTCTTACTGGTATTGACTTGCATCCCCACTGCTTTACAAAAATGCTCAAGGGCATATAGGTGCATCTGCAATCCATGGGCCAATTTAGCAACTAGCACAAGGTCATCGGCATATAGAAGAAGTTTTATCACAAACTCCCCCAATCAAACACTCTCCCCATCTTGCAAATTTAGCCACTCTTCCAATTTATCAATATATAAACCAAAAAGAGTAGGAAATAAAAAATAACCTCGCTTAACTCCGATGTCACTTCTAAAATATATCTTTATTTATAAGAGAGTTAAAACCCTCTTATAAAATCTATAAAATCCCATAGCTTCGTCAAAACAAAACAAAACAAAAAAATTCCTTAAAATTAAACCAAATTCTTACCGATCATCAAAACGAACCAAACAAATTTCATAAAATTAAACCAAGTATTTTAATCCAAGGTAGATGAGAGAACACAAATTTGACGGTGGCATCGAATTGAAATTCCAACTGAGGTACATTTACATGTAAATTAGATTATAAATTGACATTTCAAAACATATTTACATGAATATTCAAGACAGATGGAAATTACAAACAATAGGAGACGAATGTCTCGCAGCGAGCAAAAGGACTACAATTCAGGTACTCCATTAATTCAAGGGTTTGACGCGGCAATGGCGATCCATTTCTTCTGCTTCGCCATTCTTATTCATGTGGCTGTAGCCGCTGGTGGTAAGTTCGAACCCATCCGCATGCTCAGGCTCTTCATTTTGTATACTTTACACTTCTGAGGTCGATTTTATCTACACAATGCAATAATTCATGTAAAGATAGGGCATATGAGACTATGCCTCAAATCGCAGTACTTCAGCTCTGATCATAGAGAATCAACGAATATTTCATGGAAACGTTTGAAATTCAACATAATTGCAACCGTTGCTATGGGAATTATTTTCATAGCTTCCGATTCTGTGTTTCCTTCAATTGAATTGAATGTATATTAGAAAATGATGTTGAAGTCTCCGAAACAAAATAGTAATTTTTGAAACTGTAAAGGACAATAACATGTAGCTACTGACTGTCTTCTTAGGGCTTGTTAAGAGAAAGGACCTGGCGAGCAGATAGTTTTGACAGCACCTTCTCCAATCAAGCGCTCCAACGAACTGCTAATGAACAAAACTTACTTGGAACTCCATACAACTCCCGAGACCGGGCCTTCCTCTATTTTCCCAATAAAAAAAGATTTGGCATCTCTTCCACTATTGTAAGCAGAAATCTATTACTTTGTCGGGGCCACAGACTCACCTAAGAACAACTTTTTCCTGCCTGAGTCATAGTCTCCTAAAAATAGTTGGAAGACATCGAAGACTTTTCTTTTGGCTACTGTAAAGAGTCTGTCCCCTGATTTCTTAACTGTACCTATCTGAACTTCGATTTAAGTAAAAAAAGGATCCAATGAAACATTGTAATAGCTAAATTGAAATTTTAGCTTGCAAAATTAATCTATACATAGAGGAATACCTAAAAATCAGCACAAATTTACAAATCCTGAAGCGGGCTGAAGATTTGTTGAGCTCCTTGTGATGTCGTGAACAGATTACCGGAACAATCAAATTCTTCCAGCCAATCCAGGAACAATCCCAGACCCATAGGATGTCTCCTCTACCCCCGTGCCCAGATTTCCAAGAACCCCGAGACTTCGTCCCAGACAGTTTATCTAATTCAAGCAGAATTCCTTTTCCTTTATTCTCCCTAAAACCAAAACACCCCCCTTCTCCTCCATGTTTCATACTTAAATAATCTCCCCCACTGCCTCTTACCTCCCGAGGCCTTATCCTTATTAATGGTGATATTATATGTATTTATGGTGGTGTGATTTTTTCATTAATGTGGATTTAAATAATCTTCCCCTACCGCCTCTTTCCTCTCGAGGTCTTATCTACCTGAATGTTGGTATTACATGTTTTTATGGTGATGTGATCCACATTAATGTGGGTACGAATATATTTATGGAGGTGGGATTATATAGTTGTTTTATTTATAGAGCATGGGACTTTATATTTAAGTACTTTTAATATTAATCTTTAATATTTGCATACTCATTTTTAACTTAAGGAGTTAACTTTATTATATCATTTTCTTTTATTAGTTCTTTTCATAAAATTTATACTTAGTTAAACTTAATATTAATATGAAATCTTAATATTAAGTTCCCAATTCATGTAATCTTGATATTAGTAGGTAGGTGTACTAGTGCGATGTGTGTGATATAGGCAAGTGTAGCTATCAAATGCCTATATTGTACACACGCTAATATCATTTTGTGTATAACTTGGGAATGGGTCGTTACAACTACCTTTTCACCATGTTAGTTCCGTCCACTCTCGTGGTTGCTCCCTAAAACAGTACATTGTTCTCAATAGAGGCAACCCAGTATCCTTAATTGAAAATATTATTATTGAGCAGGTTTGCAGCACTTATTCAGCAATCCTAGGCAAGCTTTTACTACGCATCCCTTTTGTCTTTGATTTGTTGGTTGATTTCTATTGCATTCAATAGTAGATCAGTGTTATTTGTCGTTATATGCAAGTCTTATCAATGCCCTGGACAACGTTAATATCCATTATATATAACAAAAGCATCACTCAGACTCTAATTGAATCAGGCCTGCAACTGCAAAAGGGGTGATACCTTGCAAGTTGAGTGAGGCAAGGTGACTTTCAAATACCTTGCATAGTTTTCTCAAAGGGGTTTTATGAGGCATTACTGCACCAAAAGACTTGCCAGTCGGGAAGCAGGCTTTGGGGTGCAAGTCCCGGGTTGATGTGATAGATCATAGCATACTCCTGCACTCGAGTATCAACATCGTAGGTGGTATTGGTGTCATGCCTCGTGGATCCTCTTTGGTTTGTGGTTGATATCTATGTGATGTATTACAAAATATTATTACAATGGCATATCCCTATCTGTGGAATTTGATTCCTCATCATTGGTCACTCTACTCTAATTTGTTTGTGAATGTGGGATTGCTCTTATAAAGGTACTTTCAAATCTTTAAAGAGTTCATTTTGTCGGGGTCTCCATTTGAGCCTATGTTACTATAAACAGGAAATGGGAAGACAGTTTCAAGTTGGTTGTTGAACTTGCCTCCCCCCTTTGTATACAAATTTAATAGAAACAAATTAACAAATGTAAGGTATCCAAATTTACTATATAAAGATGACGATGTTCATCTTCCATACTTGTTATCATATAACATATTTCATAATGTGAATTTGCAATACGAATCCAAGAAAGACTCCATTAGATAGAAACTACAATTAAGGTTAAAAAATTAAGAGTCCCTGTTGCCGCAAAATCTAGTAGACCTAGTGCAAAGCCTCACTAGGTGGGGCGAGGCCTTATGTAAACAAGAGAAAGGGTTGCCGCTATTACCTTAACAACCTTTCTCCTACTCCTTAGTGGTATTTGACCACAAGGGAGGCTTCCCTAGATCATGTAAAGGGTATTCTAATGCTATGGCTAAAGATGATGGACAATAGGTCTATAATATGCACAAAGTACTTGCAAAGCCTAGAGAGGCATAGATATTCTAAATTAGCGTTCAAATACTCTATGCCTAGACCAAAGATAAGACTGCTATAAGTTAGGGTTTGATTCATATGCTGTAATAAGGTGCATGATGCCATATAACAACCCAAATAAAAGGCCTTACAATGATAATCCACAAAGAGGAACAAAGGCCTTCCAATGGATGCTATGATTAGGGCTAGGGAGTTGATTTTTATGGCTGAAATGTATGCATAAAAAACAAACAAGTGTGACATCATCCCTAAATAGGAGGGATTGGCAATACACTATGCTATTTTTTGCCTTTATATGTTTTATAAATGCAATTCCTAAATTACGAGCCACAAACAACTCACACAAATTCACTTTTATGCAGAAAATTGCCCTAAAACCCTAGCAACCAACCCTAGATGTTTAGGAACAAGAAATAAAGGAAAAAAATCAATAAAATTTATGGATGATCAACACAACAAATATTAGTGCCTTATTCTGCAAGGGTTTAATGGAGTTTTCTAGGTCTAAATTTCATGGAAGAGACTTTGATGGAGTAAGGGGGGATGACTAGAGCATCCACTTTCACAACTAACTATTTTTCTCATGAGGGGAGAAATTAAATATAAGGAATGCACTATTAGAGTTACCTTATAGGCTTCCAAGAGAAGTTGCTTGTTGCTTAGAAGTAAATTTGGCAAATGAAATATTAACCCAATGCTGTAAAAGTAAATGTTGTGGAGAATGTTCTTGGTAAATTTTCTTAAGTTAGATTTCACTTGTGGTGATCCGTATGAGTGCACAATGGAGATATATGATTGCAAGAAAAATAAATCTAATCTAAGGTGTGTTTCCCCTTAATCTTTATCCTTCAAATGAGGTAGAGAGGGCTGCAAGGAGATCCAATGGGAGGAAGCTTTGCTTTAATGAGTGCCCCCCTGATTTCACAAGTCAGTCAGTTGCCAAGAGATCCAACAATAGGGGAAACTAGCCCCTATCTTGATTTCACAGGTCAACCTTTACTTTCCCCTAATCTTACAATAAAGACAATGGTTTTCCTTATTAAATTGGATCAACCAACAAGTTCTTTCTGGGTACCATGCAAGGATCAAGCTAGGCTTGCAATGACAAAGCGCATAAGGGAGCTTGATGGGGTTCGCAACTCTTTTCAAAATCTAAATATAATCTAAAGCATAAAATAAAATCTATTTGTGAAATTGAATTCTACTCTAATGTTTTGCGGTGTTAAGTAAATTTTAGCCCAATGGACACACCATGAAATGTGACACAAGACACAAGAGGCTCTCCCTGCTGGGTAAGGTGGATTGGGATGCCTAAGATACTCTCTTAGCTTTCTCAAGATTACAATGCTTAGTAGTGATGGTTGTAGGTCTCCTTTAGGTGCTTTAGATCTTCAAATTTGGTGAAATTTTGCTAGCATGTCCCCTTGTAAAATGGCTAACTTTCTAAAAACCAGTAAGCAAATCCAAGTGAAAAGTGCCCAAAATCACCTTGGAACACTAAAATTTTGTTAGTACAAAAACTCTTGGAAATCGAACCAAAATAGATTGAGTAATATGAAGAGAGGAAGGGGCCTTCAAAGGCACTTGGAGACACTTGATGTTGTGTGGGAATAATGCTTAGTTTGTGTTTGACGATGGATGCTCCAACTGAGGAGGTCCCCAATCTTCAAAATTAGAGTAACCTATAAAACTTAGGATCTTGATAAGAGATTAGTAATCATAGGTGTAGCTTGCATAATGAAAATGAGTAAACATGCTATTCAACCGAGAAACACATGTAAATTTCAATTCAATAATGCAAACTATCAAGAAGAAAAAGAAACAATTATTTGCCTTCTCCTTTTTACAACAATGCCCCTATTAAGGCCTAGATTACAAACTCAAAAACAATGCAATGAAATAATACAAGGTTACCTCAAGAAAAGCTCCAAGCAAATCCTCCAAAGCCTTCTTTTTGTTAATTAATAATGGAACAATTACAAAACAACATCACTTCCCATAGCTCTCAAGCTTCTAACTTTAGCTTGCACAAGAGGCAAGCATTACAATTTATAAGAAAATGGGAGGAGATCCCAATGTGATTGGTGATCCCCCAATGAAGAGGGACGAGTTCCCCAAGTGGCATGATACAATCCCAAGAGGTGCTTGCGAGTTTTTCCAAGTGGTAAAGATGAGCTGTTGTGTATCTCCTTGAAGGGGCTGCTTCTGCACAAGGAAGGTCTTTGTAGGCTAAGTGTACAGTGGAGTCGGAGTGGCTTGTCATATGCCCCACTCAACTCTCCTTCAAACTTGTCATCGACTCGGCCTTACTCAAGTGAGAAGTCAGCCTCTCAACTAGTGTAACTCGACCTTCCATAAATGCACCAAATCGACCCTCAAATCCATGGGCATCAACTCGGCCTAGCTGGCCACAAACTCAACTTCTTGATTTGGCCTTTAATTTGTCCTCTTGGGGTGGCATATAACTCACTCTTCAACTCACTCACAAGTGGTTGAGAGATTAAATTGACTAGGAACATGTTTTTGGCATGTTCCCAATTTATTTAATTCTATTTTTCCTTGTCTTTTACCCCACTTTTTGAGAAGAAGTGATTTTTTTGTGAGGAAAAATTAATATTTTATAGCCCAAAATAGGTACTAGAATAATGTTGGTAATCTAAGGATGAAAAACGAATACTCACATGCCACACAACATTTCCTAGCACCACTTTTTTATCTGTTACATAAATTTAATTAAAAATTCCTATCTTGTGGGAAATTTTTAATTATTAAAAAATCCTACTAAAACATAATGCAATTTTGTGAGACTCAAGATAATGCTTAGCATAGTAATATACATTGATCCTAGACTTAGAAAAAACACTCAAGGCCTAGTTATTAAGACACACTCCACCTTTGGAGGTTGTGAGTAAAAAATCTCAATTAATTATTTACTGTTGAAAAGCGGAAATAATTAATGAAGTGAAATAAAACACTCTAAAGCAACTTCCTTAGTAACCAGGTCCCAAGCGTCTAAGTCTTTTACATAAATTCATCATGCTAGTGACATTTTTTACAACTCCCCCATGGTGGTATGGAATTTGCATGAAGAATGAAGAGGGAGAAGATAGAAGAATATAGAGAGAAAAAAGGGGCAAAATTGCTCTGCTGGTCTTTTGAACTTGAAAAATTTGACTGGTGCCTTGTCCATTAGGCCATGGAATCTTCATCTCTTGTTAGGTGCATATGGTAGGTAATAGGCAGTAAGGAGTAAAACCCTAGGTTTTTACTTTTTAACCCTAACTATCACTTTATGAGGGATAAATTCACTAGAGAAAAACTCACTAGGAGGTCCTCTAGGGAGTTCAAGGATACAAAATTAAAGCGTGCAAAATTTACCGAGGATTTCATATAGATATAAGCATTTAGACGTGGAACATAGAAACCCTAGCAATATTCATTACATGCAATGATCATAAATGATATTCAACAAAAGGTACTTACAATGTATCCAAGAACATGCCTTTTACATCCCAAAATAGCATCTCCACAACAAGCACTAGTCTCCAATAGCTAATAATCCACATAAGATCATATCTCCACAAAGTAGTGAAGTACAGGTAGCTAGGTAGAGTTCTCTAAGAGGCCGAATTCCACACAAGTGATGATGAACAAATGAGAGAGGTGATCCTATTTTTATATGAGGTCTACCTCTTCTAATTTCTAACTAATGTTCCCTACACAAGTTTGATTTTGAGTGGGCAAGAAGTAAATTTGGGTTACAAGGCAACCCACTAGATTTACAACAACATATGCCAAAAGAAGCCCACATGTGTGAGCCGTAGGCCTAAAAGGATGATGACGTCATGCCCTTTAAAGGCTCCAAATGTTCATTAAGGCAAAGACAAGGCTGAAAATGTCTCCAAGCATCATGATCATCCTCCATTGAGGAAATTCCCCAAATCAAGCAACAAAACAACTCCAAGGGTCCAAAATCCAGCTGTGGGTGCCACATGTCATCTCCATGGGTGTCGAGTAAGCAACGTGATGCCTTTTCTCTCTAGTTTTAGGGCTCCAATAGCTAAAACAAGCCCTCTCATTCATTCTAAGGATGACCATCCTCATCGAGGCCCTAGATCATGGCATGCCCATCAAGTGGTATCAAGGTCGACCTGGGGGCATGTTGGGACCTCTGGTACATCATCAAGAATCCTCCATGCTTGGCAAGAGAAGCCTAACGTTTTGGCTCTTGGGGGTGCTCTGGCCCCTGGGATGTATCAACTGCTCAAGCCATCAAAAGGCCTAATGCTCTGCCAAAAGTGGGCAACGTTGCATCTACTAAGTCATCATGCTCTTTGGAATGTAATGTATGGCTTGGGCATCATGTGGAGTAGCGTGCTTTCAAGGCCTTTGTTGCTCTAGACCACTTGGAAAAACTAACTCAAACTCAAGTGAAAGCATCCATTCATTAGAGACTAAGATCATAAGTGCATCTAAGTGAACCATACTAAAGTTTTAAAGGCATATTAATATGTCAAATTGGTATCACTTTCAAATAACTAACTTGACCAAGTCCCATAAAGGTATTCCCTACCTTTGTAGGGGTGGCTAAGTGGTCCATCCTATCAGGTGCTTCCAATCCCCAAGGGGAGGTGACATTTGTGAAAATTCCTAAATCTGGAATCCTATTGTAGCAACTGGAAAATATTCACCTAATTGTTAATCTTTACTTAACAATTTATTTGCAGTTATCTAAGGCAAACATTGAAAACATCACACTGCAACCTACACAAATATAAAAATGCCGCGGAAATAAAATACAACGCAGGAAAGAAATAATCACACAATGGAGACCATTATTTTTGGACAAATGTCCCCGAAAAAACCCAATTTGGGAAAACCGGTGCAGCAACTCAGGGTTTGTATTATTATGTAGTAGTTTTTTGAATACAAATCTTTGGATGCCTTGCTGGCTATCCGATATAGAGAATATAACTGGCAAAAATGAAGTGAGAATTAACCTCACACTATCGCTGGCGATTCGACACTGATCCAGCCTTTGAATTGCTAGCCCTAAGCTGCCTCTGCGCAGTCACTGCGCTGCCTCTGCATCACAACTCGTAGGGACTGCATCACTCCTTTGTTTGATCGATCTGCGGGCTAGATGCTCAGATCTCTGACCCTCCGGTCTCACACCCCGACTCCCAGCACTAGATCTGGACTGCTCCTCAACAAAATTGCGGATCTCCTCTCAGGCTCTGCGCTGCCCAACATGGCTCTACGCTGCCTCTCTGGATCTCATTCTGCCTTCTCTGCTCTATATTCATCGGATTAGGAAAACTTCCACCAATCACTATCTCTAGCCCTCACTGCAAGAAACCAACTCGATCACTCTCCGGCAACTGCTGCACTGCTCTCTTGAGAATTCGATCTCTAGATCTCTCACACGATGTATCCTCCAAGTGCTCATCGAGCTCCTTCTTATAATCTTCTCGTTGAACAATCAACGACCTAGATTAAATCCTAATCAATGGATCAGATCATCTTGACTCGATCTCTGTTTTTTTCTAGAAGATTCACACCCATTTTAATTAATACCCTTTAATTACTTTAATTTCCTAAGTTTAGACTTAGGCATCCATTAAAAATAATTAATTATTTAATTAAACTGTCTCTGTGTGAAATTTTCCAAAATGATTTCTGGGCTTTGGAGAATGCATATGTCCTAGCCTCCCTGCAAATTCTTAAGGCTAAAGCACATTCGATGCTACCAAAAATCAACACTCCCTCATAGCGAGTAATGTGTTCTAGTAATGCAACCTGTTGAAGCATCACCCTGACTTTGTATCATCTCCCTCTGCACTGTTGATGTTTGAGATCAATGCCCATCAAGTACTTCGCAAATGCTGCATTTGTGCTGCTGCTGACTCTGCATGCTGCTGCCAACTGTATCTGCACTGCAACTCTGTTGTTGTTGCAACAAGAAAACATCCAAAATACTGAACCAACTGTGTTCAGTATGATGCATCTGTTACTGGAATTTTGACTGCTGCTAGTCTTTGCGCTGACCCTATAAAGCCTCTACGCTGCTGCTGACTTTGCACTGTGCCAACTGCACTACTGCCAACTCTGCTCTGCATTGCTCAGTGGCGCTCCTAGTCACTGCAATTGTCACTCCGACACTTATCTTCACCAACTAACACTGGTCCATCTTGCTACTTCTGATATGGGCTCCCGTAGCAAGGTATTGATACGAGAGGTGGACTCCTCAAGGATCCTGCCCATCTACAGCTCTGTGGAACTACAGTATTAGATCACCCCACCTCTCCCCTGGAGGTATGTGGGCAATCATGGCAGCCTGTTGATCCTCCTCCTCGATCTCTGCTAGTGCAGCCTGCTGATCATGTTTCTCTTCCTTGTCCTTCTTTCTAAGAGGACACTGCATAGCGTAGTGACCAAGCTCACCACACCTGAAACATTTGATCTTCGAGACTTCCTTCTTCCGCCTTCACTGCTCTTGTCGCCCCTTTGATGCAAGGGCTGCATTCTCCTCTTCCTCCTTGGGCTTCACCCCACTGCTGCTGCTGCCATCTAGTTTGCACTTTACTAGGTCATGCCTCATCTCTTCTTATTGAAGAGCAACCCACATCCCCTCCCAATACTCTGGACGAAGACTTGCCATTCTTTTGAGACGCTATTAAGCGCTAATCTCACCATCTTCGTAGCTTGAGGCATTGATCCCACAACTACCAGTTGATCCCAGACTTCCTGAAGCTTCGTAAGGAATGGATTTATGCGCTCCCCCTTCTGCATCCTCGTGGATCTCATCTTCTCCTCCAAGTACATCTTTCGCTGCTCAGAAGATCCCTGATATGCCAATGCATCCCACATCTCTTTGGCTGTCCCTTTGCTAGATATGTGAGAAACAATGTGAACTCAAACTCCATTGAGTATCAACCTCTTGGCCTTTGCCATATCCTTCTTGCAGGCTTTCAATGGATCCGGATTTGCGGGGACAACTACCACATTATTGATGAAGGCTTTAAGATCGTGCTCATCCAAAAGAAAGGAGATCCTTGCCTTCTAGATCACATAGTTGGAGGCACCCTCCAATCGATCCTGTTCTCTAGCCTAGTTGTTGCCAGCACGCCCAAAAACAATGTTGAAGTATGCCTCTAACCCTCTGCGCAACTGCTGACTGGCTCTACACACTCCCTGCTGGAGTGAGCAAAATTTCTCGGCTACTGCTGCTTTTGTGTGGGAAATTAGAATTCACGGGCAAGAAATTCTCTGAGGTCAGTGTGCTCTTCTTCCCTTCTAACACTTTTCTGCACTAGCAATTGCTGCAAAAAATCTGCGTTTTAGTTGAAGATCTGCTCTACGCTGAAGCTGTTGCGCTGCTCCCTCTGCCATTGACAAATTTTGATCTGGAAAATCTTCTTCTCTGTCGACTCACTCAGAGAAGGATTTTTCCACGAAAATCTTGCCCTCTTGGCATTGGACTGCACAAGCCTTTTGGGGATTCGATCTGCTGCCTATGCAGCTCTTCGAGCTCCCTCTTCAAATCTGCTTCACCTGCGCTCTGATACCACCTAAATATGGAATCCTATTGCAACAACTGGAAAATATTCACCTAATTGTTAATCTTTACTTAACAATTTATTTGCAGTTATCTACGACAAACACTGAATACATCACACTGCAACCTACACAAATATAAAAATGTTGCAGAGACAAAATACAATGCAGGAAAGAACTAAGCACACAATAGACACCGTTATTTTTGGACAAATGTCCCCGTAAAAACGTGTGCAGCCGCTGAGATTTTGTATTATCATGCAGCAGTTTCTGAATACAAATCTTTGGATGCCTTACTGGCTATCCGATACAAAGAATATAACGGGCAGAAATGAAGTGATAATTAACCTCACACTATCACTGGCGATCCGACACTGATCCAACCTCTGAATTTCTAGCCCCAAGCTGCCTCTGTGCAGTCACTGTGTTGCCTTTGCGTCACAACTTGTAGGGACTACATCACTCCTCTGGCTGCATGCTCAGATCTTTGACCCTCCTGTCTCACACCCCGACTCTCGACACTAGATCTAGACTGCTCCTCACCAAAATTACGATCTCCTCTCAGGCTCAGCACTGCCTCATCGTGGCTCTACACTGCCCAACATGGCTATACGCTGCCCCTCTGGATCTCACTCTTCCTTTTCTGCTCTGTATTCACCGGATCAAGAAAAATTCCACCAACCACTCTCCCTACCCCTCACTGCAAGAAATCAACTCGATCACTCTCTGACAACTGCTACGCTTCTCTCCTGAGAATTTGATCTCTAGATCTCTCACTCAATGTATTTGTTGCAATCATAGTATTAAAAACTGGAACCGGTGGACCTAATGAACCGGTATAACTGGTACTGGTCAGGTCTAAACGAATCGGTTTTAAAAAAAATACATTAAATAATTATTTTTTAATAAAAAAAACTATTTTAAAGATTTGCAACCATGCTTCCAAGCCAATAGAGACAAAATATGCAAAGTTTGCTCATTTATATACCATGTAAAGGTGAATATATCAAAATGGCACCGAGTGCAATACATATCATCGAAAAATACATAAGCAATGAGGCTCCAAATGGCCTATAAAGTCCAAAAACAATGCTACAAGCTATGAGGCCATTGGCTTAATACAAGACTACAAGTCTAGAGTCTAGACTCTACAGTGTACACATGAATCATGATCAATCATCAAATTCATCACCACTACTAGACACAGGATCAACATCGGCAACTGCATAGACATCATCTGGATCAGAGTCTGAGGATGCCTCAGCCTCAGGCTCATCTGCAACCTCAATACCACTACCACCAATAACAATAGAAGTGGACCTAATGGAAGCATGAGTTACTCGAGCTGTATGACTAGTGCCTTCCATTGGTTGTTTGCCTTTCCTTGACGCAGCTACCAATCCTGGGTCTCCATCTGATGGCGCCACCAAATCTGCTTCAAGTTCATCCCCCGCTAATGCTGCATCAAAATCAAAATCTGCCTCAAACACTGGATCTTCAGTCTCCACCCATTCTGATGTTGGATCAATATCGTCCAACACAATGGGATCTAGATCGGGTGTTTTGTTCATCAGTTGGTTCCGCCTCAAGCGAAGATTGTATTGCACAAACACAAGATCATTTAACTGTTTTTGTTCCAAACGGTTTCTCTTATTTGTGTATGCGCTCAAAAACAGACCAATTTCTTTCACAACCTGAAGCACTGCAAGTTTGGCTGAGGATTCTAATTGCAAACTTTTGCAATTGAGGACATTGGTCGCCAAATGACTCTTACCAATGTTCTGCAAATAAAAATACATTAATTAGTAACATAGTTCATTTCATTACTTATTTACAAACAATTTAACTTGAAAAGAAAAACAAATTGGAATTGCTTACTTGGTTGATCCACATCTCTTGCCATTTTTGCCAAGTTCTTTCCAAAGGCACCAGTTGCCATACTGAAAAGAGTAAGTTGTTTATGTGTTTCCAAAAGGCCTGCACGAATAGGGACCATGCGCTCCAAGCAATCAATCAATCCAGATTTGACCTCCCCATCCTGCTGATCTCCTAGCCGAGCTTTTTAATGATACTTTGGGTTCAAAAAATACCCAGCTGCATGTATAGGACAATGGAGTTGATTGTTCCATTTGTTATCAATGATCTCCCATATACGGCCATATTTAGCTAACCTGTCCCTATAAACTGCCCGTATCTGCTCCTTTTCCTGATCCATAGCCTCATAAATGTATCCCATTGCCATCTTTTCCCCATTCACCATCCTTAGCACTTTAACAAGGGGCTCAGTAATTTTTACAAGCTTTGAAGACCTTCTCCAAAAATAATTGTCAAAGACTTTCTTTTTGGTGTCTTTTCCATCTTGTCTATGAGGCCACCGAGATTCAGTCCAATCATCAGAAGAAAACATTTTCTGCTGGTTTTTCTGTTGAGAATTGAGACATTGCAACGTGAGGAAGTGAGTTACAAATCTCGTAATTGCAGGCCTAACAAGCTCTTTGCCCCCAATGTTTTTTCTCATTAGGCTCAATACCCATGAGTGGTTGTAAATGTATTTTGTAATGCTCTTGCCATGCTCTACAATGTTTTTTACCCACTCCACTTTGCCTATGTCCTCAAGCATGACGTCTATGCAATGTGCAGCACATGGAGTCCAAAATATGGTCCTATTTGTCATAGTTTGAGGCATTATTTGTCATGACATGCACAACATTCTGCTCCCCCACTTCCTGAATAATCTCATCCAAAAGCTCAAATAGAAGGGTTGCATCCTTCACCTTATCAGATGCATCAACTGATCTCAAAAACATTGTTTCTTGAGGGCAAGAAACAAGGAAGTTAATGATAGTGCGGTTCTTTCCATTAGTCCATCCATCTGACATGATGGAACAACCTGTTTTGAGCCATGACTCTCTATAGTCAGCCAAATACTCATCAATGTAACAAATCTCTTTTTGCAAAAGCGATCCCCTCAAGTCATGCACAGTAGGGCCTTTGAAGCCCTTTCCTGTAGCTAAAACAGAGTCCCACATAGCTTGGTAATAAGGTGAGCGAGCAACATTAAATGGGATATTTGCGTCATACCACCATCTAGCAATGTACTGATAAGAAGTTTCTTTGCATTGTTTTTTCCAATGTTGATCCAAAGTGGGTTGATGACTTGGCTGGGAGGAAGTGGCTATGTGATTAGCAGTGGATGAGAATTAACTCTGGATGTTGGGTCTCTTTGTTGGTTTTGATTTTTGGCCAACAGGAGGAACATAGTGAAAGGGGTCATTGGTGGAAGGGATAGAAGTGGAGTCTTGAATGTCATAATCATCATAGCCACTCTGTCTCAGGGTTTCTATTAGTTCCCTCTTCCTTGCAATTTCATCTTGGATGGCCTTCTCCCTAGCCTTAGTCTCCTCAAACTTTTCAAACTTGGCAAGGTATTCTGCCCTAACAAGACCTTTCACTTCATTTGGTGCATCACATGGCTTTACTTGGCATTTTATCCCAGTCAAGTGATGTTTCAATCTAAGAATACCCCCACCTCCAATAGGTTTTTCACAAAATTTGCATATCATCTTTCCATCAACCACATCACAATGGGCCCATGCACGGTCTTTGGATTTTGGAGCCATCTTGACTTGAAATAATTGAAATTTGGAAATAAATTTGCCATTTAAAAAAATTGCAGCTAAGATAAATGGACAACCAAGGCTAAATTTACGAAACAAAATGCACATTCAAACATACAAACTTTGATAGCATAGGACTAGAGATTTGATAGCAATTGCATAGCTAAACACATGAGAAAATAAATACATGAACAACAATGAAATGATGGATTTTTCAAGTGAAAATCCTTACCTAGCAATGCAAACTAGCTTACTTAGCTTCCTCTTGAAGATGCCGACTCTACTGACAACTCCAAACTATCTCCAAAATAGCTCCAACTCCAACTCTAAGCCTCCATGATCACTACTCCAGCAAACACTCAACACTCCCCAAGCTCTGAATCAAACTCACAAAAGTTGCAAATGAGATGGTGTGAGACAAATGAGAGGCTGCCCCTGCTTATAAAGGATTGGGGAGGGTGTTTTTGGAGGGAAACAACCCTCCCCTTCCCTCCAAATCAACCCTAAATTGTCATTTTGTCCGTGCGTGGGCCTCAACAGGCGGTTAGCAGCTGACCGACTCGTTAAGGACGTAACCGGCCGATTTATGGATAAATCAACTAGTTCCGTCCTTAACTGGCCAGGCAACACCGGTTTGACCGAGATTTCATGCGAAGTAGAGGGTTAAACCGGGTTTTTTGACTGGTTTTGACCGGCCAGGGGTCTGACCGACTGGTTTTACCTGTTTCCGGTTTGACCCGGCCGGTTTTTAATACTATGGTTGAAATTTGATGACTAAAAAGTTTTATGCAATCCCAACCCGGTTTTAATTTCACTTTATCACTCCCATTCAGTTAAATGCCCTTTCCCATAAACTAACATTCAACATATAGAATTCTGGAAATGAAATTTTCAAATTAAAACACATGGGACTGTCAACACATGCTGAAAATAAATATGGACATAAACAGACTAGCAACACATAAAAAATTCACAGATTTTGGTCAACTTAGACCCAGGCAAAACCCCTTCAATCTTCTCTGGGGAAAACTTGTTAGAGAGCTCTTCAAATTTATTTATCTTTTAAGTTCAGGAAAAATCCATTTGCAGACAAAACAAAACAACAAGATACAACTTATCTCTTCAGCGCAAAACTCCTTAAAAACTGTGCCCACTTTGCCTCGATTTCCGTGCCCACTTGAAGCTGAAACAATACTATACGAACACGGACGGAACTGTACGGATTCTGTACGGATTTCCGTACCACTGTATGGTTTTTTGTTTTGCTCAAAAACAACCCTTGAACTGCGTGCAGCTCAGCATTAAATGCTGTTCGAACTGTACCCTCTATTGTCTTCTATGCCTTGATTTCCGTGCCCAGTTTAGAAATCACTCCTCCAGCTTGTTGCAACAAATTTCTCTTTCAGAACTTTTCTCCACCTCTCAGCCTCCTTTCTCGAATCTGCTCATGAAGAATGAATGAATGCAGTCTCTCTTTTCTTTTCCCTCTTTTGTTTCCCTAAATGAGTTTTGGGCAACCCTAAGATCTAATGGCTCAGATTCATCTAGATCAAGGGATGAGAATAAATGTGCATTTAATTATCACTTTCTATTTTTAACTCACCCATTAAATAAAGTACCCACATTGTACTTTATGTCTAAAGTCACTTTTCACTTTATAATTTAACATTGACTTTACCTTTTATAAAGTCACGTTCACTTTATAATTTAATATTGACTTTACCACTTGTAAAGTCACTTTCATTTTATAATTTAATATTGACTTTACCACTTATAAAGTCACTTTCACTTTATAAAGTTACACTTAAGAAAATAATTATTTTGGACACTTTTCCCTAGGTAGAGACTAACCCATAGGATACCACTTGTCCAAGGTACCTTAAAAATCAACAGTATCCTCTAAGTGCCCATCAAGCTCCTTCTTATAATCTTTTCGTTGAACAATCAACGACCCAAATTAGATCCTAATCAATGGCTCATATCATCTTGAATCGATCTCCCTCTTTTTCTATAAGATTCACACCCAGTTTAATTAATATCCATAAATTATTTTAATTTTCTAAGTTTAGACCCTGTTAACCCTGTTGAAATTCCGATGTTCTATGCTATTACAATCACTTAAATCCATAAACTTCTTTATGCAACAATATAAGTTAAGTAATTGTAAATAGAACATAAACCATATAAACCATATGCACAATAGAAGACAACCAAGAACTCAATGAGACATAGAGAAGTTAGGTCAATGACTAGGGCAAAACCCAACCAGATTATTCTTCTATTAGAAATCAGTTGTTCAACAGAGATACAAAGTACAATGAGAGAATGAAGAAGTTCACCCAAATTCAAGAGGCAACAAGTAGCATGTAATATCCCCAAAGGGGAATAAGCAGTAATAAACAGAAATATGCCAGACAAATATGAAAGGAAACAATACCGAACCAGATCACTGAATCAAGACACATGTAATACCAGAATCTGAGCCATTTTATTAATCAGAAAGTACATGGAGAGTGATACAAGAAATCAGAATCAGTGCACCTATCCTTGCCCTAGGCAAGTGATGACCCTCCCATACAAGAAATGGCTGCAAATAATGACAGCGTCCAAGCTGCCCTGGAGACTGGTGATGATCTGCGCAGAAACTGGGCTGATCCCAAGCTGAAAACCCCCTCTGCTGGAAAACGTTGTCCCTGCTAGTGACAGCGCAGAAACAGGTGCAGCACAAGCCCTCAATCCTCCCGACAAATGGATCTGCTACAGGATGCTGGAAAACGCTGATGAGCCCTTCTCACACTAGCCTGCTCCTCAGATCTGCGTCCCACCTGATGGATCTGAAGCCTCCAATCAGATCTGCGTCCTTCCCTCTCTGAACTGCGTCCTCCAATATCAGATCTGATATCAAACCCTTAGATCTACACTAGATCTGGAACTATCTCTTCAGATCTACAGCCCCTAGGGCTAGATCTGGTGTTACCCTTTCAGATCTGGACTAGATCTATCAATATCTCCTCAGATCTGTCACTCCTTCAGCTGGATCTGGTGCCAAACCTTCAGATCTGCAATATACAAGACTAGATCTGCCACATACCAGACTAGATCTGCAAGATCTACCCTTTCCACAACTGGATCTAGCAATAAACCTTCGCATTCGCAACTCTTACCTTCTCGTGAGCCACGTCCTCACTCTTAGGCTTCACGTCGTCTCCGCTTCTAACGTCGTTTTCTCTCGCTAGATCGATCAAGGCCTCTTCTTGGCCGGCCCTCCCTTCCCCGAAAGGTACAAATACTTTCTCCGTGATGGGGACAAATGCTCCCTCCTTCCGTATCTCGTCCTTCCTCTCCCTTCTTGCTCACAGCCACAAGAGGGCTTTCTCCTCCTCGCATAATCTTCGAAATTGCCGCCTACCGAAAAATGAACTCGAACAACCTCACTGTGGCGGCACCGGTCCCCCGTCGAGGGTAGAACCGTAAAAACCTTACTGTATGTGCACTCAAGTCCGAGGCTATGGGTGAGATCTCCGACTGAGACATCGTACCAAACAGCTGGCCGGCAGACCGATTAAACAACGGCAGGCCGGGCGGCGACTAAACAACCGGCGTGCTGAAGCAGACAAGTCTGACTATCAATAAGAATATCATATCATGGATGATCAAATGAGGTGAGAGCCTCTCCTTTTATAGCACCGATCTCCCTCCAAACTCACTCACCCTGGATCTGCGCAGTTTACCTTGGGTTAACTTTATGTCTCCTCCATCACCCACGTGGACCCCCAAGGCCCCCTCTCTAAGTTACAACGTCAAGCTACTAGGAAAAAGAACACTTTATTATAAAGTGAGGTGGCTAAAGTGAGGTGACCCCTCTTATTTCTCACTTTATTTATTATTACTATCTAAAGCAGCAAAATAACACAAAAATGCAATATTCCAATTAGCAAAGCTAATTGGGAATATTACAGTCTCCCCCGGCAAAACGTTGCTTGTCCTCAAGCAACTGAAGTGAGGGGTGCTGTAAGATTTTCTCATCCTCCCAAGTGGCATCCTCATCTGGCAGGTTCTTCCATCTCACCAAGAACTCTCTGATCTTCCTGCTCCGCAGCTGTCTCTCCCTGGTGTCAAGAATGGCCTCCAGCTGTAATACCAAGTGCCCCTCATCATCTGTTGGAGGTAGCTCCCCTGTGACTGTTACATGCTGGCCTAGTGCCTTCTTTAGGCATGATACATGGAAAATGTTGTGAATCCGGCTGCCTTGGGGCAACTCCAACTCATATGCAACCTGTCCAATCCTACGAATCACCCTGTATGGTCCATAAAAACGAGGCTTAAGCTTCTCTGCCCCCTTCTGTTTGAGTGAAGACTGGCGGTATGGCTGTAACCGCAAGTAGACCAAATCTCCTACCTCAAAGTGTCTCTCCACTCGGCCCCTGTCTGCATATAACTTCTGCTGATTTTGGGCGGTGGCTATGTTGTCCTTGAGAGTCCGAAGGATGTCTTGGCTCTCTTGGATCCATAGTTTGGCTCATGGAGCCCTGCTAACCCCAAACATCACATCCACAAAAGACAAGGAATGATATCCATACAACGCATAAAACGGTGTCATGCCGATAGACATATGATGGGTTGTGTTGTAGCAGTACTCGCCCAGATGTAGCCATTTCAGCCACGCACGCTGCTGCCCACTGACGTAGTTACGCAAGTAGCCCTCCAGCCACTTGTTAACTATCTCTGTCTGCCCGTCCGTCTGGGGATGATAGCTGGTGCTCGGTGTCAACTCAGTCCCTACCAATCGAAAGAGCTCCTGCCAAAATCCACCCATAAAGCGACTGTCCCTGTCACTAACAATGGTCTTGGGTAGACCATGCAATCTGAAAACCTCCCGGAAAAACAATTCTGCCACCTGTGCTGCTGTGTAGTGTGCCGAAATGGCAAAGAAGTGAGCATACTTCGTTAGCCGGTCAACTACTACGAAGATGCAGTCCTTGCCCTGCACTGTGGGCAAGCCCGTGATGAAGTCCATCGAGACACTCTCCCACTTCCCCTCGGGAATGGGAAGCGGCTGCAACAACCCTGCGGGATGGTTCATCTCCCCTTTGTTCCGCTGGCAAACCTCGCACTCCCTGACATGTTGGAGTACATCCTCCTTGAGGCCCTTCCATGCAAATCTCTCCCGGATGGCCCTGTACATCTTGGTGAACCCCTGATGTCCTGCCAATAGTGAATCATGAGAGGCATGGAGTATCTTCTCCTTGAGCTGAGATCTCTCAGTCAAGAAGATCCGATCCCTGTAATAGATGACCTCATCTGCCACCCTGTATCTGCTATCCGCTATCTGTCCATCCAGCACCTCGCATGCAAATCTATCCTTGGAATATTCAACCAGTAGTCGAGCCTTCCAATCAGCGTCCAAGCTCATGAGGGATAATGTAGCTGGTCTACGAGAAAGGGCATCTGCCACCACATTGTTCTTCCCTTTGACATACTCTATATCAAAGTCATAAGCCTGGATCTTGCTGATCCACTTCTGCTGCCTCTCCTGCAACTGTTTCTGCTCCAAAAAATACTTTAGGCTGTTATGATCTGTCCTGACTCTAAATCTGCCGCCTACCAAGTACTGCCGGAATTTGGCCAATGCATGCATAATGGCCAACATCTCCTTATCATAGATAGGATAAAGTCTCTCATGTGGAAGGAGTTTCCGGCTCTAGAATGCAATCGGGTGACCCTCCTGCATCAAAACTGCTCCAATCCCTTCTCCTGATGCATCGCACTCTAGGATAAAGGGCTGAGTGAAATCAGGCAATGCCAACACAGGACAACTACTCATCACCTCTTTGAGCTTATCAAAGGCTCGCTGTGCGGTGTCCGTCCAACTGAATGCCCCCTTCCTCGTCAGCTCCGTGAGGGGTGCAGCAAGCTGTGAGAAGCCCTTGACGAACTTCCTGTAATAAGTGCAGATACCAATGAACCCTCTAAGTTCTGTCACATTCCGCGGCTCTGGCCAGTCCCTGATAGCCCGGATCTTCTCATCATGGACTCTCACTCCGTCCACTCCTATGATGTGCCCCAAATACAACATCTCTGTCAAACCAAACTCACACTTGGAGAGTTTGGCAAAGAACTGCTGCTCCTCCAGGATGCGCAAAACTGTCTCTATGTGTTGGAGGTGCTCCTCCCAAGTCCTGCTGTATATGAGAATATCATCAAAGAAAACCAGCACGAACTTCCTCAGATGATCCCTGAAGATGTGGTTCATGCAAGACTGGAAAGTGGCAGGTGCATTGGTCAGCCCAAATGGCATAACCAGAAACTCAAAGTGCCCATAATGACACCGGAAAGCAGTCTTGGGAATGTCCTGTTCCCTCATGCGTATCTGATGGTACCCGGACCTCAAATCAATCTTTGAGAAGAAACGTGCTCCTCTCAACTCGTCCATCAACTCATCGATCCTGGGAATGGGGTACCGATTCTTCAAAGTCTTCTTGTTCAGTGCCCTGTAATCAATGCACATGCATAATGTGCCGTCCTTCTTCTTCACCAGCACTACTGAAGAAGCGAAAGGACTAGTACTGGGCCGAATGTGTCCAAGGGCTAACAGCTCCTGGATGGCCCTCTCTATCTCATCCCTGTAGGCCTTAGGATGCCTATAAGGGGTGGTGATCACTGCCTG
This sequence comes from Pinus albicaulis, assembly GCA_034641835.2. NCBI lineage: Eukaryota > Viridiplantae > Streptophyta > Pinopsida > Pinales > Pinaceae > Pinus > Pinus albicaulis. Next base: position 595,702,934 of record CM076577.1, on the reverse strand, counting down.
TATCCCCTGCTCCAACTCTATCGTGTGCTCAAACCCCCGATCTGGTGGCTGTCCTGGTGGAATATCTCCAAACACTACTGCATATCTGTCAAGAAGAGCCTGTAGATCAGGGTGCACCACCCTGCCTGTATCTACCATCTCTGAAGCCCGCAGCTCAACTGCCCACTCTATGTCTCCCCTGCGGAATGTCGCATCCATGCTGTGTGCCGATACTGTCTGGGGCGGATACGTGTTCTGACCTCGGATCTTCTCATGCCTCCCCGTCTTGGGATCATCCCACTCCATTTCCAAGGCCTTCCAATCTGTGGTGACCTTTCCCAGAGTGATAAGCCACTGCACTCCCAATATCACATTGGTGTCCGGAATGTCCACCACAAAGAAGTGATCAGTCAGCGTATAGGTGCCCATCGTCACTGATAACTCCGGTACATATCGAGCACAGGCCATGGTCTGATCTCCTGGAACCAAAACTGAAAACCCATCAAAGCTCTCTGTGGGTATGCCTCTCCGTGCTACCATATGGGCATCGATGAAATTGTGGGTGGCCCCACTGTCAACTAGAACTGAAACACGCTGACCCCGTACTGTCCCACGTACGCGCAATGTCAGATACTTGGGGACTCCTCGTAATGCTGCTAGAGCTCCCCCAGTAGGTGCAAATGATGCCTCTCCCGCATCTGGTGGTGGAGGTGGTAAGGCACTTTGCGCTGCATAACACTCTCCTGCCTCCTCATCCTCCAACTCATCCTCTTCTCCGCTGCCCTCGGAGAAGACCTCTATGAAATGCGCCTTCCCTGCGGTGCATTTGTGTCCTGGTGCCCACGGCTCCTGGCAGGTGAAGCACAATCGCTTCCGTCTCAGCTCTCTCCTAGCCTCATCATCATACTGTCCTCGTCCGGGATTCGCCTTGGGAGGCGGAACCCTCGTGTCCTTACCCTTAGGCTGGAAAGCCTGTCTCTGTGGATAAGGTGTCCGAGTCCTAGGCAAGACATCTTGTAGGTCACGGGCCCTACTGATAGCATCCTGAAGGGTAGCCGGTTTGTTCGACCGGACTAGACCACGAAGTGGTTCTGACAGCCCATCTACAAACATCGTGATCAACCGAGCTGCTGATATGTCAGGTACCATCACTGAAACCCTCAAAAAGTCTGAGATGTATGTCTCTGCACTCCCTGTCTGTTTGAGCTTGGTCAGCTCGAGGAAAGGCTGATCCGGGTCCTTCTGATCAAAACGTTTCACCACCCTCCTGGTGAACTCAGCATAAGTAGTCACTGTCGAATGCCCCAGTGTTGTCAACCCATGAAACCACCAGTTCTGGGCCTCACCCTCTAGATGTAATGCAGCCATCTTAATGGCCTCCTTCTCTGGCATCTGGTTAAGCTGAAAATAGAGGTCTAGTTTTTCCACCCAAGACCTGGCTGTGGTCTTTGGAGACCCATCAAACATCGGCAAATGAAATTTGCTGGCTGCACGGTTACTGTCACGGTGGGAACCCCGTCCCTTATTTCGATCATGAGGCTTACTGCCGCCTCGGTACTGCATATATTGATTGAAAGGGAGAGCCTCCATGAATTCCGGCCCCAAACTACGCCAATCTGCAAACCAAACTGCATGAAGATCGGGACCCTCATCTCTTGATGCCGTTTGCTCCACTTCCTCTACCGGGAAAGTAGGCATGGTAGGTCGCGTGTCCATGGAATCGGCCTTCTGCGCTGACACAATGGGTATAGCATCTGGTATGCAACTAGATGTTCCTGATCCTTCCCCCACCTGAAAGACCCTAGGGGGTTCTTTCTGCGTTCCCCCTGCAACCTTCCTGGTTACCTCCTGCATGAATGCATCCATCTTTGCATCCATCTTTGCATCCATCTTTGCATCCATCTTCTCAGTCAACTTTTCAGCCAATCTTGCCAACATAGCCTCCATTGGATTCCTCCGTTCTTCTTCTGAATCAGAATCACCTCCCCCAAGGAGAGTGGGGTGACCTCTCGGTGCCATAGAGTGCTAGCACCACAGGCTGAGCCAGATCTAAGCTCTGATACCACTGTAATATCCCCAAAGGGGAATAAGCAGTAATAAACAGAAATATGCCAGACAGATATGAAAGGAAACAATACCGAACCAGATCACTGAATCAAGACACATGTAATACCAGAATCTGAGCCATTTTATTAATCAGAAAGTACATGGAGAGTAATACAAGAAATCAGAATCAATGCACCTATCCTTGCCCTAGGCAAGTGATGACCCTCCCATACAAGAAATGGCTGCAAATAATGACAGCGTCCAAGCTGCCCTGGAGACTGGTGATGATCTGCGCAGAAACTGGGCTGATCCCAAGCTGAAAACCCCCTCTGCTGGAAAACGTTGTCCCTGCTAGTGACAGCGCAGAAACAGGTGCAGCACAAGCCCTCAATCCTCCCGACAAATGGATCTGCTACAGGATGCTGGAAAACGCTGATGAGCCCTTCTCACACTAGCCTGCTCCTCAGATCTGCGTCCCACCTGATGGATCTGAAGCCTCCAATCAGATCTGCGTCCTTCCCTCTCTGAACTGCGTCCTCCAATATCGGATCTGATATCAAACCCTCAGATCTATACTAGATCTGGAACTATCTCTTCAGATCTACAGCCCCTAGGGCTAGATCTGGTGTTACCCTTTCAGATCTGGACTAGATCTATCAATATCTCCTCAGATCTGTCACTCCTTCAGCTGGATCTGGTGCCAAACCTTCAGATCTGCAATATACAAGACTAGATCTGCCACATACAAGACTAGATCTGCAAGATCTACCTTCCTTGGCTTTGGATCTGGCAATAGCCGGGATACCTACAATACCATCCACGCGGAAATGGACGGGCGTCCTCCCGCTCACGGGCTTCACGGCGTCCCGCCGCACCGGAGAGCCGGCGTTTTCTCCACTGGGCGGTGCGTCCTTCTTGACGCGACGTCCTCCCTTTACGAAAGGTACGGCGTCCTCTCTCCGGATGGGACGGCGTCCTTCTCCTTCCGGTTCGGCGTCCTTCCTCCTCTTGCTGCGCGACCCGCAGAGGGCTTTCTCCCTCCTCGGATAATCTTGAAGTGCGCTGTAATCTGCGAAAATGAACTCGAGATCAACCTCACTAGGGCGGGCACTCGAAGTCCCCGGAAGCTAAGGGTGAAACCAGAAAAACCTTACCAGGGCAGGCACTCGAAGTCCCCCGAGGCTAAGGGTGAGATCTCCGACCGGAGACACTCGTGCACTAAACAGTGCTGCAGACCGACTAAACAACCGGCGTGCTGAAGCAGACAAGTCTGACTATCAATAAGAATATCATATCATGAATGAATCAAATGAGGTGAGAGCCTCTCCTTTTATAACATCAACTCCCTCCTTAACTCACCCTGGAACTGCGCAGTTTACCTGGGGTTAGCCTGATGCCTCCCCCTCATCACATCCACGTGGACCCCCAAGGCCCTCTCTAAGTCACAACGTCAACCTACTAGGAAAAAAAGAACACTTTATTATAAAGTGAGGTGGCTAAAGTGAGGTGACCCCTCTTATTTCTCACTTTTATTTATTATTGCTATCTAATAAAGCAAAAAGGCAATATTCCAATTAGCAAAGCTAATTGGGAATACATAGCGATGGTCTGAAGAAGATCTCTGATAGCAGTAGCTGATGCAGACATTGAATCACTTTGGCTCTCCAAGATCTACTCTTGCTCTTCAAGACTCTCTTTCTCTGTCTCAATCTTCCTCTACCCTCTCCAACTCTCTCTCTCTCTCTCTCTCTCAAGTTCAAATTCTCCTTTCACAAGCACAAGTAAGTGTATCAAGTGAGGAGGAGAGGCACAAATATATAGGAAGAGCAAGGAGGTCAAATTCATGAGGGAGTATCTCCTATGGCTTGAGGAGGAGTTACTCATGCCAAAATTGGAGAGTAACTTATGTAATAAAGGAGGTATGCTCTCCTTAGTAACTCATGCCATCAAGAGGGAGTATGCATGCTTTGAGTAACTTACACCATAAAGAGAGAGGGGTACGCATGCCTTGAAGAGAGTGTAACTTATGCACTGAAGAGGTGTAAGAGGAATCTTATGACAAGTCATAAATGTGTGTAAGTAACATGTAAGAGGTGCATAAGAGCATATAAGAGAGAGGAACAAATTCATTAAGAGAGAGAGAGATTAACATATGCTTTAATTGAGGGGAGTTACTTATGACATGATTGAATCCCATGGTTGAGATACTTGAATTTCTTTTTTAATAATATAATAATACCATAAAGAGGATAATATTAATAATAATAATAATATTGTTGATTAAGTTAAAAATTAAAAGATTGAGATTGATTAAGGACAAGTCAAGTCATTTTCCATCATATATATATGATTACGAATTGATGGAAGGCGATTACTATTTTTGGAAAGTCATGGTTCCAAAATAGACATGACTTTCTATTTTTAGAAAGTTACTCTGAAAAGGTCAGAAATGAAATTTTATTTAAGGAAATTCATCCCATCGCTGCCAATTTTCAGCATTCCCTCTCAGCTAGGGAGGAATTTCTTTCTGATACAAGGATCTCTGTTATCTCTGCTTTGGAACATTGATGTTACAATCTGATGAAGAAGAATCATCATAGGGGAGATACATCCATCACACTATACACACCTTGGGGATCCACATTTCAACACATGACAAGGATCTTCGCACAACCAAGAGTCCTCTCCGCTTGGGGGGATCCTCTTGTCAACACATAACAAGGATCTCGCACATCCAAGGCTCATCACTGCTTAGGGGGATCCACTTGTCAACACATGACAAAGATCTCACACATCCAAGGCTCATCATCGATGACCACCTTCTCTAGGAAAGGTCAACTCTGTTAGTCCAAGTTGCTCTCTGAAAACCAGAACTTGCCTTTCGGTAAAGGCTTGGTAAGAATGTCAGCAATCTGATCATTAGTCGCTATATGATGGATTCTCACTGCTCCTCTTTGCACCATATCCCGAATATAGTGATATTTGATCTCAATGTGTTTGGACTTGTCATGGAACACGTGATTTTCAGCAAGTTGAATCCCACTCTTATTGTCACAGTAAATTACTGTAGTATCCAATACTTGCTCAAACAACTCTCCAAAGAACTTCCTTAGCCATACTGCCTCATAGCTAGCCATGCTAGCAACAATGTATTCTGCTTCAGCTGTGCTAAGGGCAACAGACTTTTGCTTTCTGCTCATCCAAGATATCATGGCAGATCCTAAGCTGAAGCAACACCTTGATGTGCTTTTTCTGTCAGTAGAGTTACCAGCCCAATCAACATCAGAGTATCCATGTATCCTTACATCTTCTGTAGTATATCTCAATCGTAGGTTGATGGTCCCATGCATGTATCTCAACACATGCTTTGCAACAACCTAGTGTACATGAGCAGGCTTAATCATGTATTGACTCAAAGTATTGATTTCAAAACATATATCTGGTCTAGTGTTCACTTAGAACTTCAATGGCCCAATTAGTTGATGGTGCTCAGAAGGATTATCGAAATCAGGTCCTGCAGCTCTACCACAAAGCTTCTTGAAATTCATTTCCATTGGGGTATTCTTGGACTTACACTCAGTCATGCCAAACCTTTCTAGTAGTTTGACAACATATTTTCCTTGAGAAAGGAAACTCTCACCAGATTTTTGCCATACCTCTAGGCCAAGAAAGTAGTGCATCAGACCAAGATTTTTCATTTTAAATTCAAAAGCTAACTCCATCTTACACTGGAGAATAAGAGGTTCACTACCAGTCGAAAATAAATCATCAACATACAATACCAAAATCAAAGGCATACTTTGGATTGTCTTAAAGTAAAGATTTGGATCTGCATTGCTTTTGGTAAAACCAAGCTTCATCAAGAAGCTATCTATGTGAGCATACCAAGCTCTTGGAGCTTGCTTGAAAGCATAGAGGGCTTTCTTTAGCCTACACACATGAGTTTTGGATCATGTACTTCAAAGCCTTGTGGTTGCTCCACAAATACTTCTTCTTTAAGGAAACCATGCAAAAAAGCAGTCTTCACATCCATTTGGTGAAGAGACCATCCTTGGCTAGTTGCTAGAGCTACAATAGATCAGATGGTGGTGTTACGGGCAACAGGTGCAAACATTTCATCAAAATCTATTCCCTTTTTCTGAAAATAACCTCTAGCCACAAATCTAGCTTTATATTTTTCAATATTGCCATCAACACCATGTTTAATTATATACAACCATTTAGAAGTTACAACAGATTTACCTTGGGGTCTTGGAACCACTTTCCATACATCATTATGAACGATGGATTCATATTCTTTAACCATTGCGTCTTTCCACACTTGGGCCTGTTACCCACCACTTTATCGGTGATATCCCTAGGAATTTTTTTTCTCCATGATGGACCTCAGCTGACAGCCAATAGCCCCTTGCAGCCCTTAAGTAACTCCTTGTGCCATTTCTCCACCATCTGAGCCAACCATGTGGTCACTCACCCATCTATATTGATCGTATGTTTGAAGGCGGGTCTCCCGAAACTAAAGGTATATCTTGTCATTGGTAATTGAGTATTGGGTTTGCTTATTATGGACACTTCTAGGCATGGATTAATGGGGGGATTCAGTGGAAAGAGTGGGATTAGTTTGTGCTTCTGTCCCCTTGACCTCTTTTGGGGTGTTACCCTTGGATTTTAGTCCCATGGGATCTCCTTTATTAACTGTTTGGTTTTAGGGTGGTACTACTTGGGAAACCTCGACATTGGGATCTCCCTTATCCACATATAGCACTCCCCTTCCCACCTGGGTCCACATAGGGTTGGCCTCCCCATTCCCTTGCCCCCACCTTGGGTTAGGTTTGGAACGATGCCTAGGAGGTTGAAGTAGTTAAAAGAAAAGTAAAAGCATAAATGGCCACATTTAATCAGGAAAATGTACCACAAAATGAAAAAGATGGCCGGGACAAATGTAATTAGCACGTGGGAAAAAGCCAATGCATGAGCTCTACCCCATACCTATGACCATCACCCTAGTTCCATAGGCCCTAGATGAGCCTCCTTCATCATTCAGGAACCCATGATTATTCCAACCCTTGGAGGGCAATGAACTGCCCTACCAAAAAAGGGGTAATCACTGCTATATCTTACACATCATGCTCTCGTCCTTTGAGCCCCGAGCAGTTAATCAAAGAAAAATCATAAAAGACAAAAGACATATAAAGAAGGGTGGAAAAACCAAGGTTAGGGCACTTCATGTACCACGAATGCTCCCTCCTACACATTATACACCCAGGTGTGGGCTTCCCGTTCTCTAGCTACCCTTGTGCCTTGATATGTAGCCTAGGATTGCCCCCCCATTCCCTATTCCATTTCACCTCTTTGTTACATGCCACCACCATTTAAGTGATGTACCTTGGACATACTATCCCCTCTAAAGGTAGAAACCACCTAATAAGGTACCTGGCTAACCCCCTTTGGAGCTTAGAGACATAGCAAATGCCAAAGCCCACTATGGAAGGGCATGCCAATATGAAGTGTCCACTTTTTGTCCATGGTTTGTAAGCCCTTTTACACGATTACTTTAATGACTTGTTGTACTGGAAGGCTAGCGGACGCATTGGACCTTATGCATGATTGCAGATGGTGTCCATTTGGGTTTGGTCTCCCTATATGGGGTCTTTACCTTCCAGAGGGCTACATTGGCACATACAGGGTGTGTGTAGAGAGCCATGGGCCTCCACAGCAGTAGACAACACTCCATGGATCCCTAGAGATGTTCAGAGATGGCTAGAGATCCACCTTTTGGATGAGGAAGATGCACTTGGTACACTATGCGTGGTTGGCCCCATAGGTGCACTACACACCTGGCAAGTGTCCCAGGACTTGTACGATGACATGGCAACATTCATTCCATCATCTAAGCCCCTACAAATGGTCTACAGGCATCTTCGACTCATATGGAGACCAATGGGGTCATTGGTGTGCCCCCACCCCCCCATTCCCTATTCCATTTCACCTCTTTGTCACATGCCACCACCATTTAAGTGATGTACCTTGGACATACTATCCCCTCTAAAGGTAGAAACCACCTAATAAGGTACCTGGCTAACCCCCTTTGGAGCTTAGAGACATAGCAAATGCCAAAGCCCACTATGGAAGGGCATGCCAATATGAAGTGTCCACTTTTTGTCCATGGTTTGTAAGCCCTTTTACACGATTACTTTAATGACTTGTTGTACTGGAAGGCTAGCGGACGCATTGGACCTTATGCATGATTGCAGATGGTGTCCATTTGGGTTTGGTCTCCCTATATGGGGTCTTTACCTTCCAGAGGGCTACATTGGCACATACAGGGTGTGTGTAGAGAGCCATGGGCCTCCACAGCAGTAGACAACACTCCATGGATCCCTAGAGATGTTCAGAGATGGCTAGAGATCCACCTTTTGGACGAGGAAGATGCACTTGGTACACTATCCCTGGTTGGCCCCATAGGTGCACTACACACCTGGCAAGTGTCCCAGGACTTGTACGATGACATGGCAACATTCATTCCATCATCTAAGCCCCTACAAATGGTCTACAGGCATCTTCGACTCATATGGAGACCAATGGGGTCATTGGTGTGCCCCCACACCCACTGGGAGCACCACAGGTTTATTGTTTGGAGAACAAGGGGCCACCTCCTTGTCCATTACTTTTGAGGACTTTATTCATCATTATAGCACTCATGGACCCCATCAGGCCTCTTGGAGGCAGTGTTCCACAGGGACACGTCCCCCAGGGTTGGTTGCACACACCCCTCGCACCCCATGCACCCGGGACGGGGAGTCTACTAGGGGTGCGTTTCCCCACGTACCTTTTTTGGGGAGTCTCGGGGAGATGCAAAGGAGTGCGTTTCCCCAGTGTGGGGGACGAGACTCCCCAAAAGGGGTGGATCTGGGCATCCCCCCTCAAAGGAAACCAAAGAAGCTAGTTGCAGTGCACAGTTCTCTACGTGTAATATTCCTAATTAACAATTTTGCTAATTAGAATATTAATTTTTATTAAATTTTGATGTTTCTAATGTCAGTTTGAAATAAGGTGGGCTGGGGAACCACAATTAATAATTGTTGAAATGCTACAGCCTACTCTTATAGTTCACAAAGAAAAATTGCGGCTTTAGTGGGGTTCAAGTGGCCAACATTCGATTTGGAGGTAGCGCCCTAGGTGGCAGCGTGGGATTAGGGAGCGTAGTGAGTGGCTGGATGAGGGGACTGCGCAGTCCCTGGTGGGCCCAAGGGCAACGTTGGGGGCTCAATTGATTCAACTTATCTTTTGATTGTCTTCTTGACATAGCACGCCTGAGTCGGGTGCCAAGTCTGTAGTGTTGTTTAGCACATGAGGTTAGAGATCTCAATCACTACCTCGGGGGACTTCGAGTGCCTGCTCAGGAGAGGAGATTCACCATTTTGGAGGAGCGTTACACAGACAAACTTGCAGGGATAGCTTTACCAATTCAGGGACTGTGTAGAGGACGCAGTGGGGATGCAGTCTAGTTTGTGAGTTGTTCCGGGAGGTGAGAAGGGGAAGCATTTTGCCGCTGATATTTGGTGGGGAAGCTAAGGGCTTCCTAACAGGGGTATTGCTCAACATCAAAGGCGTTATTGCAGTGAATTTCCAGCAAAGGAGCCTCAACCAGTTGCGTAGTGGGTCAAGCCCAACAGGGGAAAATTTCTGAACTCAAGCATTCCACAATTCCTTCATGGGTTTTTGTGGGTTCCTTGAGTAGAGTCCGGTGTCCAAATCCCAAAATTTTCTAAGCATTGGAAGCAACCCAACCAACAGTCCGAAGTCAGCGAATAGCAACAATTTTGGGCAGAGCAGCGCAGGTCCAGAGCTATGCAGGGCCAGTTGCAGAGGATCATTTCATCTTGCGCTGAGAATTAAATAGCCTGCCTTGAGCAGTCCTAGGTGCACCTATTCCTGCACCTCTTTTTTACTTAATTCCCGACATTAATAAAATGGCTTAGCTCATCTTTTGGCTTCATTTTTTCATGTATTGGTGACGTATTTTTATTGTTGTAGTTTTTAGTACATTGCTGCTTGTATTACTATCATTTTCCCTTTTGGGATATTATAGTGGTATCAGAGCTCATAGACTTGGCTCAGTCCATGGAACACGCAGTCTATGATGCCAGAGAGCTGACATAACATGACTTACCAGAGGCAGAGATACAGGAGTAGAGAAAGGAGGCTCGAAATCACCCCATATCAGGTTGACAACATTCTGGAGGTTGCAAATAGAGAGATGGAGCACACAAATGATGGGAGGAATGAGGAGGAGTTTGCTCACCTTCTTCTAAAGTCTGTACAAGACCTCTCTAAGAGGATTGAGGAGATGGGCTAGAGGCTTAGTAATGATAGTTAGGGAAAAGGAGTTCAAGGGGAATTCCAGATTGGAGAAGGGTCTGGCACTTCACAGCATCAGGCAGGCCTTCACACTACTTTGCCAGCTGTACCCTACACTCCACCACGATCCACCATTCCCACGTTCCTAGCTTCAGGGACAGGGGAATAGTAGGAGCCAAAGGAGGCTCACTATGGGGAGTTTATCGTAGAGTACCAATCTTATGGGCCAGAGTTCAGAAGGGTCATTACATTCAGTGAATTTTGCCAGCTGAAGAACAACAATAAACCCAAAGGTCAGGCCAGAGGAAGGTACACGCAGGGAAGTGACTTGCAGCGTACTGTGGGTAGGTTGTTCCTTCCGACATTTGATGGTTCCTCAAAGAGTTCAGCTAAAGCATGGGTGGAGAAGTTGGATATTTATTTCCAGCTCAATTAGATGACTGAGATGGAGGCCATCAAGGTGGCTACCTTGCATTTGGAAGGAGAAGCCCATGACTGGTGGTTTCATGGGTTGACTACGTTGGGGCACAGAGGTGTGACAACCTACAATGAGTTCTCTAAGAGGGTGGAGTGGTTTGAGAGGAAGGATCCGAAGGAATACTTTGGAGAGCTGACAAAGCTCAGACCGGGAACGTAGAGGCCTATATTTCGGAGTTTTTGAGGCTGTCGCTGATGGTTCTGGACTTGTCGGAATCTTGGAGGATCTAGATGTTTGTAGAGGGCTTAGCAGAACCACTTCGGGGGTTAGTGAGATCGAGCAGATCCACTACCTTGCATGATGCAATAGGGAGAGCAAGAGATGTGCAGGATGCTCTACCCAGAGCTCGAGCACCCCAGCCAGCTAGGCCAATTTTCCAATAGAGGGAAGAGATACAAGAGCCCCACCATCGAGGGGTAACCCCCACCACCGAGGGGTAACCTGGGCCGGGGGCAGTTGGATGATGAGACCCGGAGGGACCTTCAGAGGAAGAAACTATGTTTCACTTGCCAGGAGCCATGGGCACTAGGCCACAGGTGTGCAAGAGGGAAGGCACACTACATAGAGGTCTTTTTAGACAGGGACGGGGACAAAGATGCATTCTTTGAGATTGGAGGTGAGGAAAACGTAGAACCTAGGGAGGAAGGGCGTCCACCTCCACCTCCATCCCCACCAGCAGCAGGAGGGTTAGTGTTTGCACCATCAGGGGGGGTCCTTGCATCTCTGCGTGGGGTACCCAAGTACCTGACCTTGAGGATCCGAGGTACTGTACAGGGACAATGTGTTTCAGTGCTTGTGGACATTGGGGCCATGCACAGATGGTGGGTAGGAGAGGTATCAAGGCAGAGGAGTTTGAGGGGTTCTCTGTGCTTGTGCCAGGGGATTGGACCATGCAGTGCACCACTTATGTCCCAGTGTTGACAGTGACTATGGGGAGCTACTCCATGACCGAACACTTCTTTGTGGTTGACATTCCGGACACCAACATAGTGTTGGGAGTCCAGTGGCTCTACGCACTTGGCAGGGTCAACATTGATTGACAGAGACTGGAGATGGAGTTCCTGGACACGGATGGTAAACTAGTGAGGCTGAGAGGCATGTACTTGTACCCACCACAGACGGTTTCTGTGCACAGGATGGAGGTCGACTTGAGGCATGGGGATATAGAGTGGCTATCAAGTTAAGAGTCTTAGAGGCTGGTAGAGCAGCAAAGCCACCTCACTTTGATATACAAGCCATTCTTGATAGATACTCCACGATTTTTGGGGACATACCGCGAGGGCAACCACTTGACCGAGGATTTGAGCACACCATCGAGCTGGAGTAGGGGATTTGGGCTATGATCACTACTTTGTATAGGCACCCTAAGGCCTATCAGGATGAGATTGAGAGGGCCATACATGGGCTCCTAGCATTGGGGCATACCCAGCCGAGTTCGAGCCCTTTTGCTTCATCAGTTGTTCTAGTGAAGAAGGACGGTACACTGAGGATGTGTATCGATTACAGGGCTTTGAACAAGAAGATGATGAAGAACTGCTACCCCATCCCATGGATTGATGAGTTGAGGGGAGACAAGTTCTTCTCCAAGATAGATCTAAGGTCAAGGTACCATCAGATACGAATTAGTGACAAGGATATCCCTAAGACAATGTTCAAGTGCCACTATGGGCACTTTGAGTTTCTGGTGATGCCTTTTGGGCTAACTAATGCTCCCGCTACCTTCCAGTCATGCATGAACCATGTGTTTCGTGGGCAGCCAAGGAAGTATGTGCTGGTATTCTTTGGTGACACACTGATTTACAACCGAACATGGGAGGAGCACCTACAACATGTGGAGACAGTGCTTTGCATATTGGAGGAGCAACCGTTTTATGCGAAGCTGTCCAAATGCGAGTTTGGGCTGACAGAGATGCTCTACTTGAGGCACATTATTGGCACCGATGGAGTGAGGGTGCATGAGGAGAAAAGTTAGGGCCATCCAGGAATGGCCAGAGCCCAAAAATGTCACAGAGTTGAGGGGGTTTATGGGTATTTGCACCTACTACAAGAAATTTGTGAAGGGATTCTCACAAATGGTAGTGCCCCTCACATATTTGACAAAGAAGGGGGCCTTCACTTGGACCTCTACTGCGCAGGAGGCATTTGATCACCTCAAATAGGTGATGAGTAGTTGTCTGGTCCTGCACATCTAGATTTCACCAAGCCTTTCATTTTGGAGTGCGATGCATCTGATGTGGGCGTGGGGGCCATATTGATGCAGGAGGGGCATCCCATAGCCTTTGAGAGCTGGAAACTCATGCCCCGTGAGAGGATTTACCCCATTTATGACAAAGAGATGTTGGCCATGATGCATGCGCTAGCTAAGTTCAGACAATACTTGGTGGGGAACTGGTTCCGGGTTAGGACAAACCACAACAGCCTCTGGTTTTTCTTAGAGCAGAGACAACTTTAGGAGAGGTATCAGAAGTGGGTCAATAAGATCCAGGCTTACGACTTCGACATCGAGTATGTCAAGGGGAAGCATAATGTGGTGGCCGATGCCTTGTCGAGGAGGCCAATGTCCCTCTCACTGATGAGTATCGAGGCAGATTGGAAGGCCCAAATGTTGGTCGAATACTCAAAGGATCGATTTTCGTGTGAGGTTTTGGATGGGTAGGTGGCAGATGACAGGTACCGGGTCATGGATGAGGTGATTTATTACTGGGACCAGATCTATTTGACAGCCAACTCCCAATTGCGGGAGAAGATTTTGCGTGCAGCCCATGATTCTCCTCTATCCGGGCACCAGGGTTCACCAAGACTTATCGGACCATTAGAGAGAGGTTCTCATAGAAGCGCCTCAAGGAGGATGTTTAGAGACTTGTTCGGGAGTGCAAGGTTTTCTAGAGGAACAAAGGGGAGTTGACCCATCCGGGAGTGCGAGGTTTGCTAGAGGAACAAAGGGGAGTTGACCCATCTGGTAGGTTTGCTACAGCCGCTTCCCATCCCCAAAGGGAAATGGGAGAGTATTTTGATGGATTTCATTACCGGGTTGCCCATGGTGTAGGGCAAGTACTGTATTTTCGTAGTGGTGGATAGATTGATGAAGTACGCACACTTCTTCGCCATTTCAGCCCAGTACACGGCCTCTCAAGTGGCCGAGTTGTTTTTCAGGGAAATTTTCAGATTGCATGGTCTTCCCAGGACCATAGTCAGTGACCGGGATAACAGGTTCATGGGGGGATTTTGGCAGGAGCTATTTCGATTAGTGGGCACAGAACTCACTCCGAGCACGAGCTACCATTCATAGACAGATGGGCAGACCGAAATAGTCAACAAGTGGCTGCAGGGCTACTTGCGGAACTATGTCACAGGGTAGTAGAAGACTGGGTTGCGCTGGATGCACTTGGGGGGATACTGCTACAACACTACATTTCACATGTCTATCGGTATGACTCCTTTTTATGCTTTATATGGTTATAATGCATTGACTTTTGTTAATGTGATGTTTGGAGCTAGCAAGGCCCCCAGGGCCAAAGACTGGATCCAAGAGAGCCAAGACATTTTGCTCTCAAGGATAACCTAGTGACAACCCAGAACCAGCAGAAGATGTATGCAGATCGGGGTTGTGTGGAGAGGCAGTCCGATGTGGGGGACTTGGTTTACCTATGCCTTCAGCCTTGCAAACAGTCCACACTGAAGTAGAAGGGGGCCGAGAAGCTCAAACCCCGCTTCTATGGGCAGTACAGAGTCATCTGGAGAGTGGTAGAGGTAGCATATGAGTTGGAGCTACCGCAGGGTAGCCGGATACACAACATTTTCCATGTGTCTTGCTTGAAGAAGGCTTTGGGATAGCAGGTGACAATAACCACCGAGTTGCCTCCTATCGATGATGAGGGGCACTTGGTCCTCCAACCAGAGGCTATTATTGACACCAGGGAGAGGCATTTGCGGAGTAGGGTGGTGAAGGAATATTTGATCCAATGGAGGAATCTCCCAGATGAGGATGCCACTTGGGAAGGGGAGCAGATCCTCCAACACCCATCACTTCAGTTGCTTGAGGGCAAGCAACTTCTTGGCGGGGAGGACTGTAATTTCCTAATTAGCAGTTTTTCTAATTAGAATATTAATTTTTGATAATTTTTGATGTTTCTAATGTTAAGCAGAAATAAGGTGGGTCGGGGACCCACAATTAATAATTGAGGAAAAGCTACAGCCTACTCCTATAGTTCACAAGGAAAATTTGTGGCTTTAGTGGCATCCAAGTGGCCAACATTTGATTTGGAGGCAACTCCCTAGGTGGTAGCGTGGGAGAGGCACAATGGAGGCAACAGAGAGTGGTTGGATGATGGGACTGCACAGTCCTTGGTGGGCCCAAGGGGAATGTTGGGGGCTCAATTGACAAAAGAAAGTGAAGGCAGCTCATTTCCTCATTCATTCAACTTATATTTTGATTGTCTTCTTGACATATCATGCTTGTGTCGGGTGCCAAGTTTGTAGTGTTGTTTAGCACACAAGGTCTTCAGGCGGAGATCTCAACCTCTACCTCGGGGACTTCGAGTGCCTGCTCAGGAGAGGAGATTCACCATTTTGGAGGAGCGTTACACAGACAAACTTATAGGGAGAGCTTTACCAATTCAGGGACTGCGCAGAGGACGCAGTGACTGCGTAGTGGGGACGCAGTCCAGTTTGTGAGTTGTTTCGGGAGGTGAGGAAGAGCATTTGCAGCTGAGATTTGGTGGGGAAGCTAAGGGCTTCCTAACAGGAGTATTTCTCAACATCAGAGGTGTTATTTTAGTGATTTTTCGAGCAAAGGAGCCTCAGCCAGCTGCGCAATGGGTCAAGCCCAATAGGGGCAAATTTCTGAACTCAAGCATTCCACAATTCCTTCATGGGTTTTTGTGGTTTCCTTGAATAGAGTCCGATGTCCAAATCCCAGAATTTTCTTAGCATTGGAAGCAGCCCAACCAGCAGTCCGAAGTCAGCTAACAACAACAATTCTGGGCAGAGTAGCGCAGGTCCAGAGCTACGCAGGGCCAGTTGCTGAGGGTCATTTCAGCTTGGGTTGAGAAGTAATTCAGCCTGCCTTGAGTAGGCCGAGGTGCACCTATTCCAGCACCTCTTTTGTACTCAATTCCCGACATTAATAAAATGGTTGAGCTCATCTTTTGGCTTCAGTTTTTCATGTATTGATGGCGTTTTTTTATTTGTTGTAGTTTTTAGTCTATTGCTGATTGTATTACTGTCATTTTCCCTTTTGGGATATTACACTACGTCTTGCACATAGGAAGACACCAGAGTATCAGAGGGGATCGTCAACACGATAGGATGTGGATCGAGAGGATAGTGCACAAATAGATGATGAGGATGGACTAGATGAGTTGCAACATGGTTTGGTTGGAGTTCCGTTGGTTACTCAAGAGAGTGACTTTGACTCAGATAATGACATTCCCATTGATGGTCTTGATGACATCATGCAGCAGATGGATGTAGAGGACCAATCATTGAGATTGAGTCCTTGATGTTGATTTTATTTTTAGTGCTCATTATCCATTTTTACTTTTCAGTTTTAACTTTTGAGTTGTGACACTAGATATTGGTGACCTCAGACTGATTCTTGACTCTTCACTCTTAATTATTTTTGAATTTGAAACTTTGAGTTATATAAATTTAGTGTTCAAACTTCAGTATCTAATATATAGTATATAGTAATATACTAGTTTGTTTTGCTTTCAGTTTAGATTCTACAATGATGAATGATATGGATCAATGTATTTGAATATTTCTTTATTGATTTTTTTATGAATCTCATGGTATGGATGAATAATGAGTATGTCATATGAATGATGTATGTATCAAAATGAATGATGAGGATGGATCAATATATGTCATTATTTAATTCAATTATGAATTTAAATTTTATGTGTGGATCAAATTTCAATTTTCAATGTATTGGTATTGGTATTACTATTAGTCTATTTATTATTTATGCTTTCATTATTGAACAATGAATATGAACTTGAATTTCATATTTATAATTAAAAATTATATACCTCGACGTCCCCCCGCACCCTCGAAATTTCCCTAAAATTTGAGAGTATTCCCACACGTCTCCCCGCACCAGAGTCTTGGTGGAACATTGCTTGGAGGGCCCTATGACATGCATAGATTATTATTTGACCTTCTGAGAGGCTTATTATTTCATTTGTGAGCTAGTTTGGTGGGCTTGTCACCAAAAGTTAGTTTATTTGCACATTATTTTATTTTTAGGGGCTAATGTAGGCCCAGTAGGTAAATCGAACTCCTAATTGGTGTACAAATAGGAGTTAGATGGATTCATTTGTATTATCACTTGTATTGGGATCTCTCTCTCATTAGAGAACTGCACATTTTTCCTTGGACGATATTTTTGGATGATGGATGAATCTTGATATATGGATTGGGTTTTTTCTATCATGGAGCTTCTTATATTGCAAATGCGATGTTGGTTGGATATACTCTCTAACATTGTAAGTGCAAATTTAACGCTATTTTTTATTTCGCTGCATACATTGGAACTTCGCTATAATTAGGTCTAATTACTACATGTGTTTAATGTGGAATTATGTGTCTATTTAGCTTATTCTATGTATGGGCTATGTTGGATGAATGAAATGTCCTAGAGATCGTGTTATCTTGATAAGCCTGCACGATTTGTATGAAGTATAAATGCTTAAAAGTCACTTTTCTTCTCTTTCCTCTAACATTTGACGAAGTTGATTTTTGGAGCCTCCTTGAGCAAGAAACAAAATTCGTCTTCATCATCCTCCTTAACTTCATTTCCCAAGTGAAATCAGGCACTGGTCCCTCAAAGGGTGATCACTTTAACCCTATTTTTCACCTTTTTCCTTTTTTCCTAGGTCTAGCCTCATTAGGTCACCTAGGGCATCAATTTCTCTGGAAACGGACCACAAGAAAGCTTCGGTCTCCCAGGTACAACTGCGTTGGTGGATCCCCTAGCTCTCCTCCGAATTTGAAGCAAATCCGACAGTTGAATCTTGGGATATTCCAAGCCCTAGCTCCAGGATCAAGTTTTGCCATGGTGTTCCTAAGGCTAGTACCTAATAGGATCAATTTGACATCTTTGGGTGAAAATTCTTGTTTGATCCTTTCCCCTCACCTTGGCCAGGTTAAGAACATCATCGGTTGCCAAAATCCATCCCCTAACTCGGGCTGGGTCCACTTGGCCTCGTGTGGTTCCATTCATCACCAAAGATTATTTATCAAGGACTACTCGAGAATCCAAGTTTCAAAGGGATTTTAGGGATTGGGAAACTTCTTTACAAGCCATATTCCTCTCCCTCAACTCTTAAATCCTCATCCCCTCTCCCTATAAAACCAAGTCCCTTGCTTAAAGAGCAAGCAAGCTCTATCCTTCATTCTACCTTAGTGAAAGGGTCTAAGGGGTCACTTCCCTTATATTTGTTGATATATCCCTTATAAGTGGCTTCCTAAATCATCGGGTCTCCTCCCATCGGAAAGTTCGTAAAGCGCAGGGAGCCTTAGTTGTGGTGACAGTGGGCCAAGTCTCCATTGTTTCCCTTAACCTAACAGTTGCCCTCTTAGCAACCCCTTTTAGGTCCCCTGTTGGTTTGAGTGGTGATAGGGCCTTTACAACTTCTTCAAAAGTGCATGGTTCAACTTGAATAATGTTGTTCATGGCTACAACATATTCTTGGAACCGACAAGATTTCTTGCTTTCTCTGAAAGTTCATCTGGGGGCAACATGTTTATCAACATCTTGAAGAGTGTCATGAAGCTATAAAGGTCTTCGTTTAGGAGGAGGATCCAAAGGATCCATGGGCTCTATGGGTTCATTAGCAAGATCTGGTTCGACTTCAGGATCTTCTTATATTTCAAATACATCTTGACTATCAACATTACCAAGAGGAAGAGGAAAGTCTCTTGCTTTTGCAAGAGCTATATCTTCATTAAATGTTACATCCCTGCTAAATTCTATATTTCTTTGACCAACTATGTATATTTTGTAAGCTTTAAAATTCTCACAATAACCAACAAACGTACCTTTCTTACCTGAAGTTTCCAACTTATTCCTTTTCTCATTTGGGACATGGAAGTAAACATGACAACCAAATATCCCCAGGTGCCCAACTTCGGGCTTTTCGCTAGTGAAGACTTCTTCAAGAGTATTGTTGTTTAGGGCACAATGAGGAGATCTATTTTGGATATATATAGCTGTGTTCGCAGCTTCTTCCCATAAAAACTCTGACAATTTCTGATCATGCAACATAGCTTTGACCGCTTCCATGATAGTTCTATTCTTTCTCTTGACCACACCATTTTGTTCTTATATGGTACAATGGTCTCTTTTCTGATTCGAGCGTCTTTGCAGAAGTCAATGAAATCATTGGAAGTGAACTCTCCTCCATTGTCAGATCTAAAGATTTTGATTTGCTTTCAAGTTTGTTTTTCTACTATAGATTTGTAATCTTTGAACATGTTAAAAGCTTGAATTTTATTTTTTTAGAAAATAAATCCATGTTTTGCGAGAAAAATCATCCACAAAGATAATATAATACAAGTAACCAGCAAGAGAAGTTATAGGCATTGGTCCACAAATCAAAATGTACAAGATGCAAAGCCTGACTGGTTCTGCTTTTTCTTGAAGGGAATGGTCCTTTCACTTTTTTTCTGCTTGCGCACCCTTGGCAAACGCCATCATGATCAGATTTGATTTCTGACATTCTGGAAACCATCTTTCTCACATAAGGTAATGCTTTGTAGTGTAAGTGACTGAACCTTTGGTGCCAAAGTTCACTTTGAAGATTGATGTCATAGATTAGTGCATGAATAGGTCTTCCATTGATTTTGTATAGACCTTCACATCTAGATCCCAGAGTGAGGGCATCTTTCATGTTGGATTTCGATGGCCAAGTGGGAACTTTACCATTTATGAAAGAAACTTTCATTCCTTTATCTTCTAAAGCTGATATGGACACAAGATTCTTCTTTAAACCATGTACATATAAAACTTCTTGAAGAGGCAAAGTTTTACCTTGATCCAGATGTAAAGAAATGAAACCAGATCCCTTTTTGGGATATGTAGAGTTATCTCCTAGAATGATCTTCAAATTTGTCTCCCTCTCAACTGGATTGGAGAGTACTTCGTTGTAACCAGTAAAGTGCCTTGAAGTACCACTATCAACCAACTAGCTATCACAAGAATCTGCAGGAGATCAACTAGAAAGAGAAGAAACAAGGAAGCACTCTAATTGAGTCTCAACTGCATTATTATCATACCTTTGGTTCCTTAAGGAACGATAGTTTCCTTTGCGAGAAGAAGGAGCTTCTCTTTTTCTTCTATAATCAGATTTGTTGGAACGATTGTTGAAGTTGGATTTTGATGCTCTTTTGTTTTCTGAACAGTCACAAGCATAGTGGCCATGCTTGCAATAGTTGTAGCATTGTACTTTTGATAAGTCTCTGGTCCATTGAGAGGAGCTGTTGGGAGCATGCTTTCTCGAATAGTGCATTCCTCTTCTTCCTTTCTTGTTCTTGCCTTGTACAACAATGGCAGTAGGTTCTCCCTCCTCATGCTTGGGAATTCTCCCTCTGGAAATCATTCTGGCTTCTTGACCACACTTTCCCAGAAGCTTATCAAATGTGGGAAACTTATCATTGTTGTTGATGGTAGTAATAAAAGTATCTCAAGAAGAAGGAAGACCTCCAAGCGTAATCAACACTAGTTCTTTGTCAAGAACAATTTCGCTAGAAGTTGACAATTGATCTTTGATTTTTGATATTATCATGAAGTATGCTTGAATGGTCTCTCCTTTGTTCATTTTAATATCTTTAAGTTGATTCTTCACGGCAAGAATTTGACTCAAGTTGTTCACTTGATACATTTTAATTAGCTTGTCATACATTTCTTTGGATTTCTTCAGTTTGACAACAAAAGTGATGAGGTGGTCTCCTAGAAAGTTGAGGATAATCTTTTTAGCCTTGACTTCTCATTTCTTGAATCTGACTTTGATAGCAACATTGAAGTTTTCAGCTAATTCTGCTGTCTCTCCCTCAATATATTCAAGAACATCATGTTCTTCAAGAGTAATATCCAACCTGGCCTTCCAAGGGAAGAAGTTTGAAGCATCAACCAACTTCTCTTCATTCTTAAAGTAAAAGGAAGACATCTTGATCTGCTCAAAATTTCAGCAGTAAATAGAGAGGGACAACGAGAGATATATTAGCAAAAAATGGATTACAAAAAGGTGCTTCAAGTAGAGTGGACAACAAGCAAAAAATGAGCTTTAAATGGAGTGGACAAAAAATACAAAACGAGTTGTCAGTGGAGTGGACAACAAACATAAAAATGAGCTATAAGTGGAGTAGAAAACAAGCATAAAATGAACTGTAAGTGGAGTGGACAACAAGCAGAAAAATGAGTTGTAAGTGGAGTGGACAACAAGCAAAAAATGAGTGTAAGTGGAGTGGACAACAGGCAAAAAATGAGCTGTAAGTGGAGTGGACAACAAAAGATTTTCCATCAGAAAATGGGCTGGAGCAGCACTGGTCTTCTTGAGCTTGTCTTTACCAAGGCTCTGATACCATGTTGAAATTCTGATGTTCTATGTTGTTATAATCACTTAAATCTAGAATTTCTTTATGCTGCAATATAAGTTAAGTAATTGTAGATAGAAAATAAACCATATAAACCATATGCACAATAGAAGACAACCAAGAACTCAATGAGACACAAAGAAGTTAGGTCAATGACCAGGGGAAAACCCAACCAGATTCTTCTTCTATTAGAAATCAATTGTTCAACAGAGATACAAAGTACAATGAGAGAATGAAGAAGTTCACCCAAATCTGAAGAAGATCTATGATAGTAGTAGCTGACGCAAACACTGAATCACTTTGACTCTCCAAGATCTACTCTTGCTCTTCAAGTCTTTCTCTCTCTCTCTCTCTCAATCCTCGTCTAGCCTCTCAAACTCTCTCTCTCTTAAGTTCAAATTCTCCTTTCACATGCACAAGTAAGTGTATCAAGTGAGGATGAGAGGCACAAATATATAGGAAGACAAGGAGGTTGAATTCATGAGGGAGTAACTCCTATGCCTTGAAGAGGAGTTACTCATGCCAAAATTGAAGAGTAACTTATGTCATAAAGGAGGTACATTTTGCTTTGTAACTCATGCCATCAAGAGGGAGTACTCATGCTTTGAAGAACTTACACCATAAAAAGAGAGAGGTACACATGCCTTGAAGAGAGTGTAACTTATGCATTGAAGAGGTGTAAGAGGAATCTTATGAAAAGTCATAAATGCGTTTAAGAGATGTGTAATAGGTGCTTAAGAGCATTCAAGAGAGAGGAACAAATTCATTAAGAGAGAGAGAGTAACATATGCATTAATTGAGGGGAGTTACATATGACATGATTGAGTCCCATGATTGAGAGACTTGAATTTCTTTTTAATAATATATAATAATATCATAAAGAGGATAATATTAATAATAATAATATTGATGGTTAAGTTAAAAATTAAACAATTGAGATTGATTAAGAACAAGTTAAGTGATTTTCTATCATATATATATATGATTATGAATTGATGGAAGGTGATTTTCTCTCTATGGAAAGTCATGGTTGCAAAGATAGACATGACTTTCTATTTTTAGAGTCACTCTAGAAAGGTCAGAAATGAAATTTTATTCAAGGAAGTTCATCCCATAGCTGCCAATTCTCAACAAACCTTTCAATTAATAGGTGTTGGTTTAAGTAAGTGGCAATGGAGGAGAGACTTTATGGACAAGTGCCATGGTCAGGGGACCAACTAGTGGGAGTCCACATCCTGATTGTATAGATGTAATACATGGAGCAATCGTGGATGCATGAATTACCCTACTCGGCTTGCTTTTTCCACCCCTCTAGTGCACCGTTTACTTCTTTTTGTTAATGCTTTGTATTTTGGTGCATAGCTCAAAGATCAAAGTTTGTGCTTTATGATGTAGCATTTAATTTACCTTTTAAGATGAGGTAGTTTATCGTTCATCAGGGTTGGGACATGCAAGGGTCCCTTTTGATGAAATGGAGCATCAAGTGCTCAGGAATTGGGTGATGGCTGATGAGGAGTGTAGAGCTCATGTTAGGCTTTAGCCCACACAATAGCTTATGCCCCAACTTTCTTTTGCATTTTGACTTTTCTTTTTCTTTCATTGTGGCCATTTTATGCTTTAGCCTTTTTCATTCTTTTAGCCACGTCAACCTCGAGGGCAATGTTTTCCGATCCTACTCAAGGATGTGAATTAGAGGGTGCCAAATCCCAATGAATCGATGACAATTAAGCCCAAAGAATGGAGGTGGTATCAAGGGATAATAATGTGATATGGAAAATGTCAAGTATGGTAAAGAGAGAATGAACCTGCCATTTCAATTCAGGTCTTCCAAGTATTGCCCCTCCTATAACCTTAGGGTCTTAGGGGAGGTCCCACTGGACTAGGGCTAAAGATTAGCCTCCCATTGGTAAGGTGAGAGAACAAGTTTACACTGTACGTTCAAGATTGGTCAATCATCCAGATCACCCCTTTATCCATACTAAATGCTCAAAACATTAAGTAATCGCAATTATTTCGATTTGACCTTCTTTGATCTGTGCTGCTGATAGCTGACTATCATTATGTTGCCAATCTCATGATCCTGTCTCTTGTGTGCTTCGTCCTTGCAACCAGCTTTTGCTGTAGTTTACAATGCACACTAGCTTACTCTGAAAGAGTGATAGAATGCCTGGCAAACTGATGCCTGGCACACTGACAACTATGAGTTCGAGTGATGCCTCGTACTTAAGGTGTGCCATATTTTCCTGCAAACTATTCCTTCTAGCGGTTCAGTTCCAAAAGAACCATGCTTCTGACCTTCCTATCGGTACTGGTGTTAAGTCTGTTAGAGTGATCCCTTTGGAACATGTGACTGCCCAGGAGAGCCTATCTTGGCTTGGATCCTATGACAACTCCCAGTTTATACATCACCATGGAAACTATTTATGCAGTTAATATATATTGGATAAGGTGTGCACAGTAGATAGCAAACAATTATGTGCATTATCATGGTAACTTCACAAATAGGTGTGATATAAGAGTCCACGTACATGCCTTCCATACCCCATTTGGTCTAGCAAGGTATCTGTAATGGCTGTCACTTTGAAGTTTATAAGGTTCTCTTGGCTGGAGCAAACTGGAACGTTCTTTGTTTGTTTTCATCACTAAACATGAAAACCCCCGACTGTAAATCTCTCCTAGAGGTGCATGTAATTCATTTAATGTGCATACTTTTCAGTATTGTTTTTGTGGGATGCAGATTATAATTGGTATCAATCTTTGAAATAATTTTTTTTAATGTTTTAATCTAACTGAAGTTGTTGGAATAGAACAGGAATTACTGATCTTGTTTTAGCAACTGATTAAGACTTAATCCTTGATAAATATGTTTTGTTTTGTGACATTACTGTTGGTGATCTCAGTGCAACATAGCTCCATAGAATCAGTTCCAGAGCTTGAAAGGGCCATGTATATAACAGTTGATGGAACTCCTTGCGTGAGGCTTTTGAATCTTTCGGGTGAAATTGGATGCGCAAGTAAGTTTTGTTCTCTTTACCTATGTTTTATTTGTAATTTTTAATTAGTAGGACATTTACATTAATCAGAAGGATTGTATAATGTCCCAAAATAATCTGGATGTTCGAAGCTTTTGGTGGGTTTGTAATATGTATGAATTTTCTAGAATATAAGAGCTACTCAATTTGGTTTCTTTTCAGGTAAGTACATCGTTTACACTTTATGAGACATTAAAGAAAGAAAATTCAGAATCAGTTCATTTTCCCTTAAATGCTGCATCATGATACCTTTTGGCTTGCTGTCCATCACTTTCTTCTGAAATGTCAGTTGTCAACTATGCTGCTAGGTTACTGTGATGCCTTACTTACTCTGTAACCATGATCACACACACACATATGCAGATTCTTGAATTGTTATTTTGTGTATTGCTTGAACCATTTTTTTTTGACAAATCGAGCTACTTTCTTGTACACAGATCCAGGTCGTGTAAAAGTTACTGCTCCAATAAAGCGACTTGAAAATGCTGAGGAACATCTGGATCAACCTTTAGCCCTTCTTTTGCCTGCACATGAAATGGAAGCTGTTTTCAACAGGCAGGCTTGGACCTTTGGTTGTAGTCATTTATTTAATCCTGGTTTTCTTTTGAGGAGAATCATACCATACATATCAGAAGATATATTGTTTGTTGACAATACAAACACTTTGAGAAGGATATACTGTTTCCCTACTTCCTCTTTCCACAGCTTTGATCATTCTTATTAGTCTAGATCTCAAATAGTAGATAAAATTAACTTCTAGCTGTTATGGGACAACCTGGGTTGCATTGCAATATGTGATTTATCTTACCTTTTAGTTGCAGGGTGGGCATTAGTTTGTGGTGCTATTCAGTCACTACTAGAAATCAAACAGATGTGTGCAAAAAAAATCAATTTGGAAAACTCTGAAATGGAGTTACATTTTAAGTTTTAATGAATCTCTATTAATAAATATTCATTTTTTACAATTTTGTTATGTTTTAGGATATTAAATGAACCTGGGTTTGCTCAGCAAGTAGCAGGTTTATTTATTGAGTATGGTATTGGGAATCAGAATCATGCATCAGGTATTTAAGATGGAAATCCTTTCCTGATTTACTTTTTTACATCCTCCTAATTTTTTAGAAATAGAGGAATAACCTGTTATGAGTATTTTTAATAACCCAACGTTTCGGACTTCCTAAGTGAGTCCATCATCAGGGGTAAACGCTTATACTTCTTTGAGAATTTTGAGGATTAGGGCCAAGGAATGAATTTATAAATAGTAAATTTTATGAAAAGTTAATTGTTAATAGGGAGGTCGGTTGGATGAAAGAGTATGTAAATTTAACTATTTATATGATTATTTTATTTATTTTATTTTTAAATTATTTATTTACTTTAAAAATATTTTTTATTATTATTGATTTGTTTATAAATTTTTGTCTTATTATATTATATTATATTATATTATATTTATTTATTTATTATTATTATTATTATTATTTTATTTATTTATTTTTTTTATTTTTTATTTTTTATTTATTTATTTTTTTTCTTTTATTTATTTTTAATTTTTTTAATTTTTTTAATTAATTAATTAATTAATTAATTAATTATTTTTTTTGTTATTATTATTATTATTATTATTATTATTATTTTTAATTAATTATTTATTTTTTAATTATAATTATTATTATTTATTTATTTTTTAATTTTTTAATTTTTTAATTTTTAATTTTTAATTTTTTAATTTTTTTTTTAATTAATTAATTAATTAATTTATTTTTTTAATTATCTTCTTCTTTCTTTTCTTTTCTTTTCTTTTTTTTTTTTTTTTTTTTTTATATAAGAGGTAAGATTTTAAGGAAGGTGGAAGAATTAAGATGATATATTAAATTAAGGATTTATTATTATTAGGTTTGATGTTTATGGTCCTCCTAATTCTTTGGAACACTCTTTGTGACTTGATTATGGCAAAATTCTGTGTTTTGCAGGGTTTTCTCCTGATAAGACGTTTCCACAGGCTGAATTTGCCCCTTATGAGAACAAGACCTATTTATGGAATCCCGTTGTAAGTTCTGGCTCCTTCAATGATGTTGTGAATGTATGTAAAAGCTTTAACTTAAAGATCGAGAAGAAATGAACTTTTAGAGGATATATTGGTTTTAAAACGAGGTTCCTGCTTCAGTTCAGACCATTGAGAAGGAGCATTTATTATTCAATAGAAATTTAAATGAACACTAGCGCAGAAGCTTACATCTATCTTTTATTGTAGGGAGGTGGCATTCTGCAACATAGCTACAACTTTCCTGTCTTTATGCTGTCTCAAGATAGTACTGCAGTTTTGCAAGAGGTAGCTTGTTAACTTTTTTTGACTTGCTATTTTACTATGCGTGTGGTCATAAGAATTCTTTGCTTGTTTATGCACATCTTTCTCTTAAATGTTTGTTATTTAAAATCAAATACAAGAAGCTGTTGTGAACTTTGTGAAATTGAATTTAAATATGCTTATTTTGTAGTCAGAAAACATAATTTGATAATCTTACTTCGTCAGAAATTAGAATTGAGTAACATTGTTGAGTTTTATGATTTTCTATCTAAAGCAGCTGAAACAACGTGTTATTAGTTCCATGTATACATTTTTAAAATTTAAATTTCTTTAGGTAGGATGGTGAGAAAGGAGAAATAAATCCATAGAATAGGAAGCTTGATTTTAACCTATGTTGCAGTGAGTTTCCAGGACATGGGGACAAAAGGATGGGAGACAAGCTTCAATGAAGATTGTTGGTTACCCCTAAATTTCAAGTGGGCGGGGCAAAGGGAATGGCAAAAAGATTAGCATGAGCTCTACCCCTTGATTAGCCATCACCCGATTTTTGAGCACTTGATTCTCCATCTCATCATAAGGAACTTTTGCATGTCCCAACCCCGATGAGCTAGAAACTGTCTCATCGTAAGGGATAAAGCAAATGCTATGCCATAAAGAGTGTAGTTTCCTAGGGTAATTTTACCCTTAGGATTTCTATTATGACTAGGGTTTCTTCAATATTTGTCAAAAGATTAAACAATAACAACGCACATACATTCATTCCTTTAACAATAGACACTATTAAGTAGCATAAGGATTCCCCACAACAATAAATAATTCCAACCATAATATGATTCATTAACTGCACAATAAGTTAGGGCTAAGTGCCCTGTTGACCACTCTATGTCTACTACCCTATAGCAGTACACCTTTTTTCGCAAAAAGCATTTCATTAGATTCCAGTGTTTAGGTCATCCAAGATTCATCATTAGTCGATAGTTTGTCAAAGTTGTAAACCCATTATGCATGTTTATAATGTAAATGATCTAATAAGACCATAATGTATGTAACAACCTAGGTACGCCTATTATTTTGATGACGATTTTTATTCTAGGAGGTATCTCGTCTCACTGATTCATCTGTGTTTCTAGACATAAATGTTCGACAAAGTTTTTCCCTCTAGCCTCACCCCAAAGCTAGTGTGGATTTTGTCATCAAGATCTTAGGTGAGTCCCATTGTTTTTTATTGAGTCTTTGTAAAATTGATTTGGGTATAATCCTAGCCAATTGGCTTGATTATTTTATTTCAAATCACTTGGTCTACTAGATCATATTTGAGTCATAGAATTGGACAAATAATTGAGGGTCTATAACGAATGAGTGTTCCTCCTTCATGGGTTAAATGTAGTTATCTTATATAAATAATATTTTAGCCATAGTGCTAAAATATTAGAGGCTTGGAAAAAAATATTAATCCCTTCATGTGTCAATTAACTGAATTTTCTGGCAAAAATAAATTAAAAGTCCTAAGCTAGAAATTTGATTAATTAGAGTCAAAATTAAGTCTTAAGAAAAATAAATTCTCCAAAATAAAAAAAATTCGTGGGTTTTAGAGAAATTAATTTTTGGATGTCCTCCCCCACCAAGCAATGTTACTAGACTTGGAATCGGCAATAAATCGTCAAGGTAAAAGAACGAAGAGTTTTAATTGGATTAGGAAAAAATCGGTGAATTGAATAAATAAATATATACACATATTTAAAATAAAAATAAAAATAAATTTCATTGATATTCAATAAAGCCATGTCCAAACAATGCATAATATCAATAGATGTCCAAAATACCATGAATGAATATGTATCTCATATATGTTATGAGTTCAAACCATAGTTTTAAAAAACGGCTGGACCGGTTCGTAATCGGCTGAGTTGACCGAGCCAGACCCTCGGCCGGTCCGACTCGGTGGAAAAACCGGTCTGGAGGCGGGTTTGTGAATGAGCCGATCGAGTTGTACACCGACTCGGTTGTCTTGGCCGAGCCCGAGCTAAACCGACCGAGCCACTTCAAGCCGGCCGCGGGTCTCTCTAAAGGTAAAAAATGGACTTGAAATGTTTGTTTTTGTTGCTGTTAGGGTCTAACCCCTCCCCATCCTATTTAAGCTACCCAACCCCTCTCATTTCCTCACATCTATCTCATTGAATTTGAGTGAGCATTTGTGAGGAATTTGTGAAGAGTTGTGGAGTTGGTTTTAGAGTAGCTTTGAGGAGTCTTTTGGGCAAGCTTTGGAGCAACATTGAGGAGTTGGTTTGTTGGAGCTGCATTGAGGAGGTTAGAGCCTAGAGGTATCTTTTTTCTCTTCTAAAATCTGCCTTTGCTTGTTTTATTTATTTTTTGCAAATTTGAAAATGGTAAATATAGTTTTTGGTGAAAGAAATGAACATCGAATGCATAGTCTTTTTTTGTTTTTATTTTCAGATTTAAACCTTTTCTTTCCAAGTCAAAAACTCAGTCCAAAATGGCACCTAGAATGAAAGATGCTGCTTGGGCATATGCTGAAATGATTGATGATCAAATGCATTGCAAATTTTCTAAGAGAAAAATTAAGGGGGTGGAGGGGGCATTCATAGACTGAAACTACATTTGGTTGGTCTTAGAGGCCAAATTACTCCATGTGAAGTAGAAAACATTGGGGAAATTAAGAAGGAGTTGAAAGAGCAATTTCAAAAGTTTGAGAAAGACAAAGCTAGGCAAAAAGAAATAGAGGTTGAAATTGGGAGGAAGAGATATACAAGACATGGTGGCTGCCAACCCGACTTTTGATTATGAGGGTTCTTCATCTATTCCTTGCACTAATGCATCAGACCCCTTTCGCTATGTTCCTCCCTCTATGGAGTTTATTTCTGAAAAGGGTAAGGGTGCAATGAGAAATAGGAGTACTATCAAAAGTTTTTTCATACCCTCTTCTCTCTCTGATAGTGCACATGGTCCTAGCCCTACAAGTAGAGGTCAAGTGCAACCCACTTTAGATCAACTTTATAAAAAAGAATTGAGAGATGCTGCTTGTGATTACATTGCTAGATGGTGGTATGATGCTGATATTCCCTTCAATGCTACTCGTTCACCATATTATGAACCTATGTTTGATGCCATATATGCTGCTGGAAAGGGCTTCAAAGGCCTTACTATGCATGAGTTAAGAGGATATCTTTTGCAAAAAGAGATTGTGTCCATTGATGATTATTTGAAAGATTTCAAAAACTCATGGGCACATATAGGATGTACCTTCATGTCAGATGGATGGACTGATCAGAGGAACTGTACCATCATAAACTTTCTTGTCTTTTGCCCACGGGGAACCATGTTTCTAAAATCAGTTGATGCATCTGATAGGGTGAAAGATGGACACTTGTTGTTTCAACTTTTGGATGAGGTTGTTGAAGAGGTGGGGGTGGCAAATGTTGTTCAAATCATCATAGATAATGCCTCTAACTATGTTCTTGCTGGTAAATTGTTAGAGGAAAAACACCCAACCATTTTTTGGACCCCATGTGCTGCACATTGCATAGACCTCATGCTTGAGGATATTGGCAAAATAGATTGGATCAGGAACACTATAAAGCATGCCAAAAGCATCACAAAATATATTTACAATCACTCATGGATTTTGAATTTGATGAGGAAACACATAGGGGGAAAGGCAATTATTAGGCCTGCCATCACTAGATTTGCAACACATTTTTTGACATTGCAATCTATGCTTGCCCAACATAGAAACTTGCAAAAGTTGTTTTCTAATGATGAATGGAATGAATGTCAGTGGGCTCGAAAACAGGATGGCAAAGATGTGAAAAAGAAAGTTAAATGAAGAAATATTTTGGAAAAAGGCAGCAGAGATTGTGAAACTTGCTGAGCCACTGGTTAAGGTGTAGCGGTTGGTGGATGGGGAAAGATTGGCTATGGGCTTCATTTATGAGGCTATGGATCAAGCAAAGGAGCAAATAAGGGCAACATATAAGGACATAGTGGGTAAGTATGTTGAACTCTTAGTTAAACTGAGAGGGGGGGGGGTGAATCAGTTTAACACATTCATGGACCTTTAAAACTTTTCCTTTAAAACTTATTTTACTTTATTAACACCTTCATTTCATGATCAACATAATGTGTGAGCAATCTTTATTTATGAGTAGCAATTAATAAGCAGATTAGATAATGTACCAGTAGTCTTAATATGTTAGCAGCAAGTATTAGCAGAATAGATATATCATATCAACACATAGACATCATGCACATAGACACCAGATATATGTGGAAACCCATAAAGGGAGAAAACCACATCTTATTATTGTTGTGATGCAAAGGCAAGCTCCAACTCCCTCTCACCACTGATTTTCTGTAGGCACCAACCTATAGGAGGCTCCAACCTCAATTCCGCAAGCTACAACTTGCAAGGAAGCTCCAACTCCCGTCAATTTTCTGCAGGCACCAACCTACAGGAGGCTCCAACCTCAGTCAGCTACAACTGACATCTATCAAGCTACAACTTGATAGGGAAGCTCTAACTTCCTTACTCTTTCAAAAGAAAAACACTTGCTGATTTACCTTGGATATCGGCTCTGTTCTGTACCTTCTTTGCTGTTCATCAACTCTTATATCAGACCTGCATCATCTCTATTCAGCTCCTTCTTCTTCTTTGCTCAGCTCCTCTTTATTCACATTCTTCTTGCAACTTGCTTATTCTCTTCAACTCTCTTTAATTCTGCTGCACACTCTCTTCTTCTCTCATTTTTTTCATCAACCACATCTCCCCTTGGGTATTATCCTATTTTATACAAACTAGCTTCATGGCCGTTTGTATTCTACTTGGAATTCGAAATGGACAGTCATGTCTCTTTGCCTTCTGCCTTCTCAATCCTTTTATCTGCTTATTCAGAAAATATAACTGTAGGTATCAATTTAACATTACAGTGGGAATTTGTTCTCTCTCGGAGACTTTCCAATGCATCACAACAATATAAATTTAAATAAAACATTTACATTCAAATTTAAATGAGAACTCCAGCTCACTCGTTTTGTCTCTTGGCTTGCTGCGCATTTGTCTTTTCTCTGACTGTGTCTTTGTCTTTTCTGTGACTGTGTTTTATCACTTTTCAGCTCTGTTTGCTCTTCTGTCCTCTGCTGTGGTGTAACTGCTGCATACGTGTAACTGTGCTTTTTATATCAGTGCATTTTATATAAATATATGTAACTGTTGACTGTAATTCAACCCTTTACACACAACAAGTGTCTTGTTGATGTGGAAGTTCCGCAAGTGGAACGAACATAGATCACAGTCGTTGTATATTAATAATCGCCCTCCCATTAAGCCGAGGCTCGAGGGTTCACAGCCCATGTGGCATATTTTAATACAACTGCAACCGTGTTTTATATATCTAACAACAATCCTTTTATATATAAACAATCGCCCTCCACCTTAAGCCTTTGGTCTTATATTAAACTCCAATAAGTCGAATCATAACCACTAATATATGAAAGGGTCGGGCCCCACATCTCCGTCGGCGGGTCGGTGGTGTCAAACGAAAACTTGCGATTGCGATTGATCAAATGGACGCGATGACCACATAAAACATGTCTCATAGCGCAATCGGGTCCGGACTTTGAGCAAATGCAATCGGGGCGCATAATAGAAAAGTTCCGATTGCGATCAGAACACGGATGCGATTTGCAAATATTAACTCCCGCATATAACAGGATCGGGTCCGCCACTTCAATCGCAGCATATTACAAAAGTCGTGCGATCAATCGGAAAGTTCCGATTGTGATTAAGATCCCGGACGCGATTGAATCGATTAACTCCATCGTATAACGCCATCGGGTCCGCCACTTGATCGGAGCATATTACAAAGGACTTGCGATCAATCGGAAAGTTTCGATTGCGATTAAGATCCCGGACGCGATTGAACCGATTAATCTCCATCGTATAACACCATCGGGTCCGCCACTTGATCGGAGCATATTACAAAGGACTTGCGATCAATCGGAAAGTTCCGATTGCGATTAAGATCCCGGACGCGATTGAACCGATTAATCTCCATTGTATAACGCCATCGGGTCCGCCACTTGATCGGAGCATATTACAAAACTCCGCCGATTGAGCCTTTTCTCCGATTGCGATTGGGTGAGGGGTCCCACCTTATAAGCCATTTCGTTTTGATAGAACCTTTGATTATATAGATATAAAGCGCTCAGCTTGTATATAACTGATATATATGTTTATATATATATATATTTTGCCGCTGGAGTGAAGCGATTCCCGAAATTATGTTTGTATAAGTTATATGTATAATGCCGGTTGGAGAGTGTGATTCCCGGAATTTTATAACAGCTCTCTGCCTCTGTCTCTGACTCTGTCTCTGCCTTTGTTGCGCTGGTTGGAGAGTGCGATTCCTGGAATTTTATAACGACTCTCTGCCTCTATCTCTGCCTCTGTCTCTGTCGCTTTGCCTCTGTCGCTTTGCCTCTGTCTCTATCTTCCGATAACAGTTCTTCACTGTGCTTCTATGATTGTTACATTTTGACATTCTTCTTGCTGCCTCTATTGCTTTCACTGTGCTTCTTTTGCCTTCCTCTGCTTCAGCGCTGCCTCCTTTGCCCGAGTGCTGCCTCCTTTGCCATCAATGACAATATTTCCAACAAAGTATGGGCCCATTTGGGCAATCATTGATCAAAGATGGAACAATCAACTCCATCGCCCTATAGATGTAGCTGGGTATTTTCTGAACCCAAGGTATCATTATAAAGCTCAGGAAGCAAGAGCTTTGACTGGGGAGGTTAGAGATGGATTGATTGACTGCATTGATCGCATGATCCCCACAGAGAGTGGCCAGTTGCAGATACACAATCATATCACTGTGTTTAGCCAAGGCATAGGTACCTTTAGCAAGAACCTTGCAAGGATTGCAAGGGAATCAGATGAGCCAGGTAAACAAAGAATTTCAATTTTCAAATTCATATTTTATTATTTTGTATAATTGTTTATAATTTCATTTTCAAAGTTGGATATAATTTGTTGAGCTAATTGAAACTCATTTTTTTGCAGCACAATGGTGGGAGGCATTTGGTAGCCATTGTCCTGAATTGCAGAGGTTTGCAATCCACATTTTGAGTCAAACTTGCAGTGCTTCTGGGTGTGAGCGCAATTGGTCTGTCTTTGAGAGGATTCACACAAAGAAAAGAAACAGTTTGGAGCAAAAACAGTGAAATGATCTAGTGTATGTCCAATACAATCTCCGATTAAGACGCAACCAATTGCTGAACAAAATACTTGATTCAAATCCCATTGTGTTGGAGGATATTGATCCAACATCAGATTGGGTAGTGGATTCTTTTCCACCAGAGTTTGACTCTGATGAGGATATTGGTGTGGGGATGGACTTCGATACATAGGTAGAGCCTCTGCTCAATGGAGATCCACTAGTAGCAGGCCCAGTCCCAAGCCCTCCAGTTGCAGACGTAGGCACTTCCTCTAGTCAGCCACGACGGGGGCACATAACTCGTCTATCTCAAGGTGGTAGGGCTACAATTCTAGTTGAGGATTTTGATTCAGAGGAGGAGCGAGCAGTTTCCCCCTTTGGTTCAGAGTTCGAGAAAGAGGACATTGGCTTGTCAGATGTCTAGCAATAGTGATTTTTCATGTTTTGTTGTGGAGGCCATTTGGAACCTCCTTGTTTATGTTTTTTGTTTTGATCTCTATATCATCATAATGTATTGGACAGTGCACTGGGTGCAATTTTGATATAATGGATATATTCATGAGCCTACTTTGCTCATATGTTGTCTTTTGTCTATATTGTAATGCTTTGTGTTTGGAAACATGAATGAAAATCTTTAAAATTATGTTTTTTTACAAAAAAACTAATATTTAATGTATTTTTTACAAAAACCGAATCATTGAAACTGAGCCAGTAGAGTAGAGTCGGAGTCGGAGCCGACCCTCGGCCGTTTCGGAACCCGAGTCCGATTTTTAAAACACTGGTTCAATCATGATCCAAAGTACTGAGTCTTGACTCCTAACCAGTGACTATATAGAACTAGAAGCATCTGCTTCTAAAAGTTTATAAAATACTGCATACTAATCAGTAAAAAAACAGTAACTGAATCTCTTGATTGCTGCTAAAATGATACAATAATGGTTTGCTATTGAAATCTCTAACAGGCACATGCTGAAGCTAACGTTGGAGCACACTGCACAGTACGCCTCTATTATGCAGAGTAAACTCAACATGAAACCATACCTCTATTACCTTCTCAGCATATGAGTTGCCAGGCCTGAGTAGTGAGAAGTGAGTTACAGACCAACATTTATTTTTTAACCTGACTAAACCTCACAGTGAACAATGCGACAACCCTAAAAGTTAAAACCCGCACTCGCCGATTTGAGGGTTGAAAATCACCTCAGTCGCCTAAATCAAAATTAATCGGTGAGTTGCGAGTCAAACTCGCGTTGACCATGAGTCAAACTCGGTCAACGTGAGTTTGACTTGCCCAGATTTGAATCGGATCGTTTGAGAGAACATCAGAGTTTGACTTGTGATTAATCGTGAGTAATTGGAGATTCATGTTTCACTATTCCCTTGAAAATTTCAAGAAATTTTGGACCCTTGGGCCTCGGTGGTTAAGTCAAAGTCAATTTTTTGAGGAAATTAACTCAAAATAATTAACTTTGAGCTAATTAAAAAGGAATTAAAAGAGAAATTTGAAAATTCCTCAAAAAATAGATGTTTCGACTGTGGTGATTAAAAGAGAATTAAATCTTTATCAATAGTGGAAATTACTTTGACGGGGATCAAGCCAACTAGCCGTTTGGAGAATTTATCTATAAATTAGAGGTCATTTGTCACTCAAAGGATCTATGATGGGGATCAAGCCAAGTAGCTGTTTGGAGAATTTATCTACAAATTAAAGGTCATTTGTCACTCAAAGGATTTGATATTTGAGTCGTGCACTTGCTTTTGAAGCTCTCCTGTAACTTTTTTGGAATAATAATAACACAAAGTCTTTAGGGTTTTCATGGATGATGGTGTTCCTCTTCTACATCTTATGGTAATATTGCTCTTAATGTTCTGCTGAATATTATTTTTTATAAGTTACTGATTATTAGCCTTCGTGGAATAACTTATTGCACAAGTATCTTGCATAGGTTATTGGATTTAAAATAACATTTTAATTTAATTGAAGTAACATGTATCTCTAATTCTTAAAGATTTCATTGTTATTTTATATCTCTATTGATCTGACGATTTGATATTGAGTGTGCAAAATTCATTTGTATTTGAGGACTATGGCGTGAGGGAAAGTCCTCGGTTGGACCAGCCAACTCCCAAGGCATAAGATTTGAAGAGCCTTCCTGATTGAAGCCCCAAGATTAATCTAACGAAATTTCTCTTATAGGGTTTCTGGGCTAGTGCCTCATCTTAAAAAATTATCTATCTTTTATAAATTGTGTTCATAAGATAGATCTGGCTGGGAAGAGCCTGATTCTACAAATCTGGGAGTGGAGTTGGACTCATACTCCTCAGATCTGGGAGTGGAGTTGGACCATACTCCTTAGAACTTATAGATTTGTATTTTAATTGTATAGATCTGAAACAAAGTTTTAAAATTTCCAATTTTTGGGTTTGGGGTTTCATTTATAAAATATTTGTATAAATATTGGGTCTTGGCTATTTTGTTTTTCATTTGTGCTGGTATAGATCTGAGCTTATTCAAGGAGATTTTTGGAATTTGAGACAGATCTAGGCCCTGGAGGGCAAGATCCAGTCTCAAATCTTTGTTTGCAGGGATAAATAACAGGTTCATTCAGTGAAAGTTTAGATTTGGGGTTTGATAAAATTTCGTGATCGATTTGAAGGCAAATATACATAGATGTGGAAGCGAAATTTTATTATTTGGCGAGGGTTTGTATTTGGGAAAAAAAATTCAGGTTCCTAAAGTCCTAACGCTAGCCCGCATTCCAGTTGTGGCACCCATGCCATGGCTTTAAGCCTCCTCCTAGGCCTCTTCCGCTGCCTATTTCCTATCAGTGTTAGCCTAATTTCCTAATGATGTCTGTTCCTCATTCCTATCCTCTTCAACTCCCCGCAACTTGTTCTCCCGTATCCCTTCATGCTCTGCGGCCTTGTTTCCCCTTGTCCAAGCCCTCCTCCATCCGCTCAACTCCCTGCCTTACCTCCACTCTTCCTTTCCTCTCCCGCTGCTTAGCCCTCTGCTCTCCATCAAACCCTCATCCCTTCCCCTCGACCTATCTCCCTTATTCCTTCGCTTCTTTACCTAAACCCTCTCCTTATGTAATATCCCAAATGGGATATTTTAACTAAAATTGCAGAAATAGACTTGAGCAGCAAAATAAATGGAAATATACACACATCCACAAATAAAACACAATGGATGCCAATAAAATCACTGAGCCATTTTATTAATCCATGGTAAAAAGTACATCAACATAAAGGAACAACGGAACCTGAGCTTGCCAAGCAAGCGGAGCAAAACCCAAAGAGATCTCTGGCCCAACTGATGAATGACGATGGCCATGATGTAGATGGCTCGGCAAGAAGACTGCTGCAAATCGGCTACGACAAAACTGACCTCTCCAAACTCCACTGAAGCATTGTGAGATCTCTGAGTGAAACTTCCTCAAGAATATTGGGTTTCCGTCCAACACTCACAAATCAATCTAGGGTTTTCCGTCCTGGGGCTACGGCGGAAATAGAGAACCACGTCCTCAAACCTCTCATTCACAAGAAAATGATCTACTCCAAAGATATCCCTCAATGGCCTCCTCCCTTTCTTTTATAGATCTCTTGGAGCCTTCTAGAGCATTATTTTATTCATGGTGCACTTTTCCCTCTTATTAAAATATTCATTTTTTAATGCAGAAAAGAGTAAATCGGCTACCATGTCTCCTCTAGTCACTGAAACTCATGCCCAACCGTCTCATCATGTAGGTATCCTCGTCCCGGTTCCAATGAGATATTACACTAGGGTGTTCCATCATGTATTCCTCCTGGAATGCCACCTTGAGCGTAATCAGCTGAGTTAAGCCCACAAATAACTCAAATTTCCGAAAGTTGTCGGAATGCACCGGAATGAAAGCCAAACTGCTCGGATGATGGAATATATCAAGCGAATGCCACCGGACACCATGGAAACTCCTCCAAAAATCCCCTGAGCTCGCTGATAGTACCAATCTACACCTGTGACCTGTCTGCTCCTAACTCTAGAAGTCCAACCTAACCCTATCGTAGGTGACACCAAAAAAGGGAATATTACACCTTAGCCTGCGGCAACCTTGGCTGTAGCTTCTAGGCAACCTCACAACACCCTTTTTCCAACCCTACGCTCAACTCTGCTACCCTTCGTCTGATTTGTTCCCTCACCCATTTTCTATCTCCTCTTCCCTTCAGCTTAACCCTCCTCCATTCTCCTTTACGTTAGGCTTAAACCTTAACGTTGCCTTCCCTTGCCCTCATTTTTCTCGGCCTTCTTGCTAAATCTCATATCTACCTGTTTAAATCTAAATGCAGCTTTTGGTGGAGCATTTACCTTGAACTACTGTCACTAAAACTAAAGCCATTGTGACATAAACATGTGGTAAAAATTCAAAGGATATTTTCTGAGTAAAGGCAAGGTTTTTGGGGTTCAGATCTGCTTATTTGACCTTTAACATAGGCCTATTTTGGCCTCATCTTTTCACAGTGTGGGTTGCTTTGGGCTTGATTTCAATCACTGTGGTTGTTAGCATTGAAAATGTTAATGGTGTGATCGCCATTGTGTCACTGTTTTCAAATTTTTTATTGTGTCGTAGTCCATGTCCAAAGTTTGAGTAATTTCCAATAGAAGTTAAAAAGAGTCCCAACATCAAGGTATTATTAAGTAAATAGATGTCATAGTGTTTTAGAGTCCTAAAATAAGTTAAAATCTCTATTTTGACTTATGTTAGTGTTGAAGGTTAGTCGATGTTTGGGTAATAAAATTGTAGTCATATGGTCTGGAATAATAGCTACCTTTGTTGCAAATTCATTGTCAAAACAGTAATACAGTAAAGGGCAGCTATTTCTCAGAAATGGAAGTCATATAGTCCACATAGTGAAAAGCGCAGCTATTTCACTGAGATTTTGGTTATCTCAGAAAAAAGGCTACAAGTAAACGGGTAATCAGTTTTCAAAGCATGCAAATGAAGGCTTAGTGGCAACCAGAGTTCTTTAAAAGCAAAGCATTGCCTGCAAAAAGCAGATTGACCAACAGAGTGAGAGATTCGGAGAAGAGCAGCAGAGAATGTTTAAAGGGAGCTCGCCAAGGATTAAACTAAGGAATGAGCGGACGACCATGATCCAATCGCAGATCCGAAAGGGAAGAAACCGACGGCTGAGATTAAAGCGCAAATGGAGCGACTTCGCAAATCGCAGTTTTTAAAGTTTTATCGTTAAGGCGATTGCATGGTGTGTTAAGTGATTTGCAATGCGATGAGGCGATGAAGGGCGAGCAAGGAAGACCGTCAGCTGTGGGCGCAAATCAATGGTGGAGATTAAAGCGCAGATGGCGCGATTTCGCAAATCACAATTTTTAAAGTTTATCGTTAAGGCAATCGCATGGTATGTTAAGTGATTTGCGATGCGATGAGGCAAGGGGCATATGTCGGCATAGCGCACCAGCGCGATTTCACAAATCGCATAGTTTACGGTTTAGCAATTATCAATGTAAAGTTAAATTTGCGGGCGACCGATTTGCGATTGCTTCTGATTGGTCACCAGGTTGTGGGGCCTTACAACCACAATTCCATGTGTATGCATATTGTTTGGGAGCAATTGCGATTTTGTTTAAAATTCCTATAAAGTGAACGCTGTTGATTGCATGGGTATGTATGTTTATAGAACTTTCGATGCATGATCTGCGATCGGTCCCATTTCTCTGCCATGTCACCTCTGCTCCCATCGCAAATCGCACTTCGCCATTTTCAACATTTAACTCCCGCATTTCATAATAAAACTTCCGATGCGCGATCTGCGATTGGTCCCACTTCTTTGCCACATCATCACCCCCCTCGCTTATCATTCATTCCGCTCCATGTCTCCTTTATCAATTAAACCTGTTTCAAAGGGTTTCTTTGTAATTTCTCATAAAATGAACCTCCGTCATTCTATCCAAAAGTTTCGGGTTTTCCGCCATTACAATGGGTTTTCAACCAAAAAGGGGAAAGGAACAGTGTAACAACGACAAAGTTTCTCTCAAATAGTTTTCTACCACTACTCTCAGTACCAACACGTTTTTACCAGGCACCGAGCAACATTCAAGGAGACAACCACATGTCATTCCCACTGTTTTTACACTTTTTGCTCAAGATTGGTTGCACTAAAACAAAAGAGTGGTCTTCGAATAAGTTGCCACTTCACACAACCATTTCGAAGTGACAACCTTCATGATGCCTTCATGATGTTTATCTTGTTTTTAATGTAGCACTTTGTAATTAAGATTATGGGATAAGCCTCACCTCTTGCACGAGGTTGTGATGACTTTTGAAACAGATTCACTTTTTTCTGTGGAAGATGACAGTATCATGTTTTGTATATATATGCCAAACTAATATGAAGTCGAGGTTGGTTGGTGGTTATAGAATTTTGACTCATGATCTGTAATCTTTTTTGTGAATGAAATGGAATGATACTACTGAGGACTTATTACCAATTTGCTGTGTCTATTGTCTACGTTACTTGTGTTTCCATATCTCCTTTCTTCCAGTTCTAGTTTGCAAATCATCATTCTGTTATGTGTTTTTATTAGTCTCTTAAGCATGTTATGTGTTTTATCAGTTCTTGTTAGTCTCACACCGTGAATATTCCTGATAAAATATATGTTATAACAGTTGAAGAGCATCACTCATGATAGTTATTCTTCATGATATTTCAGTGAGAATCTTGTCAGACTAGAAATAGCTTTCTCTCAATGGAATATTGTCAAACTGCTACTTTTGTGAATTTCTACTAAATGCAGTAGATTTTTGTTTCATAGACCTACTGTTTCCTCATATCTCACAATTTCCTCTCCTCATAAGCTACAAACTTGCACTCTGCTACCACATCAGATTCCAATACCCTCTTTAGTAGAACTGTGGATTTGACCGAAATCTATTTTCAGTGAATCAGAGTTTATACCATCTTCCAATTCCATAAAACAAAACTTTAAAATTGCTTTAGAGTTTAAGATGTGTCTGGTCAAGCGCTTGCTGCAGTCCAAGTGCTGATTCCAGTGCCAACATCTTTTGGTGCGTCTGCCGGGAGATGAAGGCCTTGTAATGAAGTATTCTCCCGAGTCTATTGTTATGAATTGCTGATATTCGGTTCTTGATGGTGAACAAGAGTTGGTGACCTGAAGAAGACTGCAAATTTGTTCACCTGGCGACTACCCAAAGAGGAAGAAGGGTTTCAAGACCTCCTTCTACAAGGAGGAATCAGAGATCTCCAACTATGACTCCAGTTGCTGACCCAGAGAAAATCATCAAAGATGCTAAAAGAAAACAGAGATCAGTTGAAGCCACATCTCAGTTACTGAAGAAGGTACACAAAAAGTACATTCCAAAGCAAAAGGTACCTCTATCTACTTTAGAATCTAAAGAGGTTTTAGTTTCAAAAGATTATGTTGAAAAATCTCAAGTTGAAGCTATTTCCCTAGAAAATAAAGTGGATGTTGTTAACCTAGGTTCAACTGAAAGTTTTTCTTACCCATCACCTAGTAAATTTGAAATAAGTACTGTTCTAGTCAAAGAAGGACAAACTGAATTTCTAGGTGTTGATAAGAAATCAGAAGACTTTGTGCTAACTGAAGGGGAATTAGAACAAGTATTGGCTATTGCACCTTTTCTTGATAGGGATATTATGACTGAAGAAGACTTCAAGGCTATTTTAAATTTCCTTTAGACTCATCCTGAATACCAGTGTCTTGTCACCCCTTAGCAAAATATTTTCCTTTCTCTCCAAATCTAGCTGTTGGGGCATCTTCCTCTCATCCACTTGAAGAGACTGTACTTGAAGGTCTTACTTTTAATTTATTTGAGTTCCTTGCTCAGCGAAATAAGGCTGAATTAACTCCATCCCCTCAAGAGACAACTTTAGATTCTGACTCTTCTGCTGAAGGAGAAGTTAAGACATCCTCTGTTCATCTTTTTGAAAACCCACTCTTTTCAGTTCCAAAGCCTGAAAAGTTAGCTCAAGACCCCCAATTTTCTGCTATCCTAAATCATAATCAAAATTCACCAATTGTAATTTCTATTTCTCAAACAACTACATCAGTTGTCCATTAACAAAATATGGCCCATCCTACCCTTACAAGGATGCAACAGATAGTGGCTGCGAGATATGCGCCACTTGTTCTCCCTTAACCCTTGCATCCACTTCCTCAAGGAGATTACTTGAAATATCTTCCAAAATACACTGGGGAGGGAGAAGGAGTTTCTGCTGAGGAACATTTAGTGGCTTTCTATAGTTATGTTGACAATCAAAATATTGAACATGAAGATGTCTGGACAAGACTCTTTGTTAAGAGCTTGGATGGTGAAGCTCGAAATTGGTTTAGAAGTTTGGCTCCAAATTCAATAACAAGAATTGATGAATTAGAAGAGATATTTGTGAAGCATTGGGGCGATAGGAAAGACTATGTCTATTATCTTACTGAATTTGGAACTCTGAAGAAGAAGGCAGATGAGTCTTTAGCTGATTTTACTAAGAGGTTTAATAAGATTTATCAGAAAATTCCTGAAGAGTATAAACCTACTGAAACCACAGCTATGATAAATTTTGCAAATGCTTTAGATTCCGAGTTTGCCTTATGGGTGAGGGCTGAAAAGGCACAGACACTGACAACTATGCAAGAGGCTGCAATTGGAGTGCAATCTAATCTCGTGGCTTCTAATAAATTGAAAATGGAGGAAGAAAAGGCAACAAAAGACAAAACGAAGATGAAAGAAGAAAAGCCTTCTTCTTCCAAGTCTCTTTCAGCAGAAGAAAAGATCGATCAAATGTCCAATTTGATCAAGGAACTTGTGTCTAAGATGTCAAAATTAGAGGTAGAAAATAAACCAGCTGCTAGAGCCAATCAAAACGAAGCTTATAGAAATCAGGTTCCCTTCAGGAGGCCTTTTCAGCCTCAACAAATCCTACAGTGCCCAAGGAGGAATGTTGATGACCAAAATGTTCAACCTCCTTTGAATAGTTTTGCTGAAGAAGAAGAACAAGGAAATGAAGAAGAAAATGAAGAAATAAACCTTGTGGGAGAGATTTCACAGTCAACATGCTTGACATTGCAGGAATATGAAGATAGATCAAGGATTTGTTTGTTTTTTGATGATATGAATGCTCAAATTTATGCACAGAATGATAAGAAACAACAGGAAGTTCAAAACATAAATTACGCTTTGAGATCCAAAGGTCTTGTTCAATAGCCTCAACAAAAATCAGATTCAGATAAACAAGCTGCTAAACAAAAGGCCAAGATAAATGAGGTTCCTCCACCTCAAAATTCTGCTCCAATTGTTAAAATTACTGCATAAAATAAGGAATTAGTTCCAATTTATTTCAGTTTCAAATCTGAATTGAATAAAATCAAAATTCCAGTCCCACTACTGGAATTATTGAAAAATCCAACATATAAAGAGTCTTTTAAGA
Organism: Pinus albicaulis; assembly: GCA_034641835.2. Lineage (NCBI taxonomy): Eukaryota > Viridiplantae > Streptophyta > Pinopsida > Pinales > Pinaceae > Pinus > Pinus albicaulis. The sequence goes on along the minus strand of CM076577.1, from coordinate 595,659,446 downwards.
GTCTACTGCAGCCTCCTCTCACTCTTGATTCAGTCAACCTTGAGAATGAGCATCCCATTGTTTATCTAGGCTGTCATGTCCAAGAACAAAATGATGATAACTCACCACCTTTCTACCTGTCACTCAATATACATGACAAATTGCTGCATAATTGTTTGTTAGATTCTGGAGCTTCACACAATCTCATGCCAAAGAAAGTGATGGATGAATTGGGATTAGAGATCACCAAACAATACCATGACCTTTACACCTTTGACTCCAAAAAAGTCAAGTGTTTGGGAGTGATTAAGGATTTGGTTGTTTCCCTTACCCAACTTCCTATGAAGAGTTTAGTGATGGACATTGTGGTTGCTGACATTCCTTCTAGATTTGGGATGTTTCTTTCCAGATCTTGGTCTAAGAAATTGGGAGGTACCCTTCAGATGGATATGTCATATGCTACCATCCCAGTGTTTGGAGGGGAATTCAGAAGGCTGTATAGGGAAACTCAAATGGCCTACATCATTAGTGATCAGCACAATCCATCAAATCATCCCATATATGTTGAAGAAAAGGAATTGTGGTCATCAATTCTGCACCTTGCTGCCGATGACAATGATTTCCAGCCCGAATTAAGTGAAAAGCAGCACTTTCAAGGTGCAAATGAGCAGCATTCAGAAGGAGGACAAATCTGGAAATTGTACTTTGACGAAGCATATTCTAGCGAAGGATCGGGAGCGGGTGTAGTCCTCATTTTTCCTACTCAGCAGAAGGTGACCATATCATATAAACTGCAATTTGCTACCACTAACAATACTGCTGAGTATGAAGCACTTGTGTTGGGTATGAAGGCAGTGAAAGATTTGGGAGCAAAACAACTAATTGCCTTTGGTGATTAAGTAGGTGAGAAACAATTACCAAGTAAAAAAATCCAAATTGAAGAATTATAGGAATGAAGTCTGGGATTTGATTGAGCATTACTTTTCAACATTTAATATAAATTTTGTCACTAGAGAAGAAAATCATATTGCTGATTCACTAGCTATTGCTGCTAGTAATTTCAAAGTTCCTCTAGATGTCAAGGCAGTCTATGATGTTCAAATAAAAAACAGACCTTCAATTCCTGATAACATCAAGCACTGGCAAGTATTTGGGGATGACAGGGAGATTCAGAAATTTTTAGAGTGCGTAGAAGAGTTTGTAGACATACAAGTTGATGATGAGCAGGAAATTGTTGAAAACCAAAATAGCAGCCCTTTTAAGAAAACTATGGCTGGGAAAAACATTATAGATCTGAAAACTAACTTTATTCCTAAGGGTTTAGTTCCTTTAGAAAGATTGTTTGATAATAATAATGTTTTTCTCAAGCCTGAAAGTAAGGTTGATGGAGAGAGTACAATAGAATGTAACATTGGTACAGAAGATCAACCAAAATTAGTCAAAGTGTCTAAATTCCTTCCTTTGGAAACTAGAACAAAATATATCAAACTGTTGAAGGGATTTGCTGATATTTTTGCATGGTCTTATAGTGAGTTGAAAACTTATGATAAGAGCATAATGGTGCACAAGATCCCTTAGAAAATAGATGCAAAGCCTGTAGCACAAAAAATCAGACACATCAATACCATGCTGCTCCCAATCATTGAGAAAGAAATCAGAAAGTTATGGGAAGCAAAAATAATTCTGCCTTTGAGATTTTCTAACTGGGTAGCTAATATAGTCCCGATCCGGAAAAAGAATGGAGAGATAAGGATTTGTGTCGATTTTCGCAACCTGAACCAGTGTTCATTAGAAGATAACTATCCACTACCCAAGATGGATTATATCTTGCAGAAGGCTGTAGGATCTAAAAGACTATCAATGATTGATGGTTTTTCAGGCTATAATCAGATTTCAGTTGACAGGCAAGATAGAGAAAAGACAACATTTACCACAACCTGGGGCACATTCATGTACAAAAAAATGGCATTTGGTCTGATGAATATAGGCGCAACCTTTCAATGGGCAATGGATATTGCCTTTGCGGGAGAAAATGACAGATTTGTGGTCATCTATTTGGATGACATCACAGTATATTCAAAATCTGATGAAGATCACTTGAAACATTTGAAGCAAGTTTTTGACAAGTGCAGAAAGTTTGGTTCGTCCTTAAACCCATAAAAGTCATTTTTTGTTGTCTAAGAAGGTAAGTTATTGGGACATATTGTAACAGAAAGTGGCATCTATATTGATCCAGGAAGAGTAGAAGCTATTCAGAAGATTGGTTTGCCACGAAATAAAAAGGAATTGCAATCATTTTTAGGGAAAATCAATTTTCTGAGGTGTTTTGTTTCTAACTTGCCAGAGCTAATCAAACATATAAATGTCTTGCTGAAAAAAGATGCAGAATTTAAGTGGAGAGATGAAGCAAATAATTCTTTTTCAGTAATTAAATCTGCCTTGACTGAAGCTCCAGTTTTAAGTCTTGACTTTGAAAAGGATTTTTTGATTTTTTTCATATGCTTCAGAAGAAACAATTGCAACTGTCTTACTACAGAAGAACAAGGAGGGTTTGGAGCAGCCAATTTCATTTTTCAGTCGTGCTTTAAAGGATGCTGAATTGAAGTACAACTTGACTGAAAAACAAGCATATGCACTAGTTAAGGCTTTAAAGTCTTTTCGAGTTTATGTGCTGCATTCAAAAATAATTGCTTTTGTACCTGATATTACTGTTAAAGATGTGTTGCTGCAGCTAGATATAGATGGTAGAAGGGGACGATGGCTGACCACGATCCTGGAATTTGATGTTGAAATCAAACCAACTAAATTGATAAAGGGTCAGGGCTTGGCTCGCTTGATCGCTGAATCTAACTGCAAAGCTTTAAATCTGAATGTAGAGGTAGCTGAAGGAGAAGATGGAGAAGGTATTGCTAATTATCTTGAAATATTTAATTTAGATTGGTACAGGGATATAGTTTACTTTTTGTTAAATTTCAACTGTCCACCGGAAATGGAGAAGTCTAAAAGGAGAGCTTTTAAATTGAGAGTTGTGAAGTATTGCATTTTGGAAGACCATCTTTACTGGAAGGATCCTGTTGGAGTCTTGTTAAGATGTGTAGATGAAGCAGAATCCCAGGAGATTATGATAGAGATACATGCAGGAGTGTGTGGAGGGCATTTATATTGGAGAGCTACTGCAAACAAAATCTTAAGAGCTGGCTATTATTGGCCAACTCTTTTCTTTGATGTCTTTGCCAAAGTCGGGAGCTGTGTCGAATGTTAGAAATTTGCTGGGAAACAAAAATTGCTACCATTACCTCTCATTCCTATTTCAACAGATGTTTCTTTTCAGCAGTGGGGCTAGATTTCATCGGTAAAATTCATCCACGTTCATCAGGACAACATAGATGGATTCTCATAGCTACAGACTATTTCACTAAATAGATTGAAGATGTACCAACCAAGAATGCTACTGATATAGTAATTATTAAATTTCTGTTGGAAAATATTATGTCAAGATTTGGTTGTCCATAGAAATTAGTAACTGATAATGCAATGGCCTTTAAGTCCACCAAGATTTACAACTTTTGTCAGCAATATGGGATTGAATTGACTCATTCCATGCCTTATTACCCTCAAGGTAATGGATTAGTTGAGTCATCCAATAAAAGTTTGGTAAGGATTATTAAGAAAATGTTGCCTGAAAATAAGAGGAATTGGGACACTCAGCTGATACATGCTCTGTGGGCAGATAGAGTAAGTGGTAAAAAAACAATTGGAATGTCTCCATTTTAGCTAGTATATGGTACTGATGCTGTAATGCCTTTGCAATTAGCTCTTCCTGTAATGAAGTTCCTATAAGATGAAGTTGATCATGAAAACCTAGTCCAAAGGAGAATGCTACAGTTGATAGAGGCACACCAAATCAGAGAATCATTGCTAGAAAAAGTTCAGAAGTATTAGGCTAAAGTCAAATCTGTTTTTGATAAAAGAGCAAATCAGCAGTTGTTTCAGGAGAATGATTTGGTGCTGCGTTGGGATGTTAGGAGAGAAGACCATGGAAAGCATGGTAAGTTCGACAATCTGTGGTTTGGGCCATTTAGAATAGCTGAAGTTTTGGAGAATAATACTTTTTTGCTCAAACATCTGGATGATGATCAAGTGACTGGAGGCCCAGTCAATGGTCATTTTCTTAAAAGGTTCTTTATTTAGTAAGTATGTTGAGTCACTTCATTGTAAATATCCGGTGTGATGTGTCAATAAACTCCATGCCCAATGGTACTTATGTCTGTATATATGGTCAGTCTTGAGTCCAGTTAGTCAATGGTCAGTCCTAATCTTTATTTTAAAGAAGTCTTCCGAGTTTCAAGAATTTTTGAGGCACTGAGTCTACAGTTCTTGAAGCCTCATGGGGAGGACTTCATCCCCAATAGGAGCCACTGTTAGCACTGAAAATGTTAATGGTGTAATCGCCATTGTGTCACTGTTTTCAATTTTTTTATTGTGTCCTAGTCCATGTCCAAAGTTTGAGTCATTTCCAATAAAAGTTAAAAAGAGTCCCAACATCAAGGTATTTTTAAGTAAATAGATTGCATAGTGTTTTAGAGTCCTAAAATAAGTTAAAATCTCTATTTTGACTTATGTTAGTGTTGAAGGTTAGTTGATGTTTGGGTAATAAAATTGCAGTGATCTGGTCTGGAATAATAGCTACCTTTGTTGCAAATTCATTGTCAAAACAGTTACACAGTAAAGGGCAGTTATTTTTCAGAAATGGAAGTCATATAGTCCACACAGTGAAAAGCGCAGCTATTTCACTGAGATTTTGGTTATCTCAGAAAAGAGGCTACAGGTAAACTGGTAATCAGTTTTCAAAGCATGCAAATGAAGGCTTCGTGGCAATCAGAGTTCTTTAAAAGCAAAGCACGACCTACAGAAAACAGATTGACCAACAGAGTGGGAGATCCGGAGAAGAGCAGCAGAGAATGTTTAAAGGGAGCTCGCCAAGAATTAAACTAAGGAATGAGTGGACGACCATGATCTAATCGCAGATCCAAAAGGGAAGAAACCGACGGCTGAGATTAAAGTGCAAATGGAGCAACTTCGCTAATCGCAGTTTTTAAAGTTTACTGTTAAGGCGATTGCGTGGTATGTTAAGTTATTTGCGATGCAATGAGGTGATGAAGGGCAAGCATGAAAGACCATCGGATTTGGGCGCAGATCAACGATGGAGATTAAAGCACAGATAGCACGATTTCACAAATCACAGTTTTTAAAGTTCATCGTTAAGGCAATCGCATGGTATGTTAAGTGATTTGTGATGCGATGAGGCGAGGGGCATGTGTCGGCATAGTGCACCAGCGCGATTTCGCAAATCGCATAGTTTACGGTTTAGCAATTATCAGTGTAAAGTTAAATTTGTGGGCGACCGATTTGCGTTTGCTTCCGATTGGTCACCAGGTTGTGGGGCCCTAGAACCACAATTCCACGAGTATGCATATTGTTTGGGAGAAATTGCGGTTTTGTTTAAAATTCCTATAAAGTGATTTCTTTTGATTGCACGCGTAGGTATGTCTATTAAACTTCCGATGCATGATCTGCGATCGATCCCATTTCTCTACCACGTCACCTTCGTTCTCATCGCACATCGCACTTCGCCATTTTCAACATTTAACTCCCGCATTTCATAATAAAACTTCCGATGCGCGATCTGCGATTGGTCTCACTTCTTCACCACGTCATCACCCCCCCCTCGCTCATCATTCATTCCGCTCCATGTCTTCTCTATCAATTAAACCTGTTTCAAAGGGTTTCTTTGTAATTTCTCATAAAATGGACCTCCGTCATTCTATCCAAAAGTTTCGGGTTTTCCGCCATTACAAAGGGTTTTCAACCAAAAAAGGGGAAAGGAACAGTGGAACAGCTGCAGAGTTTCTCTCAAATAGTTTTCTACCACTACTCTCAGTACCAACACGTTTTTACCACGCACCGAGCAGCATTGAAGGAGACAACCACATGTCATTCCCACTGTTTTTACACTTTTTGCTCAAGGATGGTTGCACTAAAACATCAGAGTGGTCTTCGAATAAGCTACCACTTCACACAACCATTTCAGAGTGACAACCTTCATGATGTTTATCTTGTTTTTAATGTAGCACTTTGTAATTAAGATTAAGGGATAAGCCTCACCTCTTGCACGAGGTTGTAATGAATTTTGAAATAGATTTACCTTTTTCTGTGGAAGATGACAGTATCATGTTTTGTAGATATATGCCAAACTGATATGAAGTCGGGGTTGGTTGGTGGTCAGAGAATTTTGACTCATATGATCTGCAATATTTTTTGTGAATGAAATGGAATGATACTACTGAGGACTTATTACCAATTTGCTGTGTGTATTGTCTACTTTCTTTGTGTTTCCATATCTCCTTTCTTCCAGTTCCAGTTTGCAAATCATCATACTGTTATGTGTTTTTATTAGTCTCTTAAGCATGTTATGTGTTTTATCAGTTCTTGTTAGTCTCACACAGTGAGCATTCCTGATAAAATATATGTTATAACAGTGGAAGAGCTTCACTCATGATAGTTATTCTTCATGATATTTCAGTGAGAATCTTGTCAGACTAGAAATAGCTTTCTCTCAATGGAATATTGTCAAACTGCTAATTTTGTGAATTTCTACTAAATGCAGTAGATTTCTGTTTCACAGACCTACTGTTTCCTCATGTCTCACAATTTCCTCTCCTCATAAGCTACAAACTTGCACTCTTCTACCACATCAGATTCCAATACCCTCTTTAGTAGAATTGTGGATTTGACCGGAATCTCTTTTCAGTGAATCAAAGTTTATACCATCTTCCAGTCCCATAAAACAAAACATTAAATTTGCCTTAGAGTTTAAGATGTGTCTGGTCAGGCGCTTGTTGCAGTCCAAGTTCTGATTCCAGCGCCGACAGTGGTGAAAAGTCATTTTCTGAGTTGATACATCTTTGAAATTCAAAGTGAAGTGTGGACAAAGCTCTGTGTTTTTCGATTGCTCATCATTGGAAGAATTTGGGCAAATTGCTTCAAGGCCTGGGGTCTCAGGTTTCATTTCTAAACCCTTATTCCTTCACTGTCTATGCATTAAACTAAATATTGCAAAACAGTGACATTGAACATACCTAAAACCAATGTTCCACCGAGTTTTTGGGACGAGGAAACAAGAGAGGGGGGATATGTACAAGGGGGACAAGCAACCCCAAAATTTAGGGAAATTTCGGGGAAACAGGGGAACATCAAAGTCGTCAAAATTATAAATCTATTAAAAAATTAATATTTAAAAATAAAAAATAAAAATCCCAACAATATGTCAATATTAAACTAGGTTAGGAAATAGTAAATCTTAATAATTACGAAAATTTACATTTGAAAGACTAAATGTGATCATCATTTGGTACTAGACTATTATGAATCATAATTATCATTTGACATTTCTGCAATCATCAATGTAAAATTGTAAATCTAAAAGTAAATTACTAAATTGAATCCATCTTTAGTCCCAAGGATGTGGTCTGATGGTTAGGTGGGGAGGTTTGGTCCCTACAGGTTTCATGGTCCAATCTTGGGTAGGACTATGTATGCCTGAGAGCTGCTTTAGGTGCGATTTCTTTACTTAAAAAAAAAATGTTCCATCCAAATTCATCATTTGGCAATGAACGTTAATATTATGCAAGATAATTTTAAATTAAATTTATCATTTAACAATTGAAATTACACAATGCACATCGAAAGTAAATTCATTATATGACAATGACATTACGCTGTGTTGAGAATTTGGAGGGGCGATGATTAATTCAAATTCTCTACTAGATAATTACTTGTGAGCTTGCTTCTTTTACTTATATCTTCTCTTCTTAACTTATTATGTCTTTCATCAAGTCAATTACCAAAACACATGAGACACAAATTTAGGCTCTTCAAGCCAGGGCCAAAACCTCTTCCTCTTGGAGAGGAAAAACCCGCAAGGAATTCTTCTTATAGATTTTCAAATGACAAGTACCATGACCAAGACTCAGACCCTTGACCTATGAATGCCTCCAAGACGTTGTCACTGCTTCTTTGTTGACCTCCAATGTTGATCCTTCTTTTTTGCACCAATCTGCACTCACCTGCACCAACACTAGAGAACTCGGTCTCTAGGTTTATCTTTCTTTATTTAGTCTTCGGTTATCCAAACACTCGGTCTCTGATTGGCCTCCAACAGACCTTATTATTACACTCTCCTTTCATGAATCCTTTCTGTACCCTTAACACATGACAACATCGAAAAAAGTGCTCCTGAAAGCTGATCCTTTTTTTCTGCACCAATCTGCATTGACCTGCCCCAACACTAGAGAACTCGGTCTCTAGGTTTATCTTCCTTGATTTAGTCTTCGGTTATCCAAACACTCGGTCTTTGATTGGCCTCCAACAGACCTTATTATTACGCTCTCCTTTCACGAATCCTTTCTGTACCCTTAACACAAAACAACACCGAAAATAGTGCTCCTAAAATAGACCTCGCACTTCTGGAATCTTCGCACTTCTGTACTTCTGTAATTTTTGCACTTCTATAACAAATTCCGAAAATCACAACGACCCTGTTCAGTCTTTCTTCAATTAGTATTACGTTGTATATATACAGGCTCCCTTAAGACTAATCCACAATCCTTTCTGCCTGTAGTATGGATCGAATATCTTAGATTTGTCCCTGTCCCGAAGTCCGCAATCAACAACACACTTGTCCGAAGTGTATCCACCAAATGAATCGCAAATCTTTATATATATATATATATATATATATATATATATATATATAGGCATCTTCTCTTGTTTTAGGCCGACCATACAAATTTCTTGTGGGCCGACTTTAACACTGCTTGTAGGCCGACTTGGAGGGCACATCTTCCAACGTTGATCCGAAAGGGAAGAAACCGATGGCTGAGATTAAAGAGCAAATGGAGCAACTTCGCTAATCACAATTTTTAAAGTTTACTGTTAAGGCGATCGCGTGGTATGTTAAGTTATTTGCGATGCAATGAGGTGACGAAGGGCGAGCATGGAAGACCGTCGGATCTGGGCGCAGATCAATGGTGGAGATTAAAGCGCAGATAGTGCGATTTCACAAATCACAGTTTTTAAAGTTTATCGTTAAGGCAATCGCATGGTATGTTAAGTGATTTGCGATGCGATGAGGCGAGGGGCATGTGTCGGCATAGCGCACCAGCGCGATTTCGCAAATCACATAGTTTACGGTAGAGTAATTATTAGTGTAAAGTTAAATTTGCGGGCGATCGATTTGCGATTGCTTCCGATTGGTCACCAGGTTGTGGGGCCCTAGAACCACAATTCCATGTGTATGCATATTGTTTGGGAGAAATTGCGGTTTTGTTTAAAATTCCTATAAAGTGATCGCTGTTGATTGAACGCGTATGTATGTCTATTAAACTTCCGATGCATGATCTGCGATCGGTCCCATTTCTCTGCCATGTCACCTTCGCTCCCATCGCACTTCGCACTTCGCCATTTTCAACATTTAACTCCCGCATTTCATAATAAAACTTCCGATGCGTGATCTGCAATTGGTCTCACTTCTTCACCACGTCATCACCCCCCCTCGCTCATCATTCATTCTGCTCCATGTCTTCTCTATCAATTAAACCCGTTTCAAAGGGTTTCTTTGTAATTTCCCATAAATTGAACCTCTGTCATTCTATCCAAAAGTTTCGGGTTTTTCGCCATTACAAAGGGTTTTCAACGAAAAAAGGGGAAAGGAACAGTGGAACAGCTGCAGAGTTTCTCTTAAACAGTTTTCTACCACTACTCTCAGTACCAACACGTTTTTACCACGCACCAAGCAACATTCAAGGAGACAGCCACATGTCATTCCCATTGTTTTTACACTTTTTGCTCAAGGTTGGTTGCACTAAAACACAAGAGTGGTCTTCGAATAAGCTACCACTTCACACAACCATTTCAGAGTGACAACCTTCATGATGTTTATCTTGTTTTTAATGTAGCACTTTGTAATTAAGATTAAGGGATAAGCCTCACCTCTTGCACGAGGTTGTAATGACTTTTGAAATAGATTTACCTTTTTCTGTGGAAGATGACAGTATCATGTTTTGTAGATATATGCCAAACTGATATGAAGTCGAGGTTGGTTGGTGGTCAGAGAATTTTGACTCATATGATCTGTAATATTTTTTGTGAATGAAATGGAATGATACTACTGAGGACTTATTACCAATTTGCTGTGTGTATTGTCTACTTTACTTGTGTTTCCATATCTCCTTTCTTCCAGTTCCAGTTTGCAAATCATCATACTGTTATGTGTTTTTATTAGTCTCTTAAGCATGTTATGTGTTTTATCAGTTCTTGTTAGTCTCACACAGTGAGCATTCCTGATAAAATATATGTTATAACAGTGGAAGAGCATCACTCATGATAGTTATTCTTCATGATATTTTAGTGAGAATCTTGTCAGACTAGAAATAGCTTTCTCTCAATGGAATATTGTCAAACTGCTACTTTTGTGAATTTCTACTAAATGCAGTAGATTTCTGTTTCACACACCTACTGTTTCCTCATGTCCCACAATTTCCTCTCCTCATAAGCTACAAACTTGCACTCTTCTACCACATCAGATTCCAATACCCTCTTTAGTAGAATTGTGGATTTGACCGGAATCTCTTTTCAGTGAATCAAAGTTTATACCATCTTCCAGTCCCATAAAACAAAATATTAAATTTGCCTTAGTTTAAGATGTGTCTGGTCAGGCGCTTGTTGCAGTCCAAGTTCTGATTCCAGCGCCGACAGTGGTGAAGAGTCATTTTCTGAGTTGATACATCTTTGAAATTCAAAGTGAAGTGTGGACAGAGATTTGTGTTTTTTGGTTGCTCATCATTGGAAGAATTTGGGCAAATCGCTTCAAGGCCTGGGGTCTCAGGTTTCATTTCTAAACCCTTATTCCTTCAATGTCTATACATTAAACTAATTATTGCAAAACAGTGACATTGAGCATACCTAAAACCAATGTTCCACCGAGTTTATGGGACGAGGAAACAAGAGAGGGGGGATATGTACAAGGGGGACAAGCAACCCCAAAATTTAGGGAAATTTCGGGGAAACAGGGGAACATCAAAGTCGTAAAAATTATAAATTTATTAAAAAATTAATATTTAAAAATAAAAAATAAAATCCCAACAATATGTCAATATTAAACTAAGTTAGTAAATAGTAAATCTTAATAATTACGAAAATTTACATCTAAAAGACTAAATATGATCATCATTTGGTACTAGACTATTATGAATCATAATTATCATTTGACATTTCTGCAATCATCAATGTAAAATTGTAAATCTAAAAGTAAATTACTAAATTGAATCCATCTTTAGTCCCAAGGATATGGTCTGATGGTTAGGTGGGGAGGTTTGGTCCCTACAGGTTTCATGGTCCAATCTTGGGTAGGACTATGTATGCCTAAGAGTTGCTTTAGGCGCGATTTCTTTACTTAAAAAAAAATGTTCCATCCAAATTCATCATTTGGCAATGAACATTAATATTATGCAAGATAATTTTAAATTAAATTTATCAGTTGACAATTGAAATTACACAATGCACATCGAAAGTAAATTCATTATATGACAATGACATTACGCTGTGTTGAGAATTTGGAGGGGCGGTGATTAATTCAAATTCTCTACTAGATAATTACTTGTGAGCTTACTTCTTTTACTTATATCTTCTCTTCTTAACTTATTATGTATTTCATCAAGTCAATTACCAAATCACACGAGACACAAATTTAGGCTCTTCAAGCCAGGGTCAAAACCTCTCCCTTTTGGAGAGGAAAAACCCGCAAGGAATTCTTCTTATAGATTTTCAAATGACAAGTACCATGACCAAGACTCAGATCCTTGACCTATGAATGCCTCCAAGACCTTGTCACTGCTTCTTTGTTGACCTCCAATGCTGATCCTTCTTCTTTGCACCAATCTGCACTCACCTGCACCAACACTAGAGAACTCGGTCTATAGGTTTATCTTTCTTTATTTAGTCTTCGGTTATCCAAACACTTGGTCTCTGATTGGCCTCCAACAGACCTTATTGTTACGCTCTCCTTTCATGAATCCTTTCTGTACCCTTAGCACATGACAACACCGAAAAAAGTGCTCTTGAAAGCTGATCCTCCTTTTCTGCACCAATCTGCATTGACCTGCCCCAACACTAGAGAACTCGGTCTCTAGGTTTATCTTCCTTGATTTAGTCTTCGGTAATCCAAACACTCGGTCTCTGATTGGCCTCCAACAGACCTTATTATTACGCTCTCCTTTCACGAATTCTTTCTGTACCCTTAACACAAAACAACACCGAAAATAGTGCTCCTAAAATAGACCTCGCACTTCTGGAATCTTCACACTTCTGTACTTCTGTAATTTTTGCACTTCTATATCAAATTCCGAAAATCACAGCGACCCTGTTAAGTCTTTCTTCAATTAGTATTACGCTGTATATATACAGGCTCTTTTAAGACTAATCCACAATCCTGTCTTCCTGTAGTATGGATCGAATATCTTAGATTTGTCCCTGTCCTGAAGTCCGCAATCAACAACACACTTGTCCGAAGTGTATCCACCAAATGAATCGCAAATCCGTATATATATTTATATATATATAGGTATCTTCTCTTGTTTTAGGCCGACCATACAACTTGCTTGTGGGCCGACTTTAACATTGCTTGTAGGCCGACTTGGAGGGCACATCTTCCAACGTTGATGAGGTAGACATGAGGGCTGTCTTGAGCCATTCTTTCACAGTTTCATGACAAGGTCTTGGAGCATATTCTTTAGACTAGACACTTGATATACATGACTCTTAATTACACTTATAAGCAGAAGACAAAATCCTAATAGACATCAAGAAGTCTTTGACCTATAATAAAAATCCTGCTTATGAAACCCATGAAGCAAGCATAACAAAAATACATTTTATCATCTTTGTCTTCTTCGTTACATAAATACATAATTACATAGTCAATATGAAGAACAATCCTAGTTACACTTTCCAACACTCCCTCTTAACTAGGAGGTATTCATACAAGGACATGGTCACTTTCAAACTGAACAATCTCATAAGAAGAATCGAATTGGTAGTCGCATCTGTATAACATCATATCAACCAACATTGTCCTAGTGCAAGGCCTTGAATAACAAGCCCATCTCTCAATAAGACAATGGGCTACAATGCCGGCGAGACACATGACTTATAGACACCATAGTAATTGTCTCTCCAAGGTACATACTCCACCCAGGTGTTCCCAGAGTATGACCTTCTTGGACTATTCTTCTCTTGGGTAGCCAACCCTCAAAGAATATTGGTCCCTGACTACTCTTATCTTGAATGTCCTATACAATTCTCAAAGAGTATCGAATGCCAGATCATTACCCAATCCTCCATTCTGTCTTCCAGGTGTAGACTAGAATGTTGTGTCTATCCATTCTCTCCACATGGTCTTCACTGAGACCTACAACTGCTCGTCCTGGTCTAGTGTATGACACATGTATTAGAGAATCATATACGTCACTCCCTCTTAACTTAGGAAGGACATACTTCAAGTTTCTTCCAAGCAAGAAACTTACAGGCTCCCTCTCAACCAGGGACATGCAACAGCAATGGTGAGACACCTAGCTCCTCATGAATAATTCCTCCTCTCGATGTCATGGATTTCGACATTGAGGAATCTTCAACCTTTGGCCTCATAGGGCACAGATCATCCATCACTTTCATCCATGTGTCATGTCAACTATCAGAAAGTGATTTATCATACTTCCTTATGTGGTCCACCTTTATGCCATGCTGCTTTTTTTCGAACTATCTCCCAAGGGTCTTACATCCTTTCACATGATTGGCAGCCCTGCATAAACTCATCCAGATAAATATATAGATATGAACTTTTAAATCAAAAAGTTACCTCAGTGATGATCTTTCACCATGACATCTTCCTGTAGGCATCTACATCCTCTATTCAGATTGACACATCTCCTAAAGATGTCTTGTCAAGAGTCTTCTTCTTTACCATACTTCTATCAGAGTCTACATATCCTCCCAGGAGATCTCCTAGTCACATCTTCTTGGCTTCCGGGTGATAACTGCCTCTTGACATAGTTGCACTTCATGATCTCTTCCTTTCTTTCTCCACACATTTTCATTCCTAGGAACTTCCAATTTCCAGTTCTTTGTTTGTATACAACCACCTCATATTCCATATGAGGACATATTATGTTGATTTCATTTGATAGTGATAACTTGTGTAATGGAAGAGATCCTCCTTTCTATGATCATACTTCTAAAGATAGAAGTTCATTACCTGCAACCATATGACATGAATTTACAACATCCAGTGTCAACATATAAATATATATACCTCATACCTTTTTCCTTTGAGTCATCCTATAGCAATTTTACTAGAATGAAGAATTTCATTCCATTGACCTGCTTCATCAATATGTCATCACATCCTAATTCCAGAATTCTGTAGCATAGGATTCTCGATGAAACCTTTCTGCTTTCTTTCCAACTGTGAGTCCATGGAGAACTCCATTAGAAAATGTCAACACCTGTTTCCACTTTGATTGTTGAATGATGACCCTTGATTTTTGATGATTGCCTTCCATTGATATTGTTTATTAGTGAGGTTTTCTAGGAGCTGTTTCATCAAGAGCTCCTACCATGCTTCTATCATGATGCTATTAATATACATTGCTTCCTATCATACTATTTTACAACCAACAGAAATCACTTAAAGAGGAAGATGGTCTTAATCATAATAAAGATCTCTCGCTTCTTCTTTCTTAGATTTCTTTGCATCAAAATCTTCTCTTTCATTTGTGACATGGGCTTCTTCCTTTTTCCTCTTGTCCTTTCCAGATTTAGGAAAATCTATTTTATAATGCCCAAGTTCATTACATCCAAAGCATCGTACTTCGTCCATATTTCTTCTTTTATTCCGAGGACCAAATTTTCCCAAACTTCCTTTCTTCCTGGATATGGCTGCAAAGGCTTGATTCCCTTCATTTGATCCTGTATCAGCTTTGGCTTTCAATCTTGCTTCCTCTATTTTGTATAGAGACCATAGATTGTGGAATGGGGTTGCTTCTTTCTTCCTGTATAAGCTTGAAGTAAAGTTTTCCCATTCTTCCGGTAGGGAGTTCAACACAACTGTAGTCATTTCATTATCGGACATTACGTCTGCCAATTCCTGCAGTTGGTCTCTTATTTCAGAAATCCTCATAAAGTATGAAGTGATTCCTTCTTCTCTTAACAATTTCATTTTGTATAGTTCTTGTCTCAGAGATGTTGCTTCTCCTGCAGTACTCACAGAGAACAGTTCCACCAGTTTTTCATATATTTCTTTTGTAGGTTTCAGTTTTGATTCATAGGGTATGAGTGAGTCCTTAATGGATTCTATGAGAATCCTCTGGGCTCTGATTTCTCCTTTCATGTACTTGGCATGAGCTGGAGCATCTTCTTTTGAGGGTTGAATTGTAGATCCTTCGATGTAGTCCATAACTTCGTCTTCAATTAGATTCAAATCTGTCCTCTTCTTCCATGCACTAAAGTTTGATGACCCAACTAATTTGTTGCTCTCTTTACAATAAGTCATGTTGACAGATTTAAATAAGGTCATAGATACTTACTTGAGTAGAGTGACGTGCAACTTCCTTGATGATGATGAAGATGAAGTCAGGAGCTTTTTCTTAGATTGAATTTTCCAATGTAGGTGTTCTTGGATCCTTGATGATAAAGGATGTCTCCAAAAGATGATGTCTCTTCCAATAATGCTTTGAATATAAATCTTTGATGGCAAATATTATCTTCTTGATTAGTGGATCCTTTGAATGAGATTGAAGATCTTTCTTGAGATAGCTTGAGAATCTTCCTTGTAAACTGATTTGACTTTTCAAAGCAAACTTTGACTTTGACTTTGATTCTTGCTTTCTTGAGTACCTCCTTGCTAAGTAGCCCTTGTGTTTTAGCACCTTAGCTCTGATATTGTGCTAAGAATTTGGAGGGGCGGTGATTAATTCAAATTCTCTACTAGATAATTACTTGTGAGCTTACTTCTTTTACTTATGTCTTCCCCTCTTAACTTATTATGTCTTTCATCAAGTCAATTACCAAAACACAAGAGACACAAATTTAGGCTCTTCAAGCTAGGGTCAAAACCTCTCCCTCTTGGAGAGGAAAAACCTGCAAGGAATTCTTTTTATAGATTTTCAAATAACAAGTACCATGACCAAGACTCAAACCCTTGACTTATGAATGCCTCCAAGACCTTGTCACTGCTTTTTTTTTGACCTCCAATGCTGATCCTTCTTTTCTCCACCAATCTGCACTGACCTGCACCAACACTAGAGAACTCGGTCTCTAGGTTTATCTTCCTTGATTTAGTCTTCGGTTATCCAAACACTGGGTCTCTGATTGGCCTCCAACAGACATTATTACGCTCTCCTTTCAAGAATCCTTTCTATACCCTAAACACATAACAACACCGAAAACAATGCTCCTGAAATAGACTTCGCACTTCTGTACTTTTGTTATTTTTGCACTTCTATAAGAAATTTCGAAAATCACAGTGATCCTGTTCACACTTTCTTCAATTAGTATTACGATGTATATATATAGGCTCACTTCAGACTAATCCACAATCCTTTCTGCTTGTAGTATAGTCTGAATATCTCGGATTTGTGCTTGTCCCAAAGTCCATAATCAACCACAGACTTGTCCGAAGTGTATCCACCAAATGAACCGCAAATTTGTATATATATATATAGAGGCATCTTCTCTTGTTTTAGGCCGACCATACAACTTGCTTGTGGGTCGACTTTAACATTGCTTGTAGGCCGACTTGGAGGGCACATCTTCCAGCGTTGATGAGGTAGACATGAGGGCTGTCTTGAGCTATTCTTTCACAGATTCATGACAAGGTCTTGGATCATGTTCTTTAGACTAGACATTTCATATACATGACTCTTAGTTACACTTATAAGCAGAAGACAAAATTCTAATAGACATCAAGAAGAAGTCTATTGACCTATAATAAAAATCTTGCTCGTGAAACCCATGAAGCAAACATAAGAAAATACATTTTATTATCTTTGTCTTCTTCTTTACATAAATACATAATTACATAGTCAATATGAAGACCGATCCTAGTTACACTTTCCAACACGCTGAAGTCTAAAATAGCCATAGAATACTAAACTAAATGTAAACATAGAAAGCAGTGAAATACTAGTAAATTTCTCAAAAATTACTAAATAATAAATCACAGCTCCAATCCGGTGGCTCCAAGTCATAAAATGAGAATCGTAGCTCCAATCTGGCAGCTCCAAGTCACAAAATGAAAATCGCAGCTCCACATGTCTCAGGCCCCCGGTCGATGGTAAATCCGAATCACAACTAATTGTAGATGGAAAATGTCGAGTGATGACAACAGGAAAATCTCGGGTGAAAAGGTACACTGTTGAGCGACAATAGAAGGAAAATGTCGGGTGGAAAGGTAAAATCGTAGGGTTAATGAGAAATGTGAATAATTATGTTTTAAAGTTTTAATTTATCCTTTAGTTTTTATTTTCATTTTTTTTAAAATTATTTTTAAATTTGTAATTTTTTATGCTTTTAATTGTTATTAGCAAAAAAATTTGGGGGACGCGAGGGGACGCTTTTCTTCACTAGAAAAAAGTCCCCCTGAAGTTTCCCCAAAAAAGGCGATGCAGGGAAACGTTTCCCAGTCCCGGGATTGCGGGGAAGCGAGGAAGCGTGTCCCCCACCCTAGGGGTGCATTCTCGTGAAACACTGTCTAAAATGCTGAAGAATTATTAAGGAATACTTTGGCATTCAATTGATTAATTTTGTCATAATTTTCAGTGACTGTCATACATTTGGCTTGGGTCTGATCATAACAGAAAATTGCATCTTTAGTTTTGGTTATTCAAAGAGATAATTAACTTAGGATTATTAAACACATTCGGCATTTGGCATTTGATATCTTACTGCTGTCCTAAGAAAATATCTCTGAAATATCAGTACTGTTAGCTCATTGATTTAGAACTGATTGTCATATTTGTTCACTAAATTGGCATTAGTTTGGCATCTTAATTTACTGCTGTCCTAAGTACAATCTCTGAAAAATAAGTGCCTTTAGTTCATTTGTAAAGTGACTGTTTGCATTTTTACTTTAGCAAAGTTTAGTGGTTGTTACACAACAATTTGTCACTGTCCCTACAATCCCCATCCCGCACATTGGAGGGTTCATTCCGTGACCTGTGGGCAGAGTTAAGACTTGAAAATACTTTCATTGCATCCCTCTGAAGATGAGCTTTAATTGCCCTAAAGTGAACTTCAAAAACCCTAAAAATAGTTTCTTTCCTACTGCGTGTCTCCATAGTTCAAATTTCACCCCAAGAGGAAATCCTCCAAAGAGGGCATGCCAATTGGCGCTCTGTCATAGAGCCGTACCCGCGCCAACCATATTAAGAGGTGTTTTTAAAAAATAGAAGGCGGAAGTTTCATCCTAACGAATTACTGGGCTGATTTCTATCTTGAGTTGGGAGGTTTGGCTACGGATTTCCATGGAGAGGAAGTGGTTTGCCACCTCTCATGGAAGCTTCCTTGATGATAGGGCAAATCCCATAATTATAGGGATCCCAACTTCCCTTCCTCCTTATATAAAAGCTTTCCCATTTCCATTTGCAAGCTAGTTCCAAAGAGTGGCAGAATTTCTAAGTTCCCAAGAGCTTTCATGCTGCAAAAGCCTTCTTGATTCCCTAAGGCCAAATCCAATCAAGGAGACTATTGCCAAGTATCCGGAGAGAGAGGCTTGTCCCATCCCCGATGTGCTTTATCGAGACATGTTGTGCTGACGACCCGCCAAAGGAGAGTGTTGCGTCGAAGCTATGGTTGTATTCTTATTTTGACTCATTAATGATAAGCTACTATCGGTTATGGTTCCACTCTTGTTCTTGATTATTTTCATGAGTTATGTCCTCTTCGAATGACATATAGTTGTATGTACTAGATTTTATGCTTGCGTTTGTGTTGTTTCTTGCATGTGTGGGTGTCCGATCACGGAGATCGTGAGGATTGTGATCTGCCAGGGCAAAGGAACGGGAGCACCACCTCTTCTATAAACAACAGCGTTGGATTCTAGGTAAGCCTTCCTCGCAAGTCGGTTTATTTGCAATTAGGAACTTGCACTGTAGCATGTTTGATTGTTGCTAGACCTGATTTGGGATAGTAGGGATCGTCTCTATTCGCAGAGGGGATTACTTCTTCAAAAATTTGGCGACTCCGCTGGGGATCATTAGCTGTTGTTCGTTTTATAAGCCATTGACTAGATCCGAAGCCCGAAGTTGGCCGATACCCTTCGAAACGCTTTTGCTCTGCAATTGCGAAGTAGATCAAAGCCGCTTTAGTCAATCTCCGGTTTAGTTTGTAAACTGAACCCTTGGAGCACTGTCTTGTCTCTTCGGTTGATTCTTGATCCTCCTTGCTTGATCAGCTCTTCTGGGCTGGTTCTTTTTGTGAATTTGGCTTTTGGATAGCTTGATTATCACTGGTCTGCTTGTTGGATTGCTCTTTTTTATTTTTGACTGGTAAACTCGACTGGCGCGCTTTTCAGCTTGACAGTCGCGCCCATTGGCGCAGGTTGCTAGTGTATGGCCCGCGCCAATTCTGTTCTGGCGCTAATTTCAGCCTTACAGTCGCGCCAATCCTGTAAGGTACTAGGGTTTACTCTGTTTTGAGCTTCCTGAGCTTGATCTGTGTCTGTCTCGCTTTAAGCCTAGATTACATGGTTCATTTGAGTCTTGGAGATTCTGCTGGAAGTGGTGAGTCTGGTCTTGGTTGGGAGAAATTCTTTGTTTTTTCATTTTCAGGCGTTGGCACTTGTTGTCAGTTAGCAACCCGCGCCAATTGGCCATTGGCGCTAGTTGTCAATGTGCAAGTCGCGCCAGTTGGCGCTAGTTGTCAATGTACAAGTCGAGCCAATTTCAGGGTGTGTGAAAATTGAGATTTTTTCCCTAAATCCTTCACCAGTGTGTCTTTCCCTTCCGGTCTTTTCCTCGTATGAGCATAGATTACATTGCTCATTGTTTGGGATGTCTTCTTGCTATGATTGCTTGATGTAAAAGGGAATGAATGCCTTGTTTTGATCTCATGCTTTGGAAGTCCTCTTTGTGTTTGACCTCATATGTTTTGTCGCCTTTTGAGGGATTTCGTTACAAAGTGTTTGAAACAACGATTGCATTCTTAGTGTTTGTTTACATCTCTTTTGCATTCGTCCTTCATTAAGAAGATTTGCGTTCTTTTAGTTTTCGTCTCATAGTTTGCTTTTCGTTAAAATGCATTAGATCACATTGCATTGAAAAGTATTTTTTGAGATCCATCATTGAACTTAGATTACATTGTTTAATGATTGAAGACTAGACATCGCTTTGAGTGCATTCTCTTTCGTTCAAAGCATGCATTAAGTAGATTCTCATTTCATCGAAAAATGCATTGAGTGCATTCTTATAATTTGAAAAGGAAAAAGGAAATTGTGCATAGATTACAATTGCATAGTTTTCGAAAAAGAGAATTTTGCATAGATTACATTGCATTATTCGCATCGTTGAATGTTTGAAATCACTTTCGGATAATGAAAGTCATCTAGTTTGGAAAAAGTTTCGTTTTTCAGTTTTGCTGTTTGTTGCATCATTGTTTGAAGCTCTTCTCTTAACTAGATAGCATTCATCGAATTGAAAAGTTTTCTTTTCTCATGTAGCTGCATACAGGAGATTGTCATATGACATACGGTAGGGCCTTGAAACCGAAACATAATTGAAGATCAACCATAAAATTTACTCAATTTACCTAAGGAAGCATTGAAACATTAATGAAACATTTAGAGGTCTAGGTTAGAGACGTGTTCCGGCGTCGTTAAACCTAGTAGCTGTCGTTCGCCTCTTGGCTTTAGACAGCGCTAGTACGGACTTGTGCTCCCCGTACCGTCGTGTATATAAAGGGAGACCCCACTAGGTTTCAATCCTTTATCCATAGGAAGCCGAGTCTGCCGCCCTATACCCGTGATACATCGAACACAGCATTCGGGGAGATTGCCTGCACGTACGGAAAGTCCTTGGTTGATTTCTCTTTCATTATTGAAACCAAGGTGTATATTGCAGTTCACGGTTATTTGGTACACCCTTTTGCCTAGTATTCCTGAGCAGTCATTTCGATCTTTTCTGACTCTTTAAATTTGAAAAGGTCATCAAGCGCTTGTCCTTTCACGCTTGTTTCCAATCTGAAAGTGATAGAGTCACCTTTTTCCTGTTTCTCGACTCTTAAAAGATGAAACGGTAGAGTTTTGTTTCAATGTTTTAAAAATTAACTGCCCACGAGATATTCCCGATTAAAGTTAGTTTCCTTAGGGTGTTGTTCTGAAGATCGTTTCCGATGGCAACTTTTCCAGAGTTCACCAATCAAGGAATCCCCTCCAATGGGAATCCAGGTCCTTTTCCTCCTTTTGGGAATGTTGGTGCTCCTTATATGGCAACATTGTCCCTTCCTGGGTTAACTGTTGGGTTGCCCGTTTGGTTGTTTTCAACCTCTGTGGTCCCGAATGTCTCGGCTACTGTTCAATCAGTTCCTCCGCCTGAACAACATCATGTTGATTCCAAGGTGGACCTCTCCCCTTCTTCGCCTGTTTCTGCGTCCTCCTCTTCTACTTCGCCTGGTGAAAGTTTGGATTCAAGTAACCAGGTGGCTAAGAAGAAGAAGAAGAAGACAAAGAAGAAGAAGTCTGATAAGCGAGAGGTTAAATGTACAGCTACTGTCCCTAAGGAATCTCCTCTCGATAGTCCTTCCAACCCTCCTCGGAAAGTCAAGTTCCCCTGCATGTTGTGCACGGGAGACCATCTTCTTCGAGACTGCCCTGGCATTCCCAAGGTACTCGAAGTATGGTCCAACGGTCCCCCACCGTTGTCTTCGGCTTCCGGGAGTCAGGTTGGGGACACTGGTAAGGCTCCTAAGAAGCAGGGTAAGATCACCAATCCTTGTAAGTTGTGTGAAGGGCACCATGCTATTCACCTTTGTCCTTATATGGATGAAGCCAAGCGAGTCTTGGACAACCTGACTGTTTCTACACCACGCCTCCCGGCTGGTTATAAACAGCTTTCTTTGAGTCTTCCACCAGCTGATCCTACGATTGGTCAAGAGTCATCCTTGGTCGATCCCGCTCCCTCGGAAATTCAAATTCAGGAATCCATTCCCGACCAACCATTGGTCATGGGATCGGTTGAACTGGCCCCATCTGCGGTGCACCAGGTCTTTTCTGTTGAGAGTGGACCCCACATCCCTCAGGTTCTTCTTGTTTCTTCAGATTCCTCAGACTTGGAGAAAGATTCTCTTGTCCCTACACCTCAAGAAGTTGCTCCTCCGCCTCCCGTGATGGAGGTCCCGGAGGATTCTCTTCCCACCTTCGAGATGGAGGTTGTGGAGGATGCTCCTTCTTCTTCCGTAACACCGAGGGAAGACCATCTCAGTTCGATGGTAGCCCCTCCAAGTAGTTTGGTCGCTTCCTTTGATTGGAGTCGATTTGCGGGATACCGCCTTCCGTCTTATGTGCCTTTCGAGATCACAGTACAGGCTTTTGGTCTGGTCGTACCCAACACCATTATAGACGAAGGTGCGTCTGTTAGTGTTCTATCCTCAACTACCTGGCAAGCTTTCGGTTCGCCGCCGCTTGCACCTGTTACGCAGAATCTGTTGACTTTTAACAGAAGAACGAGTCAACCGTTAGGGATCCTTCCAAGGTTACCTGTTACTTTGGGAGGTAAAACTGTCCATATGGACGTGATGGTTGTTCCAGGCCCCTTGGATTTCAATCTGCTTTTGGGGCGCGATTACACCTATGCCATGGGAGCGCTTGTCTCCTCCCTCTTTCGCGTGATGTGTTTTCCACATGAAGGACGGATCGTGACCATTGATCAGCTGTCGTTCTTTGGTCCTAATGTGGCAACTGGTCCGCCATCACCCCCTCCTGGTTTTTATCCACCTGTTGTATCTGCCCCACCGCAGGTCAACTATGTGGCTACCTATCCCGTGCCTGTGCTCAGTGATGATGCCGTCGTGCATCGAGTGCTGGGGGCATTGGGTCCTGACTTCCAGGATGATTTCCTCCCATCTGGTGTGGAACTCTTGGAAGCAATGACTTCTTGTTCATTATGATGAAGTCGGTCGGAGCATAGTTCCTTCATTTGTGTCAAGCTCCTTAAAAAATGAAACAAGGTCGTCGGAGCATAGTTCCTTGTCTTGTGTCAAGCTCCTTAAAAAATGAAACAAGGTTTGTCGGAGCAAAGTTCCTTGTCTTGTGTCAAGCTCCTTAAAAAATGAAACAAGGTTGTCGGAGCAGAGTTCCTTGTCTTGTGTCAAGCTCCTTAAAAAATGAAACAAGGTTGTCGGAGCATGGTTCCTTGTCTTGTGTCAAGCTCCTTAAAAAATGAAACAAGGTTGTCGGAGCATAGTTCCTTGTCTTGTGCCAAGCTCTTTAAACCATGAAACAAGGTGTCCTGAGGATAGTTCTTTTAATGTGTCAACCTCATTAAAACAATGAAACACGTTCTTGTTCAATTCGAGTCTTTGATAAGACTTCGTAAAATCCCAGTCGAGTCTTTTTCTTTATCTCGTAACTTGAACCTTCACTCCATCTGCCTTTCATATGGATTGAAGCTTGGGGGGCATGTACCTCGAATTGAGTCACCATGCTGGGGGCATGCTTATTTTTCCAAGCATAGTTTGTTTCCGTTTCAAGCTTGTGTAAAAATGAAACCGGTTTCAAGCATAGTTTATCTTTATTTCAAGCTTGTGTAAAAATGAAACCAATTTCAAGCAGAGTTTCCTGATTTCAAGCTTGTGTAAAAATGAAACCTTTCCTATTTTACTTCTTGTGATTGCCATTTTTATCAGCCTGTTTTGCTAGATGAGCCTTGGTTTTCTCACTCCATCGTCACTATCTTCTTGGCCGATCATATGCCTTCACTTGGTTGTTTTACCCGTTCCTGAGGAACCGC
Organism: Pinus albicaulis; assembly: GCA_034641835.2. Taxonomy (NCBI): domain Eukaryota; kingdom Viridiplantae; phylum Streptophyta; class Pinopsida; order Pinales; family Pinaceae; genus Pinus; species Pinus albicaulis. The sequence continues at coordinate 595,635,354 of CM076577.1, read as the reverse complement.
TGCGATGAGTGGTCTTGTTAGCCAGCCTCTTGACCTTTACTTGTTCTGAGCAGTTCCACCGTTACCGGAACCAGTTGCTACCATTTATACCACTCGTTCCTCCAGAAGGAGTCACCTTTAAGCTCTTTTCTGACTCTCTAAACATGAAAAGATTGCCGAGGCCCTTGTCGTTTCGATCTCGTTAAAGTGGCCCCGAAACGACATCTACCCAGTATACGTTTACCCCTTTTTCGGGCTGAGATAGATTATTTACGAAAAAGGAATACCCTAGCCTATCGCGACTAGGAGGTTTTCTCGGATATTGTTTTCTACCTTTTCGGGTCTGAGGAACTATTTACGAAAAGGGACCGTTGGAGTTTACTTTTTAGCTGTCTTTTCAAACTCTCTAAACATGAAAAGACGCCGAGTTCTTCCTTTGTCAGACTCGTTAAACCCTGATGACATTGGATTTAGTCGTGATGACGGTATTCGAGTTCCTCCTTCCTAGGGCTCGTTAAATGTACTAGGATGGATTCGCCCGAAGGGCGGACTTATATGACAAGCATATGGTATCCTCTTCAAGCTTGTGTAAAAATAAGGAGGTACTCACCGAAATGGTGGGGAAAATGGAACCAGCATCATTGTCGTGTCGGCAGTATGTCACTCTTGAACATGGCACTTGTCTGCATTCGTGTCGGGTTGGGGACATCTCATCTCGTTTTTCACTTGCTTCCGTGGGTTTGGGTGATCCCTTTTGACCTCTCATCTGCTCTTTGCCTTGTCACTATGACCTCTGATCCGTTGATGTCAAATACTGCCAAATCCACTGTCGTGCCGCCAATATGTTCAAGAGAAGTTGACCTCTGCAAGTATCAACCTTCCTCTGATTCTCATATAATCCTGATTCACAAAAAACATCATGTTCCTCTGTCTCGTGTCGATGATGTGGGAAACCCTATCGCCCACCTTCGATCAAGATCACTTCCTGTCGACTTTAGAGCATTATCCAGGAAGCTGATCTAGAGACTCCCTTCTGGTACCTTGGAGCCTGCATGCCACAATGGCAGGTTCTTCGCATTCGACGTGAGGTTTTCATTATTGGCCTTCGATCGAGTGATTTTGCGGGTGTTCGACGTCAGCTCATTGTTCACATGCCGTAGATTGTACCTCTAGTACCTTGAGGACCATTGGAATTAATGGTGGTACCTCTCGCGTCTGTTAATAGCTTTCATCATTGGCTGGTAATCAGACGATGTTCTTGCATGTTCGACTTCAGCTCACATATTCGCATGCTTGAACTTGTACTTTGTCCGGGTCGAGATGGAGCGCAAGACCCTGGATTGTGTCTGTTGTAATCCAGGCTGCGACATTGTGGATTATTATGATTATTTACATGACTCACTGATTGGATGGCTGCGACCATACCTAAGTCTATTTATCGATCTTCATTTGATGGCTGCGTCCATGCCTTGGATCTAGATTATTGTACACTCTGTTATGGATGGCTGCGCCCATACCACGCATATATATATCATGTGTCTGAGACATCAGTTGTACTTCGCTCCGCAGGTTTTCCGACGGCGGTGTCTTCGGTCAGCATGTTCTCGTAAAGCATTTCACCACTCTCTCTCTCTTTCGGGCCTCATGCTTTAGGGGGCATCTGTTACACAGCAATTTGTCACTGTCCCTACAATCCCCATCCCGCACATTGGAGGGTTCATTCCGTGACCTGTGGGCAGAGTTAAGACTTGAAAATACTTTCATTGCATCCCTCTGAAGATGAGCTTTAATTGCCCTAAAGACATCTCCTTGCAAAAAACCCTAAAAATAACTCTTTTTCCATTGGCGCGGTTCCATAGTTCAGCCCTCGCGCCAAGAGGGAAATCCTCCAAAGAGGGCGCGCCAATTGGCGCTCTGTCATAGAGCCGTACCCGCGCCAACCATATTAAGAGGTGTTTTTTAAAAATAAAAGGCGGAAGTTTCATCCTAACAAATTACTGGGCTGATTTCTATCTTGAGTTGGGAGGTTTGGCTACGGATTTCCATGGAAGGGAAGTGGTTTGCCACTTCTCATGGAAGCTTCCTTGATGATAGGGCCAATCCCATAATTATAGGGATCCCAATTCCCCTTCCTCCTTCTATAAAAGCTTGCCCATTTCCATTGCAAGCTAGTTCCAAAGAGTGGCAGAATTTCTAAGTTCCCAAGAGCTTTCATGCTGCAAAAGCCTTCTTGATTCCCTAAGGCCAAATCCAAGCAAGGAGACTATTGCCAAGTATCCGGAGAGAGAGGCTTGTCCCATGCCCAATATAACAACAAAATAACAAAGCTTATGATCAAATAATACAATCTTCAGCATCCAGGAGATCCATATAAGCTTGAGCCTCACTGGGTACTGGATCAATGTCATCATCATCATCATAAGATGCAAGATGACATCTAAAGGTATGCCAACCAATCCTACATTTGGTAAAGGATTGTCATCATCATCGTCAATTTGGGCAGCATCTTCAGCATTCACATCCCATCGTGTAGCAAGTCCTTCTAAATATTCAGGTAGCTTCCTTGAACAAAACCAAAGACTACTATGCACATAAACAAGTTTCTCTGCTATCTTAGAGGTAAGTCTATTCCTCTTAACGGAGTGTATGAAACTATAAGTGGACCAATTCCTTGCAGCAGCTGAGGAACTAGCAACCTGGGATAGCAAACGTGAAGCAAGATTTCAGAGCTCTAGAATTTGGCCCTCATACATTCTCCACCATCCAAGGGGTTTCTTCTGAGCATAATGCTTAATGCCCCTCTTTGCATCTTGGCTGAATGTAGGAGGGCTTGATGTACCAAAATCAATAAATTGCTCCCATATCACACTTGCTTCATCAACAATATACATCTTAGTTATAACATCAAGATACCCTTGTTTTACCTCTTCATCATCAATAGGAAGAATTCTATTTGGTCTTTCCATATACCACTTTGGATTAAGGGCATATGCAACCATGTGAAGGGAGGTATTGAGTTTAAGCCATCTTTTCATTATCATCTTGTGGATTTCATGGAAAAACTCCAAAGAAGGGTTTCTTTGGCGAATGATGTGCTTTACCTTTCCCACCATGGTATCAATACATTCATATATTTCTCCAATAGAAGGAGAATCTGAATTAACATACCTGATCAACTCCACAATTAGAGCTGTGAAAGAGGCAACATATCTACAATACATTCATATATTTCTCCAATTGAAGGAGAATCTGAATCAACATACTTGATCAACTCCACAGTTAGCACTGTGGAAGAGGCAACATATCTACAATCAACCCACTAATCCTCATTAAGAAGCATTTCTCTTATCTTCTTCACTTGAGGTGACTTAGACTCAGTGTATGCATTCCACTCTAAAGAAACAACAGTGGTTTGTAAAGATGCATAGACCTCAACCATGTGCTCAAGCAAAATAAAGTATGTGGCATATCTTGTTTTTGCAGGTTTAAAAAAATGCTTCTTTGAATACATTCTGTAAATTGCCAAGGAAGCATGGTGGTTGCAGATAAACATTTATGCCTCCCTCGTATCTGAAATGATTTTTGCAATCCACTATATTTTGCCAATGTCTTTTAAGAGATTGTTAAAGGTATGTACACAACAAAGAGTCCAAAAGATATGCCTATATCGACTTTGGTTCATCAATCCCGCTGCTCTACAAACAGGTGCTGCATTTGTGATAACATGTACCACATTTGAAGGACCACTGTTTTTTGCCTTGTTTTGTGTTATTTTTTCATGAACTACATTAAGGGCTTCTTGGAGATGTTGCTTGATTGCTTGTGGGTACCTATTGTTGCCTTTGCATTCTGTTGTTGAACTTGTGGAGCTTGTGGAGGTAGTGGGGGTCTCAACCTGCTGTTGTTGTTACCACATTCATTGCCCAACCCTCTATCCATGGTATCAATACTGAAAATTTATATTAAAATACAAAAAAACTTTAGAAGTGGAACAAAAAAATATATTTTACAATGTACATAAATGACAAAAAAAGAAAACTCAGAATACTAGTATTTTTTTTTGCATATTCTCATAAACTAATATTTTAATAAACTAGTCAATGATCAGTGCAGCCAGATTATGTGCACTGGCCCCTAACATAAAACATCATTAAATTTCAATTGAAAAACTAAGAAACTTTAACGAGTTGATATAATTTAATTATAATTTAAAAGCAATGCACATTGAATTATGCTTTGCCTATGCAATTCATAAAATTAAAAACTATGATCAAGAAATTTCAAATATCTGAACTGTAAGATTGAATATTCTAACTAGTTAATAATTTTTCATTGTATTATGAAGATTTCTACACTGTTGAGTATTTCTGGAATAAACCATGTCAAGATTTAAGAAATTAAAAGTCAAGTAAATTAACAATTTATTTTCCTTAATGTATTTCACTTCTAAATGTATAGAATCTATTCACACTTTAAAATTATAGCTTTAAAGTTTAATCCCTAAGCTTATGTATATTTAAATTTTAAATATTCAATAAACGTGGAGCATTTTAGTGTGCTGATAGAATACAAATCTAGCCAAGAAAAAGTTCGTAGATATATTTTTTAAATTTTTTGTATTGATCTCACACAGTAAAATTGAAAGAAATTATTATGTGTTATAATTTATAAAGTGTGAAACTTATACATAAATTAAAATCGAAGTCTAAAACTATTTCGGAATTTCCAGTACTCTGGTAAATCCGAACTTCACTCCTATTACGTTGGGGTTGTATAGAATTCACAATAGAAAGCTCTCAGTTTCTTTTCCATGGCTAACATCAGAGATATTTCCACAAGTACTGAAAGCATAGCTTGAAATATACCCTGACTCTCCATGCAGTCTAGGGATTAAAGAGTAGAACATGATGAAATATAAAGGCAGAACTCTTCAGATATGAAGATTACTCTTGACAAAATAATAATGTGCACCACGTAGAAACTCTTCCAGGAACAAAAAGAAGATAACTTCCTTGCTGGAACCCAATTTTTTTGGCGTAAGAGCCCAAATGTTTACATATGAAAATTGAGAGCATTAATCTATAATAAAAGCATAATAGTTTTCTAATTGCATAACATAATAGAATTTGATCAGAATCCTGTGTATTAATCCCCCTGCAGGATAATATTGTCAAAATATAAAAGCATATTTGTTAGTATATCAAGGGTGATGAAAATATATATTAAAAAAAGCATAGAGAGAACTGGAAGCCATCTACAAACTCAGCAAAACACAGACAACCTCATAAAAGAAAGGACAAAAGGCCTAAATTCCTAATATTTGGGAAGAATGGAAAATATAATAAAAACTCTAAATTAGGGGCACAAGAATAAAAAAAAATTCAAATAAAAACTTAAAAAAAAAGAACTGATAACAATTCTGACTGTTTTAAAAAACTAAACCCCCATGAGATAAATGAAAATCGGATTTGGTATCTATGTTCGTATTTAGAAGGTGGAGTCATTTGGTATCTATGTTCGTATTTGCAGGAGTCATTGATAAGTTATAGGCAAACTTCGTGGTACCTGCAAATATAAGTAATCGAAAACAGAGGGAATCCTGGTTCCCATACATCGCTGCATCCTCCCTCTCTTATTTATAGAGCTGCCCCAACTGTTCAAGACTATTACGCTGTAAAGGCTAATTTTAAAGAATCGCAACCAAGCAAGGCGGCCACCCAAGGGAAACAGAAACGCTGGGAAAGCAAGCCGGCCAGTCAAAAATTAGCATCCAACAACAAAAAACTTAAAAAGAAAGCTGCACGGAAGCACTAGCAGTCTAGCATACAATATACGCAAATACTAATTAGTAATATGCTTACAAAAAGAAGAACAAAAAATAAAATAGCCTGTCCTGAATACCTACTCCGAGTCCAACACAACTACTTACTCCGAGTCCAACACAGCTGCTTACCCCACACTAGTGAACACAGCATCTTACTCCCAAGATGAGGAACCGAAAAAGGAAGAGCTGATGAATTCAGAGATGATGAGGGGCAAAATTATATAGAAAATCTGAGTCAGGTTTGCTGCCAAATCCGAGTCAAGTTTGCCGCCAAGAAACCCTGTTCATTTTTTCTCGGGCTTTTCGGGTATGCGTGGATTAGGAGCGTGTGGGAGCTCTGATCCATTGAGGAGTGTATAGACGCTCCTCAATGGATCAGAGCTCCCACAGGCTCCTGATCCACGCTCCCACTTGAAACCCGCTCCGGAAACCTCGATTTTTGCAGATAGAAGCTCCCATAAAGCTCCAACACTCCTGCCAACGTTTCCGCCTGTTTTGGAGCATTTTGTGCCAGCTCCAAAGCTCCCAGGGGTGGCAGAGCTTGGAGTACTTGCTCTCCAACGACTGGGAGCGGTACCTGTGCAACATAGGGATTTTAAGTTTAAATGCTTGATATCTTTTTCTAATTCAAAATCACACATAAGCACACAACCTAAAAGTACATCTGCTTTACATACTTGGTCAAGAAAGATAAGTCTGAGGAATTATTGGCATCTGACTTTCTAATTTGCTCAAAGTTTTCTTGTTCTATTTAATTGAGAATGATAATTGTGCTTAAATCTAGTTGTCTTTGAGCTAAGGAATTTACTCTAAGTTGCATTTTGATTTGGATCTAATTGAATACTTTGGCTATTTGAACATCTCTTGGATAACTAGTTTTGGAATTTCAAGCAAATTGTCATTAGCATTTTACATTGAGATTTCTGTTGGTGGCAAATTGAGCATTTCAGTTATCTATCTTACTTTGTTGGTACTTTACAAGATTGACATTTATCTTTGTGATTGGGATTATCCATTGAATCTTTGCTGAAGTACTTAGCATATAACTCAGATAAAATTGTAATGTAAGTGCTTCAAGGCTTTAACAATCTCGCTTTATTTATCATATTTTAATCTCACCTTGCATTTGCATTCTAAGTTAGTTTTGCATTTAATAACTAACCTCCAAACATAAGCTTGGTTGATAGAAAGATAGGTACACCCATTCATCTTTGCTTGAAAAACCTTTCTTTTATAGTACTTAAAACGGAGGCACTGGGTATGTTAGATTTCAAGGAGAGGGATCATTAATCACACCCTCGTGTGTTTCACCTTGACTTCTCTCTGCCATTTACTACAAAGTTTAGACTTAGTATAGTAAGGATCAAGGGTCAAATTTAGAATATGCTTGTAAATAAAATTAACCAAGATCTTTGTATTTCACATAGGTCTTAGGAACTGCATTTCATATAGGATAGTTTCTCATCAAAGCAGCAGTTGTCCATCCGATACTTGATCTTTAATTTTGTAAAGCAAGAGCGTTGACTCCATTTAGGCACTGGTTTCAAATTATATAAATCTAATCGAATCCTAAATATCTTGCTAAAATCTAAACAAGTATTTGGCCACCCAACTGTGTTTCCCAGACTAGTTGGTTCCCAACTTGTCCTTCTTCATTCCATTTCCGTAGGGTCTACCCCCCATAGTCTGCTATTGGGAGACAACTTAAACGGAGAGGTTGGGGATCAGGTGACAGCCCCCGACCTGAGTCGTTGTCGCGGTGCCTATACATTTTGAGTGACAACATTTTTTGGCGCCATTGTCGGGGATAGATTTTTTCTGTCCTTGGTCCTCACGAAAATTTTTCTAATCTTATAATATTTTCCGCCATTCATTAGCTCGTCAAGCGGCATAACATTTTTTGGCACCATTATATCTTTCATCTTTCATCATTTCTTATTCGTCAAGCACCACATTCTTTGGCACTTTGATATTTCACTAATCTTCTTATCAACTTGTTCACTTCTCCATCTGCACCTTTAGCACCTGGACATTTCGGTTGGTTTCTTGTTTGGGTGGCGACCCCACTTATTCATCCATTATTTCTCAAACAAGAAGCCCTCCTTGATATCCATCTGTTTCTCCCGGACTAACATTTCTGTTTTTTCCTTTGGGATCTTGAAGTTAGGTTCATGTTCAAGTGGCGGTTCCACTTCTTACATTTCTTAGAAGAATTTCTTCTAGAAGCTCACTTCTTGTGGATCTCTTGATTTTCTTGAGCAAGGATTTCTCTCTCTAGCATCCTTATCATGGAAGACTTGTTTTCTCCTTGTGATTTTACTAACTTTTAGGGAGCTCCACATGATTTCCCGCCTTCATTTGACGTGGCCATCGATGAATTGCCCCTTTTTCGAGGTGACAAAGCCATTACTACCGAGACTCACCTTCAAAATGTCAATCTTTGCATAAACAAGTGCTGCCCATATATCGACTATGAAGATGTAAAGATGCAACTTTTCGTTCTCACCTTAGGTGATGATGCTTTGGATTGGTTCACTGAGTTCCCTAATGACACTTTTGATTCTCTACACTCAATCATTGATGCCTTTGAAGATAAATATGGAGATAAGAGAATGGTCAGAGCGAAAGTGTTAAATTTAGATAGACATGGAGTGTTCTATGCTTAATGCAAATTTACTTCAATCTTTCTTAGGCCCGATTCAAATGAGTGTCCATGGCAGGCAAATGTATAGTTAGAATGTATGCACATGTTTGATCTAAGAACATATTGTTTAATATAGGCCTATCTCACAATTTTCACCAGCAAGATAATAGAATAAATTTTAGGATGTTCAAGGCTTCAGCTACCAATTTTCCTGCCAACTGTCAAATAAATAAGTAAAATGAGAGAACATATGTTTTTTATCTGCACAGAAGATAAACTAAAACAAATGTGGATAGTATGCTACAGCTGTCAACAGATGTTTAACCAAATGGGTTCTTTGTGGTCAGCCCAACCTAATGTGTCGAATGTTCTCTGACCCCAAAGAACCGAGTCAACCCAAGTCAACTCCAAAAAGTCAACGTTGTCCAAAAAAGTCAACGCATGGCAGCAAGCTAAAAGTCAACGCAGCAACAGTTTGGTCAACCCTTTGACCTCGCTTTCTATGCCAAGCAGTACGGCTTCCAAAATCGAACTTCCCAACAAGTTTCAGCCCTTTCGGACCATGCGTTGACCAAAGTCAACGCTGGTCAAACTTCCAGCAAAATGCTAGCCGCAGCAATTCGTCCTTCAGCTCAGCCGTACAGATTCGTCCTTCTTTTCTTCACGCGTGTGGGCTGGAAATGTCCTCCAAGGAGCTCGTACTAAATCAGATGAGAGAAGAAGATGTGTGTTGAGTTGTGGTGAAATGCTCTCCAACTTTGCCTGTATTTATATCCATCATTGGGGTGTGTGACACATCTGCTGGGGGTGTGAAACCTTAAGGCCGACCTGCACATATAATTTATTATAAATAATAAATTCAAAATAAATGTTCTGCTTATCGGATTAAGATATATTTTATATGGATTTTACACCTCTCCGAAAGAGGAATCCAACAAAAATATTAGCCTCTTAATCTGAGCATCACAACATGGAGTTTGGACCTAGTTGTCCAATTTTAACACTCCCTCTCAACTAGGGAGAACTCCATCCATCAGTGCAATCAAACAATGTGCGTCATCCCGCCGTAACTTGCTTTGCTGGCCTCTTTATTTCAGAACAGAAGTGGGTCAGTTACAAAGACATCATCCCCCGACTGACATATTCAGCCCAGAGGTTCGAAACCTCTATCAGACTCAGAAAGAGTCTCCAACCAACCCGAAGTTGGTTCATCTGACCCGAAGTCAGGCAGAGGTCCCAGACCTCACTAAACTTGATCCCAGATCAAGTGGTTGGACCGTGCCATCCTAGATAGAGAGTACGACAATCTCTGATGCGTCCATCAGTCTTTGCTATTAGTCTCTAGCTTTTCCCACCTCATTGGCCAAATGAGAGGTACTTCCCATGAGCCCCGAACTCAATGGGTAGGATGCATACGGGGCACAGATAATGAGAGGTGAACCAACTCAATAATCACAATGGTGGGGTCCAAGCACACCAACAAGGTTTGGCAAGCCTAGCCTTGTGGTTGCTCATAGCTCCGAGAAGCTGTCCCCAAAGCCCCCAGAGCTCCTCGAGCTCATCGTCCAACAAGACCCACATCATAGGGTCGTTCCACGATACCAAGTCTCTCACGGAAGGTTAGGAACTTGACCTTCCCCAGGGGCTTAGTGAGAATATCCGCGACCTGCTCATCAGTTCCTATATGATCGAGCCTTACGGCGCCTCGCTGTACCATATCCCGGATAAAGTGGTACCGATATCAATATGCTTGGATCGGTCATGGTACACAGGATTCTCAGTCATACGAATCCCACTCTGGTTATCACAGAGTATCACAGTGGTATCTAGCACATGTCCAAACAGCTCACTAAAGAGCTTACGCAACCAAACTGCTTCACAACAGGCCATACTTGCAGCAATGTATTCGGCCTCAGTGGTGCTCAAAGCCACCGACTTCTGCTTCCTGCTCATCCATGAGATCGAAGCAGAACCAAGATTGAAGCAACATCCCGATGTGCTCTTACGATCCACCACACTGCCAGCCCAATCGGCATCAGTATATCCACGGAGTGTCACACTCCCGGCAGTTGCATTCAAATTTCATTATTTATCGTGGCTCCTAAGTTTACTCGTAAGATTCTGCACCAATCCAAAGGAAAGTGATGAGGCTCAACCATCTCGTGACTCAAAAGTGTTCACCGCAAAACATATATCCCATCCGGTGTTCACTAAGAACATCAAAGCTCCTATGAGTTGACGACACTCGTAGGATACTAAGACGCAACCACCTCAACTTAAAGTTGAAATCCATCTGGTAGTCGACACGGACTTACAAAATTCAATTATCTCCAAATCTTCCTCTAGGCCTAGGAAGTAGTGCACGGCCCTAGGTCCTTCATCTCGAACTCCGCAAATGGTGCCCCTTACATTGATGAGCGGCATGAAAGGCTGCCGTGAAGAGGTCATCCACATACAGCACTAGAATGAGAGGCTTCCCCTGCACAACCTTGAAGTAAAGGTTCGGATCAGCATTACTTCGAGTGAAGCCCAGCTTCATCAAGTAACTATCCATCCTCTTGTACCAAGCTCTGGGTGCTTGCTTTAACCCATAGAGGGCTTTCTTCAACCTACAGACATGAGTGTCTCGATCCTGAACTTCAAATCCCAGAGGTTGTTCCACATACACCTCTTCCTTTATTGCACCATGCAGAAAAGCGGTCTTGACATCCATCTGATGAAGACTCCATCCTTGCGTAGCAGCAAGGGCTATGATTGAACGAATGGTGGTATATCGTGCCACAGGTGCAAAAATGTCATCATAGTCTATTCCTTCCTTTTGAGAGAAGCCACGGGCAACAAATCTTGCCTTGAACTTTTCAGCACTCCCATCAGATCCATGCTTGATCTTGTAGAGCCATTTCGCGGTGACAACAGATTTGTCCTTCGGTCTCGGGACCACATCCCTGACATCATTCTTCATTATGGACTCATATTCTTCGTGCATAGCATCCTTCCAAACTTGATGCTTTACGGCTTCCTCAAAAGATCCAGGTTCAGATTGTACAATAGTACTCATGGCAGCTAGATACCCTTGGTATCTACACGGCTTCTTGCTTTCTCGGAATGTCCCCCTTGGGGCAGCATGACCCTCAGCATCTTCGAGGGTGTCCCCGAGCCATGATGGTCTCTTTCCTAGTGAAGGAGATGGATCAATAGGGTCCATTGGTCCTTCAATATCAGGCATTGTCTCATCCTGCGGTTCTTCTTGATTTCCATGATTTTCTTCAGATCTTGGAAGATCTACTACTTTCTTCAGGGAAGCATCTTCGTCAAAAGTGACATCATGGCATATCTCTACTTCCCTTTGACCAGGTACATATACTCTATAGGCCTTAGAAGTCTCACTGTAGCCCACAAACATTCCTTTCTTCCCAGAAGCATCCAGCTTGCTTCTCTTTTCTTTCGGCACATGAAAGTAAACGGGACATCCAAAAATTCTAAAGTGTGAGACATCAGGTTTCTTACTAGTGAAAACCTCTTCGGGAGTTTTGGAGTCCAGAGCGGAATGAGGGCATCGGTTTTGAATATACACAGCAGTATTTGCAGCTTCTCCCCACAGAAACTTTGGTAGACCCTGGTCACATAGCATGGCGCGGGCAGCTTCCACAATAGTCCTATTCTTGCGTTCAGCAACACCATTCTGCTCAGGAGTATATGCAGTAGTAGTCTCCCTCTTAATGCCAGCTTCTCTGCAAAAGTCTTTGAACTCATTTGACTCATATTCAATGCCATTGTCGGTCCTCAAAATCTTGATCTTCTTTCCGGTCATATTTTCCACCAAGGCTTTGAAGGTACGGAACCACATGAAAGCCTCATCCTTCTTCTTCAAGAAGTATATCCAAGTTTTGCGAGAGAAGTCATCAGTGAATGTCATGTAGTAAGAACATCCTCCCAGGGATGTCACGGGCAACATACCAGATAGATCAGAATGGACCAGTTGCAAAATATCAGATGTCTTTGTGACACTTGAGGGGAAAGGTCCCTTTGTATGTTTTCCTTCGGCACAGCCCTTACATACACCTTCATGATTATTTCCAAAGTCAGGCATCCCTGTCACCACCTTCCTTGCTTCGGGAAGGGCCTTGTAATGAAGGTGTCCAAATCTTCGGTGCCATAGTTCGGTTTGTCAGATAGTATCACAAGTCATTGCTCCCGGCGGACTTCCTCCAACCTGGTAGAGTGTACCAACTCTAAAACTAATCGAGATAGCTTCCTTGAAGCTCTCCTTCCACATGAGCACTTTTCCATCAGAGAATGTTACATTGAACCCTTTGTCTTCCATGGCTGATACAGACACAAGGTTCTTCTTCAATTTAGGTACATAGAGTACATCTTGCAAACGTAGGACTTGTCCTTAAGACAAGTGGAGGGTCACAGTCCCTGTCCCTTTCACGGGATACGTGGCATTATCTCCAAGGATAATTTCTAGATTGGTATCCCTCTCAACCATGTCAAAGAGTGCTTCCTTGAAACCAGTGATGTGTCTTGAGGCACCACTATCTATCAGCCAGACATCCATAGTGTCGGGCGGAGATGTAGCAGAGAGAGCAGATACAAGAATATACTCATTTCTTTTATCAACAACGTTAGACTCCTCATACCTGGAGTTTCTAGACCTTTTCGAAGGTTGATTGTTTCCACCAGAGGGAGCCTTCCTCTTTCCTTTAGATCTGTCGTTTCTTCGATTCCCATTCCTCCGGTTGTTGTTGTTCTCATCACTATCGGGAGAATCCTTCTTGAAGGGGCATTCTCTGGCATAGTGACCAGGCCTATGGCAAGTGAAACACTCACCCTTCTTTTCTTGAGTCCTTGTTCTTCCTTTGTCCTTAGGACCACCAGAGTTCTTCTTTCGAGAATGAGCACCATACGCAGCATTTCTGTCATTATCGAATTCCTTCATTCTTGTTTCTTCTTGCATACATCTAGACAGAAGCTCGTCAAAGTTAGGAATGGTATTGTTATTGAGAATGGTAGTGGTGAATACTTGCCATTCATATGGGAGTCCTCCAAGTGCGGTGAGAACCATCTCACGATCAGCTATTGTCTCCCCAATAGCCAGCAGATTGTTCCTTGTTTCGGTCAATTTCATAAAGTAAGTTTGAACAGACTCATCCCGACCCTTCTTCATATTCTTCAACTTATTCTTGAGGAATAGCACTTGGTTCACATTGTTTACTTTGAACATAAGGATCAATTTATCATACATCTCCTTGGATGTGCCTAGTTCAGATATATAGGCAACCAGACTCTTATGTATGGATTCCCTGATCATCAACTTTGCTTTGATCTCTCCCTTCTTATACTTGTTTCTAGCAGCAGCAGTGGCATTGGATGGAGGTTCTTGAATCTTACCCAGTACATGATCCAAGAGATCATGGTCTTCCAATTTGAGATCTAATATCATCTTCCAGGCATGGAAGTCATCCCTTTCAGTCAGCTTGTCATTCTCCTTGAATTCAAAACTTGTGGAACCCATTTCCTCTGATGGTGATTGCTAAAGATAGGGCTTGTCTTCACCTCTCCTCTGATACCATGTAAATTTTTGTAGATGTTCTATGCTTGAAGCAACTTTACTTTTCTTACAGCAATCACACAAATAGTTAAGTAAAATGCTGATAGAACATATAAGTGGATCTTATAGAAGACAAACCAGAAACAAAAAAATGTGATGGTGCGTTACGGCGGTCAACAGGATGCTTCAACCAGCAAAGTCTCCTTGGTCAGCCAACCCAGAATGTGTCACAACAGTCCTCCAATCAGCGACCGAGTCAACCCAAGTCAACTCCAAAAAGTCAATGCTGTTCAGAAAAGTCAACGCAGGGCAGCAAGCTAAAAGTCAACGCAGCAACAGTTTGGTCAACCCTTTGACCTCGATTTCAGTGCCAAAGTGTACGGCCTCTCAAAATCGAACTCTCCAACAATTTTAAGCCCTTTCGGACCATGCGTTGACCAAAGTCAACGCTGGTAAAACTTCCAGCAAAACCCTAGCTGCAGAAATTCGTCCTTCAGCTCAGCCGTACAGATTTGTCCTTCTTCTTCTTCACACGTGTGGGCTGAACTTGTCCTCCAAGGAGCTCGTACTAAATCAGATGAGAGAAGAAGATGTGTGTTGTGTTGTGGTGAAATGCTCTCCAACTTTGCCTGTATTTATATCCATCATTGGGGTGTGTGACACATCTGCTGGGGGTGTGAAACCTTAAGGCCGACCTGCACCTCTACGAAAGAGGAATCCAACAAAAATATGATCATCATCATATGAGCAGTGCTACATGGAGTTTGGACCTAGTTGCCCAAAATTAACACTCCCTCTCAACTAGGGAGAACTCCATCTGTCCACCTGTGCCATCCATCAGTACCATCGTGTACTGTCATTTAGTATTGTGCGTGATCCTGCCGTAACTTGCTTTGCTGGCTCTCATCACAAATAGAACAAGGAGAGTGAGTCACAAAGACATTACGCTCTGCTGACCCGAAGTCAGCTTCGACTCAAGAGTCACATACTAACCCGAAGTTAGTTTACTGACCCGAAGTTGGTTTACTGACCCGAAGTTAGTTTAGAGGATAAAACCTCAATAGACTCACAAAGAGTCACATACTAACCCGAAGTCAGTTTAGAGGTAAGAACCTCATCAGACTTGATCCCAGATCAAGGTGTTGGACACGTGCCATCCTAGACATAGAGAGTACAACAATCTCCGATGCGTCCATCGGTCTTGATATCGGTCTCTATCCACATTTCCCACCTCATTGGCCAAATGAGACGTACTTCCCATGAGTTTGAAACTCCATGGGTAGAATGCGTGCGGGGCATAGATCAAAGAGAGGTGAACCAACTCAATATCATAATGGTGGGGCAGAAGCACAACAAGGTTCGACAAGCCTAGCTCCGTGTGTGCTTATAGCTCCAAGAAGCTATCCCCAAGTGTAAATTTTCGTAGATGTTCTATGCTTGATGCAACTTTACTTTTATCCCTAATATCAAACAACAATAACATAAACAAGAAAGTAAAATGTTGATAGAACATACCAGTAGATCATAGAAGACAAGCCAAAAATTACACTTAACTTGAACAACAAAATATATGTGTTGTGTTGCGTTACGACGGTCAACAGGATGCTTCAACCAACAAAGTCTCAATATGGTCAGCCAACCAGAAGTGTCACACAACTCTCTCAGACAACTATATCAGTCAACCCAAAGTCAACGCTGTCTCAGTCAATGGTCAACGCAAAGCAGCAGCAGCAAAAAGTCAACGTAGCCCGGTCAAAAGTCAACATCCAGCCTCAATTTTTGTGCCAATAAATGTGGACTTCAGAAATCGGAATTCTGGGACAGATTTGGGCCAGTTTGACCATGCGTTGACCAAAGTCAGCACTGGTCAACTCTGCGTTGAAAACCCTAGGTCGAAAATAGAAATTCTCCTTGTTGCAATTTTCCCACGTGTGGAGAAGAAGAGACTCCAAGTGATGATCGAACCAATCAAATGAGGAGAGAGAAAGTGTGATGATGGGTGAGTGAAAATGACCTCCAACATTGATCTATTTATATCCATCAGTGAGGGTGTGTGACACAACTGTTGGGGCTTCAAGCCTACATTTCATTTCTGGCAAACCTGCACATATTTTGAATAAATTCAAAATAAATGTTTTGCTCATCGGATCAAGATGATCTTTAGATCGATCTTGCACCTCTCCGAAAGAGGAATCCAATAAAAATATTGGCATCTTCATCTGAGCATCACAACATGGTGTTTGGACCTAGTTGTCCAAAATTAACACTCCCTCTCAACTAGGGAGAACTCCATCCAGCTGTGCCATCCAAACATCGTGCGTCATCCTGCTGTAACTTGCTTTGCTGGCTTCTTTATTTTAGAGCAAAGGTGGGTCAGTCACAAAGACATCATTCCCGACAGACAAATTCAGCCCAAAGGTCCAAAACCTCTATAGGACTCAAAATAGTCACATACCAACCCGAAGTTGGTTTACCTGACCCAAAGTCAGTTGGAGGTCTGAAACCTCACTAGACTTGATCCTAGATCAAGTGGTTGGCCATGTGCCATCCTAGACATAGAGTGTACGACAATCTCCGATGCGTCCATCGGTCTTTGCTACTGGTCTCTAGCTTTTCCCACCTCACTAGCCAAATGAGAGGTTCTTCCCATGAGTCCGGGACTCAATGGGTAGGATGCATGCGGGGCACAGATCATGAGAGGTGAACCAACTCAATATCATAACGGTGGGGTAGAAGCACACTAACAAGGTTCGAAAGCCTAGCCTTGTGGTTGCTTATAGCTCCGAGAAGCTATCCCCAAAGCCCCCAGAGCTCCCAGAGCTCATCGTCCAACAGGACCCTCAGAATAGGGTCATTCCAAGATTCTCATGGAAGGTTAGGAACATGACCTTCTCCAAGGGCATTGTGAGAATATCCACAACCTGCTCATCAGTTCCTATATGATCGAGCCTTACGGTGCCTCGCTGTACCATATCTCGGATAAAGTGGTACCAGTCATCAACATGCTTGGATCGATTGTGGAACATGGGATTCTCTGACAAACGAATCTCCCTCTGGTTATCACAAAGGATAACGGTGCCATCTAGCACATGCTCGAACAACTCACTGAAGAGCTTTCGCAACCAAGTGACTTCACAACAGGCCATACATGCTGCAATGTATTCGGCCTCAGTGGTGCTCAAGGCTATCGACTTCTGCTTCCTGCTCGAAGTAGACCTACGTGTGAAGCAACATCCATATGTGCTCTTGTGATCCACCACACTGCCCGCCCAATCGACATTAGTATATCCATGGAGTGTCATGCTCCCGACAGTGTATCTCAGCCCATGGTCTATCGTGCCCCAGAGATATCTCAAGAGTTTCTTGGCACCAACCCAGTGAATGTTATGAGGATCAACCATGTGTTGACTCAAAGTGTTCACTACAAAACATACGTCCGGATGGGTGTTCACTAAGAACATCAGGGCCCCTACGAGTTGACGATACTCAGTAGGATTTGCTAGCACGGGCCCAGTAGTGCTACCACTCAACTTCTTAAAGTTGAGCTCCATTGGCGTCGACACGGACTTATAGTCCATCATTCCAAATCTTTCCAGAAGCTTCACAGTATATTTTCCTTGAGAAGGGAAAATCTCGCCAGGTGCTAGACCTCTAGGCCTAGGAAGTAATGCATCGGTCCTAGGTCCTTCATCTCGAACTCAGCAGCGAGCTCCCTCTTACACTGATGAATGAGAGGGTCAGCACTTGTCAGGAAGAGGTCGTCCACATATAACGCCAGAATAAGAGGCTTTTCTCTATCAACCTTGAAGTAAAGGTTCGGATCAACATTACTACAAGTGAAGCCCAACTTCATCAGGTAGCTATCTATCCTCTTGTACCAAGCTTTGGGTGCTTGCTTCAACCCATAGAGGGCTTTCTTCAACCTGCAAACATGGGTGTCCCGATCTTGGGCTTCGAACCCCAGAGGTTGCTCCACATACACCTCTTCCTTTATCGCACCATGCAGAAATGCGGTCTTCACATCTATCTGATGAAGATTCCATCCTTACGTAGCAGCAAGGGCTATGATAGATCAGATGGTGGTATATCGGGCCACATGTGCAAATATGTCATCAGAGTCTATGCCTTCCTTTTGAGAGAAGCCACGGGCAACGAATCTTGCCTTGAACTTTTCAGCACTACCATCAGATCCATGCTTGATCTTATAGAGCCATTTCGAGGTGACAACTGCTTTGCCCTCTAGTTTTGGAACCACATCCCAGACATCATTCTTCATAATGGACTCATATTCTTTGTACATAGCATCCTTTTAGACTTGATGCTTTACGACTTCTTCAAAAGATCCAGGCTTAGATTGTACGATTGTACTCATGGCTGCTAGATATCCTTGGTATCTATTCGGCTTCTTGCTTTCACGGAATGTCCCCCTTGGGGCAATATGATTCTTGACATCCTCAAGAGTGTCCTTGAGCCATGATGGTCTTTTCCTCATTGAAGGAGGTGGATCAATAGGGTCCATCAGTCCTTCAACATCAGGCATCGTCTCATCCTTCGATTCTTCTTGATTTCCAGGCCTTGCTTCATGATCTTCCTCAGATCTTGGAAGATTGATTACTTTCCTCAGGGAAGCATCTTCGTCAAAGGTAACAACATGGCATATCTCCACTTCCCTTTGACCAGGCACATAGACTCTATAGGCCTTCGAAGTTTCACTGTAGCCCACAAACATTCCCTTCTTCCCTGTTTGATTTCCCACCAAGGCTTTGAAGGTACGAAACCACATGAAAGCCTCATCCTTCTCCTTCAAGAAGTATATCCAGGTTTTGCGAGAGAAGTCATCTATGAACATCATATAATAAGAACATCCTCCCAAGGATGTCACAGGCAACATACTAGACAAATTAGAATGTATCAATTGCAAGACATCAGATGTCTTTGTGACACTTGAGGGGAAAGGCCCCCTTGCATGCTTTCCTTCGGCATAGCCTGGACAAACACCTTCATGATCATTTGTGAACTTGGGCATCCCCGTCACTACCTTCCTTGCTTCGGGAAGGGCTTTGTAGTGAAGGTGTCCAAACCTCCGGTGCCATGGTTCAGTCTGTCGGATAGTATCACATGTCATCGCTCCCAGTGGACTTCCTCCAACCTGGTAGAGTGTATTAACTCTAAACCCAATCGTGATAGCTTCCTTGAAACTCTTCTTCCAGATGCGCACCTTCCCATCAATGAATGCCAAATTGAAACCTTTGTCTTCCATGGCCGAAATAGGCACAAGGTTCTTTTTCAAATCAGGTACATATAGTACATCTTGTAAGCGGAGGACTTGACCTTGAGACAAGTAGAGGGTCTGACCTGTCCCTTTCATGGGATATATGGCATTATCTCCAAGGATAATTTTCAGATTAACATCCTTCTCAACCATATCAGAAAGTGCTTCTTTGAACCTAGTGATGTGCCTTGAGGCATCACTATCTATCAACCAGACATCCATGGGTGGAGATGCAGCAGAGATGGTAAATACAAGAATGAATTCATTTCTTTTATCATCAACAACATTAGATTCCTCATACATGGAATTTCTCGACCTTTTGAAAGGTTGCCCATTTCCACCAGAGGGAGCCTTCCTCTTCCCTTTGAACTTGTTGTTCCTTTGATTGCCATTCCTTCGATTGTTGTTGTTGTCATCATTCCTGGGAGAATCCCTTCTCTTAGGGCATTCTCTAGCATAGAGGTCGGTCTCGTTACATGTGTAACATCTTCCTTTCTTTCCTTGGGCCCCTGCTCTTCCTTGGTTCCTCGGACCACCATTCTTCTTCTTCTTAGCACGAGCAGTGAAGGCAACATTTCCTTCATTTTCATATTCCTTCATCCTTGTCTCTTCTTGTACGCATCTCGACAGTACTTCGTCAAAATTAGGTATCACATTGTTATTGAGAATGGTAGTGTTGAATACATGCCATTCGGATGAGAGACCTTCAAGTGCGGTGAGAACCATTTCTTGATCAGCTATTGTCTCCCCAACAGCGAGAAGATTATTTCTGATTTCAATCAATTTTAGAAAATATGATTAAACGGATTCATCCCTGCCTTTCTTCAGATTCTTCAGTTGGTTCTTGAAGAAAAGGACTTGATTTGCATTGTTGGGCTTGAACATGTTGACCAACTTATCATACATCTCCTTGGATGTGTGTAGCTCAGATATGTAGGCGACTAGACTCTTGTGAATTGAATCCCGGATCATCAAATTTGCTTTGATTTCCCCATTCTTATATTTTGACTTAGTGGCAGCAAGTGCAGTGGATGGAGGCTCTTGGATTTTACCCTGCACATAGTGCATCACATCTTGGTCTTCCAACATAAGGTCCAATGTCATCTTCCAGGCATGGAAGTCTTCCTTCCCAGTCAATTTGTCATCAGCTTTAAAGCCATTGTAGTTTGAGCTACCCATGCTCTTCTTCCGTGATTGCTACAAACTTGGGCTTTGTCTTCACCTCAGCTCTGATACCATGTAAATTTTTGTAGATGTTCTATGCTTGATGCAACTTTACTTTTATCCCTAATATCAGACAACAATCACATAAACAAGAAAGTAAAATGCTGATAGAACATACCAGTAGATCAACAGAAGACAAGCCAAAAATTACACTTAACTTGATCAGCGAAATATATGTGTTGTGGTGCATTATGACGGTCAATAGGATGCTTCAACCAACAAAGTCTCAATACGGTCAGCCAACCAGAAGTGTCACACAACCCTCTCGGACAGCTATATCAGTCAACCCAAAGTCAACAAAAGTCAACGATGTACCAGTCAACGGTCAACGCAAAGTAGCAACATCAAAAAGTCAACGCCACGATCAAAAGTCAACGTCTAGCCTCAATTTCTGTGCCAATAAATGCGGACTTCAGAAATTGGAATTCAGGGATAGATTTGGATCAGTTTGACCATGCGTTGACGAAAGTCAATGCTGGTCAACTCTGCGCTGAAAACCCTAGGTCGAGAACATAAATTCTCCTTGCTGCAATTTTTCCACATGTGGAGAAGAAGAGACTTCAAGTGATGATCGAACCAATCAGATGAGGAGAGAGAATGTGTGATGATGGATGAGTGAAAATGACCTCCAACGTTGACCTATTTATATCCATCAGTGAGGGTGTGCGACACAACTGTTGGGGCTTCAAGCCTACATTTCATTTCTGGCCAACCTGCACATATTTTGAATAAATTCAAAATAAATGTTCTGCTCATCGGATCAAGATGATCTTTGGATCGATCTTGCACCTCTCCGAAAGAGGAATTCAATAAAAATATTGACATCTTCATTTGAGCATCACAACATGGAGTTTGGACTTAGTTGTCCAAAATTAACACCAAGCCCCCTGGAGCTCCCAGAGCTCATAGTCCAACTCAAGCAGGACCCTCAGAATAGGGTCTTTCCACGATTCCAAGCTTCTCACGGAAGGTTAGGAACTTGACCTTCCCCAGGGGCTTCATGAGAATATCCGCGACTTTCTCATCAGTTCCTATATGATCGAGCCTTTGTACCATATCCCGGATAAAGTGGTACTTGATATCAATATGCTTGGATCGATCGTGAAACACAGAATTCTCAGAAAGACGAATCCCACTATGGTTATCACAAAGGATAATAGTGGTATCTAGCACATGCCAAAACAACTCACTAAAGAGCTTTCGCAACCAAATAGCTTCACAACAGGCCATACTCGCTGCAATGTATTCAGCCTCAGTGGTGCTCAAAGCCACCAACTTCTGCTTCCTGCTCATCCAAGATATCGAAGTAGAACCTAAGGTGAAGCAGCATCCAAATGTGCTCTTGTGATCCACCACACTGCCAACCCAATCGACATCAGTATATCCATGGATTCTCAAACTCTCGGTAGTGTATCTCAGCCCATGGTTGATTGTGTCCCGAAGATATCTCAATAGATTCTTGACACCAATCCAGTGAATGTGATGAGGATCAACCATATGTTGACTCAAAGTGTTCATGGAAAACATACGTCTGGATGGGAGTTCACTAGGAACATCAGGGCCCCCACAAGTTGTCGATACTCAGTGGGATTTGCTAGCACGGGCCCAACAACGTTTCCACACAACTTCTTAAAGTTGAGTTCCATCGGTGTCGACACAGAGTTACAATCCACCATACGAAATCTCTCCAGCAACTTCACGACATATTTTCCTTGAGAAAGGAAAATCTCGCTTGGCCTCTGTCAGACCTCCAAGCCTAGGAAGTAATGCATCAGTCCTAGGCCTTTCATCTCAAATTCGAAAGCTAGCTCCCTCTTAGATTGATGAATGAGAGGGTCAGCACCTGTTAGGAAGAGATCGTCCACATAGAGAACTAGAATGAGAGGCCTTTCTCTATCAACCTTAAAATAAAGGTTTGGATCGACATTACTTCGAGTGAAGCCCAGCTTCATCAAGTAGCTATCTATCCTCTCATACCAAGCCCTGGGGCTTGCTTCAACCCATAGAGGGCTTTCTTCAACCTGCATACATAAGTGTCTCTATCTCGGACTTTGAACCCCAGAGGTTGCTTCAGATACACCTCTTCCTTTATAGAGCCATTTAGAAAAGCGATCTTCACATCCATCTGATGGAGACTCCATCGTTGTGTTGCAGCAAGGGCAATGATGGTTTAGATGGTGGTGTAGCGGGCTACAGGTGCAAATATATCGTAATAATCTATGCCTTTTTTTTGAGAGAAGCCTCGGGCAACAAATCTTGCCTTGTACTTTTCAACACTACCATTAGATCTATGCTTGATCTTATAGAGCCATTTCGAGGTGACAACAGATTTGTCCTCCGGTCTTGGGACGACTTCCCATACATCATTTTTCTTAATGGACTCATATTCTTCGTGCATAGAATCCTTCCAAACATGATGCTTTATGGCTTCTTCAAATGATTCAGGCTCAGATTGTACTATTGTACTCATGGCTGCTAGATACCCTTGGTATCTATTCGGCTTCTTGCTTTCATGGATTGTCCCACTTGGGGCAATATGTCTCTCGGCATCTGCGAGAGTATCCCTGAGCCATGAGGGTCTTCTCTTATTTGAAGGAGGTGGATCAATAGGATCCATAGGTCCTTCAACATCAGGCATCGATTCATTCTTCGGCTCTTCTTGCTTCCCTGCTTCTTCATCTTCTTTGTCTTCCTTGGAGCTAGGAAGATTTCTCACTTTCTTGAGGGCAACATCTTCATCGAAAGTGACATTGTGGCATATCTCCACTTCTCTTTGACCAGGCACATAGATTCTATATGCCTTCGAAGTTTCACTGTAGCCCACAAACATTCCCTTCTTTCTAGAAGCATCCAACTTGCTTCTCTTTTCTTTCGGCACATGAAAGTAAACAGGACAACCAAAAACTCTAAAATGAGAAACATTAGGTTTCTTACCAGACTTCTTTGGGAGTTTTGGATTCCAGAGCGGAATGCAGGTATCTATTTTGAACGTACACAACAGTGTTCCCAACTTCTCCCCATAGAAACTTCGAAAAACCTTGCTCACATAGCATGGTGCGGTCAGCTTCCACAATGGTCTCGTTCTTTCTTTCAACAACACCATTTTGCTCAGGAGTATATGCAGTTATGGTCTCTCTCTTAATGCAAGGCGTCTTTGCAAAAGTCATTGAATTCATTTGACTCATACTCGGTCACATTGTCGGTCTTAACACTTTGATTCTCTTCCCAGTTTGATTTTTCTACTAAGGCCTTGAAGGTACGAAACCATTTGAATGCTTCGTCCTTCTTCTTCAAGAAATATATCGAGGTCTTGCGGGAGAAGTCATCTGTAAAAGTCATGTGATAGGAACATCCTCCTAAGGATGTCACGGGCAGCATACTAGATAAATCAGAATGTATCAATTGCAAGATATCAGTTGTCTTTGTGACACTTGAGGGGAATGGTCCCCTTGTATACTTCCCTTCAGCACAACCCTGACATATACCTTCATGATCATCTCTAAATTCGGGCATCCCGGTCACCACCTTCCTTGCTTTGGGAAGGGCTTTGTAACGAAGGTGTGCAAGCATCCGGTACCATAACTCTGTTTGACGAGTTGTATCACATGACATAGCCCCCAATGGACTTCCTCCAACCTTAGTAGAGTGTATCAACTCTAAAACCAATAGTAAGAACTTCCTTGAATTTCTTCTTCCAGATGCGTACCTTTCCATCAACGAATGCTACCTTAAACCCTTCGTCTTCCATTGCCGTAATAGACACAAGGCTCTTCTTCAAATCAGGTACTTACAACACATCTTGTAAACGGAGGACTTGACCTTGAGATAAATTGTAATATTCCAAATAGGAAAAGACAGTAATATAGAACAAATAAAACAATAATGCCGAAATATCAAAACACCATGAATAAAACTAGAAATAACTGAGCCATTTTATTAATAAGGAGGTGGAATACAAGTACAACAGTGATCAAGAATAGTAGCACTCAAGTCGACAGAGATGGCAAGAATGACCCTCAAGTCCACCCACTGAGAACACTGCGTAATTGCTGCTCTGCTGGAGACCTCACTGTGCTGTCCCTGTTAGAAATGCTGGAAATGCAATTGCTGGCTGAAAAGCGGTGCGTAGATGGGGCTATTTCAGAGCTCGGAAAATGCCGGGATTTGGGCACCGGCTTTTACTCGCAAAACCCAGAAAGGATTACCGGATTGGTAGACCCTGGAAAATCACCCTCCTAGGACATGAAAATGCACAACTGTTGGGTATGCAGTGATTTGAGCTGAACTAACAAATAAAATGTTGCAACAACTCCCTCGTAGCTCAATTGATGAAGGGCTGATCCCCTCACTGGATTCCAAGTGAAAATGCTATGTAATCTGACCCTCCTCTGGATCTCTCAATTGCTACACTGTGTGAGTCACTGGGTGACTGCGCTACTCAAGAGGGCTACAAAATGGCCAAATGTCGGAATACTGAAATCTGCTCACAAGATAGAAGGACTCTTCTCCTAAGCGGGCACTCGAAGTCCCCCGAGGACGAGGTTGGGATCTCTGCTCGGAGACACCTGTGTGCTAAACAACACTGCAGACTTGGCTAAACAACTCAAGCGTGCTCAAGTCGTAAACGAAAAGAAAATAATAATAATCCAGAATGATCTCCATGGATGCCCTCACCACTTTCTTATACTTGTGGAACCCTCACACCCTTGGGCCCACATCATAAATGTGCTAGACTCTTGGTCCATATCGTCCTCCTTGACTGCACTGTTCACATGATCTATTGGTCCCTTCCACTACTGCGTTGTTCCACTTTCACACTGGCGAATTGGTTTTATTCTACTAAAGGGATTTATGGGTCCCTCTACCCTCTTATTCATCTATTAACTAAGGAAGACAAAATTTAATTTTCTAATTAGCTAAAAGTTAAATTAGGAATATCACAGTCCTCCCCGCCAAAATGTTGCTTGTCCTCAAGCAACTGCAAAGATGTGGGCCACCTTGTTGACCCGATGCAACTGAGACCAATGCTTGAATCCCACACAAACTCCTCAGTGCAGCTATGCCCATGTGTTAGGCTACCTGGAACAAACTCCTCAATGCTGGGATCCCAAATGGATCTCTCACCATACCTATCATCAATCAATCCTCCCGGATCCCAACGTCGCCATGGCCAATCATCGCCCAAGTCCCCTAGCTCGGACTGCGCACTGCATCTGGCTATAGCTACTGCCTCATGAGGTGAAGATCGCCAACATGCATCATTGCTCCATGGCCCCTACTGTGCCATAGATCTGACTGTATAAGTTGCCCCACCAACTGCGTACCAACTCATCACCTTTCTCCCCTGACTCAATCCAATGCTGATCCTGCTCTCCCGAAGTCGGGATGGAATGCTAAAGAGTTGTTGATATGTGCCCCACTGCCAACTGTAAACCGTAGTACCTGTCATGTCTATGGGTTCCTGCTCTGCTATGCACCTGACTAAGAAGATCGTACCATCAATAGGATACCAACTCATGATCTCCCACCAGTCTATCCCGGTCGAAGAATCCAATGTGGTGTTATCTGCATACAGAACATGTCTGGAGTGTGATCGCCAACTCACACTCAATTGATGCTACTCTGTCCCGCCTGTCAACGAGAACTGCCTCAAAGGGAAGGCCCCTCTCTCTATAATAGGCTCAGGTGGGCAAGGTGTACTGCAAGCCCCATCGATGTACTCCTGGAGAGTGCTGATCCCTGAAAGTACTGCAGTCCTGCTAACTGTATATGCATCTACCAACACCTCATCACTGTGTTAGCCCAAAGTTGGATGCACCACTATCTCCAACAACTCCTCAATGGCTGACCCCAAGGTTAGCCACATAGCTAGCACTTGCTCAATGTGAGCCTCCATCTGGCTCTCCCCCAAAGGACTATTATGCATGATGTGCATGGCCTCCTCCTCAGCTGCCTAATGCTCCACCATATGATGCTCAGGCTGAATTATCACTAGTGACTCATCATCCTGAATATCTCTCATCGAATCCTCTGACTGCTCACCTTGCATGCCGGAAGACAAATCCGATCTACTATCATCCCGTTGACCAACCTGTCATACTAATGAAGTCCCCCACTCCATCAGTGACTCGCTAAAGCCCAATGGAAAATCTACATGTTCCACCCATGTAGTATGCAACTCACCTCTAAAGGTTATTGAGCAGTGTAGGGCTGTACTGCTCGGGTCCCTTGCTAGTCTCATAGAGGTGCCACCATGTTGCCGCTGCACCACTCTGACTGTGAGATACCCCCAATCAGGTGCAGACAATATCCCTTTCTCCTGGGGCCTTGTGGTGAAAAATATGCATAGGCCAAGCTCATCCTGCCCGAGCATCCCCATGATGCTGATATCTACCCGTCCACTGCCGATCATGCCCTTGAGAAGCATCATGATAAGTCTGCCTCGCCATGTAGTGGAAATCTCAGTGCTCCCCCACTTGTCAAACCCAAAGTGGACTGGATCATCGTCTGCTCTGTCCCTGCTCATCTCAAAGTGGAGTGATCCACCTGCCCAACATATCCTTGGATCCCCCAACCATATTGGGAGCTCCCAACTCCAACTCCTCTCAGGATGTCTTTGCGTAGCGCTGCTTCCTGCTAGAACCCGTCTAACCCTCAGCTCTAACTCTTGTATGTATCCCCTGAGTGGACTCCAAGTATCATAACTCTGTCCCACGCATGCATACCTGCCCTGCTCCTGCCAGACCTTGTAGTAAACTACGTTGTCCCAACTCCTGATGATACATCTGAACATTGCTTGGAGTCTGGGTACCCTCTTGTAGATGAAGTCTACCATCCACCGTCCCTCAAATGTGAGCTGATAACACCCTCGTAGCCCCATCTCTACTAAACGTGGTGTCTCCAGATGCTCAACAATATCCTCATCAATCCAAGATGAACTGCATACCAGGGTACACCTAATGCCCCTGTCTATAAGTCCCTTTGGAGGGAATGCTCCAAGCGACTGCTGCGCCGTATCACGGGTCACTGCATACTACCAAGTGTCTCCGCACTCCTCATCATGCCTCTGTATGTTGCAACCTGCCCCTGTACACCACCGAATACCGCCATCTACGACTATACCATCCTGTACTGTATATATCCTGCATGGGCCAAAATATCCACCACTTTGCTAGTAAACCCCCCATGAGGTGGGCTACATCTCCCCATCTGCTCTGAAGGATCAGAGCGGCTCGACTCCTCATATGCCAATGACAATGACATCACTGCTCCTATCCTCCATAGCTCAAGTGTACCATATACCCATGAGAGAGCAGCATCTCTACGTATTGCCATGTCTGGTGGCCTGCCGATGCCACCTCCTCCGACCAGCTCTTGCCAACGTAGGCTAATCACCCTATGACTCCATGCATGGTCATTATGCTAAGATAGTTCCTGAAAAGGGTGTACCCTCCTGTCAAACCATCCAATCACTAGGGTTGTCCGGGGCTTTGATAGAGATCTGAAAATGTGTGTGCACCCGAACATTAGACCCATCTCACAATGACTACGATCACCTATTGACTCTATCATGTGATGGTAAATCCCACCTGAATCCCAACAGTAATCTGGCCCTCGTGTCCCTCTGGTATTCCATGGACTTTGCTGAAATGTGGCCATGGATGTATGCAGCTGCCTAGCCTGCTCCATGGGGTACCATCTTAGTACCTCTCGCCGTCCAACCTCGAGAAAAGAATGAAATGCAAGAATCCCCGCCCATAGAACAATCCCTCCATCGTGCGAGTGCTGCACCTTGTCGATGTATGCCTGAAGGGGGGGTGCTGTGACACTCCAATGTGCCCTCTAACTGCACCATTAAGGAATCCAATCGTTCCCAAATGTGGACCAACTTTGCCGCTAACTCGGCACAAACCACTCTCATGCCCTCCAGCTCCTCATTCTGTCATAGGATAGCCTCTCGTACTGATGTGGCCTTCACCTTCAAAGCTAGAAGGTCGACCCGAAACTAATGGCACTAGTGTGTGTGACCATCATCCAATACCTCTGTATCTCCTAGCGCCTCCTCAAGGGCTAGCCCAAAGGATGGCTGCACACCCTCCTCCATAGATACTCCAATATGCAAGGCATGCTCATTAGTCAGCTCCATGTGATTGTCATTTGACAATTCTGCCATAAACCTAGAGGCCTCTGTACCTATCGGCTCCTCAACAATGGTGGAGTTGTCTCCCGACACCTCATCAACCTGTGATGCACTGCTATCATCAGATAATTCGGTCACAACCCCAGATACCCCATCAATGGATACCTCAACAATGGGTGGTGTCTCATCAACGAGTGTATGCTCAGCTATCTCCTCCCAAGTCTTTGCCGTACTCTTTGATGACCCATCAAAAGTAGGTAGAAAAAGTCTACCCACGGTATGCTACAGGTCATTGCCTTGTGTGTACCCTCTTCCTCTGTTATAACTGCGAGGTCTTCGGTTATCCTTAATTTGGCAAAATTCCTGGAAAGTCAGATGATCTCTAAAATTTTGGGAATGAGATTGGTACATCGTGAAATAATCACTGTAGTGATCTGCCTCTGGCTCTTGAGGTCCACCTGCTCCTGTCTCTACTGCTAAGAAAGTGGGCATGGTGGGACGCTGTGAGACTTGTGGCACCACTGGTTGCTCAGTCCAATGGTGAGAAGTACTCGAACTTTCTCCATTATGAAACCCCCGTGGGATTTCCCTTTCTATTCTTATCTCCCTTGTTACTCTGGTGAGATCTTGCACTGATCTGAGGAGGATATGCCAAACTCCTTCCAATAAATTTTTTTTGCCATTGGAGACTTCCTTTATCCTCCTCCACTGGAACACAATTTTCTTTGCTGGATGTGAACTCTGAAACAAGTTGAATCTAGTATTGCAATTGGAAGAATTTGGAAAATGGCCACCACAACAAATCTGAGGAAATCTTCTTCAGAGAACCTTTCGTTTCTCTAAATCCAGACCGAATTTGGAAAAGCTGCTCATAAAGAAACATAATTGGTCCGTTCTGCACAAAACCCATGTCTCAGGTTTTCAAGATTAATCTTCATTTGCCCGAAACATCAAACGCAAAACCGTCACTTTTTATCCTAGCGAATTTTTGCGTTTTCTGTTTCTGTATCTCTCAGAGAACCTTTCGTTTCTCTCAATCTAGACCGAATTTGGAAAAACTGTTGCTTGGGAAACATAATTGGTCCGTTTTGCACAAAACCCATGTCTCGGACTTTCAAGATTAATCTTCATTTGCCTGAAACATCTAATGCAAAACCGTCACTTTTTATTGTAGCGAATATTTCTTTCTCTGTTTTTGTATCTCCTTGTCCGGTCCATAATGTATTCTCTATCTTCGGGTGTCATAGGCCGGTTGTTCCACAGGCTGGGCCAAGTCTATGAGCTCTGATACCACTGTAATATTCCAAATAGGAAAAGAGAGTAATACAAAACAAATAAAATAATAATGCCAAAATATCAAAACACCATATGAATAAAAGCAGAAATAGCTGAGCCATTTTATTAATAAGGAGGTGGAATACAAGTACAACAGTGTTCAAGAATAGTAGCACCCAAGCCAACAAAGATGGCTAGAATGACCCTCAAGTCCCCCCACTGAGAACACTGCTGCTCTACTGGAGACCTCACTGCGCTGCCCCTGCTGAAAATGTTGGAAATGCAACTGCTAGCTGAAAAGGGGTGCGTTGATGAGGCTGTTTTGGTGCTCGGAAAATGCCGAGATTTGGACACTGGCTTATAATTGCAAAACCCAGAAAAAACCAGAAAGGATTATCGGATTGGCAGACCTCGAAAAATCACCCTCCTAGGGCATGAAAACGCACAACTGCTGGGTATGCAGTGATATGAGCCGAACTAACAAATAAAATACTGCAACAACTCCCCCGTAGCTCAACTGATGAAGGGCTGATCCCCTCACTGGATTCCAAGCGAAAATGCTATGGAATCTGACCCTCCTCTGGATCTCTCAACTGCTGCACTGCGTGAGTCACTGGGTGACTGGGCTGCTCAAGAGGGCTGCATAATGGCCAAATGCTGGAATGTTGAAATCCTCTCACAAGATAGAAGGACTCATCTCCTGAATAGGCACTCAAAGTCCCCCGAGGACGAGGTTAGCATCTTCGCTCGGAGACACCCATGTGCTAAATAGCACTACAGACTCGGCTAAACAACTCAAGCGTGCCCAAGTCGTAAACGACAAGAAAATAATAATAATCCAGAATTATCTCCATGGATGCCCTCACCCCTTTCTTATACTTGTGGAACCCTCACACCCTTGGGCCCACATCATAAATGTGCTGGACTCTTGGTCCATATCCTCCTCTTTGACTGCGCTGTTCACATGATCTCTTGGACCCGTCCACTACTGCGCTGTTCCACTTTCACACTGGTGAAGTGGTTTTATTCTACTAAAGGGATTTATGGGCCCCTCTACCCTCTTATTCATCTATTAATTAAGGAAGACAAAATTTAATATTCTAATTAGATAAAAGGTAAATTAGGAATATTACATAAATGAAGGGTCACAGTCCCTGTCCCTTTCACGGGATAGGTGGTATTATCTCCAAGGATAATTTCTAGATTAGTATCCTTCTCAGTCAAATTAGAGAGGGCTTATTTATAACCAGTGAGGTGCCTTGAAGCACCGCTATCAATCAACCAGACATCCAGGGTGTCGGGAGGAGATGTAGCAGAGAGGGCAGATACAAGAATAAATTCATTTCTCTTATTATCAACAACATTAGACTCATCATACCTGGAATTTCTTGACCTCTTGAAAGGTTGCCCATTTCCACTACGATCAGAGGGAGCCTTCCTTTTTCCTTTGAACCTGTTGTTCCTTTGATTGCCATTCCCCCTGGAGTTGTTGTTGTCATCATCCCTGGGAGAGTCCCTTCTATTAGGGAACTGTCTTGCATAGTGACCAAACTTGTTACAAGTGTAACATCTTCCCTTCCTTCCTTTGGGCCTTGCTCTTCCGTGGTTTTTATTTCCCGAATCTCCATTGTTCCTCTTCTTTGCATGAGCAGTGAAGGCAGTAGGGTCACCTCCATTTCCATTAGAGGGGTGATCCCTCTCCACCATTCTTGTCTCCTCTTGAGTGCATCTCGTCAATATTTCAACAAAATCAGGGATCACATTATTATTAAGAATAATGGTATTCATTACATACCAATCATGGGGACCTCCAAGCACAATGAGAGCCATCTCTCGATCAACTATTTCTTCTCCAATAGTAGAAGATTGTTCCCGATTTCAATGATCCTCATAAAATAGGATTGAATAGATTCATCCTTGCCCTTCTTGATATTCTTCAGTTGATTCTTGAAGAAAAGAACTTGATTAGAATTGCTAGTCCATGACATCTTGATCTTCTAATGCCAAATCCAAGGACATCTTCCATGCATGATAATCAGACTTATCATGCAATTTATCATTAGAATTGTAACCCTTATAGGTTGAGGAGGCCATTGGTCCTTGATAGGATTTCTTCTTCGATGATTGCTTCTCACACTAGCTTGGACTCTGTCTTCTTCAGCTCTGATACCATGTTAAATTTAGATAGACATGGAGTGTTCTATGCTTAATGCAAATTTACTTCAATCTTTCTTAGGCTTGATTCAAATTAGCAATCACATAAACATGAAAGTAAAATGCTGATAGAACACAATAATAGATCAACAAAAGACAAGCCAATAATATAGATCAAATTTTACAATTCTTCTTGTCTAGCAAAGATATTGGATAGTGTGCATTATGACAGTCAACGGGATGCTTCAGCCAACAAAGTCTTTCTTAGATCAGCCACACACACAACCCTCAAAGACAACTAATCAAAAGTCAACGCTGGTCAACCAAAAGTCAATGCAGGACAATCAACGAAAAGTCAATGCTGCAGATTAGGGCTTTGGTCAAACTGCTCCTTTTTCCTCTATTTTTGTGCCTAGCTGTACGACCTTTAAAAATTGGAATTTCAGCCAAGATTGGAAGTCAAACGATCAAGGGTTGACCACGGTCAATGCTGGTCAACACTCAACAAAACAACCTTAAACAGATCCGCATATTTTCAGCAGCTTCAGCACCGCACGTGTGAAGGAAAAAGGCCTCCAAAGGCTATCGAACCAATCAGATCACAATGAGAGAATGTGTGATGAGTTGATGAGCAAATGACCTCCAAGACTCTCCAATTTATATCCATCAGTGAGGGTGTGTGACACATCTATTAGACTTGTGAGCCTACATTACAAATCTGGCCGACCTTGCACGTGTGGAAAATAAATTCAAAATATATGTTCTGCTCATCGAAAAAAGATGGTCCTTAGATCAATCTTGCACCTCTCCGAAAGAGGAATCCAACGAAAAGATGATCATCATCATATGAGAAGTGCAACATGGAGTTTGGACCTAGTTGCTCAAAATTAACAGAAAGCCAAAGTAGAGGAAACTAAAGACGCTGACAACGATCTTATCAAGGAATTAACTCAAATGGTTAAAGATATGCCATTGAATCAAGCACAGATAATCAAGAATATGGGGGTCAACCAGGCTCAATTTACAAACATGTGTCTTTCTATTATTAATCTCAAAGCCTTGAGGTTGTTCAATATAAACTTCCTCTTCAATGACTCCATTAAGAAAAACAACTTTAACATCCATTTGATGTAGTTTCCAACTTGTAATAGAAGCAAGAGCAATAATAGATCTAATAGAAGAGTACCTGGCAACAAGAGCAAATGTGTCTTCATAATCTTCTCCCTCTTTCTTGGAAAATCCACGAGCCACAAATCTTTCCTTGTACTTCTCAATGCTTCCATCAACTGCATGCTTGATTTTGAGATCCATTTGGAAGACACAACAAATTTTCCTTCAGGGCTTGGCATGATTTCCCATACATCATTCTTCAATATGGACTTGTACTCTACAATCATAACATCTCTCTAAACTTGATGTTCACTTGCCTCTTCATAGGTGGATGACTCAGTTTCAATGATCTTACACATAAATGCTGTATAAATTTAATACTTCTTTGGCTTCTTGCTTTCTTTGAAGCTCCCATGAGGTGTTGCATGTCCTTCTGCTTCTTTTAAGGTTCTTTCAAGCGAATCTGGTCGTTTTCTCGTCTCAGGTGCAATTACTCTTGGAGATTCAACAGATTCATGTGGTTCATTTGATTTTTCAGGAGGATCTTGTTCCATTGGTCCAAGCTCTTTAGGTTTTGATTCCTCTTTCTTAGGAGCCACCTGCATCTCATCATTAGAGTCCAAGTGTGATCCTTTGGACTTCCAGAAAGAAACATCCTCATAAAAAATTGACATCCCTGCTAGTTTCAATTGATCGTTGTACTGGAATATAGATTCTGAAGGCTTTTGGATTTTCACTATAGCCAACAAAAGTTCCCTTTTTCCTAGAAGGCTCCAAATTTGTGCTTTTCTCCTTGGGCACATGAATATAAACATGACAAACAAAAATTCTTAAATGTTCAAGATTGGGCTTCTCATCTGTGAAGACTTCTTCAGGAGTCTTATATTCCAAGATTCGGTGTGGATATCTATTTTGACATAAACAATTGTCTTTGAAGCTTCTCCCTAGAGAAATATAGGCAACTCTTGATCATGAAGCATGGATTTGGCAACTTCCATAATTGTTCTGTTTTTCCTTTCAGCAACACCATTTTGTTGAGGATTGTAGGGAACTATCAACTCCCTCTATCTTTGTCGAAAGTAATAAGCTCCTTTGATACATATTTTCCTCCATCGTTAGATCTTAAAGTCTTGATCCTTCTTCTTGTAGCATTTTCAACCCGTGCCTTGAATTCTTGAAACTTTTCAAACACTTAATCCTTGGATTTCAAGAAATAAATCCATGTTTTATGATAGTAATCATCAATGAAATTGACATAGTACAAATAACCACCCAAGGATTTATTAGACATAGGTCCACAAACATCATAACGTGTCAGATTCAAGATTCCTTTGGACTTACTATCACTGCTAGTAAATCTTCGTTTGACATTTTTCCCAAGTGCACATCCTTTGCAAGCTCCATCACGTTCAGTCTTGATTTTAGGTGCACTTTTAACAAAACCCTTCATTCTAGTCAAAGATTTGTAATGAACATGAGCGTACCTTTGATGCCATAGTTCACAAAGGTCAAAGGTGTTGTCTATCAAGGCTTGAATTGAGTGACCAAGGAAACGATATAGGCCTCCTATTCATACACCAATGAATTTGGCAGATTCAAAGGAGGAGGCTTTCTTCCACAGTAGAACTTGACCATCAACGAAAGGAATTCTATATCGTTTGTCTTGAAGAGATGAAATGGATAATGGTTTTCTCTTAAAACTAGGTTCATATAAAATATTGTTAATAGAGACATTACCTCTTGATTCCAATTGGAAGGATGATGAACCAATGCCGTTGACTTTGTACTTGCCATTGTCTCCAAGCTCCATCCTTTGAGATATATTCTTCTAAGCTAATTTAGAGAGATTATCACAATTTCTAATCATGTGCCTACAGGCACCACTGTCCAACAATCAAATTTCATCATGACCTACAATAAAACCTGTGAAAGCAGATACAAGGAATATTCATCATTATCATAATCTTTCTGCCTAGGCCTCCTCTTGAATGAAGGTTCATTAAGATCAACTGCAAAAGCGTGTTGCTTCCCTTTCCTTTTATGATAATCATTTTTTTGAGGACCCTTATTTTGATAGTGACCATGTGCTTGGCAATGAAAACATTGAACAATTGACATGCCCCTTCTTTCTTGAGAGGGAGGAGGTCTTCTTTGTGGAGCGTGTCCTCTTCCTGGAACAAGTCTTGAAGTAGGTCTTCTATCTGTGTTTCTTTAATATCTTCCAAAATTTCTTCTTCCCTTGCTATTCTTTGAGTGGGGTGCAAAAGCTTGAGAATCTTCTCCTGGATTTGGAATCTTGCCTTTAGACTTAAGCCTAGATTCTTCTTGAGTGCAAGCAACCCATACTTTATCAAAGGTTGGTGCAGTTTCTTTGCCACTGGCACTTGATGCAAAAGAATCCCATGAGTCAAGTAGATCATTGAGTGCTATAGCTACAACTTCCTTATCAGTACATTCTTATTAATAACTTTGAGTTGATCTCTTAATTGAGATATTCTTACGAAGTATGATGCCATTGTATCATTCTTTGTCATCTTAAAATCACGAAGCTGATTCCTTAGACTTATAGATTGGCTAATGTTGTTGATGGTGTATAATCCAGTGAGAGCATCATACATTTCCTTGGAATATTTAAGATCATCAATATAAGGAATGAGATGATCTCTAACATATTCCACAATGATGCTCATGGCAATGATGTCATCTTCTTGGAACTTGTCTTTTCTTGCTTGATCAGCTGGTTCGGTAAATTTTCCTTTCACAGTACCCGAGAGCTTATGCCTTGCAAGAACAAGGTCAATTCTAGTCTTCCATGCTCTGAAGTTTGTAGCTCCCTCAAGCTTGTTTTATGCCTTCAGGAAGGAATTCATGATGAAGATGACCAATCAAGATAAAAGATGTAGGATCTCAATGCTCCTTTCCTTCACCAAAGCTCAGATAGCATGTTGAATTTCAAGTTGCAAACAAGACTAGAACAATTTTCAAATTGATAACTACGTCCAATGATACAATTTGACTTCTTTAGAACATTCCAATCAGTAAGAAGCTATACTTGAAAATTTCAACCATAAACTTCAATAGAGCAATAGAGATCACAGTAAAAACAATAAAACAAGAGACAACAAATTTTTTTGGGACAAAACCCCAGGAGGGGGGAATGTTGAAATGCGTAACTAGGTTCGGTCTTCATAAATATGAAATGTACTTTTGAGTCTTGTATATTGCAAAAGAAAAATTTATGATTGTTATTTTTGTAGCATGGGTTTCATACTCAAGGCCTTTTATTTAGAGGTCAAGCATCCATTGAGTTCTTCTAAGGTTTGTCCTAAGGTCAAGAAGTCAAAAGAGTCATTGTCATATGAAGAAGTCTCCATCGGGCAAATTGTAACTTGTAAAAAAAATTATTTTTGTATTTGAAAGTGTCAATATTCCCAGTTTTCTTTGAATTTTACAGAGGTTTTAGATGGATTTTTTATCAGTGTTGCGCACATCGCGATCGGGATTAAATTGACGAGGGTCCAAAATAAAAAAATATCGAGCAAATCGGGAAAAAATCAATAAAAATTGGCAAAAAATTGGCACATACAAAAATATACATTTTTTTTTTCAAAATTTTTAATATCTAAAGCATCCACAACATAAAATAAATGCATTGACACATAAATATGAAAAGAGTGCTAGTATATAAGATGTGTAATATCATGTCCAGTGCTACATCACACAACAATGAATCATGTCCTGAATACTAAGTCCTGAGTCCGAATTCAGGCTTAAAATATCAACAAAAAATATAATAATATATCTCATATCATGAGTCATAATGTCATATACAATGGAATGAACCAAATAACTAATAGTACTGATATCTTCTGCCCCTCTTGTGAGAAAATGTAACAACTTTCCCTCTAAATGAAGAAGCTGGTTGGGCTAGTAGTGGATTCTGTTGTGTTCTAAAAGCTGAAGCACTAGGAGCTATAGGAGGTAGACCACGTCTTCTACCAGTGTCAGGGGTAGGTAGTGTCACCTGCTCCTCCTCCCACTCCACTACCTCGTGCTTTAACCAATCAGGGGTCAACTCCATGATAGGCCTCTCGACCTCAACCTTCCATGCAACAATGGTGTCTATCGCATCCAATGAGATGGCCTCCACATCAGGTGTCCTCTCAAGTTGCCTCACCCACAATTTAAGATTGTAGTAGACGTAGACCATGTCATTAAGTCGCTGAGACTCCAACTTGTACAATGGTCATAAACTAATAAATTATAAATAATAAATTAATAATTATAAAAAAAATATTATTTAATGAATTTGTAAAATTAATTGGAATATTTTTTTTAAAATACACTGCAGTTGCGCTCACATCCTAAGGAGCTACATGTTTGGCTGAGCACTCGAATGGCAAGCCTTTGGAGATTGGGTACTTTGTCATCGTAGCTTCTCTACCATGTATCTACAACAAATAAGATAAAGTTATAAACACAAGAAAAATAATGAAATTTGAAAGTTGAAGCAAAGTATGAAATTATGAACTTGAAGAGACAATGAATTTTGAAACAAACTAAATCTTATCTGGCTTTGTAGTCTTCCTATCATGGATAGCCATGTCAAAGTTAAATGTGCCACATGCCATCTTGTATATCTTCATTTCTTTGGAGATTTCTGCACGTTCTGTTGGAGATGGCACCTTCTTCTGAACACAAGTGAAGAATCCATCCATGACCTGAGCATCAAATAAGAAACCATAGGAGTAAGAAAATGCGAGGTTCCTGCAGCATGAATGGGACGATAGAGTGTGTTGTTCCATCGCTCATCAATCACTTCCCATAGAAGTTCTTTCTGAAACCCCTCACCCCCCTTATCATCATAGTAGGCCCGAATGGATTCTTTGGCCCTATCCATGGCCTCATACAAGTAGCCCATTGCAGGCTTCTCTCCATCAACTGATCGAAGAACCTTTACCAAAGGTTCAGTAATGTTGCACACCTCCTGCACTCGCCCATAAGCTTTTCTTGTATGAAACTAACCTGCATATGGCCTCTCCCTCTAGTTTGTGGTTATATGTCAAAGCACGCCACTTCCGTGAAAGAAATATTCTCTTCACATCCCACACAGAATTCAGGAGGGATTGAAGAGATATGAAACTGGTGGAAAACCGTGTAATGGCAGGGCGCACCAATTCCTTGTTGTTGGTAAATGTTCTCATCAAATAAAGCATAAATGCATGATTTTATATGCATTTTGTAATGCTTTTTGACGATTCAACAATATCCTTGACAAAAAGGAATTTTTCCTGTGTCCTCCAACATCAAATCATTGCAGTGTGCAGTGTGCAACACATGGTGTCCAAAAAAGTTAGGATGTCTCTCCATAAGTATCCTGCCAACAACAACATAATTTGCAGTATTGTCCGTTATGACTTGGACAACATGTTGTGGACCCACCTCCTGAATGAACACATCCAACAAATCACATAATAATCGTGCATCTTTGATATGTGCAGATGCATCAACAGATTTCATAAACATTTCCTGTAATATCCCCAAATGGGATATTTCACTGAATTTGCCTAAATTTACTTATATGCCATAAATTCAACATTTATTTAACAAAAGATTGCTATGTAAAATTAAACACATAAAATACTGCAATCCAATACCACATGGAACAGGAGAAATCTCAGCTTTTATTATAACTAATAAGAGGGATTTACATATAGACCTGACCCAGAAAGTGCTGAGATGGAAAACTTGCCAACAATACAATCTGCTGCACTGCTACACGACGATGGCCTCCAAAACTGAATTGCTACACTCTCTCTCCGGCAACAGCTATCACTGAACCCATTGAAGATGATGAAGCCCAAGTTGAAGATCTGAATGATCCTCTCACCAATTTTTGAAGCTCTGTGAAACTTCTAAGTGAAATCTCCTCAAGAGAGTTGGGTTTTCGTCCAACACTCACAAATCACCCGAGGGTTTCCGTCCTGGGGCTATGGCATGAAGTAGAGAACCACGTCCTCAAACCTCTCATACACAAGAAAATGATCTACTCCAAAGATATCTCCCAATGGCCTCCTCCCTTTCTTTTATAGATCTCTTGGAGCCTTCTAGAGCATTATTTTATTATTGGAGCACTTTTCCCTTTTATTAAAATATTCCTTTTTAATGCAGAAAAGGGTAAATCGGCTACCACGCCCTCTCGGTCACTGAAATCCGTGTCTAACTGTCCCACCATGTAGGTATCCTCGTCCCGGTTCCAATGAGTTGTTACACTCAGGTGTTCCATCATGTATTCCTCCCAGAATGCCACCTTGAGTGTAATCAGCTGAGTTAAGCCCAAAAATAACTCAAATTTCTGAAAGTTATCAGAATGCACCGGAACGAAAGCCAAACCGCTCGGATGATGGACTATATCAAGCGAATGCCTCCGGAAACCATGAAAACTCCTCAAAACTCCTCCAAAGAGCTCCTGAGCCCACTGGTAGCACCCATCTATACATGTGACCTGTCTGCTCCTAACTCTGGAAGTCCAACCTGCCCGGTAGTAGGTGACACCAAAAAAAGGAATATTACAGACCTTTCGCCCCAAGATTGCTTGCCCTCAAGGAATCCAGATATGTGGGCCACTCTATCGGCTCGATGCAACTGAGACCCAATGCCCGGATCCCATACAAACCTCCTGGTGCAACTATGTGCCTGTGTCAAGCCACCTGGAATAGACCCCTCAATGCCGGGATCCCAAACTGATCTCTCTTTGTACCAGTCAATAAACAATCTTCCCAGATCCCAACGCCACCATGGCCAATCATCGCCAAGTCTCACAGCTCAGGCTGTGCCATGTCTTTGGCTATAGTCGATGCTCTAAGAGGTGAAGACCACCAACAAGCATCAATGCTCCTGGGCTCCTGCTGTGCTGTACCTGTAACTGCATATGCTGCCCCACCAACTACATACCAACTCATCACCTCTCTCCAATCCAAGTCCTGACTCAATCCAATGCTGATCTTGATCTCCTGAAATCGGGAAGGAGTGATAAAGTAACGACGACCTGTGCCCCCCTGCCAGCTGCAATCTGTAACATCTGCTATGTCTAAGGGCCCCTGCTCTGCTGTGCTCCCTACAAAGAATATCGTACCATCAAGAGGGTACCAACTCATGATCTCCTGCCAGTCCATCCTGGAAGAAGAATCCGATGTAGCAACAACTGCATATGGAACACACCTGGAGTGTTGCCGCCAGCCTGTAATCAACTCCCACTGCTCTGCCCTGTCTGCCAATGAAAGCTGCTTGTAGAAGGAAGCCCCTCTCTCTATAATGGGCCAAAGTGGGCAAGATATGCTGCAAGCCCCATCGATGTACTCCTTGAGAGTGCTACTCACTGGAAATACTACAGTTCTGCTGACTGCGTGTACATCTGTCTGCGCTTCATCCCTGTGTCGACTCACAGATGGATGCTCCACCATATCCAACAACTCCTCCCACTCCTGATCAGGAATGTCATGCTCCCGTTGTTTACTGGCCCCCTGCAGAACAATCCCATCAACCTCCAACACCTCCAGAGGATATGGATCTGCAACTGTTGTCACCGTACTCGATGTCAGTGCATCTGACTGCTCCACCTCAATGGCTGACCCTAATGTTAGCCGCATATCCCTCATTGGCTTGATGCGGGCGCCCATCTGGCTCTCCCCCAAAGGAATATCATGCCTGATGTGAATAGTGTCCTCCTCTACCGACTCAGGCTCCATCACATGCTGCTCTAGCTGAATCGTCACAAGTGACTCTTCTCCCAGAGTATCTCCCGTGGAGTCCCGTGACTGCTCACCCTACACACTGGAACACAGCTCCGGTCTACTGTCATCATCTCTGCACGACTACTCTTGCTCCCCAAAAGCGTCCTCAACTGATCCTATGGACTCATCTGAAGGAGAGTCCTCATCCTGGCATACAGAAGGAACGTCTACCTGCTCTACCTCTGCCACCTCATCTGCATCTCTCAAACATGAGTGATCAGGCCCCCAAGGTTCTTTCCAAATGAAGCAAAGTTCCTTCCTCCTCAGCGCATTTCTGTTGCCTGACCCACCAAACTGGAGTAGCTCCTCCTTGGTCAACTGTCTCTTGAATAGCCCAATATTCTGCTCAACTAGCCCTTGGGCTAGCTCATAAGCAACAGGTGAGACCAACTGCTGTCTCCTCCAAATGCTCAACAACCGGGTCTGCAACTCTCGGCTAATGGTCCCGTGGTCTCTCATACATGATGACAAAATGGACTGCATGTGTGCTATAACAGTATCAGGATGATGTCTCCTAATGCTGAAGAAGCATTGGAACATCTGCAGGATCAAGTCATCACACTCAAGGTCAAACATGATGACATAAGTCTTGAATGTGGCCATACCCCATAAAATCTCAAGCTTTTTCCCGAAGGTAGAGCCTGTGCTATTGTCCAAATCCTGAAAAGTCTCTACAATCAACCTCATAATCCTCCTCATAATATCATCATTATATGGGGCTATATGTGCGGTCAATTTCATGATGTTATTGAGGCAAGCTGCAACTGGAAGTGTGACCCCTTCACAAGGTTCCTCCAAGAATTTGGGCTGTATAAAAACAAGCATAGCAGGCTTTAGAGCCCAAATCAGTTTCTTCCCTTCTGCTTGGTCTATTGTAGACATGAGTTCATTAAACTCTTCTAGTTTGGACAAAACTCTCCATGACATCTTCATGTGTTTCAGATCTGTCCCAAGTGCAGAGATTTTGTGACCAATCCCCAATTCTTCTTGCAAATCTTTTGGCTGTCCTTTTTGAAGGATGGCATAAATTTCTCTTGAAAAGGGTCTGTTGTTTGGCTTTGTTTTCTGGTCTCCTGATGCATGGTAGTTTAAGGAACCAACTTCTTTTTTTATTTTCATCAATTTGTTTAGGAATCCCTCCATGGTTCAACCAATGATGTGGTCACTGTTTTTCTGAGTGTGTTTTGGGTGTAATTCCTTTGAGAAGTATTTTCAAGCTGTTAGGTAGCAAACTTGCTGTAGGTGACTGACATTATTTATTCCAAAAATCATTTACAGCATCCCACACATACCCAGCAGACTTCAAAATAATTTCATAATACTCAGAAAATAATATTCAGCTGATAATATTGAGACAACATAGACTATAATAGATGTTGCAGACCATCATTATGCAGGAAATAAATGTATGGCAGAGTTCAAATGAGGAACCTGGTATTTGACGGCACTGTTGTATGCTATCCCATAGTCTTTAAAAGCTACAACACTTGCAAGTTGCACCAGACAGTCTTACCCTTCCTTCACGGGCTATACAAGCCTTTAAACTTTTGAAAATTTCCACAGCTTGCTCATAAAATGAAGTCCAGGTTTGTTGAAGGTTTGCGGCTCCCAGTGAGGAAAAGTATATGCTTTTGTACGTTGCCCTTCAACGTTTGACAGGAGACTTAATGTGTGCTTCTGTAGTGGCTTGTTAAGTGGAGATTTCTGTCCCTTCACGTCCAAAATGCGAATACCATAAGCGGCCAGCAGCCTATCCAACAAGAATTCTGACCCCTTTTTATAACTAGCGGTTCAACTCCTTCAAGATAGAGCTTGTCTAGTTAGCTAATGGAGCAGATTCAAATCATCAGGAGTAGCTTTCTGCGAATTTCTAAACGGTGAAGCGTGTGAGCTAGATCAACTTGACCACCATTTTATTCCTGAGATCTCTGGCTCATTTGACCTTCTGGAAAATTTCGAAATTGTCAGCGTGAGAGTTATATTCAGCTTTATCGGTCTTTTCCACAAGCAATGCGCAACCTAGGTGACGCAAATCAATCTGGCGCTGGAACAATTTGTCCAAGATTGTTGCGACCGCCGTGAGCTCCTCAAGAAATTCTGGCTGTGACCGTCACTTTTGTTGTTTTTAACGATCCTCGGCTCTCTGCAATTTCCCTTTTACGATAACCAAAAAGCATTAAGTCGTAAATCTGGGCCTCTAATGTTTATTAATAATGGCACCGTTATACTTGGTTGTTTATAAGATTTGCGGCCCCACTCAAAATTTCCTTTGGCGTTCTGTCGCTAATACGGCAGTTGCGAATTATTTCCACGAACTCTTATTAACATGTGACGGCTCTTATGCCTACCAACGCTGCTTCAGAAAAATTGTGAACGAATCTTGTTCAAAGTCTATTTCTAAAGAAATCTTAGCCTTGGGATCAATAAACATTTGACCGCGGGTTCTTATGGAATATAAGAATTAGTCTTCGATAATAATTTGGGCCTTCTATTAATTCCTCCAGGATCACTAACCATTGATAAAGTGATATTCGGCCGATTCAACCACTGATTTTTCCGTCCCTAAATTTTCAAATGGTGATCACGCTCTGTTTTCCAGAGGCAACTTGGTCTCGGCAACTTTCCATGCTTACGATGAGGTGGAAATTATGCTGGGGCCCGACTCTTTTTTTTTTCTTTTTCTTTTCAATATATGCGGCTCCCATTCTAAATGCTTTATACTACGCTAATGCCATACCATCATAATTTGGCTCACGCTCCCCAAAATTCCCTCTGAGTTGCCGTCAACGAGTTATTTCTCAGCGCGATCTTTCGCTTCGACACTTTCTTGGCTAGTGGCATGATTTGTCGGAAATGGTGTCACTTGGTTAGCTCTGCCCCCTTTGTGCAACATTGCCTTTAGCCAACAGAAATATGCAGATTCGATCTTTAATGATCTTCTCACAAATAAGTGTTAAACCCAGTTCATCTGAAATACAATATTATTCCGATACATTTTCTTTCGGCACCTTTCAAGGCAATCCACAAATCTGCGTTTAGCAATAAACCCTCAGGCTAGCAAGATCACCAGCTCTGATACCACTGTAATATCCTCAAATGGGAAATTTCACTGAATTTGCCTAAATTTACTTATATGCCATAAATTCAACATTTAT
The DNA here is from genome assembly GCA_034641835.2 of Pinus albicaulis. NCBI lineage: Eukaryota > Viridiplantae > Streptophyta > Pinopsida > Pinales > Pinaceae > Pinus > Pinus albicaulis. The sequence goes on along the minus strand of CM076577.1, from coordinate 595,591,230 downwards.
TTAACAAAAGATTGCCATGTAAAATTAAACACATAAAATAATGCAATCCAATACCACATGGAATAGGAGAAATCTTAGCTTTTATTATAACTAATAAGAGGGGTTTACATATAGACCTGACCCAGAAAGTGCTGAGATGGAAAACTGGCCAACAATACAATCTGCTGCACTGCTACACGACAATGGCCTCCAAAACTGAACTGCTGCACTCTCTCTCCGGCAACAACTATCACTGAATCCATTGAAGATGATGAAGCCCAAGTTGAAGATCTGAATGATCCTCATACCAATCTCTGAAGCTCTGTGAAACTTCTAAGTGAAGTCTCCTCAAGAGAGTTGGGTTTTCGTCCAACACTCAGAAATCACCTGAGGGTTTTCATCCTGGGGCTACGGCATGAAGTAGAGAACCACCTCCTCAAACCTCTCATAGACAAGAAAATGATCTACTCCAAAGATATCTCCTAATGGCCTCCTCCCTTTCTTTTATAGATCTCTTGGAGCCTTTTAGAGCATTATTTTATTATTATTTTATTCATGGAGCACTTTTCCTTTTTATTAAAATATTCCTTTTTAATGCAGAAAAGGGTGAATTGGCTACCATGCCTCCTTCGGTCACTGGAATCTGTGTCTAACTGCCCCACTGTGTAGGTATCCTAGTCCCGGTTCCAATGAGCGATTACACTAAGGTGTTCCATCGTGTATTCCTCCCGGGATGCCACCTTGAGTGTAATCAGCTGAGTTAAGCCCAGAAATAACTCAAATTTCTAAAAGTTATCAGAATGCACCAGAACGAAAGCCAAACCGCTCGAATGATGGAGTATATCAAGCGAATGCCTCCTGAAACCATGAAAACACCTCAATACTCCTCCAAAAAGCCCCTGAGCCCGCTGATAGCACCAATCTGTATCTGTGACCTGTCTGCTCCTAACTCTGGAAGACCAACCTGGCCCTGTCGTAGGTGACACCAAAAATGGGAATATTACATTTCCCCCTTGGGATAGCTAACGAAGAAGTTAATAAGGGTTTTGCCTTTTTTCTCTGTCCAACCATCTAACATCACAGTGCATCCTGTGTGTGCCCATGATCCCCTAAACTCCTCCATTATCTTAGTGTAGTCAACTTTTTCGTTTTGAATAATGCACTCTCTAAAGTCATCATATTAAGGGGCTTTGTACCCTGGGCCAACAATAGCAATAACATCAATCGTGGGCTGGTAAAAGGGATTGTTCCTGACAACACTGAAAGGAATGTCACCCAAAGAAGAAACTTGCCCAACAACTTGTCAGCTTCTTCCTTCTTCCTTTTTTTAATCACTGATGAGATAGATGGTTGTGCACTAGGTGTGGTTCTAGGAACAAAATATGATGAGGCAACTATGGGGTTGGGTGTAGATGCTGATGGTGAAGAACCAGTACCACTCTCATGGTAACCTTCCAATCCTGACACTTTACCTTCTATTATTTGACTCTTCAGATTTGCCTTGGTAAGTTTAATTGTCTATATTCCTTTCAATGATTTTAGGGCTCTTCGGATGATTTCTAGATTTGTATTTGAGCAAGGCCCTACCTCATGTCCAAGAATTTGTGCAAGGTGGAACTTCAATCTGTATACCCCCCCTGTCATATGGTGCCCACATGATTTGCAACTCAAATTTGATTTGTCAAACCCCCCATCAGGTTCACCAAATTTCCACATAGGGTCCAATATCCTTGGCATGCTTGTAACTTTGTTGAACTCTTGAGTTTTAATGTAAGATGAAGTTTGAAGTTTGAACCTAGGGCACAAGAAGAATTGCAAGTTAAAAAAATAAAATTAAAATTTACATACAACATTTTGAATTTTTGACAAAAAAAAACCCTCAACTCAAAACAACAATAATGGCAAAAAATACACATTCAAACCCAAGCAAAAATGATGGAAAAAAACTAGGGCACAAGAAGAAATGAAATAAATAAATCTAAAAATCAAGTTTTTGCATTTTTGAAAATAAATCCTCCCTACTAAAAAAATAAAAATAAAAATCAAATCCAAACAAAAATGATGGAAAATACATGGGTGATATAAACCCAGGGAAAAACAAGAAAAAAATGGCTAAATTTGATGCTCATACCTGGAAACCATGCTTTGTTGAAGAAACTTGGTCCAAACTTGAATTGTTTTTTGCTTGGGATGCTAAATTCCTTCACTTTTCTCCTATCTTGCCATTGTAGATGAGTTCTCCTCATCCTTAGCTCTTTATGTTGTCCTTTGTCTGGAAAATTGACAAAAAAAACCAATTTTCCCTTTAAAAGATCACTGTTTCTGCCACCCACGATTTTTATGGGTCGGATCGCGATTTTTTGGCGATTTTTTGGAAATAAAAAAATTGCCGATATTATCGTTTTTGCGAAAGAATCAGGATTTTATCGCGATGTTGGCAGCAAAGTTTTCGATGACTCGCTTCTTGGTCAACTATTTATTCTTCTATGTGGGTGATTTTCATAAATTTTATTCACTGTACATTGTTTTTAATCCTTCCACATGCATTAACAATCTCCAAATAAACTTGTAGTTTTCAATGATAAGCTTCAGAAATTTAATGCAATAGATATTAAACAACTCCTTCAGAATTGACATTTCTCATCTAGAAGCTTGCATATACAATGAGCACATTGGAAGATAGAACTTGGTAATTAAATGACAACCAACGCCAAGGAGTTATGCATTTATCATTCCACCAGGATGGCACCTTAGCACCTATTTATGATGTATGCTGCCTAGGAAATAGACAGACAGGTTCACACTTTACAACGTCCTTGTATCCTCATCAAAACACATCAAATTTGTCCCTGAGATAACACGCAGTCCCCTCAGTGAGGCTACAACAACAATAGAAGGTAAAGGAATGATCTTCGACCACCTTAGTATGACCTCCAAAACTCGTGGTCATGCCCAACAATTGAATACAACCTCTTGAGAATCAATTTCATGCCCACATGTAATATGACCTGCTTGTAACAAAGCTTCACCCATACAATAAATACGATCAAGCCATCATATGATACGTAGCCCAGGAAGAAGGAAAACTCGAGCAATAGTGGAATGTGCTCGTAGCTTTGAATCGATATTAGAATTGCCCCTCCAAAAAATTAATCGAGCTACCATTACCTTCAGATTTTCTTCACACTGGAAGCAACCTCTCAAATAAGCAAACTCGACCCTTGGTTTGGCTATGAGAATTGATTTCCAAGGCTCAGATTTGGGCTTGTGTGCTCAGACTTTCATGGAGTTCTTCAACCTGCCAAAATGATATAGAAAACACCAAATAAGCTCCTAAAATCAACTGATAAAACCTGGGTACTATTGAAAAATGTGTAACTAGGTTCGGTCTTCATAAATATGAAATGTACATTTGATTCTTGTAAATTATAAAATGAAAGAAAATTATTATTATTGTTTTTGGAGCTGAGTTTCATGCTCAAGGTCTTTTATTTTATAGAGGTGTTTTGTTTTATAGGTCAAGCACCCATTGAGTGCTTCTAGGGTTTGTCTTAGTCAAGAAGTCAAAAGAGTCATTGTCATAAGTTGAAGAATCCATCAGGCACATTGTAACTTGTAAAGAAAATTATTTTTGTCATTAAAAGTGTTGAAATACCCTCCAAGGCCAAGTTGGCCTGGTAGTTGGCAAGTCGGCTTAAAAGGAAGAGCCACGTCCACCTTGAAGAGCCTATATATAGGAGGAAACTTGTCCTCCTTGAGACACATTCATCCATCACTCATTCTAGCGAAGGAGGAAGAAGGCAGTTAAGAAGGAAGAGGACGAAGAAGACTTTTGTTTGGATTATTTCTCTCTCACACGTGTTAAGGAGGACTAGGGTTTCTGCAACAGATCTAGGGTTTCTGTCTACAAGTTCGATCTTGGAGAAAAGAAGGCATGAAGGTTAAGCGAAGGTCACCAAGTGTCATACTCAAGTTCAGGAAGTCAGAGAAAGGCAAGTGAAGATCAAAGGAAGGCTCATAAGGAAAATCGAGGCTCACATGTGTGGCAACAACAACTACAGGAGGGCTGAAAATGTTGTAGTAGAAGGTCAACGAAGTGGCACTGGAAGAGATTTGACTGGGTCTGACTAGATCGAGGTTAACACATCATCCAGAGAGGTTGGTCTTGGTCTTGGAGGGTATTGGTCTTAGTCTTAAGGTCGTGGAATTCGTCAATTGAAGAATCTATAAGTAAGAGAAGAGATTTGTAGGTTTTCCTCTCAAGTGGAGAGGCTTTGGCCCTGGCTTGCAGCCTATATTCTATGTTCTTGTTCTTCTTGTTTTTGGTAGTTGTTTGATGACACACACAAATAATAATAAGTAACAAAGCTAATAAGTAAAATTCATCACAAGCAGTTATAGTCACCTTTTTGCCTTCTTTTATAAACTTATTGTTACCTTTTTTCCTCCATTTTACCAAATCAACTTTTATAAAGTCACGTTATGATATTTCACTTTATAATGTTTAAGTGACTTTTCACTTGTCTAAGAGATGTCACATGTTCTCCTGTTTAAAATTTATTTTCCTTGGGCAAATTAAGTCCCTTTGATTAAATATTTCCCCGCTCTAGCCTATGTGAACCACATTAGGTCAACGGACTCCGTCACAAGATTCCTAAGTCGCTGGAAAAATTACAGTCTTCCCCGCCCAAGATTGCTTGTCCGACAAATCTTTCCATTTTACGAAGTACTCCTTGATCGTCCCATTCCACAGTTTCCTATCCCTTATCTCTAGGATCTTTTTTGGAACCAAGATCAATTCTCCATCCTCATCCAATGGTGGGAGTTTTGTGGAAATAACATGTTGCCTCACGACTTTTTTCAGGCACGAGACATGAAAGACGTGAATTTTACATCCTTCAGGAAGCTCGAGTTCATATGCCACTTCTCCTACTTGTCTCAAAATCTTGAATGGCCCATAGAACCTGGGTTTCAACTTTTCCACCCCTTTCGTTTTCAATGATGACTGTCTGTGGGGCTGAAGACAGAGGTACACCATATCTCCCAATTCAAATCTGCGCTCCACCCTGTCCTTGTCTGCATACAGTTTCTGTTGATTCTAAGCCATATGGAGATTGTCCTTGAGAACTTTTAAAATGTCCTGGCTCTCTTGAATCCAGTTCCTGGCTAGTGGTGCCTAATTGTCCCCAAATATCCTATTTGCAAATGTTGGAGCACAATACCCATATAAGGCTTTGAAGGGAGTCATGCCAATGGACATGGGAAAAGTGGTATTGTAGCAATGTTCTCTCGGATGCAACGACTTTACCCATGCCTTTTGTTGGCCACTTACATAATTCCTAGATCGGCTTCCAACCCTTTGTTGACTATCTCTGTCTGCCCATTAGTTTGTGGGTGGTAGCTGGTGATCGGAGTTAGCTCAGTCCCCACAAGTCTGAAAAGCTCCTGCCAGAAGTCACCCATGAACCTGCTATCTCTATCATTGATAATGGTCTTTGGTAACCCATGTAATTTGAAGACCTCCTTGAAAAATAACTTAACCACTTGCGATGTTGAGTACTTCAATGAGATGGCGAAGAAGTGAGCAAATTTTGTGAGCTGATCTACCACCACATATATGCAATCTTTGCCCTGTGCCAAAGGTAAGCCAGTGATAAAATCCATGGAAACGCTCTCCCACTTCTGCTCCAGTATAGGAGGTGGTTGTAGTAGACCTGTTGGATGAGTGTGCTCGACCTTGTTCTGCTGGCAAGTGTTACACTCCTTCACGAACCTCAACACATCCATCTTGAGTCCTGTTGACCACTGGAGTGGCACTTGATGATAATGAGAAGACTCCATGCCCAAGGATGAACCAGAAGACATTTGTACCATCAGATATCATCAGTTCAACAAAGTTTTTAAACTCTACTTCTACTTCTTATCATTTTCTCTTGTACCCAGATTCCACGCCCTACGGGGAATTGTAATAAGTGATGCTAGTAATGATGAGTTTTGAGTCAGTATTGAGTCTGTAACAGGCCTAGGTAGCCTGGGACCTTGCCATCAAGTGAGTATTACTCTGGGAGGTTTTTTTTACTTGGTTAATTATAATCTCCCTACTAGGAGTTAATAATTAATTGAGTTTTTTCCTTCAATTTTACCCCAAAGCCGGAGTACGGCTTGATGGTGAGGCCTTGGGTGACTTCTAGTGTCTAGAGTCAATGTATATTACCATACTAGATTACACAAAAAATTTCGTGGAATTTGGTTAGGTCTAGGTAGTGATTTTTTAATTTTTTAGATTTCCCGCAAGTCGAAAATTGCAATAAAAATTGTAATTGAATTGTAATAAGTGTTGTCTAGAGAAGTTGTATGGGGTATGATTAATCAAAATTACACCTCTCACGCTCAACTTTCTACTATGACACACTTTGAGGGGTTAAAAATGTGTTTTGAGCCCTCAAAACCCACTTTTCCTAAGTTTAGTGGGAAATCTGGCAATTAATTAAGCCAGAAATTAAATAAATGGAGAAAAATAAATATCCACACATGCTAATTGAGGTGGAAATGAGGTGGAAAATTATGGAGGAGTTAAAGTGAAGTCCCAAGGTGATATGGACTCCTAAAATCAAGGAAAAGACATGTGCTCAAATAAAATTGAATTTTCGGCATTAAATGAGAGTTGCTTACTTGGAAATTCGAATTTGTGAAATTAATGCATATTTGGGAGGATTTGGGAGAATATTTGGTGGAGATTTTGGTGGGAAATTGTCCCCACATGGGTTACCAACCATATACACATGTCATTTCATCATAAAATTCGAATTTGACACATAAGGGAAGAAGAAAATGATGCCCACTTGCCAGAATTCGATTTTTACACTTGGCATTGGAGCTCCACTTACCAAATTCGAATTTGCCTTGAGATCTTCTCCCTTTCACCACTTGGCATATGGTTCTTCATTGGGATTTGCTCCCAACTTTCTATATAATAGAGCCATGGGCTCTCATATTGTAATCATTGTTTACTAGCTATTGTGCTTGTGGAAGCGCTGCTGCCTTGTACACTTTCAGAAATATCAATAAAGACTTGGGGGTTTCATTCATGAGGTGTTCCTCCTTTTGGAGTGTGATGAATTGTTGATCATTGGTATAATTCCTTTTACTCATGCTTTGATCTAATTTGTTTTCATATGCTCTTGTAGATTTGTTAATGTAGAGCTATCTTACATTGACATTTGATTTAGGAGTATGCTCTAGGTATAGAATGCTCTAATTGGTTTCAAATAAATCTCTAGAGTTTCTTATCATTGTTTATTGCTAGATCTATATGGAACTAATTCTTGATTGAAGTTTTGTAGAGGGAACATCTTGTTGGGATCAAAGAATCAAGTGTTGGGGGAAGTCTTTGGAGAGACCAACCCACTCTTGATACATTCTCAAAGGAGCTCTCATTTGTTCTTTGAACCTTCATAGTCTTATCTTACAAAGTGGTTTTGCAGGGGTTTTGAGACATAGCTTGTATACAAGCCAAATACTTCTAAATTTGAATATCTATTAAAACATTATACTTCATTGCTTTCATTTGCTATCTAAGAGCTTGAATATGACTAAGCAAAGAGGAGAGTTTACTCGAACTCTTTGGCTTAGCTCTTTGTAAATTGTTGTGCAATATTTTGTAATTTTATCTATCTAATATTTGATTGGTTTTGTAGCCCTCTTTCGAATTTTTTCTTGTGACAGCTTGAGTGGACAACTGCAAGAAATTACTAACAAGTTGTTGCAAGACCTTTGGGCTGAATTTCAAATGAGAAAGATAACTCTCTCTTCTTTGGTTGTGGGCATAGAAGAGGCTCAGCTTCTCTTCTCCTATTGTAAAGTCTGAATTTATTTTGAGTTCTTAGAAATTCTCACCGAGGAAAAGTCTATGATCTCAATTTTTATTTGTAAAGACTTTCCTTGGTTTAGAAAAGCCCTCATGGTCATTTCATTCTTGTAAAATTAATAAAAATTTCTGTTTTTGTTGTGGGAGCGTGGGTTTTACCCGTTGGCATCCTTATCTCTCCATTCCAAAGGAGAGAATTTGTAGATGGATTGACTTAGTGGTTTTGACGTTTCCGTTTTTTTTCACATCACATATGCATGCTCTAAGTGGAAAGTAACACAAATCGCATAGTCATTTAATTTCTTAATTTGCAATCTCATTTGCCATCACTTACTTATGTTTTGCGATCTATTTCTCATTTGGATAAGTTTCACAATATACTACAAGTAAAGAAGCATAGCACTTTCAATTTATGGCAACTTGAGTTATTGTTCTAACTATGAAGCATATTTAATTGAATCATCTCCATATTTTCAATAGCACTTGCAAACTCACTTTTATATCATTTAGGCATTTCACTTTTCATACTAGACTTGCATCTCTAAAATTTACCTCCAACTTAAGTTGGTTGAATAAACGTTTTAGGGACCCTCTACCTCTATGGACTCCTCACTGTGAGATCCAAATATTTGGGCGAGGGTGAGGTCTGAGGATTAGAGTTCAATTGTAACCTTGTTGTAGAACTAATAAATAAAATAAATCAAGAGCACTATCTCATTACATTTACTTGCAAAGTTCCCAAATTTTTTGCTATCTTGATGGTTTAGAGATTCACATGCAAATATTATCACAAGAAGCACTTTGGATGCAAGCATTTTAATTCCTTAAATTTTGCAACAAGCTTAATTCTATGGTACTTGGAAATTTGCTTCTACATACAACTTCATTGCATGTTGTCATTTTAATGATCATTATGCTTATGGATGATTGATATATCTCGTTTCATTGGCAAATACCCTTATTTGGTGTTGCAAATTTAATTGCATATTGTGATCTTGGCCTAACACTTCCGTTGTGGGATTATTGTCATTATATCTTGAATTTCATTTTTGAGCAAGCATTTGTTATCTACTTTAAAGCACTGGTCTATATTTTGAACACGTCATTGAATATTGCTCATATACTTATATGCTTGTTTACATATTGGAAATCGAGTCATCTTTGATAAGTAATTCCTTCTAATCAATTCTCCTAGAAATCTCACATCTTTAACTTAGTTTTCCTTTAGGGACCACCCCCCTTAGCTAGCCTAGGAGATAGCTTAAACGGAGAGAGTTGGGAATAGGTGACAGCCCCTTCTCTGAGTTCCTTGCCACCAACCACATCTGTGGGGTTGAAGGCTTTTCCCACTAACTGTAGGTAGGTGTAGGCGGCAAGCGATAACAAGTCCTTTCCAAGTGAACCTCTCCCTAATCTTCATGTAGGTCTTTACATACCTTGGATGTCCTGGTAAGGGTGAGCTATGAGCTACCCGCATATTCCTCTCTTTGAGTTTTGATACCTTGGATGTCTTGCTAAGGGTGGTATCCTCGAAAGGGCATCAACCCCTATGTTGTTCTTGCTTTGACGTACTCTATCTGTTGTTCTTGCTTTGACGTACTCTATCTCGTAGTCATAGACCTGCAACTTATTTATCCACTTTTGCTGCCTCTTACTCAGTTCCTTCTGCTCCATGAGGAACCTCAGGCTGTTATGGTTTGTTTTTACTTTAAATCGGTTCCCCACTAGATATTGCCTGAATTTGGCCAATGCATGCATTATGGCTAACATCTTGTCATAGATCAAATAATGCAGCTCATAATCTCTGAGCTTGCGGCTTTCAAACACTATGGGCTGTTGATTCCACATAAGAACTGCTCCTATCCATGCCCTTGAAGTGTCGCATTCTAGCACAAATGGCTGGGTGAAATCTGGTCAAGCAAGGACAGGGCATGTGCTCATGGCCTCCTTCATCCTCTCAAACGTTTCTTCTGCTTTTTCTGACCAGCTAAAGGCTCCCTTCTTGGTGAGGTCTGTAAGAGGAGCTATTAACTGCGAAAACCCATTAACAAATTTCGTGTAGTAAGTGCAGAGACCAAGGAAGCTCTTCAGTTCTGTAACATTCTTTGGGGTGAGCCACTCAATGATTGCCTGGATTTTCTCCTAATGCACCTGAACCCCATGATGACCAATCACATGCCTTAGGTAGAGCATCTCTGTCTTGCCAAATTCACACTTGGACTCCTTTGTATATAACTCCTCCAAGATCCCCAACACGTCGTCCAAGTGCCTTAAGTGGTCTTTCCATTTCTTGCTATAGACCAATATGTCAACAAAGAAGACTAATAAGTACTTCCACAACTGCTTATTGAACACATGGTTCATACAAGATTGGAAAGTCGTGGGAGCATTGGTTAGCCCAAATGGCATAACCAAAAACTCGTGGTGCCCATAGTGGCACCTGAAAGCTATCTTCGAGATGTCTTGCTTCTGAATCTGAATCTGATGATAGCGAGAACGAAGGTCAATCTTCGAAAAATATATGGCCCCTTTCAACTCATCCATCAACTCATCGATCCTCGGAATAGGATACTTGTTCTTGATTGTTTCCTTGTTGAGAGCCCAGTAGTCTATACCAGTGTGGAAAAAATCCCGATTTTATCCCGACTTTTTAAAAAAATCCCGATTTTTTGCAGGCGCCGATAAAATCCCACGATTTTTTCCCGATTTTTTCAAAGTTGAAAAAGTCGGGATTTAATCGTTATAATCCCGACTTTTTGCCGACTTTTTCCAAAAAATCGTGAGGGAGGTAATTTTTTTAATAATTTTTATTTATTTTTTTGAAAAAATCGGGATTTTTTCCAAAAAGTCGGGATTTTTTCAAAATATGAATATTTTTGTATTTTTTTAGTTTTGCCGATTTTTTGCCGATTTTTTCGAAAAAATCCCGACTTTTTCGAAAAAATCCCGACTTTGCCGATTTAATCCTGACTTGAAGCCCTGCCGATTTAATCCCGACTCCGACTTTTTCCACATTGGTCTATACACATCCGCAAGGTGCCGTCCTTCTTAGCCATCACTGCCAAAGAAGTGAAGAAACTAGAGCTCGATTGAATATGCCCAACCTCAACAACTCCTTGATGGCCTTCTCTATCTCATCTTTATAGACCTGGGGACGCGGATAAGTAGTGGTTATCACTGTGTACACGACCTCCTCAAGTTCTATGACATGTTCAAAACCCTTGTCTGGTCATTGGTGGTTTACTTGGAGGAATGTTAGTAGAAACTTTTTGATGTTGACGAAGCAATACCTGCATGTCGTCTGAGTGCTGTCGTGGTTGCTCTGGCTGCCTGTTGTCTGTAATAAGGCATTCTACTGCCCACTCATTATCGCCTCGCCTCAAAACTGCCTCCATGTGGTTGGATGAAACTAGCTTTGGCGAGTATTGATGCATGGTCCTCCATGTTCCGCAGGTTCGTGGTGTACTTCCCGATGTAGTAAAGTCACTGACAACCCAACACCACATTAATGTGTGGTACATCCACCACAAAGAAGTCCTCTATCACTGTATAGTTCGCCATGGTGAGTTGTAATTTGAGAATGTATCTATTACAGTCCATTTGATGTTTTGCAAGTATGACAACTGTAAACCCATCGAACTCCTCAGTAGGAATCCCTCTCAGCTCCACCATCTCTGCATCTATAAAATTGTGGGAAGCCCCATTGTAAATAAATATTGTCACCTTGTGCCCTGCTATAACCCCTCTGACTCTGAAAGTGTGATATCTAGGAAATCCTGACATAGAGGCAATTGTAGGAGGTTTTCCCTCTACATGTGAGGACTCGCCTCCAACTGTCTGGTGCATCTGTCCTTGTACTGGTTCCTCATCCCTATCATCACTATCACTCTCCGAATATACCTCAATATAGTGAGCCCTTCCCATTTTGTCCTTGCCAATCCCTCTACAAAAAGCATCACCAATCTGGCCTTTGAGATGTCTGTGACCATGACTGCCAGCCTCTGAAACTCTAAAAATATAAGCCTTCAGACTACCTGGCTGCTTGAGCTGTGCCAACTCTCTAAAATGAAGCTCTGGATCCTTCCTGTCAAACCGCTCAATGAGGCTCTGAGTGAACTCTATGTATGAGGTGATGCTACTATGACCCATAGTCACCAACCCATGGTACCACCACTCATGGGCCTCCCCATCCAAGTGTAAGGTGGCTAGTTTAATAGCCCCCTCTTCTGTCATCTGATGCAAATGGAAATAGGTTGCCAGTTTCTTAACCCATGATCGAGCTGAACATTTGGATGACCCATCAAAACAGGAGATGGTCACCTTCCCCAATGTCTTTTGCAACTACTGATTCTGCATTGGAACCCTCTGAAATAGTTTAAGCCTGCTTTTAAACTGAAAGTGGCAGAAACCAGTAAAGTTCATAGCAGCACGAAAATCTTGTCCCAGTGCTTGGTACTGCTCCATATAATCTGCATAAGGGTTTCCCAGACTAGGCTGCTCTGTTAAGTCCTCTGCTGTGTCATGTATAACTGAGGCGTATTGGGTCTGGGCATTTTACTCACAGTGTGTGGATGGCTCTGCATATGGGTACACACATGAATATGCCCTCAGCATTGTTGGACCCTTCTCCATTCAATGGCTCCTTCCCGATGGAAGCCCTTGTGTTTTCCATTCCTTTCATCAAGTCTACCATCTTCGTTTGGTCCTTAGCCAAATCATTTATTGCCTTGAGCAAACTGTTAAAGGCTTGTTCTCCCTGTCACCCATGCCTGGCCCCTCTACTTCTGCTGTTTCCTCTCTCCCCTCTCCCCTCTCCCCTTTCTGATGTCTCTTCACTCTCAGCGTCAGGGATATGCTCTTCTGTAAGGGGAGTTGGTTCTCTGTAGGTGTGTCTCCTTCTATATGTTATTCCTGTATAAGGATTTTCTTCTGTCATTTAACCACCGTCAGGTTGCCCTTAGACCACACAACTGTCAGGAACATGCTCTGATACCACTGTAAGATACCAGATTTCAACATTCCCAATTTTCTTTGAATTTTATAGAGGTTTCAGATGGATATTCAATGACTCACTTAGTCAGTTTATTTATTCTTCTTTGTGCGTGATTTTCATAAGTTTTATTCACTATTCATTGTTTTTAATCCTTCCACATGCATTAACAGTCTCCAAATAAACTTATAGTTTTCAATGATAAGCTTCAAAAATTAATGCAATAGATGTTAAACAACAACTCGTAAAGAATGGACATTTCTCATCCAGAAACTTGAATATACAGTGAGCAGATTGGAAGATAGAACCTGGGAATTAAATGACAGCCAATGCCAAGGAGTACATATGCATTTACCAGTCCACCAGGATGGCACCTCAACACCTGTTTATGATGTACACTGCCCAGGAAATAGACACACAGGTTCACACTTTACAATGGTCCTTATATCCTCATCAAAACACATCAAATTTGTCCCTGAGATAACACACAGTTCCCTCAGTGAAGCTACAACAACAATAGAAGGTAAAGAAATGATCTTCGATCACCTCAGTATGACCTCCAAAAGTTGTGGTCATGCCCAACAATAGAATACGACCTCTTGAGAATCAATTTCATGCCCACATATGTAATACGACCTGCCTGTAGCAAAGCTTCACCCCTAGAGTCCATACGCTCAAGCCATCATATGATAAGGAACCCAGGAAGAAGGAAAACTCGACCAACAGTGGAATGTACTCTTAGCTTTGACTGGATATTAGAACTTCCCCTCCAAGAAATAAATTGAGCTACCATTATCTTCAAATATTCTTCATGCTGGAAGCAGCCTCTCAAAGAACTAAACTCGGCCCCTGGTTTGGCTATGTGAATTGATTTCTAAGGCTCAGATTTGGGCTTGTGTGATCAGACTCTCATGGAGTTCTTCAACCTGCCAAAATGATATAGAAAACACCAAGTAAGCTCCTAAAATCAACTGATAAAACCTGGGTACCTTAATATTTCTTGTAAATCTCGTTTTCCATTGAAGCACGATGGTGAAATCTGTGTGATTTCACTCCTGGTCTCGCTAGAGTGGCTAGTTTTAACACTAAAACCAGCTATGGCGGCTAGGGTTTCCAAACCCTAAGCTTTTCCTCAGGAAAACTCTCCAAGAGCTCCTTTCTCCAAAATTCAAAATGCATGAATGAGTAGAGTCTCCTCATTTTCCTTCTTTTATAAACTGATGGTCACCTTTTTGCCTCGATTTTACCAAATCAACTTTAATAAAGTCACTTTATGATATTTCACTTTATAAAGGCACGAGTCAGGGCCTAAGATCAGGTTGAAAGGTTTTAGTTTATGGACAACAGGTGAATATTCCTGTACTACCCCTTGTTGGTCCTGAGGAATGGAGGAGGCTAGGTTATAGCCGAAAGATGGTTATCAACTTCCTCTCTTGCTGCGGGCTCTCTAATGATGGGAACTTGTGGGGATACCGACTCTATGACCAGCAAAGATGCTACTAACACTAGGATACAGACTGGGGAGTTTCCTGAGCAAGAATTAAGGAATTCCAGAATTTGGATTCAAATGTGGAAGGAAAGAAGTGATGGAATATTCGTTAATCGGATTGTGGGGTCAACAGGTAAAAGGTCAACTACTGATTTGATATCAACTTCACCAGGAACTAGCCTTGAAATTGGTGCTTTTGGTTAAACTGTTTATAAAATGGGTGCTGCAACTAGATCTTCACCTGGAACAAAGCGAATGACTTTTCACTTGCCTAGGAAATGTCACCTTTTCTCCTTTTTAGACTTTATAATGTTTTCCTTATGCAAATTAAGCCCCCTTTATTGAATATTTCCCCGCTTTAGCCTATGGGAACCACATTAGGCTAGTGGACTGTGTCATAAGCTTCCTATGTCGTAGAGGACATTACATAAAGTCACTCTAAAAAGGTGGGTTCACTAGTGTAAATACAAAATGGGAGTGTGAAAGCAACTCTTAGGTTAATGATACAACAAGAATGCTAAAGATGGGCTCTCGATGTTGAGTAATAGAGAGAGATGATGTCAGGGCCTGCTAGATCTGATGGCTGAGGGGGTGAGAAGGGACTGAGATGTGGACTGACTGTTGGAGTTGTCAATCACTGTGAAAGGACTGCTGCAAAGGTGGATAATATCCTCGAGGAAGTGACCATGGCAGGGGACCTGGTTGTATGATCCTTGGGAAAGCATAAGATCTATGGAGCTTCACTCTCCCACCATCCCAGGCACCGGGGAAAATTTTCCGGATAGAGTCCTATGGATTTTGAAATTTTATCTCTTAACTCATTTATATAGAAGATTAAAACACTATAGATCCAATGTATATGTATTGTTAAAATTAAGACTTTGCATCTATACTTTGTATAGACTTTATTCTCCTGGAGTATGATTTTAATGAGCATCATATTTTTACTTTTAATTGAAACATGAACTTGTGGTTATTTTGAACTTTATAGTCTTTTTTATCTTTTTTTTTTATTGTACTACTTTAGCAGTTGCAGCTACCTTGTATTTTCCCATATCAATAATGTTAAAGTTGTTGTCCAAATCTGTGCAAACCTATCTCTTTTTGGTGTTGATAAGAGAAATTTAATCTTTGAAATGAAAACCATAATTTACTCTTTGTCTAAGAATAAGACATGGGACTGTGAATATACTGTTTACTAGATGTTTCCATGACATAGTATGGGCATTGGAATATACTATCTTAAAAATCAGGTGGCGTAACTAATCACTTCATGTATCTCATGCAGGTTGCCAAATTGAACAAACAACAGAACTTTAAGTACCCAGTAAACATGGCAGAGTTTGACCTAGTAATGCAGGTAGACTTTGTCTTCTTTGGAAATGCCAGCAATTGTCTCAGATATTTGCTTGCTTGGGAGTCACTCTTATGCTTTTCATTGCATATTTATGGGCACTGTGACAGATACTAATATTATCTGTTGGGAAATAATCTATTTTGTCCTTATCTAGACAACTAAACTGGGCACGCATACTTCAGAATCCTGCCTTAAAGAGGAATCTTGTCTTCCTTTGGGAGGGTACAGGTTGGTAATTATTTGTATGCTTTCTCCATGAATATTTATTTGAATCTGCTCGCAGTACTTTTAGTTCTCCAATTCAGTTCTATTTTGTACTTTTAATCAAGTATGCAGTATGTACTGGATTTTCTAGACTTACTGCTAGTGTGAGAAAAATTTCTTTTATATAACTGATTATGATAAAAGATGAAAGGAAAGAGAAGAAATATGCTAATTCCTCAGGCAGCCAACAACGATCAATGCGACATTTTCTTTGAATTGTAACATACAAAGCTAAGTAATGGAAGTGCACAAGGCATCTCTGGTTTAATCTTAAGCTTATCAGTAAAATAGAAAGTATCACAGAGAATAACACTCTTGTATGGCTGTCAATATTCTATGTAAGTTCACAAGGTGCTCCATTCTATTTTGAATATTATAATTAGTCAAGTATCTTCCATTACTATATGGTTGACCTGTTATCCTCAGCTTTTGGTGAGTTTCTTGAATGATTTGAAAAACAAATATGAGTTGAGGTTCCTTTGACTGATATGCAGTGTCTGGTCTTCACTCCCACCTATTAATGTTTCATCATCGTTACCAAAAAAACCCATTATAATGGCAATAGCAGCAATGGATTCTGCATCATTTTTCCGAGACAAGACTCCTGGAGCTGATTCTCCTTTATCTGTACGTATCTAATTTTGGCTAATCAATGGGTTCAGTGATGTTACGTGCTTGTAGATGTTTTGAAACAACTTTTTTGGGTGATGATTGTGGCATTTATGAATATAGCTGTTGCCACTTACATTTTTTAGATTTTACTCAGGGAATGATAGCACTGTTGGCCGCAGTTGATGCCCTCTCACATATTGATGGTATGAGTGAATTTACAAAGCAGGTATTTACTCATTAAAATAACTATTTTTCATATTGGAATATTCCAGTTCCTGATCATGTTGCACTTTATGTAGATGTAATCCTGGTAGGTCTATCGTGGATTTGGATCATTTGTTACCATTGCTTGTTTAATACTCGGTGCATAACTAGTGACATTGTTATTTTTAATACACATCTTTATTCCGTTGTAACAAGCAGAGGACAAACAATCACTTTGATGTGATCTGAGTCAACTCAGAATACAAGTAGCTCTGGTACAATCATGTGCATGGTGGAATTGCACGGCCACAGCCACCCACAAGATCGCTTAACCTATGTTGCTAAGCATACTCATGACATTCAATCAAATTGTAGCAGAGAATTTCTTGGTATGAGTGTCGACTCCTTATGTAATATTTATGAGCACAGAGGTTTACACCCATATCGAATGTAATGACAGTCAACCCTAAACCATTTAACTTACAATTATCAGTAAGTACACAACTCCATAACAGTTTAGTAATGCAAGGTTGAATTCAGACCAAAAAGGCATAGCCTCTCTCCAAGAACAATAGGTTTTCTCTTCTGAAGAAATACTCGTTTCTTCCTAAATGGAATGAACCATATGTTTATACCAAGGGTTGTCTGTTCATTGATTATAGTTGAATAACCAATTAATACTGATCATACATTAACCACCTACTTTTCTCTTATAGGCCATCAATGATTGACTCCTTTCATGTTGATGCTTTCCACACAAGTTGAGTGATTGCATGTCGATGTTAATGTCACTAGTGGATGTCCATATTGATTAAACCATCATTTTGACACATGAGCATGGGGATTTACAACCATTGTAAGCTTTCAGCTCTAGCAATCTTCCCTTGGCATTTCCCCAGGTTCACCAATATATAATTCATCTAGGGACTTTTCTCTTCATCCCTCTTGCACTCCTATCTCATGTTGTCACCAATTCAACTTGTCCTTCCTTAGTGTGTTTACACCCTGTTACTCCCTTGTTGCTGCCTAATCCACACCTGAGCTAATGTGGAGAAAATCTTTAATCCACTTGGTGTGGCCTTGGGGGCAAGTCTC
Organism: Pinus albicaulis; assembly: GCA_034641835.2. Classification (NCBI taxonomy): domain Eukaryota; kingdom Viridiplantae; phylum Streptophyta; class Pinopsida; order Pinales; family Pinaceae; genus Pinus; species Pinus albicaulis. Next base: position 595,573,373 of record CM076577.1, on the reverse strand, counting down.
GAGTTGAGAAGCTGTCTCTCAAATCTCAACTCCTAGCAATGCCAAGGGGGGTAGTTCCTATGAGAATAAAAAACTAAGGCTTGATTAAGCTAAGTTAAACAAGAAATATCTAGGAGTTAACACAATCAACCATCAACATATAAATTACAACATGTCACTTTAAAGCATGTAAATAAACTCAAAAGTACAAATAATTATCCACAAGCAAGAGATTCAACAGTGTCAAAATGAATGGAATACTTGTAAGCAAATGATGTAGCAAATAAAGGCCAGTGCCAAGTAAAGAGAGCTTGTGAAAGTAGATGCTCAAAGTGAGAGATTATGCTTGAAAATAAAATGCTTATGCTTGGAAATGAATGTGCCAAAAGTAAATGTTGCTTGAAAGTAAATTCAACAATGAAAAATATCAAGTACTGTTTTAATTAAGTTAGATTTCACTTGGATTTAGATTTATTAGATTGATGGATATGTGGTGATTCATATGAGTGCGCAATGTGAGATGTGAGACTGCAATAAAGTAAATCTAATTAAGGTCTGTTTCCTCTTCTACCCTTATCCTCGTTGGGTTAAGGTTTTGAGAAATCTAGGGCAGCTAGACGAGGGATGATTTCTCTTACTTTGATAACTGCTTGTGATGTTTTATTCCTCAAATTGATGTACTTAATAACTGGCTTCTTCTTATCTTGATTACTATGTCGTTCTTTTAATCAAACAACTACCAAAATATGAAGATCAATAGAATAAATGGACACAAGATGTAGGTTGCTAGCTGGGCCAAAACCTCTCCTAGAGAGGAAAACCCACAAGAAATTCTTCTCTTCTTTTAGAATCTTCAAATAATCTTCAAAAGTTATTTCACAGTCAAACCCTTCTCTCCCTCTGATAGTGCACATGGTCCTCAAGCTAATAGAGGCCAAATCCAACCTACTTTAGATGACCATTGGAAGAAAGAATTGAGAGAAACTGCATGTGATTACATAGCTAGATGGTGGTATGATGTTGATATCCCCTTCAATGCTTCCCTTTCACCATGTTATGAACCTATGTTTGATGCCATATTTGTTGCTGGAGAGGGCTTCAAAGGCCCTACTATACATGAATTAAGGGGATCTGTTTTTGCAAAAAGAGGTTATGTCCATTGAGGAATATTTGAAAGATTTCCAAAACTCATGGGTGAAAATAGGATGTACCATCATGATAGATGGATGGACTGATCAAAGGAACCGTACCATCATAAGTTTTCTTATCTTTTGCCCACAGGGAACCATGTTTCTAAAATCAGTTGATGCATTTGATAAGGTGAAAGATGCACACTTGTTGTTTCAGCTTTTGGATGAGGTTGTTGAGCAAGTGGTGGTGGCTAATGTTGTTCAGATCATCACAGATAATGCCTCTAACTATGTTCTTGTTGGTAAAATGTTAGAGGGAACAGACAAAACCTTTTTTTTGACCCCATGTGCTGCACATTGCATACACCTCATGCTTGAGGATATTGGTAAAATAGTTTGGATCAAGAACACTATAGAGCTTGCCAAAAGCATAACAAAGTATATCTACAATCACTGATGGATTTTGAACCTGATAAGGAAAAACACTGGGGGGCAAGGATCTTGTTAGGCCTGCCATCACTAGATTTGCAACTCATTTTTTGACGTTGCAATCTGTGTTTTCCCAACATAGAAACTTGTAGAGGATGTTTTCCAGTGATGAATGGAATGGATGTCAATGGGCTCGCAAACAAGATGGAAAAGATGTAAAAAAGAAAGTTAATGAAGACATATTTTGGAAAAGGCAACAAAGATTGTGAAGGTTGTTGAGCCACTAGTTAAGGTGTTGTGGTTGCTGGATGGGGAAAGATTGGCTATGGGTTTCATTTATGAGGCTATCAATCAGGAAAAGGAGCAAATAAAGACAACATACAAGGATAGAGTGACTAAGTATGGGCCCATTTGGGAAATAATTGAACAAAGATGGAACAATCAACTCCATTTCCCTATACATGCAACTAAGTTTTTTCTGAACCCAAGGTATCATTATAAGGCTCTGGAAGGAGAAGCTTTGACTGGGGAGGTTAGAGATGGATTGATTGAGTGCCTTGAGCACATGGTCCCTAATGAGAGTGAGCAGTGTGAGATATACTCACAGATCATTTCTTTCAGTAGAGCCACATGTACCTTTGGCAAGAACCTAGCAAGGTTTGTAAGGGAAGCATTCAATTTTAAAATTCTTATTTTGTTAAATTGTTTATAACTTGAAAGTTTGATATAATTTGTTGAGCTAACTCACTACACAACTATGTTTTTTGCAGCACAATGGCAGGAGGCATTTTGTAGCCATTGTCCTCAATTGCAAAAGTTTGCTATCTGTATTTTGAGTCAAACTTGCAGTGCTTCTGGGTGTGAGTGAAATTGGTCTGTCTTTGAGAGGATTCACATGAAGAAGAGAAACTATTTAGAGCAAAAATGATTAAATGATCTAGTGTATGTCCAATACAACCTATGGCTAAGACGCAACCAATTGCTGTACAAAAGACCTAATACAGATCCCATTGTGTTGGAAGATATTGATCCATCCTCAGATTGGGTAGTGGAGAGTCAACCAACAGAGTTTGACCCTGATGAGGATATTGGTGTTGATTTTGATTTAGAGATGGATGCATTACAGACTGTTCAGTTAAAAGCAGATCCACTAGTACCAGCCCTAAGTCCTCTAGCTACAGGCACTTCCTCTACTTAGCCACGATGCTGGCGCATAGCTCGTCTATCTCAGTGCGTAGTTGCTGCTAGTGCTACTACTTCTACAGTTGCAGTTGGAGATCTTGATGAAGAGGAGGAGCCAGATATTTTCCCGCCTGACTCCGATTCAGAGTTTGAGCCAGATGATGTTGGCTTTTCTAGTCGTAGTGACTAGTGATGTTTTTTTGTAGAGACCATTTAGAGCCTCCTTCGTTATGTGTTTTTATTCTGATCTCTATATATTACATGTATTGGACAATGCACTGGGTGCCATTTTGATACAATAGATATATTCATGAGCATGCTTTGATTATATGTTGTCTTCTCTCTATATTCTAATGCTTTCAGTTTGGAAACATGAATGAAAATCTTTAAAAATATGTTTTTTCATAAAAAAAAAAATATTTAATGTATTTTTTACAAAGATTGAGTGATTGAAATCAACTAGGCCGATTAGATACCATGTCGGAGTCGACCCTCGTCTAGTTTCAAATCCGAGTCTGAGTTTCAAAACTATGCTTCCCAAAGCCCACAAGTCAACCCATTGTAGAGAGATCCAACAATAGGGGAAACTAGCCCCTATCTTGATTTCACAAGTCAACGCTTACCATTTACTCCAATCTCACAATAAGGAGAATAGAATTGGTTTTCCCTATTAAACTAAGTCAACGAACAAGCTCTTTTTGGTCACGCACAAGGATCAAGGCAAGCTTGCAATGGCCTGAGCACAAAAGAGTTTGATGGGGTTTGTTACTTTGCAAGAAAAATAAACTCTAATCTAGGAGAAAAAATTAAAATCTATTATAGGAAAGTGAAACTATTCTATTTGAAATGGAATTAAACACTAATCTAATGAAAATGAAATTAAAATAATCTAATGAAATGAAATTGGACTAATCAAATGTTGTGAATTTAAACTAATCTAATGGTTAATTTTCATCAAATGTTGTGAATTTAAACTAATCTAATGGTTAATTTTCATCCCAATGAAATCACACCACGAAAAAAGACAATTGCACAAGAAGACAAGTGGCCCTTGTTGGGTATGGGGTGATGCCTAGGAAATGTTGAATGGTGTTGTCATTGATGTCAACGACGTTTCTTGAACGCCCTTAATATACGTCATGATTACATCAATGAAAAACCTTCAATGGACAAGTAGTCCTGGAAGGATGGCAGAATGTTGAAATTTGTAACTACATTTGGTTTTCATAATATTCTATGTATTATTGATTTTATGTATTTGATGTAAAGAGAAAATAAAAATTTATTATTGTTATTTTATAGCATGGTTTTCATGCTCAAGGTTAATTTATCTATAGGTCAAGCACCCATTGTGTGCTTCCAGGGTTTGTCATAGAGTCAAGAAGTCATTAGAGTCATTGTCATATGTAAAAGACCCCATGGGCATCTTGTAGCAAGCCAAAAGAATTTATTTGAGTCAAAATTGTGTCAAAAGAGCCTCCAAGATCAAGTCAGCCTACAAGAGAACAAGTCGACCTCATGAATGAAATTTGTACCCCTTGGAAGCCTATATATAAGTGCATTCGACCTCATTTGAAGAAGACAGTCAAGACATTCGATCAAGCAAGAGAAGGCGTTCGATCATAAGGAGAAAGAGTCTAAAGGACAAGCGAATTTCAAGAAAGAAGATGGAATCAAAGTTTTGGGTCTCTTTCTCTCTCTCTATCTCATGTGCAAAGAAATTTTGAAGCTGCTAGGTCGAAGTTTTGAAGCTGCTAGGTTGAAGTTGTTGTGAAGCTACTAGGTGGAAGTTGCTGGAAGCTGCTAAGTCGAAGTTTTGAAGTTGCTAGGTCAAAGTTGTTGGAGGCTTTGAAGTTGCTGGAAGTTGCTAGGTTGAAGTTCCTTGAAGTTGCTAGGTAGAAGTTGTTGGAAGCTGCTAGGTCAAAGTTGCTGGAAGTTGCTAGGTTGAAATTGCTAGAGAAGCTGCTAAGTCGAAATTGCAGTAGTAGCTGGAAAGCTGAAAATATGTTGCTAGAAGCTGTTTTGACTTTGAAGGAAAGCTCATCAAGAAGGAAGGTTGACTTGGTGTTCGAGGGGTCTCTGTCTTGGGTCTAAGGTCTTGGAATTCGTCATTTTAGGTGTTATCACCCAAAAATTCTCAAAACATCATTGTGTCAACTCTATTTTTGGTCACGATTTCAAGTAGGTCTAAAAGTCATTTTAAGTCTTGGTAAAGGGTAGATCATAGTTTAATAAGTTTTAAAGGTCATATTTCAAGTTCAAATAAAATCTTTTAGGTCCATTCCATGATCAAAGATCCATAATTTCTATTTGTGAGTCATTTCCTAAAGCTTCATATCAAAACTTGTCAAATTAGCCAAGAAACCTTACTTTCGTAGCGCAGCTAGTTCAAAAAAGTTGATTTGTGCTACGAAGCTGTTGAAAGTCATGAAGAAAAAACTCTGTTTTCTGGTTTTAGTAGTCAACTTCCAAAGGGGTTTCTAGGCCACTGAAAACGAATTTTTGAAAACTAAAAGAGGTTTTTCTTCCTAACATACCTGACTACAAAACCCTCTCTCAGTTTCTTCAGATTCATTATGAAGTGGGAGCAATTGATAACTTAACTTGCGCTATGAAACTGCTGTTACAAAATGTCCTATACATGACTGTTTAGCAGTGAACTTCAAGATCATTTTCTGGCCACATGCAAAAGTATTTTGGAATTCTGAAAGAGGTTTGTCTTCATCACATCCCCAACTACAAAAACCTCTTTCAGTTTCTTCACAAGTGTTCTCAGTTGGGAGAGTCAAGGCTTTCTTTGAGGCCCTATTTTTAGAAAACAGAGTTTTCCTGTTTTATACATGTTCTTCAAAGATAGTTTTTGGACAACAGGAGAGGTATTTCAAAAAACCAAGAGAGGTTTTTATTCAAGACGGAATGGACTACAAAAACCTCCTTCAGTTTCTGAAAATACATCATGGATGAGGAGATATAGGCTCTGTTCCAAGACCTAATTTTTAGGAAAGAAACAAGAATAATTTGCAAATGTAGCAGTCTTTTCATCCTTCTTTCACAACAAATTTTGAGGGAATTTTGGTGAATTTTGTCTTTAAATTACTTGTGGGAGTGTGTTAATGGCATATGAATGTTTACTTGAAGAAAGCAGGTCAAAAGTTGATTGAAAAAAGGAGTTTAACACCGAGCTACAAAAAGCACTACGAAAACAAGCTACTTTCGTAGCGCAGGCTTATCCTTTACCTTTTGCATCATTTCAGAGATGTTTTTCTGTACAACTGGTAGATTAAAGGATTTATGGGAATGTTTAGCAAACATGACACATGGGAAACTGATCCACCAATGATCAAAGTGTTTGAAACTGACAATGAAAGTAAAGGGCTGAAAAACAGGAAACATGTTTCCTAATTTCTAGGACAGTTCTATCATCAGCAGCAGGGTGACTTTAAGTGAATGGTCAGCATCAAAATTCGAATTCATGGGATAGCAGGTGTCAAAGGATGAATTAAAGACTAGATAAGGTTGTTAGAAGCATATTTAGGAGTTTCAGTCCTATTAGAATTAGGACTTTTCAAAGGCAGTGTAGCTGTCATTTTGTAATTAATAGCATGTTTAAGATTAGGAAAGGTGTCAAAGCATGGGAATTCGAATTCTCTAGTGAAGGATGAAAGAATCCCATATTGTAACTGTTCTATATAGAGCATGAGGTCGAATTCTACAAGGGTTGGACATTTTATTAGCAAAAACACTGTGTTATTGTATGTCACCGTGTCTTTTTCAACTTAATACAGAGATCTGTTTTGACAACTCAAGATTCATAAGGAGTTTATGTTTATCATTGCTCTATGGCCTTCCTTAATTATCTATTTGTAGTAGTATTTGTATGTGATACTTAGAATTCATTTGATAATGCTCTAACTTCCTTCACATGCAAATAGACTGTGTTTTTCACCGTGTGACTATTTTCTTCATTTACCTAGACTCCAAATGCTTTGACTTCCATGCTTAATAAATTGTGATGTTTTGTTGGAGATTATCTTGACTCCATGGCCCAATGAAAGTTTGCTAATCTGTGATACAACCATTTATACCATTTTATCTTTTTATCTTAGAGTTAGCCATCTATCCATTAAACAAAAATCATAAACCTTTGAGAGAGCCCTCTCAGGTTGAGGAGGCTAAGCATCAGCCAAAAGATTGGTCTAAAAGAGTTACACAAAGTCTACTTGACGAGCAGCCTATCAGGGTCAGAGTTTGTGATAACATGAGGATTCTATAAGAAGAGAAGGATTACTTGTGGGTTTTTCCTCTCTAGGAGAGGTTTTGGACCTGGCTAGCAACCTATATCCTGTATCCATTTATGTTATTGATCTTCATAGTTTGGTAGCTGTTTGATGGTAAGAACTCTATAATAATCAAAACAAGAAAAAGCTAATTAAAAATACTACAAGTTGAAGTAAAGAACATCACAAGCAATTATCAAAGTAAAGAGAAATCACCCTAATCTCGCTGCCATAGATTTTTCAACATGTTATTAGAGCTAAGGTGACAAGGAAAGGCAACTTAAAGATTGCTCAATTGAAGAAGGACACGTAAGGGCCAAATAAAAGAAGAAGAGCATCAAGGAGACTTAGTCATCACATGATAAAGATCTTATCATCTTGAAGAAAGAACTCTTGGAAGAAGAAAGGAAGAAGTCAAGGACCCTGTGCCCATCTTAAAAGAAAGACTCTACACATTTGAAGCATCTTGGGAAGTCTATCACATTCTACATCCAAAGGAAGCAAGAAGAACACTTCATCATCAAAGGAATGAAAGTAATCTCCCTCACATTGAAGAAAGGATCACATCTCAAGCATCTTTGAAGAAGAACATCTCTCCCTATCTTGAAGAAGAAGTATTGTATTTTTGAAGAAGGAAGATCATCATCATAAAGAAAGGCATCTAGTGGAAGCCATAATCATCAAGGAGGGATCTTCATTTGTCAAGTAAGTAATTTATATTTCATGTTATTGAAGATTGTAACTAGGTTTGGTCTTCATAAATTGTACTTGAGTCAAAATATAATGTACTTGTCAAAAGAATACATAAATTAATTTTATTATTATTAAATAACTTATTAAAGCATGGGTCATATTATTTTAGGTCAAAGTCCCTATTGTGGACTTCTAGGATTTATTCTGAGTTTATGGAACCATTATAGATTTAGATTGACCCATCCTGGGCTTTTGATTCATGTAAAAAGGTTTAATATTGAGTCAAAAATGAATTATGGAACCTCCACACAAAGTCAGCCTTAATGTGATCAAGTTAGCCTCAACTCTAGGAATTTAAGCTCACTTCAAGCCTATATATACAAGCAGACCGAACTCATTTGGAACATCCTCTCTCACACTTAGAAATTCGATATCTACTGCTGCATTGGAAAAATTGCGAAGTCAAGGAAGGAGCCAAAAGGATTGCGAGATTGGACAAGCTGAAGGAGTAAAGGAAAATTGAAATTTTGGTGTCTCTCTCTCTCTCTCTCTCACGTGCCCTAGAATGGAAGATTAAAGTCTTTCATTGTTTTTCTACTACCAGTTGCTGTTGCCAAGAGAAGAATAGGTTGAAGTCGCTTTTGCTGGATGCTAGTGCCTTGAGAAATTGTATTAGGTCAAAATCGAACTCCCTGAAGCAAGATCAAAGTCTTTTCTCCAAGATCGAAGTCCTAGAAGCAAGGACGAAGAAAGTGCTACTCAGTGTTGTTGTTGCCGGGTTGAAAGGAGGATCAAAAGGAAGGTTGACTTGGTGTGGAGGAAGTGTGAGTCAAGGTCTAGAGTCTCAGGAAAACTATTGAAGGAAGAATAACTGACTGGGTTTTCCCCAAAGTGGGGTTTTTCCCGACAGTTGGCCTATATTTCGTGTCCTTCATCTATGTGCTATTACTTTGATATTTTCTAGATGAACTAAGAAGAAACAAGATAATAAGAAATTAATAAGAACTAAAGGAACATCACAAGTAAAATATCAAGAACAAGAAAATGTTTCTGCCTTTCTGATTTTCTAACATGGTATTAGAGCTTTGGTGAGGAAAGAAGGAAAAGGCAGTCTCAAGGAATTGGTCAAGGAATCATAAAAGTATCATAAGAGGAAGCACTTTAAGGAAAGAAGTTTCACTATATTCAAGAAAAATGTCTAACACAATCAAGGGAGAGAGCAAGCTTGAAGGAGCATCAAACTACAAATCTTGGAAGAAGAGGATTGACCTCATCCTTGAAAAGAACAAACTATTAGATGTAGTGAAGGGAAAAGTAAAGAAGCCTACAAAGACTCCAGTGATGTAGTTAAGGTAAATTACAGGAAATTGAAATTGGTGGCCATTACTCTAATGGTTGAAGGCATAAAAGACAACCTTGTCCCTTACATAGCTAACATTGACTATACTCAAGAAATGTATGAAGCCTTGTCAAAGTTATTCACCATCGAGAACATTGGGAAAGTAGCAAGTTTGAAGAATGAACTAATAACCACCAAGATGACTAAGGAAGATACTGTGGCCACTTTCTTTGTGAAAATAGCAAGAATAAGAGATGATCTTCTTTCCATTGATGAAGTAGTGTTAGACAAGGAACTTTTGATCATAGCCTTATTAGGGTTGCCACTTGCTTGGAGTACTTTTGCTTCAGGTCTCAACAGTTGGATAGAAACTCTCATTTTTGAAGAACTATTGGCTGCCCGTAGTCAAGAAGAGTTAAGGATCTCATTAGCAACCAACAATGAAGAAGTTTCAAATGCCCACATTGCTCATCAGAAGGGAAACTTCAAGAAGGAGCCAAGAAAGAAGGATCACCTGTCCAAGACAGAATGCCATCATTGTCATAAAATGGGTCACTATAGAAGTGAGTGTCCCGACAATCCTAGAAATAAGAGAAGAGAAAGAGATCATGCAAATGTGGCTGAAGAAGAATCCTCTCCCAAGAGAGTGAAACCCGAAGAGAATGACATAAGGAACTTACACTACTAACCCCTTTGATTTTAACTTTAGATATTTCATTTGTATATTTATTTGTAAATTTACTATATTTTTGGAAAAGACATTTTCTTGTGTTATAAGTTTTATGTATCCCTCAAAGCTTTGGAGGGAGCCTACAACAACTCCTCAAGATAAGTATCTCATTCCTTCTTAGTTTTGGTTTCATATACTTGTTTAAAGTTTTGATTATATTAAATACTAATCACCTTTCTCCCTCTGTTTCCTTGTCTAGGAAATGACTCGCTAAGTGCTCAAGGAATATGAAAGAAGGCATCAGAGGACAAAGCATTGAACTTTGAAGTTAAAAAGTTTTGTCAAGAAACAAAGGTATGGCCTAGATCATAAAGCTTTTCTATTATCTTTGGCATATCCATTCTACATTACTAACAATTTCTTTATTTAGCTCTCCTGAATCTTAAAGATTCTTGTTTGGGGTGATTCATCATCTAATAAATTTACCCACCTTTGGGGTGTTTGTATAAAAAAAACCTAAAAAGGTTCTCTGGAAAACCATAACCTAAGGGTATGATATTAATGTGTGAAACCCTAAACCTAATTAGGGTTATTAATGAAGTAATTGCTATTATAATGATTTCATGTTAGGGTTTTTGGTAAGATCATGAAAACCCTAACTTATTAGGGTTGAAATGACGCTGTTTGAAATCCCGAATCCTTGAAGTGTTGAAAAAGAAGGGTTTGCTATAGTATGAACTAAAATCCTAAATTATTAGGGTTTGGTTGGGTTTATAAGCAATACTCTTGTCTTTATAGTAAGCTCCTATGTAATATCCCCTTTTAGGGATATCCCTCAAACACAATCAACTCTAAACTAGAGATGGACTGGAGGGGCGTTTACCAGATGTTTCACCTCTGAAAAGAGGATGAGATTTGGAGGCTACCTGGCCCTCACCAGACTCCGTCTATAGAGTATGGGCAAAACACAATAGATGGTATAGCAACGGGAAAGTCTCAAAGGGAAAATAAGTAGTGATGCGGATCATACAATAGTACATGAAAAGCTAGAAACAGTATATGCAACAGATACACATAAAATAGAGAGAATACTGAGCCATTTTATTATACCGAGAAATAGCAATGAGTACAAGAGGTGATCAGAGTGATGGCACCTTGACTTGCGCCAAGCAAGTGTAGGAATACTCTCAGAATATTGATGGAATGGTTGCTCTCTGATCTGCGTCCAAGCTGCTGGAAAACTACCGTGTAGCTGCTACTACTGGAACAAGATGAGTATTTGGGGCTGCTCCCCTACCCGGAATAAGTTGAAACTCTGGAATCAGCCTCTACTTACAAAACCCAGAAAAGCCCAGAGAGTGTTTCTGGAATGGACAACCTCCGAAAATACCTCCCTTGAGGATCTACGCTATCCTACCAAGGGCCACACTGAGACTGAATGGAATCCTCCAAAATTTGACCTCCCGCTCAACCAAAAGTCTCCAATAGGCAAGGGTTGTCCCCTTGCTCAATGTCTTGACCAAAATCCTCCAAAAGAATGCCACACCGGAGCTCCCTAAATATGGACTGCGTCCTCCCTCTCAAGACTGCGCAGTCAATTGATGTAATGCTCCTCCGCAAATGCTACAACTCGATCCTCTTGCAAAATACTAATGGGAATGCCTCACCCGAGCAAGCACTCGAAGTCTCCCGAGGCTAAGGGTGAGATCTCCGAACGGAGACACTCAATGCACTAAACAGTGCTACAGACAAGCTAAACACCCAGCGTGCTCAAAGTCGTAGTGACTAGCTCAATATGCATAAACTCAAATGAGGAAATGAGGAGGCTCTCCTCCTTTTTATAACAACGGGCCTCTCTCAACCCTAGGCCCCACCATCTTCTACGAAGCCTCCATTTGGCCCATGTTGCCAACTAAACTGCGCTGTCATGGCCCACGTGGTCTAAGTGGCTCCCCCTCTACGTGGTCTCTTGGCCCCCCTTGGCCCACTTAAGTCACACCGTTGAGTCTACTAGGGAGTGCACTTTATTTTAGTGAGTTATGTCCCCCTCTCACTCACTTTATTTATATTTTTAACTATAGAAGGCAAAATTGATCAAAGTTAATATTTCCAATTAGCTATCGCTAATTGGGAATACTACAGTCTCCCCTGGCAAAATGTTGCTTGACCCCAAGCAACTGTAGTGATGGATGCTGCAAAATCTTCTCACTCTCCCAAGTGGCATCCTCATCTGGCAAATTCTTTCACCTCACCAAGAATTCTCGGATTGTCCTGCTCCACAACTGCCTTTCTCTGACATCAATGATGGCCTCTGGCTGTAGCACCAAATGCCCCTCATCATCTGTAGGAGAAATCTCCTCCGTCACTGTCACCTGGTGTCCCAAAGCCTTCTTCAGGCATGATACATGAAAAATGTTATGAATCTTGCTGCCTTGGGGCAGCTCCAACTCATAGGCAACCTGTCCAACCTTGCGTATCACCCTGTATGGTCCATAAAAGCGGGGCTTGAGCTTTTCAGCCCCCTTCTGCTTCAGAGTCGACTGTCGGTATGGCTGCAAGCGTAGGTAGACCAAGTCCCTTACCTCAAACTGTCTCACCACCCGACCCTTGTCGGCATACAGCTTCTGCTAATTCTGCGCTGTAGCCAAGTTATCCTTGAGAGCTCGGAGGATGTCTTGACTCTCTTGGATCCAATCTTTGGCTCTCGGAGCCTTGCTGGCACCAAACATCACATCAACGAAAGATAAAGCATGATAACCATACAATGCATAAAACGGAGACATACTGATAGACATGTGATGTGTGGTGTTGTAGCAGTACTCTCCTAGGTGCAGCCACTTCAGTCACGCTCTCTACTGCCCACTGACATAGTTACGCAAGTAGCCCTCCAACCACTTGTTAACTATCTCTGTCTGCCCATCTGTCTGTGGGTGGTAGCTGGTACTCGGTGTCAATTCTGTCCCCACCAACCGAAAAAGCTCCTGCCAAAATCCGCCCATGAAGCGGCTGTCCTTGTCACTGACAATGGTCTTGGGAAGACCATGTAACCTGAAGATATCCTGGAAGAACAACTATGCCACCTGTGCTGCTGTATAGTGCGCGGATATGGCGAAAAAGTGTGCATATTTTGTTAGTCGATCAACAACGACAAATATACAGTCCTTGCCCTGCACTGCGGGTAACCTTGTGATGAAATCCATCGAAATACTCTCCCATTTCCCCTCTGGAATGGGAAGAGGCTGCAACAACCCTGCTGGATGGTTCATCTCCCCCTTGTTGCGTTGGCAAACTTCGCACTCCCTGACATGCTGGAGTACGTCCTCCTTGAGGCCCTTCCATGAGAACCTCTCTCTGATGGCCCTGTAGATTTTGGTAAACCCCTGGTGACCAGCCAATGGTGAATCATGAGAAGCCTGTAGTATCTTCTTCTTGAGCTGAGAGCCCTCAGTCAAGAAGATCCTGTCCCTGTAGTAGATGATCTCATCCATCACCCTATATCGATCATCCGTCACCTGTCCATCCAGAACCTTGCAAGCAAACCTGTTGTTGGAGTACTCTACCAAAAGTCGAGCCCTCCAATCTGCGTCCAGACTCATCAAGGACAACGCGGCTGGTCTCCGTGAAAGTGCATCAGCCACCACGTTGTTCTTCCCTTTGACATACTCTATGTCAAAGTCGTAGGCCTGGATCTTGCTGACCCACTTCTACTGCCTCTCTTGTAGCTGCTTCTGCTCTAAAAAGAACCTGAGGTTGTTGTGGTCGGTCCTCACCCTGAACCTGTTACCCACCAAGTACTGCCGGAATTTGGCCAAGGCATGCATGATGGCCAACATCTCCTTGTCATATATGGCATATAACTGCTCATGTGGAAGGAGCTTCCGGCTCTCAAAAGCTATCGGGTGACCTCTCTGCATCAATATTGCACCGATCCCCTCTCCCGATGCATCACACTCTAGGACAAACGGCTGCGTGAAATCCGGCAATGCAAGTACTAGGCAGCTGCTCATCACCTCCTTGAGCCTATCAAAGGCCCGCTGCGTTGTATCTGACCAACTGAATGCCCCCTTCTTCGTCAAATCTGTAAGGGGTGCAGCAAGTTGAGAGAAACTCTTGACGAACTTCCTGTAATAAGTGCATATACCAACAAATCCTTGAAGTTCCGTCACGTTTCTCGGCTCTGGCCAATCTCTGATGGCCCTGATCTTCTCCTCGTGGACCCTCACTCCGTCCACTCTTATGATGTGTCCGAAATATAGCATCTCCGTCAACCCAAACTCGCACTTGGAGAGCTTAGCATAGAACTACTGCTCCTCCAAGATATGCAACACTGCCTTTATGTGTTGGAGATGCTCCTCTCAAGTCCTGCTATATATCAGTATATCATCAAAAAAGACCAACACAAACTTCCTCAGGTTACTGCGGAAGATGTGGTTCATGCATGACTAGAAGGTGGCTGGTGCGTTGGTTAGCCCGAAAGGCATAACCAAGAACTCAAAGTGGCCATAATGGCACCTGAAAGCAGTCTTGGGAATGTCCTGGTCCCTCACGCGAATATGGTGGTACCGGGATCTCAAATCGATATTCGAGAAGAACTGTGCTCCTCTCAACTCATCCATTAGCTCATCAATCCGCTGTATAGGGTACTTGTTCTTCATGGTCTTTTTATTCAGAGCCCTGTAATCAATGCACATTCTCAATGTGCCGTCCTTCTTCTTCACCAACACTACTGAAGAAGCAAAAGGACTGGTGCTAGGCCGAATGTGCCCAAGAGCCAGCAACTCCTGGATGGCCCGCTCAATCTCGTCCTGATAGGCCTTGGGGTGCCTATAGGGTGTGGTGATAACGGCCTGAATGCCCTGCTCTAACTCAATAGTATGCTCAAATCCCCAATCTGGTGGCTTTCCTGGCAGTATCTCCCCAAACACCACGACATACCTGTCAAGGATGGTCTGTAGCTCAGGATGAACTAACTGCCCGGTAGTCCCTACCTCTGATGCACGTAGCTCTACTGCCCACTCTTTGTCTCCCTTCCGGAAGTTTGCCTCCATTCGGTGAGCTGAAACAGTCTGGGGTGGGTAAGTGTGCATCCCACGTATCTTCTCATGCTCCCCGGTCTTCTTATCATCCCACTCCCTCTCCAAGGCCTCCCAATCTGTGGTGACCATCTCTAGAGTAATCAACATTTGTACACCCAATACCACATTGGTATCCGGTATGTTAACCACAAAAAAGTGGTCAGTCACTGTGTAGGTGCCCATCGTCACAGCCAGCTCTGGAACATATCTGGCACACTGCATCGTCTGATCTCCTGGGACCAACACTGAAAATCCATCGAAGCTCTCTGTTGGTATGCCTCTCCGCTCAACCATCTGTGCATCGATGAAGTTGTGGGTAGCCCCACTGTCTACCAAGGCTGAAACTCGCTGCCCACGTACTGTCCCTCGGACACGCAGCGTCAAATACTTGGGTACTCCCCGCAACGCTGCAAGGGTCCCCCCTGTGGGTGCAAAAGCTGCACCTCCTACTCTTGGAGGTGGAGGCGGCAAATGGTCTTGCGCTGCCTGACTATCTCCTGCCTCCCCATCCTCATACTCATCCTCTTCCCTGCTGCTCTCGGCCTCAATAAAATGTGCTTTACTAGCAGTACATCTGTGTCTCGGTGCCCACGACTCCTGACAGGTAAAACACAACCTCTTCTTCTTCAACTCCCTCCTGGCATCATCATCTAACTATTCCCTACCCAGATTCCCCTTAGGAGGGGGAATCCTCACATCCTTCCCCTTTGGCTGGAAAGCCTGTCTCTAGGGGTAAGGTGTCCTGGTCCGGGGTAAAGCATCCTGCAAATCCCAGGTCTGCCAACTGCGTCTTGGAGTGTGGCTGGTCTGCTGGATTTGACCAAACCTCGAAGTGGCTCTGCTAACCCCTCAATGAACATGTATATCATCCGTGCCGCGGATAGATTGGGCACCATCACTGAAAGTCTCAGGAAATTTGCAATATATGTCTCCGGGCTCCCGGTCTGTTTGAGCCTCGTCAGCTTCACAAAGTGCTCCTCCGGATCCCTCTGGTCAAACCTCTCTATCAATCTCTGGGTGAACTCGGCATATGTGGTTACTGTCGAATGTCCGAGTGTAACCATCCCATGGAACCACCAATCTTGGGCCTCACCATCCAAATGCAGTGTCGCCACCTTGACGGCCTCCGTCTCTGCCATCTGGTTGAGCTGGAAGTATATGTCCAGCGTCTCCACCCAAGACTTTGCTGAACTGTTTGATGAACCATCAAACGTAGGCAAATGGAACCTGCTCACTGTACGCTGGGTATCTCCCTCGTGATAATGCCGATGCCCTTTGTGATGGTCACGGGGTCTGCTGTCCCGCTGAAGCTGAACAAAATCTCTGAATGAAAGGGCATCTCTGAACTCCTGCCCATATGCTTGATACTCAGCAAAATAATCACCCATGTGGCCAGGCTCTGGCTCCTACTGTGCTCCTTCCCCAGTGTCTGCGCCCAGAAAAGTGGGCATAGTGAAACGAGTGGGGGCATGTGATGCCTGGTGTAGAGTGGCATCCCGCTCCTGCAAATGGTGGGATGTGCCCGACCCCTCACCAAACTGGAAACCCCTTGGGGTTTCACGCTGTCTAGCCTCCACAACAGTGAATCTCTGACCCATCATCTCGATCTTCCTCACCAGATCCTACACTGATTTGAGGAGTGCTTCCCCAAGCTGTTTTGCATCACTATCATCTGCCAGTGGCTCCCCCTGTTCTGCGTTCACTACTCGATCCTGTTCTGCGTCCTCTACTGGAACGCAGTCCCCCTCTCCATAGGTGATCTGCAACCTACGTTCTCTGTCACGGTACTTCCTACCCCTGTAGCAAATGTACGGATTTTTTCCCGGTGTCATAGACAACTTGCTCCACAGGCTGAGCCAGGTCTATGAGTTTTGATACCACTGTAATATCCCCTTTTAGGGATATCCCTCAAACACAATCAACTCTAAACCAGAGATGGACTGGAGGGGCGTTTACCAGATGTTTCACCTCTGAAAAGAGGATGAGATCTGGAGGTTACCTGGCCCTCACCAGACTCTGTCTATAGAGTATGGGCAAAACACAATATATGGTATAGCAACGGGAATGTCTCAAAGGGAAAATAAGCAGTGATGTGAATCATACAACAGTACATGAAATGCTAGAAACAGTGTATGCAACAGATACACATAAAATAGAGAGAATACTGAGCCATTTTATTATACTGAGAAATAGCAATGAGTACAAGAGGTGATCAGAGTGATGTCACCTCGACTTGCACCAGGCAAGTGTAGGAATACTCTCAGAATATTGATGGAATGGCTGCTCTCTGATCTGCGTCCAAGATGCTGGAAAACTACTGTGTAGCTGCTACTACTGGAACAAGATGAGTATTTGGGGCTGCTCCCCTACCCGGAATAAGCTGAAACTCTGGAATTAGCCTCTACTCACAAAACCCAGAAAAGCCCAGAGAGCGTTTCTGGAATGGACAACCTCCGAAAATACCTCCCTTGAGGATCTACGCTATCCTCCGAAGGGCCACGCTGAGACTGAATGGAATCCTCCAAAATATGACCTCCCGCTTAACCAAAAGTCTCCAATAGGCAAGGGCTGTCCCCTTGCTCAATCTCCTGACCAAAATACTCCAAAAGAATGCCACACCGGAGCTCCCTCAATATGGACTGCGTCCTCCCTCTCAAGACTGCGTAGTCAATAGATGCAATGCTCCTTCGCAAATGCTACAACTCGATCCTCCTGCAAAATACTGATGGGAATGCCTCACCCGAGCAAGCACTCGAAGTCTCCCGGGGCTGAGGGTGAGATCTCCGAACAGAGACACTCAATGCACTAAACAGTGCTGCAGACAAGCTAAACAGCTAGCGTGCTCAAAGTTGTAGTGACCAACTCAATATGCATAAACTCGAATGAGGAAATGAGGAGGCTCTCCTCCTTTTTATAACAATGGGCCTCTCTCAACCCTAGGACCCACCATCTCCTACGTAGCCTCCATTTGGCCCACGTTGCCAACTAAACTGCGCTGTCATGGCCCACGTGGTCTAAGTGGGTCCCCCTCTACATGGTTTCTTGGCCCCCCTTGGCCCACTTAAGTCACAACGTTGAGTCTACTAGGGAGTGCACTTTATTTTAGTGAGTTATGTCCCCCTCTCACTCACTTTATTTATATTTCTAACTATAGAAGGCAAAATTGATCAAAGTTAATATTTCCAATTAGCTATCGCTAATTGGGAATATTACATCCTAGGGATAAAACCCTAGATATGTGCCCATTCTGTCGAATCCCTAGCTTGGTTGATATATGTCTAATGTATTAATATTAGCTGACATATGATCTCCTAGATATATGTGTTGACCTAATTACTAATGGCCATAAGTCCTAGGGGTTGGAAACAAGCCCTAGTCCAAGTTTAAAGTTCGAGGATGATGTTGCTTGGAAAATCTAGGGTTTTACAGCTAAGCCCTAGTAGTAGTTAAATTCTCTAATATGCATAACAATCTAGAATTTATCTAGTGATTGTTGAGAATTTGTAGATGGAATTCTAGGGTTTACATTGAACCCTAGTAGAAGCTATTCATGCTATGATTGTTTTGATTGATGTATGAAATCTAGGGTTTACATAAAATCCTAGTGGGAAATCTAACATGTGAATTCTGAAAGTTATTAGATACTTTTCTTTTAGTTTGACTTCTTTTTTAGGGATCGCTATATGACAAAACTTGTTTTCTGTCATCTTGATTGAGTTTTTGGTGTGATTTAGGGTTTGTAACAAAATTTGGGCTAGAAGTTGAAGTATAGTCTCTTGTAAATGCTTCCGCTGCTATAAAATTTCATTATGACTAACTTCATGCTTCTACAAATTTGGTTGTACTTGTTGTCTAAAGTTATGCAGGTACATCATATTCAAGTTGGTATCCATATGAGAAGACGATATGTTAAGCATGATGAGAAGGATAGAAACCATGAAAGATTCTCCAACATCGAAGGAATAAGTTAATTTCTCTACATTAAGAGGGAGCCTGGATAGAATAAATCTCCTTGGTTAAGAGGGAGGGCATAACATAGTTTTTGATTAGAGAATACATTCTAAAAGATATGTTGCTACTTGTGAAGTAGGAAAAGGATTCTTATTTCAAGGGTTCGACAGATGGTCCTACTGAGATAAGTTAAAGAACAACATTGAGATCCCGAAAGTTTGTTTGATGTATAGTTGAAAATGTATTACTGATTGGGGTTGTGTTTGTACAGGGAAATCTCTCGAAGTTCTAATAAGCATGATGGTTACTGATCAGTTTGATCGGGAGAGAGTTGTTGTTGAGGCTTTGTGAGTGAAGCATTGCCTTGGAAAGACATCGGGCTGACACTTTGTTTTGATGTTTGGTAGGGAGGGTGGCATCGGGTGGATGTGCACCTAGTTCCCTAGGTTGATGGTTAGTAAGTAAGCCTGATGGTACCTATAGAGGTTGAAAGCTTTAGTCCATCTTAGTCCCACTTGGATAGATTGCCTTGGTCATAAATGTAGTCCATGACACAATGGTGCCTAAACTGTTGAGAGACCAATGAATAGATTGCCTTGGTCAGGAATCTAGTCCATGGCCTTGAGGTGCCTAAAAATTCTTCATAATTCACATAATTGAGATCTTCCTTGTACTTGTATATTATGAATACCTCCCTAGTTAAGAGGGAGTGTTGAAGATTGTAACTAGGTTCGGTCTTCATAAATTGTACTTGAGTAAAAATATAATGTACTTGTCAAAAGAATAAAGAAATTAATTTATATTATTATTAAATGATTTATTAAAGCATGAGTTTCATGCTTGGGTCATATTACTTTAGGTCAAAGTCCCCATTGTGGACTTCTAGGATTTATTCTTAGTTTATAGAACCATTACAAATTTAAATTGACCCATCCTGGGCTTTTAAATCATGTAAAAAGGTTTAATATCGGGTCAATATTGAAAAATGGAACCTCCACACCAAGTCGGCCTTAATTGATCAAGTTGGCCTCAACTCCAGGCATTCGAGCTCACGTTAAGCCTATATATACAAGCAGATCAAACTCATTTGGAACATCCTCTCTCACACTTAGAAATTCGATATCTATTGCCGCATTGGAAAAATTGCGAAGTCAAGGAAGGAGCCAAAATGATTGCGAGTTTGGACAAGCTAAAGGAGTAAAGGAAAATACAAATTTTGGTGTCTCTCTCTCTCTCTCTCTCACGTGCCCTAGATTGGAAGATCGAAGTCTTTCATTGTTTTGCTGCTACCAATTGCTGCTAGTTGTTGCTGCCAAGAGAAGAATAGGTCAAAGTCGCTTTTGCTGGAAGCTGGTGCCTTGAGAAGTTGTATTAGGTCAAAATCAAACTCCCTGAAGCAAGATTGAAGTCTTTTCTCCAAGATCGAAGTCCCAGAAGCAAGGTTGAAGTTTCTAGGTCGAAGAAAGTGCTGCATAGTGCTGTTGCTGCTGCTAGGTCAAAAGGAGGATCAAAAGGAAGCCTGACTTGGTGTGGAGGAAGTGTGAGTCAAGGTCTAGAGTCTCAAGAAAACTATTGAAGGAAGAATTACTGACTGGGTTTTCCCCTAGAGTGGGGTTTTTCCCTCGTTGCTGGCCTATATCTGGTGTCCTTCATCTATGTGCTATTACTTTGATATTTGCTTGATGAACTAAGAGAGAAGATAATAATAAATTAATAAGAACTAAAGGAACATCACAAGTAAAATATCAAGAACAAGACAATCTTTATGCCTATTCGATTTTCTAACACATGTCTCAATCTACCAACCAAATAACTGCTTTTTGCAAGGAGAACAATAAACTTGTTGGGACATTAAACTACCTTGCATTGAAAAAGAGAAAAGATTTGATCCTCATAGAAAATGAAGTTATTGAATATGTCAAGGGCTTAATCTCCAAAGCTCCACAGGAGAAATCTCTAGCACTATCAAAATATATGAAAGCAAAAGAAAGGCTCAAAGAATCATCATTGAATCTAGCAAAGATTTTGTCATCCCCTATGTAGATAAATTGAAGACATCAAAGGAGATATATGACAAGTTGGTGGAATTGTTCTCTGTAAGTACTGGAGGGGAAATAATATCATTAAGAACTGAACTATACAAGATGAAAGTATCAAAGGAAGAAGGGGTAGCCTCGTACCTCATTAAGGTATCTCAAATAAGAGATCAACTACAAGAGCTAGGTGAAATAATGTCAGATCCAGAAATGACCACTCTTGTACTCAATGTGCTACCAGATGAATGGGGCAACTTTGTATCAAGCATCTATGGAAAGAAGGAAACCACACCATTCAATGATATATGGTCATTATGTAAGAATGAAGAAACCATATTAAAAGCAAAGAACGATGTTGGATCAAATGGGCAAACACAAGCATTTGCAACTAGGACAAGAAAGAAAGGAAAGTTTGGAAAATTCCAGCCTCGAAAGAAGTTTCAAAAGAAATTTACATGTCTAAGATTCAATGTTATGAATGTAATGAATATGGGCACTTCAAGAGGAATTTCCCTAAACTCAAGAAAGGAAACAAGAAAAGGAAAGAAAGAAGTGAATCCCATGTAACTGAAGAAGTAGAAGAACCAGAAGAGAAGAAGTGAAAGAACTCTACTAGTAAAAGGTCTCTCACACATTTAAGTTTTGTAGGAAGTATTACAGTCACGATAAGATGCATTATAGTAGAATTGGAGATGGCATCATTCTAGGAGCATAGCCGAAGTAGCTGTTTGAATGGCTAAAACGAGTAATCTAGTAAGATTGTAAGATAAGAGCTTATCACACATCATCATTAGAATGAAACATTTGCAGAAAAGGATCATCAAGATCATCCATCAGGAATCCTTATTGAAAAGGTTCACCTCTACTTGGAGGAAGCAAGTGATAGACTACATTCCACCTTGTGTGGGATCCACAGTTTAGAAGGATGAAGGTATGTTGACAAAGAAGCGTAACATGACAATTAAGTTGAAGCACTTTCATCTTCAAGCAAGGAAAGGGAAGCTGCTGAAGGAAGCCTGTTACCACTCAAACTAGCAGGGGGCCTAAAGGGGTTCCTAATAGGGCAACTGTGGAGGCTTAGCCCACTGTCACCATGACTAAGACTCCGTGCTCTTTATGGACTTTCACCGATGGGACGAGTCCCGATGTTTTGAGAAGCCACTTATAAAGGATATGTCAATGAATAGATATGAAGTGATCCCGGAAACTCTTTCCCAAGGAGGAGGTAAAGAATGGTACTTTCTTGCTCTTTAAGCAAGGGATTTGCCTTCCAAGGGAGAGGGGGTAAGGAGGAGAGGGGAACAACTTGAAATGGTACTTCCCGATCCCTAAAATCCTATGTGAATTTGGTTTCCCAAATAGCCTTTGATGATTTGTCTTTGATAAGGAACAGGACCACACGGGACCACACGGGACCAAGTGGACCCAACCCAGGTTCAGGGATGGAATATAGCAACCAATGATGCTCCTACCTTGGACAAGGTGAGGGGAAAGGATCTAATAAGAGGTTTTGCTTCAAAAGGTCAGATTGATCCTGCTAGGGTCTAGCATTGGGGATGCGTAGGCAAAATTTGGTCCTAGAGCTAGGGCTTGAGATTCCTGGAGATTGCACTGTAGGAATTGCCTCAAATTCAGAGAGGAGGGTGGGGGCCCACAAGTGCAGTAGCCTCCAAGAGATTGATCTATTTATTTTTATTTTATTATTATTATTATTATTTTTATTTTTTAATTATTTTTGTTTGTTTGTTTGTTTTTGTTCTGTGGGTAGATTCTTGAGAAATTGATGATCCAGGTGATCTATCAAGGCTAGACCTGGGGAAAAAGGTGAAAAAGGACAGGAAAATGACCACCCATTTGAGGGACCAGTGCCTATTTCCCTTGGGAATATGGAGTCAAGGATGATAATGATTGAGAACTTGACTTCTTGATCAAGGAGGCTCGGAAAGTCAACTTCGTGCAATGTTAAGTGAAAAAGAAGAAAAGTGACCTTCAAACATTAATACTTCATGAAAATAGTGCAAGCGTATCGAGATAAAACAATCTCTAGGACATTTCATTCATCTAACAATGGCCCATACATTAAACACGCTAAATAGACACTCAATTCCACATTCCAATGATGCAACAACTAGCGCTAATTATAATGAAGTTCAACAATATGTAGCAACAAGAGTATATCATTAAAATTCACTTATAGTGTTAGAGTATATCCAACCAACATCACATTTGCAAAAAAAACGATGCTCCAAGATAAAAATGGCCCAAATCCATACATCAAAATTCATCCATTTATCTAAAATAATCCTTCAAGAAAAAATGTGAAATTCTCTAAGAGTAGAGAGATCCCAAGTCAAGTGATGATACAAATGAATGTAGCTAACATCATTTTATAACCCTCTTAGGAGTTCGAATTAGCCTATGGGCCTACAGTAGCCCCTACTAATAAAATAATGTCCAAATAAAACCCCTATTGGTGACAAGCCCACCAAACTAGCTCATAAATGGAAAAATAAGCCTCCTAAGGGGCCAAATAATAATATGTACATGTCGTGGGGCCTTCCACAGGCCTAATAATATCCTAAAGTGCCATAATGAGGAATAAACTCCTCAAAATATGATGGACAAGGGGTTGGCCCCTTGTTCTCCAAGTAGTAGACTTCTGGTGCTCCCAGTGGGTGTGGGGGCACATAAATGACCCCATGGGTCTCCATATGAATCGAAGATTCCTGTAGATCCTTTGCAAGGGCTCGAGTGATGGAATGAATGCTGCCATGACATTGTACAAGTCCTGGGATACCTACCAAGAGTGTGGGACTCCTGTGGGGCCTGTTAGGCATAGTTTACCAAACACATCATCATCATCCCAAAAGTGGATCGCTAGTAGTCTCTAAACATCGATGGGGATCTGTGGAGTGATTTCTGTTGTTGTGGAGCCCTATGGCTCTCTATGCACACCCTATATGTGCCAATGTAGCTCTCTGGGGGTTAGGACCTTGTATAGGGAGACCAAACCCGAATGGAAACCACCTACAATCTTGTATAAGATCCAATGTGTCCCCTAGGCTTCCAGTACAACCAGTCATTAGAATAATTGTGTAAAAGAGTTTACAAACCATGGATAACAAAATGGGTACTTCACAATAGCATGCCCTTCCGTAGTGGGATTTAACATGTGCTAGTGTCTCCATACTCTAAATGGGATTAACCAAGCACCTTATTAAGTGGCTTCAACCCTTAAAGGGGATAGTATGTCCAAGGTACTTTCCTCCAATGGGGGTGGCAAGTGATAAGTAAGTGAAATGGAATAGGGAATGAGAGGGGCAATCTTGGGCCACATATTGGGGCATAGGGGTAGCCAGATAAGGGGAAGCCCACACCAGGGTATATAATGTGTAGGAGGGAGCAATTGTGGTACATGAGGTGCATCGACCTTGATTTTTCCACCGTTCTTTATATGCCTTTTTCCTTTTATGAATTTTCTTTAATTAACTGCTCCAGGCTCAAAGGATAAGAGGATGATGTGTCAGATATAGCAGTGATTACCCCTTTAAGGTAGGGCGGTTCATTTCCCTCTAGGGTTTGGGACAATCATGGGTTCTTGAATGATAAAGGAGGCTCATCTAGGGCCTTTGGAACCAGGGTGATGACCATGGGTATGGGGTAGAGCTCATGTATTGGCTTTTGTCCACGTGTTAATTGTTTTTGTTTGTCTCGACCAATTTTTGCATTTTGTGTCACAATTTCCTGTTAATTGTGGTCAATTATGTTTTTTCCTTTTCTTCTAGTTGCTTCAACCTCCGCGGCATCATTCCATGCCTGACCCAAGGTGGGGGCAAGGGGATAGGGAGGCTGACGCTATGTGGACCCAGGTGGGAGAAATGATGAATGTAGGTATAGTGAGTGGAAAGGAATAATATATGCGAATAAAGGAGCAGGACCACGTTGCCAAAGTTTGGGTTTCCTAAGTAGTACGACCCTAGAACCAAGTGGTCAATAAAGGAGATCCCACGGGACTAAGATCCAAAGGTAGCATCCAAAAGAGATCAAGGGGACAGGAGCACAAACTAAGCCCACTCTTTCCGCCAAATCCCCCCATCAATCCATGCCCATAAGTATCCATGATAAGTAAACCCAATACTCAATTACCAAATGACAAGACATACGTTTAGATTCGGGAGGCCCACCTTCAAACATACGATCAATACAGATGGGTGAGGGACCACATGGATGGCTTAGGTGGTGGTGAAATGGCACAACGAGCTAGAAGAAGGCTACAAGGGGTTGTCGGCTAAGGCCCATCATGGAGAAAAATTTATCCTAGGAATATCATCCACGAAGTGGTGGGTATCATCTGGCTCCAAATGGGACGTGATTTCTTGAAGAAGTGGGCAAGGCTACTCGAATGGGAGGTCAGGAAAACTCCAACAATATCTTCGTCACCGTAGACCTGTTATTTGCACATGTCAATAATCAAAGCCACGGGGCAACATGTTTTTCACGATGTCTTATGATCACGCATGCTTAATGTTAGCCCATAAAATCAACTACTAAATACAAATATGCAATTTTATTCTAAATGCATCTAATCTATCATGAGAAGTATCATATGACATTATTTATAATGCAAAAAATCAGCATGCGATGCATCCTTCTCTAACATGCACATTGATATGCTACGAATACATGTAATCATAAAGCCAATGCAACCAACATATCATATCAATATATTTGTGCCTGCCATTATGATTACTCATGTAGCAAATCTCAAATCGGATGTGGTCATAGTCACACGGAGGATGAAGGGGGTGGGATGCAAGAGAAAATGATCACCCTTCAAGGTGAAAAGAATCCCTAGGAGAAAGAAAATAAGTTGATCTAGAAGTGTCGGGCTTTCCCTCCAAGTATAGAATGGAGGAATGGATGATTACTCTCAAGAACTCCTTGTCGCGATCATTGCTTATAGTACTATGTTTTGTAGATGCTCTTAAGGTCGTGATGAGATGGGAAGGAAGGGCAAGGGAAAGAAGGGGTGCAAAAAATAGGTTGCTCATGGTGATGGTCACATTGGAGAGGGAAGTTTATAGAGTGCTCATAACTATGAGGGTGCATCCAAGGAGGTAAAGTATAGTCAATGAGGGGTTCTTTCTTGACACTACACTTAGAAGGGGGAAAGGGCTCACGAACACTTGAGATTATATTACAAGGGGTGAGGGAATCAATTGTGGGAGACTTAAAATGATGAACAAGAGGAAAAGACAAAGGGTAGAGTGAAACATCATATTCAACGGGTGTTTCTTCCTCCAAATCATAATCTAAAGGCTCAAGTGATTTGAAGATAGAATCATAAGGAAGGTAGGTGGGAGCCTTATCAATTTCATTATTATTTGTACCAAAGATTGAGTCTGCCCTAAAAGGAGAATCAACTCTTTCCAAATGCCCCTCCTCATGCAAAGGAAAATAATAATCCTTCTTCCCAAGGGTATCGGTGGATATGTCATCATAAGCAATGCCCGAGAGAAAAGGAATAACACTCTCAACCTCATCTTCCTTGTCAGTGTCATTAATTTGAGCACAATTAAAATTGAAGACCAACAATTTCCCACTTACCCTTTTCAATGTGGAAGTAATCTTCAATGTCATCTTTCAAGGGGCTAACATAATCACTTTCCGCAAGGTTCTCAAAAGAATATTCATTGAGAGTAATATCCTTGAGAAAGGTAAGGTTAGTCTTAACTTCACTTTCCATGGACTCATCGTTCCTAACACGTGTTCTCAAAATCATCCTTTTCATCATGTGGACCCAAAGAGGACTCATCTTCCCATTTATCACTTAGGTTCTCAAGGTCTTGATGATGCTCGATGAAGGCTTCCTCTTGAATGCTCAATGTAGGGCATACTTGAAAATGTCTAAGAAATCCATCAACAAACTCCTCAATAGAAGGGATGCTCCTAGGTTCGTGATATTGCAACCATGAGTTATGACCATAGAGGTAACTAAAGGATAATAACATAAGGACATCCTGGTTGACCACTTTCTCTTTTGAAGTATGTGCATTAAATATTTCCACATGGCAATTGCAGAAATACGAGTACCCCACATACCATCCTTCCTGTGACTTGATTGGGGTGCCCTGGGATGCTAGCAATGTCCAAAGCGGGAAATTTATCAAAGAAGGAGAACCTATTTGAGATATACATGACAAATACATAGGAGTTGCCATGGTGAATTTGAAGATGCCTAGATAATACTTGTTTCACCCTATAAGCATTGACCTTAAAGTTCAATGAAGAACTAGGGATTCGTTCTTCCAATGGAGTCGCCAATAATGATATGACAATATAGGGAACAAAACACACGTTTCGTGTCCCCGACAACAACGCCAGAAATGTTGCCAGTCAAACCAGCATGGGTCTTAAAGGTTCCTAATAGGGCAATTGCTAGACCAAGGGAAATGGTGGAGGCTTAACCCACTGTCACCACTGCTAAGACTCCCTACTCTTTACGAACTTTCACCGATGGGAGAAGTCCAGATGTTTTGGGAAGCCACTTATAAAGGATATGTCAATGAATAGATATGTAGTGATCCTGGAAACCCTTTCCCAAGGAGGAGGTGAAGAATGGTACTTGCTTGCTCTTTAAACAAGGGACTTGCGTTCCAAGGGAGAGGGGGTGAGGATAAGGGAGAGGGGAACAACTTGAAATGGTACTTCCCGATCCCTAAAATCCTATATGAACTTGGTTACCCAAATAGCCTTCGATGATTTGTCTTTGATAGGGAACGAGACCACACGGGACCAAGTGGACCCAACCTAGGTTCAGGGATGGAATATAGCAACTAATGATGCTCCTACCTTGGACAAGGTGAGGAGAAATGATCAGACAAGAGATATTGCTTCAAGGTCAAATTGATTGCTAGGGTCCTGGCAAGGATACCTAGGCAAATTTGATCCTGGAGAGCTAGTGCTTGAGATTCTAGAGATTCCACCTTAAGGGACCTCAAGTCGAGAGGAGGGAGGGGACCCACCAACGCGATGACATAAGAGATTGATTTTTGTGGGTAGATTCTTGGAAGTGGTGCCCAGGTGACCTATTAGGGCTAGACACAGGGAGAAGGGGGAAAGGAAGGAAAATGACCACCCTTTTGAGGTTATTTTCCTTTACAGGGGGATGTGAGTCCAAAGATGATAAGCTGATTGAGCTATTTCCTCATCAAAAACAATGTTTCTTCCAATGTTAAGGGAAAAAGAAGAAAAGTGACCTTCAAGCATTTATACTTCATGCAAATAGTGCGAGCTTATTGAGATAAAGCAATCTCTTGTACATTTCATTCATCTAACAATGATCCATACATTAAACAAGCTAAATAGACACTCAATTCCACATTCCAATGATGCAACAACTAGCCCTAATTATAGCGAAGTTCAATTTTATGCAACAAGAAGAATATATCATTAAAATTTACTTACAGTGTTACAAAGTATATCCCACCAGCATCACCTTTGCAAAAAAACGAAGCTCCAAGATAAAAATGGCCCAAATCCATACATCAAAATTCATGCATTTATCCAAAATAATCCTCCAAGAAGAAATGCGAAATTCTCTAAGAGTAGAGAGATCCCAAGTCAAGTGATGATACAAATGAATGTAGCTAACATCAATTTATACCCCTCTTAGGAGTTTGAATTCGCCTATGGGCCTACATTAGTTCCTACTAATAAAATAATGTGCAAATAAAACCCCTATTGGTGACAAGCCCACCAAGCTAGCTCATAAATGGAAAAATAAGCCTCTTAGGGGGCCAAATAATAATATGTACATGTCGTGGGGCCCTCCACGGGCCTAATAATATCCTAAAGTGCCATAATGAGGAATAAATTCCTCAAAATATGATGGACAAGGGGGTGGCCCCTTGTTCTCTAAGTAGTAGACTTGTGGTGCTCCCAGTGGGTGTGGGGGCACATAAGTGACCCCATGGGTCTCCATATGAATCGAAGATGCATGTAGATCCTCTGCAAGGGCTCGAGTGATGGAATGAACATTGCCATGACATCGTACATGTCCTGGGACACCTGCTAAGAGTGTGTGGCTCCTGTTGGGCCTGTTGGGCATAATGTACCAAACACATCATCATCATCCCAAAAGTGGATCGCTAGTAGTCTATGAACATCGATGGGGATCTGTGGAGTGCTGTCTGCTGCTGTGGAGGCCCATCTCTCTCTACGCACACCCTATATGTGCCATTGTAGCCCTCTAGGGGTTAGGACCCTGTATAGGGTGACAAAACCTGAATGGAAACCACTTGCAATCCTGTATAATATCCAATGCGTACCCTAGGCTTCCAGTACAATCAGTCATTAGAATAATCGTGTAAAAGAGTTTACAAACCATGGATAACAAAATGGGCACTTCACATTGTCATACCCTTCTGTAGTGGGCTTTGGCATGTGCTAGTGTCTCCATACTCCGAAGGGGGTTGGGCAAGCACCTTATTAAGTGGTTTCAACCCTTAAAAAGGGATAGTATGTCCAAGGTACATTCCTCCAATGGGGGTGGCAAGTGATAAATAAGTGGAATGGAATAGGGAATGAGAGGGGCAATCCTGGGCCACATATTGGGGCATAGGGGTAGCCAGATAAGGGTAAGCCCACACCAGGGTATATAATGTGTAGGAGGAAGAAATCGTGGTACATGAGGTGCCTCGACCTTGATTTTTATACCCTTTATTTGCCTTTTTCCTTTTATGAATTTTCTTTAATTAACTGCTCCATGCTCAAAGGATAAGAGGATGATGTGTCAGATATAGCAGTGATTATCCCTTTAAGGTAGGGCGGTTCATTGCCCTCTAGGGATTTGGACAATCATGGGTTCCTGAATGATAAAGGAGGCTCATCTAGGGCCTATGGAACCAGGGTGATGGCCATGGGTATGGGGTAGAGCTCATGTATTGCCTTTTGCCCACGTGCTAATTATTATTTTTTGTCTCGACCATCTTTTGCATTTTGTGGCCCAATTTCTTGTTAAGTGGCCAATTATGATTTTTTTTTTTTTCAAGTTGCTTAAACTTCTGGGGCATCATTCCTGGCCTGACCCAAGGTGGGGGCAAGGGGATAGGGAGGCTGACCCTATGTGGACCTAGATGGGAGAAATGATGAATGGGGTTATAGTGAGTGGAAAGGGAATAATATATGGAGATAAAGGAGTGGGACCACGCACCCAAAGTTTGGGTTTCCTAAGTAGTACCACTCTAGAACCATGTGGCCAATAAAGGAGATCCCACGGGACTAAGATCCAAAGGTAACATCCAAAAGAGATCAAGGGGACAGGAGCACAAACTAAGCCCACTCTTTCTGCCAAATCCCCCCATCAATCCATGCCCATAAGTATCCATGATAAGTAAACCCAATGCTCAATTACTAAATGACAAGACATACCTTTAGATTCAGAAGACCCACCTTCAAACGTACGATCAATACAGATGGGTGAGGGACCACATGGCTAGTTCAGGTGGTGGAGAAATGGCACAACGAGCTAGAAGAAGGTTGCAAGGTGCTGCTGGTTGTCGACTGAGGTCCATCATGGAGAAAAATTTCTCCTAGGGATATCACCCACAAAGTGGTGGGTAACAAAGCCTAGATGATCACTTGAAGGAAGAGGTATGCATATATTTGTTAACTTTTATAAATGGATAAAGCTATGTCATCATTTAATTGCAGACAAAATGATTAGAATGATCTATCTCATGAGCATGATTGAAGGACTCTTCCTTATGAATGATATAGGAAGGCATAAAGACAATATGCCTTGAACTCTTCTACATGTTGACAAGACATAATTAACATTACATGACCTCATGAAAGAATATGATGTGGTTGGCAACAATTGATCCTTTGCAGAAGGAGCTATGTATAAAGATCCCAAGGAAGCATTATGTGAATAAATTGGAAAGAGAGTTCGTAAAGTTAGCCACTTAGAGGAGATGATTGATCAACATTTGATAACAATTAGAATGATTAGCTATAACATCTCCATGAAAAAGTTATGAAGGTTATGATAAGTATGAAGAAGAAGGAGAACCTTGGTAGCAAATGTCTTGGAGATGGTTTCAAATAACATGCAGAATGTTGATGTTGCAGAAGCAGATGTCATGACGAAGGGCCATCATAAAAGAGGTAATTCTATTTTTGAAGTTCACTTTTGATTTTGAAAAACAAGTATCTGGTTAGGTTGGAATAGGGCTATTGAAAGAAGGTTGTAGAAATTCGCTTACAACTAGTACACATAGACTTGGATGGAAAGCTCTGGAAGGAACATGACTTGGAAAGAGGTAGTGGTATGAAGGATAGCCCAATGATGACAAAGAAGATGGCATGACTAGCATTAATTGGTTCAACACTATGTTTTGTTGAAAAGAAAAAGGAAAAGTGATGTAGTATTAGAGAAATGGCAGTTAATTAATTTCACTTATCATGACATTATCTTGTGATCGTTATATCTTTTCTTATCATCAACAATAATGCCAAAGAAATAGAAGAGGACACAAGATGTAGGCATGCTGGCAGGGCAAAACCCCACTCTTTGGGGAAAACCCAGTGAAAATTCTTTCTTCAATAGGTTCAAGATGCGACGACCAAGACCCTTAGACTATAGACTTCCTCCATCAAGTCACCCTTTCACTGTGTTAGCACTGAGATCTCAATGACACCGAGATCTCCTTTGCTTGCATCAAAACTTCATCCTCATTACTTTGACCGAGGTTGAGGTAGCAACGTAGCATTGATCTTCATCATGGGATAACATCATATCACTGAAAATCATGACTGAGATAGCATCGAGTTGAGATAGCACCAAATTTATGTAGTAGCGAGACATCAATACGTTCTTGAAGCACCAAGTTCATGTATAGCACCGAATCTGTGTTGCATGGAGATGAGACAACATCATATAACATCATACTTCAAGCCACTGTACCGTTGTACTTCCACTGAGCATAGAGACTGAGCCATAGAATCCAAGCATAAAGACCAAATCACTGCGCTTTTATCGACCATAAAGATCATATTGCTGAGCATGTCACCGAACCACTGTACCATCAAGCCTTTGTATCACTGTAACTTCACCGAGCCTTTGTAATAAAGTCCAAAAATTGATTGCAGAGAGAAGTCCGAAATTCTAAGTGTGAAATGCGAAACCACAACCTTGTATATATAGTTGTTCCTCCATAAATGAGCCTACCTGTACTTTTGATTAGTTGTGTTAATAATTAGGCCGACATGAAGATAGATTGAGGCCGACTTGAGTATGTTGTCTTGTAGATAATTTCAGGCCGGCTTGAAGTCTGCTTTTGAAGAATATTTTTGCTGAATACCGAGGATGATGACCTTTGAAGGAGATGACTTAATGGAGGAGCCTTTCGACCAACCTAATATTACATGATTTAAAAGCCCAAATAAGATCAATTTAAATCTGTAATGACTAACCGAGAAGTCCACAATTGGGACCTTAATCTAAATATGACCCAAGCACAGAACCAATGCTTTAATAAGTCATTTAATAATAATAATAAATTCTTTTGACAAATACATTAATAATGAAGACCGAACCTAGTTATATTCTTCAACACTCCCTCTTAACCAGGGAGGTATTCATTTATAAAAGTACATGGAAGATCTCACTTTATCTATGAAGAAGTTTAGGCACCGCAATGCCATGGACTAGATTCTTGACCAGGGAAATCTAGCCATTTGGCCACTCTACAATTTAGGCACCGCAATGCCATAGACTAGATTTCTGACCAGGGCAATCTATCCGAGTGGGACTAAGATGGACTAAAGTTTTCAGCCTCTATAGGTACCATCAGGCTTACTAACCATCAACCCAAGGAATTAGGTGCACATCCACCCGATGCCACCCTCCCTACCAGATGTTAGGGTCCTATAAAAATAGGATTCATAATTTTGATTTGACTCTGTTAAAATTCTTGAAATATTGTACATACCTTTGCTTTTTGCAAATGTATTCCCAAATTAAAAAATGAAAAAAAAGGGTATGTCCTAGAAGAACAATCAAAGGACAAAAAGAAACAAAGATTAAAAGAATATTAAATATGAAACCCATCAAAAATAGATCATGAAAGTTTTGCAAGTTTAAATTCCACTACTTTAGTTTACTTTTTGCCTATAAGATTGTGTATAACTTGTCCTAAATGCCACAAATCCATGAGGGTCAAACAACTTAAACTTGACCTCCTATGCTTTAAATTTCATGTTGTTAGATAGAGAATAAAGATCTGTCAAACAGTTTAAACTTGATAAATCAGTAGATAAGATAGAGAATAAATAAGGAGCTCAACAGTATAATCTGAGCTCTCAGATAAAATAAGGTTAGAATTAGATAGTTTTTATGTTTTGAAATAAAATTGATTTAGGGTTGCAAGCTTAAATGCACCCATGAAAATGAAGTAAAAAATGTTAGAAATAATGATGGGTAGGTAGAAAGCAGTTGTGCAATACATGTAATAAAGCATCATCGGGCAAAAATTACTAATTTCCCCTCCCCCACAATGATTCAGTATTCTAAACATTCAGTTAAAGAGGCTTAGAGCATTTATCTGACTTATGTTGGGACCGGACCCAAGGCTCGATAACTGATTGGTTAAAAATATGGGATTTCCTACATAAAACCAATTTTCATCAACATTTTCACCCTCATCCATGATCATGATCCCTTTTCCTAAGAAAAATACCATTTTTTGCTTAGTAAAAGTAAAAACCCTAAATAATTAATTTCATCTCCATTCAGAGACACTCAAAACCTATAAAATGCATTTTATCCCAAGTCTATGTGTAAAAAATAAAAAATGGGACAAAACTATGCTATATCGCTTATTTTACACTTAGTTTAAATACTATGTATTTTAATCCATTTCATTTCATTCCATTCCATATTAACTATTAACCTAAAGTATTAAATCCCTCTCCGTATATATTATTAAATCCATTATATATAAATAACTCCCAAAACCCATTTATTTAAAGTTTAAACCTATGTTTATATTATCCCACATGGTGAAATAATTCTCCGCCCTTCCCATAAGGTTTAAATATATCAATAAATAATCCCCCACCCATATGGTTTAAACACTTGTCAAAGGTTTATATACCATATAATATTAATACCTGCGCCATATCATTGAAATATATGTTTAATGTTTTAATTAAAACATATAAACCTTATCCCTCCGCATATCATATAATACAAAGTTTTAACTTTATAAATGTTTATTTATAAAGTTAAAAACCTATCACGCCGCATTGATAACCCTAGACACCACTCCAAATCCCGATGCATCTTTCAAACAAATCACGACCATTCGCAATCGAACTCCCAAATCCAACGAACGAAATCCAATATCGCAAATAAAGTTGCGCGATGTTAACTTTTTCATTCCTATGCGAAATAGGTTGTTTTGCCTTTTTCTCCCTCCTCCACGTGGCTTATGTTCATTGGATTGCATTCGATTCATTCAAAACCACTTACCACCTTAGACGAGTGCGATAACCACTCGTGGTTTATATCCTATGAAGCCCGAAAACCGCCCATTGCTTAACTTGATCGCCATTTATTGCAGGCCTAATTCAACCCTAATTTGCCTAATAAACCATGAAAATGCACTGGTATTCCTTTCTTCTGCACTTATCAACTGTATTGGCCATTCCAACTGAAGAAAGAAGGCCTATACACTGGTTTTATGCCCAGATAAACTGAAAAGCCATTGCAGCTACTGTTAAAACCGCTTAAAGCTTCCAATTTACTTCGAAAGACTTCAACAATCCTCATAAATCCTTCGTTGTCCCAGAGAAACCCTCCCTGTAGCGAAGGTTTCATTAACAATTGTTTTGTTTTGCAGGTCATTAACAAAAGGAGAATTTGGATAAAAGAATCTAAATACTAGTTAAAGATTTGTTTTCTCCAAGAGTTCACAAAGAAACGAATTTTAAATATTCCTTAAAAGATTCCAGGCAGCACAACAGAAAGAATCATTTATGCAGAGAGATAAATTTGCACAGTGAATGGTAAAAGTGAAATAAGAATTCACAATGACCGTGCAAACATAATAGTCAAAGAGCATCAGAGTTAAAGTGTATCAGATGAAAGTCAAGGTAAAGGTTAAAACAAAGTTACAGAGCAGTCAAGGTAAAGGTTAAAACAAAGTTACAGAGGCAGTAATAGTTAAACAAAATGAAAATACTTTCACCAACAACAATGAAGTTTATCCAAAGTGAAAGTAAAAACAGTTAAAAGGATAGTAAGGTTAAAAGATAAAAACAGAGTAAGAAGAGACATTTTTGCAGAAATTTCCTATTTAAGTCATTTTTTTGCAGAAACTATTGTGACCAATCCAAGATGAATTTTGCAAAACTGAAGGAGGTTTATGTTCCTAAGATGTCCAACTACAAAAACCTCTCTCACTTTTCTAACAGCCATTATGGGTTTGGAAATATTAAACAATATTTGAAAGCACTTTTTAGAGAAAATTCCTGTTAAGTCATCATTTTGCAGAGAAGATTGTGGCCCATCAGTAATACATCATACAAAACTGAAGGAGGTTTTTGTTCCTACGATACCCTTCTACAAAAAACTATCTCACTTTTTGCACAGGTATTACAGAATGAGAGATACATGCACGTATTTACAGCCTATTTTTCAGACTGTGCAAAGCTCTGTTTTACACATCTGTTTGTAGAGCCTATTGTGACCAGTTGGAGCAGAATTTTACGGAACTGAGAGAGGTTTATCTCAACAACATATTTATCTACAATAACCTCTTTCACTTTTTATATATCTATCTCAGATGGAGATATACAAAGGTATCATTGGAACCCAAATTTGCAGAATTTCTAGAGCAGAATGCACAAAGAAAGGAAACAGTTAGTGACTTGGATGCCTTATCATCAACTAATAGTTGATATCAAATTCGAATTCTCTTCTATGTCACCATCAATCCATAAGTATAGTGCCTTATAGATTCATTAGTTTTGAGTGTCCTTTTGTTGAGTTCTATTTATGTAAAATAATTTGAGATATTTGTAAACCAATCTTGATATTTTTTCAAGATATTTTAGTTTAGAATTTGTATAAATACTTCACTTTTTGAAGTATTATTGTGGAATAAATTGCTGAAGGTTTTTATAGTCATTTTTGATTGGACTTGAAAGCTTTTGTGTTTCAAATCTTGAGTAGCAGACTGGTTTAGACCAAGCAGCATCATATTTCAGGATTCATGTGATGAGCTATTGAAGTGAAGTATTTCCTTCTTGTCATTGTTTATCTTTCTTTGTTACATGCATCCATTATGTGTTCTAAATTTGAATGAATAAACAGGAGTATTACTTCAATATTTGTTAAAAGCACCCTGTCTTTACTGTTTTTCATTTCTATGTTTTCTACTGATTTCCAGAGTAGGGAACCCTTAATTGCTCCCTCTTTCATTTGACCTCTGCCTACTACTTCTCTTTTCCGGATCAAAGAACCCTTCATTGCTCTTTATCCCGATCATATCACCTCACCAAACAGCCTTCCAAGATCTTCAAAGGGTTATCTATCTTGCCCTGAAAATATTTGACTTCTTGACCTTGATCGTAGTTCTGTCTGCTTGATTTTTTGACTCCTTAGCCTAATGGACAAATAGATTTCCCACTATCCATCTCATTAAGTGATTTTTCCCACCAAACCAAACAAACCAAAACCAATTTTCACAATCATAACTAGCCTAATATCTTATAATCAAAACAAAGTTAAAATTTATAGAGAGAGTCCTCTTTGAACCCTAGGAAGGCTAGATCCTAGAGTTTAAAAGTTGGTCTGTGGTTACCTCGGACTATTTCTTTCTTTAACCTTGAGAAATTATTGAGTGATAACACCAGACATCAACACAAAGTGCTGACCCGATGTTTTTCCAAGCAATGCTTCAGTCACAAAGCCTCTACACCGTTGATCCAGCAGATCAAGTATAACCAATCTCTCCCAATCAAACTGATTGGTAACCAACATGCTATCCAAGCTTTCCAGAGATTCACTTGTACAAACACGACCCCATTTAGTAATAAACTTTCAAATATATAATTAAAGCAAACTTTTAGGGTTTTGATGTTGCCCTTCAATTATTTTCAGTAGGACTATTAGTTTAATCTTTGAGAGAAGATTCCTTTTCCTACGTCATATGTAACAACATTTCTTCTAGTATGTATACTCCAATCAAGACTTATGTTGTGCTGCCCCTCTTAACTCGGGAGAGTTATTTTATCCAAGCTCCCTCTTATTGTAGGGAGATTAACTTCTTTCTTCAGTGTTGGAGAATCTTCTATGGTTTTCATTCTTCTCGTCATGCTGATCATATCAACTTCTCTTATGCACTTCTTCACCAATATGATGTACCTGCATAACTTAGACAACAAGTACAACCAATTCTGTAGAAGTATGAAGTTAGTCATGACAAAAACTTTGTAGTAGTGGAAGCATTTATACTTTTCATAATCAACAAGAGACTATACTTCAATACTTCAATCATCTAGTCCAGGTTTGATACAAACCCTAAATCATATCAACAATTTAATCAAGATAGCAGAAGATTAGACATCTTTGGGAAACCATATGATAGACTATCTACTAGAGTTTTATGTGAGCCCTAGATTTCATTTAATCAAGTCAAATTCAACATGAATAAATTTTACTAGGGTTTGATGTAAGCCCTAGATTTCAATCAAAACAAAACACATCATAAATGATTTCTACCAGGATTCAATGTAATCCCTAGATTTTCCATCTATAAATTCTTATTAAACATTATATAGATACATACTAGAGAATTTAACCATTACTAGAGCTTAGATGTAAAACCCTAGACTTTTTCAATCATGACCCGGAACCTTCAAACTTTGACTAGAGCTTGTTTCCAAACCCTAGAACTTACGACCATTAGAAATTTGGTCAACTCATATTTCTAGGAGATTGCCATCATGCAGAAGCACATCATATGATTAGACAATATAAATATATCAGACATACATTGACCTAGACTAAGCTAGGGATGCAATCAAAGAAATATATACCTAGGGTTTCATTCCTAGGACTTTTCATAACAAGGATTTTGTTTGTAGACCTAACCAAAACTTAGGTTTTTGGTTCATTGTCAAAGCAAACCCTTGTTCCATCAAGACTTCCAAGGTTCAAGATTTCGAACATCATTTCAACCCTAATATGTTAGAGTTTCCATGATCATATCAAAATCCCAAACACGACATTATCAACATATCAATTAGTATAGCCATTTCTTTATTAATATCCCTAAGTAGCTTTAGGGTTTCACATATTATCAACATACCCTTAGGTTAGGGTTTTTAGAGAACCTTTTAGGGTTCCTTTTATGCAGACAATTAGATATGTACAAGGTGGGTAGATTCATTAGATGATGCATCACCCCAAACAAGAGTCTTTTAAGGTTCAAGAGAGCTAAACACAAAAAATGTTAGTAGAGTAGATTTGATTTGTCAATGACAATATCAAAGCTTTATAATTTGAGACATACCTTAGTTTTTGGACAAACCTCTTTAACTTCAATGCTTTGTGATGCCTTCCTTCATATTCCTGGATCATTTAGTGAACCATTTCCTAGAAGTGTTAGTCATGGTCTACTATACCTACAATGCATACTTTCAAGCAAACCGTGATATGAAGAGCATAATTTATTTTTCAAGTTGGATCTTTTATGCAACTACGAGAGATGGAATTCTAAGATATCAAGGATCCATTTAATTAATAAGAAGACATTTATTTTATAACTAGATTACTTTGTAGATCCTAAAGATCAAGATTCTAACATTTATGCGATGACAAATTAGACTAGCTATAAGAATACAAATCTAGAGATTCATACGTATCTTATAGTAACATACCTTTGATTTGATAGCTCTAATACTTACTTGGTTCCTTGTACTTCAGATCTTTAGGGAGCCCTTTCATCTAGTTGTCAACTTCATAGAGTAGACTTTGGATTCCTTTAGTGATGGCATATTTTGAGGAGTATGCTTGATAGCTAGGTCACACAATTTCATCATCGAAGGACACCGAATTGAGCTCATTGTGTTATGGAGGCACCGAGACTGTCATTTTGTGTTGTCATTGAACTAGAGGTGGCTTAACACCAAGTGCTTAGATTGTAGCATCTAATTCTTTGCACTGAGATATTTCACTGAAAATCTTTGGTCATTGTTTAGTGGATTCATAGCCAAAATTTGTTTTGATGACACCTATCCTTATCACTGTAATTTCCAAGATTTTCTCCATGTTATATCACTGAGACCTTGAGGTAATATCAAAACATTAAGAGTGATATTTAAACTTCATCACCGAAATTGTTTTAACTGTAAAGTCACTGTAATTGTACCCTCAACTATAAACACACCTTTATCATTTACTTTCCTCATTGCTGTGGTACTGAAATAGTGTCATAAGAGATAATCCAAACTTCCTTTAGAGATATACGGAGCTATACTTTGCTGTATATTTAACCTTATCATGGCTTCAACACTTAGTGCTTCAAACATATCATTGAGCCCAAAGTTTTCTGTGATACTGAACCAATTTTTGAGACAACACATGAGTTGATCTGAATTTGATTTGTACATTGTTACATACTGAACTTGTTTTGAGGATGAATTGATATTGCACCGAGCTTGATCACCCATTCTTCGAACTGTCTGACTATGACTTTTGAACCTTTTAAACTTATATTCTGAAGTCATTCTTTGAGTCCTTGACTTGATCTCATTGATCTTCAAACTGCCCTATATCATGACCATAGCTCCGATACCAAGTTAGAGAAATGGTAGTTAATTAGTTTATCTTATCATGACATTATCTTGTGGTTATTATTATGTGTTCTTGCGTTATATATTTTCTTATCATCAAGACTAATGCCAAACAAATAGAAGAGGACACAAGATGTAGGCACGCCGCCAGGGCAAAACCCCACTCTTTGGGGAAAACCCAATCAAAATTATTTCTTCAATAGGTTCAAGATGAGATGACCAAGACCCTTAGACTATAGGCTTCCTCCATCAAGTCATCCCTTCACTGCGTTAGCACTGAGATCTCCATGACACCGAAATCTCTTTTGCTTGCATTAAAACTTCATCCTCATTACTTTGACCAAGATTGAGGTAGCAACATAGCATTGAGCATCATCATGGGATAGCATCATATCACTTAAACATCATGACTGAGATAGCAACGAGTTCTTGTAGCATTGAGTTGAGATAGCATTGAATTTATGTAGCACCGAGATAGCAACAACTTATTGTAGCACCGAGTTCATGTATAACACCGAGTCCATGTAGCATTGAGATGAGACAACATCATATAGCATCATACTACCAAGCCATTGTACCATTGTACTTTCACCGAGCATAGAGACTGAGCCATAGAAACAAGGCATAGAGACCAAGCCACTACACTTTCACTGAGCATGTCATCGAACCACTGTACAATCAAGCCTCTGTATCATTGTAACTTCACCAAGCCTCTATAATAAAGTCCAAAACTTGATTGCAGAGAGAAGTTCAAAATTCTAAGTGTGAAATGCGAAACCACAACCTTGTATATATAGTTGTTCCTCCATAAATGAGCCGACCTGTACTTTTGAATAGTTGTGTTAATAATTAGGCCGACATGAAGATAGATTGAGGCCGACTTGAGTATGTTGTCTTGTAGATAATTTGAGGCCAGCTTGAAGTCTGCTTATGAAGAAGATTTTTGCTGAATACTGAGGATGATGACTTTGAAGGAGATGACTTAATGGAGGAGCCTTTTGACCAACCTAATATTACATGATTTAAAAGCCCAAATAAGATCAATTTAAATCTGTAATGACTAACCGAGAAGTCCATAATTGGGACCTTAATCTAAATATGACCCAAGCATGAAACCCATGCTTTAATAAGTCATTTAATAATAATAATAAATTATTTTGAAAAATACATTAATAATGAAGACTGAACCTAGTTACATTCTTCAACATGTAGAAGATGGCCTAAGCCCTACAAAGATGTTATGAAAGAAGATGGCTCCATGATGAAGAAGTTGAAGTTCATCCATGACATGATGGTGGAGAAAGGAGGAGCTCTATTAGCAATTGATAGTACCATGATCTCCACCAAAGAGCATATAACTGTTGTTGAAAATCAAGTCCCTAGATAAGAGGGAGCTTGAGTATGTTCCTTTTATATGAATGAGCAGATTATTGTTTTTCCACAATCTTGTTGTCTAGGATAGAATCTTAAACCACTGATGCTACCAAACCAAGAATCACAACGAAGCTACTTTGCACAACAAAATATAAACAACAGTAAATCTACTAGTGCACAAATTATAGTCAACTTTTTACACAATTTTGTACAATAACCCAACTTCGTTATATTATTTCAACTGAATAACACATCAATATAGGGCTCTCGTACTAGGGATAATGCCCCTCATACATCCACTAGTACAAGAATACAAAATTGGGGCTTGGTGTCAATCCATCGACAACCAATCTTTCTTCAACAAGATACTTTGACCATCTGGCTGTTGTAGTCAACTTCACAACTCCCCTCGGTCGTACCTTGTACCTGCCCGGTCCTTCGACTCCCGATCTGCAACACTGCCTCTATCAACGATCCAAGTCCATCTGGCCACTGAACTTAGGCTATCCGATTTGCTCAGTAGTCGTGCCTTAGTTCATTAAGGGCACAACACATCGAGACTCTTGTTGAGTTGTTCACAACTCCGCTTGTGAACTCACAACTGTCCACTACTGCTCCTCAACTACTTAGGGACTTCAACCCACTATAGTCTTCTTGCGCTGCTTGAATGAAGACTAACATAGGGCATGAAGGGCTACCACCTATCACTACAAGATGTCCATCTCCCACACGGGCTAGGAGGATTGCACATCATCTGCTATAGATGTCCTTCTCCACACGACGAGTCTAGGGCTACTCAAACTGCTCCTTTGGCTGATCAGACCTATGAGCTCCACCAACTGCCTCTCCTAGGCTTACACTTTGTCTACTCTCACGCTTCCCTCCAACAGAGCATAAGAGACCAATCCTTGGTGTAGCATCTGCTCCTAGTTAGGGCATCCAACACTTATGAAGACCCTTCATCTTGGCTGCCAACAAACTTCTTCAAACTGTCCTGGTCTAGGACCCCCATCCATCTAGCATTCAACCATCAACCAAGGGTCCATCTACAACACACTACTGCCTTGATTTTTGTGCTTTTAGAAGATTGGTTAGGGCACATCAACTGCCCTAAACCTCTGCTCCAGACCTGCGTTAACTTCTCCAACTAGGCTACCACATTTGTTGTCCTTCCAAGCCTTCAAAACACTATATTAGGGCACAAGGCTACTCCTCAACACACTGTACAACATCCTACTCACAACAACAAGATGAATCTACATGAAACTCAAGGAGAATGTCTCTGTTCAGGCTGCAACTTCCCTTCAATAGCTGCAGCTCAGTGAGGAGACCCGCACAAGGCCTAACGGCCCTACAAATAATATCCCCACAGTTCTTGTACTTACAACACTCTCCTGCGGCCCATACAAAGACATATAACCTAACAAACTAGCAGAAATAACCCTCATTACTTACCTCATAAATGAAAGCTAGTTTCTACAAGGGATCCGCTCCATAACCAATCCAAGACTTGTCCTCTAGGCCTCCTAACAAGCTGCCTAAAGACCTTAGGTACCTGTGGCCCAACTCCTTAAGAAATCTGCACTCAACAACAGTCCAAAAGCTTCCACAAACTTGTCTTCCTAGCCTCGGACTTCACTGTCCTATTTTAGAGATATTTGATGATTGACTTGGATTTGTATTATGCCTCACACTTGACCTATATTTATATGCATCAAGTGGCTCAGACGAATTTGTCTTTGGGCATCACTTTGACCTCAAGCCAACTTGCCCAATTAGACAAATTAACACATCATATCTTCAAAAATTCATATCTCAACTTCTACAACTTGGATTTTGACGATTTTCGTTGCGTCCAATTCATCTTGGCGTCCTCTATCATCTCCATGCATCACATGTAGAAATCTCTCCATGGTTTTGGCCGTACAACTTTGGGTGCAAAAGCCCAAGCTTGGGTTTCAAGCCCACAAGGGCAGTTGTGGAGCTGGCCTTGTGGTGCTCCTTCCTCCAAACCCTCGATCCTCAAGGCTTGGAGTACCTCCCAAGCTACCAAAATTCAATACTACCTCTTAGCGAGGGTGGTATTTTCAAGACTAAGAAGTCTTGATCATCATGTCCAACAACACTAGCGCATCTGGTAGCCATCACTGCAACATACTCTATAGAATAAACCCGACAATCTCGGTAGTTCCTCTTTCTCATCTCATCTGAACTTGAAGATCCCAAACCTCCATAGGGCTGCTCCCTCTGAGCCTACATGATCTCCACTGGCTCAGTTTTGCAAGAACTCATCCTCTTGGATCAAAAACCACTCCTGCAAATCCCTCCAATCTCAGATATGCAACATCACGATTTGATGGAGACTTTAGCCTGCCAACCTGCAGTCCCTCACATGAAGCCATCTCGATCATATTGATCTCGTCCATGCTAAAGCAATCCTTGAGATATCCCAACCATCCATTACAAATCAACGGAAATCCATGATCAACAATCTGCCCTACAACAAGTTGTTGTTCCACAAGCTCTCCACCAATCCACCATAACTCCTAGCCAATCTTTCTGCCAAGCCAGTTAAGAACACATCTCCATGTCTTCAGCTGAATCCTCTGCTCCATGATTTAGATACCCATACTCCCTTTGAGTTGCTTCGCTATGCACAATCTGATTCATTGTCCCTCAAAAGTAGCTCAGACATGCTCTGATACCATGTTGTTTTTCCACGATCCTGGTGTCTAGGATAGAATCTTAAATCATTGATGCTACCAGACAAAGAATCACAACGAAGCTACTTTGCACAACGAAATATAAACAATAGTAAATCTAGTAGTCCACAAAATATAGATAACGTTTTACACAATTTTCAACAATAAGCCAACTTTGTTATATTAATCCAACTAAATAATACAATAGTTTAGGGCTGCTGTACCAGGGATAATGGCCCTCATACATCCACTAGTACAAGAGTAAAAAACTAGGGCTTGGTGTTAGTCCATCGACAATGAATCTACCCTCAACAAGATACTTTGAACATTTGGTTGTTGTAGTCAACTTCACAGCTTCCCTCGGTCATAGCCTATGCCTGGCCGGTCCTTTGGCTCTCGATTTGCAACATTGCCTCTATCAACAATCCAAGTCCATATGGCCGTTGAACTTCGACTATCCAATCTGCTTAGTAGTTGTGCCTTAGTTCATCAAGGGCTCAACACATCGAGATTCCTATCGAGTTGTTCACAACTTCGTTTGTGAACAACTCAAAACTGCCCACTGCTGCTCCTTAGCTACTCAGGGACTTCAACCCACTATAGTCTTCCTAC
Organism: Pinus albicaulis; assembly: GCA_034641835.2. Taxonomy (NCBI): domain Eukaryota; kingdom Viridiplantae; phylum Streptophyta; class Pinopsida; order Pinales; family Pinaceae; genus Pinus; species Pinus albicaulis. Next base: position 595,529,057 of record CM076577.1, on the reverse strand, counting down.
GTTGCTCCAATGATGACTAACAGAGGGCACGAAGGGTTTCTAGCTATCACTGCAATATGTCCATCTCACACAATGAGCAACGACTAGGTGGATTGCCCATCGTCTATTGTAGATGTGCTTCTCCACACGACAAGTCTAAGGCTACTCAAACTGCTCCTCTGGCTGATCATACCTATGAGCTCCACCAACTTCCTCTCATATACTTACACTTGGTCTACTCTCACACTGCCCTCCAATAGACAATGAGAGACCAATCCTTCTTGTAGCATCTGCTCCTAGTTAGGGCATCCAACACCTATGAAGACCCTTCCTCTTGGCTGCTAACAAACTTCTTCAAACTGTCCTCTTCTAGGGCACCCATCAAACTAGCATTCAACCATCAACCAAGGGTCCATCTACTACTCATTGCTGATGTCCCCTTGCCTTCATTTCAACAAGGCTACCACCTTTGCTGTCCTTCCAAGCCTTCAAAACACTATATTAGGGCACAAGGCTACTCAACGCTCCCTACAACAACTTGCTCACAACAAGAAGATGAATCTGTCCCAAACTCAAGGAGAATGTCTCTGTTCAGGCTGCGACCTCCCTTCAATAGTTACAGCTCGGTGAGGAGACCCTCATAAGGCCTCACCACCCTACAAATATCCTCCCCATAGTGCTTGTACCTACAACACTCTCCTATGGCCCATTCAGAGACATAACATACCAAACTAACGGAGAAAACCCTTACTACATACCTCAGAAATGTGGCCTAGTTTCTGCAAGGGATCTGTCCATAACCAGTCCAAGACTATTCCTCTAGGCCTCCTAACAAGCTGCCAAAAGACCTTAGATACCTGCGGCCCAACTCCTTGAGAAATCCGCACTCAACAACAGTCCAAAAGCTTCCACAAACTCGTCTTCCTGGCCTTAGACTTTGTTGTCCTATTTCAAAGGTATTTGATGATTGACTTGGATGTGTATTATGCCTCACACTTGACCTATATTTATAGGCATCAAGTGACTCCAATGAATTTGTCTTTGAGCACCACTTTGACCTTAAGCCGACTTGCCCAACCAGACAAATTAACCCATCATATCTTCAAAAATTCATATCTCAACTTCTACAACTTGGATCTCAATGAATTTGGTTGTGTTCGGTTCATCTCAACGTCCTCTATCATCTGCATCCTTTAGATGTAGAAATCTCTACATGGTTTTGGCCCAACAATTTTGTGTGCAAAACCCTAAGCTTGGGTATCAAGCCCACAAGGCCACTTGTGGAGCTCCTTCCTCCAAAAAACCGTCGATCCTCAAGGCTTGGACTACCTCCCAAGCTACCAAAAATCAACATAGATCCTCCCTAGTTGAGAGGGAGAGATAGACACATCATTCTTGTCTTCACATTATGAAAAAAAAAGGGAAGATTGGATAAGTATCTAAGAACTGATACTCTTTGAGGATGAGGTAGTGCATCCAATAGGTTAGAGTATTCGAAGAGGAAATTCCTTGAGGATGTGTAAGTCCAAGATAGGAATTTTCCTAAAAGGACATACCTAGTGAACATACAGATGGGGTATGTGACTTGAGAGATAATGATTATGGTGTCTATAAATCATTTGTCTCCCCAGTATTGTGCTCTAATCTACTAGAGAGATAGAGCTGTCAGTCAAGGCCTTGCTATATGACAATGTTGGTTGATATGATGAGATGCATTGATATAATTTGAATAGATAACTTATGAGATGGCTTACCAATCCGACTCTTCTTATGAGAATTCTTCAGTATGAGAATGTCCAAGTACCTTCTATGTATTATGAATAACACCCTAGTTAAGAGGGAGTGTTGAAATTTGTAATTGGGTTTGGTCTTCATAATATTCTCTGTACTATGATTTTATGTATTTGATATAAAGAGAAAAGAAAAATTTATTATTGTTATTTTATAACATGGGTTTCATGCTCAAGGTCAATTTATTTATAGGTCAAGCACCCATTGTGTGCTTTTAGGGTTTGTCATAGAGTCAAGAAGTCATTAGAGTTATTGTCATATGTAAAAGACCCTGTTGGGCATCTTGTAACAAGTCAAAATAATTTATTTCAGTCAAATTTGTGTCAAATGGTCCTCCGAGATCAAGTTGGCCTAAAAGAGAACAAGTCAGCCTCATGAATACAATTCGTACCCCTGGGAAGCCTATATATAAGTGCATTTGACCTCATTTCTAGAAGACATTCAAGACATTCGATCAAGTAAGAGAAGAAGTTCGATCATAAGGAGAAAGAGTCTAAAGGGCAAGCGAATTTAAAGAAAGTTGGAATCAAAGTTTTGGGTCTCTCTCTCACTCACGTGCAAATAAATTCTAAAGCTGCTAGGTTGAAGTTATGAAGCTGCTAGGTCGAAGTTGTTGTGCAGCCGCTAGGACGAAGTTGCTGGAAGTTGCTAGATCAAAGTTGTTGGAAGCTGCTAGATCAAAGTAGCTGGAAGCTGCTAGGTCGAAGTTGCTAGATCAAAGTTGTTGGAAGCTGCTAGATCAAAGTTGCTGGAAGCTGCTAGGTCGAAGTTGCTAGAAGCTGTGAGGTTGCTGGAAGCTGCTAGGTCGAAGTTGTTGGAATTTGCTAGATCAAAGTTGGTGGAAGCTATTAGATCAAAGTTGCTAGATGCTATTAGGTCGAAGTTGCATGGAGTTGCGAAGTTGTTGGAAGTTGCTTGGTCGAAGTTACTGGAAGCTTCCAGGTCGAAATTGCAGGAGAACCTGCTAAGTTGAAATTACAGTAGTAGCTGGAAGGCCGAAAATATGTTGCTGGACGCTGTTTTGACTTTGAAGGAAAGCTCATCAAGATGGAAGGTTGACCTGGTCTTGGAGGGGTCTCTGTCTTGGGTCTAAGGTATTGGAATTTGTAATTTGGAGACTCTATAAGAAGAGAAGAATTACTTGTGGGTTTTCCTCTTTAGGAGAGGTTTTGGCCCTGGCTAGTAGCCTATATCTTGTGTCCATTTGTGTTATTGATCTTCATAGTTTGGTAGCTGTTTGATGATAAGAACTCTATAATAATCAAATAGGAAGAAGCTATTCATAAATACTACAAGATGAAATAAAGAACATCACAAGCAGTTATCCAAGTAAAGAGAAATCACCCTAATCTAACTGCCATAGATTTCTCAACACAGAAAACCCTAGATACTTCGTCTTTTGTCGGTCAAAACGACATAGCAATTCATGATTGTTAAATTCTGGAGCATCCTTATTAGATTCTCCTTGTCGAACATTTCTGGTAGTATATGGCATGCCATGACAACCCTAACGATTTGTGTGTTATGCCTATTTGAAAACGAAGGACCTATCTCGTGGGAAAAAACTGTGAAATTTTCAATCTAAAAACTATACAGTTGCAGTGATATATTTATTCCTCCTACTTATTATTTCAATAAGTTATTTTTCAGAAATCTTCTGGCAAATATCGAAATAAATACTACTGCAACATTCACAAATACATATGCAGAGAAATAAACAATATGTAATATTCCCTTTTTTGGTGTCACCTATGACAGGGCTAGGATGGACTTCCAGAGTTAAGAGCAGACCGGTCACAGGTACAGATTGGTGTCATCAGTGGGCCCAGGGGCTTTTTGGAGGAGTTTTGAGGAGTTTCTATGCAGTGGGATGGCATTCGCTTGATATATTCCATCATCCGAGCAGTTTGGCTTTTGTTCTGGTGCATTCCGACAACTTTCGGAAATTTGAGTTATTTGTGGGCTTAACTCAGCTGATTACGCTCAAGGTGGCATTCCGAGAGGAATACATGATAGAACACCTTAGTGTAATAGCTCATTGGAACTGGGACGAGGATACCTCCATGATGGGATGGTTGGACATGAGTTTCAGTGACCAGAGGAGACATGGTAGCCGATTTACTCTTTTCTGCATTAAAAAGGAATATTTTAATAAGAGGGAAAAGTGCTCCATGAATAAAATAATGCTCTAAAAGGCTCCAAGAGATCTATAAAAGAAAGGGAGGAGGCCATTGTGAGATATCTTTGGATCATATCATTTTATTGTATGAGAGGTGTGAGACCTGGTTCTCTACTTCAGTCGTAGCCCCAGGAAGGAAACCCTCGGGTGATTTGTGAGTGTTGGACGAAAACCCAACTCTCTTGAGGAGACTTCATTCAAAAGTTTCATAGAGCTTCAGGGATTGGTGTGAGGATCATTCAAATCTTCAACTTGTGCTTCATCATCTTCAGTGGGTTCAGTGACAACTGTTGCCGGAGGGAGAGTGCAACAATTCAGTTTTGAGGCCAGCGCAGTGCAGCAACTCATCTTGGTGGCAGTTCTCCGTCTCAGCTCTTTCTTTGGGTCAGATGTATTTGTAACCCCAGTTATTATCTATAATAAAATGCTGACATTCTTCCTATTTGATGTGTTGATAGATTGCAGTGCTTATGTGTTTATTTTACATGGCAATCTTCTGTTGAGTAAATAGTGATTTTACGACATATTGTGGAGTTTAGTTATTTTTCTGCATTTTTAATTAAAATATCCCATTCGGGATATTATAGTGGTATTAGAGCATTGTCTTGGCTCAGCCGACGGGTTTACAGTTTTAATTGAGGGTTTATTCTGAAAATGCCAAATTCTATTGCTGGAGCCAAATTTATCGCAGATCCATTTTCTTGGTCTAGTTCATTCTTTTCCGGGTAAAATCAAATCTTCTTAAAGTAGAGTGGAGGTCAAAGCCTATTTGTTGAAACCGAACTAAAGAGATACAATAGTATCATTGTATTGAGGGTTGAATGTTGCAGCACCCACTGATTAAAGTGGAAAACTATCTCATCGAAAGATTATTGGGCAGTTGAAGGGAACGGGGGCTGCGGACCAAGTTTCCATAATTCGTTGGGTAGAAATCTATTAAACCAAAGAGGCTGAATATCCTGGATAAACCATTGACTAGCAAGTTTGATCTATTCCAGCGTACAATGGACGATGGGCATTTCACCTTACGGATTTATGGTCGAAGGTGATCACCTGTAATTGTGGATCGTTGCCTTTCTAAGTGCAATGCATAGGGCGAAGTTGTAGTGGAGAGCATTGAGGAAGTGTGATCGACAAAGTTGGGCATTGTAAGCGTCCGTCAGGGTATCTTTGTTGTAGTAGTAGTGACATCAAATAGCCGCATGTTTTGACGCCAGAGCAATCGACAACGATTTTGTGAGTTGTCTGGATGGTTGATAGCGATTCTGTGAATCGCGTGGGTGGGCAGCGGTCAAGCACACTGCTCGTAGACTTAGGAGCAAGATGGGTTGCCGGTTGAGCATTAGAAATTTTTGAGAGTTGAAGTGGATCGATTCTCTCTCGATATGGGTCGTGAAGGGACCACACATTCATTTAAAAGGGGGTTGCATTCATTTTCACTGCAAATATTCATTGTGGGATGAGACCACGTATTGCTGGATGAGTGCGTTGCTGATATTGAGGACGGAACAAACTGCTAGCAACTCAAAATGGTAAGAATATTATTTGGGTATGAAAGAGCAGACATTTGCGCTATTTCAAAGCCATGATCGCTTCCTTTCATAGAGTTGGACGGATCACTGATGAATTACGGGCCGAATTGCTGCTAATACGGGTTGATTATCTTCATTAGTCGACTGCTGGTTTGACGATATCCAGACTATGAATTGATGGATGTGTTGAACGTATGTATTGTCATGTGTGAACGTAAAGCATGACTCATTAACTCTCAGAATTGAGTGTACACCTGATAGCCTTTGGATATCAATTTGTGTGAATCGTGTCTCCCTAGCTAGACGCAGCAAAGGCTCAAATTAAGTACGTGATCCAAAGAGTGTTGCACTCACAGGGGGACGACTTGAAGTAGCTAGAACAATTCTCGTATTGGTGAACAACACTGGACCATACGCTCAAGCTTTGGCAGCGAACTCAAAGTCAAAGCTGTTGAAAATTGTGGTATCTTGTGAAGCTGATTGGACACATATAAAGCACTTTTAGCAGACTTTTAACTCCAGGTTCCATTCTATATTTCCTGAGTATACATTTCCGAATATCGGTAAGAAAGGTCACTATGCCTTGGTTATGAAGTTTTGTCCATTGCTGTAAAAAAATTCCGAGCTTAAAAATATAAATATCAGTTGCTGGTTAGGGCTGAATACTTCCTGTACATGTCATTGTGTGTTGGCGAATAGCACCAATAAAATATTTCACCTATAGTGGTATGTATTTGGACGATTTGACAAAAAAAGAAAAGAAAAACAAACAAACTACACCTTCATCACTATAAAAACTCAGGAAAACAGTGACCACGTCATTGGTTGAACCATGGAGGGATTCCTAAATAGCTTGAGAAGAATAAAAGTTAGTTCCTTGAACCACCATGCATTAGAAGACCAGAAAACAGAACCGAACAACAACCCTTTTTCAAGAGGGATTTATGCCAGCCTTCAAAAAGGACAGCTAAAAGATTTGCAGGGAGAATTGGGGATTGGTCACAGAATTTTTGCACTTGGAACAGATTTGAAACACATGAAGATGACATGGAGAGTTCTGTCCAAACTCGATGAGCTTAATGAATTTCTGTCCAAAATAAGTCGAGAAGAAGGAAATAAACTGATTTGCGCTTTAAAACTAGCTATGCTTGCTCTTATACAACCCAAATTCTTGGAGGAACCTTGTGAGGGGGTCAGACTTCCATTTGCATCATGCCTCGGTAACATCATGAAGTTGACCGCACCTATAGCTCCCTACAATGATGATGTTATGAGGAGGATTATGAGATTGATAGTAGAGACTTTTTAGGATTTGGACAACAGTGAAGGCTCTACCTTCAAGAAGAAGCTTGAGATTTTAGGGAGTATGGCCACATTTGAGACATATGTCATCATGTTTGATCTTGAGTGTGATGACTTGATTCTGCGGATGTTCCAATGCTTCTTCAGCATTAGGAGACATCATCCTGACACCGTCATAACACACATGCAGTCCATCATGTCGTCATGTATGAGAGACTATGAGACCATTTGCTGAGAGTTGTAGACCAGGTTGTTGAGCATTTGGAGGAGAGAGCAGTTGGTCTCACATGTTGCTTATGAGCTAGCCCAAGGGCTTGTTGAGCAGAATATTGGGCTATTCAGGAGACAATTGACCAGGGAGGAGCTGCTCCAGTTTGGTGGATCTGGCAGCAGAAATGAGCTGAGGAGGAAGGGACTTTGCTTCATCTGCAAAGAACCTTGGGGGCTTGATCACTCATTTTTGAGAGATGCAGATGAGGTGGTAGAGGTAGAGCAGGTAGACGTTCCTTCGGTATGCCAGGATGAGGACTCTTCTTCAGATGAGTCCATGGGATCAGCTGAGGATGTTTTTGGGGAGCGAGAGCAGTCATGCAGAGATGATGACAGTTGACTGGAGTTGTATTCCAGTGTGCAGGGTGAGCAGTCAGGGGACTCTACGAGAGATACTCTGGGTGATGAGTCACTTGTGATGATTCAACTAGAGCAGCGTATGATGGAGCCTGAGTCAGCAGAGGAGGATACTCTGCACATCATGCATGATAGTCCCTTGGGGGAGAGTCAGATGGAGGCTCAGATTGAGTCTATGATGGATATGCGGCTAACCTTGGGGTCAACAATTGAGGAGCAGTCAGATGCACAAACATTGAGTACAGTGACAGCAGTTGCAGATCCATATCCTCTCGAGATGGTGGAGGTTGATGGTATAGTTCTGTAGGGGGCTAGTGGACAGCAGGAGCATTACATTCCCGATCAGGAGAGAGAGGAGCTGTTGGAGATGGTGGAGCATCCACCTGTGGGCCGACACATTGATGAGGTGCAGATAGATGTACATGCAGTCAGCAGAGCTGCAGTACTTTCAGTGAGTAGCACTCTCCAGGACTACATCGATGGGGCTTGCAGCATATCTTGCCCACTTTGGCCCATTATAGAGAGAGGGGCTTTCTTCTATAGGCAGATTTCGTCAGCAGACGAGACAGAGCAGTGTGAGTTGATTATGAGCTGGCGACAACTCTCTAGGCATGTTCCGTACGCAGTTGACACTACATTGGATTCTTCTTCTAGGATAGATTATCGGGAGATCATGAGCTGGTACCCTCTTGATGGTATGATTTTCTTCGTAGGGAGCACAACATAGCAGGGGCCCTTAGACATAGCAGATGTTACAGATTCCAGCTGGCAATGGGGCCCAGGTCATCATTTCTTCAACACTCCATCCCGATTTCAGGAGAGCAGGATCAACATGGGATTGAGTCAGGACTTGGATTGGAGAGAGGTGATGAGTTGGTACGCAGTTGGTGGGGCAGCTTATACAGTTAGAGGTACAACACAGCAGGAGCCATGGAGCATTGATGCTTGTTGGCGGACTGCACTTCATGGGGCATCAACTATAGCCAGAGGCAGTGCATAGTCCGAGCCGTGGGACTTGGGGCGATGATTGGCCATGGTGGTGTTGGGGTTCGAGAGGATTGTTTGTTGACAGTTACAGTGAGAGATCAGTTTGGGATCCTGACATTGAGGGGTCTATTCCGAGTGGCTTGACACAGGTGCATAACAGCACCTAGGGATTTGTATGGGATCCGGGCATTGGGTCTCAGTTGCATTGGGCCAACAGGGTGGCCCACATATTTGGATTGCTTGAGGGCAAGCAATCTTGGGGAAAAAGGTCTGTAATATTTTCTTTTTTGGTGTCACCTATGACAGGGCTAGGATGGACTTCCAAAGTTAGGAGCAGACTAGTCACAGGTAAAGATTGGTGTCATTAGCGGGCCCATGGGATTTTTGGAGGAGTTTTGAGGAGTTTTTATGTGGTCGGATGGCATTCGCTTAATATATTCCATCATCCGAGCAGTTTGGCTTTCGTTCCGGTGCATTCCGACAACTTTCGGAAATTTGAGTTATTTGTGGGCTTAACTCAGCTGATTACACTCAAGGTGGCATTCCGGGAGGAATACATGATAGAACACCTTAGTGTAATAGCTCATTGGAACCGGTATGAGGATACCTGCATGATGGGACGGTTGGACATGAGTTTCAGTGACTAGAGGAGACATGGTAGCCGATTTACTCTTTTTTGCATTAAAAAGGAATATTTTAGTAAGAGCGAAAAGTGCTCCATGAATAAAATAATAATAAAATAGTGCTCTAGAAGGCTCCAAGAGATCTATAAAAGAAAGGGAGGAGGCCATTAAGAGATATCTTTGGATCATATCATTTTATTGTATGAGAGGTGTGAGACATGGTTCTCTACTTCGGCCGTAGCTCCAGGATGGAAACCTTTGAGTGATTTGTGAGTGTTGGACGAAAACCCGACTCTCTTGAGGAGACTTCACTCAGAGGTTTCGTAGAGCTTCAGGGATTGGTGTGAGGATCATTCAGATCTTCAACTTGTGCTTCATCATCTTCAGTGGGTTCAGTGACCGCTGTTGCCGGAGGGAGAGTGCAACAGTTCAGTTTTGAGGCCAGCGCAGTGCAGTAGCTAATCTTGGAGAGTGCAGCAGTTCAGTTTTGAGGCCAACGCAGTGCAGCAACTCATCTTGGTGGCCAGTTCTCCGTCTCAGTTCTTTCTTTGGGTCAGATGCTTTTGTAACCCAGTTATTATCTATAATAAAATGCTGATATTCTTCCTATTTGATGTGTTGATAGATTGCAGTGCTTATGTGTTTATTTTACATGGCAATCTTTTGTTGAGTAAATAGTGATTTTATGGCATATTGTGGAGTTTAGTTATTTTTTTGCATTTTTAATTAAAATATCCCATCCGGGATATTACAGAGTAAAGGACATAAGCACAAGAATCAATCACATGTACACAATTATTTTTGGACAATTGTCCCCAGGAAAACCGGTGCAACAGATGAGGGTTTTCTTAATTCTTCAACAAATGATATCTTTATAGGGAAATATATTGGTAGATAAAATCTGAAACACCTGAGACTAAATTTCCGGCTCCCTTAGACAATTCTCTGACACCCTGATCAACCCCTACTGAGTCCTGTGCCTGTCTGCGTGTTTCATTGCACAGTCCCAACGCTGGACTACTTAAGTCTACGTAGGGACTGCGTGGGTTCTCTCCGTTGCAACCTCAAGCTGCCTCCAGTTGCCCACTGCTGTCCTCTGTCCTTGATCTCGATCACTACTGATTCCCTCCACCTGCTTCTGCAAACTCTTCGCCCTGTAACTCTCCCACTGAAATCGAATTCTATTACTTCAAAATCGATCTCCTTCGGGTACTGAGTGTATGCACGACTTGTTTTCCAAATGACCCTCAAGTCTTATTTTATAATCTTCTCGTTGGAGAACCAACGACCCAAATTAGAATATTAATCAATGGCTAAGATTAAAACTTGACTTGATCCATGTCTTCTAGAAGATTCACACTCTGACTTATTAATACCCTTTAATTATTTCATTTCCCTAAGTTTACACTTAGGGTCTTCATTAAAATAATTGATTATTTTAATAAGTCACGTACCGAGTGGAATTTCCACAAACTGTTTCTGGGTTCTTTGGAATGCTGTTGTCGAAGCCTCCCTACAAAGTTTGAGACTTGGAACACTTCCAGATGCTACAAAAATCAAGAAAAACCCCATAGGGTGTTGATGTCGCAATCCTCTATTGGCTATCATATCAATTCAAATCATGGGTGATTATTGGCCCTTGGGCTTTCATCAATTCTTAAGGATAACATAATCCTTGAAGACCTTAACAATTCTTTTTATATGTCTACAAGGGATCTTGGCTGCAAAAAATAAATCCTAAATTCCAAAAGGGCAGCGACCTCATCCTTGAGTTTCATTTTAATGAAAATTCAAAATTACAAAAGGGGATTTATGAAAATTCGGATGCCCCACATCCTACTGTAACAACTGATACTATTTCTTCTATTTGTTAAAATTACTTAAACAAATTATCTGCAGTTATCTATGGCAAATATTGAATCATATATGCTGCAACCTTCACAAATCAAATACTGCGGAAAATAAATGCCAGGAAAATACTAGCACACATATACACACATTGACACAATTATTGGACAAATTTCCCTGGAAAATTCCAATGTGGAAAAATCGGTGCAGTAGATGACGGTTTCTTTATTAATTCTTCAACAATAATTCGTGTACAAGATACCAGATAACATAAATAGAGGAAGAAACACTGAGAAAAATTTACTGTTGAATTTCTCTCACTCCACAGTGTTTTTTTGACCCTGAAGAGGACCATCTGCCCTTATGTTGGCCTCACTGCGTCATCCTCTGTGCAGTGACTGTGTAGTGCCTGATGAACTGCGTCTGTCCTCTGCGCTACCCTTTCTTGAACTTTTATGCACTCTCGGACTACTGCTGATGCCCTCTCTCTCTCACCTGCAACTCATCCTTCTGACTCAATTTTTTCTTGCCAAACTTCAGCCATTGAGAAAATTGATCTGCTTGGGCAACTGAGTATTTGCTATGGTGTGTTCTCCAAATGCTCATTGAGTTTCTTCTTATAATCTCTCGTTGAGGTATAAACTGCCAAGATTAGATCTTAATCAATGGCTCAGATTATCTAGGACTCGATCGACCTCTTTGTGTAGAAGATTCGCACCGGATTTAATTAATGCCCTTTAATTTTTCTCATTTCCTAAGTTTAGACTTAGGAATACATTAAAAATAATTAATTATTTTGATTAAATCATCTTTGGGTGGAATTTCTCTAAACGATTTCTGGGTCTTGGAGAATGCATGTGTCTTAGCCTCTCTGCGAAATCTCAAGGCTAGAGCACATCCGATGCTACAAAAATCAACACTCCCTCTTAGCGAGGAATGTGCTCAAGTGCTGCAACCCACTGAAGCATCACTCTGACTCTGTATTACCTCGTGCTGTGCTGCTGATGTCTGGCCTTACTACCCACCAACTACTGCGCAACTCTGATTCCGCACTGCATCTGTGCTGTTGTTGACCTTGCATACTGCTGCCAACTACTGCATCTGCACCACAACTCCCTCTCATTTGTTGCGTTGTAACTGAGAATCCGTCTATTTCTGCTACTGAAACAGGTTCTCTACCATACCCATCTGTTCCCTCAACTGGATGAACTTAACTCTACTTAGAGCTTTTGTGAGTACGTCTGCTACCTGATCTCCTGTGGGAACATACTGCAGCTGGACTGCCCCACGCTGAACACAGTCTCTGATGAAATGACATCTGATATCAACGTATTTCGACCTATCTTGAAATACTGGATTCTCAGAGAGTTTAATCGAACACTGTTTGCTCCCATCCTCTTTCTGAACAAACTCACTAGCAATTTCCTAAGCCAAATCGCTTCGCATGTAGCTGTGCTGGCTGCCATATATTTAGCTTATGCTGAGCTTAGTGCTACTGATTTTTGCTTCCTGCTGCACCAAGAGACCATCCCTGATCCAACATTGAAGCAGTACCCGAAGGTACTTTTCCAGTAACCTGAACTACTTGCCCAATCTGCATTTGTGAATCCATTCAATCTGACGTCATCTACCCGAGTATATTTCAACCCATATTCGATTGTCCCATGCACATATCTAAGAATGTGCCTCGCTGCTGCCCAATGTACCCTTTTCAGTTCCACCATGAATTGACTAAGGGTGTTGATAGCAAAACAAATGTTTGGCCTAGTGTTGATTAGATACATGAGTGACCTAATGAGCTGTCTGTACAAGGTGGGGTCGACTTCCTTGTCTCTTGATGCATCTATCTTCTTCCAATTGGTAATCATGGGAGTTGCCATGGGTCGGAAATCCTGCATTCTGAATCTCTTCAGAATATCTGTAGCATATCTCCCTTGTCCAAGGAAGATCTCCCCATCCTTCTGCCATACTTCCAATCCTAGAAAATAATGCATCAACCCCATATACTTCATGTCGAATTCTGCTTCAAGGTTTCTTTTACAATCCTTTATGAGCCCCGATGATCCTGTTAAAAATAGATCATCCACACATACAAAACAAGAATGAGAGGCTCATTCTCCACTATCAGATAATAAGGATTGGGATCTACATCACTCTTGATGAATCCCAACTGCAGCAAATAACTGTCAATTCGACCATACCATGCTCTGTGTGCCTGCTTGAGCCCGTATGGGGCTTTCTTCAGCCTGGATACATTAGTGCACTTCTCATGCATCTCAAAGCCTTCATGCTGCTCGATATACACCTCTTCTTCTATCACCCCATTTAGGAATGCTGTTGTTACGTCCATTTGGTGAATCTCCCATTCCATCTGATTGCCCATATACCTCTAGGGGAGAGGTGGGGTGATATGGTTTTGTAGCCTTAGAGAGCTATAGGATGGGAAAGATCCTTGAGGAGTCCACCTCTTGGATCAATTCCTTGCTACGGGAGCCCATAGTAGCAGCAGCAGGATGGACCAGTGTCAATTGATGCAGAGGAGTGTCGAAGTGACAGTTGCAATAGCTAGGAGCGCCAGAGACTGAGCAATGCAGAACAAAGTTGGCAGCAGTGTAGGGTCAGTAGCAACACAAAGGCTTCAGAGGGTCAACGCAGAGACTAGCAGCATAGAGGCTTCAGAGGGTCAGCACAGAGACTTACAATAGTCAAAACCCTAGTGACAGGTCTATCGTACTGAATGGAGTTGGTTTAGTATTTTGGATGTTTTTCTATTGCAACAACAACAAAGTTGTTGTGCAGATGCAGTTGGCAGCAACATGTAGGGTCAGTAGCAACACAAATGTGACAATTGGATAGTTTTTGGTGGGTAGTGATGTCAGACATCAACAACGCAGGGGGAGAAGATACAGAGTCAGATAATGCTTCAACAGGTGGCATTGCTAGAGCACATTCCTTGCTAAGAGGGAGTGTTGATTTTTGTAGCATCAGATGTGCTCTAGCCTCAAGAATTTGCAGGGAGGCTAGGATGCATGCATTCTCCAAGACCTAGAAATCGTTTTGGGAAATTCCACCCGGAGAAGGTTTAATCAAAATAATTAATTATTTTTAATGGATGCCTAAGTCGAAACTTTGGAAATTAAAATAATTAAAAGGTATTAATTAAACTGGGTGTGAATATTCTAGAAAAAAACGGAGATCAAGTCAAGATGATCTGAGCCATTGATTAGGATTTAATCTGGGCCGTTGAATGTTCAATGAGAAGATTGTAAGAAGAAGCTCGATGGGCACTTGGAGGACACACTGAGTGAGATCCAGAGATCGAATTCTCAAGAGAGCAACGCAACGGTTGCTGAAGAGAGATCGAGTTGATTTCTTGTGGTGAGGGGCAGGGATAGTTTGTCGGTGGAAGATTTTCCAGATCCGGAGAGTGCAAGACAAAGGAGGCAAAGAGAGGTTCAGAGAGGCTGCGCAGTGTCACGCTGTGAAGCGCAGAGCTGAGGCAATGCAGAGCCTTTGAGGAGAACCACAGTTTTACTGAGGAGTATTCCAGATCTAGTGCTGGGAGCCTTGGTGTGAGATTGGAGGGTCAGAGATCTGAGCATCCAGTTGAGCAGATCAATCAGCTAGACGGGTGACGCAGTCCTTAGAGGCTATGACACAGTGCCAACGTAGAGACTGCATAGAGGCAGCGCAAAGACAATGTGGGGCTAGCCATTCAAAGGCTGGATCAATGTCATACCACCAGTGACAGTGTGAGATAATTTCTCACTATCTTTTACACAATTTTTTCTCTTTATTAGATTGCCAGTTTGGTCATCCAAAGACTTGTATTCAGAAACTACTGCATTATAATTAAAACGCTCAGCTGCTGCATTGGTTTTCCCGCATTGGGTTTTTTCGAGGGCATTGTCCAAAAACAACAGTGTATATGTGTGTGTTATTTCTTTCCCGCTCAGTATTTTGTTTCCGCAGTATTTTTTTTCTGTTGTGAAGGTTGTAGTAGTATTTATTTCGATGTTTACTGTGTAACACCGTAAATAACTTGGTTCAAAATTAACAAGTAGAAGGAATGATATTAGATTGCCGCAGTAGGGATTCCCATCGTGGATTTTTCATACCCCTTATTTGCAGTTTGATCCAACTTACTGTGCTTCTCGTCTGGAATGTGGAAATAGCCCACACTCCCAAATATCCTCAGATGGCTTACTTCTGAATTCTTCCATGTGAAGACTCTTTCTGGCGTTTTCTTCCTCAATGATCTACGAGGGGTTCTATTTTGAATGTACATCGCTGTGTTGCATGCCTTTGCCTATCAAAATCTAGACAAATCCTGGTCATATAACATAGCTTTTGCTGCCCTGACTATTGTTCTATTTTTCCACTCTGCTACTCCATTCCGTTGTGGATTATGTGGAGTTGTCCACTTTCTTTTGGTACCCTCCCTTGTGCAGAAATTTGTGAAGTATTTATATGTGTATTCTCCACCATTATCTGGATTCTGAACGCAGAAGCTTGATCTTTTTCCTTGTCATGTTTTCTACGAGAGCCTTGAACTCTCTGAATTGATCAAAGACCTCATCCTTGGTCTTAAAGAAATAGATCCAGGTTTTCATGGAGTGATCGTCAATAGAGGTGACGAAATACTCACCACCGCTAAGAGCTTTGGTGGACATTGGGCCGCAAATCTCTGAGTGTATCAATCCCAACATGCCATCGAGAAAAAAATACTGATGAAATTCTCTCACTCCACAGCATTTCCTGACCCTGAAGAGGACCTTCTGCCCTTACGCTGGCCTCACAACGTCATCCTCTACGCAGTGTTTGCGCAATGCCTAATGAACTACGTCCCTCCTCTGTGTTGGCCTTTCCAGAACTCTTCCTGCATTCTCAGACTACTGTTGATGCCCTCTCTCTGTCACCTGCAACTCACCCTCTGACTCGATTTTCTCTTGCCGAATTGGGAAAATCGATCTGCTTGGGCAACTGAGTATCTGCTCTGGTGTGTTCTCCAAGTGCCCATCGAGTTTCTTCTTATAATCTCTCATTGTGGTATCAATGACCAAGATTAGATCTTAATCAATGGCTCAAATTATCTAGGACTCGATCCACGCTTTTATCTAGAAGATTCGCACCCGATTTAATTAATATCCTTTAATTATTCTCATTTCCTAAGTTTAGACTTAGGAATACATAAAAAATAATTAATTATTTTGATTAAATCATCTATGGGTGGAATTTCCCCAAATGATTTCTGGGTCTTGGAGAATGCATGTGTCTAAGCCTCTCTGCAAAATCTCGAGGCTAGAGCACATCCGATGTGTTAAAATTGGACAACTAGGTCCAAACTCCATGTTGTGATGCTCAGATGAAGATACTGATATTTTTATTGGATTCCTCTTTCAGAGAGGTGTAAGATCCATATAAAATTTATCTTAATCCGATGAGCAGAACATTTATTTTGAATTTATTATTTATAATAAAGTATATGTGCAGGTCGGCCTTAAGGTTTTACACCCCCAGCAGATGTGTCACAGACCTCAATGATGTATATAAATATAGTCAACTTTGGAGAGCATTTCACACTCACTCATCACATCATCTTCTTCTCTTCTGATCTAGTACGAGCTACTTGGAGGACAATTTCGATCCACACGTGGGAAGAAGGACGAATTACTACAGCCAAGGAGAAGGATGAAATTGCTGCAGCTAGGGTTTCCACGAAGGTTTGACCAGCGTTGACTTTGGTCAATGCATGGTCCAAAGAGGCTGAAATTTATTGGAGACTTCGATTTTGGGAGGCCGTACACATTGGCACAAGAACCGAGGTCAAAAGGTTGACCGAAGTTGGAGCTGCGTTGACTTTGATGTTGCTGCCCTGCGTTGACTTTTCTGGACAACATTGACTTTTTTGGAGTTGACTTGAGTTGACTGGGTGACCGATTTGAGGATTGTTGTGACACATTCTGGGTTGGCTGATCAAGGAGACTTTGCTGGTTGAAGCATCCTGTTGACCGCCGTAACGCACCTTCACATTCTCCTGTTTCTGGTTTGTCTTCTATAGATCCACTGGTATGTTCTATCAGCATTTCACTTAATTGTTTGGGTGATTGTTGTAATAAAAGTAAAGTTGCATCAAGCATAGAACATCTACAAAAATTTACATGGTATCAGAGCTGAGGTGAAGACAAGCCCTAACTTATAGCAATCACCATCTAAGAAAAATGGGTTCCACAAGTTATGGCTTCAAGGAGAATGACAAGCTGACTGGAAGGGATGACTTCCATGCGTGGAAGATGTTATTAGATCTCAGATTGGAAGACCATGATCTCATGGACCATGTACTGGGTAAGATACGAGAACCTCCATCCAATGCTACTGCTGCTAGTAAAACCAAGTATAAGAAGGGGGAGATCAAAGCAAAGCTGATGATCAGGGAATCCATTCATAAAGGCCTGGTGGCCTACATTTCTGAGTTGTGTACATCTAAAAGAGATGTATGATAAATTGATCCTAATGTTCAAGGTAAACAATGTAAACCAAGTGCTATTCTTCAAGAATCAATTGAAGAATCTAAAGAAAGGCATGGATGAGTCTGTCCAAACATACTTTCTGAAATTGACCGAGATCAGGAACAATTTGTTGGCTATTGGGGAGACAATAGCCGATCGTGAGATGGTACTCACCACACTTGGAGGGCTCCCATATGAATGGCAAATATTCAACACTACCATTCTCAATAATAATACAATTCCTAACTTTGACGAGCTACTGTCAAGATGCATGCAAGAAGAGACAAGAATGAAGGAATACGAAAATGATAGAAATGCTGCCTACGCTGCTCATTCTAGAAAGAAGAACTCTGGTGGTTCTAAGAACAAAGGAAGAGCAAGGGCCCAAGGAAAGAAGGGCAAGTGTTTCACTTGTCATAGGCTTGGTCACTATGCCAGAGAATGTCCTTTCAAAAAGGATTCTCCCGATAGTGATGACAACAACAATAACCGGAGGAATGGAAATCAAAGAAACAACAGGTCCAAAAGAAAGAGGAAGGCTCCCTCTGATGGAAACAATCAACCTTTCAAAAGGTCTAGAAACTCCAGGTATGAAGAGTCAAATGTTGTTGATAAAAGAAATGAATACATTCTTGTATCTGCTCTCTCTGCTGCATCCTCGCCCGACACTATGGATGTCTGGCTGATAGATAGTGGTGCCTCAAGACACATCACTGGGTTCAAGGAAGCACTCTCTGACATGGTTGAGAAGGATACTAATCTGGAAATTATCCTTGGAGATAATGCCACATATCCCGTGAGAGGGACAGGTACTGTGACCCTCCACTTGTCTCAAGGACAAGTCCTACATTTGCAGGATTTACTCTATGTACCAAAATTGAAGAAGAATCTTGTGTCTATATCAGCGATCGAAGACAAAGGCTTCAATGTGGCATTCACTGATGGAAAGGTGCGCATGTGGAAGAAGAATCTCAAGGAAGCTATTGTGATTGGTTTTAGAGTTGGAACACTCTACCAAGTTGAAGGAAGTCCACTAGGAGCTATGACATGTGATACTATCCGACAAACTGAACTATGGCACCGAAGGTTTGGACACCTTCATTACAAGGCCCTTCCCGAAGCAAGGAAGGTGGTGACAAGGATGCCCGATTTTGGAAATAATCATGAAGGTGTATGTAAGGGTTGTGCCGAAGGAAATCATACAAGGGAACCTTTCCCCTCAAGTGTCACAAAGACATCCGATATTTTGCAACTGGTCCATTCTGATCTATCTGGTATGCTACCCGTGACATCCCTGGGAGGATGTTCTTACTATATGACATTCACTGATGACTTCTCCCGCAAAACCTGGATATACTTTTTGAAGAAGAAGGATGAGGCTTTCATGTGGTTCCGTACCTTCAAAGCCTTGGTGGAAAACATGACAGGGAAGAAGATCAAGATTTTGAGGACCGACAATGGCACTGAATATGAGTCAAATGAGTTCAAGGATTTTTGCAGAGAAGCTGGCATTAAGAGGGAGACTACTACTGCCTATACTCCTGAGCAGAATGGCGTTGCTGAACGAAAGAACAGGACCATTGTGGAAGCTGCCCGTGCCATGCTATGTGACCAAGGTTTACCGAAGTTTTTGTGGCGAGAAGCTGCGAATACTGCTGTATACATTCAAAACCGATGCCCTCATTCCGCCCTGGACTCCAAAACTCCCGAAGAGGTTTTCACTGGTAAGAAACCTGATGTCTCACATTTTAGAATTTTTGGATGTCTTGTTTATTTTCATGTGCCGAAAGAGAAGAGAAGTAAGCTGGATGCTTCTGGGAAGAAAGGAATGTTTGTGGGCTACAGTGAGACTTCTAAGGCCTATAGGGTCTATGTACTTGGTCAAAGGGAAGTAGAGATATGCCATGATGTCACTTTTGACGAAGATGCTTCCCTGAAGAAAGTAGTAGATCTTCCAAGATCTGAAGAAAATCATGAAGAAAGGCCTGGAAATCAAGAAGAACAGCAGGATGAGACAATGCCTGATATTGAAGGACCAATGGACCCTATTGATCCATCTCCTTCACTGGGAAAGAGACCATCATGGCTCAGGGACACCCTCGAAGATGCTGAGGGTCATGCTGCCCCAAGGGGGACATTCCGAGAAAGCAAGAAGCCATGTAGATACCAAGGGTATCTAGCTGCCATGAGTACTATTGTACAATCTGAACCTAGATCTTTTGAGGAAGCCGTAAAGCATCAAGTCTGGAAGGATGCTATGCACGAAGAATATGAGTCCATAATGAAGAATGATGTCTGAGATGTGGTTCCAAGACCGAAGGACAAATCAGTTGTCACCGCGAAATGGCTCTACAAGATCAAGCATGGATCTGATGGAAGTGCTGAAAAGTTCAAGGCAAGATTTGTTGCCCGTGGCTTCTCTCAAAAGGAAGGAGTAGATTATGATGACATATTTGCACCTATGGCACGATATACCACCATTCGATCAATCATAGCCCTTGCTGCTACGCAAGGATGGAGTCTTCATCAGATGGATGTCAAGACCGCTTTTCTGCATGGTGCAATAAAGGAAGAGGTGTATGTGGAACAACCTCTGGGATTTGAAGTTCGGGATCGAGACACTCATGTCTGCAGGTTGAAGAAAGCCCTCTATGGGTTAAAGCAAGCACCCAGAGCTTGGTACGAGAGGATGGATAGTTACTTGATGAAGCTGGGCTTCACTCGAAGTAATGCTGATCAGAACCTTTACTTCAAGGTTGTGCAGGAGAAGCCTCTCATTCTAGTGCTGTATGTGGACGACCTCTTCCTGACAGGTGCTGACCCTCTCATTCATCAATGTAAGAGGGAGCTCGCTGCTGAGTTCGAGATGAAGGACCTAGGATTGATGCACTACTTCCTAGGCCTGGAGGTCTGGCAGAGACCTGGAGAGATTTTCCTTTCTCAAGGAAAATACATTGTGAAGCTTCTGAAAAGATTTGGTATGGTGGACTGTAAGTCCGTGTCGACACCGATGGAACTCAACTTGAAGAAGTTGAGTGTGTGGCTAACTGAGCTTTGTATTAGCCAATCCTAAAATATCGTCAACTGCGTAGGGAGACTCCCGATGTTCTTAAGTGTTCCCCAGTCGAGATATATGTTTTGCAGTGAACACTTTGAGTCAACAGATGGTTGAGCCTCATCACTTTCACTGGGTTGGTGCCAAGAATCTTCTGAGATATCTTTGGGGCACGATAAACGATGGGCTGAGATACACTGCTGGGAGTGTGACACTACGTGGATATACTGATGCCGATTGGGCTGGCAGTGTGGTGGATCGTAAGAGCACATCGAGATGCTGCTTCAATCTTGGTTCTGCTTCGATTTCAAGAAGTCGGTGGCTTTGAGCACCGCTGAGGCCGAATACATTGCAGCGAATATGGCCTGTTGTGAAGCAGTTTGGTTGTGAAAGCTCTTTAGTGAGCTGTTTGGACATGTGCTAGATACCACCGTGATACTCTGTGATAACCAGAGTGGGATTCACATGACTGAGAATCCTGTGTTCCACGACCGATCCAAGCATATTGATATCAGGTATCATTTCATCCGGGATATGGTACAGCGAGGCGCCGTAAGGCTCGATCATATAGGAACTGATGAGCAGGTTGCGGATATTCTCACTAAGCCCCTGGGGAAGGTCAAGTTCCTAACCTTCCGTGAGAATCTTGGTATCGTGGAACGACCCTATGATGTGGGTCCCGTTGGACGATGAGCTCTGGGAGCTTTGGGGGGCTTTGGGGACAGCTTCTCGGAGCTATGAGCAACCACAAGGCTAGGCTTGCCAAAACCTTGTTGGTGTGCTTGGACCCCACCGTTGTGATTTTGAGTTGGTTCACCTCTCATTTTTTTTGTGCCCTGTATGCATCCTACCCATTGAGTTCAGGGCTCATGGGAAGTACCTCTCATTTGGCCAATGAGGTGGGAAAAGCTAGAGACTAGTAGCAAATACTGATGGACGCATCAGAGATTGCCGTACTTTCTATCTAGGATGGCATGGTCCAACCACTTGATCTGGGATCAAGTATAGTGAGGTTTCGGACCTCCGCCTGACTTCAGGTCAGATGAACCAACTTCGGGTTGGTTGGAGACTCTTTGTGAGTCTGATAGAGGTTTCGGACCTCTGGGCTGAATTTGTCAGCCGGGGGATGATGTCTTTGTGACTGACCCACTTCTGTTCTGAAATAAAGAGGCCAGCAAAGCAAGTTACGGTGGGATGACGCACGATGTTTGATTGCACTGGTGGATGGAGTTCTCCCTAGTTGAGAGGGAGTGTTAAAATTACTACAGCCAAGGAGAAGGACGAAATTGCTGCAGCTAGGGTTTTCACGAAGGTTTGACCAGCGTTGACTTTGGTCAACGCATGGTCCAAAGAGGCTAAAATTTATTGGAGACTTCGATTTTGGGAGGCCGTACACATTGGCACAAGAACCGAGGTCAAAAGGTTGACCGAAGTTGGAGCTGCGTTGACTTTGATGTTGCTGCCCTACGTTGACTTTTCTGGACAGCGTTGACTTTTCTGGAGTTGACTTGAGTTGACTGGGTGACTGATTTGAGGATTGTTGTGACACATTCTGGGTTGGCTGATCAAGGAGACTTTGCTGGTTGAAGCATCCTGTTGACCGCCGTAACGCACCTTCACATTCTCTTGTTTCTGGTTTGTCTTCTATAGATCCACTGGTATGTTCTATCAGCATTTTACTTAACTGTTTGGGGGATTGTTGTAATAAAAGTAAAGTTGCATCAAGCATAGAACATCTACAAAAATTTACATGATGCTACAAAAATCAACAGGATTACCCTCCTAAAGCTCCTCCAATGGTTCACTTTTAGAAGCCCCTATCTATCTTCCTAGAAAAGGCTAAAGCACTTGAACGCATTATCTTGTGATATTATCTTCTGTAATTCTATTCGGTCCTATGGAAGCATTGATCTGATGTGAGGCAAATTGAAGAGGTCTTGGTTGGTTTGATACATGAATTGTATTATCTCATCTTTCAGAGGGGTCTCGGCTCCATTCACAATTCAAATTCTGAACATAAAGGGCACATCTGTGGTGAAAAGTGCAGGGATTTAAAACAATAACTCTAGGTCCAGTGATCCTAAGATATTTGCCGATTATCCCTGTGGCCTTTGTCTAATCAATAAGAGTAAATTCTGTGGTACATCTGAATCGTGGGCAGTTCCTTGATTCATTTATCATGTGACCTAGATCTTATTCTGAGATACACCTGCGGTGTTGGTTTATTAAACTCGAGCATGATTTCTGAGTCACATTAAGGTGAAACACGTGATTGATGTCTATACTTCAGTGACCTTGATCTACTTCTGACTCCTGAGGCATCCTTATATATGTGACCTCATCTTTGGATTGTTCTGAATTTAGATCTTATAATGGCCTGATGGTTGCATCGTTTGGGTCTTTTCTCAGTGCCTTGGAGATCAACGAAGGAGGTGAATACTGTACATGATCCATAACATAATTGTGATCTGTTTGAGCTTGATAAAAGTGCATAGATCTAACTCACACTCCTGGACGAATTTTGTGGACAACCTCTATAATTTGAAGTATTGTTTGAGGTTCGGTTTAAGTATAACTTCTTTTATAACATTTGAGTTTTTCTGTCTTGACTGGTTGGCATTGGTTCCTCATACATCGCTCACTGGTTGGACCTTGTGTGACATTTCTTGTACAACGAATTGATTCTCGGCTGATTCTGAAGAAGTCACGATTATATTACGGCTTGGATTCTTGATCATTGAAAAGGTTTCACTCCTATAGCAACGTCTTTTCTCTAGTGCAAACAATCAATGGTTGAAGGCTATGCCTTATCTACAATAATGTTGGTCTAAAGTGTCCTGTATATGTTTGTATTGTTGTTTTGTGTCTGCCAAAACAAACCAACTATAGCAGCAAGTTCAAAGTCTGATTCATTACATTCACAAAGAAATTCCAAGGTGACTTGACAAGAAGACAGAGTTATTGAGCTTGAAGCATTGTTTCTGCTCTCCTGATTGTCTCCTTTAGGCTAGCGAGAAGGAAAATGACCAAGGAGACTAAAGAAATTTGTCCAATTTTGATATTATTATATGTTAAATAAAAGAGGTAAATTATGATTGATAAGGAGCAACAATTATTTTTATTAGAAGGGGGCGGAAAGTCACTTAGAAGAAAAAGTGACTTCATCAATAAAATTATATTAAAAAGGGAGTTCTAAAAGCTTGGAGAAAACTCAATGAAATTTTTTTAAAAGGAGGGTGGAGATCATTCTCTCATCATTCTATCTCATGATTTCTCATTGGCATTGAAGAGAAGCTCAAGCGAGTTCCAGACTGAGGGTTTCAAGCGAGATCCTCACACTAATTTCGGTGGATCTTCTTGCTACCCTAGCTAGTCTCTCTCCAATTTCAGTGCACATTATTGCCACCCTACTTGGATCATTTTTAGAGGTTATTTTGAAGATCTATCAGAGTTTGTTGCAGGAAAGTTCTAGCATCCAAGAGCATTATCTTTATTTGCATGAGGGCAAAATTTAATTTTTCTTAGAGGCTGTGCTACCTACTAGAAGGATCAAATTCTGTTCTTGATTTGAGGCCAAGTTGAATTGTTGTTAAGAGGCTGAGTCAGTATTCTCCAAGGAGGCTGAGTTTCCTTCACAGTTGGGCCGAATTTTGAAGTCTAATATCAAGGCTGAATTGTCCAACACTCAGGGATTGATTTAGCAAGGGAAATCAAATTAATTTCTAGAGGCCAAGTGGATATCTCCTGTGCCTTTTCACTCAGCTTGAGAAGCAGTTCATTATGAGATATTCCAAACCTTTGGAGAGGTCGATTTCACTGTCTTCCTGAAGCGGAATTTGTGATCAAAAGAGGGTCTGAGTTATCTATTTAGAGGACCAATTTTCCTGCAAAAAGGGAATCCAGGGAATCCGAGTGTGAAGCTCATTATTCCAAGAAGGGAGCGAATTCTTCCTTGGCACTTTTCAGGAGTCTAACTTCAACTATAACCATAGGCCGAGTTCCCTTTAATAAGCAGAGACAAAGGCTATTTAGTATTTTTGAGAGCCGAATTTCAGATATACAGGAGGCTGAGTCTCATATTTACCAGTGCCAAAAAGGAGGGTGCAATTTACCAGCATTGAGGGGTGCATTTATCCTTATTTTGCAGACCCGTTTCTGAAGTGGCATAGGCTCCATTTAGAAGGCCAGATTCCTCAGTCATTAGAAAACTAATTTGGCATTATTGTTGCACATTGGCAGAGGTTTGAAATTCATCTTCAGCAATTGATGCTGAGGGTACTCACCAGTGGTTGCTTCAGTACTTAGTCTTGCTTCCTTGGTGGCTCAATCTCTACATTAACAACTTATTTTCAAGGACGAGTTGCTTCAGATTTCAGATCAAGTCTCTCTTGAAGATAGAGTGGAGTGCTGATGATTTGCACTTATATTTTCGGTGGGTAAAAAATTATCCAGGACTCTGTTGGAAGCGCGTACCAGAAAGTTGTCAAAGGGAAGTCTGCAGTTTGAAAAGAAAATTTGCAAATTTTCTAGCTTGGTACATTACAGTGGTATCAAAGCATGGTCTTTGCTAGATGTGGTATCATTACATATGACCTCAAAATTTTTTCAGAACGTGACATATAGAAGGCAGAGTTACAGGAGCAAAGAAAGAGAGCTCAATAGAGAATACGTTCTTACTACATCAAAGGAGGTCAACATGGGAGATTCAAATAAGGAGGAAGCAACATTTCAGAGCCCTCTGAAAGCTCTAAATGATTTGGCAAAGGGGCAAATGGAAATGGTTGAAGAAATGAGACAACAAAACCAGAACAAAGGCAACAATGGGGAATCATGTCCTGGAGGAGTAGGAACATCGCATAACATTGTCATAACAAATCCCCAAAGCCACCCTCATATCTATAGCGGAGTATCCTGATACACTAAGCCTAAATTTCTGCTTTCCAGTCCAGCAGAACCAACAGATCAAGAGGACACGCTGTTTGGAGATTCGTTTAAGGGAATATGAATCCATAGGAGATGGCTTTCAAGATGCAATCCCTTTTTATTTTTTTTGTCTTTTGAAGAGTGGCAACAAGGAAAAAGGCTCTGGAGGAGCAGCTACACAAAACACAGAATTGCAGCATACTGTTGGGAAGCTGACCCTTTCAAATTTTGATGGCTCTACTATATGTACCACGAGGGCATGGATCCAAAAATTTGACACTTATTTTCAGCTGAACCAAGTAACCAAAGTGGATGCTATGAAGTTGGCCGCTCCTCACCTAGAAGAAGAAGCACATGATTGGTGGTACCATGGCTTAACTACTTTGGGACATGCCAAAGTAACCTCTTATGAAGATTTTGCTTAAAAGGTGATAGAGCGATTTGACCAAAAGGATCCAAAGATGTATTTCTGGAAGGTGACACAACTTAGGCAGACAAACAACTTCGAGCATTACATATTAGAATTTTTGGGGTTGTCAGTAATGGTACTAGATCTATCAGAGGCCAGGGAAATTGTGCTATTTGTTGAGGGATTGGCTCAGCCTCTAGTGGGGCTAGTGAGGTCTTACAAGTCTTCTTCTTTGCAGAATGCAGTCAGCAGAACAAGGGATTTGCAGGATACATTTGCAAAAACTAGAGCACCCATTAAACCTACCTTCCCACCAAAGGGGTGTTGCACAAAATGTCTAGGCACCACGACAACGGTTCAGATCGGGGCTCACCCTGATCCCCAATCTCTCCGTTTGAGCTGTCTCCCAATAGCAGACTAAGGGGGGGTAGACCCTATAGAAATGGAATGAGGGAAGATTAGTTGGGAACCAACCAATCTGGGAGACACAGCTAAGCAACCAATACTTGTTTAGATTGCGCAAGATTTTGAAGGATTCAATTAGATTTGAGGAAAATGATACTAGTGCCTTGTGGAGTCAACTGTCTTGCGAAGAAAATAAATGCCAAGTAATGGATGGAAAACTGCTGCTAATGATTTGACTGTCTTGTATGCAAATGCAAAACCTGAAACTATGTGAAATGCAGGGGCTAAAGCATGAGTGTTTTCTGAAATATGTTGCAAGTGTTTTTTAACTTAAGGCTCGGAAAAAATGATCTTAATGTGAAAACAAATACTTATACCAGCAATGTCAAATATGAAGTCTGCACAAATAATTATTGAAAACACAACCAGAAACCAATGTAAAATGCTGGAAATAAAACACTTTATATTCAGAAATCCATTTGCATGAGACAGTGAATCAGAGACATTACATGCATAAGTGAAGCTAAATTAGTCTACTTGAATGAGCATGTAAAACAAATGTATTTTAGGAATTAAATTAAGTGTTTAAATTCAGATTACAACAACTAGGTGCATAGTATGAAATATCAACTCTAGTAATCTGCTCTTAAAACCAATGATAATGCCTACAATTTATTTTAAACCGGTGGTCCTATAACCATGCGAGATTCATATTTTTTCTATGTGTAACAACAGAAACTTCAAATGACAAACTGATAATTAAAAATTCAGAAAATTTCAGAGTTTAAGATTTTTTCTATGTGTAACAACAGAAACTTCAAATGACAAACTGATAATTAATAATTCAGAAAATTTCCGAGTTTAAGATTTTTTTTTCTGTGTAACAGTAGAAACTTCAAATGACTAACTGACAATTAATAATTTAGAAAATTTCTGAGTTTAACTATTCCCAATGTAGTGATGCATTTGATCTTAAAATTCAGAAATAAATTACTGAAAAAAAACCAATGAGATAATGTTCAGAAATTTGTCAACTAGCATGAAAAAGTTTCTGAAAAGTAAATCTATTTCTGAAATGTACTGGAGATGAATATGCAAACTGAATTTGCTGCTAAACTTCAACTAATTTAAACTCTATGCCAGTATTAGTCTTGCTTTTAATCAGATAAATGAAATGGAGGAAAATTTTAGACGATGTGTACCTGTCAGCCCCTAGGGGTTTGAAAAAACTTGGACATAAGTTGCCCAAGTCACTAAAGATCTTCAAATCCAAAAGCCCACTCAGATTCTTTTTTTTGAGAAAATTGTTGTTAAAATTTTAAGGGAATTTTTTTAGAGAAAATTTATGGTGAAAGAAAGGGAAGAAAGAGAGGCCGTGAGCTAGGCCTAGAGGAAAGAAGGGGAACAGAGGGCTGGAGATGGCCAGGGCAGGGCCCCCAGGCCCTAAATTTTTTTTCCCACTCTCTTTTGGAAAATCTGCAGAACTCGGATTGAGTTTACTTTCTAAAAATATTCTTCATCCTGCAAATAAAATGGAGATCAGATCTTGCCCTCCAGGGCCTAGATCTGTCTCCAAAATCCATGAAAATCATAGGAAATTCTTAGATCTTTTCCTGCATAGACAAAAGATAGAAACCTAAAACATATATATACAAAAATATGAAATACCCAAAACCCCAGTGAATTAAAAAAATTGATATTTACAAATCTCCAATAATATTCTACAGATCTACTAGACTTGCATATCAAAGCCCTCCATTAGCCATATCTAAACAATTTTGCACAAATTTAGAAATAAACTGGAAATTTTAAAGACGCACAAGTCCAAGAAAAACCCTACAAATAAAATATTTTGTAAGATGACTTCAAAAAAAAAAAAAAACAGTGGCTTTTTAGATTTTGAAATATGAGAGTCAGTTGATCGAGTTGAGGATTTCCCCAATCGCCCAAATCCCGAGTAATAACTTCGGTACCCTCAGATTTGATTGTTAGATTAATAGAGATTCAAAAATAATCATAAGATCATCAAAAAATATAGATACCAGCTAGTTTTATGAAACCAAAATGATATTTTAAAAACCCAGAAATCTGTACAAGATACTTGTGCACAGATCAATCTTCAAAGGCTATTAATCAACAAATGCAAATAAAAGCAGTAGAGTATTAAGAACAATATTACCACATAAATATGAAAATGTAGTTGAGAATTAGTTAGGGCAATGATTAATTCAAATTCTTTTCTTGATAATTACTTGTGAGCTTACTTTTCTTACTTATGTATTCTCTTCTTAGCTTATTATGTCTTTCAACAAGTCAATTACCAAAACACACGAGACACAAATATAGGCTTTTCAAGCCGGGGTCAAAATCTCTCCCTCTTGGAGAGGGAAAACCACAAGAAATTATTCTTATAGACTTTCAGATGACAAGTACCATGACCTTGACACATACCCTTGACCTTATATGTCTTCAAGGCCTTGTCACTGCTTCTTTAATGACTCCTTGACCTGATCCTTCTTTCTTGCACCTTCCTGCACTGATTTGCATCATTCAACACCAGGCTTAGAGATCTCGGTCTCTAGCTCTTGGTTTCTCCTTTACTTTGAATCCTTCATGGCTTCTTCTTATCTGGCTTGATACCCAAGATAGAGATACATGTTTCTGTATATTGGATCCTTCCTTCTACTCACTTGTAGCCCTGATCTTTACATTAATTTTAGACCTTATATCATGGTCCTTGATCCAAATCTTTTCTTTGCTAATCTATTTATTATATATACTTCAAACCGTAGATGTATCCTTCCTTTCTCGCTCTATTCTTCAGTCCTAAAGCTCACACTAAATATAGACCTGTCTTCTGTACTAGATACCGTTCTTTTCTTCGGACTAACCACAAACCCTTCTATGCATTAACCATAGACTTGGTCTCGCACTAATTGCAGTTGTATATGATCGAATTGATCTTAGACTTGTCTGCATTCTTTTTCTTTTGCAAATGAGTCGCAGAGCTACCTTATATATAGTGACCACCTTCATCTGTTTTAGGCCGATGCTACAATCTATTTGTAGGCCGACTTGCCCACTGCTTATAGGCCGACTTGAAGAGCTTATCTTCCAGCGTGATGAAGGCTGATTTGAGCAGTAGTCCTAGCATCATACTTGATCCATTTCTCCAAGGTTATATGACAAGGGCTTGAGGCATACTCCTTTGACTAGACTCTTCATATACATGACTCTTAATTAGTACATTCATGACAAGATGACAAATCCCTAAAAGACATCAAGAAGTTTTTTGACCTATAATAAAATCCTTGCTCATGAAACCCATGAAGCAAGCATAAAAAAAATACATTTTATTATCTTTTTCTTCTTAATTACATAAATACATAATTACATAGTCAATATGAAGACCGAACCTAGTTACACTTTCCAACACTCCCTCTTAACTACAGACATTGTCACTTTCAATGTCAAGAATCTCATAAGAAGAATCAGATTGGTAATCGCATCTGTATAGCATCATATTAACCTGTATTGTCCTAGTGCAAGGCCTTGACTAATAGTGCCATCTCTCAACGAGACAATGGGCTACAATGTTGGCGAGACACATGACCTATAGACACCATAGTCATTGTCTCTCCAAGGTACATACTCCACCCAGGTGTTCCCAGAGTATGACCTTCTTGTACTATTCTTCTCTTGGGTAGTCAGCCCTCGAAGAATATCGGTCCCCGACTACTCTTATCTTGAATGCCCTATCTCATTCTCAAAGAGTATCTGATGCCAGATGATTACCCAATCCTCCATTCTGTCTTCTCAGGTGAAGACTAGAATGATGTGTCTATCCATTCTCTCCTCATGGCCTTCACTAAGAATTGCGACTGTTAGTCCTGGTCTAGTGCATGACACATGAATTAAAAATTCATATATGTCACTCCCTTTTAACTTAGGAAGGACATACTTCAAGTTTCTTCCAAGCAAGAAACTTATCACTAGGCTCCCTCTCAACTAGGGACTTGCAACAACAATGGTGAGACACCCAGTTGCTCATGAAGAATTTCTCCCCTCGATTTCATGGATTTCGATATTGAGGAATCTTCAACTTTTGGCTTCGTAGGGGACAGATCATCCATCACTTTCATCCACGAGTCATGTCAGCCATCAGATAATGATTCATCAGTCCTTCTCATATGGTCCACCTTTATGCCATGCTACTTTCCTTCGAACCATCTCCCAAGGATCTTACATCCGTCCACATGATTGGCAGTTTTGCATAAACTCATCCAGATAAACATATACATATGAACTTTTAAATGAAAAGTTACCTCAATGATGATCTTTCACCATGACATCTTTCTGTAGGCATCGACATCCTCTCTTCAGATTGACACATCTCCTAAATATATGTTTTGTCAAGGGTCTTCTTCCTTAGCATACTTCTATACGAGTCCACATATCTTCCCAGGAGATCTCCTATTCACATCTTCTTGGTTTCTGGATGGTAACCGCCTCTTGACATGATTGCACTTCATGATCTCTTCCTTGCTTTCTCCACACAACTTTATTCCCAGGAACTTCCAATATCCAATTCCTTGTTTGCATACATCCACCTCATATTCCATATGAGGACATATTTAATTTCATTTGTTAGTGGCAACCTATGCACGAGAAGAGATCTTCCTTCTATAGATCATACTTCTAAAGATAGAAGTTCATCACCTGCAACCATATGACATGACTTCATAGCATCCAGTGTCACATATATTTATATTTACCTCATCCTTTTTCTTTTGAGTCATCCTGCAACAATTTTACTAGAATGAAGAACTTCATCCCTTTGACTTGCTTCATCAATATGTCATCATATCCTAATCCCAGAATTTGGTAACATAGAATTCTCGATGAAACCTTTTGCTTTTAATCTAACCTGTGAATCCGTAGAGAACTCCATTTGAAACTGACAACACCTGTTTCTATATTTATTGAATGATGACCCTTGATCTTGATGTCTACCTTCCATCAATGTTGCTATCAGTGAGCTTTCTAGGAGCTACTTCTCCAAAAGCTTCTTCCATGCTTTTATCATGATACTATCAATATATATTGCTTCCTATCATACTATTTTATAACCAACATAAATCACTTAAAGAGAAAGATGATCTCAATCATACTAGAAAGCTTTCGCTTCTTCTTTCTTAGATTTCTTTGCATCAAGTTCTTCCCTTTCATTTGTGACATGGGCTTCTTCCTTTTTCCTCTTGTCCTTTCTAGATTTAGGACAATCCCTTTTATAATTCCCAAAAACATTACATCCAAAGCATCGTGCTTTGTCCATATTTCTTCTCTTATTCCAAGGACCAAATTTACCGAATCTTCCTTTCTTCCTGGACATGGCTGTAAAGGCTTGATTCCCTTCACTTGATCCTGTATCAGTTTTGGCTTTCAATCTTGATTCTTCTATCTTACATAGATCCTGGAAACTTCCCCATTCTTTAGGTAAAGCATTTTGTACCATAGTGAGAATTTTTCCATTAGACATTACTTCTCCCAATTTCTGCAGTTGATCTCATATTGCGAAAAATTCCCTTATATATTGAATTATTCAGACTAACCATAGACCCTTCTACGCATTAACAATAGAGTTGATCTCAGACTAACTACATGTGTATATCATCGAATTGATCTCAGACTTGTCCTCATTCTTTTTTTTTTTGCAAATGAGCCGTAGAACTACCTTATATATAGTGACTTCCTTCATTTATTTTAGGCCGACCATACAATCTATTTGTAGGCCGACTTGAAGAACTTATCTTCTAGCATGATGAAGGCCGTCTTGAAGGCTGATTTGAGCAGTAGTGCTAGCATCATACTTGAGCCATTTCTCCAAGGTTATATGACAAGGTCTTGAGGCATAATCCTTTGACTAGACTCTTCGTATGCATGAATCTTAATTAGTACATTTATGACAAGATGACAAATCCCTAAAAGACATCAAGAAGAAGTCTTTTGACCTATAAGAAAAGCCTTGCTCATGAAACTCATGAAGCAAGCATAACAAAAATACCTTTTATTATCTTTGTCTTCTTCATTACGTAGATACATAATTACATAGTCAATATGAAGACTGAACCCAGTTACACTTTCCAACAAAAGAAACACCATGTTTTGAAACCTTAAAGTCTTCGCGTTTTATTATTAAAAAAAAGTTACAAGAGCTTTTCAGAGCAAGTGCGCGATTCAATAATCGGATGCAAATAATGGAGAAAGACGTCTCATTTATATATAAATTCTCTAACGGTTAGTTGGCTTGATCCCTGTCAAAGCAATCTCAACTATTGATGAAGATCAAATGATCTCTTAATCATCACTGCTGAAATAATTTTTTTTTTTTTTTTGGTAACTTGGGCTAAACTATATTAAAAACATGAAAAACTGTACAAAGGCAGTGGGCAGGGATGGCAAGATGTGCTTAGCCAATCCCTGCTTTGGTAGTTCTCAAAATGAACAAAGTTCTAGGATGAAACCAACCCCTTAAGAGTGTGAACCAGTCTTGTAAGACATAATATTAAGTAGCCCATACGAAAAAAAGAGAGCTAAAGTATAGTCTGAGATGACACAAAACATAAATTAACCTTGCTACCGCACATTCATGGAGGTCCTACATCTTGGTCTGTCGCCAGGTCCTCTTCCTCTATCAGGCACCCATATTCCCTTCCAATGGCTTCCTCCTCAGATGTGGGCATCCGAGGAGGCTTCGGAGGGGCCGAGTAGACGATGGACGCGACTGGGTACTCAACATCAAAGTCTCTTGTCCAAACACCGTCAGAGTCCATAACCCAAACACCTATTTCCTGTGTCGTGGGCTGATAAATTGGAAGCGGGCTGGATTACCTGGGTACTGGCTGCACTGTTTGCGGGATAGTGGATTTCCTGCAGCCTCTTTTGCCCTTAGGCTGCTCCGGAGGCAAAACGTTCTCCCCATGAGGGCTGTCAATGGCTTGAGGAGCAAGCACGTCATGGCTGTCTGTTATAGAGACCTCGGTGGATTCCTGTCGCTGATCGTGGCCACGGTGAGAGTGGCCTGAAAATGCTCCCCTGTAGCTGCACTTGATGGGCTTCTGACGCTGGCGCGAGGGCATGTTATGGCTATCAAGCAGCAGATGGAGAGCTTGCTGAGTAGATGGGTTGAGTGTAGGGGAGCAGCGACAGAGGGAGCCCGAAAGACCTGCGAGAGCAGCTGCAAAATCGAGTTTAGGAATGACTCTAAGCCATTTGAAAGCCCGAGGCACCGAGTCCGAGTGCGGGTGCCGTGAAAGACGAGCCATGTGTGCCTTCACGTGGTACATATTATAATAAGGTGCCAAGTGGAGCAGTGCGTTGGAGAGTTTTCCCATTGATTTGAGGTTCCGCAGCAGTGTTGTGACCTGGATCAAGCTGGCCTTGCTGGACGCCGTAAGTCTGAGTGTGGGAGGGCCTGTGAACGTGTACTCTTGAGAGATTACCTGCATCCAGGGACCATTCAAATAAAGTTACTTTTTGAGAAAATTCGAATTTCATTTTTGATTTCCTTTTAATTAACTCAAAAATGATTATTTTGAATTAATTGCCTTAAGAAATTGACTTTGACTTAACTACTATGGCCCAAGGTTTCAAAATGTTTTGAAAATTTCAATATTCCCTTGGCCAGGGACCTCCAAAAATTAAAAACTTTGAAACCCCCGAATTTTAAATGTTGGAGAATTTAATTTTTTCTAGGACCCAAATTAATTAAATTTCTGGCTTAGTATTTTTGAATTTATATTAGCCAAAAAATTTAATTAATTGACTCATGAGGGGATTAATAATTTTTCTAGCCCTCTAATTTTTAGCCATGGTGTTTAATTATGAGGGACTATGCACTAAATATTTTTTACATCAAGATATTACAATTTAATACATGAAGGGGGAACACCCGTTCATTATAGACGCTCAAGATTTACCCATTTTTGCGACTCAAAAAATATGATCTAGTATACCAAGTAATTTGTAATAAAAGACTCGACAAAAAACACTAAGACTCACTTGATATCTTGATGACAAAATCCACCTTTGCTTTGGGGTGAGGTTGGAGGGAAAAACTCTGCAGATCATTTGTGTCAAGAGACACAATGAATCAATGAGAGGAAAAACCTCCTAGGATAGAAATCATCACCAAAATAATAAGTTTACCTAGGTTGTTACATACATGATGATCTTACTAAGATCATTTACATTACAAACATGAAAAATGGGTTTACATCTTTGACAAATTGCCGATTGATGATAAAATTTGAATGATGCGAGCACTTGAACATGAAAAATCCCCTTTTGCGAAAAAAGAGGTGTACTGCTATGGGGTCGTTGACACATAGTGGTCAACAAGGGGAAATATATCAGACATCCTCAAAAGGAGTGGACTGGAAGAAACTAGCTTGATGAGGAGACTAGAAGAGATCTTAGGAGAAGAAGGCTATGCTTCACCTGCTAGGAACGTTGGGCACCACGGCATCGATGTACAACAAAGGGGAAAGCTCACTATATCGAGGTGTTCTCCAGTAGTGAGGACAAGGAGGATGAGTAGGAGCAGCCACAAGAGGAGCTTAGAGAGATGGAGGGTGAGTAGGCCTAGGAGGGAGAGAGTAGTGTCATTGTTAGACTCATTGGCATTCCTCGATATCTCGCAATTAGGATTCAAGGGACTATATAGGGGTAGAGGGCGACAATCTTGGTTGGTGGTGGGGCCACCCACAATTTTATAGATGCTGACTATATATCTAGAAGAGGGTTAGCCACCACTGAGTTCGAGGGGTTCTCGATAGCCATACCGAGAAACAAGTTCATGCAGTCTAATCGAATGATTCCCAAGATGAGCTTAACGATGGGCAACTACATTGTTATAGATGACTTTTTTGTGACCAATGTTCATGACAGTAATGTGGTGCTAAGAGTTCAATGGATTTTCTCTATTGGTTATTACACCACAAATTACACACAAATGGAGATGGAGTTTATGAAGGATGGCAATAAGGTGGTGCTAAGGGGCATGCACACCTATCCCTCAAGACATTAACATCAAACAAGATGGAGGCAATCTTTCAACATGGAGACATTTAGTGGGCAATAGAGTGTAGAGTATCAGAAAAGAAGTCAGCAGATCAACATCAACAATATCTGGTAGACATTGCACCTTTGATGCAGAAATATTAGAAGGTGCTTGGGGATATTTCGCCACAGAGGCCACTTGATAAGGGCTTTGAGCATATTATTTAGTTGTAGGGGGTCTAGGCTGTTGGCCTGTGACTGCTCACAAGGTGGAGAAGTGGCCCCTATAAGCAAATCATAGGGATGAGGCGTGATCCGCTTTTAACGTTGGTGTGGGCCCCTTCTTCAATCGCCGATCGCATATCGCAAAACTCCATACATGTTACCATTGCGCTCCTTCACAAAACACCCGATGCGATAAAACCTTGGCCCTTTTCACCTTTTCCGCATGAACCTTTATCATTCATAATTCATTTCTCTCCGCTCTAAACCTTTATTGGTACCCACTTACCTTTTCGCATCGTTAACTGCATTGTACTTGCACTTTTTAACTCCGCCTGCACCATTTCCCCGATTGCGATGTAAATGGGACCCACCCTTCCGCCATGTCACCCTCTGCTCATCGCGCACTGCACTTTGTAAGTCGCAACTTTTACCTCTGTTTCTCATAACGAAACACTCCCGGTTGCTATATAAGTTTGGGCCCCACCTCCGTCATGCCACGTCACCTTCCACTCATCGCGCATCGCACATCGCAAGTCATAAAGTTTACCCCTCGCTTCTCATAACAAAAAGACTTTCGACTGCGATTTGCGAGCGGCCCCACCTCCGTCATGCCATGTCACCTCTTCTCTCATCACTCATCGCACTTTGCATTGCTTCATTCTTGTTACCGCCATTTCTCCCGCTAACTCCACCATTACTTCTTCCATCTTCCCCTCATCTTCGCTCCCTATCACATATCTGATGGCTCGTGATTTATTTCAGCCCCCCTTCACCTTCCGAAGGTTAACGCTAGGGGGGGGGGGGGGGTCCAAAATGGCCGGTTTTGGAAACCGCCTCCGGTGCTACGTGTCAACCTGCAGTGATTTTGCAGCCCGCCCACAAATCGTACAGGCCCCCCTCCGAAATCCGGTCTCCGGTTTTGCAAGTCAAACACAACATGGGTTTTTGGCGGGACAAACACAGCTATGGTATATTCAATTTGTCCAAGAACTCCCCGCTAAAGAGCTAGGCACGCACAACACGACTCGCCGTTTCATAATGGTTAGTGGAAATCATGAGGATAAGGGAGTGGAGGCTTTCGACAACAGGTGGAATCATGCGATGGAAGCCAGACTACCCACCTGTTCATGGTTACTCCTTGCTGTCCCATTTTGAAGATTCCAGGATTTGGCCTTCGTGGCCAACTATGTTGTTTCTTTTACTGCTTGATTATGATGTTTTGCTATTGAAATCTCGATTTCCCCTGATTCTGTTTTGATTTTCTGATTATGGGAGTGATTGCTCGATGCACACTTTGCGATTTGGTTATGATATTTTGATTTTCACATATGTGGGTCGATCATGAAAGTTTATTCGATCGTAAACCCTCAAGGAGAACTCTATATGTAGAGAGTTCAGAGATGAAAGAAGGGTTTTGAATTTTGGAGGATTTTTGTTGTAGCTCTGTATGACTGTGCTCTTTGTACTCTGACATACATATTTGGGAGAGCTGTTTTGAACATAATATGATATACAACACTGTTTATTTGGATTCTAGATGGAGCAATGAGTAGTATGTATCTGTGTTTTCTTGTTTCTTAGTAATCTCCTGTTTATGTATAATCATCTTTCAATGTTTTGCTACTTTGATGACTCGTGTAATGTAGCTGCTGGTGGTATGCAATTTTATTCATGAATTCGTGTATGAATACCGCTCATGTGTTAAACTTACTGTGCCCCCTTAATTTGTGCTCCACGAATCTCTCTTGTTGGTCACATTCCACTTACATCCGCTTCCTTTGAGTTCACGGGAGACAAATTCTTAAGACTTTTAAGCCTGTCTCTCGCGGGTTCCTCCTCCGTTCCTTCTCAACACCTTTGCATATTATGAAATCCTCTGCTCATTGTTTCATACTTGGCCCATTTGAAAAGCCACCGAGCCAGACAACCTCTTGAGCCCTCTCGCAGTATAGGGTAATTCACATGAATCAAACTCCAAAGTCTTCATCATTGTGGAACCACCCCAATCATTATCCTCTTAATCCATATTCTGTCAGAGGCACTCTTAAAATTGTCTACATCTAACCTCTGATTTCAAGATGTCATAGGCACTGGTCTTTTGCAACTTAAGGCTATCTCTAGGAGCTACAACATAGGCAATCATCACCACTCCATACAGGCACCCTAGGGCATATAAAGATGAGATTGAGAATATTATTTAGTAGTTTCTTGCACTAGGCCACATATGTCCCAATTCTAGCCCATTTGCCTCATGAGTGGTTCTAGTCAAGAAGAAGGATGGGTCCCTCATGATGTGTATTGATTAAAGGGCATTGAATAAGAAGACCATCAAAAATCGATACTCGATTCCTAGAATTGATGAATTGATGGATGGATTGTAAGGGGCCAAATATTTTTCCAAGATTGACATTCGCTTAGGCTACCACTAGATGAGAGTCAGGGAGCAAGACATTTCAAAAACTGCTTTTAGATGTCACTACGACCATTATGAGTTTTTGGTTATGCCTTTTGCGTTGACTAATGCGCCTGCTACCTTCCAGTCTTGTATGAATCACGTGTTCAACAAGCAGTTGGGAAAATATGTGCTATTCTTCTTTGATGACATTCTGATATACAACAGAACTTGGGAGGAACATTTGCAACACTTGGAGGAGGTGTTGAGGATATTGGAAGAACAACAATTCTATGCCAAGCTGTCCAAGTGCGAGACTGGTCTGTCTGAGATGTTTGATTTGGGGCATGTGATTAGTGGAGAATGGGTGGAAGTGTGTCAAGAGAAGATTTGAGCCATCATTGATTGGCCTACTCCCAAGAATGTATGATGATGAGAGGATTCTTGGGTATCTGCAC
Source organism: Pinus albicaulis (assembly GCA_034641835.2). Lineage (NCBI taxonomy): Eukaryota > Viridiplantae > Streptophyta > Pinopsida > Pinales > Pinaceae > Pinus > Pinus albicaulis. The sequence continues at coordinate 595,490,753 of CM076577.1, read as the reverse complement.
CTACTATAGGCGATTCGTTAAGGGGTTTTCCTAGTTTGCAACACCAGTTATAGACTTGACCAAGAAGGAGGCTTTTCTGTGGACGGATGCAATAGAGAAGGCCTTTGTATGACTTAAGGAGTTAATGAGTACTTGTCCTATTTTAACTTTTCCGGATTTTTCTCAACTGTTTGTTTTGGAGAGTGATGCTTTAGGTGAAGGGATTGGAGCAGTATTGATGCAGAATGACCACCCTATTGCTTTCGAGAGCAGGAAGCTTAAGGATTACGAGCGTCACTACTCTATATATGACAAAGAGATGGTTGACATCATGCATGCATTATTCAAGTTCATGCCATATTTGGTGCCCAATCGATTCAAATTCAATAATGATAACAATAGTGTCATATTTTTCTTAGATCAGAAGGAGCTAAATGATTGACAATAGAAATGGGTCAGCAAAGCTAAAACTTATGATTTTGAGATCGAGTATGTCAAGGGGAAAACTAATGTGGTTGCAGATGCACTTTCTAGGAGACCCACGACATTCTCTTTCATGGACTCATTGGATTGGATGTCCAAACTATTGGTCGAGTATTCCAAGAACAAGATGGCATGTGAGATCTTGGATGGGCAGAGATAGGATAATAGATATAGGGTGATTCAGTGATGGCGGTGATGGTGCAGGCGTTAAGGAGAGCCTTTCAAATTTGTTCACAATGGTTTCTAACTCCGGAGGAGTCGGATTCAATTCTTCACTTTCATTTTCATTCATCAAATTTGAAAAATTTGATTAATGAAATCTACCAAAAAATTTCACATTATGACCTTTGGCTTTAAATAAAGTGCTTCTAAATCATTTTAAGAAATCTTAAAATCAATCTCTTATAACCCCTTTTTGATATTGGTTATAGCATCAAAGAAAATAGTTTGAACCAATCTTCCAATCCTTTGAAATGAATAGCCCAGTCTTTAAATATTTAAAAACTATTAAATCTCCAGCATAAACACTTAGTCTACGCTTTCACTTAGCCCACACATCGAGTTTTTTAATAAACCAGTCTCCATTTCAGACAACGCTGGTTCATACATTCTCCAACGTATTCATTTAATTAAAAAAACAACGCTGGCTCATACCTGAAGTTTCCAACGCATTAAATTTCCAGCGCTGGCTCAGATCTTCAAACTCCTTCTTCAAGACTTAAATTTTCTGATTGCTTTGAAGTTGAATTACACAGACTTTTAATTTGTTTCAACCCAGAAATTCATCGCTCTGCATCAAAACTTGAAATCGGCTTCTATACATCGACTTATCAATGCTATACATACACAGAAATTGATTCCAGCAAACAAAACAAATTGCTTCCTTTTAAACACACTTCTCTCTGCGCTGAAGAATTAAATTGATTTCTATTTGCATTGGAATCGATTCACTTTACTGTAGTGATTCATTCAACAGTGGTTATACAACAACATAATTTCTCCACGCTTCAGATATTTTCGATGTCAAGGAATAGCAGACAACATGTCTTGATTTCAGTCAAACCTCCACACACAGATAATTCAAAATGATTCAAACTAACTCTGCGTTAAAAGAAGTTTTACTCTCTTTGCGTTAAGATTGTATTTCAGAAATTTCATAGGTTCTTTGTTGGCAACTTTCAAGGCCAGAACCACATTGATTCTTGCCAATCGAACCCAAAACGCTTGTACAATTCCTATTGATATTAGAATCGATCTCTGCAATTAAAGAATTACTTCACACTAAACAAATGCGTTTATCTTAACAGAGAGGACGCAGAAATATAAGCATCTGCAAACATAAAAAGTATTCAGAGAGTCTGCGTTGCAATCAAATTGATATCGAACTGTATAATTCAAGAAATTAAAAAAATCAAGTCTTCTTCTAATAGAGACCACAGAAGTTCGATCGCCCTCAATTCATACAGAAATATCACACCAATAAAATTTCGAAGATAAAAGATCTCCGGGGATTGCCAGTATGAACCAATAATTCAGAACTTTGCAATCTTTATTAATTCCAATCCTCACAATAATTCCTCACGGCCAACTCCACTTTTCTCCATTACAAAGATTCTAATTTATAGTTTTATTACAAACAAAGAACTCCTCAATTTAGGATCAAATTTCCTAAATTGAGACAAAATCCTACTTGCCCAAATATCTTCCTAAAATCTATCAACTGTAGCCTAGATATTCTCAACAAGCTCACACCTATTCAAACTACTTATCTCTAAATACTCTCCTAATTTATTACAAAAATAATAATATTAAATTGTTTGAGGAATTAAATCCTCTCATTAAACATTTGACTTTCACCCATTAGTGAATGAATTTTAACTCAGCTAGCCACAACATGTGAACAAGCTTTCACATTGCTGGCTAGAATCTAATGCCCCTGCATCATTCAGGATATCATCTATTGTAAGAACAAAATCTACTTGGTGCCAGACTCACAGTTGAAGGATAAAGTTATATAGGAAGTACATGATTCTCCACTTGCAAGTCATTCGGTCTACCTTAAGACCTACAGGGCAGTTAGGGAGAGGTTCTCTTATAAGGGCCTCAAGGAGGATGTTTTGAGGTATGTCTGCGAATGTAGCACATGTCAACAAAATAAGGAGGAGCATATGCATCCAACAAACTTGTTGCGACCACTTCTTGTCCTAGAATAGAAGTGGGAGAGCATCTTTATGGACTTCATCATGAGATTTCCTTCAGTGCAGGGTAAGAATTGTATATATGTGGTGGTGGATCGATTGACTAAGTATGCTCACTTCTTGGCAATTCCCTCTATGGGCTTAGCATCCTAGGCAATAGAGTTATTCTTCCAGGAGATCTTCAGGCTACATGGTCTACCCAATACAATTGTCAGTGATAGGGACAATAGATTTATTGGAGGATTTTGGCAGGAGTTGTTTTGATTTGTCGGCACAAAACTCACCCTTAGTACGAGCTATCGCCCACAGATAAATGGAAAAACAACGATAGTAAATAAATGGATTGAGAGGTACTTCAGGAATTATGTATTAGGACAACAAAGAGCATGGGTAAAGTGGCTACTTCTGGGCGAGTATTGCTACAACACTTCAGACCACATGTCAATTGTGTTGAGAAATCAATGCTTATAGGGATTAGGGTTTGATTCGTCTTTCTTGATAATTAATTGTGAATTATGTTGGCTTCCCTTACTTTTGAATTAGTTTATCTTTCATCAAGCAATTACCAAATTATATGTATATGAAGACTACAAGAACAAGAGACATAAGATGTAGGCGCTTAGCCAGGGAAAAACCCATACAAGGGGAAAACCCAGTGAAAAACCCATACAAGGGGAAAACCCAGTGAAAAACCCTTCCTTCAAGATGAGACGTTTTCAGACTTCTTAGACCTAGACAGAGACCTCCTCCAACCACCAACTCAACCCTTCCCTTCAATAGATGATCCTTGACAAAATCTCCAAGTGATAGCTCCCCAACAACAACTTCAGTCCAGAATTTCTGTCCCCCAAAAGCAGAACTTTGACCCCCAACAACAAAATTCAGAGCTGCAGTAGACACAAAATATCAACCCCAACAACTGCCCAAAAACTTCGAGTGTGTGAGAGATAGACAACCTAGAAACTCGACTTAGGTCTTCCCAACAAATTTCGTCCTTCTCCAGCTACTTCGCTCTCTTTTCTGCCTCTCTTCGTTTAAGATCGAACTTGTTGAGTGAATGCTCCAAGTAGGTCAAATTGCTCGCTTTATATAGCCTTTCTGCTGGGTTGAATTTCCCTAATGTAGGTCGACTTCATGGGGATAGGGCCGACTTGGTGTGGAGGTGAAAAATAACCCTTTTGACTAAAAAATAATTCTTTTTACATGATACAAAAGCCCAAGAGGGGTCTAATAAAAATGACAATGACTCTAATGATTCAAGACAAGACCTAGGAACCTTCGTTGGAGGCTTTGACCTAGAAAACAATGACCCAAGCATGAAACCCGTGCTTTAATAAATCATTTTCATTATTAATAAATTTTCTTTTGACAAGTACAATTATGAAGACCAACACTAGTTACATTCTTTAACACTCCTTAACTAGGGCGGTATTCATAATTACGTACATATATGAGTACATGGAAGATTTCAAATTGAAATGAACTATGAAGAGTTCTAGCACAGTCAATGCAATGGACTAGATACTTGACTAGGGTATTCTATCCGGATGGGACTAAGGGGACTCAAGCTTTAGCCACTCTAGGTACCATCAAGCTTTTAAGCTCTACCACCAACCCATGGATCTGGGTGCGTATCCAAGGTCGATGCTCCATGACCAATGCCACCGTCCCTCTTCGGAATCTATACATCAACACATAGGCCGACTAGATGTCCTCCCAAGCATCTTGCCATAAGATGCTTCAACTTTCCTAATCAACTAAATCAGATATATCCACCAATCCAAGCATGCATCAAACGTTCAACCTTTTATGGAGAGATCCTGCACAATCACAACCCCAATTAGTAATAAACCTTTCAAGACATACACAACTCTTTAGGGTCTTCAAACATTCACATGCTGCGAATATCATAATCAAGTTATCCAAATACATCTTGTCAGAAGCTTTCTTCTTTCAGTTTCTTCAACAACACCAAATACAACCTCAATTTTTCTCAAGTATTTTATTTGAAACTTTTATGAATCATGAACATTCATCTGTAGTACTTTCATTCATTTGGTTTCATTCTTACTTCAAGGTATTCACTGTCATAATATGCCCTTCTTCTCAACTAGGGTGACATACCCTTTCTTCTATCGAGGCTCCCTCTCAACTTACGGAGCTTCATAATATCAAAGAAACTTCATTCCTTCAAGGCTTTATTTCTTTCTTATGGCATCAAGGTCATCTTGATCATCATCATTCTTATAGCTTCCTTCATCATGCTTACCAATAATATCAAGTCATCTTCACTTATGAACATCTTCATCATCTTTAAGATTATGTCCCTGCAAAACCTTAATAGCAAGTAAAACCAAAAATAACTATATAGAAGCATGAAGTCAACTATATCAAAATCAAGTCATTATAATGGAAGCATCAAAACATTCAGACTTTAGACATTAGATACCTAAACCTAGTTATATGCTGATCAACATCGGATGAAGAAGAGCTTCGAGGTGGGAGCCATAGTATACTTGCGCTTTCAACTCTATGGACAGTCTTCCCTCAAGAAAAAGGACGCAGAGACGCTTAAGTCACAGTTTTATTGGCAGAGGTCCGAAATTCATCTTCAACGATTGATGCTTAGGGTATTCACCAGTGGTTGCTTCATTACTCAATCTTGCTTCCTTGGTGGCTCAGTCGCTACATTGACAACTTGTTTGCTAGGCCGAGTTGCTTCAGATTTCAGATCAAGTCTCTCTTGAAGATAGAGTGGAGTGCTGATGACTTGCACTTATATTTTCAGTGGGAAGAATTTATCCAGGACTCTGTTGGAAGTGAGTACCAGAAAGTTGTCAAAGGGAAGTTTGCAATTTGTAAAGAAAATTTGCATATTTTCTAGCTTGGTACATTACAATTAATCCCAAATTGTTCAATAATTTTGCTTAGTTACTTCACTTTGTTTAGGACAATTCCTCAATTCAACCTATCTATAGTCACAATACACATGCAATAGTGCAACTTGGCAACATCCTTCATTCTCAAATTGAACGAGAATTGCATCTTGGTCATGTTTTTAATATTCCTAACGGAAATATTAAGTGAATAACAGAAACATGAACTATAACAGCAACTAGCAAATTCAACACATACGCATGAAATTACAATAGAAGAGGAAATGCACCAAAAATTTGAGCCATTTTATTTATTTTCGCGCAAATAGAGTACAAATGAGTGTGAAAGAGGAACCTAGGCTTGCTATAGCAAGCAAATCCAAACCCATGTGATGATCAAGCTGCCGAAATGTCAGATGAACTCCCCACCATGATTCTGCGCTAGCACAAAAAATTATTGCCACTGCTGCTGTAGGTGAACTGAGATTTTGGTCCTCAAATCTACTCCAAAATTTTTGCAAAATTAAATATAGGCTCTCCACACGAGCTCCAACAAAACGCAAAAATATCTCACGGATTCAAGTGGTGGAAATGGTCCTGGGGTAAATTGCGCCCTCATCCAATAATTTATGTTGCTAACTGCTGAATGGAGCTAAGAATTCTGCAATCAGAAGTGCTCAAAAAATTCTGTAAAATTAATCCTACCCTCCTCTCACTAAACCCACAAAACCCCAGAAAAGGGTTTGGGCTGAATCCACAGCCCCCATTGACCCCCAACAAGTGTAAATTGTTCAATTTTGCTAGAAAATGCCCTACAGTTTAGATACTGTTGAATTTGGCCCAAATCTCCCTTCAAGAAATCCTCCCTAACTGCTGCAAATTTCTCCCTTCAATCACCAAGCAGATCCCAACTCGAAGTCTCCCCAAATTCTGAATCTCTGCAAGTGCACAAAAGTTGCCAGTAAACCCCTGTGCAAGCCCTGTAATAGATAAATTATGTCCTCCAAAATGCAACACTCTTGGCCCTGCAAATCCCCAAGGAAAAACTCGTCATCCTTATGGATAATTCTTTGCAAATTCTTTGGCCAAAACTGCACTGTCTGCTAGCTTCTCTCATCCCCTGTAAATTTCCTTCTGTGCCATAAGAGAAGTACACTCCAGCTAGAAATAGTATGCAATGTAGCTCCTAGAGAAGCCCTGAGATGGACTCCTCCTTACTGCCCTAGGGTGACACTTGAAGTTCACTGAAAGTAGAGGTGGAATTCCGCTTGGAATTCCTGGTGCTAAACAACACTTTTCTTCTTGTGGTAAACAACCCCGAGACAAGGTGGAAGGTGAAATGTAATAGTCAAAAGATGATTAGCAAATGAGTCCATCCTCCTTTTATAATTTCTCCCCATGCTTCTAGACTCCTTTTTTATTTATTATTTTATTGGTTGGGGCCATTTTCCACTAAGTGACTTCGGCGTGCATTTTAATAAAATAATAATTTGCCTCCAATCTTCATTAAAATAATACTTGCCACCTTTCTCAAAAATAATATATGCCCCTTTACTTAATATCACCAAATTTAGGCAAAATTCCCATGCTCACAAAATTGGGGATATTACAGTGTTCCTCGCCAAAAATTGCTTGTCCTCAAGCTATATGAAGAAACAAGCGCTCCCTCTACCTCCTAATCACCACTATCATCACTAGTAATACCAGGGTCCCAAATGTGCCACTGAATCAGCCCTGATCTCTGCACTGTTTGATCATGAAGGAATCTCTCAATACCAGGATCCCAAGACATCCTGATCAATGTGGAGCATGCCTTGCTCCACTCATCGTCCAACCAGGTATAAGCTCTAAAAGCCCTTTGCGTACTATGAATAAGTAGAGCATCATGATAATGTAGGACTCTGTCCAACTCTCCATGAATCTGCCCTACTGAGTAGTCCACCTCATGCACACCAAGAGTAAGCTCCTGAAGATACAACTTAATCCCTATGGGGACGAAGTCTCTCCTACATGAGCTCCTCTTGATATCCTCTTGCTGACCAACTTGCCATGTTGATGAAGTTCCCCACGCCATCAGTGAGTCACTGAAGCCCAATGGAAAATCCAAGTGATCTCCCCCTATAATAGCCAACTCATCCCTAAAGGTTGTTGAGCTATCTAGTACTGCAATTCTCGGGTACCATGCTTGTCTCAGAAAAGCGCCAACATGCTGTTGCTGTGCCACTCTGACTTGAATAGGCTGCCCATAGTGTGGAAAATACAACCTCCTCCCTTGAAACCTGAAGCTGAAATATCGATGAAGGCCAAGCTCATCCTACCCAGATGTCTCTATGATGTCAATATCTACCCACCCATCACTAGTCTCGATCTTGAGCTACAATTGAAGAAGCCTGCCTTGCCAAACAATAGAGGCCTTAGTGATCCCCCATGTGTCAACCCCAAAGTGAGCTAGATCACCCTCTGCTATGGTCCTTCTCCTCACGAGATGGAGTGGCCTGTCAACCAAGTGAATCCTTGGATCCACTAGCCAGACCTGATGCGGCATAGCTCTAACAACTACTAGAATCCGTCTGTTCCTCGTCCGTAGTCCTTGCATGCAACCAAGATATAGGCCTCGTATATCATGAACTAATCTAATGCATGCTAAACTGCTCTGTGCCTGCCACTGTGTAGTATCGATGACTTCTGGAAGCCACATGTGCCAAATAAATACCCCCTGAAAGCAACCAATAAATGAGTATCTGATACTCACAATCGACTCAATGTATGCACACTCGTCCTACTCCTGCCAACCATCACCACCGAGTCCATCCCCCTCTTGATAATGTGCCAATACAATGTATTAAGGTCGAAGACATACTGGAAAATTGCCTCAGCCGTACACGGTATCCTCTGCACATGCATGGTCCTAACATGCCTTGTGGAAAGAGTGACACATGTCTCCCTCGTGACCAGCCCCACAAGTGTAGGCTCACCGATGAACGATATGCCATCCCTGTAGATGATCACCTCATCCCCCAACTTGTGGCTGCCAACTCGTGCACCGACCCAATGCCACGTCTGAGAAGTCTCTCCCCTAGTGCATTGAGTGTCATCCAATATCTCGGGTGAGTTCCCTGTCCCCCGCTGATCGCACCCAGAGTGTCAAAGGACAACAACCAAATCGTCTGTTCCTCTAAGTGATGTATAAGAGGAACAATCGTGTGAGTCCCTATGGATACCATCGAGTATCGCTCATCTGCATCCTCATCGATCCTAGGTGAACTACACCCAAAGGAATGGTCGGTTTCTCAGTCCATAAGTCTCCTTGGAGGCAACCCTCCAAGACCTCGCTGTGCATCACAATATTCCCTTGCATCCCGTCGAGTATCCCTGTACTCCTTGACCTGGAACTGTACTCTGCGGCCTATCCTTGTACACTACTAGATACCCTATGCTACTGCTGTACCATCCTGTATCGTCTCATATCCTGCCTGTGTCACTGTACCTGACACTCCCCACGTGTACTCGATGCGATGTGAGTCGCTCAATGCAAACCAACATGCTGCATTTAACAATCACACATCTCCATGCTCCTCTGCAGGCCACTTCTCATCACTGCATACCTCTATACAACACTGTATGCTAATGTCTAAAAGTGGGTTTGTATGCATTAGGTCACATCCCTCTGCATAACACTAGACTCTGCGGCATATCTCTGTGCACCCCTGGGTACCACTGCCTACTGTTGTACCACCCTGTATCATATGCCATCTTGCATGAGCCAACGCATCCACCACTCTACTAGTAAGCCCTCCATGATTTGGGCTACATCTCCCCATCTGTCCTGAAAGACCTGAGCGGCCCGACTCCTCACATGCAAACAGGAATGACACTATTATGCCTATCCTCAGTAGCTTCAATGGCCAATATACCAATGAGAGAGCACCGTCTCCATGTAATGCCCTGTCTGGTGGCCTGCCAATGCCACCTCCTCCTACCAGCTCCTACTAGAGTAGTCTAATCACCCTTTGACTCCACGCACAGTCAATATACCAAGACAACTCATGAAATCTGTCTGCTCCCTTATCAAACCATCTTGGCACTATTGCTGTCCGGGGCTCTACTTGAGGTCTGAAAATATGTGTGCCGAAACGTCAGATCCCTCTCGCAGCTACTACCATCACCTACCGACTCTATGATGTGATGGGAAATCCCACCTGGATCCCAACAATAGTCTAGCCCTCGAGTCCCTCTGGTAATCCATGGCCTCTGCTGAAATGTGGCCATGGATGTATCCAACCACCTAGCTTGCTCCATCATGTACCAGCTCAGTACCTCTTGCCATCTAATCCCAAAGGAGGGATCGAACGTACAATCCCCTGTGGAAGGAACAAGCCCTCCAAGATGATGCAGTGTCATACCCAACTCATGTCGCTTAGTCCTGCTAACCTGGCCACCCCTCACGTATGTCTAGACAACTCTGCCTCCCTCAATCCAATGCGTAAGGGTGGGCTAATAACACTGTAGATCCCGTCAATGTGCCTTTGAAACAAACTGTGCTGGAATCCCAACGTGTGGTATCTATGCTGCCCATCATCAATGGCTAGCCCAAATGATGGTTGCATATCCTGCTCCATCATGGACTCCAACATGAGTCTCCAACTGCTCCTCCATAGACAAGCCAACACGCAAGACATGCTCGCTAGTCAGCTGCAGGTGTCTGTCGTCCGATAACTCTAGCATAGATCTGGATGCCTCTGAACCTCTCGGCTCCTCATCGACGGTGGAGATGTCTCCCGACACCTCATCAACTTGTGGTGCGCTGTTATCACCTGAGTACTCTATCACAACCCCAGATACCTCATCAATGGATACCTCAACAACGGATGGCATCTCATCAATGGGTGTATGCTCAATTGTCTCCTTGCCAACCATGGCCCCTTCAACTATTGCATCTTCTACCTTAATCCTCCTCATCATCCTTGCATAATTCCAGTGAATTCCCACTGATTTGTGCATGTCTCTTTGTTCACAGAACTCCCAAAAAGAGAGGGATGCCTGAATGCCATGTCCGAATGATTGGTATGCCCCCAATTTGCTGCCATTATCTCCACATCATTTGCAATCATGTCTTGTCATCTTGATGCATTATCCATAATTTTGGGTATAGTGGATTTGTTATATAATTGGGAATGGTCCTAATTCCCAATTGTGGTATGAATCAGCTGCTTCCCCACATCAATCATCATTTGTTGCATCCTAAGCACCTCATTCAAGGTTACTGCCATGTTGTTTGATTTTAACCTTTATTTGGATCCCATGATTTCTTAGTTATTTATTTATTTATTCTTGTCTTGTCATAGAACGAAAGGTTTCCCACAGGCTGAGCCAAGATTATGGCTCTGATACCATAGTAATATTCCTAATGGAAATATTAAGTGAATAACAGAAACATGCACTATAACAACAACTAGGAAATTCAACACATACGTAGGAAATCACAATACAAGAGGAAATGCACCAAAACGTTGAGCCATTTTATTTATTTTCGGGAAAATAGAGTACAAATGAGTATGAAAGAGGAACCTGGGCTTGCTACAACAGGCAAATCCAAACCCAGGTGATGATCAAGCTGACCAAATGTCAGATGAGCTCCACACCATGATTCTACGCTAGCCTAGAAAATTATTGCCACTGCTGCTGTAGGTGAACTGAGATTTTGGCCCTCAAATCTACTGAAATTTTTTTGCAAATTTAAATGTAGACTGTCCACACCAGCTCTAACAAAACCCATAAATATCTCACAGACCCAAGTGGTGGAAATGGTCTTGGGGTAAATTGCGCCCTCCTCCAACAATTTATGTTGCTAACTGCTGAATGGAACTAAGAATTCTGCCCTCAGAAGTGCTCAGAAAATTTTGTAAAATGAATCCTAGCCTCCTGTCACCAAACCCTCAAAAACCTCGAAAGGGTTTGGGCTGAATCCACCGATCCTCGGTGACCCGCAACAAGTGGAAATTGCTCAATGTGGCCAGAAAATGCCCTACAGTTTAGATACTGTTGAATTTGGCCCAAATCTCACTCCAAGAAATCCTCCCTAACTCCTTCAAATTTCTCCCCTCAATCACCAAACAGATCCCAACTCGAATGCTCCCCAAATTCTGAATCTTTGCAAGTGCACAAAAGCTGCCAGTAAACCCCTGCGCAGGCCTTGGAATAGATAAATTCAGTCCTCCAAAATGCATCACTCTCGGGCCTGCAAATCCCGAAGGAAAAACTTGTCGTCCTTATGGATAATTCTTTGCAAATTCTTTGGCCAAAACTACACTATCTGCTAGCTTCTCTCAGCCCCTTCGAATTTCCTTCTGCGCCCTAAGAGAAGCACACTGCAACTGGAAATAGTATGCAATGTAGCTCCTAGAGAAGCCATGAGATGGACTCCTTCTTACTCCCCTAGGGTGACACTCGAAGTTCACCGAAGGTAGAGGTGGATTTCCGCTTGAAATCGCTGGTGCTAAACAACACTTTTTTCTTGTGCTAAACAACCCCAAGAGAAGATGAAAGGTGGAATCTAATAGTCAAAAGATGATTACCAAATGAGTCCATCTTCCTTTTATAATTTCTCCCCATGCTTCTAGACTCCTTTTTTAAATATTATTTTATTGGTTGGGACCATTTTCCACCAAGTGGCTTTTGCCTCCATTTTAATAAAATAATAATTTGCCGCCAATCTCCAATAAAATAATACTTGCCACCTTTCTCCAAAATAATATTTGCCCATTTATTTAATATCACCAAAATTAGGCAAAATTTCCATGCTCACAAAATTGGGGATATTACAATGTTCACCAAACTTATGCTGGTGTGTGCTCACTGCTAATACGAGATCATCCACATACATGACAATGACAATGATTCTTCGTCTGTCTTTTAGGAGATGCACTGTTTGGCACTATCATAAACAAAGCCATTTTGAAACATAACAGAGTTGAACTTCTTATTGTTGAGAATTTAGAGGGCGGGTGATTAATTCAAGTTCTCTTCTTGATAATTACTTGTGAGCTTACTTGATTTACTTATGTCTTCTCTTCTTAGCTTATTTAGTCTTTCATCAAGTCAATTACCAATAATACAAGAGACACAAAGTTAGACTCTTTGAGCCCCAGGGAAAAAAAACCTGTAAGGAATTCTTCTTATAGATCTTCAAATGACAAGTACCATGACCAAGACTCAGACCCTTGACCTATGAATGCCTCCAAGACCTTGTCACTGCTCCTTTATTTGCTTTCAACGTTAATCATTCATTTCTGCACCAACTTGCACTGATCTGCACCAATATTAGAGAAGTTGATCTCTAACTTTGTCTTCCTTGATTCTTCGCTTAACAAACCATTCCTTCTTCCTTGATATTCACTTGAGATATATTACTGTCTTTTGAATACTGAAGATAGGAAGGTAAATCTGAGATTTACCTTCCTTCTATTCACTCACTTTCACGCTGTGATACCCACACTCCTTTTCATCCTCAATCCGCACTGTTATACTGATCTGAGGTCCGCACTTAAATTCAGACTTGACCGCAGCTCCTTTATACTAGTAACAAACATCGCGATTTTATCGCGATTTTTTGAAAAAATCGCGATTTTTTTGGGCTGCCGATTTTATCGGCGATTTTTTCAACGATTTTTTGAAAAAATCGTTATCGCGAAAAAATCGCGATTATTTTGGTAAAAATCGTGGGCCCATCAAATAGAAACCCTATAAGTTCAAAAATCGATTTTTTTTTTTGTCATTTTTGCAGCCCTCTCATTTTCCTGACACACCCTGTTGGCAGTTCATGGTAATGTTAAATTCTTAAAGTAAAAGTGATATTTCCTTTATTTTTCATTTTCATCCTTTTACTTAAATTTTTAACATTACCATGAAATGACTCAGGATGTTTAAGAGTGGTTTGGACCTCATTGGATTTCATATGGAGAAACTAGAATTTTAGATTTCACTCAAAATTCAGCAGACTTAATGGTTTTCAGGGTTTCATGGTTTGGGGATTTGCATTGTTTCCATTTGATTCTATTATGTGTAAGGGTATGAGATTGGCATTTGATCAAGAGTATGAAGTCCTTTAAGAACCTTGATGTTGATGGCATTGATTGTTGAACTTTGTTGATGTTGGTGGTATTGATTGTTGAACTCCCCTACTGTGGCCTTAACAAGAATGTACCCTTCACTCAAAGGAAAACAACTGGTTAGGCATGTTAATCTTTTTCTCTCTAGCATTTTAAGGTTCATTCAATCAAGTACGAAGACTTTGAGCTAGATGATGTTTATGTATCTCTTGTTGATGATCCATTTCTAGTAGCGATGAATCAGCAGTGAGTTTCATGAGTGCAGGGAGGAGGAGAAACAATAGGGAGGAGGAGGTGACACCACCTACATATCACAGTGAAGGCATGATGCCTATTTAGCTCCTAGTGCTTCGGGATGCGGAGCACAACGAGAATCTATGCACATTCAACCAACTTCACCGTCTAGAGGAGAAAATTTTGTTACATTTTCTGTAAGGCGGAAGGAAATCGATGTATAGTTGTTGTTTGTGCTTTGTATATAACATTATGACTCATGATATAAATACAGTGATATTTTTTGTTGATATTTTGAGGTTGAGTTGAGACTCAGGACTTAGTATTCAGGACAGGATTTAGTTTTATTTGTGATGTAGCACTAGACATGATATTACACATCTTATATATTAGTTTTTTTTTCATATTTATGTGTCAATACATTTATTTTATGCTGTAGATGCTTTAGATATTAAAAAAATTGAAAAAAAAATGAATATTTTTGTATGTGCCGATTTTTTCCCGATTTTTACGATTTTTTCCCGATTTTTACGATTTTTTCCGATTTTTTCCCCTCGGCGATTTTATCCCGATCGCGATTTTTGTTACTTTTGTAAAGTTTTGTAGATGTTCTATGCTAGGAGCAATTTTACTTTTCTCACAACAATCATACAAATAGTTAAGCAAAATGCAGATAGAACATATAAGTAGATCTTACAGAAGACAAATCAGAAACAGGAAAAATGTGTGTGTTCGTTTCGGCGGTCAACAGGATGCTTCAACCAGCAAAGTCTCCTTGGTCAGCCAGCCCAGAGTGTGTCACAACAGTCCTCCAATCAGCAAATGAGTCAACCCAAGTCAACTCTACAAAAGTCAACGCTGTCCTGAAAAAGTCAACGCATGGCAGCAAGCTAAAAGTCAACGCAGCAGCAAAACGGTCAACCCTTTGACCTCGATTTTTGTGCCAAGTAGTACGGCCTTCAAAAATCGAACCTTCCACAAGTTTTCAGCGTGATTGGACCATGCGTTGACCAAAGTCAACGCTGGTCAAACTTTCTGCGAAACCCTAGCAGCAGAAAATCGTACTTCAGCTCAGCCGTACGGTCTGTCCTCCTTTTCCTTCCCACGTGTGGATGAAACTCGTCCTCCAGGTAGCTCGTACTATTTTGGATGAGAGAGGAAGATGTGTGTTCACTTCTTTTGCTTTAGGATGCTTTACAAAATAGATCTGCACCCACTACTTCAACTCGCATTTAACCCAGACTTTTGCAATCACAGATATGTCCACAATTCTGTGTCCTTTAGCCTGCACTTTTTGTCCTTCTTGAAATCCGCACAGATCACTAATGTATCTGTAATCTCCATACTTGAATGAGCCGCTGGTTCCTTCATATATATAGTGCTTTGACATGCTTTTAGGCCGACCTTACAACAAGTTTGTAGGACGACATCCTCACTGTATATAGGCCGATTTCATCACTGATTAATAAGCTTATCTTCCAGCATTGAATGTGGGCTGTCTTGAGGGCTGTTATGAGCCATTCTTCCACAAGGTCTTGGAGTACATTCTTCAGACTAGTCACTTCATATACATGACTCTTAGTTATACTTATAAACAGAAGACAAACCCTAATAGACATCAAGAAGAAGTCTATTGACCTATAATAAAATTTTGCTCATGAAACCCATGAAGCAAGTATAACAAAAATACATTTTGTTATCTTTGTCTTCTTCTTTACATAAATACTTAATTACGTAGTCAATATGAAGACCGATTCTAGTTACACTTTTCAACACTTATACCATTGCTCAAGCAATTGCTTTAGTCCATGACTCCATACAGGGACTTCTGCAGCTTGCACACGAACGACTCCTTCCCCTTCATCGTGAATCCTTCTGGTACCATTTAATTTTCCTTTGCAAGATCACCTTTTAGGAACATAGTCTTCATCTGATGTACCTTTTGGTCCGGCAGAAGTGCTGCCAATGGTGTTACCTAATGGAGCTCATCCTCGCTGTCGGTGCATAAATTTCTTTGAAGTTTATCACCTATAGACATGCTTTGGGTGATTATATTAGCTTGGGTGTTACTCTTGAGTCTTTTATAGCTCAGAATCTCCTGTATTGCTCTATGAAATAGGATAAAATTGGCCTATTTCTTTTGTAGTCAGATTAGGTGGCCTTCTTGCTTGTTGAACACAAGCATTAAAAGGGGAAGCTTCAGTCTCCTTGGTAACCAACATTACATCTGAGTCTATGGAAGATAAAGCTAATTGATTATTCAATGCATCATTCATTTAGTTTAAAAGTTCATGTTCTATCTGATTGGTATGCACTAGTTGTGAATTAATTTGTTGAAGATTGTGCACACAAGTAGAAGGTAAAGTTATGTCTTCACTGCAAATGGACATAATGATACAAATCTTCAGTTGGGGAAATTAAGGTATAGTATATTAGACACGTTTCTTTCTGGCTGCAGTTACAATATCAACTGTTTTCTTGATGGTTCTATCCAGTTGAAGATCAATGTGCATTGTAGGGTAAAGAATGTATCTACATGGGTATGATTGAAATTTACTGGAAAGTAGTAAAGCAGAATTCACCAAGGCTAAACAGATTTTAAGGCAATTTTGAATTCTTACTTAGGACAATTTAGCTTCTTGTGGGCTGTGGCATTTTAAGATATATTCTCTGCTTTGGATGGTCCTACGCAATAAATCTTTGAAAATCACTCTTTTGATCTCTGAGTGATAAGTTGAGCCGAGTGTTTTTGTGCTGTTAATGAGTTTCAATGGTATGCAATGACTTAAAATTTATCAATTCTTAGGTTGGAAAACTTGTGTTGCATGCTTGACATTTGTTGATTTTTCATATGTTTTACTTCTGCAGCTGGTCTTTTTAGTTGTCACAGGGGAAGCATGGGGTTATCTTGGTAGTCGGCGATTTCTTGCTGAGCTTACCTCTGGTGCAGATTCAGTTCATGGCCTTAGTAGTGCATTGATTGATCAGGTACTTCTACCAAGATGACCTTTTAAACTGAAATGTAGTCATTTATGGCAGTTTGAGGTTATAGACTTGGATAGCTAACATGTTTCTAGTTTTAAAAAATTCTTACATTTTTTTTTTGTGATATACTAATTTCAAGAGAGCCCTTTCTGGTATGATGCTGCATTAATTATTTTCTTCCTTATGCATAGGTAGTGGAAATTGGTTCTGTTGGCAAAGCTATGACAGAGGGAGTTCCTACATTCTTTGCACACACTCAACAGGTGGGTCATCATCCACTGGTTCTTAGTTCAGAAATGTACTCAAATTCTAGATAAATTAAAATTGTTGCTCAAGTATTGTTTGAGTGTATGCTTTCTCATTTATTCTAATTGGAATTTCCCCAGCTCTCACATAGCTTATACCTGGTGCAACTCTTTAGGAGGAACTACCTGCTTTAATATTAAATATTTTAATTTCTAACCTAATGAGAGTTAATATGATTGAGATAAAGAAATACTTGTTAACAAAACATACTAGTACGTTATGCATTAGAAAAATAATTTAGGGCAAAGCTGGAAAAGGATAAAATGAGGAAGTTGTATTTTTGTCCATTCATGAGGGAAATGATCAATGAGATTGGCATGTTTTGTTACAGAGTGTGATTACATGCCAACAAGAGACAAAGAATCAGATAAAAAGTTTCAAAACAAGACTTGACGAACAAAAGCAAAGAATCAATCTGAAACAGAAAACAAATAACAATACTTATATCCAAAGTAGCTACTAGCCAAGTATAAACTTGTGTGTTGAATCCCTTGCAATCCTATGCTTATGCTCTCCTAGAGTAAATGCATTTCAATCCTCATGACCAATACATAATTCAGTGAATAAACCTAACATGCACTATATGTATACTGTACCTAACGGTCATGTAGTTGCTTGCCTTGACAACATCTTCCCCAGGTTTGAACAAGTGTATCTTCTGAAAGTACCTTAGGAATGTAAACTTGTGTTGCAGGTCATCCAATCCTGTCCTGGGTCTTGATGGAACAGTTCTAGAAATTGTCTTCCAAATATTATAATAAGATGCTGTAGGTATTTGTTACTAGACTCCTTCGATGGTATGGTTATTAACTGAACTCCTGGGTGCCTACCATTAAAATTTTTAAATGGTTGCAATTAGTTGGTTACCTGGTTATCAGGTAATGCCAACGAACTGTTGCTGAAGACATCGTTATTGTCTCAAAAACCCAATGTTACCAGACTCGGAATCGGCAACAAATCGGCGAGGCAAACGAGTGAAGAGTTTTAATCGGATCGGGAAAAAAGTGAATACAATAAATAAAGATAATACACATTGAATTAAAAAAAAAATCATTGATATTCAATAAACCCATGTCCAATGCATAATATCAATAGATGTCCAAAAAATCATGAGGACAATGTGTATACTTCAAGTATAAAATATATTTAGTATTGGAAAACATTTGAAAACAAGTAGAAAGATTCAAACGAGCCCAGGAACTTCCAAGTTTTTGTCAACCAACATAGTGGACTTGCTAAAATCTTACTTGGGGTTAGAGTAGCATGACTTCTAAATTGGGTTAAGTTTGGATTGGTAGTGCATTATACCCATTTGTAGATCACTTATACACTTGACAACGACAAATGAATTTAAGGAATCGTTTCATTATTATAGGTCCTTGTAAAGTTCCACCGTTCTGCAACGATTTGCTTTTATTCAAAACGATATAGAACTTTAACATACTATAACCAGTTGTGCAACAGGCGGCAAGAAGAAGTGAAAGCGAAACCATAAAATAAAACCCCGCAGACTTTGAACCCTAAGAATATGAGTGGCTCGCCAAGTCCTCTGCAAATCGCTAAAAATGCGAGTCAAACTTGGTCAACAAGAGTTTGACTCGCTGAGATTCAGATCGGCTCGTTTGGTAGAAGATCCGAGTTGGGATCGTGAGTACTCGCGAGTGATAGGAGACTCCTGTAACACTGCAAAAACCTCTGTAGACCACTATTTCTCTTTCTTTTGCCCATTTTACATGTTGGATTTCCATAATGCTTTTGTTGCTCCTGCCATGGCTACACAACAATCCACCCTCAAGCATGTCTAACTCTTTGGAAGGATAAAACACTATGTTACCTGAAACTTTAGACATTTCAAAGTTTCTGAAATAGATAAGTTCAGGGTTTTAATAAACTGAGAAACAACTCTCTCTCTCTCTCTCTATATATATATATATACAAAGAGAGAGAGACACACACATACACAAACCTACATGCATATTCCCTTACATTAAACTAATGCTATGGTCCTTTTTATCCTTTTTCTTGTGTTGTACTTGAAGGGGATTCAGTTTATATCCACCTGCAGTAAATGAAGAAGACAGAAACAATCCCTGGATACTATTCCTGCTTCTTGAAAATGGCCAGGAAATATATATATATATATATATATATATATATAAATATATATATATATATATATACAGAGAGAGAGAGAGAGAGATGCATGCATATAACGTTACATTAAGCTAAAGCTATCAGCTGTTTCATTCATTTTCATTTTTTTTACTTGGAGGGGATTCAGTTTAGATTCTACCTGCAATAAATAAAAAACAAAAACAATCTCTGGATGCTATTTCGGATTCTTGGAAATGGATGGGAAACAGTTGTGAGCTGCTTTAAAAGTCTTGGATCAATGGATTTGGAAGCATAGACAGAAAGGTTTCTGCAAATCCCTGTGGAGTTTGCAGGCTCTTACTTTTCTGCATTGTTTCCCAGATACTGAAACCAAGAGGAAGGGTTGCAATAACAGAAGTAAAGTGTTCCCTTTGTGTTCCCTTCTAAATGGAACACGAAACCTCTGAGGAAGATTAAATTGCAGCAAGAGTTATATAGATGAGATAGACAGAGAAAGAAACCATAGCTTCAGATATAGATAATGGATGTACAGATTTTTTGGTTACAGCTTTTAGGACAAACTCGGGTACGTCCTTAATGGAGATCCAATTTTATTGCACTCTCACCCCATCTCAGTATGGATATTGCTTTAGCTCTTGCTTCAGGTTCAGCTTTGGATTCGGCTTTGCAATGATAGGGGAAACAAGAAATTAACTGCTTGCCAGTTCTGCTATTCTACTACACATCTCAAGGATTTGGACACAAGTACCGTTCACACTTCATCCCAGTGATATGGGATTTTAGTCTTCTCATGCTATTGAGTTGATTAAATTTTGATCTCTGCTTTTATTTGTTCCTTGAAATTTTGTCTCAAGTCATAATTTTGGACTACGTTTATTTCTCCGAGGATTAGCATAGAGATGGGAATACAACTCTTCACAGCTGGTTAAGTATGATGTATCTGTTGGGTCCTGTTACCTGCTTATATGCACATGGCAGGGAATGATGACCCCATTGGCCAATGGAGGAGGCAGCTAGAATTTTTTTAAAGACCAAAAGTCCAGCATGACATTCTGCCCCTTTTATCTCTCTTCTTCTCTCAAATTCCACACCCGCACGGGGGAATTGTTATAAATGAATGCTAGCATGTTGAACTTATGTAACAGACTTGAGCAATTTGGAAACTGGTTACTAAGTGAGTCTACTCTAGAGTATATTTTTTTCACTTGATTAATTATTTTTTTTCTATAGTGACAAATAACTAGTCGAGTTATTTCACTCATATACCTTCACTCATATACTGAGCCTTGAGTGTGTCCTAATGTCTAGAGTCAATATATATTACCATGCTAGGTCATATCTAAAATATTACGGAATTTGGCTAAGTCTTTCTAGGATTTTTAATAATTAAAAATTCCCGCAAGGCAATTTTTAATTTATTTTCTATGTAATAATGTAAATAGGTGGTATTAGGAAATGTTGGTGGCATGCGGGTGCATCAAAATTGATGCTTAGAGCACCAACATTATTGTAATACCCACTTTGGGGGTCAAAAAATGATTATTCCCCCATTAAAACCCACTTTTTCTATATGTGACAATAAAAGGGTCAAGAAAATTGCAAAAATTAATAAGTGGGGACATATTTCCTAGTCAAAGAGACAACTCAAGTGACCATAGTTTTAAAAATCAGCTGGACTGGCTCAGCATCGGCCGAGTCTGTAATACTCTCTTTTTTGGTGTCACCTATGACAGGGCTAGGATGGAGTTTCGGAGTTAGAAGCAGATTGGTCACAGGTACAGGTTGGTGTCATCAGCGGGCCCAGGGGCTTTTTGCAAGAGTTTTGAGGAGTTTCTATGCGGTTGGGTGGCATTTGCTTGATATATTCCATCATCCAAGCAATTTGGCTTTCGTTCTAGTGCATTCCGACAACTTTCAGAAATTTGAGTTATTTATGGGCTTAACTCCCCTGATTACGCTCAAGGTGGCATTTCGCGAGGAATGCATGATGGAACACCTTAGTGTAATAGATCATTGGAACCGGGACGAGGATACCTACATGATGGGACAATTGGACACAAGTTTCGGTGACTGGAGGAAGCGTGGTAGCCGATTTACCCTTTTCTGCATTAAAAAGGGAATATTTTAATAAGAGGGAAAAGTGCTCCATGAATAAAATAATATTAAAATAAGGCTCTAGAAGGCTCCAAGAGATCTATAAAAGAAAGGGAGGAGGGCATTGAGAGATATCTTTGGATCATATCATTTTCTTGTATGAGAGGTTTGAGACGTGGTTCTCTACTTCAACCGTAGCCCCAGGACGGAAACCCTTAGGTGATTTGTGAGTGTTGGATGGAAAACAAATTCTCTTTGAGGAGACTTCATTCAGAAGTTTCACAGAGCTTCAGAGATATTGGAGCGAGGATCATTTAGATCTTCAACAGGTGCTTCAGTGGATTCAGTGGTAGCTGTTGCCGGAGGGAGAGTGTGGCAGTTCAGTTTTGGAGGCCATTGTAGTGTCGTAGTGCAACAAATTATATTGTTGGCCAGTTCTCCATCTCAGCTCCTTTTGGGTCAGATCTATATGTAACCCTGATTATTATTTATAATAAAAGCTGAGATTTTTCCTGTTCTATGTGGTATTGGATTGCAGTATTTTATGTGTTTTTATTTTACATGGCAATCTTCTGTTAAATGCATGTTGATTTTCTAGCATAATTTCGGGTTTAATTAAATTCATGCAAATTTAATAAATAATATTTTGGGATATCTAAGTAGATATCATTTAGATGATCTTTTGACTGAAGTTATGCCAGGATAGAAAGCCAAGTTCGGGGGCTTTATTGAGATCAGAATTAGAAAAGATTGAGGTTTAAATTGAGATTGTTGAAAGGAAGATATGGCGCCTTGAATTTGTGGCAAAAGATTTGTTCAGTCATCAAATATTTCTGGCAGAGCTCAAATTTTGTCTAAAACTATTTTGATTAGAAGGAACCGTAAGAAACATTTAGCCCAAGAAGCTGTGTTATGCGGACCAATGTATCAGCAGAGGCCGTAAAATATTATTTGAAGTCAAAGCCATCAAAAGGGGGTCGAGATAGTTTTGAAGTGGCCAAATACGGGCTTCATGACCACGTGAGGTTCTAAGCACGACGCTTCCAGGACTGAGTTTAGCAACGCAGTTGAAGTTTTAAGAGAGGCCGCATCAAAATTTTGAAGCGCCATGGCAAGTTAAAAGGCTGCGTATCATTATTAATTTGGGCTGAATTTTACCTATGAAGAGAACCACCGACCATATTTGGGAGAAGTCGTCACCGTATATCTGAAGCTGACGGCACAATCATAGTTGCGATTTGACTAATTCGTCGAGCCGGTGGGATGAGCTAATTGCAGGGGGCATCGTTTGTGCCAGGCTCTAGCCAAGCCACGAGCCGTTAATCATATAAGTGTTGCGCACGTCAACCTGACCTGTAGTTGAGCTATATGTTGGTGTACCAAGCAGTTCATGTTTCAGAGCATGATTGATCTATAGCAAATGCTTTCGATCGTCCGTTGGCAGGATCAGTGGTTGTTGTCACGGGTCGGCAAAATTTTCTTGATGTCACAACGGTGTTAATGCAAGCCAAAGGAAGAGTTCACGCTAAGACAGGAATCAGAAGGAGCCTGGTGGACGTAGCACGACTTGGCATGTTCGTAATGAGATTATGGTGCAAGAGGCAGACATCGTTTTCTTTGACAGATTTATGTGTGTCGAAGGAGCTATCGGAGACGGATCATAGCCCCAAATGCTGCTAGCCGAGGCATACTCACAGCTTGTGAAGAAAGGGATTAACGTCGCCATTAGAAAAATTGTGTCGGCTATTTGTGAAGGTCGGGCACACTTCGAAGAGAAAAATTAATTACACGTAAGTCATGTTTCTATAATCCCGGTGCAACAATGGCCCTAGGTGATCGACCATGATTGGCACAGACAGTTGACGGATGCAGATTTATGGGTGGATGCATAGTTGTGTGTACATGATGTTGGTTGACTTGAGTTACTGTGGAGGCAAGTCGGTGTATCCGACAAGAAGGTAGTATACATGTGAAGGTCGAGAAACCATGCGGATTACCTCACCGAATTTCAAATTTCTCCATACATAGACCGAGAGCTGTAGAAGGGAGGTATTGAGCATCGCTATAGTATCATTATTGGCAAAATTTGTGGACAAGTTCATATCTCTTCCAGAGCTAAAGAGTTGGGTGCTTGAATAGAGTAGCGCAGAGGAGCGCCAAACAAACAAATTTGTGCTTAGGGAACCACAAATCATGCTGGACATAGGGTAAGACTTTGTCTGGAGCAACTTGCAAGCACTACAGCTTTTAAAAAACTATGGGATTGCGTACAACGGTGTTGTCGTATGCCAGGTGCCAAGTTACAACTTCTGCTATGTATTTCTGTTGGGATGTTTTTTATTATTAAGAGTGAATGGCCAGAATATCAATCATAATCTTGTTGAGAATTGAATTTAAATGAAATATCGGTTGATGGTTATGTCATGCGAACGCCATTGTGTGTTCTACCTAGAGCAGTGTGTTTATAACTTATTTGACAAGAATCCTCACTAAGAGAAGATGACCAAAAACTCAGAAATTTCATAACAAATTTTACAGTGGCATAACCTGAAATTACACAGAAATTGCATTAAACTCAGAAAACAACAGCACTATCACAGGTAAGCTTGTCATCATTGGGTTGAACCATGGAAGAACTCCTAAGCAAATTGAAAAAATTAAACAATGTAGAAGTTAGTCCTTTGAAACAAAACAATAGACCCTTCTCCAAGAAGGTACATAATTTACTCCAACAAAGGCATCCGAGGGATTTACAGAAGGAGAGAGAAGTGGGAAATTGGCTTTATGCACTTGGGATGGACTTAAAAAGTGGAAGATCAGAAAATGACTTTCCCATGTTGGAGAAATTGGAATCTTGTTTCCCAAAGATAGAACAATTTGATTGGAGTTTAAATTGGGCTTTGGAGCCAACTATGCTTGCATTGGTACAAGCCAGATTCTTGGAACATCCAAGTGAGAGAGTCAAGCTTATAGCTGCCTCTTATTTCAGTGATATTTTGAGGATAACGACGCCCTTTCCTCCCTACAATGAATGATGTTATGAAGAGAATTTTCAGATTGATAGTAGGAACTTTTCAGGATTTGGACAACTATGCAAGGCCTACATTTGGGAGGAACCTTAAGGTTTTAGAAGTCATTGCTATGACTCGGACTTATGAGGTCATGATTGATATTGAGTGTGATGGATTGATTCTGCAGATGTTCCAATGCTTCTTCGACATTAGGAGACATCATTTTGACACAACCATAACTCACATGCAGTCCATTCTGTCGTCATGTATGGAAGCCTGTGAGTCCATTTGCCGGGAGTTGCAGGCTAGGTTGTTGAGCATTTGGAGGAGAGAGCAGTTGGTCTCACCTGCTGCGTATGAGCTAGCCCAAGGGCTAGTTGAGCAGAACATTGAGCTTTTCGGGAGATAGTTGACCAGGGAGGAGCTACTCCAGTTTGGTGGATCAGGCAGCAGAAATGAGCTGAGGAGGAAGGGACTTTGCTTCATTTGCAGAGAACCCTGGGGGCCCGATCACTCATGCTTGAGTGATGTAGATGGTGTGGCAGAGGCAGAACATAGGGGCATTCCTTCTGTATGCCAGGGTGAGGACGCTTCTTCAGATGAGTCCATGGGATCAGTTGAGGATGCTTCTGGGGATCGAGAGCAGTCATGCAGAGATGATGACAGTAGGCCGGAGCTATATTCCGGTATGCAGGGTGAGAAGTCAGGGGACTCTACGGGAGATACTTTGGGTGATGAGTCACTTGTGACTATTCAGACAGAGCAGCATATGACGGAGCCTGAGTCAGTAGAGGAGGATACTATGCACATCATGCATGATAGTCCTTTGAGGGAGAGTCAGATGGAGGCTCACATTGAGTCTATGATGGATATGCGGCTAACCTTGGGGTCAACCATTGAGGAGGAGCAATCAGATGCACAAATATAGAGTACGGTGACAGCAGTTGCAGATCCATATCCTCTGGAGATGTTGGAGGATGATGGGATCATTTTGCAGGGGGCTAGTAGACAGCATGAGCATGACATTCTTGATCAGGAGTGGGAGGAGCTGTTGGAGATGGTGGAGCATCCATCTTTTGGCCGACACATTGATGAGGAGCAGATACATGCACATGCAGTCAGTAGAGCTGCAGTGTTTTTTAGGGAGTAGCACTCTCTAGGTGTACATCGATGGGGCTTGCAGTGTATCTTGCCCACTTTGGCCCATTATAGAGGGAGGGGCCTTCTTCTACAGGTAGATTTTGTCGGCAGATGGGACGGAGCATTGTGAGTTGATTATGAGTTGGCGACAACTCTCTAGGCATGTTCCGTATGCAGTTGACACCACATTGGATTCTTCTTCCAGGATAGATTGGCGGGAGATCATGAGCTGGTACCCTCTTGATGGTACGATTTTCTTCGTAGGGAGCACGACAGAGCAGGGGCCCTTAGACATAGTAGATGTTACAGATTCCAACTGGCAGTGGGGCACAAGTCGTCATTTCTTCAACACTCCATCTCGATTTCAGGAGAGCAGGATCAGCATGGGATTGAGTTAGGACTTGGATTGGAGAGAGGTGATGAGTTGGTACCCAGTTGGTGGGGCAACTTATACAGTTAGAGGTACATCACAACAGGAGCCAGGGAGCATTGATGCTTGTTGGCGGACTTCACTTCATGGGGCATTAGCTATAGCCAGAGACAGTGCGCAGTTCGAGTCATGGAATTTGAGCGATGCTTGGCCATGGTGGCGTTGGGGTCTGGGAGGATTGTTTGTTGACCGGTATAGTGAGAGATCAGTTTGGGATCCCGACATTGAGGGGTCTATTCCAAGTGGCTTCACACAGGTGCATAGTAGTACCCATGGGTTTTTATGGGATTCAGGCATTGGGTCTCAGTTGCATCGGGCCAACAGGGTGGCCCACATATTTGGATTGCTTGAGGGCAAGCAATCTTGGGGCGGAAGGTCTGTAATGTTCATTTTTTTTGGTGTCACCTATGACAGGGCTAGGATGGACTTTCGGAGTTAGAAGCACACCGGTCACAAGTACAAGTTGGTGTCATCAGCGGGCCCAGAGGATTTTTGGAGGAGTTTTGAGGAGTTTCTATGTGGTTGGGTGGCATTCGCTTGATATATTCCATCATCCAAGCAGTTTGGCTTTCGTTCCAGTGCATTCCAACAACTTTCGGAAATTTGAGTTATTTATGGGCTTAACTCAGCTGATTACGCTCAAGGTGGCATTCCGGGAGGAATACATGATGGAACACCTTAGTGTAATAGCTCATTGGAACCGGGACGAGGATACCTACATGATGGGACGGTTGGACACAAGTTTCAGTGACTAGAGGAGGCGTGGTAGCTGATTTACCCTTTTTTGCATTAAAAAGGGAATATTTTAATAAGAGGGAAAAGTGCTCCATGAATAAAATAATATTAAAATAAGGCTCTAGAAGGCTTCAAGAGATCTATAAAAGAAAGGGAGAAGGGCATTGAGAGATATCTTTGGATCATATCATTTTCTTGTATGAGAGGTTTGAGACGTGGTTCTCTACTTCAGCCATAGCCCTAGGACGGAAACCCTCGGGTGATTTGTGAGTGTTGGACGGAAACCCAACTCTCTTTGAGGAGACTTCGTTCAGAAGTTTCACAGAGCTTCAAAGATATTGGAGTGAGGATCATTTAGATCTTCAACAGGTGCTTCAGTGGATTTAGTGGTAGCTGTTGCCGGAGGGAGAGTGCGACAGTTCAGTTTTGGAGGCCATTGTAGTGTAGCAGTGCAACAGATTATATTTTTGGCCAGTTCTCCGTCTCAGCTCCTTTTGGGTTAGATCTATATGTAACCCCTATTATTATTTATAATAAAAGCTGAGATTCTTCCTGTTCTATGTGATATTGGATTGCAGTATTTGATGTGTTTTTATTTTACATGGCAATCTTCTGTTAAATGCATGTTGATTTTACGGCATAATCTCGGGTTTAAGTAAATTCATGCAAATTTAGTAAAATATCCCATTTGGGGATAGAGTCAATCGAGCCAGACCCCCGACCGGATAGACTCGGTGGAAAAACCGGTCCGGATGCCAGTTTGTGATCGAGCCGACCAAGCCGTACACTGACTTGGCTGACTCGGTCACAAACCAGTCGGCTCGGTCGAGCTCGAGCTAAATCGGCCGAGCCACTCCAAGCCAGCCGCAGGCCTCTTTAAAGCCAAAAATAGGACTTGAAATTTTATTTTTTGTTGCTGTTAGGGATTTATGCAAGGTTCTAACCCCTCCCCATCTTATTAAAGCTACCCAACCCCTCTCATTTCCTCACATCTATTTCATTGAATTTGAGTGAGCACTTGTGAGGAATTTGTCAAGAGTTGTGGAGTTGGTTTTGGAGCAGCTTTGAGGAGTCTTTTTGGGGCAAGCTTTGGAGCAGCAGTGAGGAGCTTATTGGGTAAGCTTTGGAGCAGCATTGAGGAGTTGGTTTGTTGGAGCTGCATTGAGGAGGCTAGAGAGTAAAGGTATTTTTTTTCCCTTCTAAAATCTGCCTTTGCTTGTTTTATTTTTTTTGCAAATCTGAAAATGGTAAACATAGTTTTTTGTGAAGGAAATGAACATAGAATGAATATAATTTTTTTTGTTTTCATTTTTCAGATTTAAATCTTTTCTTTTCAAGTCGAAAAGTCAGTCCAAAATGGCCCCTAGAATGAAAGACACTGCTTGGGCATATGCTGAAATGGTTGATGATCAAATGCATTGCAAATTTTGTAAGAGAAAAATTAAGGGTGGTGGAGGGGGCATTCATAGGCTGAAGCTACATTTGGCTGGTCTTAGAGGCCAAATTACTCCATGTGAAGGAGAAGACATTGGGGAAATTAGGAAGGAGTTGAGAGAGCAATTTCAAAAGTTTGAGGAAGACAAAGCTAGGCAAAAGGAAATAGAGGCTGAAATTGGGAGGAAGAGAAATATACAATACATGATGGTTGCCAACCCAACTTTTGATTATGAGGGTTCTTCATCTATCCCTTGCACTAATGCATCAGACCCCTTCCGCTATGTTCCTCCCTCTATGGAGTCTATTTCTTAAAAGGGTAAGGGTGCAATGAGAAATAGGGGTACTATCAAAAGTTTTTTCATACCTTTTTCTCCCTCTGATAGTGCACATGGTCCTAGTCCTACAAGTAGAGGTCAAGTGCAACCCACTTTAGATCAGTGTTTGAAAAAAGAATTGAGAGAAGCTGCTTGTGATTACATTGCTAGATGGTGGTATGATGTTGATATTCCCTTCAATGCTACTCGTTCACCATATTATGAACCTATGTTTGATGCCATATATGTTGCTGGAAAGGGCTTCAAAGGCCCTACTATGCATGAGTTAAGAGGACCTCTTTTGCAAAAAGAGATTGTGTCCATTGATGATTATTTGAAAGAATTCAAAAACTCATGGGCACATACAGGATGTACCATCATGTTAGATGGATGGATTGATCAAAGGAATTGTACCATCATAAACTTTCTTGTCTTCTACCCACATGGAACCATGTTTCTAAGATCAATTGATGCATCTGATAGGGTGAAAGATGCACACTTCTTGTTTCAACTTTTGGATGAGGTTGTTGAAGAGGTGGGGGTGGAAAATGTTGTTCAAATCATCACAGATAATGCCTCTAACTATGTTCTTGCTGGTAAATTGTTAGAGGAAAAACACCCAACCATCTTTTGGACCCCATGTGTTGCACATTGCATAGACCTCATGCTTGAGGATATTGGCAAAATAGATTGGATCAAGAACACTATAGAGCATGCCAAAAGCATCACAAAATATATTTACAATCACTCATGGATTCTAAGTCTGATGAAGAAACACAAAGGGAGCAAGGAAATTATTAGGCCTGCCATCACTAGATTTGCAACACATTTTTTGACATTACAATTTATGCTTGCCCAACATAGAAATTTGCAAAAGTTGTTTTCTAGTGATGAATGGAATGAATGTCAGTGGGCTCGCAAATAGGATGGAAAAGATGTGAAAAAGAAAGTTAATGAAGAAATATTTTGGAAAAAGGCAGTAGAGATTGTGAAACTTGCTGAACCACTGGTTAAGGTGTTGCGGTTGGTGGATGGGGAAAGATTGGCTATGGGCTTCATTTATGAGGCTATGGATCAAGCAAAGGAGCAAATAAGGGCAACATACAAGGACAGAGTGGGTAAGTATGGGCCCATTTGGGTAATCATTGATCAAAGATGGAACAATCAACTCCATCACCCTATACATACAGTTGGGTATTTTCTGAACCCAAGGTATCATTATAAAGCTCAGGAAGCAAGAGCTAGGACTGGGGAGGTTAGAGATGGATTGAGTGACTGCATTGATCGCATGATCCCCACAGAGAGTGGCCAGTTGCAGATACACAATCAGATCACTGTGCTCAGCCAAGCCACACGTATCTTTAGCAAGAACCTTGCAAGGATTGCAAGGGAATCATATGAGGCACATAACTCGTCTATCTCAGGCTCAGCGTGGTATAGTTCTAGTTGAGGATGCTAATTCAGAGGAGAAGCGAGCGGTTTCCCCCTCTGTTTCAGAGTTTGAGGCAAAGGGCATTGGCTTGTTAGATGTCTATCAGTAGTGACTATTCATGTTTGTTGTAGAGGCCATTTAGAGCCTTCTTGGTTATGTTTTTTGTTCTGATCTCTATATCATCATCATGTATTGGACAATGCACTGAATGCAATTTTGGTATAATGGATATATTCATGAGCCTACTTTGATCATATGTTGTCTTTTATCAATATTGTAATGCTTTGTGTTTGGAAACATGAATGAAACTCTTTAAAATTATGTTTTTTTATAAAAGAATTAATATTTAATGTATTTTTTACAAAGATCGAGTCATTGAAACTGAACCAGCCGAGTTGATACTAAGTCGGAGTCAGAGTTGGAGTCGACCGTCGGCCGTTTCGGAACCCGAGTCCAATTTTTAGAACACTGCAAGTGACATGGTGATGAAGTCAGGTTAAAGAGTTGATTTAGAATGCTAATTAGGTCCACGAATTGAGGCTTTAGCTCACTGCCACATGGAGGTCTAATGCCACAACTAGTTTGCGATGAGTTTCCCCCTTTGTGGGCCGAGTTCAAGGATTTTACGTGGTCGATTTTCGAGCAGTCATACCCACATATTTGGTATTGATTTTATTGAAAAATTTTGGCAATAAAAGAGGTATTTAACTCCCCCTCTCCCCTCTATCTCCTCAATTTGACATGCAACAGTCACAACAACAATATGCATGCCATAATTGAAGGAGCACACAGTCATACTTGGCAGAGGTTGCACACAACAGTTAAGGGGCTGTACGCTCAGCCAGACTTAAGGGGTATGTTGGAAATATTGATTCACCCCCCTCTCAGTATCTCCAACAATTGGTATGAGAGCTAGTACCTTCACTCAAATCCTAATAGCTTGAAGGTTGATCATTAGAACAAAAATGGTAAAGCCAAGGAAGAAAGTCTCCAATCCACCTAAAGATGTGTCTTCCTCAACCATCGAAATTGAAGTCAATCAAGTTGCGAAGGCCCCATTGTTCAATGGAAACTTTGATATATAGGAGGCAAGAATAGGGAATTTCTTAAAGACTCAAGGCATTGAAGTTTCGAAATCAGTGATTATTGATAGTATGATGGAAGAAGAATCCAAGGAGTATAATACAAGAGCAATGAAAGCAATCTTGAATGGGCTACCTGATTCTATGAAGGCCAATTTGGAAAAATGTTCGTCAGCGAAACACATATGGGACAAACTTCATGATCTTCACTCAAAAGGAGAATTGACCATGACCTCTAGTCAAGAAGATGATGGAAAGCAAGAAGGAAATCCAAAACCCATCAAGGAAGTTGAAAATAAGAATGATGACATCAAGTCCAAAGAAGACCTAGAAGAAGAAGAGAACAAAGAAGACTTTGAAGAAGATCTTCTGAATAAACTTATGGCTTCCATGGAAGAGATTAACAGTTTGAAAAAGGAAAATGAGGAACTTAAGAAGAAAGCGCAAGATGGTAACCAAGACAAAACAAGGAAGGAAGTTGACTTTGTCAAGCTTCAAGTACAAGAAAGAGATGAGGAGCTCGTCAAACTTAAAGAATAATTTCATCAAAACAAAAGAAAGCGTCACAAAGAAGTCATATCTATGACAAATCAATTGGATAAGGCAAAGAAAAGGGAAGAAAATTTGTCAAACCACCTTGATCAAAGACTTAAGAGCTTGAACTATCTTGAAGTAGAGATTGGTCAATACAAGGAAGAGGTCTCCTCTCTTAAATCTCAACTAGAAGAAAAGGATGAAGAAATATTCAAACTAAAATCAGACATCAACCTTCTCAAGGAAGAAACATGTGAAGCTACAAGAATAAAAGAAGAAATGGAGAGAAATCTAGCAAAGGAGAATGAAGAAATCTTCATAATGAAATCAAATATCATCTCCCTTAAAATTGAAGCACATGAAGCAACCAGGATGATAGAATAAATGAAGCTACAACTAGTCATGAAAGATGAAGATTGTGAAAAATTGAAAGGAGAAATTGTCTCTCTTAAAAAGGAAGTTGATTTGCTAAATAAGAACTTGAAGAGTTCTCAAACCCTAGATGACATCCTAAGTCATCAAAGATCCCCCCTTGATAAATCAGGTCTTGGCTATGCAGGTGAACCTTCAAGCAAGAATGATAATGCTTCAAACAACAAGGATGCAAGGAAGCCAGGAAGAAATGATACTCCTAGTTCCAGCAAAGGCAAGAGTCGAGATGACATTAGAAGAAACCCTACTCCAAGGAGATTTACAGATAATGTCAAGAATACAAAAGGAAATGAATATCATCAAAGAATTCCAGGGCAAAAAGACTTCAGAAGTACTCCAAGGAACTCTTCATCTCCCAAGTACCAAATTATATTTCTTGGTTATTGCTATTCTTGTACAAACTTTGGGCATATGGAAAAAGACTGTAGGGCATATCACAAAGACAAATATAATGGTCCCCATCAATCTTCTAGAAGCAATTTTGCAAGAAGTCGTCATGATTACTCATTCATGAACAAGATGGAGTGCTTCAATTTCCATAAAATGGAGTGTAACTTGACTTGGGTCCCTAATGTTACACCATTTTTTGGTCATCTAACCTATTATCATTAGATGGACCCAAGTACACCATGTAAGACCAGTTTTACCCTAAGTAAAACTACTTTCACTATGTTAAAACAGGAAACCCCAAAAGGAAATATTAAACAAACCTATATTTGTTTGATTTTTCTCATGGAATAATTAATTAAACCATAATTTAATTATTATTCCCAGTCATGTTTAACCCAAAATCAAAGAAATTAATTAGATAAACCTTTATTTATCTTATTATTTTCTAGGAATAATCATTTAAACCTTATTTAGATGATATTCCTTGTTAAATGTGACCAAATCACCCATAAATAATTAAATAAATCACTATTTATTTAATTATCTTTCAACCACTTCCTTAAATAATTAAATAAATCATTATTTATTTGATTATCTTCTAACCGTTTCCTTAAAAAGATAAATAAATCATTTATTTATTTATTTTTGACAAATTAAGGGATTTGACCCAAGTCAAATACCTTTTCCCTCCAACAAATATAATAAAATATTCCATAAAAAGTGGATCTAGGTCTGGTTAACCCATGCACCAAGATCTAGAATGACCCAATATTTTGTTATAAATAGGAGGGTTTTTCCTACCATTCTTCACCTTTTGTTGCCTATTAGATCACTCTGGATCTATACACTTAGTCACCATTTTCTGCCATTTGCTGTGTGAGCTCCCTTTGAGTTCCATTCTTTGTGTGCTTCTACGCAACAAGAAAAGAAATCTTTTAGATACGAAGTCTTTGAGTTTAAGAACCATGCGGGGAGAATTTAATCGCCTTCTTGTTTCCTCTTTTCCTCCCGGTGCCCCATTAATATAAAAATTCTTTCAAAAATTGTTCTTGTCTTGTCTATTGGTATATGGGCAAACCTTTTATTTTTACCCCAGCAATGTCTTTCCATGCATAGATACGGTTTTCCCGACTCTTTTATGTCTAACTAACACGAGATGCGAAGATATTGGCAGACACTTTTATTGTTAGGGCTATTAGTTATGCGTAGCTAAAGTGGTCCTTTTTCGTACACTTTGACAAAGGATTCATACTAACAAATGGCGACTCCACACGGGTTTTAAATTACGACCGCTGTCGTTTTTCATATTCCTGCATATCCAGCTACTTCAGACCCTAGGGTTTCTTTTCAGCTGTTTATTTTCCCTATTTTTATGTTGTTTTTCTCACATAAAACCCTAAAACATTAAAATTTCTAACTTCCGTGTGTTTCTGGCCCTATTGCGCAGGTAAGCGACACCAGCCGCAACTGAGACGACAACTTTTCTGAAAATCTGCTGCCAAGACAACCGGAATGGGGGGTCGCACTTTTTGGCCCATAAACTGCGACCTGGACCTCCAGTTCATACTTTTCTGCCCCTTTTCTGCGACCTGCACTGAAAACAGGTCAGAAACTGCGACCTGCCAGTTTTTTAGTGATTTTTCTGCAATTTTTCTGTGTTCTGCTGCAGCTTCTGTCAGGGTTTTCCAGCCTCTGTCTCAGCCCGCTTTGACCAAGTTCTGATATGTTTTTACTCATATAAGTTGGAACCTAGCCCCCTAAGGCTTTAGTACCCTCCACTTTTTGTGGAAGATTTTTAGCTGTTTCAGCCGTCTGTTTTTCAGAGCTTCAGCCTCCTTTTTTCCAGATCTATTACCTCCCTTTCAGATCCATTGAAATCAGCTCTTCTACCTCTCAAATCACCTCCTGAAGATTTGTTTGGATCTACTTTTAGGGCCTCCACCTTGCCCCCTCCGTATTTTGCTGATTTCCTTCCTTTTTCCAGCCACCTTGCCTCTGTCTTTTGGCTGTGATCTGCACCTCTTTTTAGCAGCTTTATCCTTTAGATCCCTGTCCCTTTTGACCCTAGATCTATTGGCCTCTTTTCCGTGTGTTTTGCCTAGATTTTTCCCTTTCTTTTCAGATTAGTTTTGAGAGACCCGCCTTCTTGGGTTAGATAGATGCACAAGTAGCTATTATTTTTATGTTATTTCAGCATTATATACTGTTCTTTGTAGGTTTATTTTCAGTTACGCAACACGCTTTTTTCTTGCTCTCAAAACGGAAAGGTTTTAAAAATTAAAATTAACGCAGGCCACACACTGACCCTAAGCGAAGAAGCGCCTGGTTAACACCGCCTGGCAAAGACTCTAAAATCAATTGTCACTACACCTTTTATGCCCTTGACCTCAATTGATTCTGTCCCTTTCTGCCCCTGTCGGTTTCCTTCTTCCTGTCGTCATTGCGCCCCCAAGGCGCCTTTCCCGGAGACTTCTTGGCCTTCACCCTCAGTTTCCATTCGATCGACCTGCTCCGACCCGCCGTCGTCGAGCCAATCCTCCTCCGAGTCTGCACTCCGACTCCTCTCCTGATTCATCGGGTTCCCCTTCTCCTCCTGGTTCTCCCCCTACCACCATGTCTGGTCCAGGGCCTAACGCTAGCGGTTCTCCCAGCCCTAATGCCGGCCCGACTACTAGCAGAACCGCCACAGGAACGACCCCGACCACCCCCTTGCTGCCGTACATTGCAGGCCTCAGCCTCCCCGATTTCAATCAGTTGATCAACGACCCTATCCGCCATGATGTTGGTTGGCCTGCCATGCCAACCAAGCTCCCTTCCGACATCCCTAAATTCGAAGGCCAAGCTGGAGAAGATCCAACCAATCATGTCCGATCTTTCCACATGTGGTGTTCCTCCAATTCCATTACCGATGACTCCATCCGTCTTCGTTTGTTCCAATGCACGCTTACCAGTGAAGCTTCTAAATGGTATGTTGAACAAGCCACCTCTTCCCATACCACCTTTGCGACCCTTGCCCAAGCCTTTTTGTCTTATTTCCAGCTCCCTCTCCGATACGACACTGGCACGGAGCTCTTGACTTCCTTCAAGCAATCCTCTTCAACCCGCCTTTCTGCCCATGTTCAGGAATGGCGAAGAAGACGGAGCTTATGTTGAGCCCCTCCCTTCGAAGATCGGGTTTATATGGACTGGTTCCTTCGCACCCTTCCAGCTCCCATCGGCAAAGATGTCGCCTCCCATTTTCCTCAAACCGAAGAAGCCGCCTTCCAAATAGCCTTGAAATATGACCTGATCTACGCTCAATCTAGTTATTTTTATACCATTCTTCCTGACCCCCCCAGGCCCGGTGGCGCTAACACCCCGGGGGCATCTCATTCCGCCGACGGTATCGTTGGAGCCCTTTCCCATCCGTACGCTCAACCTCCTATGGGCTATGGTCTCCCTCAGGGAGGGGCCAGCACCTCCAACACTCTTCCCCCTCCCGGTAGCATGTATCCAGGATACGGCATGCCTCCTCCTTTTGCCCAACCTCCTGCTTACCTCAATGTTTCCCAACC
The DNA here is from genome assembly GCA_034641835.2 of Pinus albicaulis. Classification (NCBI taxonomy): domain Eukaryota; kingdom Viridiplantae; phylum Streptophyta; class Pinopsida; order Pinales; family Pinaceae; genus Pinus; species Pinus albicaulis. Next base: position 595,454,884 of record CM076577.1, on the reverse strand, counting down.
TAACCATTACCTTTATCCGCAGCCTAATGCACCAGCTCCTCCAGCATATGCGCTTCCATCTCCCTTGCCTCCTCCAAACCCGCAACAGCACTTACAACCCCCTCCAGGGAAAGTATTTGCACAGCAGGGCGCGACTAATCCCCCTTCTTCTCAAAGAAGGCGGAGAGGCAACCCAAACCAATCTGCCCCTGGTACCCGTGGACCCAATCCTGGTGTTGACCCTAACACTGCCAACCAGCAACAGGGCACCCAGCCCAAGCCGGACAGGTCGCTTAGCACAAATAAGCCTTGTTCGTGTTGTGGTGTTTATGGTCATTACACCCACGATTGTCCCCTCTTACCCCAGATGCGGCAGATGTGGGAGTCTCAAGCCACATTGCGCGGACAACACGCCTCCCCTCATGCTCCCCCTAATGTGGCCACTACCCAACCAGCTGTGTTTACTGATCCCTTCCCTCGGCAAGGATTCGTGGCTACCCAACCACCTGACAGCCAGGTCGCCACTCCCCCTTCCCTTTCTGGTTCCTACGGTTGAGATCCTTATGATGCACAGATCGTTCCACAGTAATGAAGCCTTCACCTTGAAACTCGGTCTCGCCGTGCACCCCCGACCCTCCTGCTCGGTGCGCCTCACGAGCCTCCTTCTTCAGGTTCTATAGAGCCTCTTTCGACACCGAATGGCCCCTTACATATCCCTCAACCCAAATTTGAGGTTCATACCAAGATTCCTAAGGGACCATTACGTCGAAATGCTGCTTCCGGTCGAGCTGCTCATTCGTATAGCATAGTAGATGATTTGGCGCAATCTCCTGCCGCCATTTCCACACTGGAACTCCTCCAGTCGTGCCCTTCCCAAAAGAAGGCTCTACTATCTGCCGTGGGCGCTGTAGATCCTGCTGATGACCAAATGATTGTTTTCGACGCCACTCTATCGGACCATCCTCCTCTTCCTCCTTCCGTCGCCTTCCAAATCCCAGTCAAAATCCGGAACGCCAACGTGTCCCGGTGTATCATTGATGAGGGGGCATCCACCTGCGTGATGTCTGCTTCGGTTTGGAAGCAACTCGGATCCCCTGAACTGGCCCCTTCCATGATCACCCTTCGAGCGTGGGACGGTCATGCCTCCCAGCCCATTGGCCTATTTCGTAATTGTCCTATCACCCTCGCCGGTAAGACTGTTTGCGTTGACGTCGAAGTCATCGACGCCCCGCTAGATTACAACATTCTATTGGGGCGAAGCTACACCTATGCTATGTTTGTTGTCCCATCCGCGGTCTTTCGCAAGATGTCTTTCCCCCATAATGGAAAGATAGTCACCATTGACCAGTTGACATATCATGAGCCAAAATCTCAGACCTCCCCTGAGACGACCATCTCTTCTGTAGCCAACAAGCAAACCGTCGATTCCTTGACCAGTGTCTCCCCCGGCGTTTACAAAGATTCCTCCCTGCTTGGAACTTTCCCTAACCTTCCCCCTCCTCCTATCACTGATCCTAGCTTATCGAATGTTTGCATGATGCAATCGTCTCAGGCTGCCCGTAAGCGGCCTGCCTCTGCTAGTCAGCAACCTCCCCCTCACCCTCCGCAGCCCACTCCTAGCCATTCATCTCAGCCAGCCGGACCTCCTCCTTCTGGCCCTCCCCCTACAGCTGGTATCCCTGAACCCCTTTATCCTCCTGGATCGGTTCCTCCTGGCCTTAACCATCTCGAAGCCGTCCCTCCTGGTCATTACCCTACTGGGCAGATCCCTTTCCTAGCTCCCCCTCCCGGAGTATATTCTGTCCCTGTCATGGCCACCCTCTCTCTCCCTAACTTGACCTTGGGCATACCGGTCTGGTACCTTGATCCCCCGGCCGCCACCCCTCCTGGTCATCCCAAGCCCTATATGGCTTTGACACTGGTTCAACCGGTCCCCCTAGCTTCCTCCGTTGCCACTGTGCCCCCAGCACCTCCACAGGACCCTTCTCCTGTCGTGACGGCTCCCGGGAAGAAAGGCAAAGCCCGCAAGGGGGCACCTAAAGACAAGACCACCACGACTGACCCGGCCCCTTCTCCGCCCGCGAAGCCTTGCGCCTTATGTGATGTCACCGGTCATGCCACCCATGCTTGTCCCGAGTTGCCCCGTATTTAGCCCATGGTTAAAGTCGCATTCCCCGAGTCTACGGTCCCTGAAGCCTCCATTCCTTCTCCGTCCATAACCAAGAACCACAAGACTCTCCGCACCAACAAGCCCTGTGCTTTGTGCGGCGTTCATGGCCATTACTCCCACCATTGTCCTCACCTGACGCATTACCGCGCCTCTTTAGAGGTAATCCGAGAGTATGAGGTTGAACAAAATCAATCCGCCTCTCCCATCCTCGTGCAGTACGCTTCAGGCCAGCCTGAGGATCCCCCCGCTCCCATCGAAATTCCCCCCCCTGATGTTCAAATGACGGAGTCTACTGTAACCATTCTTTACCTATCCTCCTCTGCGAGACACTTGGAGCCTAGCCCCTCTGCATCCTCCCCTGTTGTGTCCCTTGACCACCCCTTTCCTACCCATACACGAGATCACTCCACCCGTGTCTCTGTTGACCTCCGCAGCCCGAGTCCTCACCAAACTTCCGATAGCCCTCATATACCACCCTCTGATTTGTATATGAGTCATAGTCCTCCTGCTCCTTGCACTCCCTCCCGCGGTTGCCGCCCGATGACTTCTGTGCACTCACGCTACCGTCATTGCCTCTCCTCCCCTCATTTGTTGTCTTGTCACACCATTTCGCAGGACCCCCCGTCCACACCCTTTATCGGTTACGCCGATGGTGCAAGTCGTTACTCCCGGAATCTAGCCTCGGCAGGTTAGGCCATCTTCACCCCCTTGCATGCCCTTGTTCTTTCTAATGGGGTCTGCATTGGTTCTGCCACCAAAAATCAGGCCAAATATGATGCAGTGCGTGGTCTCTTAGTCGATGCCCTCTTTCATCACATCCTCCATCTGCACGTTCGTTTGGATTCCCTACTTCTTGTAATGCAAATAAATGGTGTTTATCGTGTGCATAACCCTGTGCTGTTTAGACGCTATTTACGAGTGAAACTCTTGATACGTGCATTTGAAACCATAACTTTCAACCATGTACCTCGAGAACAGAATCACTATGTAGATAGTATTACAAACCATGTTCTACATTGGCATTTATCACACACATTTCATACAAGACAATAACATTCATAACCATCAAAAAACGATGCATATCCATAATATGTGTCGCAAAACATGTGTTTAGAGTCCATCTACTCTGATACATATGACATGCCCACTGATACATATGACATGCCCATAGCATGTTACAAAAAACCCAAAATTGGGGGCACCACCTGCCCTTTACATACATAATAGGGGGCACCACATGCCCCACCCCTAATCACTATCTGGAGGATCCCGGGCCAATGGCTCTGCCCCTGCAGCATGTAGATCGCGCATCGCCTGACCGGCCATCGCCATGCGCCGCATGACACCTCGCCATTCCGAGGGTAGACCAACACATGGCTCTATGAACTGGTCGTCTAAGTCCTGCCACCCGCGCTCCGATACTCCGGTCAACAACCTTTCGCATCTACGGCGGATGTCCTCCAGCAGGGCGGCTGCATCCTCATTTTGCGCCGCTCTCGACCCACTTGGACCTGTAGCTCCAGACGCTGCCGGTCGTCCCATATATCCGGCTGGTTTTACCGGTGCTATATCTGCATACCAAAAGTACATGAATCAGTACCATCAATTACTATTCAAAAACTTTAACATGCCCACACAAGAATAGCAATCTGTCACTTACCATCGGGCCCCCAGACTCGACCAGGCGGAAGTGGCAGATCTGGATCTCCACAGTAGCTCATCCCACTATAGGGATAGTCATCTATGTACAATGGCATATGATCCCAATGGGCAAAAAAATCTGGTCGAAACACTCGCCCGACTGCCCCTCCTCCTCCTCTGCACAGTAGCCGTCCCCAACGGCGCATCCTGGGCTCTCTCGGGCCCCCATCTGGAAGCTGTACACGAGGCCTCAAGGTCGGGATCTTCTCAAAGAAGAAGGCGCACAATAAAGTCCCATATGAGCAATCATGGTTCACCTGCCGCCTGCATAGCGACAACTGTCGCTTTAGTGACACCAACATCATTTGGGCCCACCCATAGTAGGTCCCACCCAGCACACTCTCCACTATCATCATCTGCCCCCCAGTGATGGGATGGAGCGCCTGGTTGCCCAGGATACGCAGCACAGCTGCGGCCACTGCACGGGTTTCTAGCCTCTCTAGATCCCCGATCGGTATTCGAGTCCCCTTGACTTGGAGACCCGGCCGACAATGACGCTCCACAAACTCCATGATATGCCACCCCCGCGGCAATACTGGCTGTGTATTTCCCACCATCCCCAGTGGCGGGAGACCAGTCAGGAAATACACGTCCTGGACCGTCAGTTCGATCCTGTGCCCCTGCACTACAAAGACCTCCTGATCTGGATCCCAGTAACTGATAATTCGGGCCAATAATGGTTCCCCTTCTCTCATCAAAGGGTTCTCCAAAAACTTGAGAACCCCAAATCTGGCCAATACACGGCGGACGCCCTGATCCGCCTGGATCTCTGCCCGTAGTGTCCCCAGATCTCTCTCTCTCCAGTTAACCCGTAAATCTACCATACCTGCACAAACACATCATTTTTGTCAGCGTACAGATCGGGAAAACCATAACCAAACACCAAAACCCAACTTCCAGCCATAAAACAACACCAAAACCCCCTCATCTCCCAGGTCGCAGTTTTCTGCCCATTTCTGGGATAGGTCGCACTTTTCTGCCTGAAACCTGCTTCCCAGGTCGCACTTTTTGGCCCAAAAAGTGCGACCCGGCCGTAGAGATGAAGGAGGGGCTGTTTCTGGATTTCTGGGCCCTAAACTGAAAATTTAATCCATCAAAATGCAAGAGAAAGGTTAGGCCTCTTACCTGCAACTGACGGATCTCGATTCCAACGGTCGGTTTGTCCGCTACGTTCGCCGCAAGATTTAGGGCCTTCTCTCCTCTCCACATTCACCATAGCAACAATAGAAAATGAGTGATTTTGGAGGGAAAACTGCCTTATTAAAAGAGAACCCCTGTTTCTTCTTTAGACTGCTGCGACCACACCGTAGCCCCGTTTGACGAACCGTCTGCACCGTTGGAAAGCTCTCACCGAGCCCTCAAATGGGTATCTGTTAGTTTTTTGTGATCTGATACTTCACTAGGACACATTTTGTCCAAGAAGGGTCACTTCACCTCTCCTTAAAATCGAATTTCCTCACTTACGAAACTTGTACTTGGGGCACCATCTTGCCTCCTTACTTGTCTTCGTTCGTGTCGATTTTCGTCATGAGTTCCCATCATGTACTCATGTTTCCACGGTCCCCCATTGGGGCCTTTACTGTGTGGCAGCACTATCGAGTCGCCCTTGTTTAGAGCATCCAAGTTGAGTCATCATTCCCTCCATGGAGTCTATACCGCGTCCCTTTGTACCCCACTATAGCCCTCCATCCTTCATTGCTTGGTCTCTCTCTTGTGTCGCACATTATGACCTTCAGTCCCACTATCCCCTATCCCATATGATATTGTGTCAGTCGCTGCCATGTCATTCATGCCCTTTATGCTCTAACAAGGGAAGTCGTCCATTCGCTACTCAGTCCTTTCCATTTCACTCTCATCATTAGTGTCAGTCTGTCCGTCGCTCTACTGTTTTCTCTCGTGCCTTAGTTGGGGACATCTCACTCCCTCACCTATGGCGGACCTCCTTCTGTCGACATCAACACTTTCATTCCAGAAGCCAGGTCTAGAGGGCGGTGTACCTTGGTTCCAGCTTCCACTCTTGTTCGGTGCCTCGGATCAGGCCAAGGGATCTCTCATTTCCCTTTGACTTGATTGTTTCTCCAGCTCCTTTCAGCATGATCGAGATTTGTATACTTGATGGTCCAGTGATCCAGCAGCAGCTCTTGATGTGTGTGTGAGATGTCTCAACCCTCATGAGGGAGTGGCCCTGCAGGTAGCCCCCCACATGCCCGGATGACCTCTTCTTAGCAGCCTTCGATGCAGCTCCAGATATTTGATGATGTTGGCCGTAGCCACTTGCAGCGCCTCTTCGACTTGCATGTATCAGTCAGATTTTGTGAGCCCTTCCCCATTTACAGGGGGCATTTGGGTCGTAATTGTATCTCATGTACTCAAATATTATTATACAAGTCCTGGCTGTTATCCCAGGCACAGCATGTATGTGGGATTCCTCATTGTATTTTTATCTGGCTCATGATTATGCCAACTGTACTTTATGGTTCGGTCCCTTGTTTACTGGACACACTATTCTTTTGTACTTTGTCTCGGCGGGCATAGGTATGCCTCCCCCGCCGCCTTCAGCACAGGTACCCTCTCATAAAAAGAGACTTGTTGCACCTACGAGTCTCGTCTCCTCAGGGTCTAGTTCTTCAGCACACTATCTACCTTGCATTTCTCTCTCTGACTTCCCTTTTTGTCGTCTAGTGATTGAGTTCTTACAACGTACTTCGGTCATACGATTTTCTCCTGACACTCGCACGCTGGGGGGAAATCTGTTACACCATTTTTTGGTCATCTAACCTATTATCATTAGATGGACTCAAGTACACCATGTAAGACCAATTTTACGCTAAGTAAAATTTCCTTCACTATGTTAAATAACTTAATAAACCACATTTATTAGGTTATTTATGGTCCAAACAGGAAACCCCAAAAGGAAATATTGAACAAACCTATATTTGTTTGATTTTCCTCATGGAATAATTAATTAAACCATAATTTAATTATTATTCCCAATCATGTTTAACCCAAAAACAAATAAATTAATTAGATAAACCTTTATTTATCTTATTATTTTCTAGGAATAATTATTTAAATCTTATTTAGATAATATTCCTTGTTAAATATGACCAAATCACCCACAAATAATTAAATAAATCAATATTTATTTGATTATCCTTCAACCACTTCCTGGCTATTAGTTATGCGTAGCTAAAGTGGTCCTTTTTCGTACACTTCGACAAAGGATTCATACTAACACCTAAAACCATGACAACCAAGCCAGAGAAGAAAGTTACACAAGTATGGAGAAGGAAGCAAATTGGATCTGAAAGTCTCTTAGACACTTCAGCCAACAACACATGTTGTTGATTTGATGAAGTTATCCTTGGCAGATGTGATATCCCAAGTGTTTAATGATGAGACTCTGCCAAAAAGGAGACCGTGCCTACAGTTAGGGGGAGCTCTTGATTATTCTTGCAGGAGCTATCCGTGAATGGGCCCTATGAAATCTTTGATGAGTCACCTATGGACATTCATCCTTTGATAGATCATCTCTCATGGGCAACTTCTTTGAAGAACATGATTCCAATAATGAATTATTCCACCCGATCACAAGGCAACAATCTTTCTTGGAGCTAGAGGAGCTTATGCAGGCAGGGGGAGTTGGTTCATCACTTGAAGAAATGTAGACACATCTATCATGAACCACATTGCCAGAAAAAAGAGCACCATGAATCTATGTTTATTTTCACGTTGTCATAGGGTTACCAATTTGAGCTTCCAAGTAGTTGTCCTTCAGGTCTGTGCTACAATTCCTCCACAGCTTGATAATCCGATCTCCACAAATGAGACAGACTTTGAATATATTTCAGATATATAATAGAATTCGGATTGCAGCTTTAGACAAAGTTCGTGCTTACTGGTCAGAATTCTTCACAAATCTAAAGACTGTAAAATAGTCCAGGTTCCAAGGCTGTGATCCAAGCTTCACAAGACACAAATTAATTATTGATTGGAAGTTGAAAGATCCCTGCCAGTCTGAGATTTATTTGCTGTAGATTTGAGGTTTATCTCTGCAATGTCCGAGTTTCAGTTCACTCTTCCAGTCTCTTTGTAATTCTGGTTCACTGTCACAAGGGTCCGAGCTCCTTATACGCCTCTTAAGGACTTAAACAATTATCTGATCTTAAAATAATTTCCCAAACATTGTTTTCCTATCCTCTTTGGCCTCCTTTATGCTTATGTGCTTATTCTCTGAGACCTTGACCGAATTCCTTGACTGAAATGAGGATCTGCGGTGTGTATATATATATATATATATATATATATATATATATATATATATATATAGTTGCTTGAACGAAGGGACACGTCCCTATATGGAGGCCGACTTGAAATACAAGGTGCAAGTCGACTCACTGTCAAATATATATATATATTTTAACTTGAAAATTCAATGAATTTCGGGGCATGTAAGAGCTCATTGGAAAGAGGAGAAAATCATCTTTGAGATGGTGTAGGTCCCATTGATAAAAGATGCCTCTAAGGTGGAAAAAATGATTTTTCTTTGTTATTGTCCTTAAATTTTATGCATAAAACTTTTGGGACAGCATGAGGAATGTTTGGGACAGTATGGCTTCTCCATTGTTTTGCTTTTTCATCATCATAGGATCATGTAGGATATCCATGTCATCCAATAATAGTGTAGTGATATGTCACCAACCATAGTGCAACATTTATTAATTTACCATTAGGAGATTTCCAAGTCCTTTATGTCATGTCTCCAATCATTGTCCATGTCATTAAGACCTTCATCAAGTGCCATCATGTATTACATCATCAAGTGTGGTCATTTATGTAGTCCTTCAATATCAAGGGTAAGGACGTCATCCAGGTTCTAGGGCTTCTTTATCAAGTGGTTTAAGGTGTCTTCATGGTTAGTTCAAGCATCTAGGACAAGACATCTTTTTAGTGGCTTGACATCATAATGGCATCATTAATAGCTTGACATATTCATTAATGACATCCTTATCAAACAAGAGGGACTTGTCACCATGAGTAAGGACATCATCATATTATGCATCACAAGAATATTTTCCATCCCAATAATGCCATATTGACATCAATGACAACATTGATTAACAATCTCCCCCTTTGTCATTGATGGCAATATTCTTGCCCTTCCAAAATTCTCTCCCCCTTTGACATCAATGGCAAACAGGGCGCCCAAGTACTCCCCTTGTCACACTGCTTCATGTTGCTCCCCCTATCATGGTGCTCTTTTTTCTGGAAATGTGGTTCATGATAGATGTGTCTACATTTATTCATGTGATGAACCAACTCCCCCTGCATGCATAAACTCCTCTAGCTTCAAGAAAGATTGTTGCCTTGTGATCGGGTGGAATAAGTCAATATTGGAATCATGTTCTTCAAAGAAGTTTCTCGTGAGAGATGATCTATCAAACGATGAATGTCCATGGGTGACTCATCAAAGATTTCATAGGGCCCATTCACGAATAGCTTCTGCATGAATGATCAAGAGGTCCCCTTAACTGTAGGCGTGGTCTCCTTTTTGGCAGAGTCTCATCATTAAACACTTGGGATATCACATCTGCCAAGGATATCTTCATCAAATCAACAACATGTGTTGTTGGCTGAAGTGTCTAAGAGACTTTCAGATCCAATTAGCTTCCTTCTCCATACTTGTGTAACTTTCTTCTCTGCCTTGGTTGTCATGGTTTTAGGGACCCAAGTCAAGTTACACTCACGTGCCATATGTCTAATGTTATGGCATTGAAGCACTCTATCTTGTCCATGAATAAGAAATCATGACTTCTTGAAAAATTGCTTCTAGGAGATTGGTGGGGACCATTATATTTGTCTTTGTAGTATGCCCTACAATCCTTTGCCATATGCCCAAAGTTTGTACAAGAATAGCAATAACCAAAAAATATACTTTGGTACCTGGGAGATGAAGAGTTCCTTGAAGTACTTTTGAAGTCTTTTTGCCTTGGAATTCTTTGATGATATTCATTTCCTTTTGTATTCTTGACATCATTTGTAAATCTCCTTGGAGTAGGGTTTCTTCTAATGTCATCTTGACTCTTGCCTTTGATGGAACTGGGAGTATCATTTCTTCCTGGCTTCCTCACATCCTTGTTGTTTGAAGCATTATCATTCTTGCTTGAGGGTTCACCTGCATAGCCAAGACCTAATTTATCAAGGGGGGATCTTTGATGACTTAGGATGTCATCTAGGGTTTGAGAACTCTTCAAGTTCTTATTTAGCAAGTCAACTTCCTTTTTAAGAGAGACAATTTCTCCTTTCAATTTTTCACAATCTTCATCTTTCATGACTAGTTGTTTCTTTATTTCTTCTATCATCCTGGTTGCTTCGTGTGCTTCGATTCTAAGGGAGATGATATTTGATTTCATTATGAAGATTTCTTCATTCTTCTTTGCTAGATTGCTCTCCATTTCTTCTTTTATTCTTGTAGCTTCACATGTTTTGGCCTTGAGAAGGTTGATATTCGATTTTAGTTTGAATATTTCTTCATCCTTTTCTTCTAGTTGAGATTTAAGAGAGGAGACCTCTTCCTTGTATTGACCAATCTCTGCTTCAAGATGGTTCAAGCTCTTAAGTCTTTGATCAAGGTGGTTTGACAAAGTTTCTTCCCTTTTCTTTGCCTTATCCAATTGATTTGTCATAGATATGACTTCTTCGTGATGCTTTCTTTTGTTTTGATGAAATTCCTCTTTAAGTTTGACGAGCTCCTCATCTCTTTCTTGTACTTGAAGCTTGACAAAGTCAACTTCCTTCCTTGTTTTGTCTTGGTTACCATCTTGCGCTTTCTTCTTAAGTTCCTTATTTTCCTTTTTCAAACTGTTAATCTCTTCCATGGAAGCCATAAGTTTATTCAGAAGATCTTCTTCAAAGTCTTCTTTGTTCTCTTCTTTTTCTAGGTCTTCTTTGGCCTTGATGTCATCATTCTTATTTTCAACTTCCTTGATGGGTTTTGGATTTCCTTCTTACTTTCCATCATCTTCTTGACTAGAGGTCATGGTCAATGCTCCTTTTGAGTGAAGATCATGAAGTTTGTCCCATATGCGTTTCGCTGACGAACATTTTTCCAAATTGGCCTTCATAGAATCAGGTAGCCCATTCAAGATTGCTTTCATTGCTTTTTTATTATACTCCTTGGATTCTTCTTCCATCATACTATTAGTAATCACTGATTTCGAAACTTCAATGCCTTGAGTCTTTAAGAAATTCCTCATTCTTGCCTCCCATATATCAAAGTTTCCATTGAACAATGGGGCCTTCGCAAATTGATTGACTTCAATTTCGATGGTTGAGGAAGACACAGCTTTAGGTGGATTGGAGACTTTTTTCCTTGGCTTTGCCGTTTGTGTTCTAATGATCAACCTTCAAGCTGTTAGGCTTTGAGTGAAGGTACTGGCTCTGACACCAATTTGTTGGAAATATTGAGAGGGGGGTGAATCAGTATTTCTTTTCAATTGTTAATTTTACCAGTTTGATCTTTATATTTAGAACACAAAATGAACAATGATGGAATAGATACTTATATTAATTTCTTCTTTACAATAAGTAAAGTACAATAATGATAAAGGGCTCCAACCCTAGATGAAGACTCCAATCTTCCAGGCTCCAACCTGTATTGTCCAAGCACCAACTTGGACTTCCAAGGCTCCAACCATGTCAATTCTGAGGCACCAACCTCAAGGGCTCCAACCCTATCTCTGGTATAGGCTCCGAGCTAGTTTCTTGAGGACTCCTATCCTCCAGGGCTCCAACCCTATCTTCCAAGGCACCGACCTTGTCTCTATGAGGCTCCCACCTCTTGGGCTCCAACCCGCAACTTCACTTCGTCAAAATATCTTTGGTTATTCGTCACGGCTCCCAAAGTCTTCTTCAACAAGCCCTAACAATCTTCAGCAATGCCTTCACTTAGTCTCCACGTCACCTCATCAGTGACAACCTTAATCTCTTAGAAGGTGTCACCATTGCTCTTTATCGTACCCAAACAAAGATCTCCAAATCACCTCATGATGATATCAACGATTCGTCATGCTCTTCAATATTGTCTCCAATATCAACTACTGAAGGGTTTCATCAATAAGGATTGCCCAACAGAATATTTCTCCACAAGCTCTTCAAATAGGTGCTCCAAGACACTTTTGAAGGTCAGCATCAATCAAGGATTGAAGTTCTCCAAATTATTCTCAAGGCAACTTGAGAATGCTTCAATGGAAGCTTCAAAGGAACCTTCTAAGTCAACACCAAAGGTAAGGATGTATGTTCTAAATATGATGCCCAAAACAAGTCCAAAGAGTGTGATACTACTGTAATCTGAGCTTCTTCAAAGCAACAAGTCCGAGTTCCTTTTAAGATGATTGTCCTTAAGTTAACTTCAAAGTTCTCAACAATGCTCCAAGATCTCTGCGCTTGTTGTCTCCTTATTTTAGTGTTGTGACAGTTTTGATGTGGTTGTCATATGATGCCACAAACACACACAAAGAAATCTTAAGACTTTGGCTTCCACAGCAGAAGTAACCCCAGCATGAGTTGGTGACAAGAGCTAAGGTATTGGTTCCAAAACTGCCTGCCCACAGGAGAATGCAATCACTGTTTGATAGCAGCTTGAGGCTGCGACCCACATTCTCACTCTTAATGCATATAAAATGCATGCATCCAACATTGTGCCCAATATAAATGTCAATCTGGGCAAAATCTAATATATATGCGGAAGCTTAACTTCAATCAATGGTTATGAAACCATATATATATCAAACCTAAATATGCAAATGTCATAAGTGGAAGTTTTGCTTCTGTTTCAAACTCTTATGGACAGAACCATATACTAAACCCATCTCATGAAGATTCGAATTTATATTCGAATCTGCAATAGAACTTAATTTAACCTCCCTCTCACCTCATGGGAGTTTGAAACAACATTTGAACTTTTAATAAATCCAAGGTATAAACCTTACATGCTTATCAATCCACCATCTATGAATGCATTTTAATTACCTTCGACTTTGATAAAGTTTATTAAAGTATTAATATGCATTATGTTCATCCATACATAACATTTCCCTTATATTAAAGTTTGACTTTGGTTGAAACATGAGCCAAGCATTTGGGTCCCACAATATTGACATACTACTTACCTTTCCTTGCGTCTCCATTAACCCCTGAATAGATCGGACGATCTTCCTTTCATCGCATTCCAAAACCAACTTGTGCGCATATCCAACGATCATCGCACAACGATGGCTTACAGTGTTTAACAACTAAATTGCACGCGAAATCGCCGGTATTCCAAAACCATCAATTTCCACGTGTCCTCCTCAGACCTTTATCGTGCAAATTTTCTTAATACCATTTACCAGGTTAAATTCTACACGAAAACCATTCATTTGTTTCCAAAACAGCTTACACTGTTCATTCTTCATAATTCCGCCACGCTAGTTGCTCATGGTTCCATTTCCAACTCTCACTCAACTTGCGTCATTCCAATATTATTCAAACAGGGCATCGCTCTATTTACGATATGATAGTTTCTTTTAATGCTGCAATTCAACCATTTGAATGGTTAAAAGAAACTCTGCCTTTCATTTCTATTGTTCCGTGCCTTCAACACAAGGTTCCATGGAATTCAGATTCCATTTCACTGCCATTCCATTCCTTTGTGCCTTCTTCAACATTTCAAACAGAGTTAAAAATAACTCTGTGCCTCCATTACAACACTGCCTTTGAATTCCGCTTCTACTTTCATTCTAACTCTCGACATCGATTTCGTTCAAACTTCAAACCTACTCCAGGTTTCGTTCGAATAGGCTTTAACACCCTTTATCTTTCATCCACGTATGGATTAACTTCCATATCTAATTTCTATGGTTCAAATCCACAGTAACCCCCAAACACGATTTCAAAACTTGATCTTCAACGCACTGTGTGTTCTCAAACAATATGCCTATTTTCTCCTCGAATGCCCCTTTGCGATATCAATTCCAATTGATAATTATATCCAGGCAATTTTATACTTCGATCTAAAGTCCACGGCAATTTCTTTGAATGGCATTGATCCACTGTGATCGATGCTAATTTGCTCAATAATTACGAATCACACAGAATTCAATTAATTACAAATTACACAGGGTTCTAGATTATCAAACCAAATTCCTTTTACACACCATATAACTCAAAATGGAATATAACTCGGAAAATCGAGTTCTTATATTAATGCACAAAACTTACATAGGAAATCTTCATCCTCACCTGATTTTCAATGAGTGGCCTCCTTCCTATTTGCCCAAAGGCTTACAATCAAACCCTGTTCCTACTCTACCCTGCCGTCTCTTCAGATTTATACTCTGTTTTTTTATACAAAAAGCCTTGGAACTATTTTTGTTTTTCAGTTCCAGTATTGCCAATCTGAGCTTCCAAGTAGCTGTCCTTCAGGTCTGTGCTACAATTCCTCCACAGCTTTATAATCTGACCTCCACAAATGAGACAGACTCTGAATATATTTCAGATATATAACAGAATTCAGATTGCAGCTTCAGACAAAGTTCGTGCTTACTGGTCTGAATTCTTCACAAATCTGAAGGCTGTAAAATAGTCCAGGTTCCAAGGCTGTGATCCAAGCTTCACAAGACACAGATTAATTATTGATTCAAAGTTGAAAGATCCCTGCCAGTCTGAGATTTATTTGCTGCAGATTTGAGGTTTATCTCTGCAATGTCCAAGTTTCAGTTCACTGTTCCAGCCTCTTTGTAATTCTGGTTCACTCTCACAAGGGTTCGAGCTCCTTATATGCCTCTTAAGGACTTAAACAATGATCTGATCTTAAAAGAATTGCCCAAACATTATTTTCCTATTCTCTTTGGCCTCCTTTATGCTTCTGTGCTTATTCTCTGAGACCTTGACCGAATTCCTTGACTGTAATGAGGATCTGCGGTCTATATATATATATATATTTTGTTGCTTGAACGAAGGGACACGTCCCTGTATGGAGGCCGACTTGTAAGACAAGGTGCAGGTCGGTTCACTATCAAAAATATATATATTTTTTAACTTGAAAATTCAATATCTCACAAATTATTTGGAATTTCTGGGCATGTAAGAGCTCATTGGAAAGAGGAGAAAATCATCTTTGAGATGGTCTAGGTCCCATTGAGAAAAGATGCCTCTAAGGTGGCAAAAATGATTTTTCTTTGTTACTGTCCTTAAATTTATGCATAAAACTTTTGGGACAGCATGAGGAATGTTTGGGACAGTATGGCTTCTCCATTGTTTGGCTTCTTCATCATCATAGGATCATGTAGGATATCCATGTCATCCAATAATAGTGTAGTGATATGTGACCAACCATAGTGCAACATTTATTAATTTACCATTAGGAGATTTCCAAGTCCTTTATGTCATGTCTCCAATCATTGTCCATGTCATTAAGACCTTCATCAAGTGTCATCACGTATTACATCATCAAGTGTGGTCATTCATGTAGTCCTTCAATATCAAGGGTAAGGACATCATCCAGGTTCTAGGGCTTCTTTATCAAGTGCTTTAGGGTGTCTTCATAGTTAGTTCAAGCATCTAGGACAAGACATCTTATTAGTGGCTTGACATCATAATGGCATCATTAATAGCTTGACACATTCATTAATGACATCCTTATCAAACAAGAGGGACTTGTCACCATGAGTAAGGACATCATCATATTATGCATCACAAGAATATTTTCCATCCCAATAATGCCATATTGACATCAATGACAACCTTGATTAACAGGGTACACTCAGGCAAATCAAGGAAATCGTACTAGCAAGCAATGATTTGTTGGGCCTCATGGACCTCTTCCAAAAACTCTATATATTGTGACCCATTTTATCTCATTGGCAAAGATGGAGGTATTAACCACTCAAATTTCATTTGAAGATATGTCAAAGACTCCATGCCCAAAGTACATTTCAGAGCTTTCCATCATCATCCGATCATGTCAAAATGTCAGAATTCCAGACTTCCAGAGTTAGTCAATTTTGTATTCTTGATTTTGTAGCCCTGCGGGGATATTGTAAAAATGATTCTAGTATGATAAAAAAAGAGTCATGTAAAAGGTTTAGGTAGCTTAGGACTATAATAGCAAGTGAGTTCACTCCAAGGAGTTTTTTTTCCTTTGCCCATTATTTGTGTTTACAACACTTAAAATTACTTGAGTTTTTCTCCCAAACATACCCCAAAGCTAGAGTGTGGATTGATGGTAAACTCTTGGGCGAGTCTTAGTGTCTAGAATTAATGTATATTACCATACTAGATCATCTCTAAAGTTTCACAAAATTTGGTTGAGTCTAAGTGTCAATTTTTAATTATCAAAATTTTAAATTTCCCACTGGTCGGAATTTTTAATAATTATTTGATGTAAAATGTAATGAGTGTTGTGTATAGAAGTTGTAGGGGGTATGAGTACTCGAAATTAGACCTCAACACATCAACTTTCTATCTAGACACACTTTGAGGATGGAAAAATATGTATTTATGTCTCAAATTCCAATTTTTATAATTTTGGGCCATAATTGGCAAATAATTAAGCCAAAAAATAAAATGAGAGGAAAATAGGAAATTCACTCCAAGTGGAAAATTGTTAAAAATGAATTGGATTTTCTCAAGAAGAGAGTCATGTCAAAAACTGAATGGAATCTCCACAAATCAAGCAAGAGGTACACTCTATCTCTCCACAAGATTGGAGTACAATGCTGGGAGGCGTTCCATAAGACACCATACCATCTCTCCAAGGCACATACTCCACCTTGGATACCCAGAGTATGTCCTCCACTGGACCATTTCCCTTAAGGAAATGTCTGTCCATCGGGCAATTCTTTACCCAAGTCCATGTACTTGACTTAGGATGTCAATCCTAATCCGTCACAGTACATAACTCAAGAATGTCTATCCAAGATGCTTATCCAATCCACCATTCTCCTTATCAATGTCTATGTACTTGACTTAGGATGTTAATCCTAATCCATCATAATACATGACACAAGGAGAACCAAGTGTCCAACCTTACTCCCTCTCAAACTGAGAGGAGAAATCCATACTCTCAAACAGGGAGAGTGCATCAACAAGACTTAGCTGATGTTGAAAGTACTCATACTTCCCTTACATCAACTATCTGTTATTCTGTGGAGATCTGTTGTAAGTTCCTCAAGCAACCCTCTTATCATTGAATTTTCCTATCTGCAACTTCTGAACTAGGGCTCCAAATCTACCTCCTAATAGTCCATGATCCTGCAATTGAGGTCTTCACCTAAAGCTGTTAAAATTTGGGTACCAGAGGACATGTGGTTCCCTAAGGCTTTGATCTTTGGCCTAGGGAAAAGTGTCTAAATGTATTTTGTACTTTTCTCCTAAAGTGACCTGATAAGTTGTAAAGTCAAATCTAATTTTAAAGTGACTTTATAAGTGATAAAGTTACAAGTCTAATTTTAAAGTGACTTTATTAAAGTCAATGAAAATTTAGAAAGTGAAAAAGTGACTATGGATATAAAAGGCCAAGTGGGTCTTTATTTAAGCGGGGTGAATTAAAATTTAAAAAGTGAGAATTAAATGCACACTTATTCTCAGCCCTTGATCTTAAGCTATATCAACCATTGGATTTAGAGATTACCCAAAAGTCACTTAGGGTTAGGTTAAAGTAGAAAAGAAGAGAAAAGGTCATTCAGTCTTCCATGAGCAGATTGAGAGAAGGAGCAAGAGAGAGCAAGGAGAATTTCTGAGCAGTGAGGAAGAAGAGAGCAGAACCTTGGCACACATATCGAGGCAACACTCAACAAATCCATACAGCAGGTTTACACGTAGTTCAAGGCAAATTTTGGGCATTGTTTTCAAGGCAGAACCATACAGCGCCTTTGGCATGCATTCCTAGGCAGCTGTACAATAGTTCTGGCACAGATTTCAAGGTACATTTATTGTTGTTTTTGTGGCAGAAATTTCGAGGAAGTCCATACAACGTACTGCTGTTCATGTGCACAGAAATCGAGGCAGTTCCATACAACATTTATTGCTGTCCCTGTGCATGCAAATCTAGGAGGTCGTACAACAACATTTATTGTTGTTTGCGCGCATTTCGAGGAGGGAGTACAATAACATTTATTGCTGTGTTTTTTGGGCACAAAAATCAAAGAGTCCGTACAACATTTAAGGTTGTTTCTGATTTGACTGTTGGCACATTTTCCGAGGTAGAGGTTAAGCACAGAAAACAAGATAAGTTGTATTTTTGTGGTTGCTGGAATTTTTTGTGTATTTCTATTTCACTGTAAAAACATTTTATCAGAAATAAAGAAGAGCTCTCAAACTTGTTTTCCCCAAGAGTTGTAGGGGGTTTTTCCAGGGTCACATTGACCAAAAATCAACGTGTTATTTTTCTGTGTGGCTGTTATAATTTCCTGTGTTTTATTTCTGCATTTCCAGCACTGTGAAATTCCTAAATTTGTGTTTTCAGAAAATAATTTCATTTCTAGAATTTTGAATGTATGGTTATGGGAATGGACATTTAACTATTTGTGAGTGATAAGGTGAAACTGAAAACCGGAGTGGGGTCTAAAATTTCTACATGGTATCGAAGCTTGGGTGGCTGAAAAGTGCAGTTTGGGACAACAAGTGAAAAATTATAGCAAGCTATTTTCACACAGAAAACTTAACCTTTACCACAATTTTGAAATTTTCAGTTTGTTAGGACAACAAGCATGTCTTTGGGCTTGAGGGTTGAGGATAGGTTGGATGGGAAGAGCAACTATAGTGCATGGAGGGAGAGAATCCAGAGCGTCTTTGAGGAGGCAGAAGTCTGGGGCATAATGGTTAACACCACACAACACCGAGTAGTAGTGCCCGCTGACCCTGTTCAGTTGGCAGACTTTAACAAGAAGAATGCTAAGGGAAAAACACTGATTCTGGATGGTGTTAAAGACCATGTCATTCCTCATGTGAGAGGAAAGACACATGCACATGAGATGTGGACAGCCTTGACAAATCTTTACCAGAGCACTAATGAAAACAGAAAAAAGGGTCCTAAGGGAGAAGCTATGTCATACCTCACAAAAATCACTTCTGTGAAAGATGAGTTGGCATTTGTTGGAGAGACCATTCCACCCACTGAGTTGGTGCGAATTAAATTGAATGGTATTTCCAAGACTTGGGAGAGTTTTGTGGATGGAATTGTTGTACGAGAGAACCTTCCCAGCTGGGAGAGGTTGTGGGATGATTGCATTCAGAATGAAATTAGAAAGAACCATCTTGGGGCAGCCAAACAAGTGGAGGAGGATGACAATGTAGTATTGTTAACAAGAGGCAAGAAGGGCAAAGGAAAGAAGCAAGCTTCCACAAGTGGAGGTAGAGGCAAAGGCAAAGGTAAAGGTAAGCAGCAAAATAAGGAGAAGGACTATTCCAAAGTCAAATGTTGGAATTGTCAGAAGTTGGGACACTATGCAGTTGTGTGTCCGGAGAAGAAGAACAAGAAGGGAAAGGACAAGACCATGGCAGCTTCTGTAGAGATAGACGGCTTCTCAGAGAGCTTTGATTGGGATTTTGGGTTCATAGCTTATGAGGCCACTAGTGCAGGATCACCTGCCATATAGGTTCAGAGGGAGTGTGCACTTCCCTCCACTAGCGGAGCATCTTCTGGTATTTGGAAAGTTGACAGTGGGGCTTCTTGGCATATGAAGGGAGTCTGGGAGTACTTATCAGAGCTTTTAGAGAGTGACACTGATATTGAGGTAGTACTTGGAGATGACAGCATTGTTAGAGTAGTCGGTGTGGGGACATTGACATTTGATAGGGAGCCCAAACCTCCCTTGAAAGTGTCAGATGTTCTATATGTGCCTGAACTGAGGAAGAACCTTATATCCGTCTGAGCACTAGAGGACAGAGGGTATGAGGTGTTGTTTAGGAGAGGGCAAGTGCTTATATATCTTAAGGGAACTCGAACTTCTTCAGCTAGAGTGATTGGTGTGCGCGATGCCAAGGTGTACAAGTTTTCATTGCAACCCCTGATGGCATTGAGTAGCAGTACCGACAATAGATCTAGCATTTCAGATTTGTGTGAGATTTGGCACTTTAGGATGGGGCACATGTATCATGGGGCCTTGAGGACATTGCAGGAGATCACCACTGGTGTGCTAGATTTCAGTTCTGATCACCTTGATGTGTGCAGAGGATGTGCTATGGGGAAGTTTTCCAAACCCCCTTTTCCTAGCGGTGACAACAGATCGATAGGGATTCTTGATTTGATTCATATTGATGTGAGTGGTCGGATGTCTCATGTATCCTTGAGTGGCAATGAGTATTATGTGTTATTCATTGATGATTACTCCAAGAAGACTTGGATTTATTTCTTGAAGACCAAGAGTGAGGTCTTCAAGCGGTTTCAAGAGTTCAAAGCTCTTGTGGAGACCCAGACAGGTCGAAAGATCAAGGTCCTAAGGTCCGATAATGGAGGGGAGTATACTCTTGGTGAGCTTGTTGATTTTTGTGCGGAGGCAGGCATCAGGAGGGAGTTCACAGTTCCTTACAACCCCCAGAAGAATGGGGTTGCAGAGAGGAAGAACAAATCCATCGTTGGGGCTGCCAAAGCAATGCTTTATGATCAGGGGTTACCTTTGTTTTTGTCGGCAGAGGCTTGCAACACTGCTATGTACTTGTAGAACAAGAGTCCACATCATGCCTTGGGGCATGTGACTCCGGAGGAGGCTTTTTCTGGGAAGAAGTCTGATGTTGGTCACTTTCGTATCTTTGGGTGCATTACATAATCCTATGTTCCCAAGGAGAAGAGGACCAAGCTAGAGCCCATTGAAGGGCATCTTTGTGGGTTACAGTGAGACCTCGAAAGCCTTTCGGATTTATATTCCTGCGAGGAGGAAAGTTATTGTTAGGCAGAATGTGAAGTTCGAGGAGGATAGCGCTTTTAGGAGGTCGAGAGAGTTAGAGTATTTGGATTAACTAGACCCTTAGGAGTAGCTGAGTCAGTCACAGGGATCTAGTGGACAGGGATCAGGAGGTACATCGATTACAGTGTTAGGTCCGTCAGTGAGCAGTGGCTCTCAGAGTAAGATGGGTGGTGCTTCGGGTAGCATGAAGAGCAGTCCGCAGAGCAGTTCACAAGGTAGTCCACTGATGGACAATTCACACGATACTTCATCATCTACATGCACAGGTTCAGGCATGAGGTCGGTTGGCAGGCCTTCAGGAGTTCAGGCTTCTGATGAGGATGAGGATTCTTTCACTCCAGTGGGAGAGGTGTCCTCAGGGAAGAGGAAGTGCAAGTGGCTTCAGGATACCTTGAGAGATGCCACATATGTTGTTGGGCCAAAGAGATAGGTTAGAGAGAGCAAACCACCTGAGCGATTCTGTAGATATATGGCATTGATCACTAGCATCGTTGATTCTGAGCCTTTAGCTATGAGGAGGCAGCTAGCCAACAGGTCTGGAGAGAGGCCATGCAAGAGGAGTATTCTTCTCTCATGAAGAACAATGTTTGGGAGGTGGTCTCGAGGCCTGAAGGCAAATCAGTGGTTACTCCTAGATGGCTTTACAAGATAAAGCATGCTGCAGATGGTAGCATCGAGAAGTTCAAGGCTTGGTGTGTGGCGAGAGGGTTCTCACAGGTAGAGGGAGTTGAATATGAGGAGACCTTCGCTCCCATGGCTCGATATACTTCCATTCGCTCCATTATATCGATAGGAGCAGAGATGGGTTGGAAGATCCACCAGATGGATGTGAAGACTGCATTTCCCAATGGCTTCATATAGGAGGAGGTTTATATTGAGCAGCCGCAGGGCTTTGAGGTGCATGGGAAGGAATTCCATGTATGCAGACTGAAGAAGGCACTCTATGGCTTGAAGCAAGCTCCTAGAGCTTGGTACTCGAGGATTGATACATACTTGCAGTAGTTGGGTTTCACAAAGAGTGATGTAGATCCGAACCTATACTTTATTGTGGTAGCTGAGGAGCCTCTCATTTTGGTGCTGCATGTGGATGACTTGGTCATTACAGGTGCAAAGAGACTCATAGAAGGTTGCAAGAGAGATCTTGCTTCAGAGTTCGAGATGAAGGACATTGGCTTGATGCATTACTTTTTGGGATTGGAGGTGTGGCAGTAGGAGGGGCATTTCTTCCTGGGGTAGGGGAAGTATATTGTGGACATTCTTAGTAGATTTCACATGGACGATTGCAAACCCATGTCTACACCTATGATCACTAACTGGAAGAAGCTTCACGCTTCAGATTCTGAGTTGGTGGATCCTACTTTGTATAGACAGCTGATTGGTTCCTTGATGTATTTGGTCAACACTTGACCAGATATATGTTTTTCAGTCAACATGATGGACAGTTCATGCGTGAGCCCAGGAGAGTGCACTGGGTTGCTGCGAAACACATTCTTTGTTACTTGCAAGGGACAATGGATTTTGGTCTGGATTATAGACAGGGAGATGGAGTGAGATTGGCGGGGTACACTAGTTCAGATTGGGCAGGTTGTGCTTCTGATAGGAATAGCACTTCAGGGTGTTTTTTTGGGTTGGGTTCAGCAGTTGTGTCGTGGTTCAACCAGAAGCAACAGTTAGTTGCATTGAGTTCAGTGGAAGCAAAGTATATGGCAGCTAGTTTAGCTAGTTGTGAGGCCACATTGCTTCACAAGATGTTGTTTGGCTTATTTGGTCAGGCGTTGAGACCTTCAGTGATTTACTGTGATAATTAGAGTTGCATTAAACTCACAGAGAATCCAGTATTTCATGACAAGTCAAAGCATATCGGGATCAAATATCATTTCATCAGAGACTATGTTCAGAAGGGAGCTGTGAAGCTTGAGTATATTCCCACACATGAGCAGGTAGCAGACATATTCACAAAAGCTTTACCACGGGGCAAGCATGTCTACTTAAGAGACAAGATCGAAGTGGTGAGGAACACTTTCGTCGGTAAGAGGGAGTGTTAACATTTGGATGTCAGAGGACAAGTGGTTCCCTAAGGCTTTTGATCTTTGGCTTAGGGAAAAGTGTCCAAATGTATTTTGTACTTTTCTCCTAAAGTGACTTTATAAGTGGTAAAGTCAAATTTATGTTTGAAGTGACTTTATAAGTGATAAAGTTACAAGTCTAATTTGAAAGTAACTTTATTAAAGTCAATGAAAAATTAGAAAGTAAAAAAGTGACTATGGAAATAAAAGGCTAAGTGGGTCTTTATTTAAGTGGGGTGAATTAAAATTTAGAAAGTGAGAATTAAATGTACACTTATTCTTAGCTCTTGATCTAAAGCTATCTCAGCCACTGGCTTTAGGGATTCCCCAAAAGTCACTTAGGGTTAGGTTAAAGGAGAAAAGAAGAGAAAAGGTCATTCACTCTTTCATGAGCAGATTGAGAGAAGGAGCAAGAGAGAGCAAGGAGAATTTCTGAGCAGTGAGGAAGAAGAGAGAGAAACCTTGGCACACATATTGAGGCAACACTCAACAAATCCGTATAGCAGGTTTACACATAGTTCAAAGCAGATTTTGGGCACTGTTTTCAAGGCAGAACTGTAAAACACCTTTGGCACACATTCCTAGGTACTTGTACAACAGTTCTGGTACAAATTTCTAGGTAAATTTATTGTTGTTTTTGTGGCACAGATTTTGAGGCAGTCCATACAACGTAATGCTGTTCATGTGCACAAAAATTGAGGCAGTTCTGTACAACTTTTATTGATGTCCATGTGAACGCAAATCGAGGATGTCGTACAACATTTATTGTTGTTTGTACACATTTCGAGGAGTTTGTACAACAACATTTATTGCTTTTTTTTTGGGCACAAAAATCGAGGAGTCCGTACAACATTTAAGGCTGTTTCTATTTTGACTATTGACACATTTGCCGAGGCGGAGGTTAAGCATGGAAAACGAGATAAGTTGTATTTTTGTGGTTGCTGGAATTTTCTGTGTATTTCTGTTTCACTGTAAAAGCATTTTATTGGAATTAAAGAAGAGCTCTCAAACTGGTTTTCCCCAAGAGTTGTAGGGGGTTTTTCCAGGGTCACATTGACAAAAAATCAGCGTGTTATTTTTCTGTGTGTGGCTGTTATAATTTCCTGTGTTTTATTTTTGCATTTCCAACACTATGAAATTCCTAAATTTGTGTTTTCAGAAAATAATTTCATTTCGAGAATTTTGAATGTATGATTATGGGAATGGGCATTTAACTATATGGGAGTGATAAGGTGAAACTGAAAACCGGAGTGGGGTCTAAAAATTCTATAAAAGCATCCAGCACTGAGTCCTATATGGGAGTGATAAGGTGAAACTGAAACCGGAGTGGGGTCTCAAAATTCTACAAAAGCATCCAGCGCTGAGTCCTATATTGCTTCCTGCACTGCATCCTGTACTGTACTTGAGGTTTTTGTAGGCATCCACTTGCCAACTATTTGACAACTTCAAAATGCTATTCCTAGGGAACATCAATAACCCACTAATCAGCACTTTGCCGCTCCAAAAGTCAATTCATGATGTGTTGTACCAAGCCCACTTATTACAGGCTTCAATAAACTAGAGTGTCAAACCATCCCTTACATGGTGTACAAATCTAGGGCTTAATGACCAACCCACTCAACTTTGATTTGTCACGTGTAGTATTGTATTTTAGGGCACACATAAGATAACCCTCAGAACAATATGTTAAAACAACAAATAATATTTCTTAGGGCTTGCATAAGCAGCCCACTAACTGTCCTTTGCTCTTTCAAATTGACAGTCCTTAGGTCACAATCAATGCAATCAACAAACTGGCAAACCCTTCAATGGTTAGGTCTTCTATATGACTAGAAAGTCTTCTGAATATGCAACACTCTTCCATGTTAGCCTTTTGCTGCTAAGCCCTAGGTTGGCCTTGCAATCTCACTAGCATGGAAGAGAAAAAGAGCATATAGATATGAAACTAACCAAAACCATCAATCAAGGAGGAAAGGCACATAATACATATCTTTTGAAAACGATCAACCTTTACTTTCCATGGACTTCATGCATCCACTTTGTCAGCTTCATCTTTCAAGAAAAGTCAGCTCCCACTTAAACTTGAGCTATAGGATCATTTTTCCCATCTGCCATTCTCAACATTTAGGACTTCTTTCAACAACAATGAAGATTTCCTTAAGCGTTAATATCCAGATCCCCAGAACGTGCCAATCTAAAAATTGCAAGTTCTACAAGAATTCATAGGTTAGTTAGAAATTACACGATTGCTAACTATATGCTTTCCAAGGATCTTCACCAAGGATTTTAACTCACAAGAGAAAATACTCTTATCCAGTCAATACATCCTTACAAACCCTCATCCTTCAACAACTCTCCGCCAGTTTAATCAAAGCTTCTTAAGAGCATACATCTTAGCAAGGAAACCTTAACACATATTCTTGCCTAGATCTTGAACAAAGAGAAACAAAAAGATACAAACCTGATCAACTTCAGTGTATACTTACAGTCCTTCACTTCAGCAGATGTAAGTCATCTTCTTCCACCAGAGATTCCTTCAGATATTTGGCCATCATCCTCCAAAAATTCCTTCTACTAGCACCATTCTGACTTGGTTCACAAGACTGTTTTTGTGTGGTCAACTCTTCAGGAGTATGAACGTCAGGGATGTTATCCTTCAAACATAGATAATCTTCTGCATGAATTTTGATCCTACTAGGTCTCGACCTAGTCACTCCTCCAAATAACCGTTGTTTCCATACTTCTCCTCAAACACAGGACTGTATCAAGTTTACCAGCTCGGATACCCTGTCCTTAACAGTTACCAAATAGGACTTGATTGTAATCCTTGGACAAGATAAGTTTAAAGTTCTTCTCATTTGAAGTTTACTTCAATCACTGCCCTTTTTTTCCTTTTGACTATTCATTTTTCAGATCTACATTTGTGCGACAAATCCTTGTCATCCTTTTATAGAGAATTTGAACACAGATGGCATATCTGTTTGTTTTCAATCCCACAGAGATGCAAAAGAGAAATTCTTCCACAGGGAAATTAACACTTGATCTTGGCTTCAGGTTACGAATAACCTCAGTAATTACTAATTAGACTTGTAGACCTTGGATTAGTTGAAGACTTCAGACTTGCTCCATAAGAAGAGATAACTTTGACTGTCATAATTTGATGCACTATACTTAGACCTTGCAATAGACTTCAGAACTTCGGAGCAGATGCAAAATTTCGAACCACAAAGAACTTAGGAAATATCTCAATTTTAAGAGCAGACTTTTGACCTCCTCAGATTACTAGAGCGAGGTGTAGAGATGATAATAATCTTCTATTATTGTCCTTCAAGAATTCTTCCTTAAGATTTCGGTCTAGATTCTGAGATAACAAAGATTAATAATCCTTTCATACAAAGTTAAAAAAAATTGTAGCCTGATTCAAATTGATGTAGGAGCATCATGGTTCCAAAATTTGTACATTTAGTAGAATCTAGGGGGTCTTGTGTTTTTCAAAGGAGTTGGTTTTCTAAGTATTGAATCAATGTAATTTTCAATGTTTTGAGTGATTTTATGTGAGACATTTATAATAGCATTTAATTAAATATTGTGAGGCATATTTGTAAATGTTCTCGAATGGAGGAGAACATGAGAGATTTAGGCTAGTTGAGATTTCAAAGGGATTGTGAATCTTAGACTTAGGAATTAGTTGATGATTTTGTGGATTTAGAGAATTCTTAGGATTTAGTTGAGAAGATTGAGGATCTAAACTAAAATTGGTTGCAGAACCTTTTGTATATATTTGTAAGCCTCAAAGGCATTAAGAGATATGATACTTAGATAGATAATAGAGTAAACTTAATTGTAAGCCTACGGGCATAGAGAGAGAGGAAGAGAAAAGGGCCATGTAAAAGGCGCATCAGGCCAAAGTCAGATTGTAAACATGTTTTTTATATTTGTATCTGTACGATTTATTTATTAATGAAGAAATCGAATTTCATTGTGACTGCGTGTCATTTTTGTTATGTGCCGAGTGATCCATAATAGAACAAATTTGATATCAGTGTAATAATACCCTGTAATGAATTCTAATTGAATGAATAAGTCTTTCTGAGTGATAAAAGACTTAATGGTTGGGTAGAATCTGTATGATTCTAGTCCGAGAATTACACAGCTGTGTGTGGCGCTGATGAGAACAAATAAGTGTAGAGAAAACTTGTGTGTAGGTCGAGAAGAGAAACAAATTACGAATTCTAGACTCAGAGTTTAATATAGAATGGTGGTCTGTATTCGACATTTGAACAGTGAGAAAAGGTGTACAACAAGCGTGGTAATTCCAAGTCGGAGTGAATAAACAAACAGAAGAAAGCTCAGGAAGGAGTAGCGTGGAGGAGACGAAGTTGCAGAGCGGTGACAATCGAACAAACAGATGGAAAAGATTAAATCGCAAAGAACAGGCAAAAGACCGACGACTAAGATCACGTCGCAAAGTTAAATTGTGAAAGTTCCGAAGTGCACACGTGTTGGGCGGAGGATCCATGCGCATATCGCACATCGCATGCGATAAGCTATTGCGGCGATCTCATGAGTTAAAAGTTACAAAGTGCAATGAGGTAAGTTGTGGTTTGCCGAAGTGCGATAGTATTAAAGTGGCGAAGTTGCTATAGGTGTAAGTTTGCGAAGTGGTATGATTTTCGATGTGCGAAATGTTATATTCGCCGGTCTACGAAGTGGTATGATTGCCGATGCGCGAAATGATATATTTGCTGATCTGTGAAGTGGTAAGTTCTGTATCTGTGAAGTGTAATATTTGCCGATTTGTGAAATCGACATAACAACGAAATTGCGATAAGTCTTGGAAATGCGCAGTAGTGTATGCGATAAGGGTTGTATGGTGAAATATTTAGACACGATATGGAGGTGATGCATAGGCGATGTGACGAAGGAATATTGAAGTCATATGTGTATAGTTCATTGGAGAATGTGATTGGTCACGGAGGAGCCTAAAGGTAAGGTTAATGATATAAAGGAGAAAAGCGTGTTGATATGGTATATTGAGTTTTAAAACCGAAACCACTTTTCAAAGGAGCTTCCGCGAAATCATATGAATTTAATAATGATTAAAGTGGGTTTGTAAAAGTTCTTAGAGATATTATGACTCCATCCTCGGGTTTTGGGCAGACTAAGACTTAGTTTTGCATATTTGGGTATTTGCGGCCATATGGATGCATCATTTTTGGTATCAGAGTAGAATAAGATTCTGCGTGAAATGGAAGGAGAATGCAAGCGTGATTGCAGAATAGAGGTGAAGAAGTCAGATTATAAATCTGAAAAGGTGGAGACAAGTGCAGAAAGAAAAGTCAAACAGTAAAATCTGACAAAGTGATGGTTGATTTCTTGTGGAAAGTGGAGATCCATTCGAGTGTTGAAGAGTGGAAGCAGACTGCCTTGTGAAATCATATAGGTAGTGTTTTATGTTAACTCTGGTTTGAGTTTTGTAGGTTGCAGAAAAAGGAGGAATATCTCAGCAAAGACATCAAGAGGAGCTGTAAAGAAAAGAAGAACCAATTGTGTTTTTGAAGGCAGAGTAAAGTGGATACTTTGAAGAAAGTGGCAGTGAACCTGAAAAATCCAGCTGAGGTTGGACAAAGAGGACAGTTAAAGTGTTCTCAAGAGAAGATGAGTTGAAGCCTAGAAAGAGCAAAAAGGAGTTGCTCAATAGAGGTCCAGAGATAAAGAGCCAATGCTTGCCAAAAGACCAAGTACATAGGAGAGCTTTGTGAGATAAGTGACAACAAGGAGGACTTGCTGTTGCAGAGGCTCAGTACAGCTCATAGTGAGTGAGGAGCTCATGAAGATGGAGAAGAAGATGACTACTGACAGTCATAACAGATATTCAGAGGAAAGCCACAACAAAAGAAGAGTGGAGAAATATGCCAAGGTAAATGGCATAGAGATGATGAGCCAGGAAGAGATTGATAGAGAGAAAGCTAAGATAAATTTCCATCTTGAATTATTGATGGATATGTTGCAGAGAAATAAGGTAGACCAGAGGTATGGTTGGACTATGAGAAAGAAAGTGAAATGGCATAGGCTACAAGAGAAGAGAAAGTAGCAGGTGAATATGCAGTTAATAGAAAAACTTAGAAAGCTTGAGCAGATAATGGATGTTCAATTGAAATCGGAGGAACTCAGAGAAGTTGAGTTGAAAATGGAAGTTTCCATTAGTGAAGCAGAATAGGGGGAAGTTCTAGGTGAAGATGAAGGTTGGAGATCTGTGAAAGATCTTATGAACTATTGTGATAATTCAAGGCAACATGAAGAAATGTGGACAAAGGTAGCAGAAGACGATATGAAGTCTTGTATTTTTGAATCTAATAATTTTGATGTGATTACAGGTTTTGCAGAGGATGGGCAGTCTTTGGAAGCTGTCATAAAATTTGATGAAAGTATGGAAGAGTACCTTTCAGAAGATAAATACTCTGAAGTAAAGAATGATGGAGAATGCCTCTTGAATGAGGAATGCATTGAGTTGTTGCAGTAGAAAGAACTTAGTAATGAATTGATTTCTGAAAGTAATGAAGAGAGAGGAAAATTTTACAGAGGATCTGAATCATATGAAAGATTCAGAGCAGCAAGAAGACCCAGTGGTTGAAGCATCAGGTGGAACTGCAAGGTCTCATGTTTTTCAAATTGATAATTTGTGTATGTTTGCAGGTGTAATACATAATGATGGACAATCTTTGGTTATTGTCAAAAAAGAGTAAGAAGAGAGACAAAATTTGAATTATGTTTTAAAGAAGGATGAGACAGTTAGGTCTCATAAGGAAGATCATACACAGTTGGAGGAAGATATTGCTTTTCAACATACTGCCAAAGTTGTAGGCAAAGGGAATTTGGCTTATATGGGTAGCCAAAAGCAAGTAGAAGTGAAGGAAGATGTCAAGCATACAAATTTAACACTTGAGGAAGCTAACAGAGAGATTTTATAGTTAAAAAATCTGTTAAGGGAGTCTGAGTCAAGCCATGGATTGAGACCTCAGGTAAATGATTTAAGTTTTAGTAATCTTGATGAAGAAATGAGGTTTCTTGAGGGATGCATAGGTAGATATGTGAATGAGGAAGATTCAGTCAGCCCAGAAGCACAGATGGAAGTGTCACATATCAATGACAAAGAGAAGAATAGTAATGAAGAGGAAGATGGGGCAGATATGTCTCATGCTAAAGAAGAATCAACCTTAGAACTGAAGGAGACTGAACTGACTACAAGGATTAGTCAAGGAGCTGAAGGACAACTATGGGATGTTGTCAAGGAAAAGGAGGAGAGTTGTGCTGGAATTGATAAGCAACATAGTGATGAGGTGTTTGAAAGGAATCAGGTAGAAAGTGAATTGCTGAACTATTTGCTGGAAGCATCTTAGTATGATGTTTTTATCAAAGATATTGAACAGAGGTTGTTTGGAGATGAGATAAAAGTTCCGAAGCAACAAGAGGGTAAGGATGTAAGCATGGTAGTAAGAATCCAACAACTCCAAAGTGAAGGTAACAAACAACAATTTGAAGATGAATGGATAGAGTGCAGCAATAGTTGGCAGAGTGAGTACAAGTCAAAAAATGAACTGAACATGGAGATTGAATGGATAAGAAGGTCTATGATGAAAGTGTCCCAGAAGATGACAGTAGCAAGAAAGCAAAGCATCAACAACCAGAGAAAGATAATAGCAGACTGTGAGAGTATAGCCAGGGGGACAATGCAACATAAAGTATAGAGACCTGGAGAACAATAAAAAACAACAACAGTAGCAACCAAAGACAAACTACAGAACAAAGTTTGGGATCCAGGAGGAATTCCATCAGCATTGAAAACACATGATCTAGAGATCATGAATGTTTTCTACCTTGGGAGTCTGATGCAGGAGCATCATGGTTCCAAAATTTGTACATTTAGTAGAATCTAGGGGGTCTTGTGTTTTCCAAGGGAGTTGGTTTCCTAAGTATTGAATTAATGTAATTTTCAATGTTTTGAGTGATTTTATGTGAGACATTTAGAATAGGATTTAATTAAATATTGTGAGGCATATTTTTAAATGTTCTCGAATGTAGGAGAACATGAAAGATTTAGGCTAGTTGAGACTTCAAAGGGATTGTGAATCCTAGAATTAGGAATTAGTTGATGATTTTGTGGATTTAGAGGATTCTTAGGATTTAGTTGAGAAGATTGAGGATCTTAGCCATAATTGGTTGCAAAACCTTTTGTATATATTTGTAAGCCTCGACGACATTAAGAGATATGATACTTAGATAGATAATAGAGTAAACTTAATTGTAAGCCTACGAGCATAGAGAGAGAGAGGAAGAGAGAAGGGCCATGTAAAAGGCACATCAGGTCAAAGCTAGATTGTAAACAATTTTTTTTTATTTGTATCTGTACGATTTATTTATTAATGAAGAAATCAAATTTCATTATGACTGTGTATCATTTATGTTATGTGCCAAGTGATCCATAATAGAACAAATTCGATATCAGTGTAATAATTCCCCATAATGAATTCTATTTGAATGAATAAGTCTTTCTGAGTGATAAAAGACTTAATGGTTGGGTAGAATTTGTATGATTCTAGTCCGGGAATTAAACAGCTGTGTGTGGAGCTGATGAGAACAAATAAGTGCAGATAAAACTTGTGTTCAGGTCGAGAAGAGAAGCAAATCACGAATTCTGGACTCAGAGTTTAATACAGAATGGTGGTCTGTATTCAACATTTGAGCAGTGAAAAAAGGTGTACAACAAGCGTGGTAATTCCAAGTTGGAGTGAATAAACAAACAGAAGAAAGCTCAAGGAGTAGCGTGGAGGAGACATAGTTGCAGAGTAGCGGCAAGTGAACAAACAGACAGCAAAGATTAAATCACAAAGATCAGGCAAAAGACTGACGACTAAGATCATATCGCAAAGTTAAATTGTGAAAGTGCCGAAGTGGACACGTGTTGGGCGGAGGATCCATGCGCATATCGCACATCACATGCGATAAGATATTGTGGCGATCTCAGGAGTTAAAAGTTACGAAGTGCGATAGTATTAAAGTGGCGAAGTTGCGACAGGTGTAAGTTTGCGAAGTGGTATGATTGCCGATGTGCGAAATGTTATATTCGCCGATCTACGAAGTGGTATGATTGTCGATGTGCGAAATGATATATTCGCCGATCTGCGAAGTGGTAAGTTATGCGATGTGTGAAGTGTAATATTTGCCAATTTGCAAAATCGGCATAACAACGTAATTGCAATAAGTCTTGGAAATGCGCAATAGTGTATGTGATAAGGGTTGTATGGTGAAAGATTTAGATGCGATATGGAGGTGATGCATGTGTGATGTGGCAAAGGAATATTGAAGCCATATCTGTATATCTCATTCGAGAACGTGATTGGTCACAAAGGAGCCTAAAGGTAAGGTTAACGATATAAAGGAGAAAAGTGTGTTGATATGGTATATTGAGTTTTAAGCTCGAAACCACTTTTCA
This sequence comes from Pinus albicaulis, assembly GCA_034641835.2. Classification (NCBI taxonomy): domain Eukaryota; kingdom Viridiplantae; phylum Streptophyta; class Pinopsida; order Pinales; family Pinaceae; genus Pinus; species Pinus albicaulis. The sequence goes on along the minus strand of CM076577.1, from coordinate 595,422,529 downwards.
AAGGAGCTTTCACAAAATCATATGAATTTAATAATGATTAAAGTGGGTTTGTAAAAGTTCTTAAAGATATTATGATTCTATCCTCGAGTTTTGTGCAGACTAAGACTTAGTTCTGCATATTTGGGTATTTGCAGCCATATAGCTGCATCACAAATACGAAGGTGTTTCTGTTGAGAATTTCGAGGGCCGATGATTAATTCAAATTCTCTTCTTGATAATTACGTGTGAGCTTACTTGAGTTACTTATGTCTTCTCTTCTTTAGTTTAGTTAGTCTTTCATCAAGTCAATTATCAAAATACACGAGACACAAAAATTATGCTCCTAAAGCCAAGGCAAAACCTCTCTCTCTTGGAGAGGAAAACCCGCAAGGAATTCTTCTTATAGATCTTCAAATGACAAGTACCATGACCAAGACTCAGACCCTTGACCTATGAAAGCCTCCAAGACCTTGTCACTGCTTCCAAGTCTTCTTTCAGTGCTTATCCTTCTTTTCCTCATCAACCTGCACTGATTCCATCATAGATTGTAGGTGTATATTAGTATGTTTGACCATATATTTTCTTCAAATTTGACAGCAACAATGATCCTCATACATTGTCTTCAAGCTAATCCACAATCCTGATTCGAATATATATATATATATATATTAGAATTGACCTTTTCCTGAAGTCCGCCCTGAAACCCATTCTTGAGACCACATTTGATCGTAGATAATCCACACTTCTTCACTCCATAAATTACAGAGAGACCCACTTCTTTTTCTTCCCTTAAGTACACATTGTTTCTTCTTTTAGACCCGCACTATGGACCACTCTAAACAACAGAGGAATCCACACTTTCTTGACCCAGAACAGTCCGCAATTAACCTCTGTAATGCCTCAGAAGAGATCTGCAATTTTCTTTTGTCTTGATCGCAGCTACAGCGTACTCATCCGCATTTTTAAGCTACTATGAAACCACAAAAGAATTTGCACTTCTCATTGAATTGGGCCGCAGGACCTTCTTATATATAGAGCATATTCCTGTCTTTTAGGCCGACCTTATGGTCACCATGTAGGCCGACTTCTCCACTGAATATAGGCCGACTTTATATGTGAAAAATCCTAGATCCAAATTCCTAGTGCAACAAATCTGAATTACTTCTTCTCTTATGTTTCATAATTATTTCATTACAGTGAAATATCAAAGTAATTTCTGAAGCAGTCTACATAAATAATGTTGCGGAATAAATCTAAGTGCTGAAACAATTTGAACAAAATACAATGAAAAACATCCACATGTGACAGTTATTTTTGGACTAAGTCCCCGGAAAAACCCAACTTGGGAAAACTGGTGCAACAGATCTGAGGGTTTGTATTATTAAGCAGGAGAATCTTGAATACAACTAGGGTGCCAACATCTGGCAAACCCTTCAGAGAAATCTAGACAACAAATATAATTGTGAGATATACCTCACTCTGCAAGTCTCTGGCTGATCAAAACAACACTGATGAAGCCCTCACTGCCTCTGCGTGATTGCCTTCGTTGGAACTGCGTAAGCCTGCATGGGCAAGCTTGAGGAACTATGTCACCCCTTTCTCCAACTGATCTAGCAAATCTGAGGCTAGATTTTGGCCCTCCTGGCTCAGAAATCCCAACCTCTAGCTATCTTCAGACTAATTCCAAGAGACACTGCGCTGCTTCTGCGTGATTTACTGCAGGGACTGCGTCACCCTTTCAGAAAACTGCGCTCTCTCTCTTTTGCGTAAATGCTGCCTCTCTCTGAGATGCACTCCTGGTCCTCCTCACCAATCTCTGCTTCTGCCCCTCTTTGGATCTGATTACTGAATCATAATCACTTAGCAAACCCTGCCCTAGTGATTTGATTCTTGATCAAAAGTTGTGTCTCCTCACACAAATTCGAAAATGCTCAATGGCTCAAGTGTCTCAATGTGTTTTCCATAGGCTCCTCACCCTCCTCCTTATATTCTTCTGTTGAACCTTCAACGACCAAGATTAAAACATAATCAAGGGCTAAGATTAACTTGGTGGTGATCCATGAATTTATCTAGAAGATTCACACTTTGTTTAATTAATACCCTTTAATTAATCAGTTTCCCTAAGTTTAGGCTTAGGAAAACATTAAAAAACGATTCATTATTTTAATTAAACCATCTCTAAGTGGAATTTTCCAAAACCATTTCTGGGTTTTATGGAATACATGTGTCCTAGCCTATATACAAAGTTACAAGGCTAGAGCACATCCAATGCTACCATAAATCAACATTATATGTTGTACTTATATGCTGATCTTTTGAAGGGTTTAGCGTTGGAATTTCAAGGCTTATGTCACATGGTTTGGAGCACACTTAGACACTTTATACATGACTTCTTAAATAAGACATTTATGACCAGAAAACAAAAACCTAGAGGACATCAAGAAGAAGTCCTTTGACCTAGACCTTGCTCATGAAACCCATGAGACAACCATATCAAAAATATTTATATTCTCTTTGTCTTCTTCTTTTCATAAATACATAGTTACATAGTCAGTATGAAGACCGATCCTAGTTAAACTTTTCAATAGTTTCTTCCAGCAAATATTCACAAAACTCATCTAGTAGTTCTTGTTTCAAATTCGGATGATATAGAGAAAGCTTGTATCCTGAGAGTTGATCCATAGAGATAGACTTCACTGCTTTTATGATTGTAATATCCCCAAATGGGATATTTTCCTAAAATTGCATAAATTCACTTAAACCCCAAATTTGCCGCAAAATCAACATGCATTTAACATAAGATTTCCATGTAAAATAAAACATACAAGTATATGCAAATCCATAACACCATAATGCAAGAAATGACTCAACTTTATTATAACATTGCTGGGGTTACAAGCTGAAATGAAAGATGATTGAGATGACTGAAATACAACTGGCCTCAAGAAAATCTGCTGCACTGCTACACTCGCCTCAAAAACTAAACTGCTGCACTCTCCCTCCGGCAACAGCCACCACTGAATCCACTGAAGCACCCGCTGAAGATCTGAATGATCCTCACTCCACTATCTCTGAAGCTCTGCAAAACTTCTGAATGAAGTCTCCTCAAAGAGAGTTGGGTTTCCGATGAACACTTACAAATCACGCGAGGGTATCCGTCCTGGGGCTACTGCTGAAGTAGAGAACCACGTTCTCAAACCTCTCAGACACAAGAAATGATCTAATCCAAAGATATCCCTCAATGGCCTCCACCCTTTCTTTTATAAATCTCTTGGATCCTTCTAGAGGCTTATTTTATTATTATTTTATTCATGGAGCACTTTTCCCTCTTATTAAAATATTCCTTTTTAATGCAGAAAAGAGTAAATCGGCTACCACGTCTCCTTCGGCCACTGAAACTCATGTCCAACCATCCCATCATGTAGGTATCCTCGTTATGGTTCCAATGAGCTATCACACTAAGGTGTTCTATCATGTATTCTTCCCGGAATGCCACCTTGAGCATAATTAACTGAGTTAAGCCCAAAAATAACTTAATTTTCCGAAAGTTGTCGGAATGCACCAGAACGAAAGGCAAGCTGCTCGGATGATGGAGTATATCAAGCGAATGCCATTGGAAATCATAGAAACTACTCAAAACTCCTACAAAAATGCCCTGAGCTCGCTGATGACACCAATCTGTACTTGTGACTTGTCTGCTCCTGACTCTGGAAGTCCAACCTAACCATGTCATAGGTGACACCAAAAAAAGGAATATTACAGACCTTCCGCCCCAAGATTGCTTGCCCTCAAGCAATCCAAATATGTGGGCCACTCTGTTGGCCCGCCGCAATTGAGACCCAATGCCCAGATCCCATACAAACCCCCTAGTGCTACTATGTGCCTATGTCAAGCCACCCGGAATAGACCCTTCAATGTCGGGATCCCAAGCTGATCTCTCACTGTCCCTGTCATCAAACAATCCTCCCAGATCCCAACGCCACCATGGCCAATGATCGCCCAAGTCCCACGGCTCGGACTGTGCACTGCCTCTGGCTATAACTGATGCTCTAAGAGGTGAAGATCACGACTCCTGTTGTGCTGTAGCTATGACTATGTAAGTTGCCCCACCAACGGTGTACCAACTCATCACCTCTCTCCAATCCAACCTTGACTCAATCCAGTGCTGATCCTGCTCTCCTGAAACCGGGATGGAATGCTGAAGAAATGTCGATTTGTGCCCCACTGCCAACTAGGATATGTATCATTTGCCATCTCTAAGGGCCCCTGCTCTGCTGTGCTCCCTATGAAGAAGATCGTACCATCAAGAGGGTGCCAACTCATGATCTCCCGCCAATCCATCCTGGAAGAAGAATCCAATGCAGTGACAATTGCATGCGGAACACGCTTGGAGTGCTGTCGCTAGCTCGTAATCAACTCATGTTGCTCTCTCCTGTCTGCCAACGAGATATGCCTGCAAAAGAAAGCCCCTCTCTCTATAATGGGCCAAAGTGGGCAAGATATTCTGCAAGCACCATCGTTGTACTCCTGGAGAGTGCTACTCCCTGAAACTACTACAACTTTGCTGACTGCATGTGCATCTATCCGTACCTCATCAATGTGTTGGCCCAAAGATGGATGCTCCACCATCTCCAACAACTCCTCCCACTCCTGATCAGGAATGTCATGCTCCTGCTGTCTACTAGCCCCCTGCAGAATGATCGCATCAACCTCCAACATCTCCAGAGGGTATGGATCTGCAACTGCTGTCACTCTCTGTGCGTCTGACTGCGCCTCCTCAATGGTTGACCCCAAGGTTAGCCGCATATCCATCATAGACTCAATGCGAGCCTTCATCTGGCTCTCCCCCAAAGGACTATCATGCATGATGTGCATAGTATCGTCCCTTGTTGACTCCTACTCCATCATATGCTGCTCTGGTTGATTCGTCACAAGTGACTCATCACTCTCAGTATCTCTCGTAGAGTTCCCTAACTGCTCACCCCGCACACTGGAATACAACTCCGACCTACTGTCATCATCTCTTCATGACTGCTCTCGCTCCCCAGGAGCATCCTCATCTGATCCCATGGACTCACCTGAAGAAGAGTCCTCGTCCTAGCATACAGAAGGAATGCCCTTCTTTTCTGACTCTGCCACATCATTTGCATCACTCAAGCATGAGTGATTAGGCCTGTAGGGTTCTTTGTAGATGAAACAAAGTCCTTTCCTCCTCAACTCATTTCTGCTGCTTGATCCTCCAAACTGGAGCAGCTCCTCCTTGGTCAACTATCTCTTGAATAGCCCAATATTCTGCTCAACCAGCCCTTGGGCTAACTCATAAGCGGTAAGTGAGACCAACTGCTCAACAACCTGGTCTGCAACTCTCAGCAAATGGTCTCACGGTCTCTCATACATGACGACAGGATGGACTGCATGTGTGCTATGACGGTGTTAGGATGATGTCTCCTAATGCTGAAGAAGCATTGGAACATCTGCAGAGTCAAGTCATCACACTCAAGGTCAAACATGATGATATACGTCTCGAATGTGGCCATACTCCCTAAAATCTCAAGCTTCTTCCCGAAGGTAGAGCCTACACTGTTGTCCAAATCTTGAAAAGTTTATACTATCAATCTCATAATCCTCCTCATAACATCATCACTATATAGAGCTATAGGGGCAGTCAACTTCATGATGTTATTGAGGCATGATACAACTGGGAGTCTGACCCCCTCACAAGGTTCCTCCAAGAATTTGGGTTGTATGAGAGCAAGCATAGCAGGTTTTAGAGCCCAAATCAGTTTCTTCCCTTCTACTTGGCTTGTTTTGGACAGGATTTCATTAAGCTCATCAAATTTGGACATAACTCTCCATTTTGTCTTCATGTGTTTCAAATCTGTTCCAAGTCCAAGACTTTGGTGACCAATCCCCAAATCTTCCTGCAACTCCTTTGCCTATTCTTTTTGAAAGATGGCATACATTCCCTTTGAGAAATATCTGTTGTTCTGATTGGGTTCTTGGTCCATAAAATCATTGTGGTTTAAGGCTTCAACTGTTGTGATGTTTAGGAGGTGTCTTAAAAACCCCATTGTGCAACAACATATATGAAAAATGGTAGTGATTCAACTACAATATGTTAGCAGTAAATATAATAATAGAAAGCTACTAAATCAACATGTGAAGACGCAGATAGACTATAGCAACCCATTCTGCTCACTCTTGAGACATTTATTGACCATTACAATTGCAGTGTTTGACTCAATAGTCATCATATAGAGAATCTCAACTACATTTTGCGGACTCCTATCATAGTGACCCAAACAGTTTTTGACACCGCCCCTTCTCTTGCCCTTCAAAATGGAATTTCAAGTGGTAGGTGTGGATGGTTTTGTTGTAGTAGTAATTTGACGTTTGAATGTTACAAATATTCTGAAGATTACTAACCCCATGCCTAGGAATATCTCATATTTACTTCAAGTAATCAGAATACATTAACATTCAGCCCCAATTTAATTAAGTGTGAATTGCAACATAGAAAAAAAGGAATAGGTGCACCTAGAGCGTATATTAGCAAGCTGCCCCTTCTTTTCGTTCATTGCTCCAACAATATGTTCACCCGCCAAGAAAACCCGTCCGGCTTCTGTTTGATTTTCTGCTTTACCGACACATTGAATGGAATTTCCATGTTTTATAGTACTTAAAGCAGTCAAGGTCCGATTTGACCATCACGCCCAACTTCTTCGGGACGACTTCAGAACCCTTCTCACAATTTGTTTGCGCACTCGATTTCACTGCTGACTATGGTTCCTACGCTTAGCTAGGGCACGTATCATTATACCACACATGTTAACACCCCTATCATGCTCCGAAACAAATCCTGTATCCTCCGGTTGCCGACGCACTGTGCTTCCTACATATGACGCCTCTGCGTTGACATCTATTGCCCCGTATGCTCAGCCACACAACCAAAATTTCAACGGCTGGTTCTACTTTTCCATGTGCAACTCAACTCGACTCTACAACGATCCACGACTTTGTGTGATTAGTAATCTGACCTGTGTCGGCTCATCCCCTGCGCGCGTCGACAATTCTTAAGCCCTTATTCGATCGTTGCTCGTCTTGGCACGTTGATTGGACGCAGAGCTGGCCCCCTCGCCTGAACAATGTTGATCGTTTCAAGTCCGTCTCAAGTAGTCGAACCAGAACGACCTCAATCGTTATCGTAAATTTCTCGCTCCAGCATTCACAAGTCAACCCTTTGACTCGTTTTCGACCCCGTTCTCAGCAGAACTTGGCATCTACCTCCTGGCAAATTCGTGGATCATGACACTCAATCCCCTCAGAGAAATGCGGTCTCATTGCTATGGACATAATTATCGCACTGACTTTTTGTCATTACTGTGTCCATCAATGCACAACGAAGCTACCCGATGCCCTTAATATTGTTTTCACTTGTCCCCACGCACAGACAGCTACAGGAGGCACACTCACGATTCTCTCGTGCAACGAGCAACAACTTATGCCGACTAGCTCAAGGCAACATGCATGGGTAATCAAACTTAGTCATGACATGATTATCCCGCTTTGCTTACGGTCTCACGCACAAGTTTCAACCCTGACTGAAGACTGCATTGTGGGATGCGCTTGTCTTTTTAAATGCAAAGGGGACGATGACGACCTGCTACAGCAACCCCAGAACTCAATTTTTCCTGTTGCGCACAACCACTTCCCAACTCGAAAAATTTCCCTTTGAATCTGGCTTGGTTGCTGCGTCCAATTCTCATTGTCTCGACTGCTATAAACACACACTACCGCCGCCAGATTGTGAGATTGATCATTTTCGATCCCTAGGCTGAGACGGAAGTGTGAATGCAATATTAATCGCACAACTTGGAATTGAACCTCCCATTGCACTATGAAAAAAATGCACTGTGAAATTTCCGACTGCTTCAATTCGAATGGGTTAAAAAAAAATTAAAGCAACTCTTTCATAACTTTAATTCTCCGTAACATTCGACCCTCTTTGAAATATATATATATATATATATATATATATATATATATATATATATAGTGGAATAACTCATACGGCTCCCTCTAAAAGATAAGATTTTGCCCACGGCCCCATAATCTTGATTTTTAAATTCGTCGATAATCTGGTAACCAAACCAACGAGGAGTACTCTCCAGTAAAAATTTGGATTTTCTGGCAAGGATATATTTTCTGCAATGAGTCTTCAAAATAAACCTTCGATAATTTGCGTTTAACCCTCAAGCTGGCAGGAACACCAGCTCTGATACCAGTGTAATATCCCCAAATGGAATATTTCCCTAAATTTGCATAAATTCACTTAAATCCCAAATTTGCCGCAAAATCAACATGCATTTAACAGAAGATTGCCATGTAAAATAAAACATACAAGTATATGCAAATCCATAACACCATAATGTAAGAAATAACTCAGCTTTATTATAATATCGCTGGGGTTACAAGATGAAATGAAATATAGCTGAGATGACTGAAATGCAACTAGCCTCAAGAAAATCCCCTGCACTGCTGCACTGCACTGGCCTCTAAAATTGAACTGCGACACTCTCCCTTCGGCAACAGCCACCATTGAATCCACTGAAGCACTTGTTGAAGATCTGAACAATCCTCACTCCACTATCTCTAAAGCTCTGCGAAACTTCTGAATGAAGTCTCCTCAAAGAGAGTTGGGCTTCCGTCCAACACTCACAAATCACCCAAGGGTTTTCATCCTGGGGCTACTGCTGAAGTAGAGAACCATGTTCTCAAACCTCTCAGACACAAGAAATGATATAATCCAAAGATATCCCTTAGTGGCCTCCACCCTTTCTTTTATAGATCTCTTAGATCCTTCTAGAACCTTATTTTATTATTATTTTATTCATGGAGCACTTTTCCCTCTTATTAAATATTCCTTTTTAGTGCAGAAAAGAGTAAATCGGCTACCATGTGTCCTCCGGTCACTGAAACTTGTGTCCAACCGTCCCATCATGTAGGTATCCTCGTCCCGGTTCCAATGAGCTGTCACACTAAGGTGTTCTATCATGTATTCCTCCCGGAATGCCACCTTAAGCGTAATTAACTGAGTTAAGCCCAAAAATAACTCAATTTTCCGAAAATTGTCAGAGTGCACTAGAACGAAAGGCAAGCTGCTCGGATGATGGAATACATCAAGCGAATGCCACCGGACATCATAGAAACTCCTCAAAACTCCTCCAAAAGGCCCCTGAGCTCGTTGATGACACAAATCTGTACCTGTGACCACTCTGCTCCTAACTCTGGAAATCCAACCTAACCCTGTCGTAGGTGACACCAGAAAAAGGAATATTACAATGATCTTGGCTTCTATAGTAGTGCTTTTGCTCTTGCCCTAGCTCTGATACCGTGTTAGAATTCCAGTGGAAATGTGAATTGTTTAAACTTTAAACATGATAATTACTTGTGAGCTTGTTGGATTCCTTATCATTGTGTTTTTCTTCTTTCATTAAGCAATTACCAAAAATATAAGTTTATGAAGATCACAAGAGACAAGAACACAAAGATAGAGACTTCAACGAAGGGAAAAACCCCCAACCATGGGGAAAACCATCAATCCTTTCTTTATACAATTTAGAGAAATCCAAGTCAAGTACATATGCTTCAATAACTAGCTCCTTCCATTGCCAAGTCAATCCTCCATCAGACAATATTTATCTTCATGAGGTCCTTCATATGTTAGTCATAAGTCTATCCACAGGTGTTTTCTATAATCTCAGAGTTGCATCATAAGAAGCGCACATTTTATCATCTTTCATTAAGAAATTACCAAAAAATACAAGAATATTAAGATCACAAGAGACAAGAACACAAAGATATAGGCTTCAACCCAGGGAAAAACCCCCAACCACGGGGAAAACCCATCAATCCTTTCTTTATACAATCCAGAGAAATCCAAGTCAAATACATATGGTTCAATAACTAGCTCCTTCCATTGCCAAGTCAACCCTCCATCAGACAATATTTATCTTGATGAGGTCCTTCATATGTTAGTCATAAGTCTACCCACAAATCTTTCCATAATCTCAGAGTTGCATCATAAGAAGTGCAAATTTTATCACATTATAGACATCCGAATTTCACAGAGACACGCATTCAAAATTCTTCTTCCACAGAGTCGAATTTACAGAAGATGCACAGGTATATTTCCACAAAAATATCACTTCTCTCCACATACATATACTATAGAAGTCTTACAGTTCATCACAGAAAATGTTCAGATTTCTCTGCCACAAGGATCCAAATACTTCCACAGATGATCCACAAACTACTACTGAATTGGATGAGCATACTGGCATATATATAATTGTTCAACACATCTGAAAGGGTGCCTCATAAGGCTGAATTGACATGTCTCCTAATGTTGAAATGTGTAATTAGGTTCGGTCTCTATAATGTCTATTGTAATCATGATTTTACGTATTTGATGAAAAGAGAATTTTTTTTTATTATTTTCATTCTTGATGCATGGGTTTCTTGCTCAAGGTAAATTTATTTGTAAGTCAAGCACCCATTGAGTGCTTCTAGGTTTGTCATAGAATTATGAAGTCAAAAGAGTCATTGTCATTCATGTAAGACCTCTTTGGGCATCTTGTATTATGCAAAAGAAATTTATTTATGTCACAAAAAACCCTCCAAGACCTTGTCAATGAGCTGCATCAAGTCGACCTACATGGAATATCAAGTCAGCCTCATGGAAGCAATTCATACCCGTGGAAAGTCTATATATAAGAGGCATTCGACCTCATTTGAAGCACACATCCAAGATATACGAAGAAGCAAGAAAAGGAGTTCGATCTTAAAAGGAAGAAGTCCTAAGACAAGCGAAGTTCAAGAAGGAAGCTAGAGTCGAAAATTTTGGGTCTTTCTCTCTCTTAACTGCGATGAAATTCTGAAGTTGTTGGAGGACAAAGTTGCTGGAAGTCGAAGTTGCTGGAAAGTTTCTGGAGCTCGAAGTTCTTGGAGGACGAAGTTGCTAGAAATTTGTTGGAAGTTGAAGTTGCTGGGGTCGAAGTTGTTGCTGGAAGGTCAAAGTTTGTTGCTGTAAGCTGTGTAAGGAAGACCCATCAAGAAGGAAGGTTAACTTGATCTTGGAGGGGTCTTTGTCAAGGGTCTTAGGTCTTGGAATTCGTCCTTTGAAGATTCTATAAGAAGAGAAAAATTCTTGTGGGTTTTCGTCTCAAGAAGAGAGGTTTTGGCCCTGGCTTGCAGCCTACATTATGTGTCCTCTTGTCTATTTGATCTTCATAGTTTGGTAGTTGTTTGATGATAAGACATTATAATAATCAGGTGAAAGATGAAAATAATCAAGTTAAGTAAAAATACATCACAAACAATTATCAAAATAAGAGAAATCTCCTAATCTAGCCGACCGTAGATTTCTCAACACCTTAGAGGGTTGACTTGGCAACTAGTGTTGATTTGGGGTAACATCGGATGTGCTCTAAGTCTCAAATTTTGTGGAGAGGCTTAGACACATGTATTCCAGAATACCCATAAATCGTTTGGGGAAATTCCATTTGGAGACATTTTATTTGATAAATTAATTATTTTTAATGAGACCCTAAGTCTAAACTTAGGAAATTAAAATAATTAATGGGTATTAATCTAAACTGTGGGTGTAACTTCTAGAAGAAGACGAGGATCAAGTAAAAATGATCTTAGCCATTGATTAGCTTCTAATTTGGGCCGTTGAATGTCAACGAGAAGATTATTTAAGGAAGCTTGAGGGTCATTTGGAAAATACACTAGAGAAGATACTCAGTTTCCCAAGCAGATCAATTTGCTCAGTGGTTGAAGTTTGGCAAGAGAAAATTGATTCAGAGGGAGAGTTGTAGGTGGAGAGGAGAGAGAGGGTATCAACATTAGTTGGTAGTGCAAGCGCTGGTGACACAGTGTAGAGAAGGGACAACGCAGAAGCAGTGGAGGGACAACGTAGTGCAGTGATGCAGAACTGCGTAGTCCTCACGTAGTGCTGACGCAAAGGAGGCAACAGGGCCTCTCAGGGATCAAGTTCTCATCTATATTTGTGAGAAATTTTTTCTCTAATGTTATCACAAAGAATTCTCTTCATTACTATTGATTGTTCCTTGTACAAGAGATTTTTGCTGAAAATGAATAATAAAGAAACCCTCATCTGCTGCACCGGTTTTCCGACATTGGGTTTTTCTGGGGACATCTGTCCAAAAATAATTGTTATTCTTGTGCTTGTATTTCTTTATATCTTGTCTTAGTATTTTAATTCTGAAGGCTGCAGTAGAATTTATTTCGATATTTACTGAAGTAATTTTTGTAAATAAATTGTTATTGGAATGATAAGTAGAAGAAATAATATCAGTCACTGCAGTTGGATTTCGATTTAGAAATTTTCACAACTAGGAGGACAAATATCACTTAAAAAATAAAAAATAAAAAATTCCTTCTTCCAGTTGTCCAATTGGGACATAATACTATTTAAATTTTTCTTTATAACAAATTAATCATTTCTTCATGTAATTATGAAGGTCTAACCTAGTTACAATTTCCAACACAGGGACGCCTGGGGAAACATTTCCCCATTCCCCACTTTTTGGGAGATGTGGGGAGACACGAGGGGAAACGTTTTGCCAAAATGGGTGCTTGTGGGCATCCCCCCTTAGAAAGGGCTAGCCCCACCCTCCCCTCCGACACCCTTAATTTTGCTTGAAAACAATAATTTATGAGTGGGGAAGCTTAATATTCAACGATAGGGCCCTACTAATGCTATGTAATTAATGGTAATGCTAAATTCATGAAGTAAAAGTGACATTCTCATTTGTCTTTCATTTTCACCCTTTTACTTAAATTTTTAACATTACCATTAATTGTCTTGGGATGTTTGAGAGTGGTTTTGACCTCATTGGATTTCATATGGAGGAAGTAGAATTTTAGCATCAGACTTAATAGTTTTCAGGATTGGGGAGATTGCAATGTTTCCATTGGATTCTATCGTGTACGAGGGTCTAGAACTAGCATTTAATCAAGAGAAACAACCCCAAAAGCACCCCTTTTGAAGGGGGGCTCATCCCCCTCAATTTTGTCTAATAACTCTTGAAATTAAAAATAAAAAAATTAAAACATAAGAAATATCAAAACCTAAACGAATTTGCAATCCCTAAGTCACTCATTCGACTTACCAAACTCACCTTAGCTTTTCTTACTGCATGATGTAATATGACCTACCAGTTAACTGTTGTCTCTCGTCCCCTCGCAACGCTCCTTCAATGCTCTTTTTTTGTTTTTAATTTTTCACTTTTAACTTTCGAGTCTCGACTCTAGATATCGATGAACTTACACTGATTCTTTGATTCGTCATTCTTTTCTATTGTTTAGCCTGAGTTATATCAATTTACTATACTTGTCTTCAGGGTTCATTATCTACTATAGTCTATTTTGCTTAATACTAATTAGATTTTAGATTGACGAATGGTGAATTTAATTTTTCTTCAATTTAGAATCTAGAATGATGAATGATGAACTTAATTTGTAAATCAATATGAATGATGAGTATGGATCAGTATATTTCATTATTTAATTCAATTATGTATGGATCAATGTATTTATGCTTTCACTATATATATATATATATATATATATATATATATATATATATATATACCTGAATGTCCACCTGCCCCCCCCAAATTTCCGTAAAATTTAAGGGTGTCCCACACATCCCCCTGTGCCTCTCTCTGCACCTGCGCCCACCCATCCCAAAGTCTTGGTGGAACATAGGTTATAAGTGAGGTTTCTATGATATGCAGAGTTAGGGTATACAATGGCATAAAACAGCTTGAGAAATAGTCTATAAATGATAAGATCATCAAAGGGAGAAAAGCTATCAAAGAGGTAAGCAAGGGTTAGGTAAACAATGAAGTAATTTTTGCTGAAAATGCATATGACAACAATAATTATCTAGATGTCAGCCCTAATTTTGGGGTCAAAATATGTAATTAATGCTATATTTTTCCATTTTATATTTATTAATGCGATCCTTAGGAATAACGCAACAAAAGTTAGACATTAAGTTGCTATAAAATGCAGATTTGAGGTACTCCTAACAGTAGTTACTACATTTTAAGAAAGAGATAGGAGATTAAGGACAATTACCACAACTAGTCTAGTGCCTTCTCTCAATTGGACAATGGAGCAAATTAGGCAAGGCCTTGTGAAAATTTCTTAAACTAAGAAACCCTACTGCAACATCTTGATTTACTTCTCCTACTTGAATTAAGTTACAAGTTAATTTCTGAATATTTAGTAAATTATTGAAGTACATACTACTAGCAGCCTACACATACAAATCAAATACTGAATAACATGCTCATAGACAAAGTGACACAAGGATTTTTTGGACAAATGTCCCCGAAAAAACCCAATGCGGGAAAACTGGTGCTGCTAGCTATGGAGGGTTTTTATTATTATGCAGAATCCAAGTACAACAATCCTGGGTACCAAAACTGGTTAACCCAATAGAGAAATAAAAATGGCAGCAATGCCTCTATCCTCGGAGACAGAAAATATGACTGATTCACACCCTCAAACGTGATTTACAGAACTCAGCCCCTTCCCGGCCTCGTGGAAACCTGAGCACTGCTCTGAAGCCCTCTGCATCAGCCTGACTTGCCTGTGTCAGACTCTGTGCTACTCAGGAAGGGCCTGTGTCACCCTAGAAGGGGTTATGTTGCCCCTGCATTGCCCTAACTAGGCCTGCATCAGCCCTGCATGGCTCCTGCTGCCTCTACGCTACCCCTGCTGGGCTCTTGGCTGGACCGCATAGCTCTAGCTACCTCTGCGCTGGTCTGGAATGCTCCTTCTCTGCGCTCGTTGTACTCTTGGTCTGGGATCAAACCATCCCCTTGCCAATACTGCCCCTCGCTGCAACTGAAACACTTCTGAAATTCTTAGCAAACCACGCCCTAGAATCTTAGCTTAGCTTCAGTGCTCTGCCAATGTGTGTGTTCTCCAACTGACCCTAAGCCCTTCCCTTATACTTTTCTCGTTGGGAAACCAACAGCCGTGATATAATCTCTAATTGACGGCTAAGCTTAGAAGCTGCTTGATCCACATCACTTAAGTCATTCTCATCACATTTTTAATTTAATTCACTTTGATCTTTTAATTTTCCTAAGTTAGACTTAGGGTCCTTAATTAAAAAGATTAATTAATTAAATATCTCTTAAACCTGATGGAATTTCTTCAAACACTTTCTGGGTCTTGGAGATCTCATGTACTTCAGCTCCTCCACAAAATTTGGGAGCTAGAGCACATTCGATGCTACCCGAAAATCTAAACACTCCCTCTTAGCGAGGAATGTGCTCTAGAAATACACTTCACCTCGAAGTATTTCTCTGATCTCTGGCATCGGTCTCTGCGCCGATGCTTGGCCTGCTGCCCTTCATTACTGCATTTCTGCTGCTCTCTGTACTGCTGCCCATGACTCTGCCACCGTCACTACTACATCCGTACTGCAGCTCCCTCCCAAATTGCTGCATCATGCTGCTAACTGTTGCACTGTAACTCTGTTGCTGAGAGTAAGCAACTAAAGGACCCTTGCCCAATGACAAACAAGTCAGTCAGGCTGCATCTCATCACGTAAGCTCCATAGGCTGCTGCTCTGTGCTGTCCTCCTGAAGCCACTGCGCTGCTGTAGCTATGCACTGCATGGGCATGCCTCCTTTGCGCTGTTGCCTCTACGTTGTTGCTGCCTCTGCACTGCGCTGCTCCCTCTACAACGTCTCAACCTCTGCCTCTGCTTCATCCATGATCTTTGCACTGATTGCTCCAGTCATTCCTGCTACTATCTTAAGGCTCTCGTAGCACGGATGTGATCCAAGACTTGGGCTACTCAAGGATCCCGCCACCACTCTGTAGCTGCTCTACAGATCAATATCGCCCCACCTCCATGGTTCATGAGCGCTCATGGCTATGTCATCATCAGAGCCGTCGCCTGCTATTGTAGCCTTAGAACTAGAAGCTTCCTTGTTCTTCTTCCTTTGAGGACAATTGCTGGCGAAGTGTCCAAGTTTGCCACATTGGAAACATTTGATCTTAGATAGATCACACTTCTTTTTCCCTTGTTGCTTCTTTGATGCTAGGGCTGCATCTTCCTCTTCCTCCTCCTTCACCTTGCCTGATCTAGTGTTGGTTTGCCTCTTGGTCATTCGGCGGATCTTCTCTTGTCGGAGGATAGCCCACATATCGTCCTAGTTTGGAAGGTCCACTCTACCCAAGATGCTTTGGACAAATGTTTCCCAGTCCTCTGTGACTGCATTTAGATCAGTCCTTATCATGACATCGTCCTCCACCTTAAACCCCATGGCAGTCAGCTGAATAGGAAAGGATCGATTTCCTCTCCCTTGGTCATCATAAATAACCTCAACTGGTTCTCCAGAAGCATCTTCCTTTGGATGGACTTCCCTTGATAAAATGTGGTTAAAGCTTTCCACATCTCATTAGCCATATTCTTCTTGGTTATGTGTGGTACCACATGATCTTTAACCCCATCCAAGATGAAGCGCTTGGCATGTGCCGCTGCTTCATTATGCTTCGCCAGCAGAAGAGTATCGGTTGGCGTAGCCAAGACTTTCTCTACATGCTCCCTCAAGCCGTATGCCTCCAGGACTACCAGGATTCTGGCTTTCCAGATAGCAAAGTTGGACATGTCGTCCAACCTATCCTGATTACGCAGTTCGTGTGGCGCCATCTGCTCCGATCTACTTTGTCGGAACAGATCTTCCTCTCCCTGCTTCTCAACTGAAGCTCGGATCTAGGGTCCTTGGCAACAAGGCACCCTCTGCTCCCTCTGACAACTAATTTCCTCGGAAATCTGCGAAACACAACGAATCATCTCTCTTCGATCACCCACGATCGATCCTCAGATTTCTTTTGGCAATGAAATTTTCTAAGCAACTGTTCTCCTCCCACTCTTTGTCAACTTAGCTTAGGCTTAATTCTACACCGGCAGAATTTCCACCCCATCAACAACTGCTGAACATCTGAAGCACAACTTCTGGTTCACGACAACTCTGCACAGAAATCAATACTGGACTGTGTTACCCTAGCTGGCCTCTGCGTGAGCAGACTGGCCCAGCACAGCCTCTGCGTAGCGACTGCGCAGGGTGCTCCTGCGTCCCTCTGGAAGGCACTGCGCTGTCTCTGCGTCACCCAGCTGGGACTGCGTCAACCCTTGCATGGCTCTTGTTGCCTCTGCATCCTTCTGGTGCTGCATTCAATGTTGCAGGAAACGTCCCCCCCCGGCTCCAACCCCCGAAACGCGGTTCGTACGGAACCGTACAGGATCCGCCTCCCGAAACGCGTTTCGGAATTTTGGAAATGCTTTTCGTTAAAAAATTGACGCTTCTTGGTTTTTTGGAACCGTACGGACAGATCTGCGTTTCTGTATGACGGATCCGCGTTTTGTACGGCGGATCCCTGTATGGAAGCGTCGCTCTTTCTGTACGGATCCGACTAGCGCAGCAAAAAAAACGATTTTTAAATTTTTTTTTTTTTTTTTTAATTTTTAACATTAGTTGGGTTAGAGGGTGGGTTAGTGTTGAGTTAGGGATAGGATGAAAAAGATATAAGCTCGCTTTCACCTCCTTGGATGTTTCTTAGATGCTCCCTCATGGTAACGTTAAATTCTTAAAGTAAAAGTGACTCAGGATGTTTGAGAGTGGTTCCAGCCTGATTGGACTTCATATGTAGAAAATAGAATTTCACATCCTATTCAAAATTCAACAGACTTAACAGTTTTCAAGAATTCAGGATCAATGGTATGGTGGCATTTCATTAGATTATATCATGTATGAGGGTATGTGATTAGCATTTAATCAAGAGCACCAAGCCCTATATGTACCTTAGTGTTGGTGGTGTTAATTGTTGAACTCCTTTGTCATGTCGTTAGCAAAAAATTACATTTCAATCAACTCAAAATCATCGATCAAGCATGTTAAATTCTTTCTACCATATTTTAAGGCTTGCATTTGGTAGTTTGATCAATTTTGGGCAATTTTGACTAATGTCCCTGGATAATCGAGGTAGAGGCAAAGGCTAGACCAGAGGAGAAGAATCTAGATGATAGATGGTTGATGCTCAAATAATTAATCATTAATGTACAATGGATGTCATATCTATCTTGATTTATGTACAAATATGCATGCTTCCATATCTTCTACAATTAATTTTGTATTTTGGATGTTTTTTTAATATAAATGCAAATATATATATATATAGTAGACGCTTCCGAGACGCTTTGCTTCCTAGATTTTTTGGAAATGACGCTTCCGCGTCCCCGCTTTGTGCAATGTTGGCTGCGTTGCCCTTTCCGGATTCTTTGCCGCTTCTGTTGCTTTCTTTCTGCAACACAAATTTCTTCAGCTGCTTTGCTGGAGATTCAACTTGATCTGCAATCGCTCTGATACCATGTGAAAATTTCTTAAACTAAGAAAACCTACTGCAACATCTTGATTTACTTCTCCTAATTGAATTAAGTTACAAGTTAATTTCTGAATATTCAGTAGATTATCGTAAATACTACTAGCAACCTACACATACAGATCAAATACTGAATAACATGCTCATAGACAAAGTGACACACAAGGATTTTCTGGACAAATATCCCTGAAAAAGCCCAATGCAGGAAAGCTGGTGCTACTAGCTTTGGAGGGTTTTTATTATTATGCAGAATATAAGTACAACGATCTTGGGTACCAAAACTGGTTAACTCGATAGAGAAATAAAAGTGGCAGCAATACCTCTATCCTCAGAGACAGAGAATATGACTGATTGACACCCTCAAACGAGATTTACAGAACTCAGCCCCTTTCCGGCCTCGTGGAAACCCTTGCGCTGCTTTGAAGCCCTCTACGTTAGCCTGACTGGCCTGCTTCAGCCTCTGCGTTGCTCAGGAAGGGCCTGCATCAGCCTTGAGTGGCTCCTGCTACCTCTGCGCTGCCCCTGCTGGGCTCTTGGCTGGACTGCGTAGCTATGGTTGCCTTTGTGCTGGTCTGGAATGCTCCTTCTCTGCCCTTTTTGTACTCTTGGGCCTGGGATCAAACCATCCCCTTGCCAATAATGCCCCTTGCTGCAGTTGAAACACTTCTGAAATTCTTAGCAAACCACGCCCTAGAATCTAAGCTTAGCTTCAGTGCTCTGCCAATGTGTGTTTTCTCCAACTGACCCCAAGCCCTTCTCTTATACTTTTCTCGTTGGGAAACCAACCGCTGTGCTCTAATCTTTAATCGACAACTAAGATTAGAAGCTGCTTGATCCGCGTCACTTAAGTCATTCTCATCACATGTTTAATTTCATTCACTTTAATATTTTAATTTTTCTAAGTTAGACTTAGGGTCCTTAATTAAAAAGATAAAATAATTAAATATCTCTTAAACTTGATGATATTTCTTCAAATGCTTTCTCGGTCTTGGAGATCTCATGTACTCCAGCTCCTCCACAAAATTTGGGAGCTAGAGAACATCCGATGCTACCCCAAAATCTCAACAGGCCTATGAT
Source organism: Pinus albicaulis (assembly GCA_034641835.2). NCBI lineage: Eukaryota > Viridiplantae > Streptophyta > Pinopsida > Pinales > Pinaceae > Pinus > Pinus albicaulis. The sequence continues at coordinate 595,402,975 of CM076577.1, read as the reverse complement.
AGAAAGTCTGAGATGAAGAGGGTGGAAGATTAATTTTCTTCTCTTAGAAACCCTAACGACTTATCTATATGGGAGATTTAAGGTCAAGGGATGTATAAACCAAGTTTCTTTGATGGATTCTTGCAAGAAAAAATTTACATATCATAACAAATCCAGATTTCAAGAAAAGTATTGCAGCTTTTAATATGGCACAAGTAGAAACCATAATTTTAGCAATTTAGCATGCAAAATTGAAGAAAATAATAATAAATTTATACAAATTCCACAAGAATCACTTCATCAATTCTTGACAAGTGTCTCCACTGCATCCAAAAATCTCCCTCCCAAAACAATTTGCTCCACGAAATATCCATTGCATCCAAAAGAAAAGTACAAGAGAGCTCATGCATACTTCTTAAGAAGACAAGGATAAGTGCAATGGATGTGTGATGATACAAAATGATTGTGACTTCCTTCTATTTATATGAGGGCAACCAAGTGACTTCTCTTAATTTTACAAGTAAAAGTTCTAAAAGTTTGCTTGTATGTTCAACTAGGACTAAAGTTCACAAGTTGACCTTAAGATAACTTTAAAACATAATATATACATCAAAATATCTCAGATGTGTGGGAATAAATACTCTTGATTATGACATCATCCTCCTAGAATGAACAATCTCCATAGATCAAGCGATAAATTGGTCTATGAATGTACCTCCCCTAAGAAAATCATCAAAGTGCATGGGTGCGTCTCAAATAGCATCTCCACCATGAGGTAATCTCCAAGAAGGTTCACATCAACCTTTTAAGGCATGTGGGGATGATGTGGCAGGCTTTGAGCCAAGCATTGGCATCTAGGCATGATGTGCTAGCCCTTCCAATTCATCTCAATGATCTCCATCATCATCTAGTCTCTGGAACAAGTAAACATCCATCAAACACGGTCAAGGCCAACCTAGGGTGTCCTGGGTCCATCTGGGCACATCATCAAATAAGCCAAGGCCTTGGCTTCATGGCACAACATTTTAGCATTTGGAGGTGTAGCAAGGGGCATACAACCATGCGGAGTCTTCTCAGAGCTCAATGTCCATCTCATGAGGGAAACACTGGGGCTACAAGGTGATATCTGCTCTCAACAATTTGCAAAACATCCTTTGAATGGTGTTGTATAATTGTCAAGTATTCCTTCAAAGGATCTTTGTTGCATGAGTAATGAACCACCTGAAAGATACCCTCAAGATCAAGTGAGATCACGTCATCAGGGACAAAAATCATTGAAGTATCATAGTGCATCAAAACATATTCACACATACCAGACCTTCAAATGTATTTCTAGCTCGGGATTTGTAAGTAAGTTACCACACTTGTGTTAGGGATGACTATGCCATGAACCTTATTAGGTGCTTCTTGCCCCCAAGGGGAAGGACATTTCACAGGTAAACCTATCAATCTATAGATGCATGTGGTAATGATGGTAATGGAGTGTGAAAAGACTTTAAGGAAGATGGCCATAGTCGTGGTATCAGTTGAAGGAGGTCCAACATCTCTTAGTGTTATAATGAGAAGCGGGAGAAATTATGGAAGCATGAGTTACCCCCTTGTTCGGCCTACTTTTTGTTAAATCTCCTCGAACCTAGCTCCTCGTAGTAAATATCAAACAAAACCTCACACGATTTATTAATTTATGCATAGTCGAAACACAGAAATAATAATTACACATTGGACACACAATATACCTTAGAAGGCCCACAAATGGGAAAAACCAACAAACTCATTCTATGAAGAGCTTGGGCTCCCTTACCAGGGATAATGGCCCATCATAAGAATGATACAAGCAATTTGAGAAGCCTTGTTGCTCCTCCTTAATTGCCCCTTGCTCGACCTACACACTTGAGTGAAATCCTGAGTTGCAGGAAACGCTGGAAAGGGGTCCGTTTCCGTACGGAAACGATACGGAAACGCGGAAACGCGTACCGTACGGCCTGGAAACGCGTTTCCGGCTGTACTGGCACGTTTCCCGTACAGGAAACGTTGCCAGTACGGCCGGAAACGCGTTTCCAGGCCGTACGACCGCGTTTCCTTGCCTTTAAAGCGATTTAACCTTTTTTTTTTTTTTTGTTCCGGTTTTCGTGCTTTTTAACATTATTGTAATCGTTTATGGAGGCTTGTAGATGGATTTTTAAAGCCTATGGCCCTAGTATTTATATGTGATTCATGGTAATGTTAAATTCTTAATCTCCATTCTACTTGCAATATGGAGAAAGTAGAATTTTAGATATCATTCAAAATCCAGCAGACTTATCAGTTTTTCAGGATTTCAGGGTTGGGTGATTGCAATGTTTTCATTGTATTTTGTCATGTATTAGGGTATGGAACTCATATTTAATCAAGAGCACCAATCCGATATTCCGAGATTGCTATTTACATTGTGTCTGTTATCATTCACGAGTAAATGTGTTGTAACTTGTAATAGTTTATGCTTTGAATTTATCATGTATCATGTATGTTTTTAACTTTTATGATTTCACATAATATTTCCTAAATGTCCTAAATTCTAATATAAAGTTAAATTATATATATATATACTGCGTTTCCCCGTTTCCAAAATTTGGGGAGGTCGCGTTTCGCTTCGCTTCCCGTTTCGGAAACTCGTTTCTGTTTCCCCGTTTCGTGCAACTTAGGTGAAATCCCTCCACTCAAACTATGTACCAGGTGTCTTCACCTCTCCCTCAAATCTCCTTTTATAACTCATTAATGGCTAAAAACCCTAACCCTATATCTCAATGGCCAATATTAAATCTTTCCATCTCAAGATCAACGATTGTGACTTAATCTCTCATTGAGATCACTTAAATCACGTAAGTGGCTCAACTTTTTAATAAAGTCACTTGTAATTATTAAATATAAAAGGTACTTTATAAAATCTCTTAACAGAGTTTATCATCTAGTTAGACCGTCTTCCACATGCCAAGACACCAAGCTAATGTGGAAGTCCATCTGAGCTACACATTCTAACACTCCCTCTTAGCGAGGAAGGTACTTGCATAATTTAGATCCATCTTCATGTTAGTTTTTGTAGCATCAAGTGTGTTCTAGCTTTGAAATTTTGTGGAGAGGCTAGAATACATGAGATAACCAAAACCCAGAAATCATATCTAGAAATTCCGCCTAGAAATGATTTAATTAGATTATTAGTCAGTTTTTAAATATTTCCTAAGTCTAAACTTAGGGAATATGATTAATTAATGAGAATTAGTTAAGTCAAGGTGTGAATGTTCTAGAAACTCACATGAATCGACTTCAAGTTAGTCCTAGCCATCGATTAAGATCTAATCTTGGTCATTGAAGTCTTAACAAAGGATTATAAGAAGAAGTCGATGGGGCTTGGAGAAATAACTTTGGCAGTTCGATTTCATGAGCAGATCAATCTCTTGAGTAGCAACAGTCAGTTGCCAGAGAGAGAGCTAGAGAGATCGAAGCAGTGTGAGAGGGGCAGGGACAGTGAAGTCGAAGGAAGGATTCCAGTTTCGGTGAGTGCATTTGCAGAGAGGCAGAGGAGCCTAAGTGAGGTTGACACAGAGCAACGCAGTAGCCTCTAGGGGCAATTTCGAATTTGTTGGGGAGAAGCAGAGTTTCAGTGCCAGAAGCTGGACAGAGGTTCCATAGGCCAGAAGAGACATTTTCCTAGACAACAGCTGACCAGACAGCTTGAGGAGAAGCTGTTCCGAGCTGAGTGCAGAAGTGACTACGCTAGGGTGACGTAGTGATTGCGTAAAGCCAGTTTGGATGACTCAATTTGAACTGAGGTTAGAGCCCGGTTTTTCCTGTGGAGTGAGGAAATTCCTCACTAGATTTTTCTTGCCAGTTTTTTTTCTCTGTAGGATGGCGAGTTTTGGCATCCAGTTGTACTCAAATGATTTCACCGCTACTTAATAATAAAACCGTCATTTGTTGCACCGATTTTCCCAAGTTGGGTTTTTCCGGGGACTTTTGTCCAAAAATAAGTATAAATTTATGTGTGTGCTAGCATTTCTTCCAACATTTATTTCTTCCACGTTTTATTTGTGTAGGTTGCAGTGTGATTGATTCAGTGTTTGCTGTAGCAAACAGTAAATAAATTGTTAATAATTAATTTAACAATTAGGAGAATTATTTCCAGTTGTTGCAATAGGATTCTGATTTTAGAATTTTCACATGGTATCAGAGTGCAAATGATCAACTGGAGAGCTCAGTAGCAAAGAAAGAGGTAGTTTCGCTGTTCATTGAAGGGCAGCAGATTGAAACCCGAGAGGTAGCGTAGTCACCTTGGCCAAGAGGTCGAATTTCTTGAGGAGAATCGATTTTTCTGAGAAAGGGACAAAAAAATTCGTTCTCTCCAGATCGAGGGATTCCAGAGGCAAAGGGAGAACTCTATCTGGATGCAGGAGTTTTGTAGCAGTTTGCTAGAGCAGAACTAAAGTTGGGTGGAAGAAGAGCACACACTAAGGGAAAATTTTCCTCAGGGAACTTCGAGTCTCAAGAAGTTTGATTTCCCTTTCGGATCATAAGTCGTTCTGAGCAAAGTTTCTCAGTCCAAAAGGGAGTGTGAATAACTGAGCAACAACTGAGCAAAAGGGAAGAGGAGATTTTTCGACATTGTTTGAGATGGCCATTGCTAGACTTCGAGATCAAGACAGGTTGGATGGTGCTTCCAACTATGTCATCTAGAAGGCAAGGATGTCCTTCCTTCTGGATGAATATGGCTTGAAGCCATTCATAGATGCAGTGGTAGCTATCCCCATGGATGCAGATCAACTGATGGAGTACAAAAAGGAGATGGTGCGGGGGAAGAGGTTGATCCTTAATGGTGTTCGAGATCACATTATATCACACATAGCGACCAAGGGAACGACCAAAGAGATGTGGGATACACTTTCCATGCTGTACCAGGGCACTTTCGAGCAACGAAAGATGTACTTGGAGGAGAAGTTGAGATGCACTAGGATGCAGAAAGGGAAACTTATAGACCTCTTCCTCGCTAGGATTTAGGAGATTCGGGACCTGCTTGAGTGTTGGGGCTGCACGTCAACCCACAGAGCTAGTGTGATTGGCACTCAATAGTGTCTTAGAGGAGTGTCTGGTATTTGTCCAAAGTATCTTGGGCAAAGACACCTTGCTAAGGTGGGGCAGGCTGTGGGACGATTTGTAGGAGGAGGAGTTGAGACGAGACTTGGTAAAGAGCTCCATCAGTGGCAACAACAACAGATCGAAGCAGGTGAAGGAGGAGGAGAATATGGCCCTCGCATTGAAGTGTCCCAGTCAAGGACAATGGGAGTAGCGAAAGAAGAAGTAGGACTTGTCAAAGGTCGAGTGCTTCAGGTGTGGCGAGTTTGGCCACTACAATACCCAATGTCCTCTCAGGAAGAAGGACAATGAGGAGAAGCAGGACTAGGCGACAACTCATGCCGAGATTGATAGGCTTTCCTCCAGGCTGGAGGAAGACTTCGCTATGTTCGCCGATATACCTCCAGGAGTGAGGTGGGGTGACTTGGTTTTGTATTCCAAGAGCGCTACAAATGGGCAGGATCCTTGAGGAATCCACCTCTTAGATCAATACCTTGGTATGGGAGCCCACAATATTCAGTCGAAGGATAGACCAATGACAGTTGATGCAGTCAGATGCCAGGGTGACAGTTGTAGAGACTAGCAGTAGTCAGATGCTGGGGAGCGCAGTGCAGAGTTGGAAACAATGCAGATTCAACAACGCAGGTTCCTTAGTGACAATGTAGATGCTAGTAGCAGTCAAGACTCCGGTGACAGATGCATCATACTGAACACAGTTGGTTTGGTATTTAGGATACTTCTCAATTGCAAATGTTGCAGTTGCAACAACAACATATGAGAGGGAGTTGTAGTGTAGATGCATTGTTGACAACAGTTTAGTAGGGTGCAACACATATGCGACTCATATCAAAGTTGCGCAGTGGTTGGTGGGCAGCAGTAGCCTGACATCAACAACGTGACAAGAGAAGGAGCAGAGACAGGGTGTTGTGGCATCAGGTGCACTAGAACACATTCCTCACTAAGAGGGAGTGTTAGTTTTTGTAGAAACAGATGTGTTCAGATTTGAAATTTTGTGGAGAGTCTAGAATACATGAGATTTCCAAAACCCAAAAATCATTTCTAGAAATTTTTACTAGAATGACTTAATTAGATTATTAGTTAGTTTTTAAATATTTCCTAAGCCTAAACTTAGGGAATATGACTAATTAATCAGAATTAATTAAGTCAAGGTGTGAATGTTATAGAAACTCACACGGATCGAGTTCAAGTTAATCCTAGCCATCCATTAAGATCTAATCTTGACCGATGAAGTCTCAACAGAGGATTATAATAAGTCAATGGGGGTTGGAGAAATAACTTGGACAGTTCGATTTCATGATCCAATCGATCTCCTAAGTAGCAGTAGTCAGTTGTCGGAGAGAGAGCCAGAGAGATTGAAGCAGTGAGAGAGGGGCAGGGACAGTGAAGTCAGAGGAAGGATTCCAGTTCCGGTGAGAGCATTTGCAGAGAGGCAAAGGAGCCACAGTGAGGCAGACGCAGAGCAGCACAATAACCTCTAGCGGAAATTTCGAATTTGCTGGGGAGAAGTAGAGTTTCAGTGCTAGAAGCTAGGTAGAGGTTCGAGAGGCCAGGAGAGACATTTTTGCAGACAACAACTGACCAGATGACTTGAGGAGAAGTTGTTCCGAGTTGAGTGCAGAAGTGACTGTGCTAGGGTGACGCAGTGACTGTGTAGAGCTAGTTTGGACGACTCAATTTGAGCTGAGCTCAGAGCCTAAATTTCCCTGTGGAGTGAGGAAATTCCTCACTAGATTTTTCATGCCAGTTTTTTTCTCTATAGGATTACTAGTTTCGGCATCTAGTTGTACTCAGATTATTTCACTGCTGCTTAATAATAAAACCCTCATCTGCTGCAGCGGTTTTCCTGAGTTGGGTTTTTCCACAGACTTGTCCAAAAATAATTGTGTAAATTTATGTGTTTGCTAGCATTTCTTCCAATGTTTATTTCTTTCGCAGTTTATTTTTGTAGGTTGCAGCGTGATTGGTTCAGTGTTTGTTGTCGCAAACAATAAATAAATTGTTAGAAATTAATTTAACAATTAGGAGAACTATTTCCAGTTGCTGCAATAGGACTCCAATGTCGAAATTTTCACACTTCAAGCTCATCACATCCACTGTAGCTGCTCCCTTAAACACTGAGGCATGTCCCGCTACTTGACATGGAAACCGAGCTAAGAACCATGGTCCTAAAAGCCTCTCACTCCTGAGCATCCTGCATGGCTCTCTCGAACCATAACTTCCTTGAGGTTGTTGACTCTCCCTTTGAGCCTCAGTACCACAGGCCTTTTTAACCTTTGCAATACAAGTTTCACACTTGGAGTTCCAATCGCTGAAGATCTTGGTCTGGCTATCTCAGCCCCATGCCGCGCGCTGCCCTAATTCGGTTCCCAATTTTTTTGCATATTGCTCTAGTCTACTGTCCGTTGCCCAAAACTTCCACCTACTACCCAAACTTTCTTGCACACTTCTCAAGGCTGCCCAGAGTCTCTGTTTACTCCTCGGGAGTTTTATGTGCTACTCGGAGCCTCTTGCTCCTTGCTTAGACACTTTAAAATTTTAACGACAATTTTTTTCTCTTTCTCTAGGCAACCCTCTGTTCAAAACTATGTCAACTGCTTCACTGACTGCAAGTGGCCCAGTCTTTGCCTATTCCCCATTGTCTGTCATCGACTGCTTGACTGTAGTGGCTTGACCCGACCACTATCTGTCGAAGCACTTAACACGTGGCATGTTTCCTTGGCAGTTGGCCCCTCTACATTCGCCAATGATTGTTAACTGACTATTGACATCTGGTGGCTCTCGATCTAGCGAAATTTTGGAAATGCTGCTAGTTACTCCGCGACCTGTTCACACAAAAAACCTACAAGTTTTGGTGGATTAACCAACGATTACAGGCGACTGTTTGCGACTACTGTACTTAGTCCCGTCGGCTATTCAGTCGCTCGATTTCCCCTCTCCTGTGGTGTTGAGAATTTAGGAGGGCAATGATTAATTCAAATTCTCTTCTTGATAATTACTTGTGAGCTTACTTCTTTTACTCATGTCTTCTCTTCTTAGCTTATTAAGTCTTTCATCAAGTTAATTACCAAAAACACAAGAGACACAGATTTAGGCTTTTCAAGCCAGGGCCAAAACCTCTCCCTCTTGGAGAGGAAAACCCACAAGAAATTCTTCTTATCGACTTTTAGATGACAAGTACCATGACCATGACACAAACCCTTGACCTTTGTATGCATTCAAGACCTTGTCACTACTTCTTCATTGACTTCTTGAGCTGATCCTTCTTTCCTTCACCATACTGCATAGTTCTGCACTGTTCTACACCATAACTTAATCTGATAACTGATCGATCCTTATTCTCCTTTTGGCTAAAGGAAACCTCGATTCCTTCTTGTTTAGAAACGACCCGTCTTCCTTTTGTTCTTGTGATGACTGTCTTTCGGACCTGTGTTATATATCTTCAAGACAAAGATATATCTTACCCAAGAATGATACCTTCTCTTACAGAGATCTGAGAAAGGTACCTTACTTTTGTTGTGTTATTTGTTCCAACATGATTACCCCTAATACACTTCGTATTCTGTCTCCTAGTCTTCGTTTGATGTTATGGTCAAGAGGTATACGAAGCTATGTGTATATATATTGAAGCCCACACGTAATTCCTTTCCAGATTTTTGAGTCTCTATACTTTTCTTTTCCTCAGATATATATCCACACTATTACAACTACTTCTTCACCTTTGAACGCACCTTAATTTTAGCACCTTTCTAATCTGTATTAACCGCAAAGATCTTTGTCTTATCTCAGTGAGTCCTTAATAGATTCTATGAGAATCCTCAATAAATTCTGAGAATCCTTTGGGCTCTTCCTTCTTCTTTCATGTATTTGGCATGAGCTAGAGCATCTTCTTTTGAGGGTTGAATTGTAGATCCTTCGATGTAGCCCATAACTTCGTCTCCAATTAAATTCAAATCTGTCATCTTCTTCCATGCACTAAAATTTGATGACCCAACCAATCTGTTGCTTTCTTTACAATAAGTCATTTTGATAGATTTAGATAATGTCATAGATACTTGAGTAGGGTGGTTTCCAACAACTTCCTTGATGATGATGAATATGAAATTAGGAACTTCCTCTTAGATTGAATTCTCCAATGTAGATGACCTTGGATCTTTGATGATAAAGGATGTCTTCAAAAAGATGATGTCACTTTAATATGAATCTTTGATGGCAAAGATTATCTCCTTGATAAGTGAATCTTTTGAATGAGATTGAAGGTATACTTTGCAAACTGATTTGACCTTTTCAATGTAGACTTTGATTCTTGCTTCCTTGAGTGTCTTCTTGTCAAGTAGCCCTTGTGTTAAGCACCTTAGCTCTGATATCATGTTGAGAATTTATGAGGGTAGTGATTAATTCAAATTCTCTTCTTGATAATTACTTGTGAGCTTACTTCTTTTACTTGTGTCTTCTCTTCTTAGCTTATTAAGTCTTTCATCAAGTTAATTACCAAAAACACAAGAGACACAAATTTAGGCTTTTCAAGACAGGGTCAAAACCTCTCCCTCTTGGAGTGGAAAACCCACAAGAAATTCTTCTTATCAACTTTTAGATGAGAAGTACCATGACCATGACACAAACCCTTGACCTTTGTATGCATCCAAGACCTTGTCACTGCTTCTTCATTGACTTCTTGAGTTGATCCTTCTTTCCATCACCATACTGTACTGTTCTGCACCATAACTTAATCTGATAACTAATCGATCCTCCTTCTCCTTTTGGCTCAAGGAAATCTCGATTCCTTCTTGTTTAGAAACGACCCGTCTTCCTTTTGCTGTTGTGATGACCGTCTTTCGGACCTGTGTTATATATCTTCAAGACAAAGATATATCTTACCCAAGAATGATACCTTCTCTTACAGAGATCTGAGAAAGGTACCTTACTTTTGCTGTGTTATTTATTCCAACATAATTACCCCTAATACACTTCGTATTCTGTCTCCTAGTCTTCGTTTGATATTACGATCAAGAGGTATACGAAGCTATGTGTATATATATTGAAGCCCACACGTAATTCCTTTCCAGATTTTTGAGTCTCTATACTTTTCTTTTCCTAAGATATATATCTGCACTGTTACAACTACTTCTTCACCTTTGAACGCACCCTAATTTTTGCACCTTTCTGATCTGTATTAACCGTAAAGATCTTTTCTCTTATCCTCGCATTTCAGCTTCAAACAAGTCTGCAAATATTTTTACAACTAAATCACAGATCATCCTTATTTATACAGGATAATTCTTTCCTTCGAGCCAATATGGGAGTCTACATCTGGGCAGACATGAGCAGAGGTATTGGTGCAGGGGTAACCCCACTTCACCCACACTCCCAGTACTCTTCTATACAAACTTAAACTGTGTGTGAATGCATTCCAAACTTCATGCCTATTCATCTCCCAATCCAGGCAATCTCATATTTTATTCTTTAACTTCTATGCTGGCAGATTCAACACTTAATTCCGAGAGTGTTAATATCTCAAATCTCCGAGATTTGAGATATTAATTCCAATCTTTATAGCATGCGCTGTCCTACAATCTCACAACAACCGGATGCTATCCTTTCATTCGATAAGGGGTTTCCTGTGGATTTAATTATCCTTTACTCCAATCTCATGTTACGTCCAATAACAAGGCTCCGCACACCTAAATAATTCAATGGGTATAATATATGCAAGTCTCCGCATATTCAACCATTATATGTAACATAACACTTGGCCACTGAACCATACATTAACTCGCGTAATATCGCGCCATAACCATTATATATATCCCCGACTTATATATTATGTTTGGACCTTATAAAGTGCTCAATTCATATATATATCTATAACTCCGCCGGGCCCCACGATACACACACGTACACCGTACCTCTCCTAAACCCCGCGCACCTCTGTTAAACTCTGCGCACCTATAGCAAACGATCACCATTAGATCCCGAACCTCCAGATCAACAGTATACATCCATTCCGCTCGGCGTCCACAGTCGATTTATAACGCGCGAAGGCGCACTTTAACGAGCGGTATTTGAACAGTGGCCTAGCCACGTGGCGTATGATCAATGGAATCGCTGCGAAATTATCAATACCACTTTCCTTATAAAAGTGGTGCGGAAATTACCACCCTTTGGTTCTAAACTGCCATTTCTGTTCCTGTGTCACAGTTCCGCCCCTCCAGGTTCCGGTTCTTCGTTCCGTCATGTCCAGGTTCCATCTATTCAATTTAAAATGGTTCCAATGCGTCTTCGCTCCTCACTATACAGGCTCATCCGATGAATAACCATATCGCTTAGGCATGGATTAAATTCATGCCTCTGCTATGGCATACACTCTCGACTATATCACTCCAGAAATTGGAGCTATGCAACCTACGAACCCGACTACTGATTTTAGAGTCAGAGAACCCTTACGCATGCAGAGCATCGCCGGACTTAATCACACACAGGAATTCATGCCGTCTTCCACGCTGGGATTCATACTATAAATTATGCAGGTTCTATCCCTTCACTCACATCTTTGGCTATGGGATTCGAACCCTAATTACACAGGCTCTGTTACTCTTCACCAGGATGCATACATATTTTTCTACACATAATTTATTCAACAAAGTGGACATACATTCACACATGAATTAACTCTCTGAAGCACAAATATACTGAACATTTCTTAATTACAAATGAATTGAGTTACGATTATTAACTGGCCAGGTCTTCAATCTGATGGCCTTCTTCCTTTCCTATGCAGCTCTCTCCAAGTACAGGTGCAAGCCTGTGTAGCCCTTCCTGTGCAGGTCCGTCCAGCCTCTATCACAGAGGTTTATATTTATACAACTACAAGGAATCGATTCAATTCCTTGATGACTCACAGACTCTTCAATTCCTACAAATACAAATTAAACTAACTTCCAAAACTGACTATCTCTTCAGGTGCCCCTCAATCATACGGGCAGTTACATTTTCCTTTCTAATTAACTAGAATAACCCGACTATGGATATTTACATAGGGAAACAAAACATAAGACCCCTTCCTACATTTATTTATGTACAAAATTGTCTCGGGTCTAATGCTCCTGCATCAGACTCCCCAGGTTCAAATGATTCATGATCTCCTGATCATGTGCTTCATATTTATCTACCTGGATCCCATACTCTGCTCTGAAACTGGTTATTTGTTGCAGCACTCTTCTTCTGCATTCCTCCCCCCGGTCGCCATACCTTCGCTATCAGAAGCTTTCATTTGCTATGCTCGCTCGTCGCTGACCGTTTTTCGTCGCCGCCAATTTCTCGCTTGTCGTTCGAGGTATCTTTCTCAGACCGCCTACAACTAATCTCTTTGTCTAATCTTTCCTCTGGCTGCAGGATGCTTGCTTCTGTTTGCTGCATTCTCATCTCTTCAGTTCTTACTGCTGCCCAAGCTCCTATGCTTACTGCCACCAAATCATCCATGTCCTCTCTGCAACAGTAAAACTTATTCTCCTCTGCTGGCAACAATTCAGCTTGTTGCTTCAGCACTCTCTCCAGCAACACTCCAAGCTGCTGCTCTGGCATTTCACCTCCTTTTCTGAATACCTTCAGCAAACATTCTTGCCATCTCCTTTGGCCAAACAAATCTTCTCCATGCTGCAACCCAAGTTCAACATCTTCTTCTTCTGTCTTGGCAATCTTCAGCAATGGCCTTCCTCCTTCTTGATTGATTCCAGCAGTCAAACCAAGTTCTCTAGCCACTGTACCTTCATCTCCTGTCAGAGTGGAACTCTGATTCTCCCTTGTCGATAGCCCCACTTGCACCGCTTGCTACGCTTCCTCTTCAACTCTTCTCTGGCTATCAATAGAAAAAATATTTTTCTGCCCATGAGACATGGTTGTCTCATCTTCATTCAGTTGCTCATCCTCATTTTGCAACAGCTCTTCTTCTTCTAATACAATTCCAAGTGATGGATTGTCTTCTGCCTTGCCTATCAACATAGCCACTTCCTTAGTTCCAAAACCCCAAGACCCTATGGTCCCTACTGATGATTCAATCAGCAATTCTTTTCTATCTTCATCCCATTGTGTCTTCTCATTCTCCAGCCCCCAATTCCGAAATTGAGGTCTTCTCTCTTGTAAGGAATCCTGCTGATTCAGCATACTCTCCAGCAGCTCAATTTCCCCATTCCATGGTTTAAAGTCTTCCACAAAATTCTCCTTCTCTTTCAATTGACTGCCCCATGCTATCAATTCTCCTTCAGCATCAACAGGATCTGCACTCCTCAAACATTTGTTAAAACAAAATTCACAAGGCCCTCAAAGCCACAAGAACCTCTCGTTAGCACCCTCAAAGATGTCAAGTCTCAACTTTATTTTCTTCCATCAAGACACTGCATCGATGGGAGCTCAAATCCTCAAACATTTCTTGGAGACTACTCACCTGCCTCTTTCCGCACCATCCTCTTCAAGGATGTCTTTCTCGTTCCACCTCACAAGAAGGAACTTTCATTATCAACCTTCTCTATCCTTACCATCCAACACCTTTTCTCCTCGTGTTCGTCCTCCGCTCATGCCACAATTTTGGCATCTCCTCCAAGAGCACATCCTCAACATCTTCATTGTCTTCTCAACACGTCACTATCTCCTCAGTCTTCATCAGAATAAAATCCCGATTTCCAATCTCTGTAAGGACTCCAGCTACTTGCTCATTATGGCCATTTAACAAAAGCAACCTGTCATTATAAGCATTAATGACAAGTTCATCATCATCAACTCCATCGAAACAATCTCTTCTACCAAATAAGGAATTAATGAATTCCTTCTGCTACAGTAGTTCCATCTGTTCTCCATTTGAAAGATACTCATCATATCTTGCTTGGCAACAGTCAACTTCATCTGTCACATTCTCACCATGTGAGCTGCCTTCATTAACACCTGCATTCACACACAACTTGTCAGTTGTAAAAACATAAGACCCCACGGTCTCAGTTGGTGATTTGGTCACCAAATTTTTCTGCTGTTCCAAGTCTTCTATATTTTCCAGAGATTCTTCAATGGTCTCTTCTTCAGAGTCCTCAAGCTGTTCAGCCCCCAGCTTTTGGTCAATATCACAAACTAAATCTCTTCTGCTTCCAATATGTTGGAAAGCAGAATCTTTCTCCAACTGTGCATGGACATCCTCAAAACATGTAGCTGCTCCAATTTCTTCCTTAGTGACAACATCAGCAGTTTGCTCTCTCTCACCTGCTGTTCCTGCAATCATACAAAATATGTCAGATGTAAGGCTCTTGGACCCCTTGGTCCCACTTGAAGCTTCAGTCTCCAAGTCTTTCTCCAGATACTCAATCACTCTGAGTATTTGTTTCTCCTTTTGAGCATTCATCATTTGCTCCTTCTTCCTTTGTAGCCTCTGCCACTTTATATTCTTCTTCATGAGCCAACCAACTCTCTGGCTTTCTTCTATCCTTCTCTTCAGTTCATTAAACTCTTTCCTGATCTCAGCTATTTCTCTCTGCAATTCTTCATCTGTGGATTTCTTCTTCCTCATGCCATTTGCTTTGGCATCTTCCCACACTCTTCTGTTGTGGTTTCTCTCAGAACCTCTGCAATCTCTGCAGTCCATGCTATGGCTCTCAGTAGCGATTCTCTTCTCTAGGAGTTCTTCACTCACAAGCTGCACTAAGCCTCTGCAACAGCAAGCTCTCTTGCTGCAACTTACCTCACCAAGCTTTCTCCTGAGCTTCGGCTTTTGGCAAGTACTGGTCCCTTCTTCTTTGGAACCTTTTGAGCACTCTCTCTGCTCTCTAGGCTTCACCCTGCAACTTTCTCAAGAACACCCCTTTTCTTCTTTTATCCAACCTTAGTTGGGAATTGTTTCAGGTTCTGCCACACTCTTTATGCACTCAGAATCCCTTGCTATATTCTTCTATCACTGCCCTCAAAGCTGGTGATCTACTTCTACTGAGATGTATTCAATTGTCTGCACTCTGACTTCTGAAAACAATACCTTCCAACCAGAGTTCAAATAAGGCTCATCTTCTCTCGAGAACACTACAAATATCCTCCTTATCCAGCCTCTATCTGAATACCAGGCTCACTCTCTTACCTCTCAAGATCCCTGACTGATCTTGTTCCTTTTCTTTTCTTTTCACCTACACTGCATCTACCTGCTGCAAAATTATGTCTTCAAATCCAAATTCTCCTCATCTAGAGACCTTCACTGCATGTCAAATCAAATCTACATTTTCTCTATTAAACAGATTCTGGCATCAACCATTCTTTTATGTTTCAGTACATGTGCATGTCCAAAATAAAATTTTCAACGAGCTAATTAAATTCTAGCTCTGATACCACTTTGGTGCAGGGGTAACCCCACTTTACCCACACTCCCAGTACTTTTCAAAATTTCACTTAAACTGTGTGTGAATGCATTCCAAACTTCATGCCTATTCATCTCCCAATCCAGGCAATCTCATATTTTATTCTTTAACTTCTATGGTGGCAGATTCAACACTTAATTCTGAGAGTGTTAATATCTCAAATCTCTGAGATTTGAGATATTAATTCCAATCTTTATATTATGCGCCATCCTACAATCTCACAACACTCGGTTGCTATCCTTTCATTCAATAAGGGTTTTCCTTTGGATTTAATTATCCTTTACTCCAATCTCATGTTACATCCAATAACAAGGCTCCGCACACCGAAATAATTCAATGGGTATAATATATGCAAGTCTTCGCATATTCAAACATTATATGTAACATAACACTTTGGCCATTAAACCATACATTAAATTTATGAATATCATGCCACAACTATTATATATATCCTTTACTTATATATTATGTTCGGACCTTAAAGCGCTCAATTCATATATATCTATAACTTCCGCCGGCCCCACGTACACACACACACGTACACCGTACTCTCTCCTAAACCCCGCGCACCGTTCAACTCTCACACCTATAGCAAACGATCACCATTAGATCCCGAACCTCCAGAAATGGTATACATCTGTCTCTGCCATGCTCACAATGACGATAATGCACCTGGGCGCACTTTCACCCAGCCAGACGGAACAAATGGCTCAGCCACGTGGCGTATGATCACGGAATCATGAATTATCAATACCACTTTCCTTATAAAAGTGGTGCGGAAATTACCACCCTTCTTGCCTAAACTCGCTATTTCTTGTTCTCGTGTCACTGCCTCCGCTCAGCAAGCTCCGGCTCGTTCCATCGTGTCCAGGTGTTCTGGCTTTATTCAATTTAAAATGGTTCCAATGCGTCTTCGTTCCTCACTCTAAAGGCTCATCCGATGAATAACCATATCACTTAGGCATGGATTAAATTCATATCATTTTCTTCGCTATGGCACAGATGGATCTATATCACTTCCGTAAATCGAGCTATGCAATCGTACCTGAACGATCATACGGATTTTAGAGTCGAGAACCCTCACGCATGCGTACATCGCCGTACTTAATCGGGCGTAACCACGCTCGCTCACGCCGGATCTATACTATAAATTATGGTGCCCTATCCCTTTTATCACATCTTTGGCCAGGATCTCTGGATCTATACACGTGCTCACATTTTTCCACTATACTGTGATGCATACATATATTTTTACACAGAATTTATTCAACAAAGTGGACATACATTCACACATGAATTAACTCTCTGAAGCACAAATATACTGAACATTTCTTAATTACAAATGAATTTACCTACAATTACTGACTGGCCAGATCTTCAAGCTGATGGCCTTCTTCCTTTCCTATGCAGCTCTCTGCAGGTACAGGTGCAGACCTGTATAGACCTTCCTATGCAGGTCTGTGCAGCCTCTCGACTCTATCACAGAGGGTTATATTTATACAACTACAAGGAATCGATTCAATTCCTACAAATACAAATTACACCGACTATCTTTCAAAGTTCCCTCAATCATACGGGCAGTTACAATATTTTCCTTCCTAATTAATTAAGATAACCCGACTATGGATATTTACATAGGGAAACAAAACATAAGACCCCTTCCTACATTTATTTATGTACAAAAATTGTCTCGGGTCTAATGCTCCTGCATCAGGTATTGAGGCTGACTAGATCACAGTTCATAGGCCGACTTAGGGAGGTCACTTCAATGCTTATCTCGAGCATTGAAATGTGACTTGACTCTTCATAAATTTGACTCTTGAATTTGTACATTTATGACTAGAAGACAATCCCTAATAGACATCAAGAAGAAGGCTATTAACCTAATAATAAAACCTTGCTCATGAAACACATGAAGCAAGCATACCAAAAATATATATATTATTATCTTTATCTTCTTCTTTACATAAATACATAATTACATAGTCAGTATGAAGACTGATCCTAGTTACACTTTCCAACATGTTGTCCATTGCTCTGTCTGTGCTCGCCCTGCTGTTGAGCTTTGTTGCGTTGCTCTCTCGGTCGAGTTTTATTGACAACTGGTTGGTCGTTTCCTAACTCTAAGTGGTTGGTTTGCCCAGCTGCGCCCTGGTTGTTCCCTTGCTGCTTTGCCTGAGGGTTGCATCTCTCTGCGACCGCGACAAAACACTAGCTGAATTCCGGGCCAGTCTCTTCCCCCAATAGTATCCTCTGCGGGCGACTTCTTTTGGTCCGATAAGCACCTTCATGACTGTATCGGCCCCGACCAAACTCCTGCATTGCTGTTCCTTGCCCAATCATAATGCTGGTGCAATTGCTGCAATTGGTTTGCATGACGACACTTTTTCCACCCCTCTGGTGTGACTTTTACTTGAATGATTTATCTTTCTTTGTTGCATAGCTTAGGAGATCAAGCTTTCTTTATGCTTTTCCAATAACCCTTAAAGATGTAGTAGTTTGTTGTTCATTAGGGTTAGGACATTCAAGAGTTCCTTTTGGACAGAGCATGAAATCCCGAGGAATTGGGTGATGGCTAATGAGGGGGGTAGAGCTCATGCTAGGATTTTGCCCTTGTGCTCACTGTGTCCCAACCAGTTTTTCCATGTTTCTTTCTTTAATTGTGGCTTCATATGTCTTTATCTTTCTTTCAATTGCATCATCTCTTAGGGAAAATTTTCGAGCATTGACTTAGAGATGATGATATAAGGTGCCAGTGCCAATTGGCAAATGAAAGTCAACCCAAGAATGGATGTGAATAATAAGGGAAACATGGAATGTGGTAAGTATGGATTACCTTGGGCACGCTACTTCAAATAGTGTCTCCCATTAGTGCCCTTCTTGAAGTAACGATCTCAATGGAGGTCACATTGGACTAGGGGCAAAGCATAACTTCCCAGGTGAAGCATGGGAACAAAGGTACAATCAAGAGTGATTGATTGTCCAGCGTGGTCTACGATCCATATTAGTATGCCCCAAAATATTAAATGAAAGCACATGATTACAACAATTGTTGTTGTACCTTTTGATAGATGACTCGCCTTCCTTCAAGAAACATGCCAAATGAGAGAGAGCACTAGCTGAAGCATAAGTGGAGAGCTCTAATGTGTGGCTGTCAAATGAGGAGAACTTTTTTCTCCAATGGATTACCCACTTTTGGTGGGTAATAGTGGCCAAAACTAAAGACAATGGTATGCTATGGAAGCAATGTCTTAGTCATACCGACATTGGTTCTTCGCATTATATGAGTCACCTTCTTATGGTTGATGACCTTCCATAGATTGAATTTTCCAATGGTGTTTGTGAAGGGTGTTTAATGGAAAAACATCATTGGGAGTCCTTTCCTAAGGAGAGTAAGGCGAGCTTCTCAACTTCTTTCATTGATTCATAATGATATTTGTGGGCCTATGGCAACATGTTCTATTGGGCGAGCTACGTTCTTTCTCATCTTCATTGATGAATTTTCCCACTTTCTTCGGGTATACATCATTAAATCTAATATTTTTGTAAAGTCTTAAGAATTTAAATCCCTTGTGGAAAGTCAAAGCAATAGAAAGTAGAAGTTTCTTAGGATTTATGGTCGAGGTAAATATATTATCAATACTTTCCAGTCATTTCTCATACCTCAGGGCATTTCCTCGCAGAAAATTGTTCCTTACATTCCACAATAAAATGGAGTAGCAGAAGAAAAGAATAGGGCTATCATGGAGATGGCTCGCTGCATGCTTCACTCCAAGAAAATGAAGCTTTTATTTTAGGTAGGTGCTATTGTTTGTGCAACCTATACCATCAATAGAATGTCTTCTCATGATGTCATATGTATGACTGCTTGTCAGCAATGGTATGGTGGAAAACCTTCTACTTTGCATTTTTTTGAGCTAGTTCATGGGCCCATGCTTCTAATAAAAGGTGTAACACATTAATATATCCAAACTGTGAAATTTTCAAGAGGAAAATATTTTTGCTATACTTGGCTTATTTCTCCTACTTATGAGATAAGTTATTTACAGATGCTTCAGTGAATTCTAAAATAAACACATTTGCAGATCTTCACTATCGTTAAGAGCATAAGAACAGAAAGATAGTTTACACAAGTACATTGGGGGTTTTATATTTATCTTCAGAAATGGAAAGTACATTTACAGGAGTCTGATGAGCAGAGAAAAATTAGCAAACACCTAGTTGAATTTTCTAGACCTTCCAGACAAATTTCGGACCCTCGGGGTGTCCTCCTTCACCCTCTACGTCATCCAGCATGAGGGCTCTGCGCAGTCCCTCTCTGGATTGCGTGATTTTGCGTGGAGTGGTTTTTGCTGTTGATCAGCTCACCCTTCCCTTCATCCTCTTGAGTTCTGCTTCTCGATAACTGACTCCTCCCTCCTCCTTCTGCTTCTACAACCCAGCCTCTACAAACTCACCCACTGAAATCGAATTCTCTTGCTTCAAAATTGATTTCCTTCGGGTACTGAGAGTGTCCCCGGCGTGATTTCCAAATGGCCCTCAAGTCTCTTCTTATAGTCTTCCTGTTGACGAATCAACAACCAAGATTATATCGTTAATCAATGGCTCAGATTAAAAGATGACTTGATCTTCATTTTCTAGAAGATTCACACTCTGCTCTATTAATACCCTTTAATTATTTAATTTCCCTAAGTTTAAAGTTAGGGTCTGCATTAAAATAATTAATTATTTTAATAAAGTCATAACTGAGTGGAATTTCGACAAATGATTTCTGGGTTCTCTAGATAACTGATGTCCAAGCCTCTCTACCAAAAATGAGACTTAGAACACTTTCCGATGCTATAGAAATCAACACTCCCTCTTAGCGAGGAAGGTGTTTAAGCAAGGTACCGCTGTACTGCTCTGACTCTATATCATCTACTGTGTTGACAATGTCCTGGCTATTGCCCCTCATCTCTGCTGATCCAGGTGGATATTGGTGGCCACACGCCTATTCCACTTGGGCCCCCACCATTGTCTCTTTCAGTTTTTCAGTTTCGGCATAACTTACTATTTTTAGCAGTTTTTCGGGTCCTGAACTTCCGGAGCCGTTTTGAGGCCCTAAACAACGTTTTTTGGGCATCACGCCCAGCTAATATCATTCCAATTTGGAATGATATTCGTGGCGAAAGTTGTAGTCCTCGGATAGAGCTTTCTAATGATGTATCATGAGCGTCAAACGGAGATAGTATGCCAAAGTTACGTCCCTGGGAAGTTGAAACACCAATTTACCCAAACGGGGCCCATAGTTTTGGCGCTTCATCTCCTAGGGTTAGGTTTTTGGGATGTTGAGGGTTCTCCATTGTTTCTCAATAATAAATAGGCCCTCGAGCCTCATTGGAACTCAGTTCAGAGGCCTGTAGCCGCCACATCTCTTCTCAGAGATAGCTACCAGTGCCCTAGCTAGTTTTATTTCCATTCTGTCTGTAAGCAAATTTCAGTTCTTTGATATTAATGAAATGAAGTGTTATTTCCGGTGCATCTCTGTATTTATGGTTATGTGTTTATTCTGTTGCGTTCCTGCATAAATTCGGATCAGTGGTATCAGAGCGGTCTGCTTTTTCTCGATCCTTCTTTGCATGTCCCCAACGAGGTCGGGGTATAAGGAGCTAGGGCTTGATCTGGTGGAACCTTTGCAAGATCAGCCTCGCAAACCTTGACGGACGCCCATGGGGGACGAAAAGAAAGATGAGGGAGCAGGAGATCCTATCAAAATATTTCTTGAGGAGGCCCTCGAAAGACAAAGGAACGTGATGATGGATAACTTTGCTCAGATCCTTCAACGGCTACCCACCGGCGGCGCATCTGCATCCAGCAGCCACTCTGGAGGCGCGACTCCTTTTAAGGTACAAGTAAATTTTGACATTCCCATATTTGAGGTTCAAATAGATGCAGATGCCGTAGATAGATGGTTGAATCTGTTAGAAGGATATTTCTCGGTTCATGACTTTTCAGACCGGGAGAAGATTATTTTTGCACTCCTCAAAGTACCCCCCATGTTAAGGACTGGTGGGAAACCTACTGTGAGAACAAGGACCAGACAGAACCCTCTCTGTTCTCGGCCGTACCAACTTGGAATTCTTTCCGAGACGCCGTCAAGGAAAAGTACTATCCCGTGGGGAGCTATGAGGACAAGTACATACAATGGACCACGCTGCGACAACAAAGGGATCAAGATGTGCATGAGCTGACGAATCTGTTCCATACCCTGCGCACAAAGTTGGGTATCAAAGATTCAGAGAAACATTTGGTGCTAAAGCATCGCAGCTGTCTGCACAGATACATTCAGGAGGAAATGGAGTTCCTCGACATCTCCTCACTTGGTACGGCATACCGGTATGCTGCCAAGATTGAGCAGAAATTCAAACAGAAGAAGCGAGACTTTGGATCTGCGAATCAAAAGCAAGGGAAAGGTGCTTCCAAACCGTAGAACAAAGGACCGAGCCAAGGCATGGCGGCTAAAGACAACTCATCGAAGCCACAAGAAAAGAACAGCACCGCAAAGCCAAAGAAGGACACGGGAAAGTGTTGTGAGTTCCATAAGAGCTCCACTCACAACACAAGTGAGTGTCGGGCCAAGCAGTCGCTAGTGGCCGAGATGAGGGCTTCTGAGTCAGATGCATGCTCCGACTCCGAATCAGAACCTGAAAAGGGGAATGAAAAAGGGAAACAGATTATTGATGCGGAGCCC
Organism: Pinus albicaulis; assembly: GCA_034641835.2. Taxonomy (NCBI): domain Eukaryota; kingdom Viridiplantae; phylum Streptophyta; class Pinopsida; order Pinales; family Pinaceae; genus Pinus; species Pinus albicaulis. The sequence goes on along the minus strand of CM076577.1, from coordinate 595,380,766 downwards.
AACGCCACCGTTGCCACTACAAAGGTCCAGAAGGAGGAACCGGAAGATCCAGAGGAGGAGGAACGTCTCTTCCACTCCCAGATGTGGGTAAAGGGCTCCCCTGTACAGTTCATTGTCGACAATGGGAGCAAAAAGAACCTCATTTCAGCAGACGCCGTGAAGCGGTTGGGCTTGCCGACCACAGCTCACCCACATCCATACACCATCGGGTGGCTTCACCAAGGACGAGATCTCCGCGTCAGCCGGCAGTGTCGCCTTCCCTATAGCATCAAGCCCTTCACGCATGAGGTATTATGTGACGTTGCTCCTATTGATGTTTCTGATGTATTATTAGGACAACCATACTTGTGGAAGCGTCATGCTGTGTATGAGTCTCGACCTCGTGCTGTTATTATTACTTTGGGAAATAAGTTGTACAGGATACCAGAGGTACCACCTCCTACGACTATCTCTTTGGTTACCGCAAAACAATGTAGTAAGCTCATTTCCCAAACCAGGAAATTCGTTTTTCTGATGATCCGCCCCCAGGGCAAGAAGAAGACTGTGGCCACGACCTCCAGACAGGGCCCCTCTGTACGACAACAACAAATGGATAAGGTCGTGGAGGAGTACGGGGACATCTTCACCTCACCCACAGGGGTTCCTCTGCACTGCCAGGTCAAGCACCCGATTGATCTGACCCCAAGTGCGCCGCTACCCAATGGACCGATCTATCGACGCTCTGTTCTGGAAAATGATGAAATCAAGAGGCAGATTCAGGAGCTGTTGCAGAAAGGTCACATCAGACCAAGTTCATCGCCCCGTGGGAGCCCGATCATGTTGGTACAGAAGAAGGATGGGACGTGGAGACTTTGTATTGACTATCGGGCGCTGAACAAGATCACTGTCCGGAATAGGTACCCAATCCCACGGATTGATGACCTTCTGGACCAACTCCAAGGTGCAAAATATTTCAGTAAGATCGACCTGAAGTCTGGGTATCACCAGGTACCAATTGAACCCTCTGATGTGTGGAAGACCGCCTTCAAAGCCAAGGAAGGCCTTTTTGAATGGCTGGTCATGCCTTTCGTGTTGACGAATGCTCCCACAACCTTCATGAGGCTGATGGAAAACATCTTGCGGCCATTCACCAACTCATTCGTAGTGGTGTACTTGGATGACATTCTGATCTTCAGCAAGACTTGGGAAGAGCACCTTCATCACATCCGACAAGTCCTCCAAACACTGCGGAAACACAAGTTGTGTGCCAATTTGGAGAAGTGCACGTTTGGCATGACCAGGTTCAATATCTGGGATACATTATTGATGAAAAGGGGGTGCATGTGGATCCAGCCAAGATCCAAGTCATTCGGGATTGGCCAGCCCCAACTACTATAACAGAGCTTCGCAGCTTTCTGGGTCTTGCTAATTTCTACCGTAGATTTGTGTTGGGATTCTCTCATATCACTTGGCCCTTGAGTCAAGTCACCAAAGGAGGAGCGAGAGCAAAATTCTTTTGGTCGGAACCTCAACAGAAGGCGTTCAAAGAATTGAAAAATCGCCTCTGTTCTGCCCCAGTGCTCACCTTACCAGACTTGCAGCAGCCATTTGAGATCGAGACAGATGCCTCCGACTATGCTATTGGGGCAGTTCTTACTCAACAGGGACATCCAGTGGCATATCACAGTGAGACATTGTCTGAGACAGTTCGCAAGTATCCCACCTATGACAAAGAAATGTATTCCATTGTGCAAGCCTGTCGACAATGGAAGCATTACATTTTTGGGAAGGAAACAATCATCCACACAGACCACCGGCCCCTGCAGTTCATACAGACACAAGGGAAGTTGCAGAATGATCGCCATCAGAAGTGGTCCACATATCCGCAACAGTTTCATTTGAACATCAAGTACAAGAAGGGTAGCACCAATAATGTTGCAGACTGCCTCAGCCGACCACCGATCGTGGCGCTCACCACCGTGCTCAACTCTTGTGGGCACGAGACTTCTGATTGGCCACTTCTCTATGAGAGTGACCCAGAATTCGGCCACACTTACAAGGCACTCTTGGGGGGTAAGCAAGTTCCAAATTTTCACCTCCAAGATGCACTTTTATGTCACCTGGGACACCTTTGTGTTCCTTCAAACGAGCGTGCCAAGATGATATGGGAAGCACACTACAGTCGAGTCGCTGGGCATTTCGGGGTCGAGAAAACAGTAGCAATACTACAGAAGTATTTCTATTGGTCGAAACTTCGCAAGGATGTCGAGAAGCACATCAGATCCTGCACTGCTTGTGCCATTGCCAAACCGACCATCAAGAAGCAGGGCCTATATACTCCACTACCTACCCCTAGTCGACCTTGGGAATCCATCTCCATGGATTACATGTCGGGCCTGCCTTCTACTAAGAATGGAAATGACTGTGTTTTCGTGGTCGTTGACAGATTCTCGAAGATGGCCATCATGGCGGCCTGTTTTAAACCGGGAGGGGCTTGTTTTAAGCCATACAAGGCTTTCTTAAGTCTGTAAACATGAGTCTTCTACTCATGTGTCTCGAAGCCCTCTGGCTGCTCTATGTACACTTCCTCCTCTATCACCCCGTTCAAGAACGCAGTCTTGAAATCCATCTGGTGAATCTCCCATCCCATCTGCGTAGCCAGAGAGATGACAGATCTGATAGAAGTGTATCGCGCTACTGGAGCAAAATTTTCTTCATAGTCAATGCCTTCCTTCTGGGCATACCCCTTTGCTACAAATCTTGCCTTGTATTTCTCTATGTTGCCATCTGCAACATATTTTATCTTGTAGATCCATCTGGATCCTACAACAGATCTATCCTGTGGTCTAGGGACCACTTCCCAGACATCATTTGTCATGATGGAGCTATACTCCACCATGGCATCCACCCATACCTGATGCTGAGCTGCTTCCTGAAAGGTAGAAGGTTCTCCAACCTGAGCTACCAGTGCCTGATATTTGTCTAGTTGTTTCCTTATCCTCTTTCCTTCTCTAGGGCCTCCAACAAATTCTTCTGCATCCCTAAGAATTTGTTGGAGTTCTCTGCTCGGTCTCCCATTAGTGGTGGGCAGTCTCACTTGTTCTTCCTCCCGTTCTTTGTCGGAGGAGCTTCCCTCAAAATTATTGTGCCTTGGAGAGGCACTGAACCTCTCCTCTATAGGTCATTGAGGCTGTACCAGAGGATCTTTCTCAATCTGCGTATCTGTGGCCATCTCTCGAGATTTCCTGAAGGCTCTCTCCTCCAGGAATTTTACATCCCTTCTTACCACGACTTTCCTGCTCTCTGGAATATAGATGCGGTATGCCTTTGCATTCTCGCTATAGCCCATCAGGAAACCCTTCTTTGTAGTTTGATCTAACTTCTTCCTCTTTTCATCTAGAACGTGGCAGTACACTATGTTGCCAAATATCCTGATGTGGCTCACTTCTGGCTTGCTGCCTATGAACACACTCTCGGGAGTTACTTTCCCCAAAGCTCTATTGGGAACTCTATTCTGAATATATACTGCTGTGTTGCAGGCCTCTGCTCATAAGAATTTGGGTATATCTTGGTCGTACAACATTGCCCTTGCAGCTTCTATTATGGTCCCATTCTTCCGTTCTGCAACTCCATTTTGCTCTGGATTGTATGGAGTTGTCCATTCTCTCTTGATTCCTTCCTGTGTACAGAAATTTGTGAAGTCTTTATCGATATATTCTCCACCGTTATCTGACCGCAAATTGTTGATCTTCTTTCCTGTAGAGTTCTCCACCAATGCTTTGAAATCTTTAAACTGATCACAGACTTCATCTTTGGTCTTCAAAAAATAGATCCAAGTTTTTCTGGAATGATCATCAATGAAGGTGGCAAAATACTTTGCCCCGCTGAGAGCAGTTGTGGACATTGGACCGCAAATGTCAGAGTGCATTAACTCTAATACACCTTTGGCTCTGCTGCTGCTTCTTGGAAATGTTGCCTTAGCGTACTTCCCTAGTATGCATCCCCTGCAAACTTCGTCTTTCTTCGTGCTGAGTTCAGGAGCCCCTATGACAGTATTTTTGAGAATCCCCAAGGCCCCATGATGTAGATGCCCCATCCTTTTGTGCCATAATTAATTCAGATCTCTGTCGTCTGTATTGCCAATCAGGGCTACTGGAGATTCAAGTTGGAGCTTATACAACTTGTGACTCCTTACTCAGATTTGTGCCTTTTTGCTCCAGTTAGGGTGTTTGACATACACCTTATCTTGAATAAAGTATACGTTATAGCCCTTGTTCTGAAGTTGAGACATCGAGAGTAAATTCATCCCCAACCCTGGTACATGTAGAACGTTCGTGGCTCGAATCTTGTTGCCATCCTCAGTCTGAAATGTTATGGTACCTCTCTCGATGGGGGTACATTTTGCCTTATTTCCCATAGTTATCTGGAAATTCATCTATTCTTCTTGGTAGCTCGAAAAACATTCTCTAACCCCTGTCATATGAGCAGATGCTCCACTGTCAATATACCAAACACTTGGAGAAGCTGTGCTCGACACACAGACAAGATCCTCCTCTAGTCTGGATGCCAGCACCTTCATGTCGTGTTCTCTCTACATTTCTGCGTGCTCTGGAGGACTGCGTGAGTCCCTTTGACTATGTGAACCCTTTCGGATGATGGAGCTTTGGTCCATGGCAGATCCTCCCTTCCTATTTTTATCCCTTTGTTCTTGTACCATGTGAAATTTTCAAGAGGAAAATATTTCTGCTATACTTGGTTTATTTCTCCTACTTATGAGATAAGTTATTTACAGATGCTTCAATAAATTCTGAAATAAACACATTTGCAGATCTTCACTATCGTTAAGAGCATAAGAACAGAAATATAATTTACACAAGTAGCACAATAGAAACAACCACATGAACACAGTTATTTTTGGACATTTGTCCTCGGAAAAACCCAATGTGGGAAAATCGGTGCAGCAGATGAGGGTTTTATATTTATCTTCAGAAATGGAAAGTACATTTATAGGAGTCTGATGAGCAGAGAAAAATTAGCAAACACCTGGCTGAATTTTCTAGACCTTCCAGACAAATTTCGGACCCTCGGGGTGACCTCCTTAACCCTCTGCATCATCCAGCGTGAGACCTCTGCGCAATCCCTCTCTGGATTGCGTGATTCTGCGTGGAGGGGTTTTTGCTTCTGATCAGCTCACCCTTCCCTCCCTTCTCTTTTTGCTTCCCGATAACTGACTCTCCCATCCTCCTTCTGCTTATGCAACCCAGCCTCTACAAATTCACCCACTGAAATCGAATTCTCTTGCTTCAGAATTGATTTCCTTCGGGTACTGAGAGTGTCCCCAGCTTGATTTCCAAATGGCCCTCAAGTCTCTTCTTATAGTCTTCCTGTTGACGAATCAACGGCCAAGATTCTATTGTTAATCAATGGCTCAAATTAAAAGATGACTTGATCTTCGTTTTCTAGAAGATCCACTCTGCTCTATTAATACCCTTTAATTATTTAATTTCCTTAATTTTAAACTTAGGGTCTGCATTAAAATAATTTGCTATTTTAATAAAGTCATAACCGAGTGGAATTTCCACAAACGATTTCTGGGTTCTCTGGATAATTGATGTCCAAGCCTCTCTACCAAAAATGAGACTTAGAACACTTTCCGATGCTATAGAAATCAACACAAAATCCCACATTCTTGTTGGCTACAATGAAACTTTTTAGGGATATCGCCTTTATGAATCCACTACTCGTAGAATTGTTGAATATAGAGAGGCTATTTTCAATGAGGTTCATATTCACAGTCCGCCAAGATCTCTCCCATTACTTCTTTCAAAAGATTCTTCAGATAGATCTTAGCATGCTTCAATGATAATGGTGACACCTTGCATGATTTGCCTGCATCAGTTACTCTTCCTTTGGATGGGTCTGGGCCTATACCTAAGTTGTCTATCTCCACCCTTGTTGATGCAGCAGAGTTCCTTCCTGGTCCATTGGCGTGCTATCAAGAGTTATCTCCCCCACCTTGGGCCCTTCTTGTTCAGTTCATGGGCTATTTTAGGAGGAATCTGATGCAACTGAGATTCTTTTTAGCCCATTTGAGCTCTATCAAGAGGAATATTCACCACCATGGGCCATAATCAGTACTCCGATGTCCCTGCCAAACTACAACACCTCCGTTGTTGGTGATCTTGATGGTTTATGGAGTGATGTGCAGTTCAGGGGGGTGATGTAGCTCTGTGCTGAACATTAAGGGGGAAGTAAATTTTATAATCTTGTATTTTAACAACTTTGGTCCATGCCCGCCCCCCTTTAGTTGCGGAGGTGTTGGAATTATTGATGTAATCTGTACATGTGGTTGTAGCCTCTTCATATATTATGTTCTTGTAAATTCTGATTATTGTTAAGGCCATATTTTATTTCCTTTATTATATACTAGGCTTATGGTTAGGGTTGACCTAGTCAAACTTGATATGTAGGCTCAATAACCCTCTTGGGGTGTATGCCTTTGTTTTGTGGTCCCATAAGCTCCTCTTGAAGAGATTCCCTACTGGAGCTGTGTATGAATATACAACTGATGGTGTCATTTGTATAATTTCATCTTGTGATCTTGATCTGAAATACCAAATGTTATAAGCCCAAGGGCACCTAATTTTGGTGTTTTTCTTTAGGGCATACTTGTTTATTTCTGTTTTCAGCAGTTGTGCCTGGTCTTTGCACTCATTTCTAGCACTCTAGACCTACCTCTCTCTACTGCACCTGTAAGGAGGCTGTCTCAGAATTTGGGTGAGATCTGATTCAATCGATGCTTATTGATAACACAATAAGCATGGGTTATCAATGTCATATACCCTGTTGTTTATTCTTCTAACCATATTTTTCTCACAGGGCCAGTAAGCCTATGAACCTGATATAACAAATTGAAATCATAGAGGAGTGTGAGATCATCAACCACCATCGCAGTAATGTTGTCTATATCTGATATTATAAGGAATTGAATACCTTTTACTCCGATGCGTAGGTTTATAATCTGTCTAAATAATTTCACACTGGTTTTTCCCAGAGGAATTTCTCAAGCTTGTCCCTTATTGATCACCATATTAACAGATTTGAAAATTGAAAGGTTCAATGCTTATGGAGATTTCTTGCTCTGCAGCCTAATGCCTCAACATTTGAAGTCACCTCTAGAGAGCATTCATTCATTTTGATTTCTTAGCCTTGCCACTTAATGATATCGTAGACGTTTGGGTGAGCTACATTTTCTTATTGAGATGGTTCTTTGAGATTTCATCCTGAGACCATTGGGTAAAACTTGGTTCAACTTGTCAACCGTAGTGCCTAAATAGTAAAAGGGTTCAAATACCAATGCCTGACCGATAGCTACTCGAGAGTCAGTTGTCATTGTACATCCCACAACTTCAGCATTTGGCATGATAAACATTTCAGACTCTAGACATTGTGAGTGAATTGTTTAGTTAAAATTGTCCCTTTAAACTGTTCTTTTCTACTGCAGCGATATGTGATAAATTTGTAAGCGTAATGCACATCAATTTAGGATAAACTATAATACTTTCAATCCATGGTGTGTGAAGAATATATTTTGTATTGAAATTTATATGTAACAAGTGTTTACATCTGAAATTGTATTAAAATATGAAGCTGTGATGGTTATGGATTTCTATTAGAGATTTTTTATATGTTTATTTGATGCCTAGTGTTGGCATACCTTAGTATCAAATTTGCTGTGTCCTACTTTCCTGTTGTCTTTGGTTTGTACAGCTCTTGTACCAAACTTGTTGAGTCCTACTTTCCTATACTTCTTTTGGTTTGCATGCCTCTCAAACATTGTAACTTTGGCGCATGCCTTGGTGTTTCTTCAGTTATCTTATATCAGTATGATTCATATGGGATACAAGGTAACTCACCCTTGGCTTATGTTGACCCAACAGAAGTTCAACAAATTAGAAATCTGTTGTACTGTGTATAGTTTGTGTTGAGGTGGTTAAAAACCATTCAATCCATTACATTCTTGATTGGTTGTCTGTCCGTGCATGATGTTATAGCATCTATTTTGTAGATTTGTGATTTCTTTATTCTCTAGTTCTCATGAACCTGAAGAATTTTGAAAACATAGTTACTGGATTTGGAGGTCAAATCCTGGACCTGCGAGTTTGATCTGACTTGGGCCTAAATGAGGTGATTCATCTCAGGAAGTCAAACTCTCGTGACCAGGTGCATTCGACCTACAAATACTCGTGACCAGGTGCATTCGACCTGTTGACCGACAGAAAAGCTCAGAAAAATTCGAGAAATAATTTTTTTATAATTTTGTACTTGCTGAGTTTTAACCAAGATTTTCCTAATCTAAGTCGATTGCTTGACTCTTTTGTCTCAGTAAATTTTTTCCGGAGCCTAGTCAGTAACTGTTATTATTGTAAGGCCCTTTATCTAGATTCAGTGCATATTTATATGTTTTGAACTTTGGGTCTTAAATAATTTACTTTTTTTTTGTTGGCTTGATCCACGGGGTATTTGAACTCTGAATCTCATGGTTTACACAATACTTCATAACAAGGCGATTGCCAGTTGAGCTGCCCCCTGTGGGCTGCTCTTGAATAATTTACTTGGCTATTCAATGTTATAGATATTTTCTCATGTGCTCAAAGCACAATATCTGAAAGGTTTCATCTTTGTTTCCCTGATATAACATCATGTCTTAAAAAGAGATAACTATATGGATTTTAGGAAAGGAGCTAACTGAACACAAATGATAAAGCTGACACTATTTCTAATATACTGATCATTGATTTGAAATATTTGTTGGCTTGTCTTTCCTGCAAACTTTGTTGTTGTTGTCGTCTTCTAATTTCTATGCTTCTTTTGGCTGTAGGAGTCTGATAGCACACAAGCTATTGCAAAAGCTTTAGAAAGGGCTGCTGCATCATTTGGATCTGAAGTTATTAAAGTTGAAAGAGCTAGCACTTCTAATCCTGGCATACCACCTTCATCATTGATGTCCTTCCTCAACAAGGTTCACCTTTCATTTTAAAGTTTATGCATCCATGGTTCTTTTAAATTCCAAAATCTAGAAGTTTTGGATGCTTTATTTTAACTAAAATATTATGTCAAATCTTTGTAGGACCCTTCAACTCCAGGGATTGTGTTGGAAGATTTCAATACAGCCTTCAAAAACAGTTTTTATCATAGTCATTTGGATGACTCACGTATGGTTTCAATTTACCTTCGTTCCTTCGCAGCCAGAAGCTCATCTTTTATCGCATTTATAGTTTTCCTTGAGAAAGTTTTGGCTGAATGAGAAGTTTTGATGATCGATGCCATTCTCATTGTCTCTCTACATGTGCAGAAAATGTCAACTCTTCGTCAATCACAGCAGCTGCCTCTCTGGTTTCACGGACCCTCTATATTCTGGCAAATAATGGATCGGGAAGCAATACAATTCTGCAGTCAATCAATGTGAATGAATCACTTGTGGAAGAGCTCGTAGGATGCTTGCTATCTTGTAAACCAGGGTTATCTTGTAGATTGGTCAAGGAGCTGATCACACCTACCCAAATTTGTGCAAATCACTATGTTGGTGTTATGCTGGGAACCCCTTCGTCTTCTCCATATCCTAGTTCCATTGATGACACGGCCCGATTTATCTGGAATTTTCTTGCAGAGCGTACCTCTATTCCAAGAGAAGACTCTTACCCTTGCTCACAAGATTGCAAGAATTCAGGTGAACTGTGTGTTGGATTGAGAATAGATCAGAAAGGGGAGTGCATGCTTTCAACAACAAGGTATACACTATACAGTAACCTAAAATAACTTTTGCTTCATCTTAGGTTTATTCATAATAGTTGTTGCTGGATATAGTTTGCAATCATTTAGAACTGAAGCAATAACTCTTCTACAATATAACTTCTGGAGATTTAGAGAGGTCAACAGCTAAGTTCTCAGCAGCTCCCTTCCATATGTTTTGTGTCTTTTTGCCAGATGTATGTCGCAATCTGCCAGCTGCAGGGTATCTGCTCAGTAAACTGACCTCTCGTCCAAAATATGCTGTTAATATACCCCTTCGAAGTTTTAACTCAATTGTTGTAAATGATTATGATTCCCTTGTATTTATCATTTGTGTTTTCTCAGTTCTATGCTGTTGTGCAGGTATGTTCCAGCATATTCAACTCGTCTGGCCTATGAATCTGATTCTTGGAAGGTTATTTCTGCTCAGCCTAATGATACAATGGGTAAATTTGATCCTGTCTGGACTGAAAGCTTCTGGAAAACTCTGGAGGTTAGAGTTTACATGCAACAGAACCCCTTCTTTGATGAAATTATTTTGTTGTCAGGGTTGGCAGTAACTCTTGGATCTTTCATTGCGATATTTAGCACTAAGGCAGTTTTTATGAAGGCTCTCAAAAATGCTTAGAATGTAACAGCAGCCTGTACAGATTCTGGTAAAACATGGAGAATATTCAATATATGGGTTGTTTATTCCAAAGCATTGAATGCTTTTCGTTCAGGGGCTTGGGAAATTATGATATTAGTGCAAGCAGCAATTGTCATCAGCTTATAGACAATGTTTTCTAGCATTCAAAGTCTAAATGCTACATATACAAGCATTGGAGGCTGGAGGCGGTGTCAAATATTTTTTCAGGGTTCATCTACAGAGAAAGGTAAAGAGATTATTCCAATGCATATTGATGAAATGCAGAGAATGCATTTAAAAAAAAAAATCCTTTCTTCTTAAATTGCTGCATTTGAATGAATTCAAGTTTTATAATGGTAATTGAAATAGGAATATTAGAGGTTTTAGAGTTTGCTAGATGGCCAAAGGTTGTTAGGTGGCCAAGTACCCGGTTAAACAGAGAAGGATAAGAGCCCTTTCCTCTCAAGATGGAGAAAAAGACCAGAAAGAAAAGAAAATGATGAAAGGTGCATTTTAATCAGTGGAATTGATATATAGATCGTAAGGAGGTTCTGTCTCCACCATTCAGCATCTTGTGATTGTCACAAGAGCTAGTGTAAACGAGCAGTGTAACAAATGTTTTAACTTACAAGCTCTTTAGAATCGCCAGAAATGAGTACTGAGTGAAGTCTGAAGCTACAGTAGTGAAGAACCCAGAAGAAATTGTTTCGGCCATTCTCATAATAGAAAATGCCAGATTCATCAATACGATTTTGTTGGGCCTTAAAAAGAACATAGCTTACTTAACTAGTTTGGAGACTAGAAAGTTTCGTCTCACAAATGGCTACATATCGCATATTGTACTGACTTCGGTGTTGGGTTCAGCTAATCATTATCATGGAATGATAATACCAAATAGTATGCTGTTGGATGACAATTTTTACATTCGTTCTCTGGCAAATGAGTATACTGTTGTCACTTTCATTGTCAATCCAGTGAAGTATATGGACCTTATAAAAGCAGTTTTCCCTTTTTCCTTTACCTTTTCGAGCTTTAGAGTTACTTGGTTTGTTGTTTATTGTTTTCTTTCGCTTAATGGAGTTGGATTTTAATTTGGCGTTTGCTAGTGGAATAAAGTTTGTTAGAGTTTATTGGTGTTGTTTAAATGCTAATTAAATATCTACACCCTGGCCGGAATCCGATGTATGATCGATTTGCAATTTCTGAGTCATACATTGCTGGATTTGCGGTTTCGATCATCTGGGTCGATTTAGTGACACCTAAGACTCCCAGGTTGCAGTATCAATTGCTGAAATTGCAAAATGATCATGGTGAAATCTCTGTTTCAGATTTCGAGGGAATTACGATGAGTGTACCGGAAACGAGGAAAAAATGCCGGGGAAGGGGGTCGTTAAGTTAGACTTTAGCCTTGACTGAATTTGATCTCGATGACTTGTGAAATTAAAATTTTAAATTCATTTCTAGGAGAAAGTAAAAGATCTTCTGTTTATCTTCTTTAATATTCCTACTTAATTTTTGGACACAACGTTTCTACCATCTATTCAGCTCTAATATTCACCGAATTGTTTATGTAGATCCGTTCGTTACATTTCCTTATTTCGGACCAGAGGAAATGTATCAACGAATCATCATCTTTGACCTAGATGTCTTGAATCTGATCATCATCTTCGACATTGATATCTTGAACCTGATCGGAAAACATTTCCAACAAATCTTTTGGATAGATTTTTCTTGTTTGAGTTGTAATTATTTGTTCTCTTACTAGATAAAGCTGTTTAATGATCAGAATAAGTAAACAAGTAAACAAACAATAGCTGTATGTCAACCCTCTTTAGTTGCTTGTCTGAATGTGTTTATCTTTCTCCTTGTTTGTGCTCTTCTAGTACCACATTGCTCCCAGGATGAAGACAAGCTGTAAACTCAAGTGACGGGCTGCATGATTGCAATGGAGCCATGGATTACAAAATGTTAGGCTTGTGGGAGCAATGGGCTACTAGAAGAGCACAGACAAAGGGAAAGAGAAATACATTCAGGCCATCAACTAAAGAGGATTGACACTTGGTTCCTTTTACTGACATAAGCTGTGTTAAACAATAACTGTAGGTAAGGGTTCATAGGGTAATCGAAAGCTTTCGTGTGGCAATTCCCGTCAATAATCATTATTTCTTGCATATTTGTAAACTAAAATTAACTTTTCATATTTTCTGAATAATCTTTGAATTTCCCTTTGATCAAAGTTGTTTTCGTATCTGAATTAAATTTAATCCAATAAATTTATAGCTTTTTCTTAAAAATGATTTTTTTTCTACAAAGCTAATACTTTATAAGATTTTTATTATTTCAATTCCTTTTTTCAAATTGAAATGGTATCTCATAATGCATTACTTAGTTAATTATAATAATATCATTGGGAATGGACAAACATATTAAAAAATGTCAAGATTTTAACACACAAGGTTCCTTTGCACAGGAGTACATCTCATCAGGATCATTGTTAACTACATCTTTGCATTAATTAGTGTTGTTCCATTACCACAATCCACACTTTGGAAATGATCATTGTTAACTACATCTTTGCAATAATTAGTGTTGTTCCATTACCACAATCCACACTTTGGAAATTCTTTGTTCACTACAAGGAGCGTGCTTGGTGATTTTGAACCCAGCTTATTCATGTGAAGGAGCACACAACTTGAATGTTGTACTCTAACCCATTGACGAGATAGATTGAAATAAAATTGTTTCCTTAGATTCTCTTAAAAATGTTCCACTTCATATGTCGTATCTTTTTATTTTTGTCCATATTTGATTGTTAGATATTATGAATGTTGGCATTTGTTCATGTGATATTATTCATCAACATACATTATTATTTTAAAGGGGTAAAACACAATTTGTCTCCCGTTAAAATGTGTTAAAGGGATGTAAATATCTAATACATGATAAGATAAAGACATTTTTTAATTTTAAAATAAGTCAAAACAGTGTGGCCCATGCATTTTAGATTACAGAAACATTGGATGGAAGATATACATGTGGGACATAGAATGATATTGTATGAAATTTGTGATTCTTGAAAGTGAAATGAAAGCAACGCAATATGTAATAATCAGTTTTAGGGAAATTTTAGGGAAATATGACAGATTATGTCTATTTAGTTGAAAATATTTCAAGAGCCCAATGTTCGGTTGGAAAGAGTGTTATATATATATATATATATATATATATATATATATATATATATATATAGTGTTAGCTCGATTACATCGAGAGGAATACTCATTTGTTATTCATCAAAAGACAACTTAAAATAACATTAATTATTTTTAGTTTTCCTTAGATTTTTTTATTTAGTTTAATATAAGTATAACAACTAGTGTAATGTATATATGCTTGTACAATATTTATTTAAGAAAAACAAATCCTATCTTCTTGATAACCATGGACAATAGATACCCATTGCATATATCCATTACTCTACAGTTGTTCATCATAAATATATAACCAAAAAAGAACAAGAATATAATTATTTAGATTAATTTCTTCTCTTTCATGATAAGTAAAACACTCTATAGGTTATCACTTTGTCTCATCATCTAATTTCCTTCACTAATATCCTTTTTAAGTAACGGGGTTTCCAAGATTTACAATAAATCCAACTTAAAAAATATTATTTAATGTATCTTGGCACCAAGTTAAATTTGAATGAAAAGTTGTGCTTTAACCAATAGAATGTCTTCTTGGAGCTCAGAAATACACCATAACTTCCATCAACAAGTGAACTTGAAGCATGTATCACCATGTAATCATCTCATGAACAATAATACCGCCTTTACCAAATCTATAATGGGGTGAAATGTAGATTTCCTAGCTTAGAAATTTTACAAGATATCAAACGATTTCCTAGATTTAAAGATTTACAAAAGGCAACATGAAAAACTAAATTTAGTGCATTCTACAAAACTTTGTAACACTAAACCTAGAAGAAAAATTGTGGTTCAACCAACATAGTATCTCCTTGGAATGTAGAAACACCTTATGTTAAATCTCTTTGGCAAGCCAACTTTTGAATGTTTATTTATTTTTGTATTCATCTCATGGTATACATGATGAAATGTAACCATTGCGAACAATAATACCATGCCTTTTCCTAGATTTAGAATGGGATGTAAGAGTAGGCTTCCCATCTCATCACTGTCTTTCATCTAATTTATAATTACCTTGAAGTTCCCATATACTTGTAAATAGGTTTTCAATACCAATTTCGGTAAATGCTTCACTACTGGTAGTGTTGCATGGTTATTTGATCCTTAGCCCAAATTTGTTTTGGAAGTAAAAAATTGATCATCATATAAATATAAAGGGACTCTAGTTCCATAAATTGAGTGTTTTTCTTTACTAGCACCATCAAAATATCTCTAGCAAGGATACTTATCAATAAGCATATGTTTTAATAATTAATATTTCTATTGTTTAGGACAATTTCGTGCTGGCCAAATGCTCCATATTACAAAGAGATGTCCTCTAAATTCTTTTAATATTTATTATGAAACCAATTTTCTAGGCCCCTTACATTAAGTGTCTTTACTAAACTCCTGTATGACAAGTGACAAGCTCCATTTTTTTTCCCACTCTATGATTGCATAGGGATAAGACATAAGTATTTGGTCATTAGTTTCTTGATCTTATTTACATTAAGTACATTGTTTTGGTCCATTCCAACCACGTTTTTACAACACTTAAAAGTTGTGAAACCAACTCCAAAAATAGAAGAAAAGAAATATCAACGCCTTAGAAATAAGCCACTTTGAGGGGGCAACCTCCAATACATTACATGAATGAACAATTCTCGGATGATACAAATTACAAAACTTCCTTTCTATATATAGGAGTCCATGGGGCCACAATGTAATCCTAGCCGACCTAACAATAATAATTTAAAGGCAAAATAACAACAATATAGGGGTTACAGGGGTACAATAATAACAATAAGGGGGTTACACTAACAACAATAAAGGACTATACTAGTAATATAGGGACCTAACATACTCCTCTCCTTCAAAAAAATGCTATCCTCAACGCTTGAGTAGCTCTGGGTGCTTCTGTATAAAATTCTCATACTCCCATGTAGAATCTTCAGTGGGTAAGTTCTTCCACTTGATGAGATACTCTAAAATTGATCGATTTCCTAGCTGTCGAGTTCTTGTTTCTGTGGCTGCCTCTGGTTCCAATATGATTTTTCCTTCCTCATCAAGTTCCGGCAATATTGTTTGAATTGTAAGATTTTCACCTATAACCTTCTTTAAGCATGAAACATGGAAAACTGGATGCACTCGTGAAGAAGCAGGAAGCTCCAATTTGTATGCCATAGTACCAATCTTTTGCAACACCTTGTAAGGACCATAATACTTTGGCGATAATTTAATATCCTTCTTAGCTTGCTTGAGGGACATTTGTTTGTATTGTTGTAGTCGTAAAAATACTCAGTCTCTGACATCAAAACTTCTCTCGCTGCGATGTTGATCTCCCTGTTGTTTCATTCGATTTTGTGCCAAATTCAGGTTATCTTTTAAGAGTTGGAGAACTTGTTGTTGATGCTCGATGTGATCTTCCACTGCTTGAACCTTCAAATTTTCTCTTAAAGATGATGTGATGGACGGTGGATGATATCCATAAAGTGCCATAAATGGGGTCATTTTCGCTGCAGTATGGAAGGAAGTGTTAGACCTCTTCATGGCCTTTCTTAAACCATGTCATCACAAAATTCAGTGTCTCCAAGGAATTGGTGTCAGATCATGGGAAACATTTCGAAAACGAAATATTCCAGGAATTGTCCCAACACCTTGGTTTTTCTCATGAGTTTTCATCACCATACTACCCCCAGTTTAATGGTCATGTAGAGGCTATTAACAAATTCCTTAAAACAATGTTGGAGCGTATGGTGAACAACCACAAAAAAAATTGCCACCGGATGGTGTTCTCATCCTTGTGGGTGTACTACACAACGGTTAAAGCATCAACAAGATTCACACTCTTCCATTTATTCTATGGGGTGGAGGTCATGCTTCCCATCGAACGTGGAATCTCCACCCTGCATTCAACCATCGAATTTCTCACAGATACTAAACTGTTAGAGAAAATTATGGTACAAATAGAACTCGTTGACAAAAGTCAACGAGAATCTCTCCAACATAATGAAGCCCACAAGAGAAGGATCAAAGCGTTGTTTGATCACAACATCACCACTCAGTTATTTACCGAGGGAGAACTAGTCTTACACTATGATGTTGCATGAGAAGCTTTAGGACCCAGGGAGTTCGAGACATTATGGAAGGGTCCATATATTTTCAGACATTTCCTTTTTAAGGGAGCATACATTTTATCAAAGCCCGACGGAACATGCCTAAAAAACCCTGTCAATGGAATCTACCTCAACAAATTTCACACATAAAATAAGGGCCTCAATATCCTAGAGTGAATATGTATGCACCGTATTTTTTTATGATGATCAATTCATCATGTAATTGTTATAAAAACATGCTCTCTCATCTTGTGTCACAGATGGATCGTTCGCCAATATACCATTTTAGATTTGTTGATGGTGACTCTTGATGGTCGCAAAACCTAGTTGCAGCCGCCTAGGCCATATACTCTCCTAACCGGTCACTGTACCTCACTAACAAACTTTGTATCGGGTTAGCCACCAAAAATCAAGCCGAATATGACATTTTCATAGTACTTTTAATCGATTCCTCCCTCCATGGCATCCACCATTTACATGTATTCCTTGATTCCCAGCTGGTGGTATCACAGTTAAACCAAACCTTTCAAGTGCGTGATCCACGCCTTTTTAAGAAATAACTTAATGCACAAAGATTAGTCCATAGTTTTGATCACATTTACACATATACCAAAGATATAAATAATTTATTTGATCAGACAGTTAAACATTTCCTATATTGGAATGCATCACATATATATCATCGACCATAAGATCATAAAATCCATCAGATATGTAAAAAAAAACATAAAAACTTCATAAAAGTATCCATGTACACATCATGAGATCCGTTAAAATATATCTCACATATATATATCAAAAAATATGTGTGTTTCCTAGTATACAAAAAATGATTCCGCTGGCTCATTTCCAGGAAAAAAAAATGTCATAAAAAAGTCAGGGGAGCATCCTCATAATGGGTACTTGCCTTGGTATATACATAAGTAAAGTGTAGGGCTGAGCCCCTATAGCTAGGTCTCGTGGACAACCATCCGCACCAGGAGCCACAATAGGGGAAGATGTATCCACTAAAAAGGATACACAACGTAACACCGGATGATGCGCCAGATCACAAGCCATTGCTATCTCCATCTCTAGCTCCGCCAAGTCATCAAAGCCCACTATGGGCATCCATTGGGTCATGGCCTCTGCCTTCTCCCAGGTATCATGGTAGTCTTGTAGTTGGGTCTCCGATGCAGTTGAGCGAGCCTATGTGGCCTCAGCATGCTTGTGTCATATCTCGGCATCCCCAGCTACCGCAACATTGCTACCCTCCCCGTAGGGTCCATCAATATCTAACTGGCATGGCAACACTGGTCATGTAGGCCTAGGAGGAGGCCTATCTTCATTCATTCTCCAAGGAGGGGGTGTTGCCCTTGGTACACCCATACATCGTGGGTCGTTCCCTACCAAGTAGGCCAACAGTCATCCCCCAGGCATCACATCTTCAAGTAAACAAACATGGTATCAGTGTTATCATAAAAAACACATACATATATACATGTAAAACAATACTCAAATCCATAAAACATAGATATCATACTTTTTGGTCCCCATGCATCACCAGGAGGAAGACCCATGTTTGGATCACCCCAAAAGTCTACACCATGATAAGGGTACTCCAAAATAAATTGAGGGTTGGAGTTAAAGCAACCCTCCACAATGTTGTTCCAGTACCTCCTCGCAGCTCCACCTCCAGCTTGGGGCATGACAGGCTCCCACCTCGGTATCCTAGGGTCCCTCGGAGGCCCAGTTGGAACTGCAAGAAAGGGCCACAACATGACCACCCTCTCATACATAATGCTACAAAAAATATTTGCGTAGAAAAATAACTAAAGCTTCCCCAGCTTCACCTACGTGAGCTTGGATGTCATACCTCGATATACCAAGCGAGCCCAATCAAAGAACTGGCCCGCCTGCGATTGTTGGAGGACCGATATATGTGGCCTTGGTACTCAATGGGGCAAAGACGACCCCACCAAATGCACAATCATAGACAAAATCGCACGCTCTGTCAAACTCACAATAGAGGATTTGTTGATACAACCATCCTTGATAGCATTAGGCCCACAGTGGCCCTCCTCCTTTGCCCAATGGCAGATGTTTGCCGCCCCAGGTGGCAGTGGATAAGGTAACACCTCCCCACAAGGTAGTAGGCTAGTCATAAAGTAAACATCCAGTTGAGTTGATATTAGCAAATCCGCTCGCCTCACGACCATAATCTACTGGGAATTATCCTAGAGGCCAACCAAGAATCGTAAAAATCGATCCCGTGATCTCAGGATGGGGTTCTGAAGAAACTTCAACAACCACCACTACGCTAGAGTCTGACATACTACGGGATCATGGGCCACGTCATAATAGAGGGTAGTCTAATCCCTCTCCCTCCACATCATCCTGCCATAAAAAAACATCAAAAATATTAGTTTTTGGTCCCTTCAGCGAAAAATGAAGAAAATAGTATTTTTAGTGGACCATGCACTTTCAGCTTACACAAGAGTGTGTATGGTGCGTCTATGAGATGAATAGGTGTGAAATTCCTGCGTCTGTTTAGCCATAAGGTGCGTTGACCACCATGGCCGGTCAATGCACCTATTCTTCACACAGACTAGTTGATGCTGCATCTGTGTTTCACATAGACACAACGTTAAATGAGCTTATGTGAAACATTTGCAAGGGGAAGTCGCATGAAGCTTAGATCTTCACGTGTCGACCATGTGTCTCTCTTATAGTCACCCACACACTCCCCCAAAAGTAACCCTAAAAGGCTATACAAGGGACCCCTGTAAAACCTACCTACCCTACAAACATAAAAAAATGAATAATAGAGGATGCTAGCTCCTACCTGGCCCTCATCGTGCGCATCCTAGGTACTCTGGATAACCACAACAATAAGAAATAATCCAAAGACAACCTATTACCTCTCAATCTCACCAGCGCAAAAGAATTGAAATTGGGCCCTTTTGGCCATTTTCTGGAGCCCATAATCAGAGCTCGGGACCTCTGTTCTCAAAACCGTGAGAGACACATGATCAGAATTTGGATCAGGGTCAAAATTTAGCTAAAAAATGAAAGTGCTCAGAATTGCACCAAACTAGAAGGAAAGCGACTGGATCATCACAAGGAATCCAACGCAATCCATTTCGTTGAAAACCGAGTTTAGATGAGGAAGTTATGGTTTGCTGATCTCCGTTCAAAACAAGCAAAATTTTAAAAAAATATTGCTGAACAGGTACAAATGATGACATGGCAATCCAGTCAACATGCAAACAATCTTCTTCAGTTTATGTCCAATGGGACTGTGACAAGTATCATAGTTGGATTCGCCAGTTTGGTTTGTGAATGTAAAAATTTCCTAATGTCCTCCAAGATTGAATGTGGGTTCATGAAATTTTATGTGCTGGACTTTTTTTTGTAAATGTATTAAGGTTGGGTTAATATATATATATATATTTTATATGATTTTTAAATATCATATATTATATTATTGTATCTATATATATTAATATTAAATTACAACCTTATACATATATTCAATTTCCACATAAAATTTATAACCAAAGTTCAGTTCGCATTGGTGGCATATGTCAAACCTTAGTTCAAATTACATATTATGGTGGAGCATCGTATGTTATATATGGTTTATACCATATGGTGGAGGTATGGTTTAGTAAAAATTACATTGATTATAAACTATGTGAAGGTTCGAACACATATTTTATGGCTATCCAAAGTTTAATAATGACGTATTATATATGAGGCTAAAAGCAAATATATGGGGTGAGGTCAGGGTTTTGCCCTGTGACCTCCCCCATGCTACTACCACGAATTAACAATGCACCACACCATTAGACTTTGAAATGGATGCGCGCCATATTATATTTAATGCAGATTGCAGATTCCAATGGAGGAGTGGAGGGGGCCAGCCCCGCAAGCTATCCCTCCTCCTCATGTGACCCTCTCATAAGACCTCACACCAGCGCCCAGTTAAGTGCGGATTAGTGCACAATTAATGCACCAGTTAAGTAAAGTTATCATTAATTAATCTGCAAAATAAGTTGGCGGAGATTCTGGAAACACCTCCAAATCTGGCACCACTTCCAAATTTGTCGAGGTTATCTCGCAGTTTTCCAGATTTAGAGGTAGAATCTAGGGGAAACTTTAATGAGGCCTATATTGGTCAATTTTCGACCGATTTTTGCTCAAGGATAAGCAGATTGGCATGCTCTGAATCCATTGGAACAACTTGCAGAGGCAGAGGAGCTCATATACATGTATTTTTGGTCACTTGAATAATTTTGAAGCCTAGGGCCACCAGGAGGGAAGGACATGCCCAAATCAACTGAAGGCCAATTTAGTGAATGAATAGTCAATTTTTGATGTATTTGATGCTATGAACATAATGGTACAGTTTATGGAGGCATTGGAGCACATCTGAAGGTGATTTTGTCACTTTGGAGATTAAACAAGCCCATGGCCACCGGTGTTGCAGGTCAAGCCTAGAGGAGTTGTGAACCAAATTCATAGATTGAATAGTAATTTTTGGGGTACTTGAGTGTTCTGAAGCCAATGGAATAGTCAGAAAATCCATTGGAGCAATATTGGTGCTTGTAATCAGAATTTTTAATCATAATCCCAAGAGGGCCTAGCTAGTTAAAGCAGGTCCATGAAGATGTAGCCCAGGAGGGGTGAACTCCATCATCATCTATTGTGTTAGGTGATTACCATGATTTATATTTCTGCATTCCATTTTCTGTGTATGAGTTTTTAAAATCTAATTAACTCATAATTTGATCATAAAAAACACATGAAAATACATACGTAAACCCCTTCATAAATGGTTATCACAAGACGATCCTTAAAAATATTTTTAATACTAATGAGGGAGCTTGCATAGCAATAACAAGTTTTCCCATATTCAGATCAAGTTGGTATCAGAGCTTCAATTTAGCTCATTTTAGCCAAGGTTAGCTATTGGCTCTATAGCTATTGTTTCTTGAATTTGTACTAGGATAATTTAACAGTTTTCCAACTTTATGTGTGAAGGAGAAGGTCAGATTGAGACTTTAGATTCTCAAAACACAACAAATAAGCTTTGTATGCAATTGCATGTGTGATGGCAACTTCATTAAGTGACATTTCAAGTCAATCTTACTTACAAAATCTCTTTGATAAAGAGATGTTGTAGAAGCTCTACATCATGATTGATATGGTGCAAAAGAAGTATGCAGATAAGAACTTTAAAATTGAAGAGAAGTTGATTGCTATGAAGGAGGAGAAGCAAGAGATTCTTGAAAAGATGCATGAAATGGAGACTCCGCTCCATGATGCCAAGGAAACCTTAGCCAAGCATGTGCTTGAAAAAGAGGTATGCAATTCAAGTTTATCTTCAATTTAATCTCAAAATGAATGAGTAGGTTCTTTTGAAAGACACGCTAGAGGAATAGGGTCCAAATTATTGATGAAGATGGGCTATTAAGGTAAAGGATTAGGAAAACATGCACAAGGCATAGTTGAGCCAATTGTTGTTGAGGAAAGGCCTTAGTATTTGGGTCTTGGTTATGGATAACATGATGGAGAAAGCTCTAAAGCCAAGGAAGCACATGATGGTATTCCAAGAAGGACTTTCATTTCATGTTCATTACCTAAAGTTTTTGAAGATTGTGTTCGTGAGGAATGAAAAAGATTTACACCCACTTTGCAAGAAGGTGCTCATAAGCATGTAGCTAATGAGAATGGTGAACTAGAGGATGTTGAAAGCTCTAAAACCATTGAATCAATTGTTGGTATTCCGAAGAGAGCCACTACCTCATCAAATTCACCTCCTCAAGAAGGTGACCAAGGTGAATGTTCAAGGTATAAATATGATTTTAGTCAAGTTTCTTTTGATTATGATAAACATGGCAAATTCTCACATAAGATTTGGAGAAAGTTTGGATGTTCCTTTTGTGGTTTGGATAACCATAAAGTTTTAGGGTGTTGTAAGAAGATAGCAATGCATGGGAAAATTTTGAAGCAAAGGAGGCAAAAATCTAAGACAAAGCAAATCATGCTGAAAAGAAGAGACAATTGTTTTGCATTCATTACCATAAGCAAGGTCATCTTGTAGACAAGTGTTGGAATTTGTATCCAGAGAGTCATCCACGACATTTGAAGAAGGTGGAGAAAGAGAATGGTGAGAATGGAAAAGAAGATTCCATAATTGATGTGGGTAAATATGATTCACATGATGATGATGTGCAACTGAAAGAAGTGCCATTGAAATGGTTTGGTAAGATATGGTTAGATTTATTATCCAATTGAGGCTTTGCATGTCTTTTGAATTTGATGAATTATTTTCCAATTGAATGCACATTGCATGATTACGCTAAGAAGGTGATTGAAAGTGGAGTATGTTGACTCACTTTAGTGCAAAAAAAATTGTTTATTTAAGATTTAAGTACATGTACATATGAATGCGATTCTTGTACTTATGATTGTACTTGTGAGAGAGTTGAAGAATTTTATACATGCATGAGAGTTTGTGTGTATGAACAGTAGAATTTTGATGATTTCATTGTTCTTGAACATGCATGAGTAGTTGAATTGTGTTGGTCGATTGATTTTTTAGCATGTATGTTGTCAACTTGAGAGTGTTGATCATTTGCACATGTATGAGTGTCAAGATGTGTTGGTAGATTGTGTGTTGCATGCATCTCATATCGACTTGGAAGAGTTGATTTTGTCTCCAAGGATGAAAAAGGGAGATGTTGACAAAGTGTTCATGAGATGTGAAATTCTTTTTGTTTTGGGAAAACAATCGTCAAATTATTTCACATGCTTATGCTTGACTTGAGAGTCAGTGTTTTGAAGAGGCATGTTTTGTCGACTTGTGTTTGGTTGATGAATTTTGACACCGAGATGTGAGAGTACATGGTGATGTTCACATGATGTGAAATTTTTTGTTTTGAAGGAGCAAGAGGATAAGTCACCAAGTTATGTTTCTTGCATGATGTATTGATGGTTTTGTTTGTGAAAAGATGTAAAAAATAGTTTGTAGCCATTGTAGACCATGTTATGTGTTGACGCCAAGAAGAGAAGGAGATGGCGAATGCATTCTTCCAGATGTGGAATTTGGAACAATGGAGGTAAAATAATGGTTATTTCTTTTCTTATTTTTACTGATGTTGGAAGCTATTTGATGTAGTTAAATCATTGCGTAAAGGAGGAACATGATTCTCAATGAGAATGCACCAAGGAATCGATTTGGTATAGTAAAAGTGTTATATCAGCAAGTAGCCAACAAGTGTTGGATTGGGTCAGCAGCAAAAGGAGAACAATGGTTGAAGAGCCAAGCCATTTGCAAGGCAAGGCAAGGCATGTCAATGAACAAGTGGTTGTCATGACGATTTCTCCAAGTAGAATCAAGATTATAGAACTTGGGAAACAAAAGATAGTTCAACTCTCATGAGATACCCAACTTTTGTGGGTCCAAAAGCATTTCAGTGGGAATGAGTTATCATAAATTGGATCAGGGGCAAAAATTAGCTCACAAATGAAAGTGTTCAAAATTGTACCAAACCAGAATGATAAAGACCGGCCCGTTGCAATGAATCCAATGTAACTCGTTTTGTTGAAAACCAAGTTCAGATGAGGAAGTTATGGTCTGTTGATCACTGTTGAGAACATGCAATTTTTTTTTAAAATATTGCAGAATAGGTACAACGGATGACATGGCGGTCCAGTTAGCATGCAAAGAATATTAGTCAGTTTATGTCCAATGGTACTATGACAAGTGTCACAATTGGATTCACCAGTTTGGTTTATGAAGGTAAAAATTGCCCAATGTCCTCCAAGATTGAATGTGGCTTCATGAAATTTTCTGTGCTCGAAATTATTATTTTTTAAATGTATTAAGGTTGGGTTAATGTAATATATATATATATATATATATATATATATATATATATATATGATTTTTAAATATAATATATCATATTATTATATCTATATATATATATTAATATTAAATTACAACCTTATACATATATTCAATTTCCGCATATAAATTATAACCAAAGTTCGGTTCGCATTAGTGGCATATGTCAAACCTTAGTTCGAATTACATATTATGGTGGAGCATCGTATAGTATGTATGGTTTATACCATATGGTGGAGGTATGGTTTAATAAGCATTACGTTGGTTATAAACTATGCGAAGGTTCAAACAAATATATTATGGCTATCCAAATTTTAATAACGACGTATTATATTTGAGGCCAAAAGGAAATATATGGGGCGAGGTCGGGGTTAGATCCCGTGACCTCCCCCATGCTACTAAAACGACTTACCAATGTGCCACACCATCATAATTTCAAATGGATGCGTGCCATATTTTATTTAATGCATATTGCGGATTCCAATGGAGGAGCGGAGGGGGCCAGCCCTGCGGGTTAGCCCTCTTCCTCACATGACCCTTTGATAAGACCTCACACCATTGACCAGTTAAGTGTAGATTAGTGCGCACTTAATGTACCAGTTAAGTACAGTTATCAGTAATTAATTTGAAAATTAAGTTGGTGGAGATTCTGGTAGCACCTACAAATCCGACGCCACTTCCAAATTTGTTAGGGTTATCTGGCAGTTTTCTAGATTTAGAGGCATAAATCTAGGGGAAACTTTAATGAGGCATATCTTGGTCAATTTTTGATCGAATTTTTCTTAAGGATAGTCATTATTAGTATATTGACATGCTCTGAATCCACTGGAATAGCTTGCAGAGGCAGAGGAGCTCATCTTTAGGTGTTTTTGGTCACTTGAATAATTTTGAAGCCTAAGGCCACCAGGAGGGAAGGCCATGCCCAGATCAGTTGAAGGCTAATTTCAGTGAATGAATAGTCAATTTTTGATGTATTTGATGCTTTGAACATAGTGGTACATTTTATAAAGGCGTTGGAGCACATTTGAAGGTGATTTTGTCACTTTGGAGATTAAACAAGCCCATGGCCATCGACGTTGGAGGTCAAGCCTAGAGGAATTGTGAACCAAATTCAGAGATTGAATAGTCATTTTTGGGGTATTTGAGTGTTATGAAGCTAATGGAATAGTAAAAAAATCCATTGGAGCAATACTAGTGCTTTTAATCAGATAGTTTACTCATAATCGCAAGAGGGCCTAACTAGTTAAAGCAGGTCCATGGAGATGTATCCCAGGAGGGGTGAATGCCATCATCATATATTATGTTATATGATTGATGTGAGTTATATTTCTGCATTTTATTTTATGTTTATGAGTTTTTAAAATCTAATTAATTCATAATTTGATCATAAAAAAAACATGAAAATACACACATAAACCCCTTCACAAATGGTTATCATGAGACGATCCTTAAAAAACATTTTTAATACTGATGAGGGAGCTTGCATAACAACAAAATTTTTTCCCATATTCAGATCAACACAAGGATCAATACCTTGCCATATTCAACATGGAACTCCCCATTCCAGTTATTACCAAAAATCAATTTTTTTATTATCACATGCCCCAAACTTCGTCTCAGGTACACCCTCTCTTTTTGTTTAATTCATATCATCAAAGAGTATTCATATGTTTTCAAAATATTTTTTTACTTGGGTTATTGGCTGCAGATATTGCAAGAACATAAAAAACACCATGCTTCGATCAACACCCCAACAGAAAAGTACTAGAGAACATATCATTCAACACTCAACATGATAGGATTCCTTTTAAGATTTTGCATATCCTGACATCATTTCTTCAAAGTGAAACATAGGGCTCATCATCACCTCACCTTGCACATGATAAACACCCACAACGGTCAATATAGCCTTCCCACTCATGTCTCCAATCATATTCATAGACCCCCACCCACTATCAAGATCCATGACCACTCACTCTAGCCCGAGAACCAACTCATTTATATTCCTTGATCATCAATCTCATTTTGCTTCACTCATTGCATACTAAAGCCCACTCCTGGGCAACGACTAATATTTTGTGACAGATGAGCAAGACACATTACCGCACTTCACATTTGGCATATCACACCCCCATGAATATAGCCCATCTATGTAAATTCATCCGCTTCATCGACCCCACACCGAGACAAACCAATGGGAACCCCACCCTCAACTAACAAATACCATCCTCGCATTAGTATGCAGGACTCACACATGTTAATGGGGCACCCGTCTCCGTGTTTGTACATCCAAACCACTTTACATTCTTTTGGAAAGTGTACAAAGAATTTTTAGGAGAAAGAATTCCACCCATATTTTTATGTTTCATTCCTGGAAATAGTTTCTAGTCACCCTTGGTCAAAGCTTGCATATTTTTTACCAATCCCTATCACGCTAGTCAATGCATACTTACACACACCCTGGATGTCCTACCAACTCCAGGGCTACCCCTATTAGAAATTGTTTTTACTTCCACCAATTGCATTACAATTTTGACGTCAGACCAACTATCCATAACCATCACTTATAGCCATCTCTCGTTATCATGCCTTGTTAACCCACCACGTTACAATCTAGTTCACTAGAAACCCAGATCCCTTGTATCAATACCTTTTTGAATGGCTGATGATTCTTTCATTTTGACTTCACCACAAATTTTCCAGGATTTAGGTAGTACCTTGGATGGATACCCCCTTTAAGGAAAATCCTCAGGTGGCACAATGGGAATCAAAATTTTCCATTGAAATCATCAATCCCCCTGACATTCAGCATCAACAACAGTTTTCATGTCAAGGTGTATCGTAAATCATAACCATTGTAGATATGTCATTTAGTTGAAGAACCGTGCATTGCTAAGAATCTATCTCAACAATGCTTAAACCACAATGCATGAGAGGTTCCCAAAATTCCAAGACCCATGTATGCATTATCACCTCATCAAAAGAGTGCTTCACCTAGGAAATGCATGGGGGTACCAAATTTAGTCTATTTGTTCAAAGTAAAAACACCCTTAAGGGCGTCAGCAGTTGTCATCACCATTAACCAACAACATGTCACTTACCACGATGTGACTTGAAAGAACCAATATCTGTGAGATTGTATTAACTAGTCATCATAACGAGCATGGGACATGCCTGCCTCATAGAAACATTTCTTATTTTATCACTCAAGGTTTCCTATAGAGCATGGTTACTCTTTATCTTTAGTCAAGGGGTCCCTCTACTCATATTTGGAGCAAGTTACTCTCTCTCTCTCTCTCTCTCTGAAATATGTTATGTGGAATCTCAATCAGAACAAAAAACATGATGTATTTCGGCTATACACTTGCTCCTAGACCTCATACATCAAGGGGTAACTATAAAAAAGGTACAAATCAATATTTCTGATCAATACATCATGGAAAGATAAAATTTAACTTTTCCTAAGGTTATTTGAGAAAATATGGGATTGCGCACCAGAAACAAAGAAGGTTTGCGTGGACCACATGAATTTTTCTTTGAAAGCTGCGTGGTCCAGGGAAGGGAAAAATGTCATATTCCAGGACCACTTCTGACACTTGGGGAGGTGATTCCTTGACATGGTCAATCAAGGAAAACCGAATTGAGGTCGCCCTAAAGATATGCAACCCTGAATTGAATCATCTTTTCCTACTCTTGGGTCATTATCAATCTTGAACCAAGGGAAGGAATATGGGTTCAAACTTTTCTATATAAACAAGCCATGGGAAGAGAAAAACATGAGACATTGTTATGCTGGCCGAATTGATATCGGAGCAACACCACATTTCATTGTTGAAGCAAATGAAGTGAGAGCACTAACATGTTGGCCATATAGCTTCTAAGCAATCCAACATCTTAGAGAGAGAATAAGGGTCCACCATTGGAGAGTCTTTACACTTCTTTTGAGAGAGAGGAGAAGGTTGCAAAGAGATTGAGGAAAGGGACCTCCTTGTTGAGGATATTTGAGCACCATAGCTCAAAGGATTCTCTTCAAGTGTTTTAGCATTCTATTGTATTCTTCTACCACCAGTAGTCAATAAAGGAATTATTTCCCCATCGTTGTATTGAAATTTTTTCTCCATTGAGTATTATGTTTTATTTGTCTCTTTTTTTTAGGCTTATGTTTCTTCATGCATTACTTCCAATATTAGTCATGATTTTTTGTGTGTAAGCCTTTCCAATAACAACACCAACTATCTTTGTGATCCTTTGTAGGGAACAACCAACTATTAAGGAGGAGTTATTTAGTGCTCCATTGCTACAAAAACACTAACACATTCCATATTACCTTAGTTGACCCCCGATTGTGGCACTTACCATTGTTCTTAATTCTTGTGGGCATGAGACTTCTAGATGGCTAAGGCTATAAACAAATTATCTAGAATTCACCACCACATGCCATATGTTGATGGATGGAAAGCAAGTTCCAAACTTAAACCTCTAGGATGCACTGTTATGCTACCTGAGACACCTTTGTGTTCCTTCAAGTGAGCGTTCCAAGCTTATTTGGGAGGCACTTTACAATTGAGTAGCAGAAAAAATTGGTTTGGAGAAGGCAATGGTAGTAGTATAGAGGTATTTTTATTAGTTGAAGCTACGACAGGATGTGTGCAAGTATATTATATCTTGTACTACTTGTGCCATCACCATATTTCCAACCATTAAGAAGCAAGGCCTATACACCCCTCTACCTACTCCTAGTTAGCCTTGGGAATCTATCTCCATGGACTATATGTCTAGCCTCCTACCAAGCATGGTAATGACTTTGTGTTTGTGGTTGTTGATAGATTTTCTAATATGTCCATATTGGCTACAAGAAGAGTATCACAACAGAAGCCAATACCAAGCTCTTCGTTGAACGAGTATGGGTAGATTTTTGGATCCCGTAGACCATCATATCAGATTGGGATTTCAAGTTCCTAAGCACATTCTAATTGAGCCTCTGGTCATTGTTGGATACCAAACTCACAAAGTTGATATTTCTACCCCTAGATTAATGGGCAGATAGAGGTCATCAATAGGATGATAATGTGCACACTACGCATGTAAAACTCTAAGCATCCATGAAAATGGGATGAGAGTATCCCCTATGTTCAACATAACTACAATACAACTCTCCATATCCCCTTTTAAGTGGGCATGGGATTTTAACCATTGTGTCCCATTGATGTTGCAATGCCTATTGAAACTACACATGAAAAATATGCACATGTTCAATATGAAGCTCGTAAATCCATCAGGTTTATTGAACGCATTCAACACATCCACCAACAGGTTCATGATATCTTTGATATAACCAATACTAAGTACAAACATTGTCATGATCAAAATTGGGTGCCACATAAGTTTCAAGTAAGTGACAAGGTTTGGTTGCATTTGCATAAGGAACACCTTGCAAGAGCCAATCAGAAGCTTTGACAACTTCGATAAAAGAATTACAACATCACCAGGGCTATGAGTGACAACACTTTCTAGTTAAGTATTTCCCCATTCCTTGGCCTACGCCCAATATTCAATGTGGACCTCCTTCAACCATACTTTCCATCATTGTTGGACACATCAGATATTGCTGAGTAGTTGACACCAATAGAGATCAACCTAGTTTGCATTGAACATGCCACAATTGATCGGATCATGGACACATATTAAAAAATATTTCCTATAGAGGATCCAAATGTATCAGGTTGTTATATCCGAACAACTCTTGCACCAATGAAAGTGGCTAGCCAGGGATCAAGTTCATCAAAAGTTTCCCCATCTCATGGAGGAACTTAACGCAATGGGTAAAATTGTTTCCTAAGGGGGGAGGATTGATCCAGGAGGATATTAGTGGCCACCTTCATATTCCACTTGGATTCTCAACACTGTTTCCTATCAATTTCCTATTTTTTAGCACAATTTCCTATTTCGACAATTTTCTATTTTTGACATTTTTCCGTGTCCTAAACTTTTGGAGCCGTTTTTTAGGCCATGAATGATTTTTTTTTGGGAAATAGGGAAAAACGAGTGAAATATTGAATTTTTTAGCTAGAATTTGTTGTCCTCAAATACACCTTTCTAATGGGCTATCATGTGTGCCAAATGGAGATCGTATGCCAAAGTTACGACATTGTGAAGTTGATGTTCCAATTAACCCTATTGGGGCCCATAAGCTTTTGGTGCTTCATATCCTAGGGTTAGGTTTTTGAATGTTTTGGTTTTCTCATTGTTTATTTAGGATAAAAATGACTTAGAGTCACATTGTAACACATTTTAGCATACATGTAACCGTTTTTGGAAAATGTAACTAGTTTCAATCTTCATAACTGACATTGTACTCATGTCATTATGTATATGTTATAGTTACAAGAAAAATAAGAAATAAAAATAATATTTTAAGCATGGATTTCATACTCCGTTCTATTGGTCAAATAGGTCAAGCATGTTCTTCATGCCTCTAGGGTTTTTCAAGTCAAAATAATATTTTTCTTGAGTTAAGAGAGTCTTTATCATTTGTATAAGACCCTATTGGGAAAGTTGTAACATGTAAAATATATGCTTTTGAGTATGAAAAGTCCATATGAGCCTCCAAGCACAAGTCGACCCTACCAAAAGTATTCAGCCTAGTTTGAGGCTATTCAACCTCATGAGAAGGCTATATATAAGAATGACTCAACCTCATTTGGAATACACTTGTGTAGTTTGATCTCAAGCAAGAAAAGGAAGACAAGAAGGAGAAAATACCTAGAAGAAGGAAGCACATTAAGGAGAAACCAAAATTTGATCTTTGTGACCATATTTCTCTCACATGTGCAAAGGATCTAGGGTTTCTCTTGTTGTTGCAAGGCCGAAAATGAAGACCTAATTGTAGGTCCGAAACTTTGCAAGAAGATCAAGATTTGAAACCAAATGTTTGGGGAAAAGGAGCAAGCTAAAGAAAAGGAATGAGACCTATATTTGATCTCTTCTACCCATATGTGTGGTATGGTTTCTACAACTATTGCAGGTCTTAGAGTTGTAAGACGAGATTGTAGATCCAAACTAGGGGCTGAAGTTGAGACTTGAAGTAGGTTGAAGGGAATTTGACCCTTGTTGACTTGGTTGATCTTTGACCTATTTAGAGTATATTCTTGGAGGGTTGACTTGGTGCTTGGAGGAGGACTTGGTCTAGGTTTTTGGGTCTTGCATTAGGGGAATTTTGAGGTCTAAAATGGTCCTCCTAAGGAAATTATAAAATAATAGTGGAAATAATAAAATGAGATTAGATTAAATCATCAAATTTTAGAGGGAAAAAATAAAAAATATACTTTTTAAACTTATCTCCCTATGGCTTTACTCAAATTTTGAGCGGGAACACTCGTTGGATGTAGAATTTGATTCCTCATCCAAGGAATACCCGTGTTGCATACTTTAAATGGACCATGCTGATCGAAAAATGAGAAATACATGAAAACATGTGATTGCAATCACGTTTTTGCATCCAATGAGTACTCCCCTTCAAAATTTGAGTAAAACCTTATGGAGATAATTTGAAAATAGAAGTTGAAAAATTAGTTTTATTATTTTATTATTTTTTAATATTTTTACTTTTTTATCCCAAAAATGGTGAATCATCCCCCATGGTTGATATCATCATCTTGAATCCTATTGGTTCTTATAAAGTTTATTTTGGTTGTACATTTTTCTTAAGAGGCCCATTTTAGACCTCAAAATTTCTCTAACTTTTTTTTTCATTTGATTAGATTCTATAAGAAGAGAATAATTTATTTTGGGTTTTCCCCTTGGAGGGTTTTTTCCCATGCTTGGAGCCTAATCCTTGTGTCTATTGTCTCTATTGGTTTTGATCATGATAATTGTTTGATGAAAATAATCTAACAAATAACATAAGAAGATAACATAAGTTCACAAGCTTTTATCAAGAATAAGGAGAAAACATTTAAATAGCTTCCCTACGACAGAGTCTCCAACAACCATCACATATTTTCTCAAAGATAAGCTACTACCATTTGAGCTAGTTTGCTTTCATTCTGCATCTAAACAATTTTCAACATTTGTTTATTTATTAATCGAAATTTAGTTTTATTGTATTTCTATGCTTTTGGTTTAAATCTATATTTCATTTCACTCCTTCATAAATATGGATCATTTGGTGCCTACAAATATGTGCAGTAGAGGGGATTGGTGTCTCTTGTAGGTTGGTTCCTACAAATCAACAAAGGGAATTGATGTCTCATGTTGGTTGGTGCCTATAAAACAACAAAGGGGATTATTCTCACTTGTAGGTTGGTGCATAAAAAGAAATAGAGGGGATTGATGTCTCTTATAGATTGGTGCCTATAAAGTAGCAGGGGGGTTGGTGTCTCTTGTAGGTTGGTTCCTACAATATATTTCATATAAAGAAGTTTTGTGGTTTTCTCATGTAAGGGTTTCCATGTATATCTTGTGTTACTTGTTTGTTTTATGAGATTGATGTTTTATGATGTTTAAATGGAATTGAATAAGTAAAAAATGTTATTATATTGATTCATCCCCCCCCGAGTACTATTGTGAATTCCAACAATTAGTATTAGAGTAGGTTCCTTCAGTAGTCATTAGAGAAATTTTGAGGTAAAAAATGGGTCTAAAAAAAAAGTACAACAAAAATAAAATTTATAAGAACAAATAGGATTCAATATGATGATTTCAACTGTGGGGGATGATTCACATTTTTGGAGTAAAAAAATAAAAAAACTACTTTTTCAACTCATATTTTCAACTTATCTCCCTATGATTTTACTCAAAATGTGAAATACATGAAAAAATGTGATTGCAATCACGTTTTTTCATGTATTTCATAGTTTCCATGTAGTAGTGTCCATCGAAAGTATGCAACATTGGTACTTCTTGGATGCAAAGTTAAATTCCGCATCCAATGAGTCCTCTCGTTTGAAATTTCAGTAAAACCATAGGGAGATAAGTTGAAAATACAAGTTGAAAAAGTAGTTTTTTCTTTTTTCCCTCTAAAACTTGATGAGGTAATCTAATCTTATTTTATTATTCCCACTATTATTTTATAATATTCCTTCAGAGACCCATTTTATGCCTCAAAATTTCTCTAATGAGTCTAACCACTGGAAGGTAGATCTCAAAGGGACCATGGCTAGTCAGGATGAATCTTACACATCTAGAGCTCCATTATTGAATGGATTTTAGTATGCTTTCTCGAAGATAATAATGACTCATCATCTAAAGGCTCATGAAATTTATACTTGGCAATGTCTAATGGATGGAAAGAAGGAAAATAAGCATAATACAAAATCCATGGATATCATCTTGCATGGTCTATCAAAATTAGATTATGATAAGGTGATTCATTGTGACTATGTTAAAGAAATTTGGGACAAGTTGTAAATAATCTATGAGGGAGATGAAATTCACACTACTTGTGAAAAGAATATAGAAAAATCAGCTCGAAAGGAAGTAACTCCCAAAGATTGAAAGAATATAGGATAATTCAAAGCTTGTGATTATTCCAGGGACGAGTCAGATGCAGAGGAAGCACAATCTACCATAAGAGGAACTAAAGAAGGAAAATCCACGAATTCTCAAGTCTTTGTTGATTAAAATGAATATTCAGACTCAAAGGAATAGGTTCAAGGTAAGAATGATCTTGATGGTGAGCTTGTTTGTGCTCTAAAATAAATAGATAGAATTAGAAGAAAGGATAAAGAGTTGGAGGATCTATTACATAAATATGAAGAGAAATATCATGATTTTAATGAAGCATCGATCACCCTCATAAAGTTAGAACTTGAAGAGGAAAAAAAATAGAGGATTCATTGTTAAGTTAATTATAAGAAAATACTATGCACTTGACCCGAGAGAAAAACATAATGGCAGAAATACGAAACAATATATCCTAAAACACAGAAATATCACATGAATTGAGACAAGTTGCAAAGATATTTTACTATTCATAAGAAGAATACAATTTTGGCTTACCTCTTCAAGGGGGAAACCTCTAACAGAGCAGAGCTTAATTACAAAAAACTCAGTGATTCTTTCCTTGTTATCTAAGGCTATTTATAAATTTATGACATCCAAAACCCTAACTACTAGTGGTCCCTTGCATAATATATTTTATCCACTTTATTTATTAACTATGGCCCTTTTATAACTAATTGTGGCACTTTTTTTTATAATGTGGGTCAACTACTTACAATTATTAGTAATGCAGATAACCGCTTATGGGATTTATTGACTCAACTAACTAACTCTGAATCTAACAAGGCCCCTTCAACTTATTACATAAATAAAGGGGTTAGGGTTGGACCCTAACGTTCCCTCCCCCATCAAAAGAAACCTTGTAATCAAGGCCGAAGCTATGGAAACTGTTGAATAATAGTGGCTTGTTACCATGTTTCATCTTCTGGAGATGTTTCTTTTCACTTGATGAGGACGTCCTTGATCGTGCGACTACGAAGATGTCTTTCGCTGTAAGAATTTATAGGGTAAGTTCCTTAGATCAAAAACCAAAGGTCACCGCTCAAAAATAGATCACAAATCCATACACCAGTATTATCACGTGGTTAAAACCCCCAAAGAGGGAAATAGTCCACGATCTGAGCCAATGAGGCCACTTAAGGCAATTTATTAATATAAAAAGAAAAGTTACATATGTTTCTCTCATAAACGATTACAAGACAAATGACACTCCATTCTCTTTAAATAGAGATCATGGACCAATCGGGTGTTAAGACACGGATCAAGTGTCGTTAATACCGAGGAGAGAGTGAACCATCAGATCACTACAAATCGTGACCATCAGATTATAAGTTACAAATGTACATAGTAAAGAAACACACTTTACCTAACTCTACACTAGACTAAGTTATTCTTAATTATTTCCTATGTGTCGGAATATCCTAACATCCCCCCTTAAGAACAACTTGGGATAGGATTGAAGGATTTACAAAGGTGACACAAAAGGACCCTATTTCCTATGTGTCGAAATATCCTAACATCCCCTCTTAAGAACAAATTGGGATAGGATTTGAAGGATTTACAAAGGTGACACAATAGGAGAAGGAAGGAGGCATTAGAGCCTATCCCCCCTTAATGATAACTTTCCTGAACTCTAAGCATGGATCGAAGTTTGGTAAACTTCGCTTCTGTGAGAGCCTTTGTAAAGATATCGATTACTTGATCATTGGTTGGACAATACTGCACTTCAAGAACATGAACATGAATGAGCTTTCTGATGAAGTGTATGTGGAGCTCAATGTGTTTCATATGCTGATGCTAAATTGGATCTTTACATAGCTGAATGGCACTCCGATTATCACACCAAAGTGTAGTTGGATGCTACTGATGAAGACCAAATTTAGACAAGATCTGACGAAGCCACATGGCTTCCTTGCTGGCTTCAATTGCACCACGATACTCTGCTTCTGCTGAAGAAAGAGATATGGCACTTTGTTTCTTAGAAGACCATGTAATAGGTCCTGAACCAAGAGTGAATACATATCCTACAATAGAATTTCGATCATCAGGGTCACCAACCTAATCAGAATCAGTGAAACCAATCAACAATGGAGACACTCCTGCACTATAATGAATCCAGAACTGAATTGTACCTTGAATATATCAAAGTATTCTTTTAGCTTCTTTCCAGTGACTTTCATGAGGTTGGTGCATAAACCGAGCAACAAGAACAATGATAAAGGAAAGGTCAGGACGGGTATGGGTTAGATACAAAATTTTACCAACAAGTTGACTGTATAAGGTAGCATCAACTTCAGGGGTAGTATAGGTGACTGAAAGCTTGACTCCAGACTGAAAGGGAGAAGGGGTTGGCTTACAGTCTTCCAAGTTAAAGTGGTGTAGAAGATCACTTGCATACTTGGATTGAGAGAGGGTAATGCCTTATTTGGATTGCAAGACTTGAAGACCAAGGAAATAATGAAAGTGTCTAAGTCTGTCATCTCAAACTTCTTTTTGAGGCTAGAATTCACATGGTTTATATGGTTTGGATCACTACCAGTAAGTATAATATGTTAGGTCCCTATATTACTTGTATAGTCCCTTATTTTTGTTAGTGTAACCCCCATATTGTTATTATTGTACCCCTGTAACCCCCATATTGTTATTATTGTGCCCTTAAATTAGTATTGTTAGGTCGGCTAGGATTACATTGTGGCCCCATGGACTCCTATATATAGAAAGGAGGTTTTGTAATTTGTATCATCCAAAAATTGTTCATTCATGTAATGTATTAGAGGTTTCCCCCTCGAAGTGGTTTATTTCTAAGGCGTTGATATCTCTTTTCTTCTATTTTTGGAGCTAGTTTCATAACATTTGGTATCAGAGCTTTGGGATTCTAGGGTTTCGCTGCTCCAAACAGTTCATTGTGGCATTTTCACTATAAAGTTTTTTCTACGTAGGTTCAGAAGTTGAAATTTTTAGAGTGTGAAGCCAAATTATTGAGGAACATTGTCGCAAAATTTCAGAGCTTGGTTTGTAATATTTGCGGAGATATGATATGTGGAAGGTAGGTCATTTTGCAGGCTCCTGAATTTAACCTAAACAGGTCATCATGGAATTTTTGCTACAAATTTTCTTCTACAAAGGTTCAGAAGCTGAAAATTTTAAAGTGTGAAGCCGAAATCCTGAGGAACAGCGTCGCAAATTTTCAGATCTTGGTTCACAATATTGGCAGAGATATGATCTGTGGAAGTTAAGGATTTTTCAGGCTTCTGAATTTCATCTGAAAGAGGTAATCATGGGAAAATCTTCATAACTCTCTCTTTGAGCATCGGATTGGAATACTGTAAAAAGTGACCATAATTTCACGGATTGTAGTTTTATGTCTATCAATTTCAGAGCCAAAATAGGAAACAGTCACACGTGGCAGGTCGTACAGGTTCGCTCTACTGAACTAGTCCATAATTGGGTCATTGTGGGAGATTGGACATAAATTTGTCTTGAAGAATCCAAATTAGATCAGACTTGTGGCATTTGAAAGAAGCTTCAGAGGGCTAGTACAGGGCTGAATTTCAGATATTGAGGTTTCGTAATTATAGAGATAATTCAATTTCAATATCGAGCTCCTCAAAAGAAAGTAAAAGGTGTGTATTTTTTCCGAATTGCATAAGTCTTGTTTTAAGAATCAAGTTGAATTGATTCCAAGGGCATATTGTAGAATAGATATCAGTATTGGATTCTAAAATGGCCCCTAAAAATAATTCAACACCCATTAAGCCTTTAGAAGGCTCTACTATGACTCATGAAGATGAAGAATGGAAACATGACATATCAAAATTACAAGAGCAAGTGCAACAAATTTCACTCTCGTAAAGAGCAACAAAAAATGACATGGAAGTTTTGAAGAAAGGCATGGAAACTAAGATGGATGGTTTGAAGAAAGGCATGGAATCTAAGATGGATGGTTGAAGAATGACATGGAAGGCATGGAAGCTAAGATGGATGGCATGGAAGCTGGCTGTAGCAACGGAAGCTGTAGATTTGGTTACTGTAGCGGAAGACTTGTATGCTTGAAGGCTTTGATAGCAGAAACAACTTTAATTATAAAAATACACAAGAGGTATTTATAATAATAAATTTTATTGATAAGATATGACATGATTGAATGATTACAATGAGGTCCCGCTTTTATACCCACGCAGGTACCTTTTCACGAATGGGCATGTCTTTTAGACATGCCTTTTCATTAACCTAATGACTATTTAACATAATCCTAATTGATTATTTAGTAATTACATTTATTTCTATTTATTCTATTAATAACTATATTTATTACTTAAGTTATGAATTAGGTTCATAACATTGCCTCCTTCTTCGAAAAGCTTTGTCCTCAAAGCTTTAACTTTTCGACAACTTTCTTCACTTCGGATTATCTGATAAGCATGTCTTTAATCACTGGGGCTTTGGCATATATAATTCTCCAATAATACTCCCTTGAAACTGAGTTATCCCTTATATATATATATATAATTTAACTTCTCTTTTTTTTTTTCTTTTTTTTTTGCATTAATTTAATTAATTAAATAGTAATTTTAATTAATTAAATTAATATTTCTTTTTATTTATTTATAATAATTTATTATAAATATAAACCATATATATGCTATATTATAATTGTTGTAACTATATAACATATAATATATATATATATATATATATATATATATATATATCGATCAAACCCGTCCGTTTTTTGTTTAACCGTCACGCCTAATAAACACACGTCTGCCCATCACGTCTCCACGAATTTTTTTTTATATTATGAACCTTAACATCGAGACGTGTCCAACGGAACGGTGGATGATATGGATCTTTTCACTGAACAATACGGATGCAGAAATTTCTTGTACTATGAGCGCCTCATCTGTCAGATTCACATTCATAAAATCCATCCGAATGTCA
Source organism: Pinus albicaulis (assembly GCA_034641835.2). Classification (NCBI taxonomy): domain Eukaryota; kingdom Viridiplantae; phylum Streptophyta; class Pinopsida; order Pinales; family Pinaceae; genus Pinus; species Pinus albicaulis. The sequence goes on along the minus strand of CM076577.1, from coordinate 595,341,727 downwards.
GGTCTTGGAGTCCAGGTTTCAGGTCTTCGTTGCGAAACCTTTTTTCTCAGGTCTTCGTCGCGAAATCTTGGAGTATCCCCGCCCGTTTTTCTCACATCCACCAAACAGAGAGATGGCGACAATTCGAAAATATCTCCACATAAACTCATCCAACCTTCCCCACCAACGATCGTCCGTTCCAAATCCACTTTGCCTTCTATTTTTCTCACAGTAAATCCCTTACCCTTACCAATCTCCTCCAACTTCGATGTAATGACCGAAACAGGCTGCTCAGACATGCATCGCAACTCCCTTTTACTTTCCCGTTCCGCCAAGCTAAGATTCAAATCTGATTCGTTTGAAGAAGAAGAGAAAACAGGCGAGTCGTTAGGGTTCAGGCCGCCGCACGGGATCTCGGGTTCGGCGCAGCTGTCATTGTCATCACTATTGAACCATGGAATTTCCATGATTTCCGGAATGGTAATACGTGTTTTAGGGTTAGGGTCCAGCATTTGCAACAACAGTGAAGCCACTTCGTGACCGAAAGATTCCAAAGGGAATGTGAATTCTCTATTTCTCATTTGCCTGTACAAGGGCCCCAAATTTTCTTCCACGAACGGAAGATAGCCCCCAGATTTGAGATAGTAGAGAATCACCCCGCACGGCCATATGTCTGCTTTGACACCATCGTAGGGTTCCCCGTTCAGAGCCTCTGGTGCTATAAACCCTAGCGTTCCACACCCTGCGTTAATTAAGAGAGTCTCTCCTGAATTCTCCTCCATTATGCTCAGCCCGAAATCCGCTAACTTGAGGTCCCCATTATCATCTACTAAGACATTGTCAGGCTTCAGGTCTCTGTGACACACACCTTTGCTATGACAAAAATCCACAGCGCTGATCAGCTGCTGGAAATATTTTTTCTTGGTGCATTCGTCCAGATCATTTGTTTCGTCTAACATTCTCTCAACTAGGTCCCCTCCTTTCACATACTCCATGACAATATATATTTTGTTTTCCTCACGAAAAACTTCGTACAGTTGCACTATGTTGGGGTGACTCAGTATTCTCATCGCAGACATTTCTATCTCGATTTGGAGTTCCATCCCCGCTTGAACCAGAATTTCTTTCTTCATGACCTTAACAGCATATGCTACTCTTATAATCCTATCTAAATTTTTTCTCATATTCGTGGAGTCCAGAGCCCTTGTTGCTTCATCTTATGATTCGTACTGAACCAATGCCAAATTCTTTCTAATTTTCACAATTAGCAGAGGATGTTTTGTAGATTCAAGGTTGATTGGAGAAATATATTGTGTTTTTACCAGCCAGGAAACACCTTTATCAGTAGGTCTATCCTTCTTCCTAATACCATCTAGTTTATTTAGTGTTTTCATTTCATCATCACGCAAAAGTTCCTCATCTTCTGGATTCATAGCCTGCTTTACTTTTGGGGGGTTGTAGACATTGATGTCAAGGAGATCAAGGGGAATCCCAAGATCAGGCTCAACAAATAGCGGCTGTAATGAAGATCCCAACTGGTTTTTTTGTAAGAGAGCAGCATTGGCCCTTTTTTTCATGTCGTTGCTTCTCTTCTCAATAGAAATACTGGATTGATTGAATGGAAAGGACCTAGATATGCTATTTTGTGAGTCCTCTACAACTTTTTTATCAGCATCTTCATATGCTTGACCAAGGCCATCTTGACCATCAGCATGGGATTCAACATGCAGCATAGAACACTGTCCTTTAGATGTTTTAGTTGCATCATCACCTGCTAACAAGACCCTTCTATCACCACCATAACTAAGGTTCTGGTTCTTTATAGTTTCATCAAAGTTGCTGGTTTGCAGCCTTTGATGACTTAGAGAAATGGAGGAATCAGTTATTTTATCCACTACCAAATATGCTATTTTATATCTGGTGGCATTACCCGTAAAGGCACATATATGTCCTGCGAAATATTGATCTCCACATTTCCAACATTTCCCTTCTTCTTTACTTTCAATATTAGTTGGTTGTTTTCCTTTATTACGCATTGGTGGGGGGATATATTTAGTTGACTTTTCCATGGATGTTTTACTTGATTTCCCTTTAGCATAACTAGCTGTCTTCTCATTTTTACAACATTTTTCATCTTTTTGTTTGTCATGATTTTTTTCTCTATTACGAGAAATTTCTTTAAGATCTGCAGAATTTTTTTTTAAATCGTTTGTGACTTCTACCCAAGAATTCTCTACTCGCTGAAGATTTTATAGAACTTTTCTAATTATTTCGGTCTTTTCACGTAATGGCACATTATATGGTAAATAATGTGCTCGAGCTTGTAAACTACGTTCGTAGGAATCTAAGATTAATGACATGGAAGCTAAGATCGATGAAAAAATGGAAAACATGAAGAAGGATCTAAAAGAAGACATGGAAGGTTTGACAAAGTTGATACAAGAAATGTTTCCTAATGGTGAAAATATAGTAGATGAAATTCATGATGAGAAAAAAGTAAATGTTAATCATGATTTCATAAAATCTAATGTTGGAAGGAAGAACCACCATATTCCAAAAATGGATATGAGGAAATTTGATGGAAAGGATCCTGTAACATGGATACTACAGATGGAGCAATATTTTGATCTCAATAATGTGCAAAACACACAAAAGTTATGCATCACAACTTTACATTTAGAGAAAAATACATTTGTATGGTATCGATGGCTTTGCTCCCATAAAAAAATTGTCACTTGGTCAATTTTTAGGGAGGAAATGATAGCACATTATGAGGATACAAAGAGAAAAACCTTCTTTAGCCAATTGATAAATCTCAAACAAAAGTGTCCAGTGGGGGAGAACATTGAGGACTTCCAAAAATTGAATATAAGGGTAACTAATATTCCAAAGGAACACATGATTGATCTCTTCATAGGTACTTTAAAGGATAACATCCAACATGAAGTTTGTGTTTTGGAACCTGATTCATTGGAGAAGGCATTTAGGTTGGCAAGAAAAATAGAATGTAAAATTATGGCGACAAGGAAGCCTACCACTCACTTCTATAAAGAGGGAAGTGTTGCTACTCCTAGATTTCCACAACCTACAAGTTTGACACCACAAAAATTGGAAGAAAAAAGAGCAAAAGGGCTTTGCTATAGTTGTGATAGAAAATACACTAAAGGTCATAAGTGTGCTGAGAAGAAATTATTTTACATAGATTGTGAAGAGGAATAAGAAAATGAACAAGAAGAGGATATACACCAGGAACCAACCCTAGAAGAGGAAGAAATGAGTCTGACCATATCGTGTAATGCACTGGCAGGAATTACCACTCCTCAAACTTTCAAGATAGAAGGACATATCAAGAAGAAAAAGTTAATAGTGTTGATTGATTCAGGTAACGCCCATAATTTTATTCATTGTAAGGTAGCCAAGGAATTAAATTGTTTCCTATACCCAGCACCAGAATGTCAAGTGATGGTTGCAAATGGAGGAACTATAAATTGCTTTGGAAAATTCCATAATATCAAGCTAACCATGGGGGAATATGTATTTACTAGTCCAATGCTTTCGATTCCTATGGGAGGTGCTGATGTTGTACTAGGAGTACAATGGTTACAATATTTGGGGACGATAGCTTTTAATTTTCAAGAACTTTTCTTGAAATTTTTTTCAGAAGGAAAGGAAGTTGAATTACGAGGTATTGCAGGGAATCCAGGAAGGATAATAAGCTATAATGTCATGACAAAGCTTCTAAAGAAAAAACAACGAGGCGTAATTGCACAATTATGCTCAATAGAAGTTCCAACATCAAAATCATCTATTCCTGCAGATCTCCAACAAGTATTGGACAATCATTCCAAGGTGTTTGAAACTCCCAAAGGACTCCCACATATTCGTGATCATGATCATGCTATTCATTTGATTCCAGGAAGTGTTCCTCCAAACATCAGGCCTTATAGATATCCTTACTTCCAAAAGAGCGAAATTGAACGTATGATTGCAGAAATGTTAGAGGCGGGTATAATCCAACCTAGTCAAAGTTCTTTCTCTGCTCCTGTAGTATTGGTACACAAGAAGGATGGATCATGGCGAATGTGTCCGGATTATAGGGAGCTCAATAAGCTCACCATTAAATACAAATTTCCCATTCCTGTGATTGATGAATTATTGGATGAATTACATGGAGCAATTTATTTTACCAAGTTGGATCTTCATTCAGGATATCATCAAATTAGAGTGAAGACTGAAGATATTCCGAAAATAGCATTTCAAACTCATGAGGGTCATTATGAATTTTTGGTCATGCCTTTTGGCCTTACCAATGCACCTTCTACATTTCAAGGATTGATGAATTCCATTTTCAAACCCTTCCTTAGAGAACTTGTGCTAGTATTTTTTGATGATATACTAATCTACAATAGGTCTTGGAAGGATCATGGTCAACATGTTGACAGGGTGCTCAAACTATTGCAGGAGAAACAATTGTATGCAAAAACATCCAAATGTTTCTTTGGAGTACAAGAGGTGGAATATTTGGGTCATATTGTATCTCACGAGGGTGTTAAGGTAGACCCTAACAAAATTAAAGCCATTAAGGAATGGAAAATCCCCACAACCATTAAGCAGTTGCGAGGATTTCTCGGGTTAATAGGGTATTATCGCAAGTTTGTTAAAAATTATGGGAGAATAGCAGCACCTCTAACAACATTATTGAAGAAATATGCATTTTCATGGACTCCTGAAGCAACTAAGGCCTTTGAATATATTAAAGAGGCAATGTGCCTAGCACCGGTCTTAGCTACACCAGACTTCACAAAAACCTTTATTGTGGAATGTGATGCCTTAGGAAATGGAATTGGTGTTGTTTTAATGCAAGAAGAGAGACCCATTTATTTTGAAAGTCGTCCAATCAAAGGAAAGTATTTACAGAAAGCTATTTATGAGAAGGAAATGTTAGCGATACTACATGCACTAAAGAAATGGCGACCTTACCTAATGGGAAGACACTTCAAGGTAAAAACTGATCATAATAGTCTTAAACACTTTTTGGAACAAAGACTATCTTCGGAAGAGCAACAAAAATGGGTCACAAAGATGTTGGGTTATGACTTTGAAATAATCTACAAAAAAAGGGAAGCTAAATGTTGTTGCAGATGCACTCTTAAGAAATAATGAAGAGGTGGAAGCATTTCTTTGTGCCATTTCTATTATCCAACCAGATTGGATAACCGAAGCAAGGGATGAATTGAAGAAGGACGAAGAAGTGTGGACATTGATTCAAAAGTTGCAGCAAGATCCTAGTACATCTGATAAATTTAGTTGGAAAAATGATTCCTTATGGTACAAAGATCGCTTATATCTTTGTAAGAATTCCCAACTAAAACAAAAGAGTCTTTTGGAATTGCTCACTTCTCCTTCAGGAGGACACTCAGGATTTTTAAAAACTTACCACAGGGTGAAGAAAGATTTTTTTTGGGATGGCCTTAAATCTGATATTCAAAAGTTTGTGGTGGAATGTTTGGTTTTCCAGCAGAATAAAGTTGAGACAATTAAGACCCCGGGTCTTCTACAACCTTTATCCATTCCAAGCCAACATTGCGAGGAGATTTCAATGGATTTTATCACAGGTTTACCTAAGTCCGAAGGAAAGAGTGTCATCATGGTGGTAGTTGATAGACTTACCAAGTATGCACACTATTGTGCATTATCTCATCCATTTAAAGCTAGTACAGTTGCTACTACATTTATGGCAACAATTCAAAAGCTACATGGAAACCCAAAGGTTATTGTGAGCGACAGAGATCCCATTTTTATTGGAAATTTTTGGACGGAGTTATTTTCTTGTTTGGTACCCAATTAGCTCATAGCTCATCTTATCATCCTCAATCTGATGGTCAAACTGAGATAGTAAATAAATGTTTGTAAGGATATCTTTGTTGTTTTGTATCTGATAAACAAACACAATGGGTCAAGTGGTTACCTCTCGCTGAATGGTGGTATAACACTTCCTTCCTTACTGCAGCAAAAATGACCCCATTTATGGCACTTTATGGATATCATCCACCGTCCATCACATCATCTTTAAGAGAAAATTCGAAGGTTCAAGTAGTGGAAGATCACATCGAGCATCAACAATAAGTTCTCCAACTCTTAAAGGATAACCTGAATTTGGCACAAAATCGAATGAAACAACAAGCAGATCAACATCGCAGCGAGAGAAGTTTTGATGTAGGAGATTGGGTATTTTTACGGCTACAACTATACAAACAAATGTCCCTCAAGAAAGCTAAGAAGGATAATAAATTATCGCCAAAGTACTATGGTCCTTACAAGGTGTTGCAAAAGATTGGTACTATGGCATACAAATTGGAGCTTCCTGCTTCTTCATGAGTGCATCCAATTTTCCATGTTTCATGCTTAAAGAAAGTTATAGGTGAAAATCTTCCAGTTCAAACAATATTGCCCGAACTTAATGAGGAAGGAAAAATCACATTGGAACTTGAAGTGGTCACGGAAACAAGAAATCGTCAGCTACTAAATCGATCAGTTTTAGAGTATCTCATCAAGTGGAAGAACTTACCCACTGAAGATTCTACATGGGAGGATGAAAATTTTATACAGAAGCACCTAGAGCTACTCAAGCATTGAGGACAACACTTTTTTGAAGGAGAGGGGCATGTTAGGTCCTTATATTACTAGTATAGTCCCTTATTGTTGTTAGCGTAACCCCCTTATTGTTATTATTGTACCCTTGTAACCCCCATTTTGTTATTATTGTGCCCTTAAATTATTATTGTTAGGTCGGCTAGGATTACATTATGGCCCACTAGGATTACATTGTGGCCCCATGGACTCCTATATATAGAAAGGAGGTTTTGTAATTTGTATCATCCAAAAATTGTTCATTCATGTAATGTATTGGAGGTTGCCCCCTTGAAGTGGCTTATTTTTAAGGTGTTGATATCTCTTTTCTTCTATTTTTGGAGTTGGTTTCACAACATAAGATAATCAAAATAAAGAACAAGGATGGTGAAGGACTTACCCACTTTCTTGGTGTAGACAGTGTTGTCAGAATGACACCTTGAAAAGCCATTATCTAATAGAAATCTATCCATTTTGGCATACCAAGCCCGAGGAGCTCGTTTGAGACCATAGAGAGATTTCCTAAGGCGAAAAACAAGGCTAGAGTCATTTTGGATAAAGCCAGGGGGTTGTTCCATGTAGATTTCTTCATGCAAATATCCATGTGAGAAGGAAGATTTAACATGCATATGATGGAGTTCCCATGTAAAGGATGCAGCAATGGAAAGAACAAGGCAGATAGAATTCATTTTGGCAACAAGGGAGAAGGTTTCAGTATAGTCAATGCCTTCAACTTGTGAAAATCCTTTAGCAGCAAGACAAGCCTTATGTCTATCCACTTTTCCATCTAGTCCAAACTTTGTTTTGTACACCCATCTGCATCTGACAAGTTTTCTTCCTTTTGGAAGAGAAACAAGATCCCAAGTATCGTTCACCAATAAGGAACGATATTCTTCATTCATAGCTTCATCCCAATCTGGATGACTGGAAGCTTCTTCAAATATTTCTGGATCAAGATTTTCTAGAACTTGAGCCAATAAGGAAGAGGCTCTTTCGAACTTAGAATGTGTATTTTGTCGATCTGCAAGGTCACCTGCAAGAAAACCTGCTGTATCCGAAGTAGAGCGGACCCATATTGGAAGTTGTGGAGTAAAAGGAACAATTTCAAGAGGTGGAGGAGGATTTTCATCCTTGTTGTCATCATATGAACTAGAAGGAATGCTATTAAAAATAGAAGAGAGAGAGAGGTGGCACATATGCCGAATCAGGCTCGTAGGCCAAAGGTGGCACACCCATCGAACAAGGCTCGCAAATTTTACATCTCTTCTAATGATTATATTTTTGGATTTTGGTTGAAGAAGTCTATATCCTTCGACATCTTCAGAATATTCAACAAAAATGCATTTTTCACTCTTAGGTTCTAAGGCTTTATGTTTCGCATCTGAAATATGGGCCCAAGCATCACTTCCAAAAACACGAAAGTGACTTACATCTGGTTTGATTGAGATCCAAGCTTCTTCTGGAGTTATATTCTTTAAAACCTTAGTAGGAGTGCGATTTACTATGTAGTTTTCATAGTTAATTTCTTCTGCCCAAAAATTGAGACCAAGTCCTTTAGATTGAAACATAAAATTAGCCATTTCTTTTAAGGTGTGATTCTTCCATTCAACGACACCATTTTGTTGTGGCGCATATGGAACAGTATGTTGCAATTGAATGCCATGTTCAGTGCAAAAGTTGATAAATTTTTTGTTAACATATTCTCCTCCATTGTTTGATCTTAACTTAAGAATTGGATGTCCAGATTGTTTCTCAACAAAGGCCTTAAAGGCCAAGAACATGTTAAAAACTTCACCCTTGAGTTTTAAGAAGTATACCCAAGTGCGTCTAGAAAAATCATCAATGAAAGGTAAGAAGTACTTGCAACCAAAGAAAGAAACAACAGGAAGTGGACCACATAAATCACTGTGCACAAGCTGCAAAGGGGTTGAAGCGTGCCAAGAGGCACGTTTGTGAAAACTATCCCGATGATGTTTTCCAAGTACACATCTAGAGAAAACACCATCTCGGAAAGATAGCATAGGAAGACCCGTCACCATGTTTTCATTACATAGAGTTTGAAGAGAGTGATATTTTAAGTGACCAAATCACTCATGAAAAAGTTTTCTCACTTCATCATTATGAGCAAAAAAAATGGAGGGAAGACATGATGACTCAAATTTGTCAAACTTATACAACCTTGTGGAATCATCAGAAATTCCAGTAGCTAAAATATGTCTAGGAAGTTTGAGGTCCTTGATTACAACATCATGAGGTGAGAATTCTACTATTTTCCCTTCACCTGAATGAGTTATCTGATAAAAAGATAGAAGGTTGTATGATAAGGTAGGAACACATAGTACATCATTAAACTGACCATTATCTAGATGAATGGTTCCAGATCCTACAACACTAAGGGATCTATCATAACCAACATAAATATGTTTGGTGTTACAATCATTTAAAGAAGAAAACATGGATCTATTTTTAGCCATGTGGTAAGAAGCTCTAGAATCAATGAGCCACTCATGAGAATGAGAACAAGAAGATACATTTAATTCATAACTAGATCTTGATGCTTGAAAACCATAAGCAAAAAGTTTTATTCCTAAAGATGAAGGTGAAGAGTGCTCCAAATTGATGTTGTGCTTCTTCATTGCTGCTTCTAAGGCTTCTATCTTCTTAAAACATTTGGACTCTATATGGCCATCACGATTACAAAATTTGCCATGTCTATCTCTCTTCTTCCCTTTTTTTTTGTTTGCCTTATCATTTTGGTGAGTTGATTTTTCAGTTTGTGGCTGAAATTGCTTAGGACCCTTGTTTGGTTTCAGACCATACTTTTTAGGATACTGCTTCTTGGGATTCTTTTGATATGATTGCTGTTGGGCTACTAAGGATTTCTTAGAAGCATTTCCAGAAGTGATAAGACCAAGGTGTAAGAGTTTTTCTTGTTCTCTTATCAAAGAACCACAAAAGGAATCAAAAGAGGGGTTCTTGTAGGTGGTTCCTAAAGAAATGATGACTTCTCTAGTGGAATGGAAGGTGGAAACAAATATAGATTATGCAGGGCCAAGCTTAGCAAGAATGCAATGGATGAGGCTACCATATTACTTTTTGACCTTACAACCTTCTAAAAGAAGTCTAAGGGTCTTGAATTTGGACAGAAAAGCTTCAATAGAGGAGAAATTATTGGTGTCCAAAGTAAGAACCTCATTTTCAAGCTGGTGGGCCGTGATTTGATTTTGAATGCCAAAGACAATATTTAATTTTCCCAGGGCTTCATGAGGGGTGTCAATGTCAAGGATATGAAATCGAAGATCTTGAGTAATGGAAATTCCTATCAGCCCTCATGCTTGATCTTGTTTATTTTCCCAGTTAGCGACTTTATCATCATAGAAAGGTTTAGTTTCTTGTCTTGTGGCTATTCTATAAAGCCCTTTACTTCTAAGTATATATACCATGTGAGGTAGCCATTGGAAATAATTGGTGCTATTGAGAATAATTGGGCATGAAATTTCCATTAAAAAAAAAATAAAGCTGAAAAAGCTGAAACTAACTCCTCCAATGGAAATATCTCTAAAAATTAGGTTGATTAAAAAAAACGGCTCAAAAAACGGCTTCCGGATGAAGAAGTTATGCCTTTTTGAAAAAACAAAGTTGTAGATGTTGAATAGTTACGGGAATGGTTTGAAATTTGATGATGAAGTTCAACTTAAAACAAAAATCCCGCCCCTTTAACAAAAAAATTTTACAAAAGAAGTTTTAGAAAGAGACTTGAACCTAAGACCTCTATTCTCATAAACTAACTTCTCACCAAGTGAGATAGTAAAAGGATTCTGTAATTGTTTGAAAGGAGTAAGGTTTTTTTTTAAGTCTTCGGTGTGCATGCTTTTTCCTGCACAAAAAACACAAAATTCCGAGGAAAAAAAAATGCAAGCCTTTCGACAAAATGATAGATTTTCGGTTAGCTTTACTGGAAACTATCTATTTTTTCACTATTTTTGATTTCCCGAGATCGCACAAAGACATGGGGAAAGAGCATACGTAGCAAAAAAAATCCCTTCTTCTTGTTTCGGATTTGCCAAGATCACACACAGCGCAAGGTAAAGAGCATAAATAGAGAAGAGGGTATAGATCTGGCAAATAAATAAAACCTAAAAACTGAAATAAACAGAGGGAACTGAAATAATCAGAACTATTAACAAATATAACTGCAAAACATATACTTTATACCTCCAGATCTAAACTGACATAACTTGGGCAACCAGAAACCTTTTTGCATGAAATGAAAGGTGTTCCTCAATGTAACAGACAATCCATACAAAACAGAGTAGTTCTCCAGGCCCGAAAAGTTTAAAAATAGTAGATCTAGAAAACGACAATCGCATGCAGTCGAACTGGCTTCGGATTTGGATCAACAATGGATGCGGCCCTCAAAATAGCTCTGATACCGTGTAAGAATTTACAGGGTAAGTTCCTTAGATCAAAAACCAAAGGTCACCACTCACAAAAAAATCACAAATCCATACATCAATATTATCACGTGGTTAAAACCCTCGAAGAGGGAAACAATCCACGACCTGAGCCAACGCGGCCACTTAAGGCAATTTATTAATATAAAAAGAAAAGTTACATATGTTTATCTCATAAACGATTACCAGACAAATGACCCTCCATGCTCTTTAAATAGAGATCATGGACCAATCGGGTGTTAAGCCACGGATCAAGTGTCGTTAATACCGAGGAGAGAGTGAACCATCAGATCACTACAAATAGTTACCATCGGATTATAATTACAAATGTACATAGTAAAGAAACACACTTTACCTAACTCTACACTAGAATAAGTTATTCTTAACTATTTCCTATGTGTCGGAATATCCTAACATTCGCGAGTATCGTGGACCTATTTGGGTTGGAGCCAAAGTGGACCTTCCTCATTCAATTCTGGCAGACTTGTTTGAACCCTGCATTTGTTCCCCACAACTTTCTTGAGATAGGGTACATGGAAGATTGGGTGGATTTTAGAGATAGCGAGCAAGGATAGTTTGTAAGACAATGCTCCTATATGCTGAAGTACCTGATAAGGCCCATATAATTTTGGTGCTAGTTTATGACAAGCATTTTATTTGAGATAGGTCTTCTTATAAGGTTCGAGTCACAATAACACCTGGTTACCTAGTTGAAATGATCTCTCTGATCAGTGTTGGTCAACCCATTGCTTCATTTTATTATGAGCTTGATGTAGATTATATTTGATATGAGTGATCATGGTGGAATGGTTCTGCAGAAGCTGATCAACTTCTTGTACCTTGGAAGATCCTGGGATGTAAGAATTTGGTGAAGGTGGGAGTTGGCCATACACTACCTCATATGATGTCATCTTGGTGGCTTTATGATAATTAGTATTATACCACCATTCAACTAAAGGAAACTACTATACCCATTTATGTTTCTTTTCTGAAGTGAAGCACCACAGATAGGTATCCAAACATTTGTTGAGTGCCTTTTTTTAACCATCGGTTTGGGGTGATAAGAAGTACTCAGTTGGAGTTGCATGCCCTATAGCTTGAAAATTTCCTGCTAAAATTTGTTGGTGAAAGTGGGGTCTCGATCAAACACAATGGAAGTCGGCATTCCATGAAATTTGAATATTTGGTGCATGAAAACTTGAGCCACGAATTTTGGGGTAAATGGGTGTGGAAGGGCACAAAAATGAGCATATTTGGAAATTCCATAAAAAACCATCATGATGACAGATTTTTTGCCTGACCTTGGGAGACTGTAATGAAATCCATGAAACATTTGTCCAGATGGAAGTAGGGAGTGGAAAGGGTTGTAAGGTTCCCATTAGCTTGATTGTTTCCCCTTTGTTGCACTGGCATACGTCACATTCGGCCAAAAAAGTAAGAATTTTGTTCTTCATGCCGATCCAAAAGAAAGAGTGGGGTGCTCGTGAATAATTATTTTGAAAGCATGAATGTCCTATAGCTGAGAGAAGTGAAAATATTCCAAGATGTCGTTTTTCAGGCTAGAGGTCAGGGATCACACTACTCGATCCTTATAGCGAAGAACTTCATCGTTCCAAGAGTAGTCCTTTGAGGAATTAAGATATTCTCGTAATATTTTAATGAGCTAGGAAATATAGGGTTGGGAGAACCATTCCTAACTGGGTTTTTCAATCCAATATGGTATGGGTAGAGAGAGGGTTAAAAGGGTGCCCTCATCATCAAATTGGTGCGATAAGGCATCAACCACTATATTGTCACACTCCTTCTTATAAATTATCTCATAATCATATCCAAACATTTTTGTGAGACATTTATTTTGTTGTGGGGATGATAAATGTTGCTCGAGGAAATATTTTAGGCTATGATGGTTAGTGCGGATGTGGAAATGACACCCCAATAAATATGGTCGCCAAGTGTCTACTGCATGTAAGATGGCCATCATTTCTTTCACATACGTAGATTGAACCAAATTATTACCACTAAGTTGTTTACTCGTGAAAGACGATGGTATACCTTCCTTCATAAATACTGCACCAGTGGTCATACCTAAAGCATCCAATTCAATCACAAAAGGTTTTTTAAAGTATTCTAAGGCCAATACTAGAGTGTAACACATGGCCTGTTTGAGAGCTAAGAAGGATTTTTGAGCTACGTCAGTAGAAATAAATGATTTTTTCTTGAGAATATTAGTGAGGGGATGAAAAATGCATCCATAATTGTAGAAAAAAATGTGATAGTAACCCGTGAGACCCAATAATCCCCTCAAACTCTTCAAGGTTTTTGGTTGGAGCCAATCTTGAATTTCCTGAATCTTTTTCGGATAACCCTTACTCCTTCACTCCCACAATGTGTCCCAAATACTCCACTTCTTCCATTCCAAAGTAACACTTGGATAATTTGAAAAATAGTATATGATCTTAGAGCAGTTGCAATACCTGGTCAACATGTTGAAGGTGAGTGTCCCATGTTACAATGTAAATGAGAATTTCATAAAAAAATATCACGGCAAATTTTCTGACATATGGTTTCATAAGGCTCTAAAAAGTGGATGAGGAATTAAAAAGACCAAATGGCATGACCAAGAATTCATAATGACCTTCATGAGTTTGTAATGTTATCTAGGGATGTCTGCTTCCTTCATCCTTATTTGGTGATAGCCAGAGTGGAGGTCCAACTTGGTTAAAAAATTGGCACCATGCAGTTCATCAAGCAGATCATCCACCACCGGGATAGGAAATTTTTCCTTGATATTGAGCTTGTTAAGGGCCCTAAATTCTGGACACATGCACCACTCATTGTCTTTCTTTAGAACCATGACCACTGGAGATGAATAAGGGCTAGTGCTAGGATGAATAACACCGACTTTGAGGAGTTCCTTGATGATTTTTTGAATTTCATTATTTTTTGCAAAAGGATATTGATAGGGGAAAACATTTGGTAGTTGGGTACCTTATAGTAAAGGGATGCTATGACCATGTTCACCTCTGGAGGGTGGGATCTCCTTAGTTTTTTCAAAGACTCACTGGTGGCGATCTAATACCTATTGCATATCAGGATGAATGTGAGGAGTAATGGATTCAATAGTTTGGATGACATTGAATTGTACTACTATCCCATGATGGCCCCTTTTTAACATCTTCTCCATTCGATGTGAGCTAATGATAGTAGGAGCACCTTCCTAGATTCCCCACAATGTATGAGTGTTGATGTTCTGCTTAAAGCTAATATATAACTCTTGGAAGTCCATTGTGATAGGGCCCAATGTGTAGAGCCATTCACAACCAAGGAAAATGTCACAACCATCCATTTCAATGGAAAACGTGTGGGCTTTGAGGTGATAATCCCCCATTTGAAGCTTAACATTTCATGGTCCCCCCATCGACGATAAGGACTTCGAAATTAGATACTTCCCTGACAAAACAATGAATGAATTCTGCTACTTTCTTATGGAAAAAGTTATGTGTGCTACCATTATCAATCAACACCACTACTGGTTGATGCTTAAGAAAACCCCATATTTTGAGAGTTTGGGGAGAAGAAATGGTGACAAAGGCATGAAGTGAGATAATCGTCTCATCTGGCATAACTATAGTATCAGTGTCTGGGGTTGTTAGGGGTTCATCCTCTTCCTCCTTAGGAACTTTAGTGGATGGAGCTTCATTGATGGAGTTGTTTTCAGTATCATTAGAGAAATTTTGAGGTCTAAAATGGGCCTCCTAAGAAAAATATACAACATGATTGAAGATGATGATGTCAACCATGGGGGATGATTCACCATTTTGTGGGTAAAAAAGTAAAAAGATTAAAGAATAATAAAATAACAAAAGTATTTTTTCAACTTATATTTTCAACTTATCCCCCTAAAGTTTTACTCAAATTTTGAGTGGGAGTACTCATTAGATGCAAAAATTAATTCCTCATCCAAGGAGTACCCATGTTGTATACTTTCGATGGACCATTCTACACGAAAAATGAGAAATACATGAAAAAACATGATTGCAAACATTTTTTTCATGTAGCAGGGTCCATCAAAAGTATGCAACATGGGTACTCGTTGTATGAGGAATCAAATTATATATCCAACGAGTGTCCCCGCTTGAAATTTGAGTAAACCCATAGGGAGATAAATTAAAAATATGAGTTGAAATAGAAGTTATTTCCTTTTTCCCTCTAAAATTTGATGATGTAATATAATTTATTTGATTATTTCCACTATTATTTTATAATTTCCTTAGGAGGCCCATTTTAGACCTCAAAATTCCCCTAATGCATCTCTTTGAAAGAATTTCGGTTCCTTGAATTTATGTACAAGGGAGTATTTGTCATCATAGTAGTAGCAGAGTCTGTGTTTCCTTCTTTCATCCATTTCTACCAGCGCACTTAAGTGTTTGAGTGGGGCTTGTAGCCAGGATGGGACATGTCCATGCGACAAAATTGGGATGACTGAATGGGGTATTTAAAATGACTTCTACCACTAAGGCCTTAGTGCATGCTTCCAACCAAGTATCTAGGTGATGCATTCAGACATGGGCTTGGATGGATCCCTTTAGGCCATTAATGAAACATTCCAAATTAAAGGCATCTCCTAGTCCTTCAGTCCAGATGAAAACTTGTTTAAAGGCTGCACTGTAGTCTTGTACTATACCCATTTTCCCGAACTTATTGAGACAACCCAAGAAGTGAGATTCCTGATCAAAGTAATCACACATGGATTTTGATAACATGTTCCAAGTTGGTCTACTTGGATAACACTTCTGATGCCACTGCCACCACTGCCATCTCTCTTGGTCCAAGTAAATAGCTCCCACATGTAGTTTAGTTTCATCATCCCAGATGTTATTAAGATGGAAATATTGTTCCATTTGTGCCACCCATACTGCTAGGTTAGAGTTATCAAATTTGTACATGTCTAGTTTAGGTGTTCAGTGGCTCGAATATTGGTGACCTCCACGGAAATGAATGTGATGGTTGGATTCTCCTTCTACATCTGCATCAGTACTGTGTTCGTACCTCATGGGTTCGTGAGACATCTTCAGGATTTCCAATACTTGTGTTATTTGGTCGGTAATGTATCCCTGGAAGTCATTGAATTTTTTCTCAAGGGCATCAAATTTCTTTATAGCCTTCTCTGCAGCCATAAATTGAGACCTGCTACCATATATACACTGGCTTCGATCAAATTTTGAGCTTACTTAAGAGTGGTATGGTTGGAAAGAGGGCAAGCTCAAGAGTCTAGTGATGTGGGTTACTTGAAGCCACGCTGAGAAAAAAATTGGGACCGCATGAAAATTGGAGGCTTATAGGTGAATGGTAGCACTACGATCAACTCATTGTCCTAAATCTTATGGGCTAGGTCTCATGCAAATGTCCCGTAATAGCCCCAATTTTTTTTCACTCCGAATAGAGTTTTACTCCTAGTTGATCAATATTGGGGTGGATGAAATCTAGAATGCTTGATATTGATCAATATCCTGCTAAAATTAGGGTTGGATTGTCGTAGAAGAAACCCTAAGGTATTCACACTGCAAAATGTGTTGTGAAAATATGATCTGACTATGGTGGCCAAAACCCTTACAGAAAAAAGAGTCTTATCTATGATATCAAAACCATAACTGCTAAATCTAATTTGTACAGTGGCGACATAACCCCAACTATTGAATCTGGTAGTCGAACCCAAAATGTTGGATCTATTGGTCAACTGTTGTCATTGATGTCAACCCAAGCAGCACCAAGGGCTACCCCAATTTTGCATGGGATTTTTGACCTACCAAACACTATATTCTGGGTCAAGAATTATTTTGATGGTTTCTTTTTTTCGAGATGTTTCCGTTGATATATGGCACACCATGTAATTCTTCACGGTTTGAGAGATATTCATGTTTGAAGATTGTAACCCCAGTTAGTGGGCTAAAACCCCATGGGGTTGTGGCATGGGTCATTGAAAAGTCATAATTAATATTTTTTAAGTTCCCAAATTCCCTCCCACGTTCACTTGTTGAATCCCATATCAACCTAAGCATTTATATAAATTGTGATCCTCATATCCTCCTTATGCAAGGGATTTCGCCATCTGAAACAGGTCATCATGGAATTTTCGCTCTAACGTTTTTTCTATGAAGGTTCAGAAGCTAAAATGTTTATGAGGAGAAGCTAAAATCCTGAGGAAGTTTCTTTGAAAATTTTAGATCAAGGTGCGCAATATTTTCGGAGATATGATCTGTGGAAGTCAGTGTTTTTGTAGGCTCCTGAAATTCATCTCAAAGAAGTGACCTTCGAAATATCGTCATAACTCTCTCTCTGAGTATTGGATTGGAATTCTATAAAACCTGGAAGATAGTGCATGAACTCTAGTTTTCTCTCGATCAATTTCAAAGCTGAATGAAGAAACAATGACACGTGGCATGCCATACAAGTGTGCTCTATTGAAACAATCCATAATTAGGGCATTGTGAGAGATTGGGCATAACTCTCCCTTGAAGAATCTAAATTGGGTTAGACCTATGGCATTGGAAATATGACTCAGAGGACTACTATAGGACTAAAAATAAGATATTGGGGATCTGAAATAACATAGATACACCAAATTCAATATCAATCTCCTAGAAGTCAAGAAAAAGGTAGATCATGTGTTGTCAAGGGTTGCAAAGGACCAGACTTTCTAGGGCAGAAAAGCAAAGCAAGGTGCAGTAAAGGGTAGCATGACAAGAGCAGCAACCAAGGTGTAGAACAACAGTAAGAAGTTCATCACATGAAGTCTTCAAGTGGGTAGCACTGCATACAATCACTGTAAAGGTATCATTGTACTAAGTCATTGTAAATACATTATTGTAAAAATTGTACTAGTTTTTATCTGCCAAGAGTTGAAGAGGTAGTGTCGAGAGGTCTAGGATCATCATTAGTTGGTTGTGTCATAGTTGGGGTTATGGTCTAGTGTGTCTTCTTCTTCTACATCATTCTATATCATTGTAAAGTGGACCATTTTCCCTGGTACGGGAGTCCATTCTTCTTTTATTCCTCGATAGGGTGGTAGGGTGGTGCTAGGGTGAGTTGTAGCTCATTGGGTGTTGGGGCATCCATTCAGTTGACTATTGAAAAATCTCGGGCGTTGGAGCATCCATCCAGTGGGAGCTGGAGAAGAATGCTTTTCTAGATTCTAGGAAGTTGGAGCTTTTTTTTCAATTGGAGTTAAATATTAAAGAATTATTAGAAAAGCATAGTTGGTTTTTGTCTCGGAGTGGGTTTCCACCTTAAAAATTGTGTGCATTTGTGTTCCTTTTGTTTGATGCTATCATTGTACAAACACTGATAATAATTGAAGATTAACTAATGCTCTAATTGAAAGGAATACTGATTCACCCCTCCTCTCAGTATTCCTAACAATTGGTATCAGAGCTTGGTTCCTTCAATAACAGTTTAACAGCTGGAAGGAGGTCATGGAGCATACCAAGAATGGTGTACCTCTATTCAATGAAAATAATTATGCACTCTAGAAAGTAAGAATGGAGGTATATCTCTTGGCACAAGGTTATGAAGTGTGGGACACTGTTCAAAATGGATTCACATCAACCACAGATGAACAAGGTAAGAAGAATTTGGTAAATGATGCAAAAGCAAAGAATATTATTATCAGTGGACTTATTGAATTTGCTTATCATAAAGTGTTGGGTTGTAAAACCACCAAAAATGTATGGGACAAGCTTGAGAATATATATACAGGTGACTCAAATGTCAAAGAAGCAACACTTCAAATCTATAGAGCAAAATTTGAACAAACTAGACTGAAATAAGATTGCAACATTGCTGCATACTTCCAATACGTTGATGAAATAACCAGTACTCTGGAAGGATTGGGAGAGCCAGTTGATGAGAAAACTATTATACGAAAGATTCTTAGAATGTTACCAAAGAGATTCAACAAAAAGGTATCGATCTTAGAATACAGTGCAAATTTGGACAAACTCAACAAAGAGGAATTACATGGAGTTCTCATAGCATATGAAATGAGACCTGATGAAGAAGAGGGTACTTCGCATCTAGAAACTACGCTCCTTCCATCTAAGAAAGTTAATAAGGACAAACAACCTTCAATTGAAAAGACATGCACCTGCAAGTGTGAAGAAAAGGGAGACAATGGAGAAGGTCTTTCAGATGAAGATATGCTTACTTTACAAGAAAACTAAAAATTGGTAAGGGAAAATTCAAAGGTAAACTTCCATTGATATGTTTCGGCTGTGGTGAGGTTGGGCATTTCGTTACAAAATGTCCGAACAGAAGTGATGGCAACTCAAAAATAAAGAAAGGCTTTAAGAAATTGAAAAAGCAAAGATCCAAAAGGAACTTTCTCTCTAAAGAAGATATCTCATCATTCGATAAAGACAATGACAACGAAGAAGAAGCCAATGAGAGAGTATTTTTTATGGCCAATCACAATAAACAAGAGGTATCAAACAATGAAGAAGAAGGATTGACCATAGAATAATTTTCTAAGGAAGCAGTCAAGCTTATAAAAGAGCTCAAGGCAAAGAAGATCTATTCCAATACTCTTGAAGAACAAGTTCAAGGTCTCAAAATTGAAGTTGAATAACACAAATGTATTGAAGATTCACTTCAAAAGAGGTTGGAAGAAATCAATTAAGAAAGGGAAGCATTAGAAGCCGAAGTAGTCTTGCTACGTAAGGAAGTGAAGAAGGGAAAAACTGTCCAAAAATATGCTAACAACTCAAGGGCATTGGAAGAAATCATCAACAATCAACGATCTTACAATGACAGAACTGACCTTGGTTATAAAGAAGAAGAAGCAGGACCTTCTACAACAAAATACAATGAACCTATGAGATCTGATCATGCATGTAGACTTCATTGGACAAGATTCACAAGCACATCCTTGGAAGATGATTCATCGACAAAGAATTCCATCCAGGTACCAACATATTTTTCATGGATATTGTTATTCACGTGGAAAATTTGGTCATAAAGCTATAGAATGTCGCACGTACCCTAGGAACCAATACAATTCCAGGAGATCCTTCAAATATGAACCTCCCAGGGCTCAATGAAACATCAATAGATTTTAACATTTAAGAAATAATATGGAATGTTACAAATGTTAGAACTTTGGACACATAGCCAAAGACTGTAGACTTGAAAATCCTCTAGAAGAATCTTCGAAGCCACAGAATGA
This sequence comes from Pinus albicaulis, assembly GCA_034641835.2. Taxonomy (NCBI): domain Eukaryota; kingdom Viridiplantae; phylum Streptophyta; class Pinopsida; order Pinales; family Pinaceae; genus Pinus; species Pinus albicaulis. The sequence goes on along the minus strand of CM076577.1, from coordinate 595,321,444 downwards.
ACGAATGTGGAAGAAGAAGAAGACTGATAATTGTGCTCTCGCTCTCAAGGCTCAAAACAACAAATATGTGTGGTATGTTGATAGCGATTGCTCAATGCATATGACTAGAGATAGAAGGAAATTTTTATCTGTGAAAGAGAAGAAGGATGGAATTGTATCCTTTGGAAATGATGGATCTTCAAATGTTATAGGATCAGGTACCGTCACTCTCAGAAGAAAATATGTTATAGCCAAGAATGTTCTATTGGTTGAAAAAATGAATCACAATCTTCATAGTGTTGGAAAAATGTGTAATCAAGGACACACAATGCTATTCAACTCCACAAAATGTGAAATCAGGAAAGGAAGGTATGGTAAAATTGTGGCTACAGCAAGTCAAGCTCCAAACGACATATATGTTCTGGATGAGGCAACTAAAGCATGTCTACTAGCTAAAGAAGATGAAAGATGGTTATGGCACAAATGAATGGGTCACATAAACTTTGACAATCTTGTCAGGATAAGAAAAAAGGACGCAGTACGAGAAATTCCGAAAATCTCAAAACCTTCCAACACACTATGTGAGGCCTGTCGACACAGCAAGCAAACAAAAGTCCAATTTAAAACAAAAGAACACTTTGCATCACATCCATTAGAATTGATACATACTGATCTATGTGGTCCTATGAGAACAAAAGGCTTATATGGAGAATTATATTTCATGTTAATGATAGATGACTATACCAGGATGACAACTGTCAGTTTCCTAAAGAAAAAATCTGAAACATTTGAGTGCTTTAAGATTTACAACGAGTTGGTTGAAAATGAAAATGATTTGAAAATAAAGTGTCTAAGATCAGATAATGGCGGAGAATTCACTTCCAAATTATTTCAGCAATACCATGACGAAAATGGAATAAAAAAACAATTTTCAACAGCACAAACACCTCAGCAAAATGGAGTTTCTGAAAGAAAGAACATAACCGTACATAAAATGGGTAGAACAATGTTGAAGGACTCAAAATTTTATGAAAAATTCTAGGTTCAAGCAATTGATACGACAATATTCATTATCAACTGAAGTCTTCTCAGAAATAATTGCAACAAGACCCCATGTGGATTATGGAAAGGAAAACCAGCTAATGTAAAATATTTTAGAATATTCAGAAGAAAATGTTATATCAAAAGAGAAGATCAAAATTTGGGTAAGTTTGAATCACGTGTTGATGAAGGTATCCTTGTTGGATACTCACGTAAAAGAAAGGCCTATAAATGTTATAATCTAAGACGAAAATAGATAGTGGAGAGCATAAATGTTACATTTGATGAAGATGGTGTTCTAGCGAATAATGATGAGGATCTAGAATCTTTGAAACTTGAGACAGAGGCTGAAAAATACACAGATAAAATTCTAGAGCAAGAAGCAGCTATCAACCAGGAAGAAGTAAATAATGATCATCAAGATATACCGGAACAACAAGAAGAAGCTCCTCCAAGGAGAACAAAATAATGGATTCAAAAGAACCATCCATCAAATCAAATCATTGGTGACATAAATGAAGGTCGACGACTTCGTTCATCACAACAAGCTCACATTTCTTTTCTAGCAACCTTTGAGCCTAGTAGTTTTGAGGAAGCCAACCATAATGAACATTGGGTAGTAGCTATGAATGAAGAATTGGATCAAATCGAGAAGAATAACACTTGGGAATTAGTTCCATGACCAAAAGATAAAAATGTCATTAGGACTAAATGGGTGTTCGGGAACAAATTCAATGAAGATGGAAAGGTTACCAGAAACAAAGCAAGATTAGTTTGCAAAGGCTATGCACAAGTAGAAGGAATTGAATTCGATGAAACATTTGCACCAGTTCCCAGAATGGAAGCCATCCAAATGTTTCTTGCCTATGCATGTTCAAGAAAAATCAAAGTCTACCAAATGGATGTTAAGTCAACATTTCTGAATGGAGAATTAGAAGAAGAAGTTTGCATCGAACAACCTGAAGGTTTTTTACTATCAGAAACAGAAGACTATGTTTGCAAGTTAAAGAAGGCTCTATATGGTCTCAAGCAGGCTCCCAAAGCATGGTATGCTCGTCTTGATGGATATCTATGTCAACAAGGGTTCAAGAAAGGTACTGCCGATAGCAAACTTTATGTACAAATAGATAAAGATAATTTAACAATCGTTGAGGTATATGTGGATGATATAATATTTGGTAGCAATGATGATCGACTAAGTAATAAATTTTCTACAAATATGCAAAGTGAGTTCGAGATGTCTTTACTTGGTGAGCTGACATACTTCTTAGGGCTTCAAATATCTCAACAAGAGAAGGGAATATTTATATGTCAAGCCAAGTAAATCAAGGAAATGCTCAAGAAATTCAAAATGGAAGATTGCAAACCTGTCCTTACTCCGATGGTAACAGGTTGCAAATTGAGCATAGACAACTCATCTAAGGATGTGGATCAGAGGTTGTACATATCTATGATTGGTAGTCTTCTATATGTAACAGCCTCCCGACCAGATGTTATGCAAGCAGTTGGACAGGTAGCAAGATTCCAAGCAGCACCAAAAGAATCACATATTATTTCCATTAAAATAATTCTTCAATATCTAAAGGGCACAGGAGAATATTGCTTGTGGTATCCCAAGGGTAACAATCTCATTATTCAAGCCTTTACAAATGCGTATTAGGCAGAAAGCGTTGATGATTGTAAGAGTACTAGTGGAGCAACATTCTATCTAGGTGGTTGTCTCGTATCATGGTTGAGAAAAAAGCAAACCTTAATCTCGTTATCTACGACAGAAGCAGAATACATTGCAGCGGCATCATGTTGTACTCAATTCCTTTAGATGAAACAAACTTTGCAAGATCTTCAAGTACAATTCAGTGAGCCTATTCCCATATTTTGTGACAACACTAGTGCCATCAGCATCTCCAAGAATCCTGTCATGCATTAAAAAACAAAACACATTCCAATCAAATATCATTTTGTTAGAGAACAAGTCGCTGAAAAGGATATCAAACTTGAGTATGTTGGTACAAAAGAACAAATCACTGATATCTTCACTAAACCTTTACCTCATGAAGCATTTGAATATCTTCGCCAGAAGCTTGGGATTTTCCCAAGTTCTCATTATATTTTCCTTATTCATAATATAAAGGGGGAGTGGAAGTGTGTATAGGTCCACAGGATGGTTGTGTGTCAGGGGGAGTTACCCTTTGCCATTGATGTCAAAGGGGGAGAGAATGTTGTACAAAGAGGTGCCATGATCGCAGGGGGAGTACTTATGTTGCCATCAATGTCAATCCAAGTAGCACTAGGGGCTACCCAAATTTTGCATGGAATTTTTGACCTACCAAATTACTATATTCTAGGTCAAGAATTCTTTTGATGGTTTCTTCTTGTCGATATGTTTCCGTTAATATATGGCACGCCACGCAATTCTTCATGGTTTGAGAGATATTCATGTTTGAAGTTTGTAACCCCAGTTAGTTGGCTAAAAGCCCATGGGGTTGTGGCATGGTTCATTGAAAAGTCATAATTAATATTTTTTAAGCTTCTAAAATCCCTCCCACGTTCACTTGTTGAATCCCCTCTCAACCTAAGCATTTATATAAATTGTGATCCTCAAATCCTCCTTATGCAAGGGATTTCGCCATTTGAAACATGTCATCATGGAAATTTCTCTCTAACTTATTTTCTACGAAGGTTCAAAAGCTGGAATTTTTATGAGGTGAATTCAAAATCTTGAGGAAGTGGCTGTGAAAATTTCATATAAAGGTGCACAATATTTTCGGAGATATGATCTGTGGAAGTCAGTGTTTTTGCGGGCTCCTGAAATTCATCTCAAAGAAGTGACCTTGGGAAAATCATCATAACTCTCTCTCTCTGAGTATCAGATTGGAATTTTGTAAAAACGGGTAGATAGTGCACATACTGTAGTTTTATCTCTATCAATTTTTAGCTTAATAAAGAAACCGTGGCACGTGGCATGTTGTACAAGTTCGCTCTATGGAAATAGTCCATAATTAGGGCATTGTGATAGATTGGGCATAAATCTCCCTTGAAGAATAAAAATTGGGTAAGACCTGTGGCATTGGAAAGAAGACTCAGAGGACTACTACAAGACCAAAAATCAGATATTAGGGATCTGAAATAACAGAGATACACCAGATTCAATATCGAGCTCCTAGAAGACAAGAAAAAGCTAGATCATGTGTTGTCAAAGGCTGCAAAGGGCCAGACTTTCTAGGGCAGCAAAGCAAAGCAAGGTGCAGTAGAGCATATCATGACAAGAGCAAAAACCAAGGTGTAGAACAACAACAAGAATTTCATCACATGAAGTCTTCAAGTGGGCAACACTGCATACAGTCACTGTAAAGGTATCATTGTACTAAGTCATTGTTAATACCTTATTGTAAAAATTGTACTAGTGTTTATCTGCTAAGAGTTGAAGAGGGAGTGTCGGGAGGTCTAGGATCATCATTAGTTGGTTGTGTCATAGTTGGGGTTATGGTCTAGTGTGTATTCTTCTTCTACATCATTCTATATCATTGTAAAGTGGACCATTTTCCCTGGTACGGGAGTCCATTCTTCTTTTATTCTTCTATAGGGTGGTAGGGGCGGTGCTAGGGTGAGTTGTAGCTCATTGGGTGTTGGGGCATCCATTCAGTTGACTACTGAAGAATCTCGGGTGTTGGAGCATCCATATAGTGGGAGTTGGAGAAGAATGCTTTTCTAGATTATAGGAAGTTGGAGCTTTATTTTCAATTGGAGTGGAATATTAAAGAATTATTAGAAAAGCATTAGGTGGTTTTTGTCTCGGAGTGGGTTTCCACCTTAAAAACTATGTGCATTTGTGTTCCTTTTTTTTGCTCCTATCATTGTACAAACAATAATAATAATTGAAGATTAACTAATGCTCTAATTGAAAGGAATACTGTTTCACTCCCCCCTCTTAGTATTTCCAACAAGATCTGATTTGGACGAAATGTTGGGGGTGATGTTTAGATAGTTGAGGTAACTATGTTCACAAGGAGTGTTAGGTGCTAAATATCGCGATATACACAGGGGTCCAATAGTGGTACTCGACCTAATATTTCAGAGTGCTAACTAAGAAGGATCAATCATGCCCTTAGTCATACTACCTGACTACCCTATTGTATGTGCGAGTAATCTCCCCAAGTGCTATTTTTAGTGTACTGCAACAGAAATAAGGTTGAAGGCTTATCTAAGGTTATGTTTCAAGTTACCCTAGGGGGCTTTTGATATACCTAAGGGTACATGGAAGTGTAGTACGTGTGCAATTCTATCTAATGTGCTACTACTTGAAGGGGTACCCACAGGGGTTACAAGGGAGTCCAACAAGTGTGACCATCTATTGTAGTTCCTTCATGCATGCCTCCCCAAATCTGCAGTTTTATGTGCTCAATTATAGATACCATGGTTTAAAGACGTGAGAACATGTCTCTAGCCTAAAAATATTTGTGTGAAAATTTGAGATACAAGTGGCCCTGGAAAGTGATATGATACCACTTGTTATGCAATTGACCTACGAGAAAAGAAAATTCCAAAAATACGAAACATTGTAGCTCGAAACACATAAATATTGCATGAATTAAGACAAGATGGAAAGATTTTTTATTATTCAGAAGTAGAATACAATGTTCACTTGCCTCTTCGAGGGGGAAACCTCCAACAGAGTAGAGCTCAAGTACAATAAAACTCAATGATTCTTACCTTGCTATCTATGAATATTTATAGCTTTATGACATCCAAAACCCTAACTACTAGTGGTCCCCTGCATAATACGGTTTAACCACTTTAGTTATTAACTATGGTCTGTTTATAACTAATTGTGGTCCCTTTTATATAATGCGGGTCAACTACTTACAATTATTATTAATGCAAATAACCGCTTAGGGGATTTATTGACTCAAATAAATAACTATGATTCTAACTAGGCCCATTGTGCTTATTACATAAATAAATGGGTTAGGTTTGGATCCTAATCAAAATGGAAAGAAATTGCAAGAAACTAGAATAATAGGTTGTATCATTAAGAAGGGATTTGAAGAAGGAAAATGCTTAGTTAAATATGTACTTAAATTTGAAAAATGGGATGAATCATTTGATAACATTCTCAGTTTCTAAAGATAAAAAACCATCAAAATAGGACTTGGATTTAAATAATATCATGAGATGTTTAAAGGAGAATCAAGCTCAAAGACTATAAGAGGATGAACCTAAAAGCTACACCAATGTGCTAAAATGATCTAGTAGCAATTCAAACAGAGTTAGAAATGAAGCTAAGGATTAGCAAAGACATGACACAAAAATAAATAGGAAAGGAGAGGACCAATAAAGATATGATTCTCAAATGAAAGAAAGCAACACTAGGTAAGGAAGTGAAGACTATTCCAGACCCAAGAATGGATTCAAAATGATTGCTCCACCACGAAGGCTCATCACATCGATGTATCAAAGTTTCTTTTATGGGTATTATTTCATGCAAAAGTTTTGTTCATAAGGTAATAAATTATAGATTATATGTAAGAAATGACTTTGTGAGGAATAGAAGCATGAGATCATATAAGGTCTCAAGGAATTTTTGTATGAGTATTAATCCAAGAAGTTTTAATAAGAATGATGCCAATAATTATAATTCATTTTCACCCTTATCAAAATTTTTGAATTTTTCAATTGCAATAATTTTTGGCACAAAGCTCAATATTACAGAAGCGGTATATTGAGGCCTCTAAAGCCAATTAGAGAAGAAGATGTTGTCACATAAATAGGAATCAAAGAAAAACGATATGGAGAAGGAAGCAAGAAGATTAGGTAGAATGTGATCTAGATATATGTGTTTAAAAAAAAAATGGTATATAGATAATGGACGTGTTTATTTTTCCTAGTACTTCAGAATCAAGTCTATGTCTAACACACAATAAAAAAACACATTGAAATACACACAACTCCAAGCACTTTGCACAACGGAAATGTAAAAATAGTGAACCAATAAAGTACAAAATATTTTTGTGGACCCTTTTTTTATATTACAAATTTAATGCAACAAACATATAGATCCAATACTAGGGATCATGGCCCTTAAAATTATCCCTGATACAAAGAAAAATATGGCTTGAAGTCCACAACATTTGACTCTCACTCTTCCCAAGAAAAAGAACAAACTTGACTTACTTGTTGAATAAGCGCTTGACCACAACCCTCTCAATCCACTTGTCTTGAACACTTGGTTGGTCCTTTGCCACCTCTACTCAGAGAATATTCCAACTCCAACACCTATGCACATTTATCTACTCACAAGATATTTTTCCACTCCAAAACCCTTGCAGAATAAGCTCCACAACTTTTCCTTCTCACAATGGTTTTTCTACTCCAAAAGTCATTGTACATAAGCCAATCAAAGTCATCAACCCACAATCTCTTGTCTCATCATGGTGACCATATGTATAGGCCACAAGATAGGATGTCCAAAACACCTGTGTTGGATAGAACTCAACAATTACACTCAACTTAAAATCTCATTAATAATACTTGTCAAACCATAGTGAAAATTCCCTTAAATTTATTTTTGTAGCAATCTGCTCCCAGTATGCTAGACTAAGGCTAATTCATCCTCCCTTTAGGTCACATTTAGACCACATAAACCCTCCACAATATTCCTGAGGAGCTTGACCCTAAAAAATAAATATATCCAAGGCTTTGTGTGCCTATTTTAGGGTGTTGACCCTACTAATTTACCACAGGACAAAACTTGGATCATGCATAAAATTTAGTAGCTTTCCCTTCCTGATCTCAGCATCAAAAAAACCTTTCTTAGGGCACAAAATACACAAAGAGTCTCATCTTCCTGCTAGTGCAAACTCAACCTAAATTTCAACAAAAGGCGAGGTACAACCTTGCTCTAAATCTTAGATAAAAAAGCTTGGGTTGGTATCCTTAGCAAGCTCAACTCATTTCAAACATAAGGCAAACCATAACTTTCTTCTCTCCTATCTCATCTCTCCTTGTGTTATGTTTCTCCCTTACTCATTATTCTTCTTTAGATTTGTTTCTATGTTGATGAAATGAGACCTCATCTTAGGCCTCATTAATTTATAGCTTTCTAATTGTTATATTAAGTGACCCTTCAATTTGTCAAGGATTTTATCACACAATAAATAGAATAAATAAACATTTATCTTGGGTCTTTATCCCACCAACATGTGTCCAAAGCCCACTACTCGGGTACATTTCCCACAACCAATTTTTCGTGGGTCAAATCCACACAAACCCAATACCCCAAGGGTTGTGGGATTACCTCCCAAGATACACTTTTAATAGGACGTTCATGCCATATGACATGAGATCAAATAAAATCCCTCTATATAAAGGAAATTAAAGGTGGTAGTGTCATTTTTAGAGATAATGCATCAAACAGAATAATGGGAAAAGGAATAGTTAGCCTTGGTAGTGAAAAAGATAAAGATGAATATGTCATGTTTATTGAAGGTTTAAAGCACAATATTCTAAGTTTAAGTTAAATGGTCGATAAAGTTCATGAGGCCACATTCAATTCTACAACATGTAAAATAAGAAAAGCAGGCTTTGAAAAATTAGTAGCAAAAACAACCATGGCCTTAGAAAAACATATGTTCTTAGTAAAGGTAAAAGAGAATATTGTTGTATGAGAGTGTTATCTCTATAATCTTATCAATAAAACACAAGTAATATACAACAAAATCTCAACCCACATCAAAATATGGGAAATTTGAGTGTAATATGCAGGAGAAGGATGTTGAAATGGAAAGTTCGTAGGATATATATATGAGGATTATAATTTAGATATAGAAAAAACAAAAGAAATGTAAGAAAATAAAACATTTAAAGTTACAAATGCTATAGTGAAGGCCAAAAAATAGGAAGAGAAGCATGCACACCACTACATATATTAAAGACAAGCCCATTGTAGCTGGTCAATTGGAAGAAGATCATTGGAAGGTATGAATTAGCAGTTGAAAGTAAAGTGAATGGTGAAATTTAATTGGAAAGAAAAGAAAAAGGAGAGTTACAGATTAGGAGAAGCATTAGTTCAAGAGGAGCAATCCTTTGGTGTTAGAAGATTTAAGCTGTAGATAAAGGAAGCATAATCCAAGGGGGAGAAGTCCCATAAAGAAGAATCAAAAGGAATTTCAGGCACAAGGGGAGTAGTCTCAAGAGCAGAGCTAAAAAGTAGAAAATATTGGATGTGGGGATATATAAACACAACCTTGATAGGGGAGAGGAAGTCATTATTTCATTGTTAAGATATCATGGGGATAAATTGAAATCAGAAGTAAAAACAACCCTTTTCCATTCATAAAGGAGGAGAATATGTAGACATAAGGAGAGATAGTAGATAAAGGGAGTAGTTGAAATTACTAAGAAAAATTGCAAATAAAGGGAGAGTTGCAACTACTAAGAGAAGTTTCAAATAGAGGAATATTTGTAGACAAAATAAGAGTTACATATAATGAGAAAAATAGGTTCATAGAGAGAAAATATTTGTCATTCATGTTGTTATGCGGATTAATCCCTCTTGCAGACAAGAGCGATCTCCCTAGTATTCTATGAATAGCTAGAAACAAACATCCATTTGTAAATAGTTTTCTATAGATTATTTGCAATTCAGAATTATTATAAACAAAGAAAGAGGACATGCCCCTACCTTGAGATCCAATGTTCGATGCAGTCTTTTATCCAGTCACTCCAAAGAGGCTTCTTCAGTAAGTAGAACCTACAATCAAAGACATACAAAAGAATTAAAAGAACCTCCAACATATAATAATTAAGAACAACTAATCTAACTTAGTGATCAAGGAGTCTAAGTATTGAATTATTAAAATAAGCACAAGAACAAATCAATGAGAAAAAGAGATCCATATGTATTATCTTGAATGAAAAGAGTAACTTTACAACCTAATGCCTTGATGTCATACAAGTTCCTCCTAGGGTCCTGAACAATCGTTCCTCCTTCAGATTGACAAGCCTTCCTCTCTTTGAACTAGAATGAAGTTATGGAAATGAGTGTGTGATCATTCTCATGCCAATAATAACTAGTGTAGAGAGTATTATCTCTTGAGAATTTCTTTAGCAACTAATATGTATATCTACAATCTACAAGCTACCCTTGAGACTGAGACATGAGCTCAATTTATAGGGAAATGGAGGTATTTTGAGTTCCATGAAGAGGGGGATGGATTCCTCTTATGAAGGGATTTGAGATCCATAGACCAAGGGATAAGATCCATGAGTGGAGGGATAGAGCTCCATGAGTGGAGGGATAAAGATCGAACTGATCATGCTTCTAGAAGCTTCCAGTTGGGAGAATATTCGACCAGCCGAGCTTCTAGAACTTAATTTTTCCTTTATTTGACTGTTTACGGAGGTTGACATGTTTTATAAGAAAAACTTGTGGGATATGTCGTAGGCTATAGAACAAATATCTGTGGATCCATAGGAAAGAGCTAGGAAAAGTGTGGAGTTAGAATTTTAATGGTTTTAATGAGCTTTTCTCCAATTCCAAGACTTGTTTTAAGAACATTAGGGTTTTTGACTTCTAAGGGAGCACAATACAGGTAGTGATGAACCTATATGGATAGTCAAATTTCATGGTGATAAAATAACGTGTAACAGGTTGCCCCCTAAAGTGTGAAGTTTGAGGTTGTTCTGAAGAGTGAAGTGTTTTATCGTTCCGAGGATTGGATTGCGGACACACCGGTCAAAAACCTGTAAAAACATTCAATGAAAGCATATATATATATATATATATATATATATATATATATATCATTTCTGAGGTAGGCATTCCCATACTCAGATCAAAACTAACTAAATGTTCTGGTATAGAAATGATTTTAATATTACATCAATAGTAGACACAGCATGGGCGTAGCCATTTGTAATAAGTAGTCTATGGTATCATGAATAATAAAACTCCTCACAGCCTGGATAGTGGAAACTAGATCCAGGGTCTTGATTTCTGCTTCCTGACTAGTATGATTCTATCCATGCGATTGATTGTGTCGAAGTTGAACATGGTAGAAACCACTTGATTACCAGTCAATGATGTAAATTGTTAACAAGTGTGAGAGAAAACACCAAAAATGACAATGTCTCTCAAAGTACTCAGTACAATCCATGAAGTGTGAATGAATGATTTGCAGTCGAACACTTCACAGAATCATTCGATCGAAGGTCAATGATGCAACCTATCGTCGAAGGCAAGAAACCTGCCATTAGGGCATGCAAATCCCAAGGTACTGATAGGATTCTAGATCAACCTTGTAGATGATGACCTGTCATCGATAGAAAGTGACTCGTCGCAGGAAAGCCTGTGACACGAAACCATTAGATCAAGTTTTGAAGAAATATTTGCAAGGACTGACTCAGGGATGGTCAACGAGAATGGAGACAAATGTTTGCAATGATTGGTTTATTTGAACTATCTCTTGAACACATAATGACACTGCAGATGGTTTGGTAACAATTGACCTAAAGCTAATACCCAGAAACCAGCTGAAGAATTTCAATGTGGTTTGATTAACTGTTAGACAAAGGATTTCCCAAACCCGGTACAAGTGTGAGAAAGTGTCATGTTCAAGAGTGGTATACTGGTTTTTAAACAAGGGTGACAACTAGATTCTTTTTCTCTCTTCCCCCCCCACCATTACTGGCAAGTACCTCTTTATTTTCGACAATCTTGAGGAGGATAACATTTTCTTGTTTGTGTAAGTTCATCCTTTGGATGAGTCCATCTTAGTATTAAAAATCGAACCCTAATAAGGAGTGGTTCAGTCATGTTGTACTCGACAAGTCATTTACTATTAAATTTTAACGACTCAAGTATAGGAGAAAATTGACATTTTTCAGTTTTAGGGAGTTAGAAGAAAAACATAAGTGAACTCCATGGTTGTACATTTTAGTAAATTTAGTCTCTCAAACCCAAAAAAGGATAAAATAATACAGGAGAGAACTCTATTGACCATGATTAGTCAACTTATACCTTTTTTGTAAATAGTCCATTTCAGTCCGGAAAAGGGGTAAACTTATACTGAAGGGATGACTATTCATTTCCTTTAATGAGTTCGAATAGTCAAGTACTCGACGATATTTTCATATTTAAAGAGTCTGAAAATGGCTTAAAAGAGAACTCCAGGGTTTCGTTTTTTCATAATTTTCAAGAGCCTGAAAAAGTGATAAAATTATACTCAGTTGTTCAGCTTTCAATTTAATTTACGAGCAGGAAAATATGGAAAGAACTCAACATTTTCATGTGTTTTACGAGAATGAAAGACAAAAAAATAATCTCGGGATTTTCATGAGTTTAATGAGTCTTGAAAATAATAACCGAAATGGACTCAAGATAGGTTTAATTTTTATACAAGCTTGAAACATAGGAAAAATTATGCTTGAGAGTGGTTTCATTTTTACACAAGCATGAAACATAGGAAAACTGTGCTTGAGAATGGCTTGTTTCATTTTTACACAAGCTTGAAAAAAAGGAAAATATCATGCTTGGGAAAAGTTTCAATGCCCCCCAAGCGTAAACTGCAAGAGCATATGCCCCACAAACTTCATTTCATTCACCTAAGTGGACTACTGGTTACTAATAGGTGGATGGAATGAAGGTTCATTTATGAGATCAGATGAAAGACTCGACTTGACACTTATGAGATCTAATCAATGTCTCGACTCAATAAGGAGAGGATTTGTTTCATTTTTTAATGAGCTTAACATAGAAAAGGAACTATGCTCATGGAAACTTGTTTCATTTTTTAACGAGCGTGACACAAGAAAAAGAACTATGCTCAAGGTGACCTGTTTCATTTTTTAATGAGGTTGGTACAAGAAAAGAACTATCCTCATGGAAATGTTTCATTTTTTAATGAGGTTGACACAGTAAAAGGAACTCTCCTCATGAGGGTTCGTTTCATTTTTTAACGAAGTTTACACAGTAAAAGAACTCTCCTCATAAGGGCCTGTTTCATTTTTTAAGGAGGTTGACACAGTAAAAGAACTATCCTCATGGAACCTTGTCATGGCTTTCAAATGGAAGAAACACATGTCAAGGGACACTCCTCGTTCATGGCTTCCAAGAGGTCTTCATCAAAAGGAAGAACAGTTCTCTAGAAGGAACACATGTCAAGGGACTCAATCGAGATAATAAAATCGCGTTCAAATAATCCCATAGGGTTTTCCATGTCAAAAAATGGATCTAAGTAAAAGGAAGTCGAGCAAATAGTGAGAGGCTCGCTTGCATCGGTAACTGAAAACATGGGACTGGTTGCCACATAATTAACCCTTAGCGGGGTAGATACCACTTCCATATAAGGAAAATTCAGGGATGTCGGATTATTGGTAGTCGAATCGAGACTAACAAATGAAAGCTGGTAAACAGTCACAATGTTTCCATTGTGAGGGAAAGACATCATGCAAAAGAGTGTCGATACAATAACTTTCAATGCATAGACATAGTATCGCCCAAGGAGAAAATTGACATCCAAGGGGCCTCGGACTACCATAAGATCAATACAGATTGTTTTACCTTCCAAGGTAAAAGGAAACTTAGGAAGGATCCCTAAAGGTTCACTAATGGTTCTGTTAAAAGCTTATAGATTCTGTGTAACAGGCACAAGCTGAGGGGAACCCAAAGCTTTCCAAGTAGTTGAGGATAAAATAATAATAGAAGCACCTTCATATACATTTGTGCGATGAATATTCTTACCATTAACCTTCACAATGATTTGGAAAGGGATGGGGGAAGGAAGATGAGGTTCTGTCAGTCTATTCCAATCAAAGGAAAAGACCTCGGTACTTGAAGGGGGTTTTGTAGAAATAGGTGAAATGCCCCCTAGCGTAGAAGAATCTTATGTAACAAGAAGAACTTGAGCGGTATGAATTTCACTCTCTTCAGGGAGAGTGGGATCGACTGAATGTGAAATTGAGTCGACCACTTGATAAACTAATGGATCATCAACCTGAATGATATCAGTTTCACTCTTTAATGGAAGAGTGGGATTGACTGTACTTGGAATTAGATGAATCACTTCATCAGTTGACGGTAGGTTGGGAGAAATTTTACGATAACCAGTTGGAAGTTTTTGCTGTGGAACAGTAAGGTTTTCCAACAATTTTGAGGCTTCATCCATATGAGGGCAAATGTGAGTTTGATGACTCCCTTTGCATAACCTACAAGGAAACCTAACTTTACCTTTTTTCCTAGGAACTTGACAATCACTGGTTGATGGATCAACAGTAAGTTGATGAGATCTTTCTGACCATACTTCCAATACCTTTGGAATACTAGGACAATCGATAAGGAAGTGGTCACCCTTACAAAGCTTGCAAGGGTATTTGGGTTTATGGTGCATGGTGGAGGTTTCCTCAACATTATTAACACTTACAACCATGGTTGGTTGGTTGACTTATTTCTTATCTTGCTTCTTCTTCTTCTTCCCTTTCTTCTTCTTCTTAGCCACCTGGTTACTAGCGTCAAGGCTTTTACCAAGGGAAGAGGAAGAAGGGGAGGAAGACATGTTGGGCGAAGAAGGTAAAGGGTCAACATGAGGTTGGTGATGTTGATATGGTGAACTCTGTTGAGGTGAAGCATCCAGTTGAGGTGGAACAATTTGAGTATTCGAGGCCAATGAAGTTGAAAATAACCATATCGGTAAACCTATTGTAAATCCATGTAATGACAGTTTAGCCATATAAGGAGGACCAACATTTCCAAAGCAAGGAAAAGTACTAGGATTCTCATTAAGAGGGGTTCCTTGGTTGGTAAATTCCGGAACAATTGCCATTAGATTCAACTTCAGTGAATTTTATTAACAATTCAAATTCACAATCCACACCTAAGTTCTCTAAAAAGTAAAAACAAACAAAGGAACACACACTATCAAATATAGGAGTCAAACCACACACAAACAGTTTATTTTCACAGTGAAATCACTAGTTGGTGATGAAATCCAACGCCATAGAAATTAATGTGGAAAACTGGCGGTTGGAACAGTTACCCTGACAACCTACTTAATGAAACAATCCGGTGCAAGTACCTCCACTATGCCATCCTGAAGTGAAATGCATTCTCCAGAAATTCCAAGTGAGTCTAGTTAACGACTGCTCCAGGTATAGTGGGACCTTCCCTCCACCGTCACCTTGGGAAAAATCCTAAAGATTATGGCCACTAAGGTCAACAACTGAGAAAATTGCACCTGGGGGAACAATCTACGATCCAATATACACGCAAGGGCAGAGTATCAAGCTCAATCCCCTTGAAGGCTCCTCGACATGGTAAATCTGAGGTTTGCCAACAAGTGACCCCAGGCTCCTTGACAATGGTTAATCCGAGGTTTATCATTTTTATTACGTGCACATCTTCTAGCTTTTCCAATGAGATAAGTACAATTACCTCACTGGGTCGGGCATGGTCTTGTGCTTGACTATTTTAAGAAGACCTTCCCAGAGCACAATTGCAACAATTGGAATTTTTCCTATCGCAAGATGATACTTATTTATTTAGTTTCTTTGGAAATTTAACTACAACCTATTACAAAGCACTAGCCTAATCTAGATTGGTGGAAAGAGCCCTAGAAAATGTAAAAATTCTAAATGAATTTTATTAAGCGTTGTGTTATTTGGGCTGTTATTACTCAAAAGGTAAATGGATATGAAACCAGTGGTGTTATGATCTGACCCAAAACTGAATGAAATCGAATATGATAATGTAGTCTTTTCAATTCGATTAATCCTAAATAAAGTAAGGAGAGAGGTTCCATTCACTTCCAACAATTCAAAAATTGAAATAAGAGAAAAGATAACAAATTCTCTAATGCACTAATTTTATCAAGAAAAACTAATGCTTTTTCATTTCCAATTTTTTATTTTTATGTTTTAAAACAAGCATAAAAAACATGTAAATTCAAATAAAAAAAACTGATCTAAATCGACAATTGATTTCTTTAGAATGTAAACTATGCAGTTGTAATCTATGCACAATTCACTTGAAAAGTATGCAAATGTAATCCATGCACATTTTTTGTTCATATTCTGAAAATGAGAATTCTAATTATGAAAATGTGATCTATGCAAGATAATTCCCAAGCACAAGATGATTCCAATGTAATCTAAAGAACCAATCAAGTGTAAGTAAAGAAAATTGGGTGAGAATTCCGAAGGTCAAAAAATAAAAACACTCAAAGGTGATTAACACTCATACTCAAAGGGTGGATTTTTTTTTGCAAAAACAAAGGCAAAAAGCTGCAAAATTGTTAAGAGATTGAGACAAACCTCAAAGTAATGACTAAAGGAAATCAAATTAAGAGTTTCTAAAATAACAGACTCAAAACACCCAATTAACGTAACAGAGATTGACGCAAAAGTGGCTGAAACAAAATTCACACATAAGATTTGACAACTAAGATAGACTGGGGAAAACACAAAGAATCATGTGATGTGGTTCCTAAAAAGAGAATTTTTATTTTTTCAAAAAATTTCCACAGGTTCGCAGGTTCTAATGGAGAACAGAGCGGTACTGCACTGTTTTCAAGTGAAAACCGTAGAGGTAAGGAAAAGTACAGAAAAAATAAATATTCAACTTTTCTTTTCAAGGATTCTTAAAGTTATCTACTCAACCCAATCTCAGATAAGTCAAAGTCAGAAGACTCTAAAATTCAAACTAAAAAAATAAAAATAAAATGAAACTAAGTTCTATTCCCTAGTAGAGTCGCCAATTTGTTATGCGTATTAATCCCTCTTGCGGACAAGAGCGATCTCCCTAGTATTTTATGAATAGCTAGAAAAAAACATCCATTTGTAAATCATTTTGTCTAGATTATTTGCAATTCAGAATTATTATAAACAAAGAAAGAGGACATTCCCCTACCTTGAGATCCAATGTTCAGTGCAGTCTTTTATCCAGTCGCTCCAAAGAGGCTTCTTCAGTAAGTAGAACCTGCAATCAAAGACAAACAAAAGAATTAAAAACACCTGCAACATATAATAATTAAGAACAACTAATCTAACTTAGTGATCAAGGAGTGTAAGTATTGAATTATTCAAATAAGCACAAGAACAACTCAATGAGAAAAAGAGATTCATATGTATTATCTTGAATGAAAAGAGTAACTTTACAACTTGATGCCTTGATGTCGTACAAGTTCCTCCCGGGGTCCTGAACAATTGTTCCTCCTTCAGATTGACAAGCCGTCCTCTCTTTGAAATAGCATGAAGTTATGGACATGAGTGTGTGATCATTCTCATGCCAATAATAACTAGTGTAGAGAGTATGCTCTCTTGAGAATTTATTCAGCAACTAACATGTATGTCTACAATCTACAAGCTACCCTTGAGACTGAAACATGAGCTCAATTTATAGGGAAATGGAGGTAGTTTTAGTTCCATGAAGAGGGGGATGGATTCCTCTCATGAAGGGATTTGAGCTCCATAGACCAAGGGATAAGCTCCATGAGTGGAGGGATAAAGCTCAAACTGGTTTTGCTTCTAGAAGCTTCCAGTTGGGAGAATATTTGACCAACCAGGTTTCTAGAACTTACTTTTTCCTTTATTTGACTGTTTATGGAGGTTTGCAGGTTTTATAAGCAGAACGTGCGGGATATGTCGTAGGATATAAAACAAATAGTTGTGGATCCACAGGAAAGAGCTAGGAAAAGTGCGAAGTTAGACTTTTAAGGGTTTTAATGAGATTTTCTCCAATTCTAAGACTTGGTTTAGGAACATTAGGGTTTTTGACTTCTAAGGGAGAAAAATATAGGTTGTGAAGAACCTATATGGATAGTCAAATTTCATGGTGACAAAATAACGTGTAACACATGTCAAAGGGGGATAAGTTGTAGGCACAAGGATAATTCTAGATAGGGGAAGTTATATAGTATTTTTGTAGAATTGAAAATGGGTTTCCATAAGTTACAAAGAAGGATATTGCTGGAAATAGTTTTTTCATTGATTTCAAAGACAAGGGGAGCCCACTTACATCCACTATAAAGTTTGTTGGGAATTTTGATGCCCCAATTGTTAAAATATCAAAATACGGTAAAATTATACTTTGGACAACTAATTTGATGGATATGATGATTTCAATGAATTTTTCTTTTCGAGAGGACCAAAATTGACCTAAAGATCACTCAAAACAGATAAGGGAAAGTGTACTTATGAAGAAATTCCCACATGTGCATATTCGATAAGGTTGGTCCTAAAGAAAAGTGGAAACCCTTGGAAGGCTATAAATACAAGTGACCTCTAGTTCATTTGGAAATAATCTTGAGACACTCTTCTATCTTGGTTTTTGGTTTGCACAGGTTTGAGGCTCATCTTTGGAGGAAAAAGTTCGCTCAAAGATGAAATTTTAAGGTTTGAAGCTCTCATTTTTGTTTTAGGGTTTTGGGCCTCAGTTGGAGGAACAAGACAGAGAGATCTCGACTAAAGTCACTTGCTACTAGGCTCATATGTGCGAATGAAGCATCCTATTCGCACACACAACTTTTCCTCTGTGCGACCAACATCTAGGGTTTCAAAATGTCAGTTGCATACTGTAGTCACTTGCTTGTAGGCTCCAAAGAGCGATTGAAAACTTCCTAGTCACACACATGACTCCTCCTCTGTGTGATTGACCTAAATTATGTAATTTTAGTTGTCTAAATATTTTTCTCAGTGAATGTAGTGTTTGGCAGTTGACCGTAGACAATGACAATTCATTACAGACTTAAGAATCAAGATTTTGAGTATAAGCATTATTTGGTTCATTTCATGGATGTTGTAGTTGTTTTTGATGAATAGTTTTATGAAAGATGATAAGGATCATTGTAGTCTCTTTTTCTGAATCATTCGATCAAAATATAATAAGAAGAATTTGAAAGGGTTTTCCCCATAGTGAGTTTTTCCCTGGTCTTTGACCAATCTTGGTGTCTCTAAGTGTGAATGCTTTTCTTCTATTGTTCCTTTATGTTCCGCTA
Source organism: Pinus albicaulis (assembly GCA_034641835.2). Lineage (NCBI taxonomy): Eukaryota > Viridiplantae > Streptophyta > Pinopsida > Pinales > Pinaceae > Pinus > Pinus albicaulis. Next base: position 595,302,440 of record CM076577.1, on the reverse strand, counting down.
CATTGATGATGATGATATTTTTCTTTCTACATAGTTGCATATGTTGCTGAATAATACTGTAAATATGAATAATGTTATGATTTTATGGAGTGAATGTAACATGTTAATGAAGAAATTCAATTATCAAAGAAAATAACAATATAACCCTAAGAAATTAACATGGTATCAAATATGTGCTGAAGAAAATTAATAGATATTACCCCTATGATGACATCGTTGATGAATGTAAGAGAGGATGATGGAGACCTAAAAGAATCTAGGTTTTAAGAAAACCTTAGGGATTTTTTTTATTAGGGTTTGAAGGACATTATGAGGTTAGGGTTTGGAAGAAACCATGATTTATGGAAAATATTTGAGAAATGAAATCTAGCATGGTCAATGTGAAGAAGTTAAAGTACTTGTATAAGATTTGATGAAGCCTTAGATGTGATAGTCTCTAGTAGGCCTGGTTGTTGATAAAGTTGGTTGAAATAGTGAAGGAAACATTATCATATTGACAATGGATAGTAATGTCTCTTGAAGGCTTATTCAAGAGGGAAATGATCACCTTTCAATGAAGATAAGTATTTTTTGATTTATGGTGCTCCTTTTATGTCTTTACTTTTGTTTAGAATTTAGGGATCTGATTATTTTTTATTATTATTAGATATAATTCCTGCATGTATATGTGAGTATTTGGATACCTATAACATCTTGATGAGAAAAGATAAGTAGATAATTATTGAGGATCATCTTAGATGCAGGAAATATGGTTAGTGCAGTGATCTGATATGGGTGGCTGAATTTTTTTTCTATGCAAGCGCCTCCCACTCAACTAAAAAAAATTAAGGATATTGCTTATACATGCATGTGTGGAATTGAATTCTTGATTAAGGTGTATGTGTTTTAACTAGTTTAAGGATTTATGCATGAGCAATTAAAAATTTGTTTAAGCTGATTAAAATCATGTACAACAACCATAAATTGCAGAAAATTAACCAACAACACATAACAACAAACATAATAAAGGAGTTCACCCTCAACACTTGGGCTACGTCTCCTTGAGCCTCCGTCAATGGACTTGGCTCTTTGGGATTAACATGGTCAATTTATTTTACAAGCTGATGCTCAAATCCAATGGTTGTTTGGACTGTAAAAATGGGTTTAGAATACCAAAATACCCTTGGATTGACTACTCAATCTCTGGAAATGGACCTAGGCTCCCCTGGGCTTGACCTCTTCAGTCGGTGTCCTTGAGCTTCCCTGAGCTTCTATGTGGCACAACATCTCCTAGAAGTCCTCTTCTGCTCCTGAAACCTATTCTGTTGTCTCCAACACATATCAATCATCCAAATAGGTTGTTCATTCGCTCAGAATGAACTCAGGCTCCCCGTTCTATGCCTCCAACACCTGGTGGCACTGGGCTCTCTGAATTTCCCTGTGGTTTCTTCGGATCTATAAGTCTCTAAATTCTTCTTCAAACCCAATAATTGGATTTATAAGGTTTAAGATAGTCAAAAATGACTATTTGTTTCTTGAGAATGGCCTCTGGATGCCCTGGCTAGGCCTCATTCTCTTGGTGGCTCCTAGTGGCCCTTGGAACTTCTCTGAAGCAAAATCATGCTTGTAAGTCCTTAGATGGCTCTGAAAACCTCACCAATGGCTTTAGAATTCTCGAATTAGTCAAGAATGACTATTCATTTAATCATAATGGTTGAAAATTGGGCCTTCTACACTTTTTCCCAATATCTCCTAGGAAAACTCCACTAACTGTGGAGACTCCAGTTAACTAGAGTTAAATTAGGGTTGACCGCCAAATTTGGCGCACCCCTATCCAATCTACCTAATAAGCTACGCATTAAACATTATGGTTAGGCTGGTGGCCACATGTGCACCCCAAACCGTTAAGAGGCTTGATAGTTAGCAGAAACAACAGAATACAATATCAGAGTTTCATTAAACATACATACATTCACGATCAAACAACTCGTACATTTAAAACAGATCACACATAGCCTTAAAAAACTTACATACAAGTGGAACAGGGTTCTCAAGTCCCAAATAATGCAACCAATCACAACGCATCACAAATCACAATATAATATATATCGCAGATCGCACGTTGTAGAATATAACAAACCCTTAACTTTTAAAAAATACAAGTGCCAACACGAAGTTGCGGTCCCATTGCCACATCGCAATTCGACCAAAAAAACTTTTTGCAGATCACACGGTTTAAGATTTCTCATATCGGAAATATTAACCCATCACTCTTTGGCTTATCTCACATATAACTCGTCGCACTTCGCAAGTTTAACGTTATACCCTTAAATATTATTCCTTGCAAACTACAAAGTCGCTTCCCATGCGTTATGATCTCCACCGTTGGTTTGGTCCTTGATCTGACGATCCTCATTATCTCTCCATTGCTACTTCTGTGATCTAATCACCACCGTTCAACTCTCACTGTTGAATGGATCATGGCCGTCCGTTCCACCTGCAACATTTCTGCAACTGTGCAATCCCCTGTTCTATATGTAGAGTTCAAGACTCCATGACAACCACCAATTCAGATCCCACTCTGGTGGTCAATCTGATTCTAAACCTATTTTGGAAAGTGAACAACAGGCCATAACTCAATCATACAAACTCAGAATTTGATGAAATGAGTTGCGTTGGAATCCTGGTGACAAGATCTACCCTCTTGTCTTGGTTTGAAGCATTTTTGAGAACTTTGAAATTTTAGCTAATCCTTAGGCCCTGATCCCAATCTAATTACTCCTTCCCACTGAAGGGCTTTTGGACCCACAAAAGCTGATGATTATCTGCCTTAAGCTTCAACGCTCTACTGCTTTGAAGTTATATCAACTGATTTTTCTTGACAAGTATCTTTGGAAATTACCCTGATATGCCTTGCACCGCAACTGGCTATGTCTCTTGACCACTGCTCTCTGGTTGTTGCTAACCCACTTCAACATTGCTGGCTACTGTAAAATGATGCATACCCTATTGTACCAATTTTCTCTCTATGTGCTTGGAAAACTGTTAGCTTTCCCACTGAGAATGAAGTCCCTCTTGCAACAAAGGCATACAAGCTATGTCTTGGAAATCCACTTCCAAATTAAGCTTGCAAGATGAGTGAACCCTTGTTGTCAACAAAAACACCAACTTGTTCTACAATTGCTGTAAATCATTTTGCATCTTGTCCACTTCTTCACTAAATGGACCAAAACTTCCTCCAACATCTTGTCACAAGAACACATGATCAATCTTGAAAAGAAAATCTTATGCAAGGATTGAAATGAAGACCACCTCCTTTTGCTTCTTCAAAGCATTAATTGTCACCTTCCTATAACATCACATACATGGTGATCCTCTTGCACATTGGATCCATTTATCGACTCACTATCGACAAAAACCCTCAACTAAAACATAATTTGTGCAACATGTGACATCAACAACAAGTCAACATGAAATGTGCAATATAATCAACACAAGTCTATATACAAAATGATACATATTGACAACACTCATGCACATATCTATTTACAATGAACTTATCACAAGTTCTCTATTTACACATACACAATCTCATGGATATGTACACTTTTCAACTCTCTTTTTCAAGTACAAATAAGTACGCAACCCCAAAACATATGGGTGATCATAAGAGTTGAACTGAATTATAAATTTCTGCAACATAAATGAGTAACATACCCATATTTTACACCATCTTGGTGAAATTTTGCAACAAATAGAAATGCCTTCAACCGAACGACATTCACATGCAATCTTGCATCATACAAGTTGTGATAATCTGCTACAACTTGTCATACTTTCAATAGAAATATAGGCATACATAAGGCTGAAATTTTCATCTATGTACAAAGTAAATGCATGCCTTACTTGGTCAACAAATCGAGCCATTTCTTTCCAACCCACTTCAATGGCGATTTTTCCTGCTGAACATCTTCTTCTTGTGAATCATCTGGAGTCACATCGATGATGGAATCATTGGTCACATTGTCGCCAGTCTTATATCCTCTTGCTTCATGTGCTTGGGATGAGTGGTTGGATGTAGTGTCAAACATTGGGCAATGAGATGTCCCTTTTTCTGGCAATGTGTGAAAATATTTTGCATCTTCTGTGCAAGTCGCCTTCGCTTCGAATGTTTCCTGTATGCTTTCATTCTCTTCTAGCATTTTGAAACTTCATGGTTACACAAACCACAGTAGGAACAAAAGCTCTTTCTCCCATTCATGCATGCAGAATTGTAATGTTTAACATAGTCATAAACAACATGATTACGGGAAGAATTATATCTTGAATGCTGCTTTGAATGTACATCTTTTTCACCTTCTTGAGAAGATGAACTTGAAGAGGTTCCAACTCTCTTTTGAAGACCAACAACATTTTTCATGTCCTTGGAGCTTTCGAAACTCTCTTTTTCACCATAAGCTTCATGTCTACAGGCATCTTGTTGCAACATGGGATTCAAACAATTGCATACATCTTGATTGCAAACTTTGCATGTTTGAGGTTTTGAACCTACAAAAAAAGTCCTTCTTGGAACTGTTTCAAGTGCTTTCATGGCTTTAGAACTTTCTCCATAAATTTGTTCATAGCCAAGACCCAAATACTTAGTGTTGGAAATATGTTTCTAGTATCCTATTATATTGAATTGATTGTCCTTGATGGCAACTCTCTGACAAAGGATGTAAATAACGACTTTATGAAGAACTCAGAAATCAGTGATAGTTAAGAAACCTGGTGTTGGGTTTGATGGTGCTCTGTATACAGTTAGAGGTACCAATGTCAATGCGGTCGACTATGTATCCCGACTGGTAGACAATAAACCATCGCATGATAACCCTCTGTATTATGGAGTAAGGTGTTTATATATGTTCCGAATGGTGGATAGAATGCACGCAGAGAACCGATTCGAACAGTTCGTAAGGATTTCATCAGAGCTGTATAACAGTATTGTGGTTGTATGATCTAATAACACGAAGAAACAAATTGGCGAAAGCACACATACGGAACCTGGAGTAGAGGGGCGGAACCTTGCGAATGAACAGTGAACGCGGTTTAAGGCTGGAAGTGGTTTTTATCGCACCACCTTTGCAGCGAAAGTGGTATTTGAGAATCGAGAGCGATTCCATAGAACAGTCGACACGTGGCGTCGGGCGGAGTTCCAAAACCTCCATCACTGCATGCCATCGCACGTTAACGATTGACCAAGGAGGCTGTGCGATATTAATGAGCGCCGTCGATCTGGAGGGAAGCCATCAGACGACGGTCGTATGAAGAAGATGCGCGAAGGTTAACCAAAGTACGGCGCGAGAATTTGATTGGACTATTGATCATATACGTGGGGCCCAGAGTCAAATGTTTATTAACCTTGGCTATAACATTATACGACAAAGACATAAATTACCTTTGGGTCAATTCGTGTTATGAATATGCATTAGTGTATATGGAAGAACGTAGGTTGGGGTTCCAATTTGGATTATTTTTTTAATACATGGGTTGATATTAAAAGAGCATTTTTGTATGCCTTAGGAAGGTCTTTACTAAAGAAGAAAGTTGGATTAATATCTCAATCTCAGATTGAGATATTAATAAGCCTTAGATTAATTATCTAATTTCCAAAACCAAGAAAATAGATCAATGAGAAATTGTTTGGGGCTTGAGTAGACCCCGCTGGATTATCTAATTGATCCCGTCTAGGAATACCATCAGCGGTTGGGTGGTTTTGACTCATGGTATTAATAAAGGATAAAAATATATAAGGAGAAGAGGATGATAGTACGATGTGTGAATGTAGAGGGTTTTTTAATGAATAAATCTCTTTAAGAGATATCTACATGATTGAACTCTGTTTTCTGATAAATCTGAATCTATAATGCTATAATGCACCTATGGAGTTGATGAAGGTTCAAGATATCTAGATCTAGAAATGATGAATCTCCAGGAAGATCTGCAAAGAAATCATGAAGACTTGACGCAAGTCTGATGAAGAAAGTTGGTGGATCTGAGGGTTGAAGTCTTCAGCATGAAAGTGGAAGCTTTCTGCCAGTACAAGCTGGTGTTAAAGTCAGGGGGTTGGAGCTCCCTTCCTGTAGTGACTGGAGAACGAGAGAAGGTTGTAGCCTTTTGCAGGTGGGTGCCTGCATGCTGGTATAAGTCTGCACCAGCACAAAAAATGTAAGAAGTTTTCTTTATAATAAATATTGAAGATAGAGACGACAACAGCGGTGGTTTTCTCCCAAATTGGGTTTCCACCTTAAAAAACTGGTGTTCATGTGTGTTGCTTATGTGTGATGGTTAATTATGTTATTACTGCACATGCTTAATGCTTATGAATGAATGATGCAATAATTTAAGTAAAGAATTAAAATAAGTTCTCTGATAAAAAGTTTTTCAGTCAAATTTAAAATACTGATTCACCCCCCCTCTCAGTATTTTTCCTAACAATTGGTTTCAGAGCAAGTCCTTCTGAAAAGCTTAGCCGCTAGAAGGAAGATAAATCAAGATGAGCAATCAAGATGGAATAGCATCTATCAGGCCTCCGCTCTTCAACGAAAACAATTTAATCTTCTAGAAAACAAGGATGAGATCCTATATTCAGTCTCTAAGTGCAGATGTATGGGCTATTGTTGAAGTAGGATATCAATATCCAGCCACAGTACCAACAGATCCAACAGAAAGAAAGAATTATGAAACAAATGCAAAGGCGTTTAATGCTCTATTGGGAAGTTTAACTGAATCATAATTTGTCAAAGTCATGTAGCTGAATACAGCAAAGGCAATATGGGACAAAATCATTCTAAGTTATGAAGGTGATGCAAAGGTAGAAAGTGCTAAACTCCAAACTCTCAGAATTCAATATGAGAACCTAAAAATGCATAATGAGGAGAGCATTGCTAATTTCTTTTTACGTCTTGATGATATTGTAAATCGTATGAGAAATCTGGGAGAAACAATAACCGAATCTACTTTGGTTGAGAAAGTTTTAAGATCACTAACGACAAAATTTGAGTCAAAATTTTCTGCTCTTGAAGAAAAGTAGGATCTTCAAAATCTTACTGTGGTGCAACTTCATGGCATACTAACTGCATGTGAAATGAGAAGAGGAGGACCATCTGAAGTCAAAGAAGCCATCTTTATAGCTTCTAAAAAAGGGAAAGGAGTACAAGAGACAGAAGGATCAGGGTATATCTTAGAAGAAGATGAGGTAAATTTTGTAAGGAAACTCCAACTTGGCACAAGACGGTTCAGAGGTAAGCTTCCTTTCAAATGTTTTTCTTGTGGAAGAGTTGGTCATTATGCTACTAAGTGTCCTCACAAAAAAACACATGAAAAAGGAAAGGAAGTAGCAATAAGGAATAAGAATCGGTTTAGCACTAGAAAAAGTTACTATACTCATGAAGACAGTGATGGGTTATCAGACAGTGAGGAAGAATGTGAACAAGATCTTAGACTTCTCATGGCATTTGAAAAGGATTCTAGAGAAGAAAAGGATACTTTTATGGATTCTTTAGAGGAAAATGATTTTTTTGATGAAATCAATCAACTCAAAATATGCTTAGAAGAAAGTAAAATATCCATAGAGACTCTGAAAAACCAGCTTCAAGAAAAGGAGAAACATAATGAGAAATTAGAATGTGAAATAGTAAGTCTAAGAAAAGAAATTGAGAAAGTAAAGACTTTGAATCTTAGATTTGCTAAAGGATCTGAAACCTTAGATGATATTATCAAGATACAACGTTCTCCTCTTCTAAAGACAGGTCTTGGATATATCGGAGAATCTTCTCAGGCTTCAGCACCAAATTATCTAAAAGCAGCTACAGCCAGTACACAACATTCTGCCCCTCAGCAAGGGAATAAAGAATCTTTACAGATAAAGCATGACCATCTCAATTCAAAGAACACTAACAGGAGTACCTTTCAAAGAAACACCAATCAACAGGTAAATTCAAGTAGAAGGTTTCATGATCGCAGAAATTTCTTCTTCAATGGACAATGTTTTTCATGTCACAATTTTGGTCATAAAGCTATTCAATGTGTTGCATATAAAACCATCATGACAAGAGAAGCAAGAAAGAAAAGGATTGATATTGAAACAAAGAAGAATACCTATAACAACTTTTCTCCTCTTCAAAATGAAGTTGAATGTGCTTATTGCAATAACTTTGGCCATGAAGAATCTAAATGCAGGAGCAAAGTTCAGCCAAAAGAGCATTTTCCTTCAAGCTCCAAAGTGTGGAAAAAGAAGGAATTACAAGTTGAAAATTGTGGCATAGCTTTATTTGCAGAAGGTGAAGAAAATCAATGGTACATTGATAGTGGATGCTCAAAACACATGACAGGTGACAAAAACAAACTTCTTGCATATAGTGCTCTAGAAAAGGAAAAGAATGTTACATTTGGAAATGATACTCCTGCTGTCATTAAGGGAAAAGGATCTGTTTTTCTAAAAGAAAAGGTGAAAGCTAATAATGTCATGTATGTGGATGGATTAAAGCATAACCTGTTAAGTGTAAGTCAAATGTGTGGTCAAGGAACTGAAGTTATCTTTAGTTCAAAATAATGTGTGGTACGTGATCTTGATACAGGTAAAACAATTATAAAAGGAAACAGAACTCCAAGCAATCTGTATGTATTAAAGAACTGCAAAGAACAATTTTACATGAGTAAATCTTCAGAAAAATGGATATGGCATAGAAGGTTGGGCCATCTGAGCTTCTCTCAAATCAACAAATCAAGTAGACTTAAAGCTGTTCATGATCTTCCCAATATTACACCACCTGAAAGTATCATATGCAAATCTTGCCAATTCGGTAAGCAAACCAGAGTGCAATTTAATGCCAAGGAAGGTTCATCAAGTAAGCCTCTTGAACTCATTCATACTGACATATGTGGACCTGTGAAGAAAAAGTCACCACGTGGTGAACAATACTATATCTTATTTATTGATGATTTCTCTAGAATGTGTTGGATTGGGTTGATTAAACACAAAGACGAAGCATTTGATAAATTTCAGATCTTCAAAGCACTGGTTGAAAATGAATTAGATCTAAAAATCAAGTGTCTTAGATCTGATCGAGGAGGAGAATATACATCAGATGAATTCCTTGAATTTTGTGAACAACATGGCATAAAAAGACAATTTTTTGTAGCTGGCACTCCATAACAAAATGGCGTAGCAGAAAGAATGAATAGAACAGTTCAACAAATGGCTAGAGCTATGCTTGATGATTCTGGAACACCTGACACATTTTGGGGAGAAGCAGCACATACAACGGTAAATATTCTTAACAAGGCACATGTTCGTGCAAATAATGATAAAACTCCATATGAACTATGGTATGGAAATCCTCCCACTGTGAAGCACTTTAGAGTTTTTGGGAGCAAATGCTTTATCAAAAATAATGATGAAAAACTTGGCAAGTTTGAACCCAGAGCAGATGAAGGAATATTTCTTGGCTACTCCTCTAGGAGTAGGGCATATAAATGTTACAATAAAAGACTTAAGAAGATTAAATGTATAGATGTTGTTATTGATGAGTCTCCTGCAGCTCCAAAAGAAGAAAAACAAACAACAGATGAAGATGATGATGACATATATCCTTCTACATCAAATAGGAATGATATAGACAGTGAACCCAATGAAGAACCCGAAGATGATTTATATGAAAAAGCTCCATCTAGATATGTTCAAAAGAATCATCCATAATCTCAAATTTTGGGAGAAAAGGGATCAGGTGTACAAATAAGAAGGAATCTTGTGGGATCTTCTAGTTACCTGGCATTTCTATCCACTATTGAACCATAAAATGTCAATCAAGCTAGCAAAGATGAATGTTGGATTCAAGCCATGAATGAATAGCTTGATCAAATTGAAAAGAATCACACTTGGGAATTGGTACCAAGACCTCATGACAAAAATGTCATTGGAACTAAATGGATATTAAAAAATAAGTTAAATGAGAATGGGGATGTTATAAGAAATAAAGCTAGACTTGTTTGCAAGGGGTACGCTCAACAAGAAGGTATAGACTTTGAAGAAACTTTTGCCCCTGTAGCTAGAATTGAAGCCATAAGAATGTTTCTTGCTTTTTCAAGCTTCCAACAAATCAAAGTTTATCAAATGGATGTTAAATCTGCCTTTCTCAATGGTGATCTAGAATAAGAAGTTTATATAGAACAACCAGAAGGATTCATTTTGGGAAATGATGAAAAACTTGTTTGTAGACTTAAAAAGGCTCTATATGGTCTCAAACAAGCTCCAAGGGCATGGTACTATCGTCTTGACAAATATCTTCATCAACAAGGATTTTCTAAGGGGTTTGCTGATAGAAACTTATACACAAAACCTGAAAATGATAAGCTATTGATTGTGGTTGTATATGTTGATGATATCCTTTTTGGAAGTAATGAAGAGTCTATGAGTCAGAAATTTGCTTCTGATATGCAGTAAGAATTTGAAATGTCTTTACTTGGGGAACTAACATTCTTTCTTGGCTTGCAAGTGCAACAAGCAACAGATGACATATTCTTATCACAAGAAAAATATCTTAAGCAAATCTTGAAGAAGTATGGCATGGAAGATTGCAAACCTGTAAGTACACCAATGATAACTGGGTGTAATCTCAGTTCTAATGATGATTCCCCCACGATGAACCAACCAGAATACAAATCTATGATAGGAAGTCTACTTTATCTCACTGGGACAAGACCAGACATTATGCATGCAGTTGGGATTGTTGGACAATTCCAAGCTAATCCAAAAGAGTCTCACCTTCAGGCTGTGAAAATAATATTCAAATATCTACAAGGAACTCAAGACTTTGGACTATGGTATCCAAAGAATGTTGATCTTACTCTTCATGCATACACTGATGCAGATTGGGCTGGAAATGTTGATGATCGGAAAAGCACTAGTGGTGGTGCATTCTATATGGGGCCTCGGTTAGTATCTTGGTTCAGCAAGAAGCAAAGCTCTATTGCCTTATCTACAGCAGAAGCATAATATGTGGCTGCCGCATCAGGTTGCACTCAACTTCTTTGGATGATGCAAACCTTACAAGACATTCAAATCTAATGTTCACCTCCTATCTCCATTATGTGTGATAATACAAGTGCCATCAGTATTTCAAAGAATCCTGTCATGCATTCCAAGACCAAGCACATTCCCATCAAGTATCACTTCTTACGAGAAAAAGTGCTTGAACAAAAGGTGAAGTTGGAGTATGTTCCCTCCAAATAACAAGTTGCTGATATATTTACCAAAAATTTACCCAGGGAAGGGTTCGAATATCTCAGACAAAAGCTGGGAGTAGTCTCTGCCATGCAAAAGATCAGATCTGCTTAAATTCAGAAGATTAAATTGGATACGCTCCCGTTGAAAGTATTCAGGATGCACAGAATAAGGGGGAGCATTGGTCATAGGGAAAGGATGCATTGTTGGCATTCTAATTATTTGTTGTAGTATGATCTCATCCTTGAGAATCTGTGATCTTTAGGTATAAGTCATTTCTGTTATTTCATTCAATATTATTGAAGATGCAGCATGATCTCAGGGGGAGCATGGTATTGTCGGTACAAAGGATCCTGATCTATCCTTTGCCCTTGATGTCAAAGGGGGAGAATATTGCTGAATGATTTTTTGGTCAAGGTTGCCATCAAGTCCAAAGGGGGAGATTGTTGGAAATATGTTTCTGGTATCCTATTATATTGAATTGATTGTCCTTGATGGCAACTCTCTGACAAAGGATGCAAATAACTATATTTCATGATGTGAAAGTCCTGCTTCATCTCTTTATCAAAGAGTCTTGCAAAGGATGAGGATTTAGAAACATCACTTGATGAAGTTTTCATCTCTATGTAAATGAATTAAAGAACTTCAAAAACAATTCACAAAGCTTCAAAAACAATTGATAAAGCTTCAAAAAAAATTTGGTTGTAGATTCAAGCTCTTCTCTGCAGGTTGTATCTCTTCTTCAAGCAGCCTCTTTTGCAAACAATACCTCTTGTGCTTCAAGGGTTGCCTTGAGGTCCTTTGGGTAAGGATGATTTTTTTAGCCTTCTTCTTCTTGTCCTCTTCTAGACTTAGCTAGCAGTAGCTCCCCTTCACCTATGGAAAACTCAAACTTTTAAGCATCAGTCAATTTTCCAACAGTTAAATTCTTTGCACTATTAAACACCCTTCAAGTCAAACAAGCAACCTTGTGCTTTGTCAAGAAAGAAACCTAGTGCTTTGTCAAGAAATCAACCTAGTGCTCTGATACCAACCTGATCTGATATGGGTGGCTGACTTGTTTTTCTATGCAAGCACCTCCCACTCAATTAAAACAAATTAAGGATCTTGCTTATACATGCATGTACAAAATTGAATTCTTGATTCAGGTGTTTTAAGGATTTATGTGTGAGAAATTAAACATTTGTTTAAGCTAATTAAAATCATGTACAGCAATCATAAGTTGCAGAAAATTAACCAAAAACACATAACAACAAACATAATAAAGGAGTTCACCCTCAACACTTGGGCTACATCTCCTTGAGCCTCCGTCAATGGACCTAGCTCTTTGGGATTAAGATGGTTAATTTATTTTAAAATCTTATTCTCAACTCTGGTTTTTTGGACTATACCAATGGGTTTATAATACCAAAATACCCTTGGATTGGCTACTCAATCTATGGAAATGGACCTATGCTCCCTTGGGCTTGACGTCTTTGGTCGGTGTCCTTGAGCTTCCCTGAGCTTCTATGTGGCACAAAATCTCCTAGAAGTCCTCTTCTACTCCTGAAACCTATTCTAATGTCTCCAAAACATATCAATCATCCAAAATAGGATTTTCCTTCGCTCAGAATGAACTCAGGCTCCCCATTTTATGTCTCCAACACCTGGTGGTACTGGGCTCTCTGAACTTCCCTGTGGTTTATTTGGCTCTATAAGTATCCAAATTCTTCTGCAAACCCCATAATTTGATTTAGAAGGTTCAATATATTCAGAAATGGCCTTGAGAATGGCATTTGGCTGCCATGGCTAGGCCTCATTCTCCTGGTGGCTCCTATTGGCCCTAGTGGCCCTTGGAACTTCTCTAAAGCAAAATCATGCTTATAAGTCCTCAAATAGCTCTGCAAAACTTGATAATGGCTCTAGGATTCTTGAATTAGTCAAGAATGACTTTTCATTTACTTAGAATGGTTGAAAATTGAGCCTTCTACAGTTTTTCCCAATATCTCCTAGGAAAACTCCACTAAATGTGGAGAAATCCAGTTAACTGGAGATAAATTAGGGCTGAACGCAAAATTTGGCACGTCCCTATCTGCTTCGCCTAATAAGCCACACATTAAAAATTATGGTTAGGGTGGTGGCCACATGCACACCCCCAACCGTTAGGAGGCTTGACAATTAGCAGAAACGAAGAAATACAATATTGGAGTTTCATTAAACATACATACGTTCACAATAAAACAATGCTTACATTTAAAATAGATCACACATAGCCTTAAACAACTTACATACACGTGGAACAGGGTTCTCAGGTCCCACAACACGCAACCAATCATAGCGCATCGCAAATCTCAATACAAGATATATTGCAAGTTGCATGTCATGGAATATAAAATGCCCTGAAGGTTTAAACAATACAAGTGCCGACAAAAAGTTGAGGTCACATCGCCACATTGCAATTCAGCCAAAATACATTTTCGCAGATGGAACGGTTTAATATTTCACATATCGGAAATCTTAACCCATCGCTCTTCGGCTTATCGCACATATAAATCGTTGCACTTCACAAGTTTAATGTTATACCCTTAAATCTTATTCCTTGTGAACTGCAAAGTCGCTTCTCATGCACTACGATCTCCACCATTGGTTTGGTCCTTGATTCGACGATCCTCATTATCTCTCCATTGTTGCTTCTACGATCTAATCACCATCGTTCAACCGTCGCTATTTATTGGGTCACGGCTGTTCGTTCCACCTGAAACATTTCTGCAGCTGTGAAATCCTCGATTCTATATGCAGATTTTAAGACTCCATGACAACCACCAATTCCGATCCAACTCTATTGGTTGATCCGGTTTTGAACCTATTTTGGAAAGTGAACAACATGCCATAACTCAATCGTACGAACTTAGAATTTGATGAAACGAGTTGCGTTGGAATCCTGGTGACGAGCTATATGCTCTCGTCTTAGTTTGAAGCATTTTTGAGCAATTTGAAATTTTAGCTAATCCTTAGGCCCTAATCCCAATTTGATGATGCAGGAAGAGAAGAACTATATTTAGAAAAGGTAAAGAGACACTTGATGAAAATGTGACAATATGCTACGAGTTGCCTATGTCAAATAAGAAGGTGCACAGGTATTTGAATACTGCAAGGTATGTATGGTATATTGTTTCACAGTTATGTTTAAGCTTTAATATTAGATGAAAAGGTAAGCCCTAAGGTATGATGAGAATGTCTCCTTGTCAAATGACTCATGCATGCATATGAAAGTGATTTGAATTCATGTCTCTTATGATGAAATGATTCACTTGGTATTGAACAAGTATCTTACCTTTTAGACATTATGAATTTATTTATTCTATGAAGCTACTTGGAAATATTTATTTTTGATATATTGGTATACTTTATGTTTGGCTAACATATATCATTTTTGATATCTTGATCCCATGAAGAAGGCTAGCAACTTGATTCTAATAAATGGTAACTTGATACTATTTATATTGTTTGTGTTGATATTCATGATATTTTGACCATGGTTATGTTTTGACGAGCTTAGTAATTGTGGCATATGGTAAAATTGAATTCCCTGACTTGATGGATTGCGTTACACAATAAAGATGTAATGTTGTGATAATGATTATTGAAGTTTACTCCTATTATCTATTTGACACTAACCCCTGATGACATATTGATGTCATGATGAAGTAGCTGATGATAACATGATATAACCATGATGAATGTGTGATATAGTCTAACTTTATTATCAAACAAATCTACCGATGCATGACACTATTATAAACAGGTTGACGACTTGAAAAATATGACTGAAGTGAAATTATATGTATATTATTTACTGTTGAAATAAGATTTATGGAATGAATAGATAAACATCTAACATTTTTTATTCGCAGCAAAGTTATGATCTGAGAAGAGAGAGTTTTCCCTAATCTAAGCCTCAGTCACATGGAAGCAATATTACATGTATGATTATGGCCTCTCAGCTGCACAAAAGTAAGGTCAAGAGTGTGACTCTAGCCTCTTGACCGCTCGTAGGACGACATATGGGTGTGACAATGGCTGTAGGAAAAGAAATGAAGTTTTGTGCATGAAATTAGATGCTCACCTGAAGGATGCCAGTTTTACATACTTGGAGCAGAAAACTAAAATTTCTATGAGAAGGTAAGTTTGAATGTTTGAATTACTATAGTATGTTGACTAAACTTGTGTTTGCAGGTGAATGGGATATGCATTAAGGCATTTTTTATAATAGTTGCAAGGGTTTCGTTGATTGATATAAATAAGCAATGTATGGAGTTTTGACATGATGCTTGATAATGACTTGGAAATTTGAATCTAAGTAAGAGGGAGATGGCTTATGAAGCTTGAAATAATGAATCATGGCATGATGAATCGATTTTTGAAGTTTTGAGAAGAAAATCCATATTGCGGATCTATTGAAGATTTTTTGGAAAGTGGAAATGCAAATCCCTGGACACTCCGATTTAATTTCAAGACATCATGAAGAGATATTATTGAGCTTGACTTGGAAACCGACAGTTGATTGAAACATTGAGGTTTTTTTTTGAACACTTGTCCGTGTATATATATATATATATATATATATATATATATATATATATATACATAAAGCATGAGTGAATTCATGATTGAGCCACTGCATACACATTGAGTTTCTGCCAAGCACCTGTCAAGATACTTGCATGGGAAGATCTATTTTTGGTTGAGACATTCTTCCTATGATATGTGAATACATATATGTATTGATGATGTTTGGGATAATCATTGATGAGAACATCTAGGTGCTGCCTTAGTGTGAGATCTGCCATGATATGAGAGTTCCGTAAGTTTAAGCACAACTAAGGTTGAGTACGAGGTTGCAAGCATGGCTAGCTGTGAGGTAAGATGAAGAATATTTTCAGAGAGATGTTTGAGAAAGTTATGGATATGACATAGATACATTGTGATGACAAAGAGTGGGATCCGATTGGAAGAGAGTCTCATATATAGATGGGATTGAAATACCTTCATATATTGAGACAGTGTTAACGTATGAGACAAGCGTAGGCTTGTGGTTGGCACCTCCTTGAGAGGGAGGATGAAAATGGTATCCTTTTTATGATATATATGTATTTTGTTCTAATATGATATTTTATTTAATTCCCTATATGAACAATAGAAAAATAATATTGAGACATTATGATTACCATATATGATCACGATGATATGTTGTTTATATACAGAGAGCATCGTTGATCGAGGACACTGAGCCAACTATTCCTCCCATGTTTGAGCTCATAGGGTGTGGAATTGAGATAGAGGGATCTCGGGGCTAAGGGAACTCTAGAAAATATGATACCACCCCTATCAGTTACCCATAGGGTTGGAGTATTAGCTCACCCTATCTTGGTCTTTGCAGATTATACCCCAACTGACATCATACCCTCAAGTTGGACTTGCTTGGATTGTCTCTCCTTGTCTAGCCAACACGTTGAGGAGGCTTGGGGGCATGATCCTTACCTTTGGTAAGTCCAATATCTCATCCAAGATTAGATTATGATGTAGGTGTTATACCACATGATTATGAAGGGTCATTTCTGGGAATATCGATAGGAAATAGGATTGGTTGAGTATTATATTCCCTATATCACCTATTTCTCAATATGGGGTCATACTAGTAGCCCCCCATGAGATTTCGGGTTGAGATATGCTCCCCGATATGGTTTCAGGTTGAGATTTTCTCCCTGATGATATGATATTAGATGTTGATGTGGGTCGTAGATCTGAATCCCTGCCAATATTACTAGGTAGTAGCTCACTGGAAAATATTTTGGGTAGTATCCCGCTGGAAAAGATTCTGGGTTGTAGCCTGATGCATAGAGGGTTCTAGATTAGGCTCCCTTCTTTTATATTTTATAATATTCAACATATGATTAGGGAAAATCAAGAGATAAGCAAGAATAATAAAAATATGAATTTATATTATCAATAACGATACATGATGATGAGATACTTGAGACTAGATATGATTTAATGATAGGTTTCACATGACATGATGCAAGTGGAATTCTCCCTAGATGAGAGGGAGTGTTAAAATATGAAACTGCGGTAAAATTACACTTTTGAAAACTTATTTTATGGAGATGATTATTGCATTGAATTTCTCTTTTCAAGAGGACCAAAATAGACCTACATATCACTCAAAACGGACAAGGGAAAGTGTACTTATGAGTAAAATCCTACATGTGAATAATTGATAAGGTCGACCCTAAAGAAAAGTGGACACCCTTGGAAGGCTATAAATATAAGTGACCTCTACGTCATTTGGAAATAATCATGAGACACTCTTCTATTTTGGTTTTTGGATCGAACAGGTCTGAGGCTCGTCTGCAGAGGAATAGGTTCTCTCAAAGATGAAATTGTAGGGTTTGAAGCTCACATTTTTGTTTTAGGGTTTTGGGACTCAATAGTAGGTACATGGAAGAGATATATTGACTAAAGTCACTGGATACCAGGCTCATATGTGTAATAGAATCATCCCAGTCGTACACATATCTCGTCCTCCGTGCGACCAATATCTAGGGTTTGAAAATCTCAGTTGCAGACTATAGTCACTCACTTGTAGGCTCTAGAGAGCGATTGGAAGCTTACCATTTGCACACATGACTCCTCCTTCATGTGACCAAGACCTAAATGATGGAATTTCAATTTTACAAATATTTCACTCAGTGACGACAATTTTCAACAATTAACCACAGATAGTGACAGTTCATTACATGCTTCAAAATCAAGATTTTGAGTATAAGCATTGTTGGGTTCATTTCATGGATGTTGTAGTTTCTTTTGATGAATAGTTGTATGGATGAATATATGCATCATTTTACTCTCTTTTTCTGAATCATTTGATGAAAATATAATAAGAATAATAATTTGAAAGGGTTTTCCCCATAGTGGGTTTTTCCCTAGTCTCTGACCAATCCTGGTGTCTCTATGTATGAATGCTTTTCTTTTATTGTTCCTTTATGTTATGCTGTATTGATGATGATGATATTATTCTTTCTACATAGTTGCATATGCTACTGAAGAATGATGTAAATATGAATAATGTTATTATTTTATGGGGTGAATGTTATGCGTTAATGAAGAAATGCAATTATAAGAAAAAAAAGAACAATAGAGCCCTAAGAAAATTAACACCAATTGGATACCCTATCTTTGAAAGTATTTTTACTCCAATTACCTAGCTCAAATAGGATCATAGGATATATGGGTGGAAATATTGTTCCAATACCTTTCCAATAGTATATGTAACTCCCTCGAATTCCATAAGAATGAGGAGATATGAAATATTTGTTGGAATATTCAACAATACTAATAAGAGGGGGTGAATTAGTATTAACAAATTTTAACTTAAAAAACTTGTAAATGCATCCATAGATATAAAGAAAAGCACATAAATATACAGAGCACATATATTTTTATGTGGAAGCCCAAAGCGAGAGAGAACCACAAACATTTTTCTTAATATATATAAATAGTACATTTAAATTTATTAGCACCAACTGCCTGGTTTATAAACACCAACTAAAAGGAAGCACCAACTCCCTGATTTATCAACACTAATTGAAAGGAAGCACAAACTCCCTAATTTATTAGTAACAATTGAAAGGAAGCATCGACTCCCTAGTTTGTTAACACCAACTAAAAGGAAGCACCAGCTCCCTATTTTATCAGCACCAAAGATTGTACTAGAGTCAATATTATTTAAAGAAAGTCCACCCTCCTAGTAGCTGCTCCTTTTTACTTCACACAAGAACTAAGTTTCCAAAACACAAAATTCTTAGCAAAATAAATTCCCTCAAAAAATGATTCTTAAACTCAACCTCCTTATTAGCATAATTTGGCCTCAGCAGGCCCAAAAATAGGAATGAAAACTTCAAAAAGTGTGCCACAATTCCCTCCAAAATAAGCCAAAAGCCATTCCAAAATAAGCCAAAAACCCTTCAAAATGTTCTAAAAATCCTTCTCCACAAAGTTTCTCTAAATCGATTCCTCTTCACTTCTGGTTCATGATGTATGAACCTTAGAATTCATTCTTTTATTCAGTTGTTTTAATAGATCCAAATTTTCTTTAGTGAATTAAATGAAATTCTCCTTCTCACACCTATCTATAGTGCATTTGGGGTCTAGACTAGGCTGAATTGTCCACTAGTTGGGTTGACATGTGCACTATCTAGACTAGCTTATGAAAATGGAATAATTTATGGTGAATATTCAGAAAATAATTTCTCCTCAACCGTGACGAGTTAGAGAGGGTGATATATAACATTGGAAAGTTCCCAAAATAAGCTTTCCAACCATATATTTTATGCTTCCATTTTAGTTGTGTAAATGGAGTAAAAATGCATTCAAATATAGGGTATACAAATGGGGCATAAAAATTTCAAAAATCATTTCTCCTCAACCGTGAGGAGTTAGAGGGAGTGCCATGTACCATTGGAAAGGTATTATAATAAGATTTTCAACCATATCTATTATATTTCCATTTGAGATAGATAAATGGAGAAAAAATGAATTCAAATATAGGGTATCTAAATGGGGCATAAGAAATCCAAAAAAATATATATTTCAAAATGTGCTATTTGAATATGTAACTTTCTCTTTCATTTGGATAGCCTTTGACATCAATGAAAACTTCTTTAAAAAATATCCCCCTTTTTCATTGATGTGCACCATCATATTCCCCATGTGATCATGCTCCCCTTCTCTTCCTTCTTCTTAATATTTATCTCCCGATTTGACATCAATGGAAAAGGGTAACTCCCCTTGGCATTGTCTCTCCCCTTGGATTTCTATGTTGAAGATTATGCAAATAATTTTTTAGCATAAATTTCTCCCAGTTTCTATCTAAGATACTAAAATTATCTATGGGAAGTGGTTCTGTGAATATATCCTTAATATGTTCCTTTGTCCCAACATACTCTTGCTTGATATTTTTTTTTGTGACTTGATCCCTTAGAAAGTGAAACTTGATAAGAAGATGCTTGGTATTAGAATGCATCACTAGATTCTTAGATATATTTATTTCATAAGTGATGTCACAAAGTATATGTTAGTGTCAGTCTATACAACCTGTCACCAGTTATAAAATATGCTCTTACATGGTTTTCTTAGGGTGTTAAGTCAATTTTTTGTCATTTCAGAGAGTCTTCAAATAAAAATTTGGTCACTAGATAATGTGTCCAACGTTATTTCCACTCTCTCAAGAATTTCACATGCCAGTCATTCTTATCACTCAATTGAGTGTACCATAATTTATATATTATCATCATCAATTTAGTCATCACCATCATGATTTCATTCGGTTCAATGTCTCCATTAGATCATTAGGGTTTCAAGGTCATCAAAACTGCCCCAAAATCCCCTGTTTTCCCAAGAGAAAACCCTAATTTTTCCTCCTAGTAATATATGATTTCGATATGGAAGCAAAGACCACATACACTAACAAGAAAAAAATACAATAATGGAGGACATGCCTCAAGAGTTGAGCTGTCTAACATAAAAGAGATCAATGCCTCACAAACTCATCAAGAGGTCGTTTGTTGCACATGTGAAAAGTTATGCTTCAAAGTATGATTTTGACCAAATGGAGATGAATTTTACAAAAATGAAATATTTATTTTTTCAATAATAGAACAAGGAACTGTTGGGGCCCTTGTTTTGAAATAAAATGGGTTTTGAGTTGCAGATAATAGGTGGCATAACGCAACCACGGTAGACAAAGAGTTGTCACGGTTGCGAAGAATCAAAGAGAAGGTGGTGCGGCTGTTGCGAGGACAAACACAGATGGCAGAAGGAAGTGACAGAGAACAAGTAGTGGAACACCAGTGAACAGGGGGATGCAGAGAACACCAGAATGGAAAGGAATGGGGAACTGTCAGTTTCTTGGCAATGGAACAAATAGGCAGCTAGCCAGCGAAGGAAACAATTTGATGCGGTAGGGATTAGACAACAGGAGCCATAGGAGAGCACTGTTTGTTCTATTTTGTTCTGTTCTCTCTCTCTTTGTTCATTATGTTCTATCATATGCGACACCATTGTAATTAGTTGTGTGAGGATCGCTCTAAGGAGCACTGTAACTATCTGTCGTTGCTAATGAAAAAGCTTATGATCTGAGTTCAATACTGTGTCTCTGATTTAGTTGAATGTGTGGGTTACTTTAAATTTTTTTTTCCCGTCTTGAATGCGTTGATGAATATTTTGATTTACAAAGTATTTGCACTTATTGGTAGCACATAGTCTTGTGGGTTTTAGGATATGTTGTGGTTGATCGCTACCTGATTTGATCCTATCCTTCGTAAGGTCGCGACACACCTCGGGTGAGACTCTTTTCTCTTTAGAGTAGGGTAAAAATCTCGACGTTGTGCTAGACTACTACAGAAAACCTTGTTGGCCTCCATCCTAAACCTGGGTCTTGCCCAAGAGACCTTTTTCCTTGCCAATAAATGGTTCCGTTTCCGGGACCTGAAATTTCATTATGGAATTATATCATGGTATCACAGATCTTCAAGAAAGAAATATGAAACTGGTGGGATAACCACCTAGATCAGTTCATAGCTCAGCAAGCAGAGGTGAGACAGCAAAAGGAGAAAGCTGTTAAGAATCAAGTTCTATTCTCTGAATCTGCCAGTGATATCTACGAGATCTTCTGGGGAAAGTTTACCAAGGAGCTCTACAACTGGTTGCGGAGACTATAGACCAAGACAGTCCAAAGAGGCTCTCGGAAGGTCTGTCGCAAGTGGGTGCACATAGATCTCATAGCACTCCATCAGTTAGATACCGATTTGATCCGAGCTGTAGATTTCTGGGTGCAATCTACCTTGGAAGGATACATAATGGAGTTCACAGCTGAATGCTACCAATATTTCTCGAAAGCGGAGGGAATATTCAGATTTGGGCTGCATGGAGATCTATTGAAGGAGATCCCCCTTTGGATCAAAGCTTTGATGGTGGATTAAGGATTAATGGAGTTCCAAAAATCTGAGATGGAGACCTAAACCTCCAGTACTGGGGGAAGGAGCTGAGGGGAAGATGCTACAAGTAAGTTGAAAAGGGGAATAGGGATATGGATGCTGAGACCTCCAGGAGTTTGAGGGAACGATGAGCACATCAGAGGGTGCAGATTGCTGAGAAGTGGCGAGAAAAGGTGATGAAGGAGTTGGAAAACTGGGAAAGGAATAGAAAATACAAGGAGAAGGTGCCTTAGATGACAAAGGAGATGGAAGGTCAGATGTGTTCCCAAGATATGGGGGGGGGGACCATCAAGGAAGTGCGACAGGTGTATAGGAGCCCAGCCCAAGCAGAGAAGGGAAAGGAGTACGATGGAGATGACGCACACCCTGAGGAGACGTCCGATGTGGAGTTGCATGTTGCGGTGGAGCAACTATTCCGAGAAGGGCCGACACCCATTACCCCATGTAACTCTATTCCCCAAAGTTCAAGTAGCTCTAGTCCCGACCTTCCCTTGGTACTTTATCATCCACTAGGTGAAATTTTTGTTAAGCTATGGGAATTGGGTAAGTTGAATAGTGTTCAGTCTACAGCAGTAATACACACTAGCAGTGCTGCTAGTAACACCATTTCACAACCGGGAGTCAGGGGTTTTGTCCTAGTAACCCCCACACAAGGAAGCATGGAGGGATCATCTACCTGGTACCCAGAGTTCTCTGGGAGGGGTAATGATGATGTGGAACAACACTGGTACCTTTGCGAGGCCATATGGAGGGCTTGACAGACACCAGAGGCAGGTAAGTTGATATAATTTCAAACTACTCTCAGGGAGAGAGCTCTGCGCTAGCTTATAAAGTGGTATGAGACTCATTAGAACCCAACGATAGATGATGTAAAGAGGGATTTTGTTATGGAATTAAAATTTCCCTAGGCAGATAAGCAGGGTTTGTCAAAAATGTGGGAGATCAAGTAGCGAGAAGGGGAAACTACATGGGATCTAATGAGGAGATTCAAGGATGCGATTGGAAAACTCAGCTATCCAATCGATCTGAAGCATCAGAGGTATTCGTTTATTAAGGCCCTTCTTCCATTAACAAGAACCCCGCTGGCACAACAGAAGATCGAGATGTTACAAGATGCATTGGAAAAAGTTATGAAGATAGAGGCCATGGCGAGATATCTGCAAGAATTCAAAGGAGAAGCATCAGCTCCGGACCCTTCCATAGTGGGGTTACAACATCAAATAGCTAGCCTGACAGAGAAACTGAAATAAATTCAACCGATGCGCCCAACGAGGCCAAATGTATGGTGTACGCACTATCTAATGGAAGGACATGTGGCAACCGAATGTCCTTGGTTGCGGGGCCAGAATATGGGAACATCAGCAACAGGGGCACCGGGAGCTCCACCAGCTAGAGGGGTTGTGCAGATAAACACCCATGGATTATATGCACCGCAACACCAGTACACAGGGTTCCCAACGCAACAGAATTCAGCCTCGACTGAATATTGCGAAATATGCAAAACCATGGGTCATTCACCTCGTCTATGCCCGATATTGCAAAAATACTCCAACGTTATGAACAACATATACTGTGAGTTCTCTGCTTCTACCACTCACAACACTGAGCAGTGTAGGGCTCTGGATGCCTTGGCGGAACGATTAGACATGCCTTCATATAGAGTGAATGAGGCTCTTAGAGGATGAGGGGGAGGCATGAGAGGAGGCTGAGCTGGGCGAAGAGGACCAATATGATGTTATAATTGTGACCAAGAAGGGTACGTAGCTAGGGAATTTCCACTTCCTAGAAGACCTTGGCGCTTTTAGTGCAGATCTAACACACATGTAATAGAAGACTGCCCAGAGCTCATTAAAAGGTGGGAGGAAAGAGCTAGACAAAGAGGAACAAATCCGGTAAATGTAGAGCTAAGAATAATGGAGGCTCATGCTATGCCAAACGTGGCCATAGTGATGTGAGGAGGAAAAATAAACAGGGAAGATGCATAGATGATGGAACCGATAAAAGTGATAAGGACAACATCTCCAAAGCCACTGTTCAGGCCAGAAAGACAAAAGCAATACTTTAAAGAAGCAGTGGAAAACTTCGCCCAGCTTGGGGGAAGCAAAGGCATTGAGTTACCCCAGGCCAAGGAAGATAATGAGAACCAAGTTAGTACAGGTACTACGATTGAAGAATGGTTCCGTCTATTCTGAAAATTTTTTAACAACGTGCCAATGTTGGAACACTTAAAGCAGAACCTGGAAAGGGTGGTGCAGGAGGCCACTGGACTAGGGGAGTCAAGCGGTACCAGTCATAAATACATACAAAGAGTAAAGAGAAATAAGAGAAGGACATGAAAAGAGTTCTAGGTGAATATTCAAATTGCGGGATTCCAGATTAAAGACACCATGCTTGACCTAGGGTCAGATGTAAATATATTTCCAAGGAAGACATGGGAAGCATTGGGAAGACCAAGGCTGACATATTCACCAATTCAACTCCGAATGGAAAACCAATACTGCATTGTTCCCATAGGCAGACTGGAGGAGGTTGAAGTCGATGTTGCGGGAGTAAAGACATATGCAGACTTCGAGGTGATAGAAATTATGGTGGACAAAGATCCCTATCCAGCATTACTAGGGATTGACTGGGCTTTTGAAAATTATGCAGTGATAGATTTAAAGAAACATGATCTTCAAAGACGGGGAGGTCAGGGTCACCCAGCCACTCGACCTGTATCAAGGTCCTCGATACACAGAGTCCGTTGACAATAGAGAAGATGCTTATCTTCTCGATCATTTGTATCATATGACTGTAGGAAAAAGAGAAGCTTATATCAACCCGATAGTGGGGGGATCAGTGAATTGGAGAATTATTCAAAGCTCAGACTTAGGCTTGGAGATAACCTGGGATGATTTGGAGCAAGGGGGATATGAGACCAATACAAGGAGATGCACCACCATCAGAATAATCAATTGAATCAGAATTGAGGTAAGAGATTATCCAAATTTTTCCAATATGAATGCCGTAAATACTTTTATTACCCAAATAGAAGATAAAGTACCAGAGGACCATAGGTTCCCACTCATGGACATGGCCTTACAATCCACATCAGAAATATGGTGGAGTAACCACCGTAACTCACTGTCATGATGGGACAAAGTTGCGACAGCATTGAAATCCAGGTTCAAGGAAGAAGAGGAACCACATTTCACTCAAAAATTCCAAGAGGAATTAGACCCTAGAAAACATTTGAAAGAATGCGAGGATCAATGGAAAATTGCAGGATACCCAAAAGAGTTGTGGGTCCACAAGTTTATACATTCACTAGATGTGATTCCACAAGCAGTTGCGGAGAAATTTACAAAGTGCTTCTTATTTGAAGGAAAAACAGAACCAGTCATCCAAGCATTATAGGCTTGTAAAAAGGTATTATTCTTCCTAGAGAATCAGGAGGAGGATGAGCAACTGTTCCCAAACCAAAGCTTCAGACAGTCGGTAGCATGTAAAAAGATAAACAGTGAAATGGACGATGATGACCTAGAAGGTCTTAGACATCTATATTTTGAGGAGACGGAGGGGGAGCAGGATATTAAGGAAGACCCGACAACTGAAGGAATCCACCTGCTACCACTAAAATCCAAGAAAATGAACATTGAGACCGAGGAAAAGCCCAAACTTGCGTCAATCGGTGATTATTGGGATGCTGAGACGACTAAGGAAATATTCAATTTACTACAAGAATATGAGGACTTGTTTCCGTCATCCATAGCGGAATTGAAAGGAATGAAAGGGGACATGGGGGAAATGTGTATAATCCTGAAGCCCGATGCGAGACCAATTAAGCACAGACCATATCGGCTGAATCCAAGGGCAAAGGAAAAAGTTAAGGAACAAATCGACAAAATGCTAAAGGCAGGGTTGATATTCCCGGTGGAAGAAGTAGAATGGGTAAGTCCAATAGTCATACAAAGAAAAAAGGATAAGTCTGAAATCCAAGTCTGTGTTGACTATATGAGCTTGAATAATGCCTATATACATGACCCATTCCCTACTTCGTTCAGCGACGATGTCCTTGACAACATGGAAAGGAATGAGGCGTATTCCTTTACAGATGGATTTTTAGGATACCATCAGGTACAGATAGCAGAAGAAGATAATAAAAAGAAAAATTTTACCACCGAATGGGGCTCCTTTGCATATCATGTAATGCCATTCGGTTTGAAAAATGCGCCAGTAGTATTTTCACGCATTGTAGTAGCGACATTCCGTGACTACATCCACAAATTCCCAGAAGTCTATATGGATGACTGGATTGTCTATAGCCTATTTAAAGACCACACAACGCTATTGAGGATAATGTTTGACCGGTGTAGGGAACTATAGATTTATCTGAACCTCAAGAAGTGCATCTTTGCAGTACCTTTTGGAACACTGCTAGGACACGTAGTATGCAACCAAGGAGTTTGCGTGGATCCAACAAAGGTAGCAGTTATAGTTGACATGGAAGCACCAGAAACTGTGAAGTAGTTAAGGTCACTGCTAGGCCACACAGGCTACTACAGGCGATTCATTTGCAACTACGCGAAGATAACAACCCCATTAGAGAAGCTGTTGCGGAAGTCAGAACAGTTCAATTAGACAGAGAATTGCACGACAGCCCTGAATACTTTGAAGGAAAAGTTGGAAATTGAGCCAATATTGGTTCATTCAGATTAGGAAAAGCAATTTCATGTCGACATTGATGCTTTGAGCATCACACTTGGAGCGGTTCTAGCTCAACCAGGGGACACTTCAGTTGATCACCCGGTGTATTTCGCAAGTCTTAATCTGTCAACAACGGAACGTAACTACACTACAACAGAGCGGGAAGCATTAGCAATGGTGTATTCCCTTCAAAATTTCTGCCACTATCTGCTAGGAGGTATGTTCAATCTTTTCACAGACCATTCAACTTTAAAGTACCTAGTAAACAAACCTGTCTTAGAGGGAAGAACCTGCAAATGGCTCTTACTCTTTCAGGAGTTCACCTTTGAGGTGATAGTCAAACCTGGGAGACTAAATGTGGGGCCGGACCACTTGTCAAGGTTGGAAAACGGGGAAAATTGAGGGTCTCTAGACGATCAGCTGCCTGATGCTGATATTTTTAGAGTAGAAGCCATCCCAGAATACCTAGATCAGATAGTAACCTACATGACCAGAGGGAAATGCCCAAAAGAATATATAGCAGTCCAGAGAAGACACCTAGTAGTCCGAGCAACAAAGTATCAGTTGATAGTGGGACACCTGTACAAGATGGGGCTGGACCAAATCTTACGAAGATGTGTTCTAGACCACGAGAGGGAAGCCATACTGTGGAGTTGCGGGAGGGCATGTAGGAGAAAAAACGACGAAAAGTAAAGTACTACAGGCATGTTTATGGTGGCCAACGGTACACATTGACAATAAGGAATTCGTAAATAAATGCGACGTATGCTAGAGGACGGGATGTCCATCGCACAGAGATGAGCTCCCAATTCACCCAGTAAAAGAACTGCAACCATTTGAGAAATGGGAAGTTGATTTTATAGGTTTGATTGCACCTGCTGCAAGACACTCACAGGCCAGGTATATAATAACGACAATAGAATATTTGACAAGGTGGGCAGAGGCAACACCAGTGAAGGATTTCACAGCTGAAATAGTGGCTCATTTCATATTTGAAAATATCATCAGCAGGTTTGGTTGCTCAAAAAGTCTGATGAGCGATCAAGGTACGCATTTCATCAATGCTACCATTAAGTCCCTGCTCGAAAAATTCATGGTACAACATTACAAAAGAAGTCCTTACCATCCACAAGCCAATGGTATGCTGTAAGCATTTAATAAGATCCTGGAAAAGGGATTAAATAAGATCCGCAACGCTCAACGAGACGACTAGGATGAGCGTATACCAACAAATTTGTGGGTGTACAGAATAACTATCAAGAGACTCAATAACCAGACTCTATTCCAGCTAGTGTACAGGAGAGAAGCCGTAGTACCGGCAGAGATTGTCATAACGAGCCTTCTAATCGCAACATCACTCCAACTATCAGAGGAAGACTCATTAAAGGAACGATTATAGGAAATATAGGCACTGGAAGAAGACATGTTCTTAGCATAATTCCACCAAAATGTCCAGAAAGAGAGACAAAAAGCTTGGCACGATTGCCATAATAAGCGCAAGACTTTCAGGGTCGGCGGAATTTTTTTTCTTTATGACAATAAGTACCAGAAGTTCCCAAGGAAACTGCAAATGCATTGGCTAGGACCATACCATGTAATATAAATAAAAGATTCAAGAGTAGTTCAATTAGCACAACTGGATGGCCAGATACTACCAGGATGGGTGAACGACGCACGCCTGAAACCCTATCACGAGTAAGTTTCTCATTTCACTTTCAATAACTCTCACAACTGAGAGGAGTCAGTAGGGTAGATTAGGTTAGATTAGAGAGAGTCAATAACTCTCTCGCACTCGAGAAGAGTTTAGATAGGATTCCAAATAAAATAATGTTAAAGCAAAAGAAAGCTCAAACTTGCGATGGGGAGACTGCAACACAACCAATTGTGGTCGGGGGGAGGGTAGTGTCCAATGTGTCATCCACGTCAGAGAAAAAGCATGTTGAACATCATTCCGTCATCATGACTCATAGTACCCATGTGAGTCTATAGGATTACCGAGATTTGGGAATTAATTTCCATAATTAGCATCGTCCATACCGCAATAAATTTTCCATAATAGGCCATAATCATTAACCATCGCGTTTGCCCAACTCCCAAAACCACAGTCAAATTTGTAAGAACCCATCTCACCCTGATAACTAATCGCACAATTATAGCCACATGGGAAGGCAAGAAAAATTAATTAGTTATGGGGTCTTATCAACCTCACGCATGTCGGTTACTTACATAACCTACATGAAAGATAGCGCAAGAATGTCGAAGAAATTTGTGTTAGAAACATAAACAACAGAGGTAGCAAGAGAAACATCAGAGGAAGAAGTTCAAGGAAAGCATCCAGAGGCAGGAATTTATAAGGAAAGGAAAGGAGTAGCTTTGCAAGTGTACTAGAGGAGAGCTAAAATGACCAAGTAGCGCTAGCAGTCATTGAGCAGGAGCTCGATGAAAGAGTCTAGAAGATGGAGTCCCTGGTGTGAAAATATGATAGCGCGTTGTTGATTGATACCGACCTAACGGACTCCTTCCAATTTCCAGTGATGAAGAAAAAAGTCTACATGGATAACTATGCCATAGAAGCGGGACAAGAAGCAAAAAGAGCACTTCCAGAGTTCAGAGGTGTTCAAAAATCCACCATACTGAACCTAAGATATTTGCTAGTGTTCGGCACTACAGGGGCTGCGATGCAGTGCATCAAGCTTCTGCTGAGCAGAATCCACAATGGGTCGCTGTGGCTGGGAAGAGAAATACCAATTCATGTGGAATACATTCACAGGTTGACCGGGCTTTCGCAAGAAGGGAGAGACCTCTCCACGACTTTCCAAAATGTGTCCAAGAGAGCAAAGAAAGAAGGAGATGGTGACTACTACATGAAGTATGACACCAAGAGGGGGGGAAAAGGGGCTAAGATAGACTTGATCAACAACCCACTGGTCAAGTTTTCCTACTATTTGATTGCAAGCAAAACGATGAGACATTACACAAAAGGGGAGTGCACACTGGATACTATCTCAGTGGCAGAGTACTGTATCCAGGGGGCACAACTAAATTGGTGTTCATTTCTGCTTAATGAATTATTCGAATCCTGTGAGGACAAATATAAGAGGGCAACTAGCTTCATCTATGGGTATCTTGTGGTGGTGTTGGAAATGTGGAAATGAACATTTCCAGGAATCAGGCAACCTCTGGAAGTTGCAGCAGGCCAACCATTAGAAATGAATTTCACTCCATGGAAATAATTAGGGGACCCCAACACCAAGGAGGTGAATGAAGAAGCATTCAAATTCTGGTATAGCTAGATGGTGGATGTCACGGTGAGCTAGTAGAGAATTCCAAGGAACTTGTTGGACAGTTATTATACACAAGTATGGTTTGGGGTTAACCATAATCAAACCTACATCAAGCCAGCATGTGTGCTGGAATTGACCTTCAAGATGAGTTCGTTGAAGTTTCAAATCAATGAGTGGGCTTTCCACACAAAAGTATGTTCGTGGCCAGTAGTAGCAATGGAGGTCAGAAGCAAAGTCTACGTCTATTCATTTGACGACATGCTGCCGAATCCATTGCCAGAAGAAACATCAGAGGAAGCGATGGCTAGCATGTCATGACTACAGCTAACACCAATCATCAAAGAATTGAACACCAAGGTACAAAGCTTTAACCGGGTAGTTCAAACTCTAACAAGTGATTCCTCATTGTTTCCCACATTTACAGAATTTCAAGCCTCAAATTATGCCTCATCTTCCATCACAGTCCCCATAATCGTGACCATACCACTCAATTTATTCAATCCACCACCAACGACAGCCACAATCCCTGTAAAAAAGAGTAAGGCCTCAAAGCCACCCGTAGCTACACCAATAGCCAAGAAGCCAAAATTTACAGTGTCTAGCCAGGTTGTTGATCTCATGGGGAAATATCAAACGCAACCAATGGACACGAGGTCCCCAATATAGGAAGAGCCATTGACAGAGACCTAGGTAACTCAAGAGTTTCCTTTGATGAACCCCTATTCCTTTTTAAATATCCATATATCTCCACCTCACACTCACCACTCATCGGCCCACACCTCATACACCTCCAAAGATCATCCAACCCAAATGCCCTCCACATCAGCCACCATATCAAACCTAGTCAAAGTAAAGAGTAAGACAAATGGAGACAGCGAGGCAGAAGTTAACTTCGGTACATCATTGGTACCTAAGGTTAACCAAATCCTGGTTGAACAGGTCACCTTCCAGGACCTTTTAAGTCGTGGGGGCTCTTTTATTGCAGATACAACACCCCCAACTGCAGAGTTGAACCCGTTTCAGCAAGCAAACCTGATACTTCAGTAGATGCAACCCACTCTTAGCATGGGTAACCCTAGTAATCTGCTGCCGCAACCAACACTACCGCAATCACCACAGGAGCACTCAACAAAGTCCATTGCGAGTGGTCAACCTCTCCAAGAGAGACAGCCAAATCAAGATATCTCCAGAGCTGAAAGCATGCAGACCCGGGGAACGACGCAGTTGTAAAACTTCATTTAGCGGGCAACACAGTAGGCCAAAGGGCTTCATGCAGAACTCCAGCAGAAATTTGAGCAACAACAGGTACAAATCATTGCACTTACTGAACAACTGAAGATAGAGAGAGACAACTTACAGGGCCAACTGGATACAGTGAAAAATGTCTTTCAGGATCTTTGGCCCACGGTAACAACTCACAACTCTCAGATACCAGATGATATATCATATAGTGACATAGTCAGATGCTCAGTTCACATCCGAGTGGCTTGTTTGACCCTCAGTCAAGAAAAATGGGAACTAAAAGCAGCACTGGAAACAAGGCTCGTGCTACCAGACCCAGCAATCATTTACACAGTGAAGATAACAAAAAGGTAGAACCAGGTAGCGGGAGTGCAGGATATTCTGAGTACTACGGAAAGGGAAGCATATGACCTACTGAAGGGTCTACATGAGTGTTCAACCTCCCTCACATTGAAATCATAGTCGATTTTGGCATAGCTACAACAGGTGTCGAAGGAGATTCAGGAAGCCACAGACCCTGACGGACTTGACCAACTGTACACTCAAGCGGAAAAGTTGGAGGTCAAGATACAAAAAATTTAGGAACATTCGGCAATAGCCAAACAAGCTCTCCGGGAGATAAGGAAACCTGTCAAGCTTACGGCCCAAACCATGCAGAAAATGGCCGCAGAGGCCAACATTAAAATTAAAGATATCTTTGGTAATCTGTCGCCCATCTCAGCGGAGATAGAGGCAGAACGAGTCACTACAGAGACAGACCTGCTCATGCAGGAATGGAAACAGGCCATTTCCGGCTTCAGAGAACTCAAATCATCCATGCTGGCAAAGGTCCCTAAGTTGGGGCCCTTTTTTGGACAGGAAGAAGAAAAGGAGAAGACAGGACTGGCCATGGAGGCAAGCAAACCGACGGAGACTGAAACAGTAGAAAAAAATTGACTCAGGACGAGTCAATAGGATGTGGTCGGGGCCTGTCGGGACCCTTGTTTTGAAATAAAATGGTTTTTGAGTTGCGGATAATAGGTGGCAGAACGCAACCACAGTAGATAGAGAGCTGTCACGGTTGTGAAGAATCGAAGACCAGGTGGCGCGGTTGTTGCGGGGAAAAGCACAAATGGAAGAAGGAAGTGATAGAGAACAAGAAGTGGAATGCTAGTGAACAGGGGGATGTAGAGAATGCCATAACGAAAAGGAAGGGGGAACTGTCAGTTGCATTGGAAACAGAACAAATAGGCAGTCGGCCAGTGAAGGAAACAGGTTGACGTAGTAGGGATCAGAGAACAGGAGCCATAAGAGAGCTCTGTTGGTTCTATTTTGTTCTGTTCTCTCTCTCTTTGTTCATTCTGTTCTATCATATGCAACACCATTGTAATTAGTTCTGTCAGGATCACTCTGAGGAGCACTGTAACTATCTCTAGTTGCTAATGAAAAAGCTTATGATCTGAGTCAAATGTTCTGAGTTCAATACCGTGTCTCTGATTTAGTTGAATGTACGGGTTACTTTAAATTTTTTTTTTCCGTCCTGAATGCGTTGATGAGTATTTTAATTTACAGAGTATTTTCACTTATTGGTAGCACATAGTCTTGTGGGTTTTAGGATATGTTGTGGTTGATTGATACTTGATCTGATCCTAACCTTAGTAAGGTTGCGGCACACCTTGGGTGAGACTCTCTGCTCTTCAGAGTAGGGTGAAAATGTCGGCGTTGTGCTAGACTACTGCGGAAAACCTTGTTGGCCTCCATCCTGAACCTGGGTCTTTCCCAAGAGATATTTTTCCTTGCCAACAGGAACAAAAACCTCCATTTTATACATAGGTCTTATAATTTGGGAAAAATGCCCAAAATATAGTTGCTACAAGAGAGTTGCTCTACTTCTACAGTACTCTTGGGAAAATGCATTTTATTTGTCATGAAGTGTCCAAAGGACCTACTTGATGAGTAAAATGATAACTAGACAGAAATATATTTCCAATGAGTTACTGTGAGCTCAATGTGGAATTAAAAAAGGCCTCCAAAAGCGGTCTGCAATCTCACACTACGATTTTCCTCAACCATGCTGCGTTTTTTTTCCCAGTATTGGGATAATTGATTTTTGAGGGGCTATATGTGATCATTTTCAGAGCTTGAGGGGTCCATTGTGTAGCAGACAGAGACAAATTTCAAATGATATATCATGAGCTTAATTTGGAGTTCAGGAAGGCCTCTAAAAGTGGTCTTCAATCTCATGCTGCGATTTTCCTTCTTACGCTACGCTTTTCCTTCTGACGCTGCACTTTTCCTTCTGACGATGTGCTTTTTGCAGAGGAGCTATGATTTGTCTTTAAAAGATTCTAAAGGGTTGCAGAAGGTCTCCAAGCTCAGCACAAGCTTTCACAAGGGTAAAAAAAAGTAAGTTGAGCCACTTCACACCCTCTTTCACTCAGTGACTTCATTCCTATGGTGGAAAATTTTTCAATTTCCTCCTAAGCTACGCTTTTCTTGAAGACTATGATTTTTTCCAATTGGAAAAACCTAAGCCCCTCTCATTTTCATTCCCTAAGACCTATCCCCAAACCCTATCCCTACTCACTGCATTTTTTGGGCAGGAAAGAGTATAGGCATGTGTAAAAATTCCCTAGCCCTATTCCCTCATCCTTTTAATCTCCCTCCACTTCCCTAAGGTCCCTAACATCCCTCCTCACCTCTTAAATTTTTCCTACACTCATCCCTACTTCCTAACTCCATAATCCCATTCCTTTTTTCCCTTCCTCTGTTTTTCCCCTAGGTTTTGCTATCATAGTCTACTATAGAGGAGGAGAAGAAAACTTATAACAAGGGTGGGAAAATGTCAATATATGAACCATTAGATATTCGGGAGCTGTTGTCATCACCACTTGAAGTCAAGTGTTTTTAGCATGTTGGGTGTTTTGATTTTTGTGAGTTGGTCCAAAAAGTGAAATATCATCATGAATTGACCAGATTGTTTGTTACCAACCTCAAGAAAGGTCAAGTCATCACTGCAGGGGTAACATTCACTATATCCACTGATATAGCTGCAGAGGTCACAGGGATACCTAATCAAGGTGAGAAATGGTTCAAGAACCAAGACCTAAATATTCAAAACGACAAACCCTAATCAAGAATAAAGAGAAGGATAAGTTGGATTTTCTTATTGATCCATCCATGATAGCATAGCATACCATCTTAGTTCTCCATGAAGCAAGTCTCAAGCAATTTTTAGGAAATTTGGAGAAAATTTGGGAAATTTGAAAAAATCTTTGAAGGCACATTTTCCAAAAATGTCATGTTTAGACATATTTTTGCAGAACATATTGTGGCCAAATAAAGATGAATTTTGGGAAAATGGAGGAGGTTTTTGTTCCTAAGATATCAAAGTACAATAACAAACTTCATATTTTACACAGGTTCTATAAAATGAGAGATTCATTCATATCTTCACAACCTATTTTTCTGATTGTGCAATGTCCTGTCTAAGTCACCTTTGTTCAGAGAAGAGTTTGGACAATCAGAGAAGAATATTGGCAAACATGAGGAGGTTTGGGTTCCTAACATGAAAAAGAAAAAGAAAATCTCTTATATATTCAAAAAATTTCATGGTTAGTGAGATATCTCTCCATATTTGAGGCCTATGTTTCCAGAAAACCCAGAAATTTGAAAATTTTTGGCACAATCACCCTGCAAAAAGCATAGCGTGGGCCACACTACGCTTTTTATGGAGAGCTCCAAATGGCACAAAATCTAAATGGTTGGATATATTTTTATCCATACATCAATTTTGGATACCTGGCAGCCTAAGTCATCATCTTTTATAGGGAGAAAATGGTCAAAAACCACCTAAAAAACACGTTTCTGTCTTGTGTTTTTGAGGCCACGCTACGCTTTCTGACCAATCTTGGGAGAATGCATTTTTGGAGGCCTTCCTAGGGGTAATTTCAAAAATTAAAGATGTTTTGGAAACTAGATAGACAAGGATATTTTACCATTCTCTCAGATTTCAATTTTGACTTTAGGAAGGTGCCTACAAATGGCCTCCAACAAGGAGCTGCGCTTTTTCCAGTTTTCTGATATTTTAATTAAATTTTCACTATGCAAATTTTGACAATTCCTAGTTTGACTTTTGTAAAAGTCAAAAGGTGAATGTGGATGAATGTAAAATTCAAAATTTAAATGTAAATGGTAAAAATGGAGTTTAATAGGTGTCGTATTCTCTGTTTATTGGTTTGAGGATATTTCTCTAGTGGTTAGGAAAACGATGAGTTTGTTGTGCAACCTCCCTAGGGTGTAGTTGACTTCAGATAGATGCATGTATTTGAATTTAATGCTAGAAAATTTGACCTCCAAGGGAGGATTTCTACCTTATTAGCTATATGAGGCCTTTTGTAATCATTTTCAAGGGTTGGATGTTGTGCTATTTACCTTGGAACACTAGTGTATTCAATTATTTTGGTAGGAACTAATAGACAAAGTTTGCAGATTTTGTGGTGGGATCCATGTGGTATGTGTTTTAGCAATTTTTCTTCTTCTATTATCATATGTTTGAAATTTTTGTGCCTTCCATCTTCATTTACATGTCTTATGTGATTTATTTATAATTTTTATAAGCAAAATTCATTATTTTGATTCTCTATTTTGGAGAAGTTATCTTAGTTATGTTCACTTTCTTCTGATATAAACGAATTCATGATTCCCATGCTTGTTTTGAAACCTATCAATCTACCATATTCATCAGTATACCTTTAAAGTGCTAAAGTGTGCGTCTAAATTTCCCTATCACATTTTTGCAAGTCTGATTTTCAGAGCCCTGACCTAGTCTTTCCTAGCCATAATTCACCGTCCAACACCAAACCCAAATCAATCAAACCCTAATCTACATATATAGCCTAAAATCTCATTGATCGAGTCAATTTGGCTGTGATTTCATTGAGAGAGCCCTCTCAGCCTAGTAGGGCTAGCTACTAGGTCAAAGTGGTATGTGGTTATGTTTGTTGGTATTCTTCTCAGCCTTTAGAGATCTGGTGGAGTGCTAACATATTGGCGCTGTTGTCAGGGAACAAAGTGAAACATCTTCCCTAGGAAAGAATGACAATGATAAGATATGATTGTTGATGGTGAACAGTGGTCAGAAACACAAAGACGGAAATCATTCACCTGGTGACTCCAAATTTGTTTCAAAATCAAATAAAAGACTACTAGAGGATGAACCTTTCCAACATAAACATGAAAATACAACATGGGAAGATCAGATATTCAACT
Source organism: Pinus albicaulis (assembly GCA_034641835.2). Classification (NCBI taxonomy): domain Eukaryota; kingdom Viridiplantae; phylum Streptophyta; class Pinopsida; order Pinales; family Pinaceae; genus Pinus; species Pinus albicaulis. The sequence goes on along the minus strand of CM076577.1, from coordinate 595,265,703 downwards.
TGGACTTCATCCAAGACATCATTTTATTTTTCCTAAATTATTTTTTTCTCTTTTCCCGATAATGTCAAGAAATTTTTTCAAAGTATACTGTATTTGATAAGATATCCCAAATCTGTATTTGATTCCTTCTCTTTGAAAATAGTGGATTCAAATCATTCTTATGCCTTTGATCTCATTCAGGAGCCTTCTTCTAAATCTTATGATGATCATCTTCTGCTTTATGAGCCTCAAGTGATCAAGACTAATCATACAACTTCTTTACATACTCTTATACCTCGTAAAATTCCAAATAGATACAAGCCACTCATCTTACCTCCTATACTCCATGATTTCCCTGAAAAATATTACAAATATCTTCCCAGGTTTGATGGAGAATATGGTAACATCACTGCTAAGAAACATAGTCAGGGTTTTGGAAATTTTATCTATATTTTTTAGGTTGATGAAGATGATGTTAATATCAGGATCTTTGCTCTATATTTTCAAGGTGAAGCCAAGGAATGGTTCAAAAACTTGCCAATTGCAAGCATTTTTTATTTCCATTAGTTTGTGAAAGTCTTCCTTAATAAATGGGTGATCAAGAGGAATCATTTTCTGATTTTAGAAGAATATAATCATTTGAAAAGACAACCAGGTGAAACAATGCAACACTTTTCAGCTAGGTTTAATCAAGTATACCATTCAATCCCTTCTAGTATAAAACCATCTCCTGGTTCAGGTCTCTTACACTACCCTGATACCTTTGATCTGGAAATGGATTTCAATTGAGAGAAAGGAACACCATAACACTCAAAAAAATGCAGGACAATGCAATAGATGTGGAAGCTAATTTTCTAGTCAAAAGGTTAAATTGAAGGTAGAAGAAAGGGAGAAAATAGAAAAGGAATATCTGACATCTTCATAAGTAAAGCTTGACATTTTGGTAAGTATCATGGAAAAATTAATGCAAAATATCACCATGAGAGATGAATTTACTGTTAAAAAACAAAATGTCCCATTTATTGCAGAAGAAGAGGTTGTTGGCCCTAAACATTTTCCTACTAATTCCAGTTACCATAGATCAAAAAATGATTATTGTTTGTATTAATCTATGGACAATCAAAAAAATGGATTTATAGATCAAATTGATGAGAAGAAATCTACTGATCTATGTGTATGTTTGAGGAAATTAATTATATTGATGATTTACCCAAGTATGATCAGTATGATGAAGATTATGTTGTTGAAATTGAGGCTAACTTTTCAAAGAAATCATCGACATGTTTTTGGGAGGGAGAAGTTCAATTACAATTGCTCAAATATAGCACTCAACCTATACATATCAATCATGATAGCGATGAGAATGTAGAAAATTTCAAAGTAAGTGAAAGCTCTTTGCATTTGAGTTTCGCTTCATTTCAATTTACGAGAGAAAACTTTCACAAGATTAGAAATAATCAGTCTTTTAGTTTTGATATTGAGCATGAAGAACACAATGAAATTCTTGATCATGAATTCTTACCCTTGTGTTTCTCCTCATTTGAGAAAATAAGAGAAAACTATAAGCAAGCAGATAAGAGTTTTGTCAGCAATATAAATGGGCATCCTTCTCATCAATTAACTGAGGAGGTCTCTTGTGATATGCAAACTTCTTTCGCTCCAGAATACAAGCCACTAAATTACATTGAGTTCCAAATCACAGATGAAAGCTTAGAACCTGAAACATATTATGAAATGATGCAGGATGATTTTTTACCGTTAAGTTTTGACTCATTTCAGTTTTTTAAGAGAAATTTTGATAATATTTCTGAAATAAAGAATCATAAGCCTATAGAAAATCATCTAATCTCATTGGAACCAATGTATGATAAATTGAAACAGTCTTCTCAAGTTCTCCATGATCCAATAGTTGATGTTTTAGATGATATCTGTAATCAAAGTCCTTCTCCATTAGTTAGTTATGAGCTTCAAAGAAGATATGATAAAAATTCGATTAAGAAACCAACTTCATTGTCTTGTTCAGCAGGAGTCTCATTGCAAATCCCATACAAATATTTTCAGTCATATAAGGAGAGTAATGAAGAATATTATTGTTTTGTTGTTGATCATCAGGAAAATTTAGTCATTCATGAGTTTCAGGATCCTTTTGTCAACTTGCTGCAATTATCAAGGGAAGAAAGCACATATGTTGGGAAAATTTTAAAATCAAGGTACGAAGACTACCTAGAGCAGAGCAGTAATTTATTAGATGGGCTGCAAATTAATATGTATTCCTATGAAGATCCTTTTGCAACATTATTGAGGTTAGTTGGTGGGCTCATCCTTTGCAATTTCATTTAGATTCAATCGGTTGACAATTTTTCATGGGAGTTGTATTTCAGTAGTTTTCCCTTCTTGCTCGTGAGCAAGAACTTGTGGAGAATTCAACTAGCAGACAAAATGCTTACATGGTTGCATTGGTTGTTCCATTTCACTTGATCAGGTGATGTATGGATCAGTTAGAGTAGGTGTGACAAATAAGATGAATTATCAGCATTTGTTTTAAATAGTATCTTCCAGTAAAGTTTGAAATTAGTTTATAGTTCAGTTTGTCAGTCGGTTTGCAATATCGAGTCTCGTCTTTTGTTTTCGACTCCATGCCCAATGGTAAGGCTACTTGGTCTACAATGTTCTTGACACCTCCAAGGAGTTTCCATCCCCAACTGGAGCCAATGTTAGTGTCAGTGTGTACAACCTGTCACCAGTGATCAAATAAGCTCTTAAAAGGTTTTCTTAGGGTGTCAAGTCAATTTTTTGTCATTTCAGAGAGTCTTGAAATGAAAATTTGGTCATTGGCTAGTGTTTCTAGGGTTATTTTCACTCTCTGAAGAATTTCACATGCCGGTCACTCTCATCAGTCAACTGAGTGTACCATCATTCAGAGATTATCATCATCATTTCAGTAATCACCATCATAATTTCATTCAGTTAAATGTCTCCATTAGGTCATTAGGGTTTCAAGGTCACCAAAACTGCCCCGAAGTCCCCTGTTTTCCCAAGAGAAAACCCTAATTTTCCTCCTAGTAAGATAGGATTTCACCATGGAAGCAGAGACCACTTACACTGACATGAAGAAATAGAATAATGGAGTACATGCCTCAAGATTTGAGCCATTTAACATCAAAGAGATCAATGCCTCACAAACTCATCAAGAGGTCATTTGTTGCATATAGGAACAATTATGCTTCAAAGTATGTTTCTGACCAAATGGAGATTAATTTGACAAAAATGAAAGAGGTTTTTGTCAATATTAGAACAAGGAACAAAAAAATCCTTCAATTTATACATAGGTGTTATTATTTTGGATAAATTCCCAAAATATAGTTGCTACAAGACATTTGCTATATTGCTGGAGTACTCTTGGGAAAATGCATTTTACCTATCGAGTTTCCCAATGACCTACTTGATGAGTAAAATGATAACTAGACATAACTAGATTTCCAATGAGCTATCATGAGCTCAATTTTGAGTTCAAAAAGGCCTCCAAAAGTGGTCTACAATCTCACGTTGCGCTTTTCCTCAGCCATACTGTGGTTTTTTTACCAGTCTTGGGAGAATTGATTTTTTAGGGGCTATACTTGATCATTTTCAGTGCTTGAGGGGTCCATTACGTACCAGACAGAGATATATTTCCAATGAGCTATCATGAGCTCAATTTGGATTTCATGAAGGCCTCTACACATGGTTTTCAATCTCACGCTGTGCTTTTCCTTCTGACGTTGTGCTTTTCCTTCTTATGTTGCGCTTTTTGCAAAGGAGATATGATTTGTCTTGAAAATCTTCTGAAGGGTTGCAGAAGGTCTCCAAGCTTAGAAAAAGATTTCACAAGGGTAAAACAAGTAAGTTGAGCCACTTCACACGCTCTTTCACTGAGTGTCTTCATTCCTATGGTGGAAAATTTGTCAATTTCCTCCTACGCTACGCTTTTCCTTCTGACGCCACGCTTTTTGCAGAGGAGCTAAGATTTGTCTTGAAAATATTCTAAAGGGTTGAAGAAGGTATCCAAGCTCAGCACAAGTTTTCACAAGGGTAAAGAAAGTAATTTGAGCCACTTCACACCCTCTTTCACTTAGTGTCTTCATTCCTATGGTGGAAATTTGTCAATTTCCTCCTACGCTACGATTTTCTTGAAGACTATGATTTTTTCCAATTTGAAAACCCTAAGCCCCTCTCACTTTCATTCCTTAATACCTATCCTCAAACCCTATCCCTACTCGTTGCATTTTTTGGGCAGCAAAGAGTATAGGTATGTGTAAAAATTCCCTAGCCTTATTCCCTCATCCTTTTAATCTGCCTCCACTTCCTTAAGGTCCCTAACTTCCCTTCTCACCTCTTGAATTTTCCTACACTCATCCCTACTTCCTAACCCCATCATCCCATTCCTTTTTTCCCTTCCTTTGTTTTACCCATAGGGTTTTCTATAATAGTATACTATGGAGTAGGAGAAGAAAAATTATAAAAAGGGTGGGAAAATGTCAAGGTTTGAACCATCCGATATTCAGGAGATGTTGTTATCACCACTTGCAGTCAAGTGTTTTTAGCATGTTGGGTGTTTTGATTTTTTCGAGTTGGTCCAAAAAGTGAAATATCATCATGAATTGACCAGATTGTTTGTCACCAACCTGAATAAAGGTCAAGTAATCATTTTAGGGGTAACATTCACTATATCCTGCAATGATATAGTTTCGAAGGTCACAGGGATACCTAATCAAGGTGAGAAATGGTTCAAGAACCAAGACCTAAAGATTCAATACTATAAACCCTAATCAAGAAGAAAGAGAAGGATAAGTTATATTTTCTTATTGATGCATTCATGATAGCATATCATACCATCTCAGGTCTCCATGAAGCAAGTCTAGAGAAATTTTGAGAAAATTTGGAGAAAATTTGGGAAATTTGAAAATACCTTTGAAGGCACATTTTCCAGAAATGTCTTGTTTAGTCATTGTTTTGCAGAACATATTGTGGCCAAACAAAGATGAATTTTGGGAAACTGGAGGACATTTTTTTTCCTAAGATATCAAAGTACAATAATATACTTCATATTTTACACAGGTATTACAAAATGAGAGATCCATTCATATCTTCACAACCTAGTTTTCTGACTGTGCAATGTCTTGTTTAAGTCACCTTTTTGCACAAAACACCTTTCTGCCTAGTTTTGTGAGGCCACGTTACACTTTTTGAGTCTTGAATAGTCTTGGGAGAATGAGTTTTAGAAGGTCTCCCCATGGATAATTTTCAAAACTTCAAGATGTTTTGGAAACTAGATAGACATGGCTAGTTTACCGTTCTCTGAGATTTGAATTTTGACCTTAGGAAGGTGCCTAAAAATGGCCTCCAACGGGGCACTACACTTTTTCCAGTTTTCTGATATTTTTATTAAATTTTCACTATGTAAATTTTGACAATCCTTAGTTTTACTTTTGTAAGAGTAAGAAAGGTGAATGTGGATGAAGGTAAAAATAAAAATGTAAATGTAAATGGTAAAAATGGAGTTTAATAGGTGTCTTATCCTCCATTTATTGCTTTTAGGATATTTCTCTAGTGGTTAGGAAAATGAGGAATTTGTTGTGCAACCTCCCTATGGTGTAGCTGATTTTAGATAAATGCATATCTTTGACTTTCTTGCTGGAAAATTAGACCTCGAAGGGAGGATTTAGACCTTAGTAGCTATATGAGGTATTTTTTAATCATTTTCAAGGGTTGGATCCTGTGGAATTTACCTTGGAACACTAGTGTATTAAGTGATTTTGGCAGGAACTGATAGACAAAGTTTGCAGATATTGTGGTGGGATTCATGTGGTATGTGTTTTAGAAGTGTTTCTTTTCTTGTTATCATATGTTTGAAAGTATTGCGCCTTCCATATTAATTTCACATGTCTTATGTGATTGGTTTCTAATTTTGATAAGCAAAAGTCATTATTTTGATGCTTTGTTTTGGAGAAGTTATCGTAGTTATGTTCACTTTCTTCTGATATAAACGAATTCATGATTCCCATGCTCGTTTTGAAACCCTATCAATATACCATATTCACCAGTATACCTTTAAAGTTATAAAGTGTGCATATACCTTTCCCCATCACATTTCTTCAAGTATGTTTTTTAGAGCCTCAACATAGTCTTTCCTACCCCTAATTCACCATCCAACACCAAATCCAAATCAATCAAACCCTAATATGCATATCTAGCCTAAAATATCATTGATCCAGTCAATTTGGTTGTGATTTAATTGAGAGATCCATCTCATCCTAGTAGGGGTATCTACTAATTCAAAGTGGTATGTGGTTACCTTTATTGCTCTCCTTCTCAGCCTTCGGAAATCCAGTGGAGTGCTAACAGTATCAAAATAGGCTCATCACAATTTACTTGTATGTATTGCAAGGCTTTCTTCATCTAGAGGACATGAGTACAACATAATACTACTACAATATATTATTCTTCTGTTGTAGATAAGGATACTAAATATTAATTCTTTCTCAACCAATATATTAAACAATTTTCCATGTAGAAGGTTATTCCACTTGTATTTATTTTGTCATCTATACATATATCTCAATATACATCTATGTAAAATACCATTATTAATTCATTTCCTTTCATATAACATAGTCCATTGTATATTTTTCATTTGATACATTTGAAGATCCTTTTCATTGCTAGAACATGAGTTTCCTTTGGTGCTTCTTGAAATTTTGCAACCTGTCTAATTGCTTTCATTATATCTATTCTTGAATCTTTCACATAGATTAGGCTACCAATAATTGATCTATAGAGTTTTTGATCCACTTCCTTGGATTCATCTTATTTTCTCAACTTGCATTTGACGACCATAGGAGTTCTCATAGGTTTGTAGTCTTCCATTTTTATCTTCCTCAACATTTATTTGATGTACTTGGTCTGAGAGATGAAAAATCCTCCATTTAGATGAGATATATGGAGTCCCAAAAATAAAGTAAACTTTCCAAACAAAGCCATTTCAAATTCATTATGCATATATTTTGAAAAATTTTAATTTAATATATCATCATCACTTCCAAAGATGATTTCATCAATGTATACTTAATTGATGATCATATTTTCTTGGATATTCCTTTTTGTGGAGAATACAGTTTGCATTTCCATTCTAGAATGCTTATTTCTACAAATACCTGTAAAATATTGAGTACCATGCTCCAGGGGTATGGTTAAGACCATATAAGAATTTCTTCAATCTGCAAACGTATTTTTCATCATTTTGATAATAAAAATCCTTCTGGTTGTTCTATTTAGACTACTTCTTATAGCTCCCCATTAAGAAAGGTTAATCTTACATCCATGTGATGCACTTTGATTCTTTTGGAGCATGCATAGGCCAATAAAATTATGTTTTGTTTCATTCTGGATACTGGAGAAAATTTTTATTCATAGCTTGTCCCTTCAAATTTGGCATATCCTTTGCACGCTATCATTTCTTTGTTTTTTGTCACCTTTCCATCTTCATTAAGTTTGTTTTTCATGACCAATTTTGTATCAATCACATTTTTGTTGTTGGGTGTTGGAACAAGTTCTCATGTCTCATTATTCTCAATTTGATTTAGTTCTTCTTCCAAAGACTTGATCTAATATTCATCATTTCTAGAATCCTCAAAGTTACTTGGTTCAGTTGTGGAAAATAGTGATAAATTCCCTTGCTCCAATGTTTATGTTTGTTTTATTCTTCTATTTTATACTCTTTCACTCTTCTGGTGGATGATTATTCAAATAACAATGTTTAGGTGTTCTAGAAGGTGTCTTAAAATATTGTTGGTTATCTACCTCTTATTGTTCCTCATCTAGTTGTTTCTCTTCTCAGTGTTCCTATTCTTCTTTTTCTCACTCTTGCTTTGGTTCACCATATTCTTGTTATTCAAATATGTGTGAAGTTTTTATTTCCTTCTTGGTATTCAACAATTTTGTTTCATCAATTTTTACATTGATGCTTTATACTATCTTGTTGAGTCCAAGATTATAGTGTTTGTATGCTTTTCTTTTACGTGAGTACCCATCAAGTATGCCTTCATCTGTTTGAGAGTCAAACTTTCCTAACTTATAGTCATCCCTCTTTATGTAACATTTTCTTCCAAATATTTTGAAATAATTGACACTAGTTGATATTCCCTTCCACAGTTCATAGGAAGTTTTGTCATTGTTGCTTTTGAGCAGTCCTATGTTCAAAATATGGATAGTTGTATGTATTTATTGTACCCAAAATATATTATCTTGGATTCATGCAACAAAGTTTTAGCCATCTCTTCCACAATTATGTTCTCTCTTTCAACCTCTTCATTTTGCTGAGGAGTTCTAGCTGTTGAGAAGTGTCTTCTTATTCCATGTTCATCACAATAGTAATTAAATTCATTTAAGTAAATTTTCCTCCATTATTTGATATTAAGCATTTGATTTTCAAATCAGTTTCATTTTCAACAAGTTCGTTGAATATTCTAAAATTTTCAGAAACTTTTGACTTATTTTTAAGAAACCAAACCCAAATCATCCCTCTGTAGTCATCAACAAGAAACATGACATTTTTTTTCCATCTAGTACTCTTGTTCTTGTTGGCCCACATAAATCACTATGTACAAGTTCCAATGGTTTTCATGGAATTTTCCTTAGTTTTGAACTCAACTCTTGTTTTTTTCCATGTTAACAATATTTTCACATATTATTTGACGATTTTGTAATTTTAGGCATACCCCTTACAACTTCCTTCTTACTAATCTTGAAAATATTTTTGTAATATTCCTACTTAGCCTGAGCTAAGAGGAATATGCAATTTTGTCTCATTTTCTGTTGCATGAATAAATGAATAAAGGAGGACATGTAAAGCTCCTAAAAGAATGAATAAATCAATGCCCATATGAACATGGATAAATATGGGCCATGTAAACAAATCACTTGTAGGTGTGAAAGGGGTTTGAGCTATGAGACTGGGTCAACCTTGATCAAATCTACAGCGCTTTCTAGATACAATGTACCTCATGAAGGGACAACACAGTTCTAGAAAGAGCCCCTCATGTGAAAGGAGCTAACTCTTGAAGGTGGTTTAGGGTTTGCAAAGGTTTTCATATTATAAAAAAAAGGGGAAGGCAACAAGAGAAGGTTGTTGATTGTATTTATTTCTGAGTATCCTGTCTGTTTAACAAATATCATTCTCTGTTTTTTAGTGGAGAATAATGTTGCTTAGCACTTGGAGTTCCTATGCAGGGATTTCACCTCTTCCATTGAGGATTCTTGGAGGAGTCTTGCTGATTTCATCCACTATCAGGAATTTGGCCAAGCTCTACTTCCAATTGCAATGCAGATCCAGTGAGGGTTTGGCTACTTTTGTAGGTTGTAGCAAGTGGAACACTAGATCTGTTCAGATCTAGCTTGTATTGGTGCCTCTTTTTAGTGAGTGTGTCTTTTAAACTCTCGGAAGAGTGCATTAGTTGTTTGAGCTTCAAATTTGTATATTGGAATCAGGCCAACCCAATTATTCAAGCTACAACGTAGTTTCCCTTGAGGGACTGCGTTATTTTCAGTGCAGGTTTTGCAGGGTGTTTTGATCCCATTTTCGATGAGAGATCTCTGGTGCTAGGCTTTTCCATTCACTATGGTGATCCATGGATTAGCTTGCTGATCCATGTTCTGTATAGATCTGATCTATTTTAATGTAAAGTCATCTTCATAAATTCCTGAATAATATTGCAGATCTGCAACTTAAAACTCATATCTACTCTTTGTATTGCATGATTTGGTAAAAACCCCAAGGGAATCTTGTAATAGAGCCTTTCTAGTGTACATATATGAAATGGATCTGATATTTTGTACACAAATCTACTCTAGATCTGAAGTATAACATTAAGCTGCTACAACTCCATAAAATAACGTTGTTAAGCTATTTTGCAGTATATACATGTGTTGTAGCCTTCTTTTCTGAAGATTTCTTTCTCTCTTGTCTTCTGTATTCTAATATATAATGTAAGAGCATCATTGTAAATCTGATTTGCTACTGTACATTCAAAATTTGATCTTATATCATGGTCTCCTACTCATGCTTTCCAAGACTGCATTATTTCTGAAGCATTTTTTTGTGCATAGCTGCAGCTCCTCTTGTAGGGTGTCTTTCAGCTAGACTAGGTGGTGGGAGATCTGTTTACCACACCTAGTTTGATTTGTTTTTTCTCCCCTTTTGGATATAGACTCTAGATATGTTGATATAAGGGATCCAAAGGCTGCAAACTCATTTCTGTGCATAAATCTCCCAGAAGTGCGTTATTCCAGCAGGCTTGCTGTGCAATCCCAATTTTGGGATATTACAATGGTATCAAAGCTTCCTTCTTGGCTCAGCCTGTGAGCTTCAAGCATCATGGAGTATTCTCATGAGGAGGAGGATATCTATAAGAAGAATATGAGCAAACCCTTGTTGTCTAGAGAGAAGGATTTCACAAAACTTCTATCTCAAGTTCTGTGGGGTATCAGCAAGGACATCGAAGAAATGAGGAGGGAAAAACATGGATATCCCTCAACCATATCTACAAGATCCATAAATGAGGAATGTTATAAGTCCTCATCTCATGGATATGATCACTAAGTCATATCATCAAATCTGCAACGTTCTGTCAGCAACTTCTTCATGAAGAGGAAGGAAGGAGATGTGTCAAAGAGAGAAAATATCTTGAGCTTCCAAGGATCTTGCAAGATCAAGGAAGAAAGGGTTGTAGATGATAACACAGTCATAAAAAAATCACATTTAAGACCTCATGAAGAGGAAGATGGAGCATTTTCTCCAAGGGAAGAAACTCTTGCACTCTTTTAAGAAATTCCAAAGAGTCTCACATATGGAGATTGTGGCACAGTCCATGTGCAACATGTGCCATCATCCTCAAAGGGTGAGGTATTAAAGATAGAAGAAGGAAGAGAGGAGGGCAAGCATCAAATGATGAAGAGCACATATCCCTCTTTGTTTCAGAAGTTTGATGCACAAAGGAGGCATGAGGATCTATGAAATGAAGGCAAGGACAAGTTAGTCCATACATCTATGTATCGTGATCTATGCCTTGATGTCTCTTTGCATGGAGGCATTCCACCAGGGAGACCCCCTGATTGGAAGTAAGCTAAAGTGTTATCTCAACTATATGCAGCAGCAACATATCTATTTAAAGAGGGAACCTTGAGAGGAGCTACTACAACACTGAGAATCATTGATGGGGAGCTCAGCAATTTTCTGAAATTGACTTTGCTAACCTCCAGTCATCTATTTGCGCTGGAAAGAAGAGATTTAGAAATCTGTGTTGACATGAGCATGGTATCAGAAGGCCACTCCATAGCCTTGGAATAGCAAAAGATACTCCAATATATAATGAAAATTTCTGAATATGACAAGAAGGTATTTCCATTCTTGTATGCAGGAGCAAAACTTTGGAAGTTTTGGAGGAGGAGAAACTTTGGCTCTCTTGAACTTCAATCTTGTCTTGAGCAAGATCAATTGCAAGGAAGGCAGCAAAATAAAGTTGGAAATACTCCAACATATGACCTTGACATCAAGCATGTTAAGGAGGAGAGCCATCATATGACAGATGCCTCATTTCAGACTACTACAACATTGTCAATGTTGGGAAGCCTAGATCCTTATTGGGAGTCCCAACTCTTGATGGAATATTCCAAGGACCTTGTGTTGAGGAGGTAAATCCCCTCTGTGGACAGAGGTGATCCCACTAGCCCAGATCAGGTCTAGCAACAATCAAGTCATGCAGTGACGTAGGTTCCTAGTTACAAAACGACAAAAATCATAGCAAATTTCCTACCTCAAATCCTACGCAGTGGTCGTTGAAGAAAAGGTGATGTTTCTCGCCTCTCACTTGGCAGATCACGATCCTTCCACTTGAAACATCTGAACACCTACACACATGCAAAGGATACAATGACATACAACGTAAAATCTAAAGCATGTAACCATACATCAGTCAGAGAGGATATAATTCGTTGCGTAAAGAAATAGACACACGAATGGAACCATAATCAAAGTCATTTATATTATAAATAACAAATGAAATATTACAACCCAATGCTTTGACGCTATGATCTTCCTTCGGTAGGGCTGACAGCGGAGTGCGTCTCAACAAAGCCTGTCGAAAACGGGACAAAACTCTCTCTCTTTGGCTTGGCTCTCAAAAGCTATCTGGCTATAGTCTCCTTACTACAAGTTCAGCTAACTTGCTAAGGGAGAAGGCAAGATTTTATAGATGGAGGAAGGGGAGTTGGGATCCATATAATCATGGGATTGGTCCTATCTCTAAGGAAGCTTCCATGATAGGTGGAAAACCACATCCCATACATGGAGATCCGGAGCCAAACCACCCAACTCCTTTTGGTGACTCATTCAGGAGTTTGTTGGAATCAAACTTCCGCCATTTATTTTTAAAAAACATCACTTATTATTCTTGGCACGAGTGAGACACAGGGACAGAGTGCCAGTTGGCACGCCCTCTATGGTGGATTTCCCCCATTGGCACGAGGGCTGAACTGGCTAGTTGTGCCAAGGCTAAAAAATCTATTTTTAGGGTTTTTCAGAGGAAAATTTCTTCAAGGGAATGATGGTCCTTGTCAAAGGGTATGCCATGAAAGTGGTTTCAGGTCATTTCACTGCTTACAGGTCACGGGAAAAGCCCTCCAATGTGTGGGATGGGGGATTACAGGGACGGTGACAAAATGCTGTGTAACAGATGCCCCCTAAAGCATGAGGCCCGAGAGAGAGGGAGGGGTGAAATTCTTTATGATAATGTGCCCAACTGAAAACACTGCCGTCGGAAGACCTGCATACAAGTACAACTAATATCTCTGATACATGATATGTGGTATGGGTGCAGCGATCCATAATAGAGTGTACAATAACCGGGATCCAAGGTATGGACGCAGCCATCCAAGAAGGATCAACAAGTAGACTCAGGTATGGTCGCAGTCATCCAATCAAATGAGTCATGTAACCAATCATGATAATCCATAAAGAATCCACAACCTGGATTTTATCAGACAAAATCCAGGGTCTTGCACTCCATCTCGACTTGAATAGAGTACAAGTCCCAGCATGTGAATAAGTGAGCTGAATTCGAACATGCAAGAACATCGTCTGATTACTTGCCAATAATGGAAGCCATTAACAGACACAAGAGGAACCACCAATAATGAGGATGAACCTCAAGGTACTATAGGTACAATCCGTGGAATGTGAACAGTGAGCTAGCATCGAACACCAGCAGAATCACTCGATCGAAGGCCAATGATGAAAACCTTACGTCGAATGCGAAGAACCTGCCATTGAGACATGCAGGCTCCAAGGTACCAGAAGGGAGTCTCTAGATCAGCTTCCTGAATAATGAGCTGAAGTCGACAGGAAGTGACCTTGATCGAAGGTGGGCCATAATGTTTCCCACATCATCAACGCGAGATAGACAAATAAAATTTTTGTGAATCAGGATCAGTAGAGAATAAGAGGGAGGTTGAAAACTGCAGAGGCCAACTTATCTTGAACATATCGGTGGCACGACACTGGATTTGGTAGTATTTGACATCAAAAGGATCTAAGGTCATGATGACATGGCAAAGAGCAGATGAGCAGTAAAAAATGATTACCCAAACCCATGGAGGCAAGCAGAAAACGAGATGGGATGTCCCCAACCCGACACGAATGCAGACAAGTGCCATGTTCAAGAGCGACATACTGCCGACACGACGGTGATACTGGTTCCATTCCCCCCCCACCATTTCTGGCGCGTACCTCTTTATTTTTACACAAGCTTGAAGAGGATACCATATGCTTGTCATATAAGTTTTTCCTTCGGACAAATCCAACCTAGTACATTTAACGAGCCCTAGGAAGGAGGGACTCGAGTAACGTCATTATGACAGAGTCTGATGTCATCAGTTTTTAACGAGTCTGACAAAGGAAGAACTCAACATATTTTCATGTTTAGAGAGTTTGAAAAGACAGTGGAAAAGAAAACTCCAACAGTCCCTTTTCATAGATAGTCTCGCAGATCCGAAAAGGTAGAAAACTATATCTAAGAGAACCTCCTAGTCGTAATAGGCTAGGGTATTCATTTTTCGTAAATAATATATCCCAACTCGAAAAAGGGGTAGACGTATACTGGGTAGATGTCGTTTCGCAGCCAATTTAACGAGCTAAAAACGACAAGCGACTTGACAATATTTTCAGTTTTAGAGAGTCAGAAAAGAGCTGAAAGGTGACTCCTCCTGGAGGAACGAGTGGTATGAAAGGCAGCAACTAGTTCTGATGATGGTGGAACTACTCTGAACAAAATAATGGTCAAGAGGTTGGCTAGCAAGACCAGTCATCGCAGCAGTTCCTCAGGAATGGGTAACACAATCAAGTGAAGGCGTATGATCAACCGAGCAGATGGGGACGATGGAATGAGAGAACCAAGGCTCATATGGAAAAACAGGCTGATCAAATGGAAATCACGAGAGGTAAAAAAGGGAAAGGTTTCATTTTTACACAAGCTTGAAATCAGGAAACTCTGCTTGAAGTTGGTTTCATTTTTACACAAGCTTGAAACAAATATAAACTATGCTTGAAACTAGTTTCATTTTTACACAAGCTTGAAACATAAACAAACTATGCTTGAAAAAGTAAGCATGCCCCCAACATGGTGACTCAATTCGAGGTACATGCCCCCCAAGCTTCAATCCATATGAAAGGCAGATGGAGTGAAGGTTCAAGTTACAATATCAAGAGAAAGACTCGACTGGGATTGTATGAGATCTTATCAAAGACTCGAATTGAATGGGAACGTGTTTCATTGTTTTAACGAGGTTGACACATTAAAAGAACTATCCTCATATTACCTTGTTTCATTGTTCAAGGAACTTGACACAAGACAAGGAACTCTGCTCTAACGAGCTTGTTTCATTTTTTAAGGAGCTTGACACCAGCAGATGAACCATGCAACGATAGACCTTGTTTCATTTTTTAAGGAGCTTGACACAAGAAAACGAACTCTTCTCCGACGAGCTTGTTTCATTTTTTAAGGAGCTTGACACAAGAAAACAAACTTTTCTTCGGAGACAACTCATCATGATGAATAAGAATTCATGGCTTCCAAGAGGTTCTCATCCGATGGGAGAAAAAAATCTCAGAAATCAGGACCCAATGCCCCTAGCACCTGATGCACAACAACACTATCACTGAATACAGGCACAGGATAGGTAGCCACATAATTCACATGTAGCGGGGATGACACAACTGGCGGATAAAGATCTAGTAGGGATGATGGTGGGTGAGCTACCATATTAGGACCAAAGAACGCAAGCTGATCAATGGTCACGATCCAACCTTGGTGCGGAAAACACATCACACGAAAGAGGGAGGAGACAAGCGCTCCCACGGCATAAATATAATCGCGTCCCAAGAGTAAATTAAAGTCCAAGGGGCCAGGTACAACCATCACGTCCATATGGACAGTTTTCCCTCCCAAAGTAACAGGCAACTTCGGAAGGATCCCTAATGGTTGACTAGTTCGTCTGTTAAACGCCAACAGATTCTAGTTAACAGGCACAAGCGGAGGCGAACCAAACGCTTGCCAAGTAGGTGAAGACAAAATACTGAAAGATGCGCCTTCATCTATAATGGTGCTGGGTATGACTAGATGGGAGGCCTGTACCGTGATGTTAAAGGGAAAATAAGAAGGAAGGTGATAACCTGCGAATCGATTCCAAACAAAGGAAGTGACCAAAATACTCGGAGGGGCTACCATCAAACCGAGATGGTCTTCCCCTGGTGTTACGGAAGAAGAAGGAGCATCCTCCACGACCTCCATCACGGAGTCAGGAGGCGTATCCTCTGGGACCTCTATCATGGGAGGCAGAGGAGTATCTTCCAGAGGTACAAGGATGGGAGAATATTTCTCCAAGTCCGAGGAATCTGAAGAAACAAGAAGAACCTGAGGGATGTGAGATCCACTCTCAATGGAAAAGACCTGGTGCACCACAGATGGGGCCAGCTCAACTGATACCACAACCAATGGTTGTTCAGGGGTGGATTCATGATTTGTAATTTCCAAGGGAGCGGGATCAACCAAGGGTGACTCTTGACTGATCGTTGAATCAATTGGTGAAGGAATCAAAGAAAGCTGTTTGTAATCATCCAAAAGGCACGGTGCAGAAATAGTCGAGTTGTCCAAAAATCTCTTGGTTTCATCCATATATGGACAAAGGTGAATGGCAGGGTTCCCTTCACACAACTTATAGGGATTGGAAAGCTCACCCTGCTTCTTAGGAGCTTTACCAGCACTAGCTGAAGACGTGCCCAAAACCTGACTCCTGGAAGCCAAAGGCAACGGCAGACGATTGTTGGACCATACTTCGAGTACCTTGGGAATGCCAGGGAAATCTCGAAGAAGATGGTTTCCCTGGCACAAAATTTAAGGGAACTTAACTTTCCATGGAGGGTTGGAAGGTTCATCGAGAGTAGGTGTTTTAGAAGCAATAGCTGCAGAATTAGCCTCTCGCTTATCTGAGTTCTTCTTCTTAGTCTTCTTCTTCTTCTTCTTAGCCACCTGGTTACTCAAATCCAGACTTTCACTAGGAGAAGCAGAAGAGGAGGACGCAAAAACAGGTGAAGAAGGGGAGAGGTCCACCTTGGAATCAACATGGCGTTGTTCAGGCAGAGGGACTGATTGAACAGTAGCCGGGACATTTGAGACCACAGAGGTTGAAAAAAACCAAACAGGCAACCCAACAGTTAACCCAGGAAGGGACAATGTTGCCATATAAGGAGCACCAACATTTCCAAAAGCAGGAAAAGGACCAGGATTTCGATCGGAGGGGATTCCTTAGTTGGTGAAATACGAAAAAGTTGCCATCGGAAACGACCTAAAACAACACCCTAAGGAAACTAACTTTAACCAGGGATATTTCGTGGGCAGTTAATTTTAAAACACTAAAACTAGACTCTAATATTTCATATTTTAAGAGTCAAGAAACAAGCAAAAGGTGACTCTATCGATTTCAGTTTGGAAACAAGCGTGAAAGGACAAGCGCTTGATGATATTTTCAAATTTAGGGAGTCAGTAAAGATCAAACTAACTGCTCTGGTAATCTAGGTAAGAGGTGTACCAAGTTTCTGCGAACTGAAATATACACCTTGGTGATCAAATGAAAGAGAAATGACCAAGGACTTTCCGTACGTGGAGGTAGTATCCTCGAATGCTATGTTTGGTGTATCACGGTTACAAGGTGGCAGACTCAGCTTCCTAAAGATAAAGGCTTGCAATCTCGAAGAGTCTCCCTTTATATATGCGATGGTATGGGGAGCACAAGTCCGTACTAGCGCTGTCTAGAGCCAGATGGCAAACGACAGCTACTAGGTTTTAAGACGCCGGAACACGTCTCTAGCCTAGACCACTAAAATGTGAGTGTTAAGTTTCAATGCTTCCTTAGGTTGATTGAATAAATTTTATGGTTGATTTTCAATTATGTCTCAGTTTCAAGGCCCAAACGCATGTCATCTGACAATCTCCTATATGCAGCTATATGAGAAAATAAATCTTTCAATTCAATGAATGTTATCTAGTTAAGGGAAGAGCTTCAAACAATGATGCAACAACCAGCAATATTGAAAACAAGAATTTTTCTAGACTAGATGAATTTCACTATCCAAAAGAAATTTTAAACATTCAACGATGTGAATTATGCAATGTAATCTATGCAAAATCCTCTTTTTTGAAAACAATGCAGTTGTAATCTATGCACAATTTCCTTTTTTTGAAAGAATAAGAATGCACTCAATGCATTTTTCAATGAAATGAGAATCTACTTAATGCATGCTTTTAATGAAAGAGAATGCACTCAAAGCGATTTTTAGTTTTCAATCATTAAAAAATGTATTCTAAGTTCAATGATGGATCTTCAAAAAATAATTTTCAATGCAATGTGATCTAATGCATTTTAACGAAAAGCAAACTATGAGACGAAAACTAAATGAACGCAAATTTCCTTAATGAAAGGATGAATGCAAAAGGGATGCAAACAAACACTAAGAACGCAATCGTTGTTTTAAACACTTTGTAACAAAATTCCTCAAAAGGCTACAAGACATACGAGGTCAAACACAAAGAGGACTTCCAAAGCATGAGATCAAAACAAGGCATTCATTACCTTTTACATCAAGCAATCATGTAAAGAAGACATTTAGCTGAACAATGAGCAATGTAATCTATGCTCATACAGAGAAAATACCGGAAGGGAAAGACACACTGGTGAAGGATTTAGGGAAAAAATCTCAACTTTCACACACCCTGAAATTGGCACGACTTTTGTGGGTGAAACTAGCGCCAACTAGCACGACTTGCTCACTGAAAACTAGTGCCAATGGCCAATTGGCGCGGGTTGCTAACTGACAACAAGTGCCAACGCCTGAAAATGAAAAAACAAAGAATTTCTCCCAACCAAGACCAGACTCACCACTTCAAGAAAAATCTAAAACTAACCCAGAAGAAAAAGTACCGACCAAAAAAACTCCCGAACAAGGGAAAACCCTAGCACCTACAGGAAATGGTGTGATTTTATAGTTGTAATCTGCGCCAGATAGGGGATGGCGCAAGTGATGAACTGGTAAATTGTGCCAATGGGCGTGACTGTCAGGGTGGAAACCGCACCAATCAAGCCAACCATGAAAAGGTGAAAATTTTGGAAAAGTAGAGGTCAGATATGATCCTCTGGTGCTGAACAGGGGTCTAAGACCAAGGAAGTGTGAACCAGAAGAGCAAATAAAATCAATCAAAAGCCAAAAAACAACCCAAATGGAAGAAGGACTAACTCCCACTGATCCCAAGTGGAGTTGCTAATTTGTTGAGGAGGTAAATCCCCTCTAGAGATAGAGGCGATCCCACTAGCCCAGATCGGGTCTAGCAACAATCAAGTCACGCAGTGACATAGGTTCCTAGTTACAAGACGAAAAAAATCATAACGAATTGCCTACCTCAAATTCTACGCAGTGGTCGCTGAAGAAAAGGTGATGTTTCCCGCCCCTCGCTTGGCAAATCATGATCCTTCTGCTCGACACATCTGAACACCTGCACACATGCAAAGGATACAACAACATACAATGTAAAATATAAATCGTGTAACCATACGTCAGCCAGAGAGGATATAATTCATTGCGTAAAGAAATAGACACATGAATGGAACCATAATCAAAGTCGTTTATATTATAAATAACAAAGGAAAGATTACAACCCAATGCTTTGACGCTATGATCTTCCTTCGGCGGGGCTAACAGCGGAGTGCTTCTCAACAAATCCTTTAGGAAATGGGAAAAAGCTCTCTCTCTTTGACTTGGCTCTCAAAAGCTGTCTGGCTATAGTTTCCTTACTACAAGTTCAACTAGCTTGCTAAGGGAGAAGGCAAGCTTTTATAGATGGAGGAAGGGGAGTTGGGATCCATATAATCATGGGATTGGCCCTATCTCTAAGGAAGCTTCCATGATAGGTGTAAAACCACTTCCCATACATGGAGATCTAGAGCCAAACCACCCAACTCGTTTTGGTGACTCGTTCAGGAGTTTGTTGGAATCAAACTTCTGCGATTTATTTTTAAAAAACATCCCTTATTAAGCTTGGCGCGAGTGAGACACAGGGATAGAGCGCTAGTTGGCGTGCCCTCTATGGTGGATTTCCCCCATTGGTGCGAGGGTTGAACTGGCTACTCGCGCCAAGGCTAAAAGATCTGTTTTTAGGGTTTTTCAGAGGAAACTTATTCAAGGGAATGATGGTCCTTGTCAAAGGGGATGCCATGAAAGTGGTTTTAGGTCATGTCACTACTCACAGGTCATGGGAAAAGCCCTCCAATGTGCAAGACGGGGGATTGCAGGGAAGGTGACAAAATGCTGTGTAATACCTTGTCACATGTAAGATTCTTGATGGGCAAGCAATGGATGGGAAGTATAAGGTAGTTAATGGAATCATTCATGTTCATGACCAGATATACTTAACCAAAGATTCCAAACTCAAGAATAAACTACTTAATACACCCTATGAGATCTTTATTTCAAACCCCACTGGTTTCATTAGAACATATCATACTATCCTAGATGGATTCATGAGGGAAGATTTCAATAAGGAGATGCACTCTCTTATGAGTAAGTGCATGAATCATTTTCTAGTTAAGGAGGAACATAGCTCTTGGGATTAGGCATCTTCAACACCTCCTTATTCATTGAGTGTGAGAGGGGACTCATTCATGAGTTACCTCACTAATGTAAGACAAGTATATGGGGGAACTTTTATCTTTGAATATCCTGATGTATCTACTATATGCTTGTATTTTTCTAACACTCATGTGTAGGGCTTTGGTCCAAGAGGGAGCATTATTTCTGATGGGTTTCATAGGCCACTTGGGGCTATGAACAATGGTGATTATGGCCATTCCTTGGAGTATATTGGAGGGATGATATACTCTTCATGGTGTAATTCCTTTACACCAACTATCATGCACTTTCTCCAAGCATGCAAGAAGGATGGCGCAACAAACAAGTGTTGGGAAGAACACTTGTCATATCATTTTCCAAGGTAGTTAAGAGTAAAACTGCACTTGTTACACTTGAGAGACCATTTTCCTTCTCCGTTATTGCATATGGCAGCTAGCATGACTCTAATTCTAATTCCATATGCTGAAGATGTTCTTATCTTTGTTGGGAACATGGTTGGAGGAGAGACACATTTGTTGGATGTGTCCTTGGGGGAAGAAAGTCCCTACATTTTTTGCACTATGTCCTCTAAGGGGAGCATGGAAAAATATATGGCCACTATTGTATACCACTTGTTTCTTTATGATGTGGACCATATGTTTGGTTGTAGCACTTGGGGCATGCCTCTCATGAGCAATTGGGAGGAGCTTTTCTATGAATTACCAAGCTGGGAGGTGATTCATTTTATTTGGATGATAGCATGGAGGAGGGAGACCTTCATTGATGATGAGATTCCCCATGATTGTCATCACTTCTGTCTTGAGAAGGCCATGGATCAGCAAGGAGGTTTCCACATATACCTTCCATTCTTTCATAAGGAGGGCCCTTGGGTTTATTCACCAAAGGCCAACTTTCACACTTGGGAGGAGCCATTGGGAGATAAAATTTTTGCAGAAATTTTGAAGCAATGGTGGAGAATATTGGATGAGGGGGCCACAAGAGAAGGAGGGGAGATTTTCCAGCACTCACCTTATCAGTTTCTTAAGGACAAGCAACATTTTGGAGGGGATGACTGTAATATTCCTACTTAGTCTGAGCTAAGCAGAATATGCAATTTTGTCTCATTTTCTATTGCATGAATAAATGAATAAAGGAGGACATGTAAAACTACCAAAGGAATGAATAAATCAATGCCCATATGAACATGGATAAATCTAGGCCATGTAAACAAATCACTTGCAGGTGTGAAAGGGGTTTGAGCTATGACATTGGGTCAACCTTGACAAAATCTACAGTGCTATCTAGATACAATGTACCTCATGAAGGGACAACACAGTTCTAGAAGGAGGCCCTTCATGTGAAAGGAGCTAACTCTTCAAGGTGGTTTAGGGTTTGCAAAGGCTTTCATCTTATAAAAGGAAGGGGAAGGCAACAAGAGAAGGTTGTTGATTTTCTATATTTTTGAGTATCTTGTCTATTTAGACAAATACCATTCTCTGTTGTTCAGTGGAGAATAGTGCTACTTAGAACTTGGAGCTCCTATGTAGGGAGTTCACCTCTTCCATTGAGGATTATTGGAGGAGTCTTGCTAATTTCATCCACTATCATGCATTTGGCCAAGCTCTACATCCAACTCCAACGCAAATCCAGTAAGGGTTTGGTTGCTTTTGTAGGCTGCAACAAGTGGAACACTAGATCTGTTCAGATCTAGCTTGTATTGGTGCCTCTTCAGATCAGTTTTTTGAGCTTCAAATTTTTATCTTGGCATTAGGCCAACCCAATTATTCAAGCTACAATGCAGTTTCCCTTGAGGGACTGTATTATTTTCAGTGGAGGTTTTGCAGGGTGTTTTGATCCCATTTTTGATGAGAAATCTCTGGTGCTGGGCTTTTCCTTTCACTATGGTGATCCATGGATTAGCTTGCTGATCCATGTTCTGTATAGATCTGATCTATTTTAATATAAATTCATCTTCAGAAATTCCTGAATAATATTGCAGATCTGCAGCTTAAAACTCAGATCTACTCTTTGTATTGCATGATTTGGTCAAAACCCCAAGGGGATCTTGTAATAGAGCCTTTCTAGTGTACAGATCTGAAATGGATCTGATATTTTGTACACAGATCTGCTCTAGATTTGAAGTATAACATTCAGCTACTGCAGCTCCATAAAATAATGTTGTTAAGCTATTTTTCAGTATATACATGTGTTGTAGCCTTCTTTTATGAATATTTCTTTCTCTCTTGTCTTATGTATTATACTGTATAATGTAAGAGCATCATTGTAAATCTGATTTGCTGCTGTACATTCAAAATTTTATCTTATATGATGGTCTCTTGCTCATGCTTTCCAAGACTGCGTTATTTCTGAAGCATTTTGTTGTGCATAGCTGTAGCTCCTCTTGTAAGGTGTCTTTCAGCTAGACTAGGTGGTGGGAGATCTATTTACCACACCTAGTTTGATTTGTTTTTGCTCCCCTTTTGGATCTAGACTCCAGATCTACTGATCTAAGGGATCCAAGGGCTACAAACTCATTTTTGTGCATAAATCTCCCAGAAGTGCATTATTCCAGCAGGCTTGTTGTGCAATCCCAATTTTGGGATATTACAATTTTAAAAGTGTATATGCCCCAATCTCCTATGCCAAATCCAAATTTCATCTTCCTTTCCCAAGAAACATATTTCCTTTCCAATCTCATTTAGGATGTATACTTTTTTTGGAATTTTATTGTTGTTGCAACCAATTTCCCTAAATCCTTCTTTCCTCGTTTCACATTGAATTAAATATAAGTGTGTTTCCCTTATCACACATTTAGTTAAAACATAGCAGGTTATGCCTCATATATTCAACAAGTAAAACATTTTATTCCACAACATCTTTAATTCCAAGACTAAATGTGCCTTTCCCTATAATTTTGGAAGAGTTATCATTCCCAAAAGTGGAAAATCCTTATTTTTCTTTCGTTAATGTTGCAAATATGTTTTTTTATCCAATAATATGCTTTGGGCATCCACTACCAATATACCATTGACTTAGAGCAAACCCACATTCCTCAACCTTCAAATATTCCTGCTTCTTTTTCAAGTTGTTGGTTGCTCCCTCATATGATGGACAATGGCATGCCTTTTTGCCCTTGAAGGAACTATCAAATTGCTTCTTCAATTTCTATATATTTGTCCAAATTTGTTACATTTGTAACATTTAGTTTCATAAATAAGAGTGAAAAAATTGTTATAATTTTTGTTAAAAACATCAATGGGTATTTTACCATAACTTCCTTCATAGTAGTTCTTGTGATTTTCATAGATATTTATTGTACTTCTACCCCTTGCATAGGTTCAAAATTTTATAACATTATGCGCCCAAAATTATTACAAGAATAACACATTCCAAGAAAAATATTTTGGTACCATAGTGTAGGTTATCTTCTTGATTATGTTGTCCTTCTGAAGCCATGCTATTATTCTTGAATCTTATTTATTTTTGGTTGTTGTACATTATCCTTTAGTGGCTTGTATTATTCCTTCTTAATGGACCCTTGAGAACCTCAATGTAACTTCCTTTCTTTGCTTTTTGTCATCATAGATATTGAACCTTTATCAGTATTATTTTTTTTATATCCTAGTCCTAACTTGTCACTTAATAGTTTTTGGTTGTTAATGATTTCTTCTAGTATTCTAGTACTATTGTGAATGTTTTTATGGATATCCTTCTTCCGTATTTCCTTCCTCAAGGAGACTATCTCAAATTATATATTCCTAGTTATTCTCTATTTCTCTTCCAACTATCTCTTGAGTGTTTCTTTGAATAATTGTGGCTTCTTCTAATTGTACTTTCAAATTTATGATAGTCTGCTTGGTCTCTTTAGAGTTTCTGTTAGGAATTTTTAATCGTTATTTTATTTTCTAACCTCTTCCTTGAGGATGATATTTTTCTTCCTTGTTCTTATAATATCACTTAAGGCACTAATCAATACTACCTCAAGATCCACTTCTCCTCCTTCCTTTTCATGATTGTCTTCATAGTTTTAAGGAGCTTCATTCCGAGTATCGAATACCATGAAGAGAAATATATTGGAATCATAGTCACTATCATCATATTCATTAGATGAGCTTATATATTCTCTTGAATAGAGAATTTTCTTGAAGAATTTTCCATTGTTATTTCCTATGTTACTTTTATAATATTTATTTTCTTTCTTATAACTTTCTTCTTCATCACTATCTGACCCATTTGCAAAAGGACATTTAGAAGCATAATGACCAATTCTACCACATTCAAAACATTTTATAAGAAACTCACCTTTATATTCTAATTCCTCTTTTCAAATTTCTCATAAAGTTGGATTATTCTTAATCACTTGAATCATCACTATAGCGAGAGCTTGTTTTTTACTTTTTATTTTTCTTCCTTTTTTGATTGGAGAGCTTAAAATATTCTTCCCTTTTAGATGGATTTTCCTATTATGTCTTCATTTCATATGCTATAATAATTCCATGTATCTCATCCATACTCAATGTAGCTAGATCTTGTCTTTCTTCTAAATCTGAGATTTTAGAATCCAATTTCATTGGGAGAGATCTTAGTATATTTGTAATGATCGATATATCTTCGATATTCTCTCCATGTCCTATCATAGTATTCACGATCTCATAAACCCATAGGAAGTAAGCTAAAATGCATTCATCTTCCATGATCTTAATGTGTTCAAACTATCCTCTATAAGTTTGAAGCTTGGCCCCTTTGACATTTTCATTTCCTTCATACACATTCTTGAGCTTGTCCTTGATTTCCTTTGTTGATTCACAATGCATAACCTTGACATTTTATGATCTTGTTAGCCCTCCTATAATGACATTCATATCCTTTGAATTACTTTCATAGTATTCTTCCAACTATATCTAATGGAGTAGAGGTTTGTACCTTGTATTCATTTAGAAGAACTTGCCAAACATCAAATCCTAGTTCTTGTAAGAAAAATATCATCCTTATGCTCCAAAAGGCATAATTTTTTCCATCAAACAATGGAAGACTATGTTTGGTGTATTCTTCTTTATTTTTCATGAGTCTTGCTGAGATCTACCTTCAAGTGGTCAAATTTTTTCTGAAGGAAACTTCTATGATATCAATTGTTGGAATATTCAGTAATATTGAGAGTGGGGTGGATGAATGAATATTAATGATTTTAACTTCAAAAAATTGTAAATGCATCCATATATGTAAAATAAAGCACATGAATATATAGAGAACATATATTTTTACATGGAAGCCCAAAGCAAGGGAAAACCACAAAATTATTTTCTTAATATATATAAAGAGTACATCTAAATTTATTAGCACCAACTAAAAGGAAGCACCAAATCATTAGTATATCAACACCAAATGAAAGGAAGCACCATCTCCCTATTTTATCAGCACCAACTGAAAGGAAGCACCAAAGCCTAGATTTATCAACACCAAAGCTTGGAAATGAGTCAAAATTATTCAAATAAAATATACCCTCCTGTAAGTTGATCATTTGTCCAAAAAACCACCTTCATAACAAAAAAAAATCCCCCAAAATTTTTTCCCTGAAATCGACCTCAATAGGCCCCAAAAAAATATTTAAACATTCAAAAAGTGCACCAAAAATCCCTCCAAAATAAGCTAAAAACCCTTCAAAAATGTGCCAAAAATCCTTCCGCACAAAGTATCTCCAAATAAACTCATATTTACTTCTAGTTCATGAGGTATGAACCTTAGAATTCCTTCTTTTATTCACTTGTTTGAACATATCAAAATTTTCTTGAGTGGATGAATTTAAATGCTCCTTCTCGTGCCTATTTATAGTGCATTTGGGGTCTAGACCAGGGCCAACTTTTCCACTGGCTAAATTGGCTTTTGAAAATGGAAGAATGTATAATGAATATTCAAAAAATAATTTCTCCTCAACCGTGAGGAGTTAGAGAGAGTGTAATATACCATTGGAAAGGGTTTGGATTAAGCTTTCTAACCATATATGTTATGCTTCAACCTCAGTTACGTAAATGGAGTAAAAATGAATTCAAATATAGGGTATCCAAATAGGGCATTAAAAATACAAAAATCATTTCTCCTCAACCACGAGGAGTTATAACGAGTGCCATATACCATCAGAAAGGTCTCAGAATAATATTTCCATCCATATATGCTGTGCGTCCATTTGAGCTAGGTAAATAGAATAAAAATTGATTCAAAGATAGGGTATCCAAACGGGGCATTAAAAAATACAAAAACAATATTTAAAAATGTACTATTTCAATATTTAACTTTCTCTTTCATTTGGAAAACCTTTGACATCAATGAAAACTTATTTCAACAATATTTTGTCAATATGACCCTTCCAAATACAACCTATCCCCATTTGGATACATTTTGATGGTGTTGGACCTACCAACATTCAGGGGATCTCCCCGATATAAATTCCCAAATAGACCTCACACCGTTTGGTGTAGGATTCCCATCTGGAATATAGCCTGATTGTCGAATTTTTAAATATTTCCCTTGCATATAAATGTAAAAAAGAGAGAGGGATGCAATGGTACCTTCAAAAAGAAATAAGGTGTGTTTGGTGAGTGTTTAGTTGTAGATGTGTACAATTTCTTCTACTACGGAGGGAGGGAGAAAGTGATACTCTAAGAGAGATGTAATAGTACCACCCCAGAAGAGACACACAAAAACAAGAAGTATCTATCTAACATCCAATGGAATAGTACACAAGATATGCGATAATCATTATAACCAATGAATGAGAAAGATCTATCTAGTATCCTGTGGAATCACAAGGATGGGACATCAATAACAACAATTCAACACTGTCTCAATAAGATAAGTATTAAAATAATCAAAATAGTTCAACTAATTTAGCACATATGAAAGAAAACATGAAATATAAACATCTGCAGAATAGTCTTACAAACATTCATATTCCATGTATGAAGAACGTGCTAGCCTTGAAGGCTTTTGTTATTAAGTAAAAGTTCCCAGACTCATGTATACAATGAACATCACTAGCTCCAATAGTGGAGTGTTGGAGCCACTACTTGCTCCCCACAAGAACTAGATTATTTCTCTAATTATTTGCAGGAGGAGCCAAGGTGAAAAGTCATTTATCTTACAATGAGGGGGTATATATAACAACGAGGAGGTGATGCTTCACCTTCCTTGTGACTCTTCATCTACCCTCATGACTATTTGACTTCCTATTAAATTTCAACTTTACATGACTCTTCATATTCCACACATGTCCTTTGGAATTTCACTTTACAATACATTTTTGAAACATGAATTACATAATCCACCACAATGGTGTGGCATGGGACAACTCATGACATGACATGACATGAAACTGCTGACATGGACTGCTTAATGATGTGGAAATTTCAATCCACCTATGATGTTGCATGTTGAGTGTCTTCTTGAGAATGCTTCTCTTTCCACCTCTGTATGGCTTGGTGATATGGAATCTTCAATGGTCTCAAGTATTGAGTTGTGGTAGCAAAATGGTGTCCCTTTTCTTCCTCTCGATCGATCAACTTGCATACTCAACTACATATATGTATTTTAGCATGTTTCCCTCCTTCATCTACTTCTTCATCATCTTTACATGACATGATAAGGTATCTACATCTACAATTAACTCATGAAGAGATGACATAAGTCTGAGATAATGCATATTGATCCATTGACTGAGTCGGAGTTGTGTGACAAGCTAGGAAACATGATTAGCGACTGTGAAGCTGCACATTTCAAGGAGTTAGGGTTGAACCTTGAGACTTGATACTACGCAATGCATAGTATAAGATAAAGTTAGGGAGAAAATTGCGTAATTATGGAGGTGAGTGTAACAGGCTAAGGGGATGGGCACTAGATGAGAAAATTGTTAAGTTCTGGGAGATAGGGTAGGATGGGGCATTACATAGCTTAGAGGCTCAAGGGATGAGCTTGAGGTTAGTGACTGTGAAATGCGCAGTTAAGGTTGGGTTGGGAAGAGGAATTGCAGAATTCTGGGAGCCAAGGTCAGGGTTTGAGCACTAGAACTGCTCAGTGAAACAGTCCTGGGAAGAAGGAACTATTCATTTCATAGTGCCAAGAGGAAAGGTCATATCTAGAGGATTAAGACTGCACAATGAAAATTTCAGGGAGGCGGGGTGAAGATAGGTTGCTTGGTTGGGAATCCTTTTCAAAAATGGCTAAGTGCAGGATACGTGAGGTTGATGTGAACATTGATAAGACTTAAATTGTGATAACACACTTAGAATAATTTATGCCACAACAACATAAATCATCCAAGACACATGAAAAATACATTTCCCTTAGTGAGACAACTCTACCACAACATACAACAAGTGCGACACTTAAGATACAATTTGTGATGACCGTGACGAAACTTGTGCGACATTGCTTAAAACTTTGGAAATGAGTGAAACAAATGTTTAGATGGTTAGAACAACTCACTTACACAAATATGACCTCTTGAAACTACCAAAACAACCTTATATACATGATGTGAAAAATAACATGCGAAAAGACGAAATTTTTCCTATGTTGCAAGAGGGACAAAAACTATTCAAGAAAACACATGGAATGAGTTTCAATGTTTGCGATGACAATGTACAAGACCAAGGAAGGCTCAAATGGGAGCATAACCTTTATTTGAAGGAATGTTTACTCCAATTACCTAGCTCAAATGGGAGCATAGGATATATGGTTGGAAATCTTATTCCGGGACTTTTCCAACAATATATGGAAACCCCCATGATTCCATAGGAATATGAATATATGAAATATTTCATTAGGATGATCCATCCAAAGTATAAGCATGTTGACCAAACTAACTTTACAATTCAACCACAATAGTGGACATAAAAACATTATAAATACAATACATATGAGTTCATTTTAACATAAAATAATTGAATAACATATTTGAGGTCGCAAGAGGAGTTAATAAGTAGCTTTTTGGGTGATTCTTGGAGTCCAATGGTGGAAGAGAAATTATGATATATGGAGTAAACAAGTCATGTTGACATTTTCAAAATATATTTTCATATGCGATGTTTCAGACTATGAAACTTGGAGGAGATATAGAGAAGATATTCATGTAATTTTTTTAAAATATCAAACATTTATTTGCTATAATTTTAGAGATATGTCCAAAGGAAGTTAGGCTTCCTGAATGCTCCTAAAATCTTCTTCACACATGTTAAATAGTAATTTTCACTATATTTTTTGTTTTATGGGATGTTTCATACTGTAAAAATTGGAGGATACGTGTAGCATAACTTTATCTGCTTGTAGTTCAATTTTTTGACCTTGATTTTCCATAATTTTCGAGATGTGGCTGAAGGAAGTTAGGCTTCTTGAATGCTCTTGAAATTTTATTCAAGCATGTTTTTTGGGAATTTTCGCTATTAATTTTGTTTCAAGATGTTTTAGATATGAAACTTGGAGGATACATACATAATATATTCATGTACTTGTGGTTCAAGTTTTAGACCTTGATTCACTATTATTTTGGATATATGGTTGAAGGAATTTAGGATTCCCAAATTCTCCTGAAATGTTCTTCAAATAGACTCGAATATATCCACAATTATTGATATGATTTGATGAAGCTATTGTTCTTGAATTCTCATGAAGCATGCTTCAAACATGTTAGCTTTTCATTTTTTCTTTAAATTTCTTTATGAGAAGCTTTGAACTATGAAATTTTGATGAGACAAAGAAGAGATCTCTAGGTACCCATGGTATAAATTTTAGAACTAGATTTGGAAAATTGAATATGTGGCATGTTATGCAAATTAATTCTTTGGAAGAGTCCAACATAATTTTTTTTTTGGAGTCGTATACTTGGTGAAGGAAGAAGTAGTTGGTATACATGGTGAAGGCATAAGTAACTAACAAAGCTAGTGAAGATAGAAGGAACAAGCAGACTTGGTGAAATGGTAAGAAAACAAAAATTGTGAAGAAATAAGAAAGTAGGTTGGTTCCAATAAATATATGCAGGAGATAGTATTTGCGTCTCCCATAGGTTGTTCTTACAAAGAAAGAGAGGCGATCGATGTCTCTTGTAGGTTGGTGCCTAAAAGATGTTTCATATAAAGAAGTTTTGTGGTTTTCTCTTGTAAGGGTTTCCATTTATATCTTGTGTTACTTGTTTAGTTTATGAGATTGATGTTTTATGATGTTTGAATGGAATTAAATATGTAAAAGTTCTCATTATATTTCTTCACCATCCCCCTCCCCACCCCACCGCCCCCTCACCTCTTAGTATAATGGTGAATTCCAACAAGGAACTTTGGATACATTAAGGAAATTAAGTATGAAAAAAAAATGAACATAATATTAAAAGTAATAGATTAATTTAGATCATTTAACATTTTATTTATATGATCAAAAATAAGGGAGAGAATCGTTCTTAGATCACTGTAGTTTTGTTGAATTAACAAGTCAATAAGGTTGGTAGTGTGGAATTGTTTTTGGAAATTAGAATGGATGTGAGTAAGGGTTGGGAAACCCAAGAGACAATTCTTTTCATATTCAACCTCCTTAGTATCATAAAGGTGAAAAAATCTTTTGTCCCAAGGAGTTTTTAGAATTAACTAACACCCAACTTCACTTTGAAGCTTTTTAGGATTAATTATTATCTTGGTAATGTTAATTTTATTCTTAACATTGGTAAAGATAGAAAATATAAGTCTGGTTTTTTAGATTCAGGTTGATCAAATCCTTATAATACATTATATTCCTTTTTCCTTATAATTCCTTATAATCCCAAAACTTATCCTTAAATTTGGAAGTAACAATATTTTTAATATTATCCTTATTATTCAATATCATCTCCTCCTTCACCCCCCAAAGGTCTAGCCTAGATTGTGCATCCTTGTGTTAGCCTCAGTTGAGCTACAGGTGGGGGTTTTGGCTAGAGTTAGAATAAATTTTATAAAACATCTTGCCTTTCATGTTGTATAACTTCTTCTTATACATGAGATACAAAATCATAGGCATACTTTCAGTGGGGGAAAGGCTAGCTTCAATCAAGAGGATAGAGCAGGGATTAATTCCTTTAATCATGAGGTTGTAAGTTATAAATTTCTTTTGGATCAGATCGATCATCTTCCATTATTATCTAGATATATTGTAGCCCCAAACCTCACATCCATATAAAAGAATATGGGTGATGAGAGTCTAAAAGAGGAGCTTTATTTTACTCCATGCCCCAAGATATGTTGAATTACAATTGTTTTCAAACCCATAATAAGCTTTTCAAACTCCAATTATCCTTTTCTCAATGCTATAATTCCAATTGAGCTCATGATGAATGTCGATTCTCATATATTTTTATGAATAACATTTATCCATGAATGAAATTATTATCATAAATGAAATTATAACAATCGATATCTTTGGATTTAATTATCATGTCTTTAGTCTTGTCATTATTAACAAGCATAACCATCTTGGAGAAGTAAACTTGGAGGAGTCTTCGCTACCTGCCAAGATCATCATGGATCTTAGCTAAAATAATGTTATAATTATCATAAAGGAGAAGATTAATGACCATTTCGGTGAGCCTAGGGCTATCTCAACTTGCAACTTCCAAACACTCTTCTAGCTTATCAATGTAAATTCCAAAAATGGTAGAGGATAAGGGGCAACCTTTCTTAACTACGATAATGCATGTAATTTATTATAACCAACACCCAGTACTAAGCTTGAAAATAACATTCTTGTATAGCCTAATCACAACATCCTACGATAAATCACTATCTCTTCTAGCCTCTTCCATAGCTTATCCTAAAGAACAATGTCAAAATATTTTCTAAAGTAAACAAAATAATGGAAGAGATCAATCTTATTATTGTGGAATTCCTATGCAATGATCCTAAGAGTAACAAGATGGTTTATAGTTGAGTGATGTCTCCTAAATCCACCTTTACCTTTATCTCTTTCATCGTGGCTCTCAAGAAAAAGGATAATATTCTTTTCTAAAGTGAGTCCATACAACTTAGCTAAAATGTGGTTAATCATAATGGTCCTATAGTTAGAGGGAATTATTTTATCCCCACTTTAAAATGTATGCACAATAAGGCTTTGTGTTCAAGGAATATGTAAGCCTTGTTTCATTTCCAAATTGAGGAGCTTGTGTATATTGTTAGCACTTTGTAGTTTTCCTAGGTTGAAGAGAAAACTGCAGAGCTAGGATCTAGCCCTTCTAGCTTCAGAGAGGGCTCTCTCTATGTGAAATTTTCAGTCACTATTTCTAAATTTTAGGCTAGATATAATGATCAAAGATAGATTTTTTCAAATTTGTGGTTGTAGGATGAAGGAAAATTCCATCGGGCATGGATTCATAAAAATATTCAGTAATCAATTACAAATAAACAGAGTAGCTAAAACAGGGCGAGGTAGCCAAACTCCTGGATATTACAAAATTATTTTGATATGGATGAGATGAATAAAAGTGTGAATAAATTAAATATAAATCATACAAATATGAATTATATATTTAGTCTCAAAGATAAAACGTTTAGATTTTCTTAACAGGCCTAAGAAAAGTACTTTGAGTAAATTATTTTCATAATTATATTGATGCATATGACGTGGTTTTTCTTAATTTTCAAGTTTGAAAGTGTATACATGCATTATTATCAATTGACAATGAATTTTTTATGTGTTGGACGTATTTCAATTGAAACACCACAGCAAAATGTGATGCAATGTTCACAAATTTTGCATCAAAAGGTTGGATGAAAAGATGAAATCTTTGATAGTGGGATAACTGAAATATTTCAAGTTATTGATGTTTCATCTAGAGGTGAAAGACATACAAAACTCTCTGATAATTGATACTATGGGTATCTTCATGATATACTTGAGTGTGACTTTGAATCCTTAAAACAATTGTGTTCAATGTCAAATGGTTTATTCTATGAATTCATGAAAGTGACCCTGATAGAACTATTATTGAGCATGCTAACATATTTACCATGGTTGATACAAGGAATCTTGAGCCAGGATCAAAGTGATATGTTCTTCCATGCCAATGTGAATAGGTATTTTAAGTAGATGTTACAGGTAAAGAGGGTTGGTCATATGTTGTTAGATATGATCATAGAGGAAGGCTCATAAAGTATAATGTAGCGGAAGAAGATGAAATTGAAGAAGAAGATGATGTTGAGGAGCAGGGGTTTCATGCAGTGTCAAACGAAGATGTCAAAGAAGTTAAAGGAATATATTTCAATCGAGATAATGCTAATTTGAATGAACTATATTATATTTATGTTGTCTTAGATGAATAACTTCGAGAAGTTGAACCAAATGTAGAAGAGTGTGTTCCAGATGATGATGATGATGATTATATGGTGAATCCTTTGTACATGAATTATGAACTGGATGATATAGATGATGAGATGGATGAGGAAGAAGTTTAATGATATCAAAATTTTGAAAAGTATGAGGTATGAATTTATATGTTTTAAGTTTGTTTTTTCTCATTTGTTCAACTTAAAATTTTATTTTCCTAGTTTTTATGTATGAATGTTATCATGTTTATTTCAAATATATTATATTATATTGATTGGGTATCGGGGAATCGAGAGTGATGTGAGGGGTGGGTGGGGGGGGGGGGGGGGAGGGGCCATATGAGATTCCAAATTCACGTGGTTGGTCTTTTTAAGTAGTGAATACATTGTTCTTGAAACAAAGAGAATCTCATTTACATTTATACCATCATTTCCAATTTTGACCTTGGTTTGTTAAACAGACGTACCAAGTGAGTTGGGAGACGAGTGAAATAGGCGAGAAGGTGGTTGGAAAGACATGTGAAGTAAGGTCAACCCTTGAACTCCCATGAATTGAGTTCCCACCTAGGTGTCTCATAATGATTTTTTATAAAATTTACTAAATTAATGTTTAGGTGTTAAAATCTAGTTTATAGTTGATTGATTATGCAACATGAATGTACTAATCAATGATAATATTTTGTTTTCATTTATGAGGTAATGATTTGTGTTCACTTATTGGCATAGTAGGGTGAATTTTTGTGCCCTAGGTGCACCTGCATTGAGGTGGGGCATGTGGGTGCCCATGGGTGTGCCGTGTGTTGGGCACGCCAAGGCGCCTGTGCGACTAGTTGGTGGGTTTTCCCAACTTGGCAAGGGGCACCTACACAAAATAAGTAATGTCAGACCATGACTGCCCATGAAAAAAGTTTCCATAAGGGGGTCTCATAATGATTTTTAGAAAATTGACTAAATTAATGTTTGGGTGTTAAAGGTCGGTTTATAATTTATTGATCATGCAACATGGAAATAAAAAATGATAATATTTTGTTTTCATTGATGAGATAATTATTTTTTTCATATATTTTCATAGTAGGATAAATGCCCACACCCTGGGTGCCTGCATGAAGGTGGGGTGTGCATGCTCCCATGGGGGCATCGCATGTTGGGCACATCAAGGCGCTCGCTTGATGGGGGCACCCACATGAAGAGTTAGTGGGTAAACTTGTCTTGGAAAAGGGTGCCTGCACAAAAGAAGTAATTTCGGCCCATGACTGCCATGAACTAAGTTCTCACAAGGGTGTCTCATAATAATTTTTAGAAAATTAACTAAATTAATGTTTAGGTTTTAAAATATGGTTTATAATTAATTGATTATATAGCAAGGACGTACTAACAAAAGATAATATTTTGTTTTCATTGATGAGATAATGATTTGTGTTCACTAATTTTCATACCAGGGAAATCTCCTGCACCCTGGGTGTGCCTGCATGAAGGAAGAGTGTGTAGGTAGCCATGGGGGAGTCGCGTACTAGAAATTCCAAGGCGGTCACGTGATAGTGATGCTTGTGTGACGAGTTGGTGGGTAGGCCTGACTTGGAAAGGGGCGGCCGTGTGACGAGTTGGTAGGTAGGTTTGAGTTGGAAAGGGGAACCCACACAAAAGAAGTAATTTTTATCCATGAGTTCCCATGAAAAAAATTCCCAAAAGGGGGTCTCATAATTATTTTTAGAAAATTGACTAAATTAATGTTCGGGTGTTAAAATTAGGTTTATAATTTATTGATCATGCAACATGGAAATAAAAAATGATAATATTTTGTTGTCATTTATGAGCTAATGATTTGTGTTCACTAATTTTCATAGCAGGGCTATTTCCCATGCCCTAGGCGCTTCTGCACGAAGGCAGGGTGCCCATGGGGGCATTGCGTGTTGGGCATGCCAGGACGCCCACTTGGTGGGGGTGACCATGCAATGAGTTAGTGGGTCAACCTGACTTGGAAAGGGGCGAGTGCACAAAAGAAGTAATTCTGGCCAATAGTTCCCATGAACTAAGTTCCCACAAGGGGGTCTCCTAATGATTTTTATAAAATTTACTAAATTAATGTTTAGGTGTTAAAAGACGATTTATAATTGATTTATTATGCAACATGCACGTACTAAAAAATGATAATATTTTGTTGCCATTTATGAGATAATGATTTTTGTTCACTTATTTTCACATCAAGGTGAACACCTTAGCCCTAGGGGTTCCTGCACGAATGCAGGGCATGCATGCCACCATGGGGGCGTTGTGTGTTGGGCATGCCAAGACACCTACTTGATAAGGGTGCCCGCACAATAAGGGCGCTCGTGCGATAAGTTTGTTGGGTCAGCCTAACTTGGAAAGGGATGCCCACACAAAATAAGTAATGCCAAAAGATGACTTCTCATGAACAAAGTTCCCATAAGTGAGTCTCATAATGGTTTTTAGACAATTGACTAAATTAATGTTTGGGTGTTAAAAGTTGGTTTATAATTGATTGATCATGCAGTATGGAAATAAAAAATGATAATATTTTGTTATAATTGATGAGCTAATGATTTGTTTTCACCGATTTTCACAATAGGTTGAAATTTGGCACTCTAGCATGAAGGCGGGGTGCTCGAGTGCCCATGATGGCATTGTGTGTTGGGCATGCTAGGACCCCTGCCCGATGAGGGGGACTGTACGATGATTTGATGGGTCGACCCGAATTGGAAAGGAGCACCTACATAAAAGAAGTAATTTCGTCCCATGACTACCTGTGAACTGAGTTCCCACAAGGGGGTCTCATAATGATTTTTAGAAAATTGAATAAATTAATGTCTAGGTGTTAAAATCCAGTTTATAATTGATTTATTATGAAAAATGGAAGTACTAAAAAATAATGATATTTTTTTTTTTTCATTTATGAGCTAATGATTTGTGTTCATTGATTTGCAAAACAGAGTGAATTCTAACACCCTGCGCATGGTTGAACGAAGGTATGGCGTGCGAGCACCCATGGGGGCGTTGCATGCTAGGCCCGCCAAGGTGCCCGCTCGACAGGGGCGCCCGTGCGTCGAATTTGGTGGGTCGACCTGACTTGGAAAGGGGCGCCTGCACAAAATAAGTAATGTTGGCCCATGAATTCCTATGAATTGTGTTCCCACAAGGGTGTCTCATAATGTTTTTTAAAAAAATAACTAAATTAATGTTTAGGTGTTAATAACTAATTTATAATTTATTAATTTTGCAACATGGTACTAACAAATGATAATTTTTTGTTGTGATCATTGATGATCTAATGATTTGTATTCACTTATTTTTATAGCAGGGTGAGTGTGCGTGCCCTAGTTGCACCCACACGAAGGCGGGGCGCCCGGGTGCCCATGGTGGCGTTGTGTGTTGGGAACGCCTGGGTGACCACCTGGCATGGGAATCCGTGCGACGAGTTGGCGGGTTGATCCAAATTAGAAAGGGGCATCCACACAAAAGAAGTAATTTCAACCCATACATGCTTGATTTCCCATGACTTGAGAATGGGGCCAACGTTGAAATTTTTTCAGTTTGTGCTCGTATGCACTGAAATTTTACATGGTTATGGTAGATGCATGCATTGACAATATGGGAGGGTTTTTAGAATAAAAAACGACTCACGGGAAGAATTTTTCAATCAAAAAATATAATTATAACATATATAAATGTCAAGGAGATGAAATTATTAGTATTTACCAATTGTGGGCTTATAATGTACTTCATAGTGTAGTGGTTTAGAAAACTCCTTACCCTTCCATTTGAGAAAAATTCTTACCCTTCATCTTCATCTTTTTAATCATCATCATCATCAACATTTTCATCATCACCATCATCTTTTTACCAGGCGAGTTGGGCGACGAGTGAACTAGGGGACACGACAATCAGGAATATGTGGTTTCATCACTAGGGGAATTTTGAAGTCTAAAATGGGATTCATAAGAAAATTATGAAATAATAGTGGAAATAATAAAATAATATTAGATTACATCATCAAATTTTAGAGGGAAAAGAGAAAAAAATAAATTTTCAACTTGTATTTTCAACTTATCTCCTTATGTGTTTACTCAAATTTCGAGTAGAAACACTGGTTGGATGAAAAATTTGATTCCTCATTGAAGGAGTACCCATGTTGCATACTATCGATGGACCCTTATACACGAAAAATTAAAAATACATGAAAAAACATGATTGCAATAATGTTTTTTCACGTATTTCTCATTTTTCGTGTAGCAGGGTCCATTGAAAGTATGCAACATGGGTAATCCTTGGATGAGGAATTAAATTTTGCATCTAATGAGTAATCCCTCTTGAAATTTGAGTAAAACTTGAGGGAGATAAGTTGAAAATATGAGTTGAAAAAATAGTTTTATTATTTTATTATTTTTTAATCCTTTTACTTTTTTACTCCAAAAATGGTGAATCATCCTCCATGGTTGACATCATTAGCTTGAATCCTATTGGTTCTTATAAGGTATTTTGGTTGTAAATTTTTCTTAGGAGGCCCATTTTAGACCTCAAACTTCCTCTCATGAAAGCTTTAAAAACTAAGACTCGATAAACAATGTCCCCTAATATTTTTCATGGTATGAAACCTTGTATGAATATTTATTAGTATTATCCTATTATATATAATTCTAGTGTTCACTCTATTGATCACATAGAATATTTATTCAAGGTTTCATTAAAAGTATTTAAATGTGATTTTCTTATTCTCATTATTACTTGCAGTAATCAAATTCCTTGAACATGATTACCCTCTAAAACTTGTTTGGAGTTCTCCAAATACACACATATTTGATACGATTCACTTAGTTTCCATAAGATTTAGGATTTTAGGTGCAATTCCCCCCAAATGTTGATATTAAATTATACCCATAAAATGATAATGGGATAGACTAATATTCATATGATTCCATATGTTATTCTTTCATTATGGCATCTTGGAAAGTTTTTGTTTCATGTATTCAAAGAATAACCCTTATATTTTATAAAGGCATGCTATGAACCATTCTATGAGAAATTTCTTGTTGATTATATATGGGATATTGCTAAGAATAAATATAAACCTCTCATTGTATTCCAAGACAAGTTCACAAAGCATCTAATTAGTGCCTTTTATTTTTTTTGCTATTATATATTTGACATGTTGATTTTTAAGGAATGATAAAAAAATGTCCTTTTACTTCTATTTTTGCTTTTGTTTTTGTTTAATTCTCCTTAAAATTCA
This sequence comes from Pinus albicaulis, assembly GCA_034641835.2. Taxonomy (NCBI): domain Eukaryota; kingdom Viridiplantae; phylum Streptophyta; class Pinopsida; order Pinales; family Pinaceae; genus Pinus; species Pinus albicaulis. The sequence continues at coordinate 595,226,912 of CM076577.1, read as the reverse complement.
TGAATCATGCTAACATTATTTTCTTTTATTCTCCAACACACTTTGCAATTTGCTTTGATTTATGTGTGGTATATCCATCACAACCCAATTTTTCTCACATATGAACCAATGATTTTTAATACCTTCATCACCCTCATAGAGGGGTAGATGGTGGTGCAACATTGTTTAAGGACAACTATTTTTTTACTATATTGTAGTATGTGGAGCTAGTCATAAGATAGTCAATGGCTTCTTAGTGTTTAATTGGTCAATTTTGGTTGATTTTACTAGAAGGTTTATTTCATTGATCTAACAATTTTGATCTTTATAGTATGTAAAATGTCTTGTTTGTGGTTTCATCACTTCCTTGCAATTTTTGAAAAAAATTGAGGTATCCTCCTCAAATAGTAAATCATATAAGGGGCACAATTATAATATCTTTTATGTGGAGTAGTATGCTATTATCTCCTTCAATACTTAACCAATTTCATTTTTTCTTGGGTATTCCAAGGAACAACATATCTCTCACATTTACATGGTTGTCTAGTTGATACAAATATCAAGATCATCAAGATCATAATTGTAAATGTTCCAAAAATAATTCTCGAACACAAAGAATTAATGAAAATAGCCAACTTGTTACATAAGGATTTGGATGATTATATATCATATGTCCTAACTCTCAACTTCTATGCTTTGAACATTTTATACCAATAAAATGGTGACAATGCATACGTCTACCAACTTTATATCTTCATTCAACTCAAGAATCGTCAAGGATTCTTCCCATGTGACATATATATAATAATCAAAATGATTTAGCACTCCAATGACTTGCCATTATTGAATTTTTTTTCTTTGGGATTGATGATGGCTTGCAGCATCATGCATCACTATGATTTTCTTTTGGATTTTTTTCCTTCCAACTTTTTGAATATTAATCGTTGTCTTGTATGATTGAATTATTTTGAGTGTCCTTTTCTTTTTTTCTTTATCTAGTGTATATTCTCACTCCCTTGTAGTTGACTTCCTCATTTTCCTTAGCATAATGAATCTTCAATGTGTATCAACTAAGGTTACTCCATTTTAGAAATTCTCACAAATTTTCACCCCCACCTCAAAGAAAAAATTACTTTTATTAGTTGAGAAAGGTACCACAATCAACCATTCATTTATATAAGTATTCTTGAGCTTCTTGAGCAATTTTTTTAACTAGCATTTAAAAAATATTTTCACCTAGATTGTCATTTTTCCTATTAGCCACTAGTTAGCCTTTTTAGTGGAGATCATTTGGGTTCAAAAATGTTCCAAATTCCTTGGCTTATCAATAATTTGTGAATTAATGTGGGTAATATGTAGAGTAACTAGTCATACACTTTTTCATAAAATCTTATTTTAACATCATCGAGGGATGCCTTTCTTCTATTACTCGCTCCTCACAAAAAGAAATCTACAATTTTTTTGACCCTCTCATCTATGTTTTCTTGAACACTATTATCAATTTATATATAATTCATTAATATTCATTAATATTAATCATGTGCACGAGATTCTATAGATTTCTTAATTTATTTAAGAATGGATATGAGGATTTTTTCATGTGTTTTTATGAAAATTTGTGCTTTCGCCAGTGCAAGTGTAACATAGTTTCATCTAGGATCAATTTTGAAATAATTTTAGAATTTTATTTATCACCACTCTCACGACGTTGGAATCTTCACTACCTTCCTTCCCTAAAAATTTTCAATATTGATCTGGGTATGAATGTTAGTTTTTTTGTGCTAATTTCATCTTCAGATTTAAAATTTATTTGTTGATCTTATGCTTGATGTGCATAGGTTTCCTAGTTGTTTATGTGTGTCAAACAGGTAAATTAGCTGAGTTTAATGAGTGAATTCAAGAGAATAAAACATGAAATACATATGTTGAACAACAATAAAAAAAATAACAACAAACCATCACAATTGATCCATCAACACAGATTTTTGATGAAGGAGTTCACCCCTCTTGGGCTACATCTCCTTGGTCCAGCTTCCATGGCTTGGGCCTATGTATTAGCTCAAAAGTGAAAACATTGTTGTTTACATTCACCTGGAACTCCTGAAACATACTCCAATGAGTCCAACATGTAAAAATCTATCAGAAATGACTCTTCATTCTCTCAATTTGGTCTTCAGTTGATCTAGGCATGGCCTTCCCTCCTCATGGCCCTGGGCCTCCTTTTTCTTCAAAGTGACAATTTTTTTTTTAGAATTTCTCCCTTGCATCTGTATCCTATACCAATGGATTAAGAGCATGCCAATCTACTAGGAATTACTCTTCCTGAGCCAAAATTGGTCGAAAAGTGCTCAATATATGGTCCATTTAATTTTCCTAGGAAATCTCCTCCAAATCTAGAGAGACTCCAAATAAGAGAGTTAAATTTGGAAGTCCACCGGTTTTGGAGGTGCCCCTAACACTCCTCCAACTAACTACAGTTAATTAATGTAAATGGAGATTAATTATCGGATAATATTGATGAGTGAATAAAGCGCATTTAATACTAATCCAAATTTAAAAAAAATGCTTAACACATAATCCTTGGTTTAAGGTCTAATAAACATGTGTTAACATGTTAATCCCACACATTAATATTGGTTATGCCTTAAGTTCTATGGATAGGTCGTATGGGGAGGGGGTTGGCCCCCTCCAAACCCTCGTCATTGAATTCATTTGAAAATATGTAGAAGCCACACTCTATATGGTTAAGAACTTCTACAGTGGGCTATTGGTAAGCCATTGCGATGTTGTGGGGGAGGTCGTGGGGTTGAGCCCCGACCTCCGCCCAACACTGTACGTAACTTTTTCCAACGGAATTTGGAATATGTAATGTTCTCCACCACATAGTTTGACTTTGGAATATGCCAATGGAATTTGTATTATATAAATGCCAACTTTGATATATTAAACCATAGTTTTGACTTTGGGTTATAATAAAATACCACCATAATATATCATGTAATATATATACTTGTAACTTTGGCATAAAATGTAATCCAACCCTAATGATATAATGAAATTCAAATTCCAAACTTTGGATAGGGTCCACTAGAGGGGGCACGTGGCGGCCCCTGGCTGCACCACGTGTCAGCCTCTGGTTGGCTACTTATCCATATAAAAAATAATTTGAATTCAACCTTAGGAGACAAAAATTAAAAACAATTTCACTTTCAAACCAAACTGGCGAATTATTCTGTGACACTTTTCACAGTGTCATTGGGTAAAAACTGAAGAATATTCCCTACATGCTGACTGGGCTGCCATGTCATCAACTTGTCACTATTCTACAAATTTTTTAGTTTTTTAGGAAAACGAACAAAAAGCTCTATCTTCTTCATCCTGACTCTGCTTTCAATGAAACAAATTGCGTCGAATTGCTGGCAACGAGCTCTTCGTTGTCGTTTAATTTCCATTCAATTATGATCACTTTCATTTTTTAGCTTTTACACTAAGCACCTTATCATTCCTTCCCACTAAAAGCCTTGTTGACCCCAAAATCTCTTTGATTATTGATCATGTTGATGAGGGTACTATTCCCTCACCCTTCCAGTCTCTATCCACTAAAAATTTCCCATTTTCATCAATTGGATATTTTTACAAAAGTTAACATTTTCCTTAACTCTTGGGACCTTCTCTTGCTGTCATTGACATCATCATGCTGCAATTACCATGAATTTTCAAAGAAACAAGATATTCTTGCAGAAACCATCTTGTTCCTACCTTGGTCATTAATCAAAGGAAACTTAAAAACTATCTCACCTTCTACATTGTCATCATGGCGATTCTTAGCTGCTCTTGCTTTGTACTTCTGTCAACCCTTGGCCAAGTATCTTCACCATTACCATGTACCTTTCAGAAACCAAAAACAAGAATTTGTGGAACTCATACCTTTTTTGTCAAGTTTCTTTGTTGCTTTCTCTTTGACCTTTGCACTCTCTTGCAACGACATCTTGTTTCCAACACTGCTCAACACTGATGTTGACTGCTGCAAATGTTTTAAATCCTTTTCACCTCCTTTCAAAGTCAACCTATTAGAATCCTGAAACATCTCATTACAAGAATAAGAATATTTTTGAAATTTTTGATTCAAAATATCTCTTTGTTTGATCATTAACAATGTCAAATTCTGACTTGCATTCACTATCCTTTTCATTTCTCCTACATGTATAAGAGACAAACTTGTCTTCTTCTTATGCACTCTAACTATGTACTCAATACCATCTTTAAACAAGTGATACTTATTATCATGGCGATGAAATATTTCTTTCCTATGATATAGATAAGGACTTCCCAATACAATACCTGATATCTCAGGTGGCACCACATCAAGTTCAACTTCATCAAGAAAGTTTGATTTGATGGCGAATCTTAGTATGCACTTCCTTGTAACCTAGAAGTTTTAATTTTTGCATATACAACCTAAAGGATAAGGTCTTGGGTGTATAATAGTTTCAAGGTATAGCTGCTTAACCAAGTCTTTGGAAATCAAGTTAGCTTTTGACCCACTATCAAAGAGTGTATCAATATTGGTATGTTTAGAGACGACTCTAATATGGAAAAGTTATATTCTTATATCTTCATCTTGAGTAACATTTGAACAATTTGAAGAAATAGTGCTTTTTATGTTCTTACCTTTCAAAACCATGGCTGTAATCTTTGTCTCATCTCCTGAATTTGACCCTAATTCATGTTCAACTATAGAAACCATTTTCCCCTTTTCTTTGGATTTCAGTTTTTTTGGATTCAACTTTGGATGAAGTTGCCAACAATGGCCTTCATCATGGCCACTCTTCAAACAATTTTTCCATGTGAGTTTCTCTTTCTCTCTCTTGACAAAGCTATTTCTCTTTTCTCTTCCATAAAACTTTCCCTTTCCTTTACCCTCACTATCACTTTTCTCATCTATGTTTTGTTTCCCGCTTGCTTCTAAATGTGTGTCTTGAATACAAACCTCATATCTGTTTGTGGGATTAAACATGAGAATAGTGTGCTTAAGGTAACTATGAAAACCCCCAATGTACTTTAACAAAGTTTCTTGTGAATATAAATTAATACCCAAAATAAGAGCTCTTCTCCTAAATTCATGAGTATAATCTTGCACACTTTTCCCTTTCAATTGTCTACAATTTTTCCAATCCATAATGGCCTTTTGCATGTAAGCTAATGGATAGAATTTCCTTTTAATGGAAATAATAAAAATTGACCAAGACATAGAGATATTACCATAGTTTTTAATCTCTTCTTGAGTCCTTGCTTCCCATCATACAAGTCCTGATCCTTCCATCCTCAAGGAAGCCAATTGAATCTTTATGTCATATTCATGAAGGTTTGTAATTCCGCAATACACCTCTAATTGACGTATCCAATTATACAATACTTCCACATTTACCTCGCCATTATACATTGGAAGCTCAAATTTGACATTAGTTTTGAGTGAGGGTGTCTTTCCTTTTGTGGCTTTTGAGTGAGTATGTGTGGTTTTGGTGGTGGAAGTGGAAGATGATGTTGATGGTGATGATGAGGATGATGAATATGGTGGAGATGTAGGTGGCTTTCCTCCACTACCCTTTTAACTCTTCTCTTCATCCTTATTATCATCTGAAGTTCCTTCTCCATGTGGAGGCTTAGAACCTTCTCTCACCATCCTAGCAGTAAATGCATCAAAAATAGTTTTAACCATCGTATTTATATCATTGAAGTCTCTCTTGACATCATCCTCTTCTAAATGTCCTTCAGTTTCTCCAACACCTGACATGGTGCCTATGTATTCAAGCTCAAATTCTGGTGTTTGTACCTCTTCAATCAACTCAACTTCTAGAGAAACTTGTACCTCTTCAATCTCAACTTCTTGAGAAAAAAATTGAGGTGCTTCAAATGCAGATGTGAGTGAAACTTTGGGTGGATATGGTACTCTTGTAGCTATCCTTATTCTGGTCCTAATCTCAAGACTTGCAACCAAAAATTTCCCTTCACCTCTCTGCAACTTTAACCTTGTAAGGATCACAAATTTTCAACCATTAAAATTGCACAAAACTTAAGCAACTATCAAGAAAAAAACCTTTCCTTTCAACTAGGATCTGATACCAACTTGATTTGGATATGAATGTTATTTTTGATGTGCTAATTTCATATTCATATTTAAAATTTATTTGCTGATCTTATGCTTGATGTACATAGGTTTCCTTGTTGTTTATGTGTGTCAAATAGGTAAATTAGCTGAGTTTTATGAGTGAATTCAAGAGCATAAAACAAGAAATACATATGATGAACAATAGAAAAAACAAGAACAAAAAACCATCAAAATTTATCCATCAACACAGAGTTTTGATGAAGGAGTTCACCCCTCCCGGGCTACATCTCCTTGGTCCAACTTCCATTGCTTAAAAGTGAAAAAATGTTGTTTACATTCACCTACAGCTCTTGAAACATACTCCAATGAGTCCATAATGTCAAAATATATAAGAAATGACTCTTCCTTCTCTCAATTTGGTCTTCAGCTGATCTAGGCATGGCCTTCCCTCCTAGTAGCCCTCAGCTTCCTTTTTCTTCAAAGTGACAAAAAAAACTTTAGAATTGCTCCTATGTCTTTGCAGCCTATACTCGTGGATTCGGAGCATTCCAATGTGCTAGGAATTACTCTTCTTGAGACAAAATTGGTTGAATATTGCTCAATATATGGTCCATTTGATTTTCCTAGGAAATCTCCTCCAAATCTCAAGAAGACTCCAGATAAGAGTGCCAAATTTGGAAGTCCACTGGTTTTAGAGGCGCCCCTAAAAATCCGCCAACCTAACTGCAGTTAATTAATGTAAACGGAGATTAATTATTGGATACTATTTATTAGCGCATAAAGTGCATTTAATACTAATCCGAATTTAAAAAAAAATGCTTAACAAATAATTAAGGAATAATTTTCTTGAATCAGGGGAAGATTTATGATTTTGTGGGATTCATCCTTATTTTGTGTAACAAACAGATAATTTCAACCTCATGAGATGGATTAGGGATGTTGATAGTTGTTGCAACTTTTTCACTTATATTGTTATATTTATTTTTCCTATTTAAATAAGACATTCATAGTTAGAAAGTGTGAAGAATTTGAGACTAGAGACTATTATTTTCTGAAGATAATTGAAGACAAAGCTTATCATTTTATTGTGCATATGAGTTGAATGGATAGTTGTAGTTGAGTGTTTTTAATAGGTGTACCAAGAAAAGTTGGAAGCCCCCCCACACTCAGCTAAGTACACTTTGTTGTATTTTATTGTTCATAATTGTGCATATGCTAGTTTTTCTTATTCCTTATGGTTATCATATTTTGATGTAGATACTTGCATATATTGTCATTATGAATTTATGTTATGGCCATGTTTTTATTATGTGAATATTGATTTATTTTCAGAAGTTAGTTTTTATGTGAAAAGACAACAGAGACTCTTAGACAAGATGGAACAGAAAACAAGATTTACTTTCATGCTTTCCTAGTTATGTTTTATATGTAAAAATTGATTCTCTTTTCAGTAGATGGATTTTATGGGAAAGGAAAACCAGGAATCTTAGACAAGAGACTCTTCTCCATGAGCTAAGAACTAAACTGAAAACAATATTTACTTGCTTTCATTTATATTCTTTCTTTCCTTCTTTCTTATATGCTTGGAAATGTTATTATAGAAAGATTGTAGAAGGACAAATCAGGACTCTTGAAAAAGAGACTCTTCTCTATCTTCTAAAGTAAAATAATTCCATTGATCAAACATTTTTACGCTTTCATAAAATAGATCTAAATATTTCCTTTTCAAAATAGTTTAGATTTGTAATATGCATTTCCAAGAAAAAATCTAAGCAATCATTTTCTAACAGTAGTTTTATCCAAGACTCCATAAAATTTTGTTTTCTTCTAAGATTACCAACCTGGACTGATAGATCAATATTCGTTTAATTTACCCAGTAAATTGAACAAACATTTTGGCGCTGATGCTAGGGAAGCATACTTGGATATAGCAAGTTAGGAATATTGTTTAAAAAACAACAACAACAACAAAAACAAAAAAAAAAATTTAGCATTTTTTTTCATTATGGTTATTTATGCCTAGACATAGAAAAAATAAAGTTAGATACATAAAAAAAATACCCCCCAACTAAGAAACCATTGGTGGGAGCAGGACCATTAGAACTAACTACACTAGTTGCTGGAAAACCAACTTTAGAAGAATTGGAAGAAAAAAAACGTTCAGAAAAAGGTTAACTCTTGTTGAAAGACAAAATATGTTAGCTTATGAAGAAAAAATAAAACAAACAAAAACAACTTCCATAGGAAAACAAAGAGAGACAAGAAAACCAACTCTTGAACAAGTAGATCAACCAATCCTCAAAAAAGTAGAAAAATTTGAAGAAACACAAAAATAAATGACAGAGGAAGGTCAAGGATCTAGTATTCGAATATTAACTCCAGAACAAATGATACAATATGAAATGCAACAAAGAGAACGGAAAAGAAAAACAGAGGAAGAAATGAGAATAGAAGAAAAAAGAAAAAGAGAAGAAGATGCCAAAAGAGAATATGCCAATAAAAGACGGCATGATGCAGAAACAAGTAATGATCATGAAGCTACCATTGGATTCCCAATTCTAGATACAAGAACAATTCTTGGAGAGGAGGTAAAAATGAAGAATATTCCATCTTCAGTTTTTCCAAATATCTATGGAATGTCTTATGAAGATCCTGATTCATTCATATTTGAATTTGATATTTTATGTCGTACTTATGGTTATACAGATTCTACGCATAAACTTCGTCTTTTTACTACTACTCTTAAATAATATGCATTAAAATAGTTTGTGGGATTAGGAGAACACAATATTACTTCTTGGGAAGACATGGGAAATTTTTTTCTTAAGAAGCATCAAGCCTATTGTAGGCCTAGAGATTCGAAGGAAGATATTTTTAGGATGTCTCAACAAGAAGATGAGAGTTTGGAAGAATATTTAGAATGGTTTCTTTACAATTTATAAAATCCAAACAACACTCTTTAAATCCTGATACCACTCGAACAAATTTTCCCAAAGGTATACGAGATGAATACTTTGATATTCTCAATGTAATGGTAAAATGAGACATATCATATTTACCATTTGAGGAGATTGTAGAATTATGTCAAAAGTGTTCAAGAGGAAGAGCCAAAAGTGGAAAAAGAGATGCAAATTCAAAAGTAACTAGATCTGCAATAGGAAGCATAACAAGAGAAGAATTAGGAATATATTTGAGAATTTTAAAATTGATACCTTGAGCACATTAGAGACACAAGTTGATTTACTAAAAGCAAAGAAAAATCAAGATGAACAAGATCAGGTACTATGAATATTTTGTCCTAAGTGTAGAAAGAAGCATCCATTAAAAGAATGTCCCTTAGATAATATTCAAGTTTGTGGACTTTGTACAGAAAATCATTCACCTGAAAATTGTCCGAAGCTCAGGGAATTGCAAGTAAACTTGATGGAAGAAGTACAAGGGATTGGCTCTCTCTACTATTTGCACCAAGAAGGCCTTGGCAACCATGGTTTACAGGTATGCCTCAAAATTTACCTCAACAATTTACTCAACAAATTCCTTAGAATTATCAATATCCTGCTCAATCCTCATGGAATGCTCCTATGCCATGGCAGGCTTAGCCTCCACAGAAATTCCAAAACCAACTTGCACAAAGTTGGCGAGAATATGCTTATGGAACCTTGCCTCCTCAACATTTCTATCCTCAACAACAATACCAACCTTATCCTCAAAATTCATATCAACAACGATATCCTCAACAACCATTTCCATATCAAAAATTCTAGAAACCCCCTCAATCAAACCCATTTCCACAACAACCATTACCTGCACTAACTCAACCTTAGTAGCTTCAGCTGCCAACTAACCAACCACCACCTAGACCAACTCAATTACTAGATCAACTAGTAGCAAATTCCAGTAACAAAGTGGAAAGACCAATTTACAATACTGAGGAAGGAACTTCATATTCCATCCTTACCATTCAAAACATCCACTTAAGGTCTGGGAAAATTTTACAAAAATAATCACCCGTGATTATAGAAGAACAAGTTAAAGAGGGGAGAAATCCTGAAAAACATGATGAAGAAAATAAAATTCAGAAAAATAGAATGATAACAACTCAAACACCTCATTTTTGGAAAGGTTAGTAGAGAAAAATCTATAGTTTCTCTTCCCGAATTTGATATTTTGGATGAATTGAAAAATTATTATATTAAAATTCATTTATTGTTGTCTATCAAATATATTCCTATCTATACAAAAGCAATTAAGAAATTATGCATCAAGAAAAATGGAAAAAGGAAGAAGGATCCACCTACAATTCATGTCATTGAGAAATTATCTAGACTTATGTCAACAAATACAACAATTGGGAAATGTATTGATCCTGGAATACCAATGGTAACAATTTCAATCAACAATTTCTCAGTTTTGAAAACTCTAATTAACTTAGGAGCTTCTATCAATGTCATGATAACAGAAACCATGAAGTGTTTGAACTTGCCCAATATCTGACCTACCACTACAATTTTGGAACTAGATGATAGATCCAAAGTAGTACCAGAAGAAATACTTGAAGATGTCATTGTTTCTTTATATTCATGGGAATATCCCGTAGACTTCCTAGTCTTACAACCAAAGTCAAACTTAGGAGGCCATCCCTTAATTCTTGGCAGACCATGGTTAGCCACAACTGATGCCTTTATTAGATGTAGATCAGGAAGTATGATCATATTACATGGAAATGAAAGGAAGAAAATAACACTTCATCCTCTTGCCCAATATCCTTCTTTATTAACATGGCATGATGAACAAAAAGAAGAAATTCAGCCTATTTTGAGTATTAATCAAGCTTTCAATTTTAGAGAAGAAGAAAATGAGGACTTGATAGATATTTTCATTTCAGAACTTGATATTTCAGAGAAGCTTAGAGCCACCCAATATGAAGTTGCAAGTCAACTTTTGAATCAATTTTTTCAGGAAAATTGCACCATTAAATCTTTAGAAACATCATTTGAAGCTATTTTTACTGTCAATTCAATCCCGGAATCTCAAAGTAAAATCATTGAAATCATCCCTAGAAAGAGTATTAATATTGGAAACAATTTACAATCACCACAAGAACAACAAGTAATTGCACTATTAAAGAAATATTCAAAAGATTACTTGGGATTATATAGATATGAAGGGAATTCATCCAAATACATGTATCCATCATATTTACACATATTAAAATATCAAATCTGCAAGGAAACCACAACGAAGGATAAATCCTATGATGAAATAGATAGTGAAAGAAGAATTGTAGAAATTATTACAGGTAGGATTCATCTACTCTATCTCAGATAGTCAATGGGTTTCTCCCTTAGTTGTAGTTCCTTAGAAAAATGGAAAATAGAGAATTTGTGTGGAATATAGGGAATTGAATAAAGCAACACTTAAGGATCATTTCCCACTACCATTCATTAATAAAGTCCTAGATTCATTACTAGGAAAACATTTATTTTCTTGATGGGTTTAGCGGTTATAATCAAATTAAGATAGGATTGGAAGATCAGGAGAAAACAACATTTAATTTTCCTTGGGGTACATATGCTTACAATGTGTTACCTTTTGGATTATGTAATGCACCGACTACTTTTCAAAGAGAAATCTTGGCCATTTTTGTTGATCTTATACATGAATGTGTAGAATTTTACATGGATGATTTTACTGTATATGGAAACACATTTGATGATTGTTTAAACAAATTAGAAAATTTTTGCAGAGATGCATTGAGACAAATCTATCTCTCAGCAATGAATTTTTTTTTATGATGCTCACTAAAGGGATAGTGTTGGGACACCACATTTCATCCTATGGAATACAGGTGGATCCAGCAAAATAGAAGTCACTGTAATCTTGTCACCACCAACAACTCAAAAATAAGTAAGAAGTATCCTGGGTTATGTAGGTTATTATCAGAGATTCATTGAAAATTTCAGTAAAATAGTCTTGCCATTATTTAAACTTCTTACAAAGGATACATAGTTTTAATGGACTATTAATTGTTAGCATGCATTCAACAAAATTAAACAAATTTTTCCATAGCACCAATTCTCAAAGGACCAAATTGGGCATTACCATTCCATATATCAACTGATTTATCAGATATTGTAGTAGTAGCATCACTAGGACAAAAGGAAAATCAATTTACTGTGTTATCTATTTCATCAGCAAAAATCTAACTCCAACTAAGTTAAATTATAAATAACTGAAAAAGAGATGCTAGTTATTGTCCATGATGTCAATAAATTCAGACACTACATAATACGATCTCAAGTGTTCATTCATACTGATCATTCAACCATTAAATATCTAATGAATAAACCAGTTACTAATGGTAGAATCACGAGATGGTTGTTATTCATGTAGAAGTTCAAAATCATTGTTTTGGATCGACCAGGAAAAGAAAATCAAGTTGCATAATTCTTATCAAGACTTCATCTTCCTGGCGAGATTGTCCCTGTTTTTGATAATTTTCCCAATGAACACTTTTTTTCCATAACAATCAAAACCCCATGGTTTGTTGATATAGCTAATTATCTATCATCTGGAAAATTATCGTCTCATTTTACAAGAAAATAGAAAAAGAAGATAATTAGAGATAGTGTTAGATATATTTGGGTTAATGGATACCTTTTCTATACATGACCATAACATAAATTCATATTGAAATCATAAATATGCCCCTAATGCAAGGGATTTTCTGAATTAAGCATTTATTTGAATCAAGGGCATATTTATGATTTTGTGGGATTCATTCTTATTTTTTGTAACAAACAGGTAATTTCAACCTCATGAGATGGAGTAGGGATGTTGATAGTTGTTTCAACTTTTTAGCTTATATTGTTATGTTTATTTTGCCTATTTAAACAAGACATCCATAGTTAGAAAGTGTGATGAATTTGAGACGAGAGACAATTATTTTCTAAAGATAATTGAAGACACAACTTATCATTTTCTTATGCATATGAGTTGAATGGATTTTTGTAGTTGAGTGTTTTTAATAGGTGTACCAAGAAAAGTTGGAAGGGCCCCCACACTGAGCTAAGTATACTTTGTTGTAGTTTATTGTTCATAATTGTGCATATGCTAGTTTTTCTTATTCCTTATGGTTATCATATTTTGATGTAGATACTTGTATATATTTTCATTAAGAATTTATGTTATGGCCATGTTTTTATTATGTGAAGATTTGTTTCTTTTTAGCAACTATTTTTTATGTGAAATGACAACCAGGACTATTAGATAAGAGACTAATCTCCATGAGCTAGGACCGAAAAGAAAACAAGATTTACTTTCATGCTTTCCTAGTTATGTTTTATATGTAAAAATTGATTCTCTTTTCAGTAGATGGATTTTATATGAAAGGACAACCAAGAATCTTAGACAAGAGACTCTTATCCATGACCTAAGAACTGAACTGAAAACAATATTTAATTGCTTTCATTTATATTATTTCTTTCCTTCTTTCTCAGATGCTTGGAAATGTTATTATAGAAATATTGTAGAAGGACAAACTAGGACTCTTGAACAAGAGACTCTTCTCTATCTTCTAAATTAAACTAATTCCATTGATCAAATATTTTTATGCTTTCATAAAATAGATCTAAATCTTTCATTTTCAAAATAGTTTAGATTTGTAATATTCATTTGCAAGAAAAAATCTAAGCAATCATTTTCTAACAGTGTTTTTATCCAAGCCATAAACTTTGGTTTTCTTCTAATATTACCAACTTGGATTGATAGATAAATATTCTTTTAATTTACCGAGTAAATTGAACCAACATTTTGGCGTTGTTTCTGAGGAAGCATACTTGGATATAACTAGTCAGGAAGATTGTTTAAAAAAAAACAACAAATTTTTTTTAGAATATTTTTTCCATTATGGTTATTTATGCCTAGACATAGAGATGAGAAAGGTCTATACATAAAAAAAGACCCAAGAACCACAAAACCATTAGTGGGAGCAGGACCATTAGAACTAACACACTAGTTTCTGGAAAACCAACTTTAGAATAATTGGAAGAAAAACAACTTTCAGGACAAAGGTTAACTCTTGTTGAAAGACAAACTATGTTAGATTATGAAGTAAAAAGAAATCAAACATAAACAAATTCCATAGGAAAACAAAGAAAGACAATAAAACCAAATCTTGAACAAGTAGATCAACCAATCCTCGAACAAATAGAAAAAGTTGAAGAAACACAAAAATAAATGACAGTGGAAGGTCAAGGATCTAATATTCCAATATTAACTCCAAAACAAATGATATAATATGAAAGGAAACAAAGAGAATGGAAAAGAAAAAGAGAGGAAGAAATGAGAACAAAAGCAGAAAGAAAAAGAGAAGAATATTCCAAAAGATAATATGACAATAAAAGACGACATGATGTAGAAACAAACATACCTTTGGAATCCCAATTCTAGATACAAGAGCAATTCTTGGAGAGGAGGTAAAAATGAAGAATATTCCACCTTCTGTTTTTCCAAATTTCTATGGAATGCCTTCTGAAGATCCAGATTCATTCATGTTTGAATTTTATATTTTATGTCGTACTTATGGTTATACAAATGATACACATAAAATTCATATTTTTCCTACTACTCTTAAAGTATGTACATTAAAATGGTTTATGGGATTAGGAGAACACAATATTACTTCTCGGGAAGACATGAGGAAAATTTTTCTTAAGAAGTATCAAGCCTATTGTAGGCCTAGATATTCGAAGGAAGATATTTTAGGATGTCTCAACATGAAGACGAGAGTTTGGAAGAATATTTAGAACGATTTATTTACAATTTACAAAAATCCAAACAACACTCTTTAAATCCTGATACCATTCGAAAAAAATTTCCCAAAGGTATACAAGATGAATACCTTGATATTCTAAATGTAATGGGAAAATTAGACATATCATATTTTCCATTTGAGGAGATTACCGAATTATGTCAAAAGTATTCAAGAGGAAGAGCCAAAAGTGGAAAAAGAGATGCAAATTCAAAAGTAACTAAATCTGCAACAGGAAGCATAACAAGAGCAGAATTAGGGAATATATTTGAGAATTTTAAAGCTGATATATTGAGCACATTAGGGACACAAGTCGATGTACAAAAGCCAAGAAAAATTGAGATGAACAAGATCAGGTATTATCAATATTTTGTCCTAAGTGTAGAGAGAAGCATCCATTAAAAGAATTTCCTTTAGATAATATTCAAGTTTGTGGAATTTTTACAGAAAACAATTCACCCGAAAATTTTCCAAAGCTCAAGGAATTGCAAGTAAACTCCATGGAAGAAGTACAAGGGATTGACTCTCTCTACTATTTGGTTCCAAGAAGGCCTTGGCAACCACGGTTTACAGGTATGCCTCAAAATTTACCTCAGCAATTTTCTCAACAAATTACTCAGAATTATTAATATCTTGCTCAATCCTCATGGAATGCTCATATGCCATGGCAGGCTTAGACTCCACAATAATTTCAAAACAATTATGCAAAAATTTGGCAAGGATATGCTTATGGAACCCAACCTCCTCAACATTTCTATCATCAACAAAAATACCAACCTTATCCTCAACATTCATATCAACAACGATATCCTCAACAACCATTTCCATATCAACAATTCTAGCAACCCCCTCAATCAAACCCATTTCCGCAACAACGATTACGTGTACTAACTCAACCTCAATAGATTTAGCTTCCAACTAACCAACCACCACCTAAACCAACTCAATTACCAGCTCAACCAGTAGCAAATACGAGTAACAAAGTGGAAATATCAATTTACAATAGCGAGGAAGGAACTTCATATTCCATCCTTCCCATTCAAAACATCCACTTAAGGTTTGAGAAAATTTTACAAAAATACTCTCCCGTGATTATAGAAGAACAAGTTAAAGAGGGGAGAAATCTTGAAAAACATGATGAAGAAAATAAAATTCAGAAAATAAGAACAATAACAACTCAAACACCTCATTTTTCGGAAAGGTTAGTAGAGAAAAATATATAGTTTCTCTTCCTGAATTTGATATTTTGGATGAATTTAAAAATTCTTATATTAAAATTCATTTATTGCATGCTATCAAAGATATTCCTATCTATACAAAAGCAATTAAGGAATTATGCATCAAGAAAACTAGAAAAAGGAAGAAGGATCCACCTACAATTTATGTCATTGGGAAATTATCTAGTCTTATGTCAACAAATACAACAGTTGAGAAATATTTTTATCCTCGAATACCAATGGTGACAATTTTAATCAACAATTTCTTAGTTTCTAAAACTCTAATTGACTTAAGAGCTTCTACAAATGTCATGATAACATAAACCATGAAGTATTTGAACTTTCCCTATATCCGACCTACCACTACAATTTTGGAACTAGATGATAGATCCAAAGTATTACCAAAAGGAATACTTGTAAGACATCATTGTTTCTTTAGATTCATGGGAATATCCTGTAGAATTCCTAGTCTTACAACCGAAGTCAAACTTAGGAGTTCATCCCTTAATGCTTGGCAAACCATGGTTAGCCATAGCTGATGCCTTTATTGGATGTAGATCACGAAGTATGATCATATTACATGGAAATGAAAGGAAGAAAATAACACTTTATCCTCCTACTTAATATCCTTCATTATTAACATGGCTTGATGAATAAAAAGATGAAATTCAACCTATTTTGAGCATTAATCAAGTTTTCAATTTTAGAGAAGAAGAAAATTAGGACTTGATAGATCTTTTCATTTCAGACCTTGATATTTCGGAGTAGCTTCAAGCCACCCAATATGAAGCTGCAAGTCAACTTTTGAATCAATTTTTTCAGGAAAATTGCACCATTAACTCATTACAAACATCATTTGAATTTATTTTTCTTGTTAACTCAATCACGAACTCTCAAAGAAAAATAAATGAAATCAGCCCTTGAAAGAGTATTAATATTGGAAACAATTTACAATCATCACAAGGACAACAAGTAATTGCACTATTAAATAAATATTCAAAATATTTTGCTTGGGATTATACAGATATGCAGGGAATTCATCGAAATACATGTATCCATCATATTTACACATATGAAAATACAAAATCTGAAAGGAAACCACAACGAAGGATGAATCCTATGATGAAAGAGATAGTGAAAGAAGAATTGTAGAAATTATTACATGTAGGATTCATCTACCCTATCTTAGATAGTCAATGGGTTTCTCCCTTAGTTGTAGTTCCTAAGAAAAATGGAAAATGGAGAATATGTGTGGAATATAGGGAACTAAATAAAGCAACACTCAGGGATCATTCCCCACTACCATTCATTGATCAAGTCCTAGATTCATTAGCAGGAAAACATTTATTTTCTTGATGGGTTTAGCGGTTATAATCAAATTGAGATAGGATTCGAAGATCAGGACAAAACAACATTTACTTGTTCTTGGGGTACATATGCTTATAATGTATTACCTTTTGGATTATGTAATGCACCGGCTACTTTTCAAAGAGCAGTCTTGGCCATTTTTGCTGATCTTATACATGAATGTGTAGAAGTTTACATGGATGATTTTATTGTATATGAAAACACATTTTATGATTGTTTAAACAAATTAGAATTTTTTTTGTAGATATGCATTGAGACAAATGTATCTCTCAGCAATGTATTTTTTTTTATGATGCTAACTGAAGGGATAGTTTTGGGACACCATATTTCATCCTCTGGAATAAAGGTGGATCCAGAAAAAATATAAGTCATTGTAAACTTGTCACCACCAACAACTCAAAAAGAAGTAAGTAGTATCCTGGGTTATGCAGGTTATTATCATAGATTCATTTAAAATTTTAGTAAAATAGTCTTTCCATTATTTAAACTTCTTACAAAGGATACATAGTTTCAATGGACTATTAATTGTCAACATGCATTGAACAAAATTAAAAAAAAATTGTCCATAACACCAATTCTCAAAGGACCAAATTAGGAATTACCATTCCATATATCAACTGATGCATCTGATACTACAGTAGGAGCATCACTAGGACAAAAGGAAAATCAATTTAACTATGGTATCTATTTTATTGGGAAAAATCTAACTCCAGCTGAGTTAAATTATATAGTAACTGAAAAAGAGATGCTAGTTGTTGTCCATGTAGTCAATAAATTCAGACACTACATAATAGGATATCAAGTGTTCATTCATATTGATCATTCATCCATTAAATATATAATGAATAAACCAATTACTTATGGCAGAATCATGATATGGTTGTTATTAATGCAAGATTTCACCATCATTGTTTTGGATCGACCAGGAAAAGAAAATCAAGTTGTAGACTTCTTATCAAGACTTCATCTTCCTAGTGAGATTGTTCTCTTTTCTGTTAATTTTCCTAATGAAATTTTCCATAACAATCAAAACCCCATGGTTTGATGATATAGCTAATTATCTATCATCTAGAAAATTACTGCCTCATTTTACAATCAAACAGAAAAAGAAGATAATTAGAGATAGTGCTAGATATAGTTGGCTTAATGGATACCTTTTCTATACTGGACATGATCTTATAATGAGAAAATGCATAAGAGAAGATTAAATTATTGATATATTAAAATCATGTGGTGGTCATTTTGCATGGAAAAGAACAACATACAAGGTGTTGAATCTGGGCTATTATTGGCCATCAGTATTCAAAGAATCAAAGAATTATGTTAAAAATGTGACAATTATGTTAAAAAATGTGACAATTGCCAAAGAATGGGCAAGCCTATAGTTTCTGATGAAATGCCTTTGAAATGACAAGTACTCATAGAGCCATTTAAGCAATGGGCTCTTGACTTTGTGGGTCATATTAACCCACCATATAATGGAAAATAGTATGTCTTAGTATGTACTTACTATGTAACAAAGTCGATGAGGCCAAGGCATTGACTGATGCAACAGAAAATGCAGTTGTATCTTTTCTTTTTGAAGAGATATTTGTAAGATTTGGAATTCCAAGACAGATAGTGACAAATCAAGGAGCCCAATTTACTTCCAAGGTTGTTAGAGATCTTACAAATAAATACAAAACCAAAGACAGGAAGTCAACTCCATATCATCCTCAAGCAAATGGTCAAGTAGAGTCAACAAGAAAAATCCTTGAGAACATCATGACAAAGACAGTGAATATGCACAGAAAGGATTGGACAGAAAAGCTGAATGAAGCATTATGGGCTTATAGAATAACATGGAATAATACCATAGGATTCAACCCGTGTCATCTCGTTTATGGAAAATAAGTTATGTTACCAATTGAATTCTAGATCCACACATAAAAACTTGCAACAGAACTAGGATTGGACCTGTCACAAGCCCAAAAACAAAAAATTATGCAGTTAAATGAACTAGATGAGATCATAAGGGAAGCTATGGAACATACATCATTGGTGCAACAAAAAAGAATGAAATGGCATGACAAAATTATAAAGAAGAATATTTTTCACATAGGATATTAGGCACTTCTATTTGATTCAAAATACAAATATTTTAAAGCAAAATTTACCACTCATTGGTTAGGCCCATATGAAATAGAAGAAATCTTTGACAATGGATCAGTGAAAATTAAAACAATAGATGAAGTTGCAATATCATTCTTAGTCAATGGGCATAGAATAAAAATGTATACTAAACTAGTGAATAAGGATGATTTTCTGAATAAAATTTCAACAGATAAGGACATACAAGTTATGGAAAAGGCATAATCATATGTCTTCATTACTTAAAGAATTATATATATATATATATATATATATATATATATATATATATATATATATATATATATATATATATATATATATATATATATATAAGAGAAAAATATTAAAAAAATAATAATAAAAATATTTGGTTGTGAAAATCCAAGTTTCTCGCACAATACAAATCAGAATTCATATTGGAAAACCAAGTCACTTTGATAATATGAATTCCCTCATTTTTAATTAAATTTTGTTTCATATTTACATACAATCCTCCAAATTCTAGACTTGGGGGAAAGTATCCAAATAAGTAAAGGGGGAGGATAGAATAAAACAAGAGCATTTTTTTTTTAAAATTGAAGCAACTTAACATAAAGATTTTTTTTTTTCATATGGAAGCAACTCAGAAAACAAAGAACCTGTGGAAATTGAAAATTTTACATCAAAAGGGACCTGAAAATTCAAGACCATTATCAAAAGGGACTTGTACTCAATCAAGTTCAAGATCATCACCAAGAGGAACCTATACTCAGTGAAGTTCAATAAAATCAATAAAAGGAACCTTCACTCAATCAAGTTCAAGATCATCACTAGAAGGGACTTGTACTCAGTCAAGTTCAAGGACATCAATAGAAGGAACCTGCACTCAATTCAGTTCAAGATCATCACTAGTAGGGACCTGTACTCAATCAAGTTCAAGAACATCATCATAAGGAAATTGTATTCATTCAAATTTCATTAAGAGATCTGTACTAAGACTACAACAACCAAAAGAGATATTCAATCAACGGAAATACTATGAGTTATAAATTATTTTTAATACCATTTTATTTTGAAAGAAATTTTAAAATTAGAAGACTAACTAAACTAAATCTTAAAAGTGTAAAAAGAGCAAAATCCCTCATACATTTTCCACAAAAACCCTACATTCCCTTCATTCCATATTCATTCTATATACATTATAAACCCTACAACATCCTAACCATTTATACCTTTTATATATACATTATAAAACCTACATCATAAACCCTAAGACCATACTCAAAATCTTATAGCTTTACCAACAAAGACAACAATCAAGCATGAGTTAGTATGGAGAATAAAAGAGAAATGATGCATTTATATGATCTATTATGATTTATTCTATTTCTCTATTTATGGAGTTGAAATGACCTTAAATGGTCATTTCAACAAGGGTAATCCTAAAGAAATAATAGATGTGTCATGATAAAAAAGAATGAAAAATCATTAAGTGCAGATGCAAGGGAGGAATATGAAATGATGGATGCAAGGGTCTTTTAAAAAAAAATCATGAAAGAGGATAGAAATCAAAACAAAAGGAAATGAAATGGTGAGGAAATAATATATAAGGGAGGATGGCGCATAATCAAAAATTAAAATGGAAATATCAAAAGTCATTTCAAGAAGTAATGCATATATCAAAAAAGAAATTGCGCAATCAAAAAAATAATTTCAAAGGGAGGTGGTGCGTATAGTGGAAAAGGTATGTATATGGTAATATTCCAAAAGTGAAAAATCCACGAGTGAACAAGGCACAAGTACCAGCCACGGAGGACGATATTCAAAATCTTCTCAAAACTATTCAAAAATGTAGAGAAGAGGGAATGCAGGAAATTTCTAGAGAAGTGAACTCTGGCAGTGAATTTCTTGAGAGGTAAACTCTGTCAGAAGAGAGTGATGAACGAACAAATATTGTACACAACAGAGATCTCTTAACAACATAGACATCAAATAATTGAGAGGAGTGAACATTGGGTGAGCGCATCATTTCCACAACTGAGTGAATGCACCATTTCTGAAGGGTGAAGCAACATATTCATGTCAGGAAAAGGGAAGAATTCAACCACAAGGAAAGAAAATTGGTTAATACCTTCCTGCAGAGAATTTGACAAATTTTACGCACGGTTCAGGTAGGAATGAAAAACCCCTTTGGAATGAAAATCAACATGCGTAGATTTTATGTTTGAAATTCTTAACAAGAAGTAAAAGAAAAACATAGGAATCTTCGCCCAAAATTCTAGAAATTTCACAGATTAAATTGAATAGGGATGAGATCCAGTTTTTTGTGTGTGAAATCGAACCCTGAGATCTGCAATAACTATAGGTGACAAGTAAGAGTTTAAATTCACACCTACATTGAAGTATACTCTAGTTCATTTTGAAAAATCAGAGTTTAAATTCACACTTGCATTGAAGTCTACTCCAACTCGTTTTGACAAATCAAAATTTCCAAGTGAGTAGTGGCACCAAGAGATACCGTTAAAGCTACATGTGTGTTAGTGTTTCCTTCCAAAATCCAATTGCTAAGCTGTGAGTGGTAGTGGTATTAAAAATCAATGATTGTTGCCTTCTAGAATTCGATTTCACCATGAATTTGATTTTGAATTAAAACTAGTGTTTTAATTGCAGTTGACAGAGACGTGTAGTTTTAGAACTTGACTTCTAAGCATTGCATGAGAGGGTAATTTTTGAAATCATTTTTTTTTAGAAGCAATGTAATTTCATTCCAGAAATCATTTTTTTGAGAGGAGAACAATGAATTTTCACTCCCAGAATTTTTCATGTTGCTGGGATCGAAATTGTCCAGAATTCAATGATCGATTAAAGGAAGAAATCAAACCATGATCAAAGGAAGTTTGACAAGCATAGGAGCTCAAGGATCAAATAAAAAAATTAATTTTTCAAAAGACAGAGTGGAGAAAAATCCAAAAAATCATTTTTTTTTTAAAGGAAGAGTATCTAAAATAAAAGAGGTAATTCGTCAACCAGAAATAAATTTTAAATGTTTAAAAAGAAAAACAGCGGGTTAATGAAAATGAATTGATTCATTTCTTTGAAGAATTGGTATTAATGATGAGGTAAAATTAGAAATTGTAGGTGTCAGTAACCTTTCACAAGCAGATTGAAACAAATTCAAACTCAGAATTATATCCCTTTTCTATTAGAAAAAATTTGATCTTGGTAAGCCATATCCTTATGATCTCTATAAAAGTTTTTGAAATAATTTCTTTGTTATATTCAATGAGATCGTTTACAGTAGAAGGGTACTTGCAGTGGTACAGGAACCAAAAAAAAATACACCTGGACTCTAGCATGGGTAGTAGATATGAGCCAAGGGGATTTCAGATTGAAAATTGGAAAAATGAAACAATAGAGAAAATCTGTCAAAACAGATTGTTGGGATTTCTGAGGAAATTTAACAGATACAATCAAAAGGTGACAGAAAAATTTGTAGCCAATTTAAAAAATGAGGAAACTAGAATAGGGGATATTTTCATTCCCATTACTCCAGGATACATATCCTTAGCTACAATTTTGTCATTAATGGGTGAGGAGTATCATAAAGAGAACCACTTTAAAGAAAAATGATGGAATTTTTTCTTGGAAAAGCATAGAAAAGGCACATTTGACAAAACAAAGGGGATTCCTAGAAACTGGATGAGGGAGCCATGGGCAGAATTGGCCTTAATAGTGTAGAAGTATTTTACATGTAATGGTAGGTACAACGTGGTGCACTTATACCACATAAATCTACTTCAACATATCAAGGGTGATTGCACACTGAATCTTCCTTATTTTCTTACGAAAAGCTTAATCAAAATGATCGAGGGATTGAAAGGAAGAAAAGAAAAAAAGGAAGAATATTACTACTATCAAGGGTTAATCAGGATGTTGTTTGGATATCAATTGGGAAACAAAGGAGAAACTTGGGATAGTTTCTCAGATAAACACCATTTTACAAAGACTCAAAGAGAAGAGCAACCAACAAAATATGAAGAGGCACTTGAAAGATTACATATTTCCAAAAATGTTATGAATTCACCTTTGTACCCAAAAACAAGATCCAAAAAGAAGCAAGATGAAATTTCCATTGAAAAATAGAGGTCTTTTATGACTATTCCAAGGAAACCAAGAAGGGAAGTAATTGAAGAACACAATGAAAATGCTAAACTAGAAATCATAGAAGAAGTACCTTCTAAGATGTATACACCTCAAGAAATCATTCAGAGACCGGAAAAAGAGGCACAAGAGAAACTTGCGGAGATAGAGAGAGATTCATACTATGAGAACATTGGAGGAGGATCATCATCATATGCCAAGGGGATTGAAGAAGCTTCTAAGGAAGGACACTATGAAGATTATGCTAAGAATATTGAAGATCTAACTACTCAACTTAAAGTCAGTGAAATTATGGAAAATCACCTTAAGAAAGAAAATGAAAAATACAAAGAACAAAATGAAAAGATAGTGAAGGAAAATAAACAGCTGACAAAGAAAATGAAGAAGTTAGAGAAAAAAAACATGTTTATGTCAAAACAAGCTTATAAATGGTTGAAAAAAAAAAGAAATTGTGGCAAGATAAATATGAAAAACAAAAAGTAAAGACTGCCATTTATAAAGAGGAAGAACATCATGATTTTGACATCCTATTACAAGCAGCTCAACATCAAGATTCAACATCAGGGGTTAAAATCATAGGTACATCAGCAGGGCAGACATCATATAAAGGCACAAGGGAAAAGAGACAAAGGCAAGCATGAGGACATGCTTGGGATTTAGCAAGGGGGAGATGTTGGCTCTCCATTTTGATAATTTTCCACCTATCATCATCTTTTCCTATCATATTATGGAAATTTTCCCACAATTTTTTCATCTTATTACACTTTAAAGGTAAAAATATTTACGTCTTTTTAATTTAGAATTTTTAGTAGAAATTTTGGTATTAAAAATTATTTTGACCAGAACAGAATTTCTCGTAATTGCTCCTCTGAATTCATATGTGCAGGTCACTTGGATAGGAACTAAAGCCATATTCAAAAAGCTTGGGAACCAAGGATGAAAAAATTCATATTGGTTCTCTCCATCTCATTAGGAATAGGTCTGGTCAAAATTGGTCAAACCTGACCAGTCATTCAGAAAATCCCTTGAATCAGGGGCAGATTTATGCTTTTGCGGGATTCATCCTTATTTTGTGTAAAAAAATAGATAATTTCGACCTCATGAGATGGAGTAGGGATGTTGATAGATGTTTCAACTTTTTATCTTATATTGTTATGTTTCTTTTTCATATTTAAACAAGACATTCATAGTTAGAAAGTGTAAAGGATTTGAGACTTGAGACTTTAATTTTCTGAAGATAATTGAAGACAAATATTATCATTTTCTTGAGCATGTTATCACCAAATTGATCTTGATTGGCTGCTCATCAATCAACTCAATGTAACTCTTTCAAACCACTTCTAATTGAAGATTAGCCTCTTCAGTTTGAGAGGGCTCTCTCAAAAGGGGTTTATGATTTTGAATAAGGATAATACTAGATGGCTAACTATATGAATTGTAACTTAGTTTTTGTATGATTGCAGGTCGAAAAATTAAGACTTGCTACCATTGGGCTATGGAGTCAACATCAATACTTTTAATGACAATATTTCTTCACATGGAAGCTGAGGAAGATATAGGTCTTTATTTAAGATGATTCACACACACAATATAAGGAAAACACAATAATTTCACCCCTAAAGGAAGTCAAAGCATAATAGTATGAATTCTGAGTAATTAGAGATAAAATCCACTCCAAGTGATTAGACATAAAGATATGTAGCAACAACACATTAAACACCTCATGAGAATCTCAAGTTTGGAAGTAGAATGTCACTGTATATTACTGATAATGGACAAAAACATACAAGCAACAATTTGGTGCAATATTATCCAACCATTTTCTCTTCGATGTTTAGTATATAAATAGACATTATTTACAATGTATATGATATGCCCAGCTAGCTAGATCTTCGAATTCTACTTTGACACCTATCATAACTGAAACTACTAAATTAAAATAGAAAAAGGACAACTATCCTTTAAGAAATCAAACTCCTAATAATACTCTATCTCATATTTATTACATTTGGTTATCCTAACAGTGAAACAATTACATAATAGATATCACATGTTCGAGGGATAATTCACCATCACTTTACATATTTAAAACACCCCTTGATCTATGGAACACAATCCTACTTTTTAGGGATGGATAACCTTCACTTTAATCACTATTATGACTAATGAGCTAGCTGTGTGACATTCATTTTGAGCAATAAGTCTTTGCTAATATGGCCCACTGACATGCTGGAGGTCTCCAACTGGCTAATATGTTGTTGGACTGCTCAAAAATCTTCAAAAAGTTCCTCGGTATGAAACAGATTAGTTTAGGCAGTTTCGTAGCGACTTTTCGCAGTGTATGAAAAATTGCTTTTCCACCTATTTCCTTGACACCCTTGTTGTTAAAACACATTTAATATGCTAAGACACCTTGCAAACAATCAATCTCCCTCCATAATACTTGAAAAAACTGGATTCCAAGGCAAAAATGCACCTACGGAAATTTGGGTAGCATTTTTCTGGCCTCAAGCCTGAAGTACGCTATGAAACTATCCAAAAAACCAGAATTTGCTGAGTTTAGGATTGTCTTCAAAAATTGATCTCCATAGGTAAAATTTAGGTTCTTTGTAAGTCATGAACCTCATCAAACATATTCCAACTCAATTCTTTACTCCTGTGGTGTTTCATCTTCATTTACAATCAATTGGTTGATGGGTTCTTCTACCACTTTCATCTTCAACCCTTTCCTTTCTAACTCCACTTGAATCAATTCCAGCTATTCCTGAATATCTTCCACTTGATATTTTAATGCTATGTTCTTGGATTGTAAGTGCAAGTTCATCTCCTTAATGTGTTTGACCTACCCTCTTAACGACTGAGTTCACTTCAACCACATTTCTGCATTGTCCAAAGTTTTTGAGACACTTGTGACTTGCTCCTCTCATATTTTCCTCATCTGTTCAAATTGAACCTTCTCATCTTTGTGCTTCTTTTCTTCTAGATTTAAAAATTATATCTCTTTACCTGCTTCCTTCAACTTCTATTTGAGGGTTTCTATTTTTGATTTTTCAATCATTTTCTCTTTGCCCTTTCTTTGCCTGATAACCAGTTCCTCCTTTACTGATGGGGATAAATCTATGATGCTTGGTTGCTGGGCAGCTTCATTGATTTCTTAATCTCTTTTCTTTCCATGAACTTATTTGCATGTCTGGTCATTGGCTTCCTTGGTTAAAATATAAAACCAGCATCATCACCTGCAAAATCTAGTTTTTAGCAGTCTTACCTTTCTTCAACTTTCTTCCTCCATCTTCAATGTCTTCAACTTGCACAATGGGTGACTCTTCAATGTTAATTTCATGAAGGGTATCCTCTAAATTTTCTTTAGCCAATGTATGGCTTCTAGTGACTCTCTTGCTACCTTGTTTGTTTACTGTATGCTTCTATTTTGCAGGTGTTGCTTG
Organism: Pinus albicaulis; assembly: GCA_034641835.2. NCBI lineage: Eukaryota > Viridiplantae > Streptophyta > Pinopsida > Pinales > Pinaceae > Pinus > Pinus albicaulis. Next base: position 595,199,711 of record CM076577.1, on the reverse strand, counting down.
AGGTGTGTCAGTCTCTTGCAAGGGTTCTACTCCCATGTTCACTGGTTCTGCAGGAGATGATCTATTTTCTTCTTCAACTTCTTTTGCCATAGCTGGTGATGAAGTAGTTTTAGGTTTGAAGGATTTCTTAGGGGTGGCCAAATCAATTTCATAACCACGCATAAACAAGAAATAAATCCAATCTCCATCTAACCTCCTCAATTATTCTAACACTAACAACTTAATTAGACCATGATTAAAAAGAGATGTCTCATTTCCCTTTGTCTTGATTTGAACCATATCTGAAATTTTCTCTAGACTTCTGTATAAATAGAAAGGCAGGTCAAGTGACCTCTTACCTAAAAAATGTTAATATGATAGGAGTAGACCATGTGAAACCTTCCTTTATAGGTAAAGTATTTTTGAATGACCATCAAAAGTTTTCCATAATTCTCCTTCGTGAAGCTCCTAGGGATAGCATTTGTCAAAACAACTTCACTATGTTCTTGCTTGATAAACTCTTCACAATCCTGCATTGTGAATTTGATACCTTTAAGCCACTATTCACCACCTCTAGGGATTCCTGTAGCTAATTATATACTCTCTGGTGTCATTGCAAGGTTTAGAATTCCAACCTTTGAAGCTGTTCTTATGAATTTGGTGGAAAAATCCTTTAAAACCTATAAATGAAAGCCCTGCAACCTCTGACATAATTGCAAGCAATAAGTCCTTCTGAAAACCTCCATGGCAGTAGGGTCTTCATTGAGTAATTTCATATCCATGGGCTCATACCTGTGACAATAGCCACCCTTAATTGTTTTCCTTCTTACAGCCATGGATGCTTTATAGTCTTCACTACCTCACTTGCTGATGACACCTGCAGAATTCGAATTTTCCAGCAACTTGCTTGGCTTGATGAAGCAGCTCTCCAGGGATCGACTCACATGAAAGGATAAAGAACAATATGAAAAAATGCTAATTGAGGTGAGGTTTAATATTTTAACTGATAGCTTGAGCTTCAATCATAAAACATGCAAGAAAAAAGAGTAATGATGACATCAAGCATGACTATGTACATTTAAAATTTACCATAATAACATTGAATGACCTCCACCTTTACTGCTCTAATCATAAAATGACACCTCATACAACTTTGACAAGCCAGGTTAGAAAACAGATTTTCATAGTGAAATTAGTGAAGCTTCTAACAGATTCACTACGAAACTATTAGGCAGTTTCGTAGCGAAATCTGTTGTTTTCCTGTGTAAAATGCTACGAAAATTTGAAAAATTGACAGATGCGCCCTTTTGAGTTTGAATGCAGGGGGAATGACAAGTGACATGATATGGGACTGATTGTATTGAAATGGCATAAATGAAGGTGATCATAAAACTTAGGATAGGCTTAAAAAATGCAAAAAAAATTCTATATCACATTAAAATGGCTTAGGAGACCTTATCCATTTGGTGAGTGACCTATATGGCCCTATCAAGAAATGTTTCACAACTTAATGAGTAATAATAGTGCATATGATTTGAATGGATTGTTGTACCTGAGTGTTTTAAATAGGTGTGCCAAGAAAAGTTGGAAGGGCCCCCACACTGAGCTAAGTACACTTTGTTGTAGTTTATTGTTCATAATTGTGCATATGCTAGTTTTTCTTATTCCTTATGGTTATCATATTTTGTTGTATATACTTTTATATATTTTCATTATGAATTTAGGTTATGGCCATGTTTTTATTATCTGAATATTGATTTCTTTTCAGCATCTAGTTTTTATGTGAAAGGACAACCATGACTCTTAGACAAGAGACTCTTCTCCATGAGCTAGGGCTGAAAATAAAACAAGGTTTAGCTTCATGCTTTCCTAGATTTACTTTAACGATTTCCTAGTTATGTTTTGTATGTAAAAATTGATTCTCTTTTTAGTAGATGGATTTTATGTGAAAGGAAAACTAGGACTCTTAGACAAGAGACTCTTCTCCATGAACTAAGAACTGAACTGAAAAAAATATTTACTTGATTTCATTTATATGCTTTCTTTCCTACTTTCTTATATGTTTGGAAATGTTATTATAGAAATATTCTAGAAGGAAAAAAAAAGACTCTTGAACAAGAGACTCTTCTATATCTTCTAAAGTAAACTAATTCCATTGACCAAACATTTTTATGCTTTCATAAAATAGATCTAAATCTTTCCTTTTCAAAATAGTTTAGATTTATAATATGTATTTTCAAGAAAAAATCTAAGAAATCATTTTCTAATAGTAGTTTTATCCAAGACTCCGTAAACTTTGGTTTGTTTATAATATTACCAACTTGGATTGATAGATAAATATTCGTTTAATTTACCCAGTAAATTGAACCAACACCTGGTTTCCCGCTTCTTTTGAGCCTTATATCTACATGGGTACTGTTAGGGTCCTATAATAATAGGATTCACAATTTTTTATTTGACTTTGATTAGTCTTGTAATATGTACGTACTTTTCTTTCTACAAATTGTTTTCCCATATTAGAAAGAAAAATTAAAAAATGTAAAGAGGTTAAAAGTCGTAAAAGAAAAATTAAAGGACTTGAAAGAAAAAATATAAAAAAGAATAAAAATGGAACCCAAACAAAAAAGAGATAAAAATAAAACATGAAAGTGAAGAAAATCCAAATTCCATTACTATTTACTTTTACTATAAAAATAAAGATTATGTGCAACTTGTTAAAATGCCACAATCCATGAAGGTCAAACAGCTTAATGTTGACCTCTCATGCTTTAAATTTCATGTTGTTAGATAGAGAATAAATATCTATCCAAACAGTCTAATCTTGGAAGATCAATAGTTAGGTAGAGAATAATAAGGAGCTCAACAGTTTAATCTGAGCCATTGGAAGAAATAATGATAGAATTAGTTATTTTTCTATTTTAAAAAGAAAAATGAATAAGGGTTTGCAAGCTCAAATGCACCCATGTATATGAAGAAAAAATGTTAGGGTAGCAGATGGGTAGGCAGAAGAATTTTTTTCACAAGAATGGATATAAAAAAATTGGCCATTTCATTTACTAATTCCCCTTCAAAAATCATCCTCGTGTAAAAATACCCCATCAACTCCATTTTTATTCTTTCCCCTTATTTCACTCTTTTACCCCTTGCAAAAAGCCCCTTTTCCTAAGTTAAAAACATATTTTACTTAAGAAAAGTGAAACCCTTTAACTAATTCCCCTTTTATTCAAAAATACCCAAAAAACCTAAAAATACTTTTATCCTAAGTATAAATGCTAAAATGTTATATCGGGACCCGCTATGATGAAATCTATCCCTGATATCATGTGTTACACTATGCTTAGTGTATTTGACATCCCACAGTTACATTACTTTATTAACACACTTACCTAATGTATTAATTCTCGTATAAACCTTTTAACCCCGTATTAAATTAATTCATTTATGTATATTCCCAACCCATGTTTTATTTATAACCTATAGTTCTATTTCCCCACATGTTATTAATCCTGGTCCCACTATGTATTATCCTTGCCGGTTATAAACATTACACTTACCCGCATCCCATTGGTTATATTATAAACCCCAACCATATCACATATTAACCAATCACATAGTCTAAACCCCGGGCCCCACGCCATCTGATCCCATGACTCCATCGCATCATCCTAGCCATCCAATCTTCCCTCACCAGATCCAACCGCTATTAGAGCTTATCGCACATATGATAACACAATTTTTAATGCACATCAGACCTTGTGAAAAGCACAATTTTCGGGCTCTCCCTCCCCTCTACATGGCTTCTTTATATTTGATCGCACCATTAAAAATAATACAGCCAACCACCTCTGGAGCTTGCGAAAACCACTAAGTCGTTTTCTCCCCGTGCCCAAATCAACCGTCCTTTTGAAACAAACTCCCATTAATGCATTCACTATTTCTTTAAAAAATGTATAAAACCGCCCATTTGCACTCTTTTATCATTTTTGTTACATTTTACAACAAAGAAGCATTGCTGACCAGTTTTTATGCAACCAGATCATGTTTCCAACCATATTTTAAGTTGTTTCACCAGAATTCAAGACCTCTACTCCTACAAGAACATTTCATAATCGAATTGAAGCTTATAAAGACCAGCAGAAGCTTCTGAAAGCTTTCTTCCACCTTAGAAACACTCCTGCACAGAAATATTCATTTTTCTAGGTATTCTTCAAAAGAAATTACGATATTCCTTGATCTAAAGAAGTAATATAGATAATTGAATCATTTAGGAGCCTTAATCAGACCAAGAAAGCCTCGTTACTTCCAAAAATCCTTTTCTACATACCCTAAGCTTTCGTTTCACAAATTATGAGGTTCAAAATTGTTTAAAATTACAAAGGTTGAATAAACTGTATAATTTTAAGCCTCTGTGCACTTGAAGAAAACCTCTTTGCCTTGCAGTCATTTCATAGAGACCCTAGACATATTTTGTAGAAACTCTAAGGTCTTGGGGTTTCCTTTTGTTACAAAGATTATAGTTTAAGTTATGTGAAAAAGTTTATAACTTTGTAGACAAAAGGTAAGCCCCTGTTATATCCAAATCAGTCTACAACCTATTATAATTACCAAAGGTGCTCCTACAGACCTAAATCAACGTTTCTAAAGTCAAAAGAGTAATAAAATTGATAAATCAAGCAAAGAAACAGCTTTCAAAAATATTATACCTATCAATTCTCTACAACCCCCTGTTGTAGATATATAGCACATTCCATTAGCTGACACAGACTTCAAAATTACTGATACAGTCACATAATTTAACCTTCTTGAGCTTCATTGCTGGAGCCAAGAAAAATCCATAGACTAGGCTGATGAAGTTTTCATCTGGGAGTCTAATTTACCAAAATATGTTCTCCCTTAGACATTTCAGTGCCCAGAAGTGATTAGAATTTGTCAATATTGCTACTTCCCTGATCAGAGAGATATAATAAACCTTAAAAAAGAAATCCTATTTACCATTATTGTTAAGTCAATTAATCAGATGTTGGAGATACAACCCAGGCCTGATGAAATCCCTTTATCCATTGAGGGCCTCACTCAGCTATACCTCAATCTAGACTTCCCCAAGAGGTTCTAGATATTCTATACTTTCATGCCTTCTTCTGTATAAATTCCCAAGATAAATCCTCCATACCCTTCTGCAAAATTCTCTGAAAGGACAAGACATATAATCTCCATGTTGTCTTTCATTCTTGGTTATTTTACAGATGAACATGATGATGTTGTAGTATTAGGTTTTTTGTCTACTTTTACACTTGGTTAGCCTCCTGCTACCATTTTTAATTTTTCCCAATACCTTGCTGACAGTATCCATGTGCAATTGGTAAAAATGCCTTCTGAAGGTGTTTTTAAGTGTTCATCATTCCTATTCCATATGTTCCTATACTTTCAATCCAAGAAATTTAATATAAACCTTCAGAAGCTTGATGTCGAAGGAAATCCTCAATCAGTCATCTTTTGAACTTCCTTGATAAGGAAAAACTCCAATGAGTTCACTTATACAGATTTTATTGATTATTTCATTAATCCTATGGTAAATTTGCTGAATAGCAGCATCCAGCCCAGAGTTAGTTAAGGGATTAAGAAAGTCCTCTAGTTGTCAGAACATAACAGGATAGGTGATTGATACTTGTACCAAAATCACATTGAAATAAGGTATATGGATAAAGTCTGGTTCCATATAAACTGCCTAAATACCTCCCTATGAGGTTATTTTCCCTTAAATACATAAGGCATATTCTTGGTTCAGATGCAATTTATTTCTTAGCAGCAAAGAAGAAGACAGTTCAAATTAAAGAATCAGGTTGGCCTTTTTATCTGTAACAATAGAGATGCAGGTCCTAAAGTAGAAAAATGTTTACAGGAGTTGAAATTCAGTAAAATTTTCCTATGGTATTATGATCCCCTTGGAGTAATAAGTAAAATGAGAGTTAAGTGCAAACTCACTCCATATGTACATGAAAAAAAACTAGAGATAGAAAAATTCTCCAATCAATCTGAATGGTTGGAGAATGCCTTGGAAGACGCAGAGAAACAAATTGATACTAGTCAAACTTTGAAAACTATAGCCCAAGAAGACAGAAATGCAAAAAGAATCAGAGAGGAAGGATCCTATACTGCAGAGAATACAACAGAGACCAAGTTTAAATTGAGATACAGTAAAAAGCCAAAGTTAAATCCTGCTAATAAAGAAGTGGAAAAAATAGAGGTGATTGATACAGAAATAGCAACAAAAGACAATGCACCTCCTACAATAATTGAAGAATAAGAAAAACCTACTACTTCAAAGACTCAGCTAATTCAAAAGCAACACAGTATGGAAGTTTCTTCATTTAAAAAACTAGCAGAAAAGGATATGGATATCAAAGAAAGATACAAAGAAATCAAAGCCAGAAATGAATATATTAAAACTGAAATATATTCTCAATATCTGGAACAAACTCCTGGCATCTAGAATAGGCCACTTTCAGCCTTTGACTATAAGGATAAAAAGATGCAGATGACATTTCTTCAACCTACAGTTCAATCTCCTAAGTCATCCTATGATTACAAAAAGACATATTTTGAAGTCTTGGCCCAGGATATTCATCCTCTGGATCAAATTTAGTTTCAAAAGCAGGCAGGGGAGATGATCTATTCTACAATGACCATCAAATCCATGAGTGTAAAAAAGTTTCAAAACAATCTTGCAAATATCATAGATAAACTCAAATTGGAAAAAGCTTCTTCAGAGGAAAAATACACTAGAATTAAATCCTTGGAAGAGCTAGTAATTGAAGTAGGATATGATCCTAAAAATGTTAAAGTTGCAAAGGAATTGATCAAGAAGAAAAATGTAGACATTGCTGCATTAAATAAAAAACTAAAGTTTCCCCCCTACATAACCTCCTCAATCCAAGGAAGTCTTACAAGATACAAAACAGAAATATGAGATGATGAATCTCATTTTACAGTTGACTGCTCAGATAAAGGAAATGGATAATGAAATGGACAAGTTGGTCTAAGAGAAAAAGGATAAAGAAGAAGAAATTCCAGTCACACTGATTCCTGTAGTTACTACTGTTGTACCTTCTACGCTTTCTGAATCACTGGCACCCACAGTCCCCATGGCTACATCATTACCTGTCACTTCATCAATGACTTCAACCACAAAATATTCAACAATAGGACCACAACATTCATAAGAAGCATGAAATTTGGTAAAAGCTATACAAGACATGACTATTCAGACTAATGAGATAAAAAAACTTAAAGAATAGCTTAAAATTCTTGAAGATGAAAAGAAACTTACCAAGATAATGCATAAGAATGAGGAACAAAGAGTAAACAGATTAAATGATCAATTGAAGAATTTAGAAAAATATCTAACATTGAAAGAACCCATGGCTCAAATCAGACAACAACTATGGGCCAATATCATTGAAGTAGTCAATGATATTTGGCCAGCAATACAGGTTATATATGAGCAGAAATATTTAGTCAAATCAGCAAAAGAAGCAATCTAGAAGATCAAAGAAGATCTTGGTAAGAAACCTGAAGAAGCTCTTGAAATCATCAAGTTTCTAAATCCTAAGAATAGGCAAGAGCTAGAAGAAATTGGTATTAATGACAGAACAAAGACCATCCTAGAAATTAGGAAGATAACTTCTAAAAATAATTTGATGATATAGTTAGAGGAGAAATTCCAAAACATCGAGGTTGCTATTACCCGGTTTATGATAAAATTTTATATCCTTAGGCAGAAAGGCCTTCCAAATCCATTAGTTATTCATAGTAAACTAATGAAGCGGGATTACTATGACAAGAAAATGAGAGAAGCTGCAAAGGATCAGGTTAATCTGCCTACTTCACATGGTATTCCAACAAGGAAAGTAATCTATAAGAATTTGGAGAATTGTTTTTACCTACAACACGAGGTGAAACACATATTTGTCAACAAGCCCACATTCTCAAAGTATACTGAAGCTGATGAGATTTTCAGAAGGATGATGAAGATAAAAATGCCAGAGGATAAAATTTGGGAAGAATTAATTGATAAACTGTGAAATCATATTTCAGTAAGTACCAAATAATAAAACAGATCTTGATGCTTTCACATTTATAGTTACAAAGTTTCAGTGAAAGAGTATCAGGATAAAGGGTATTAGTTCAAGGTCAAAATTTAAAGTAAATAAAAAATTGCATTGCATAGATAAAGTTTCCATCGTGAAATACACCTCACTGTTCAGCTGCAGCCTTCGTTGAACAACAAATAGAGAAAGAAATAACAAAATCAAGACAACAAACAAGTAATTTCAATAAAAAAGGGACAACTGGCATTAGTTAGAAAGCTGTCACTATCTTCTTGCATGAAGATATTTATTTTCCATGAATAATTCCTAACATTTTGTAAAACGTTTTTGTATAAATACTTCTCATTTAGAAGTATTGAGCGTGGATGAATTGTTGAACATTTCTATAGTTGTACTATTATGAACCTAAGGGTGATTGTACGAATTTCAAGTCAGTGGACTCGATTAAAGCAATAAAGCATCATATTACAGGATTCATGTGTTGGGCCACTACAGTGAAGTATTTTCACTTGTTTCTTGTCAATTTCTTACATTTTTCATCAATACTTGAATGTGTTCTAAATCTAAATGACAAATCAGGAGTTGTTATTTCAGAATATGTTAAAATCACTCTGTCTTGCACTATTTATCATTTACATGTTTTCTACTAATATCTAGACTAAGGAAACCTTAATTGCTACCTAGTTTCGATTGACCCCTGCCTTTTCACTCATTATCCGGATTTGAGAACCCTTAATTGCTCTCTTATCCTGATAGAAACCATTTTCACCATCAGGCTTGAAGATCTGAAGTAACTCAGCTATCTTTCCCTATAAACATTTCCCTTTAAAACTTGATCCTGATCTGACTACTTGACACATTGACTCCATTAGCCCAATGGAATACAAACCTACATCTATCCATCTAAATAAGTGATTTCACCACCAAATCAAATCAAAATCCAAAACCAATTTACCCTACATAACTAGCCTAAAATCAATTGAAGTCAACAATAATAAATCACATAGAGAGAGCCCTCTCTGAGCATTAAGAAGGCTAGATCCTAAGGCTCAAAAGTAGGTTTGTGGTTACCTCTAATATTCTTTAAACTAAAATAAAAAATCTCACAACTCTTAAGAATTATTGGAGTGATAACATACTGGCGACCATACTGGGGACTAACCAATCCTAAGTTTTTAAAATATATCTTAAAGGATATATTTTCAGTTATCTTTTCACCTTAAGATTTTTTTAAAGAGTTGTGAGTATATTTTCATAAAAAAATGTAATTTTGGCTTCTAGAAGAGTCTACTATACTAGGTCCAATCCAGATCGACAACCTGCTATCATAGTAGATAATCCTGACAAAATTGTAAAGAAAAGTAAAAAGGTAGAGAGTTTAGGTAATAAAAATTCATTGTTCAAAGAAAATTCTCTTCCAAATAAACTATCAAGTTTACAAGACATTGAATTTGATCTAGATTTTGAAAAAACTTTGTTTAGAACTAAATCAGAAAGTGACATACATAATACTGTAATAGATCCTGATTTCATTTCATTCATTGAAACTAAGAAGGAAATTATTTCGGTTAATTCTAATCAATTTTTTTTTTAATTTTATGATAAACTTGATGCTATAACTGCAACTTTGATTAAATAAATTGATGAAGCTTATTTACAACATTCAGTTGAATTGATTGCTTTATTAGCCTATACCCCTAAGCCTTCTACCAGTCATTTACATACTAGTCTTTTAGAATCTGTAGGTACATCCTTATTTACTACCACTTCATCCATTGTTTCCACCGCACTTCATTCCACATATTTTTTTTTTCCCAAGCAACCACTTCAACCTAGAATTTTATTTCCATCTTCAAATAGTTCAAGTTCATCCCCTAGCATTTATACTGCATTTTCCAATACATCATTCTCATTTCCAAGCACCTCTTCTAGCATCCCAAATTCATTTTCTAGTATCTCAACCACATTTGCAAGTACATATTACAATATCCCAATCTCATCTGCAAGTGCTTTAACCACATTTGCAAGTACCTCAAGTTCTTCACCAAGTACTTCAAACTTACCTCCTAGCCAAGCTATAATCCAAGACATGGCTGCCACGTATGCCCCATTGGTCCTACAAGCCCCTCTAAATGCCATGCCCTAATATTATCAAAGAAAAATCCCTCAATTTGATGGAACCACTCACTACACTGCACAACAACATGTTAATAAAATGATAGACTACTTTGAATTGCATGAATTAGATGATGTTGATGTTCAAATGCGACTTTTTGCTCAAACTTTAGCTGGTGATGTCAAGAAGTGGTTTAAAGGTTTACCTACTGGTAGTATTGCAGATTTAGTTTCTTTCGATTAGATGTTTCTTAATAGATGGGAGAAGAATAAGAATCCATTACAAATTTTGTCTGAATTTGAAAATAGAAAAAGAGCACCAAATGAAACAGTTCAAGACTATTGTACAAGATATAACAATATTTTAATGCAATCCCTGCTAATCTTAAACCTCCTCCAGAATATGCCCTTTTCAAATTCCCTGATGGATTTGATACAGATATGGTTTACCAATTGAGAGAAAGAAACCCAAAAACCTTAGAGCAGATGCAAAGTAATGTTGTAAGTGTAGAGGAAAACTTGTTAGCAAAGAAAGCTAGATTAAGAAATGAAAGGAGAGTGACAATAAAATAGGAAACATCAACTTCAAATTTGAAAAAAATTAGAAATAATGATGGATAGGTTAGATAACATGGAAATGAAGCCATAGTGGGATAACCAACAATAAGGACCTCAAATTAGAAATCCCAATTTCATGAAAAACACCAACACTGAAAAATCTAGAGAATCAGCACCTGACCAAATAATAAGACCACCTTTCCAAGAAAACTATGCTGAAAGTTCTCACCAAAATGAAAATTATGAAGACACTCAAATCAATCTAATGGGAATTAATGATGATAACGACATTTTTCTTACACAAGAAGAACATGAGTTATATGAATTACAATAACTACAATTAGATTCTAGTGAGTCTTTTGATTACAAGAAAGGTTATGAGTTTGAAATTAATGAAGTTCATAAGCAATATAACCTTAGGAGCAAGAAAAATATAGAGCCTTATATTAATAAATCTACCCAAACTCAAACAAAGAAGATAGTAGAGGCTCCTACAACTAAAGTTCTGCAAATTCTTCCTAGGGAAACCTAGCAGAATTCAAGTTCTAATCAGAAAATTTCAAGTCCCAGAATTACACCCTGTCCTAAAATTGTTGACATAACAGATATTGTTGTTCAAACATCATCAGATCCTCAAAAATATGTTGCTGTCAAGACAAAAAATTCTATTAAAACAACAATTTCAGATCCAAAAACATCTACTGCTGATCCAAAATCAGCTGATTCTAAAACAAACACTACCAAAACAGTCGATGAAACCAAAAAATTTGCCAAAGCTTCCACTACATCTCAAAATATCCCTGAAAATAAAGTTAAAAGCAATAAAACAATGGAAATGCAAATAGAAAATGAAAAAGCAACTGTAGAAAAAGAAGATAAACCCACCCAAACTACAATTACAAAAGAAGAAATAATTCAGTTAGGACAATCACAAGTACCATTCAACATCCAAGATGAAATTGCCAAAATGAAGATACCAATTCCTTTGACAGAGTTGGTAAAACATGACCTATACAAATCACATATCACTGAGACTTTAAACATTAATGATGGAGAAGACTCTATAAATTTAAGTGATGATAAACCATAACTAATCTTTGGTCCTGAAGTTAATGGGAAACACCAAGAGGGAGGAATTCCTCCTTTTTACATTAGCTTAATTGTTCATGATCAGATTTTACATAATGCAATGCTAGATTTAGGTGCTTCACACAATTTAATGCCAAAAGCAATAATGGAAACCTTGAACTTAGACATCACTAGACCTTATAAAGATCTCTTCTCATTTGATTCTAGTAAAGTGAAATGTTTAGGCTTGATAAAAGATTTATGTGTTACTTTAGTTCAATACCCTGGAAAAAGCATAGTCATGAATATTGTAGTAGCTGACATCCCTCCTAAGTATGGAATGTTGTTATCTCTCTCATGGGGAGCTAAACTGCAGGGATCTCTACAACTAGATAGGTCTTGTGAAACAATATCAGTTTTTGGCCAACCCAAGAAAATTTACAGAGAGACATTAATGAAGTACATGGTTAGTGTAGAAAGACCTCGAAACTATCCTATTTATTCTATACCTACTGATATGGACTCCTTCATTTTATGTAATTCTGAAACTGGTATAGAGAAAAACACTGAACTAAAACATAAAAATAAAGCATTAGACAGTGACAACATTTTTCATGAATCAATGTGGCACCTAGATTTTGATGGATTAGTTAACAAATTACGAGCAAGAGCAGGAGTTTGGATACATAACATGGAAAACAATCATTGAGAAGGTCATGCCTTTGGATTAAATTTAAAATGTACAAACAACATGGCTGAATATGAAGCTCTAATTTTAAGACTGCAGATTGTTAGAAATTTAGGAGCCAAAAGAGTGTCAATCATGGGTGACTCTGAGTTAATTGTGAAATAGATAAGAGGAGAATATTCTGTATATAATCCAAGATTAAGCCAACATAGAGAAATAGTTTTAGATCTAATTAGTGAACTGCTTGAATGTGACTTTGCTGCAATTCCTAGAAAATAGAACATGTAGGCACACAATTTAGAAAATTTTGCTAGCACCTGCAATCTATCTTTTCAACCAAATCATAAATATACAGCAGAAGTTAAACACAGGCTTACAATACCAGATAATCTAAAATATTGGCAGATATTTTCACAGGATTAACAGATTTATCATTTCATGAATGCTGAAGGAGAATTTCAGAATTGTGACATAGACACAAATTGTATAGTAGATCAAACCATAGATAGTGAAATTGATATAAATGATGTAGATGTAAATAAATTTGATTTCAATAAACCCACTAAATTTACTCAAGTAGAAATAGATAATTTAGAAAAGGTATAAATTGAAGAATTAACAGATAATGATTCTGACATTTTAAATCTTAAGAATAATTTTTTACCTAAGGGATTAGCCCCTTTAGAAGATCGTTTTGATTCAAATGATGTTGCAAGAAAACCAAAGATGGAACCATTAAGATATGATATTGAAGAATGCAATATAGGAACAAAATTGAAACCTAAGATGATAAAACTTTCAAAAGCCTTAGCTCAAGAAGAAAAAGTGAAATACATAGATTTTTTTAAGGAATTTCAAGATGTATTTGCATGGAGTTATGAGGACTTAAAATCTTATGACACTAGCATAATACAACACAAAATACCTATAAAACAAGATAAAAACCTTTCAAACAGAAGCTTAGAAGAATCAATCCAGTTTTAATGCCTTTAATTGAAAAAGAGGTTAAGAAAATGTATGAAGCCCAGATAATTGCACTAATCAGATATTCTGATGGGGTTTCAAACATAGTTCCCACTAGGAAGAAGACAGGGGAGCTCAGACTTGTGTTGATTTCCAGAATTTAAATAAAGTGTCCTTAAAAGATAACTACCCTCTCCCTAAGATGGATCACATTTTATAGAGGGTGGTTGGTTCTTCTAGGATTTCATTACTTGATGGATTCTCTGGATATAACCAGATTTTAGTTTAACCAGAAGACCAACCTAAGATTGTTTTTACTACTCCTTGGGGTACTTTCATGTATGTGAAAATGCCTTTTGGATTAATGAATGTAGGAGCCGCTTTTCAAAGAGCTATGGATATAGCTTTTGCTAAAGAAATTCATGATTTTTTGTGATCTATATAGATGATATTACTGTATTTTGAAAGACTAATAATGAACATCTAGATCACCTAAGGCAAGTGTTTATCAAATGCAGGAAATTTGGTATTTCTTTAAATCCTAAAAATACTCTATTTGGACTTGAAGAAGGTAAATTTTTAGGACATATCATATCTAAAGAGGGAATTAGGATAGACCCAGCTAGAACAGAGGTCATTCTGAACATTATTCATCCTAGGAACGGTAAAGAATTGCAGGCTTTCTTAGATAAAATCAATTTTCTCAAAAGATTCATTTCAAACTTAGCAAAAATAATTAGAGAACTTAACAACATGTTGAAAAAAGACTCAGTACTTAAATAGACTTTGGAGGCCAAAAAATCATTTGAATCAATCAAACAAGCCTTAACAAAAACACGAGTCCTAATAAGTCCTGATTTCAAAAAAGATTTCATAATTTTTTCCTTTGCTTCAGAACATACTATTGTTGCAGTCTTATTGCAGAAAAATGATTAGGGCTATGAGCATCCCATTGCTTTTTTCAGCAAATCACTTAGAGATGCCACTTTAAAGTATAACATAATGGAAAGCAGGCACTAGCTTTAGTGAAGGCCATTAAAGACTTTAGAGTGTACATGTTGTATCCACATATCATTACTTATGTTCCAAATTCAGTTGTGAAGGACATTCTAACTTAGAATGGGCCTGATGGTAAAAAAGGCAAATGGGTTACCACCACTTTGGAATATGACATAGAAATTAAGCCCACCAAACTCATTAAAGGTCAAAGTTTAGCCAAACTCATGGCTAAATCAAATTTTCATGCTTTAGATATAAATTTTGTTGCCCAATTAGATGATCAGGAAAAGATGGCAACTCCAAAGATCAGAGAAGCCTTTTCAAACTCACCATGGTATGCATATATTATATTTGTATTACTAAATTTACAAGCTCCTCTTGGATTATCAAGAACTAAAGCTATATTTTTAAAGTTAAAGGAAATGAATTTTTGTATCATAGAAAATGTATTGTTTTGGAAAGATCATGGTTGCATTTTATTTAATTGTTTGCTTAAAGAAGAAGCTGATAAAGTTATGGAAGAGTTTCATTCAGGTGATTGTGGAGGACACCTTTACTGGAAAACAACAGCAGAAAAAATCTTGAGAGCTGGTTTTTACTGGCCTACAATTTTTTCATATGTGAAAAAGTATGTGGCCTCCTACCACAAATGAAAAATCTTTGAAGGGGAGAAAAAAATACTACCTTTACCCCTTAAACCCATCTCCACAGAAGTGCCTTTTCAGCAATGTGGTCTTGACTTCATTGGTGAAATTCACCCTCTGTCCTCAGCCCAACACAAGTGGATTTTGACAACCACAAACTATTTCACTAAATGGATAGAAGCCATACCTTCGAGGCAAGCCACTGATATTGTCATAATATCATTTTTAGAAAACAATATAATGTCTAGATTTGGATGCCCCCAAAAACTCATTATTGATAATGCAGTTGCACTAAAGTCCAAAAATATGATTTACTTCTGTAATAAATACCACATTACCCTTGGGCATTCCACTGCTTATTACCCTCAAGGTAATGGTCTTGCTGAATCCTCCAATGAAAGCCTTGTGAATATCATCAAGAAACTACTATAAGACAATAAGAAAATCTAGAACAAAAGGTTAGTGAATGCCTTATGGGTAGATAGACTTACCACAAAGAAGTCCATTGGTACATTCCCTTATCATCTTGTTTATGGGATGGATGTTGTTCTCCCATCCTCTTTAGGAGTACTAGTAATGAAGATAATCCAAGAACTGCAGGTTGAAACCAATGATATCCAGAGAAGGATAAGTCAAACCATACACTTTTAGCAAATTAGGGAAGATGTCTATCTCAAGTCTCAAGTTGTTCAAGAAAAGATTAAAAATATATTTGACAATAAAACTAAGGAAGATGATTTTTATATTGTTGAAAAAGTTCTTAAGTGGGATTCCAAGGGAGAAGAGAAAGGTAAACATGGGAAATATTATTTCTTATGGAAAGGCCCTTATGTCATTTATGGTTACAGACGTAACAATGCATTATTTTTGAAGGAGTTGGATGGATCAAATCTTCCAGGTGGACCTATCAATGGTAGAATGCTGAAGCACTACTATTCCAAAGAATAACAATTCTTCACTTTGTTTACTTTATTCATTGTACATAACATTGCTGATTTTAGATTGGATTGGATGTTTTTCTAGTAAAGTTGAAGCCCGAAGAGAATGCCGTAAGCTTTGAAAGAAAAAATATCATAAGTATGAATAATGCAGAGTTCGAAAAATAGTTCAAGGTCAGAAACAGTCAAATTCAAAGGCTAATAGTCTCAAAGTTCTTGACATTTCACTAGGAAATTCCATCCCCATGTGGAGCCACTATTAGGGTCCTATAATAATAGGATTCATAATTTTTTATTTGAATTTGATTAGTCTTGTAATATGTACATACTTTACTTTCTGCAAATTGTTTTCCCATATTAGAAAAAGAAAAAGAAAAATGTAAAGAGGGTAAAAGTCCTAAAAGAAAAATCAAAGGACTTGAAAGAAAAAATATCAAAAAGAATATAAAAATGGACCCCAAACAAAAAAGAGATAAAAATAAAACATGAAAGTGATGCAAATTCAAATGCCACTACTATTTACTTTTACTGTAAAAAAAAATATTGTGTGCAACTTGTTAAAATGCCACAATCCATGAAGGTCAAACAACTTAATCTTGAACTCTCATGCTTTAAATTTCATGTTGTTAGATAGAGAATAAAGATCTAGCTAAACAGTCTAATCTTGGAGCTCAACAGTTTAATCTGAGCCCTTGGAAGAAATAAGGATAGAATTAATTAGTTTGCTGTTTTAAAAATAAAAATGAATAAGGGTTTGCAAGCTCAAATGCACCCATGTAAACGAAGAAAAAATGTTAGGCTAGTAGACGGGTAGGCAGAAGCAGTTTTTTCACAAGCATGGATATCAAAAAATTTGCCATTTCATTTACTAATTCCCCTTCAAAAATCATTCCCTTGTAAAAATAACCCACCCCCTCCATTTTTATTCTTTCCCCTTATTTCATTATTTTCCCCCTTGCAAAAATCCCCTTTTCCTAAGTTAAAAAACATATCTTACTTAAGAAAAGTGAAACCCTTTAACTAATTCCCCTTTTATTCAAAAATACCCAAAAAATACTTTTATCCTAAGTATAAATGCTAAAATGTTATATCAGGACCCACTATGAAGAAATCTATCCCTTATATCATGTGTTACACTATGCTTAGTGTATTTGACATCCCACAGTTACATTACTTTATTAACACACTAACCTAAAGTATTAATTCCCGTATAAACCTTTAAACCCCGTATTAAATCAATTCCTTTATGTATAATCCTAACCCAGGTTTTATTTATAACCTATAGTTCTATTTCCCCACATGTTATTAATCCTGGTCCCACTATGTATTATCCCCTCCAGTTATAAACATTACACTTACCTGCATCCCATTGGTTATATTATAAACCCTGACCATATCACATATTAACCAATCGCATAGTCCAAACCTTGGGCCCCATTCCATTTGATCCTGTGACTCCATCACATCATCTTAGCCGTCTGATCTTCCCTCACCAGATCCAACCACTATTAGATCTTATCGCACATCTGATAGCGCAACTATTAATGCACCCCATACCTTGCAAAAAGAAAAGTTTTCAATCTCTCCCTCCCCTCTACATGGCATATTTCTATTTGATCGCACCATTCAAAATAATATAGCCAACCACCTCTTGAGCCTGTGAAAACCACTAAGCTATTTTCTCCCCGCACCCAAACCACCTGTTCATTTGAAACGACCACCCATTAATGTGTTCACTGTTTGTTTAAAAAATGTATATAACCGCCCATTTGCACTCTTTTATCCTTTCTGTTAGATTTTACTGAAGAAGCATTTCCGACCAGTTTTTACGCAACCAGATCATGTTGCCAACCACATTTCAAGCTGTTTCACCAGAATTCAAGACTTGTACTCCTACAAGAACATTTCAGAACCTAATTGAAGCTTATAAACACCAGCAGAAGCTTCTGAAAGCTTTCTTCCACCTCAGAAACCCTCCTACATGGAAAATCTTCATTTTTCTAGGTATTCTTCAAAAGAAAAGACTATATTCCTTGATCTAAAGAAGTAATATAGATAATTGAATCATTTAGGAGCTTAAGCAGACCAAGAAAGCCCTGTTACTTCCAAAAATCCTTTTCTACATACCCTAAGCTTTCTTTTCACAGATTCTAAGGTTCAAAACTGTTTAAAATTACAAAGATTGAATAAACTGAAGAAGTTTAAGCCAATGTGCACCTGAAGAAAACCTCTTTGCCTTCCAGTCATTTCATATAGTCCCTAGAAATATTTTGCAGAAACTCTAAGGTCTTGGGATTGCCTTTTGTTACAAAGATTACAGTTTAAGTTAATTGAACAAGTTTATACCTTTGCAGACAAAATATAAGCCCCTGTTATATCCAAATCAGTTTGCAACCTATTATAATTACCAAAGGTGCTCCTACAGACCTAAATCAATGTTTCTAAAGTCAAAAGAGTACAAAAATTGATAAATCAAGCAAAGCAATGGCTTCCAAAAATATTATACCTATCAATTCTCCACCACCCCCTGTTGTAGATATAGAGCACATTCCATTAGCTGAAAAATACTTCAAAATTACTGATACAATCATAGAATTTAACCTTCTTGAGCTTCATTACTGGAGCTAAGAAAAATCCATAGATCAGGCTGATGAAGTTTTCATCTGGGAGTCTAATTATTCCAAAAATGTTGTCCCTCAGACCTTTCAGTGCCCAGAAGTGATTAGACTCTATCAATCTTGCTACTTCCTTGATCAGAGAGATATAAAAAACACTGAAAAAGAAATTCTATTTACCATTACTACTGAGTCAATTAATCAGATGTTGCAGATACATCCCAGGCCTGATGAAATCCCTTTATCCATTGAGGCCCTCACTTAGTTATACCTCAATCTGGACTTCCCTAAGAGGTTCTAGATGTTCCAGAATTTCATGCCTTCTTCTGTATAAATTTCGAAGATAAATCCTCCATACCCTTCTGTAAAATTCTCTGAAAGGACAATACATATCATCTCCATGTTGTCTTTCATTCTTGGTTATTTTACAGATGAACATGATGTTGCAGTATTAGGTTTTTTGTCTACTTTTACACCTGGTCAGCGTCCTACTTCCATTTTTAATTTTTCCCAATACCTTGCTGATAGTATCCATGAGAAATTGGTCAAAATGCCTTCTGAAGGTGTTTTTAAGTATTCATCATTCCTATTCCATATGTTCTTATACTTTCAATCTGAGAAATTAAATATAAACCTTTATAAGCTTGATGTGGAAGGAAATCCTCAATCAGACATCTTTTGGACTTCCTTGATAAGGAAAGACTCCAATGAGTTCACTTATACAGATTTTATTGATTCTTTCATTCATCCTATTGTAAATTTGCTGAATAGAAGCATGCAGCCCAGAGTTAGTAAAGAGATTAAGAAATTCCTCGAGTTGTCAGAACATAAGAAGACAGGTGATTAGTACTTGTACCAAATTCACACTGAAATAAGAGTATATGGATCAATTTTGGTTCCATATAAACTACCTAAATACCTCCCTATGAGGTTATTTTCCTTAAATACATAAGGTAGATTCTTAATTCAGATGAAATTTATTTCTTAGCAACAAAGAAGAAGACAGTTCAAATTGAAGAATCAGGTTGACCCTTTTATTTGTAACAATAGAGATGCAGGTCCTGAAGCAGAAATTTTTTTACAGGAGTTTAAATTTAGTAAAAGTTTCATGTGTTATTATGATCCCCTTGGAGTAATAAGTAAAATTAGAGTTAAGTGCAAACTCACTCCATATGTACATGAAAAGAAACCAGAGATAGAGAAATTCTCCAATCAATCTAAATGGTTGGAGAATACCTTGGTAGAGACAGAGAAGCAAAGTGATACTAATCAAACTTTGCAAAATCTAGCCCAAGAAGATAGAAATGAAAAAATAATTAGAGAGGAAGGATCCTATACTGTAGAGACTACAACAGAGACCAAGTTTAAATTGAGATACAGTAAAAATCCAAAGTTATATCCTGCTAATAAAGAAGTGGAAACAATAGAGGTGATTGATACAGAAGTAACAGCAAAAGACAATGCACCTCCTACAATAATTGAAGAAGAACAATAGCCTACTACTTCAAAGACTCAAATAATTTAGAAGAAGCATAGTATGGAAGTTTCTTCATATAAAAAACCAGTAGAAAAGGATATGGATATCAAATAAAGATACAAAGAAATCAAAGCCAGAAATGAAGAAATTAAAACTGAAATATATTCTCAATATCTGAAACAAACTCCTAGCATCCAGAATAGGCTACTTTCAGCCTTTGACTATAAGAATAAAAAGATGTAGATGAAATTTATTCAACCTACAATTCGAACTCCTAAGTCATCCTCTGATTATAAAAAGAATATTTTGAAGTCTTGGCCCAGGATATTCATCCTCTGGATCAAATTGAGTTTCATAAGTAGGCGGGGGAGACGATCTATTCTACAATGACCACCAAATCCATGAGTGTACAAAAGGTACAAAACACTCTTGCAAATATCAGAGATCAGCTCAAATTTGAAAGAGATTCCTTAGAGGAAAAAGACACTAGAATTAAATCCTTGGAAGAGCTAGTAATTGAAGTAGGATATGATCCTAAAAATGTTAAAGTTGCAGAGGAATTGATCAAGAAGAAAAATACAAACATTGTTGCATTAAAGAAACAACTAAAGCTGTCCCCTACAGAACATCCTCAAGCCAAGGAAGTCTTACAAGATACAAAACATAAATATGAGATCATGAATCTCATTTTACATTTGACTGCTCAGATAAAGGAAATGGAGAATGAAATGGACAAGTTGGTCGAAGAGAAAAAGTATAAAGAAGAATAAATTCCAGTCACAATGATTCCTGTAGTTACTACTTTTGTACCTTCTACACTAGCTGAATCAATGACACTCACAGTCCCTATGGCTACAGAATTACCTGTCACTTCATCAACCACTTCAGCTACAGAATATTCAACAACAGCAACACAACATTCAGATGAAGCAAGCAAGTTTAAAAGCTATGCAATACATGACTATTCAGACTAATGAGATAAACAGACTTAAAGAAAAACTTAAAATTATTGAAGATGAAAATAAACTTACCAAGATAATGCATAAGAATGAAGAACAAAGAGAAAACAGATTAAATGATTAGTTGAAGAAGTTAAAAAAAGATCTAACATTGAAAGAACCCATGGCTCAAATCAGACAAAAACTATGGGCTAATATCATTGAAGCAGTCAATAATATTTGGCCATCAATACAGATTATATATGAGCAGAAAGATTTAGTCAAATCAACAAAAGAAGCAATCCAGAAGATCAAAGAAGAGCTTGGTAAGAAACTTCAAGAAGCTCTTCAAGTCATCAAGTTTCTAAATTCTAAGAACAAGCAAGAGCTAGAAGAAATTGGTATTAATGACAGAAAAGAGACCATCCTAGAAATTAGGAAGGTAACTTCTAAAAATAATTTGATGATACAGTTAGAGGAGAAATGCCAAAACATGGAGGTTTTTATTACCAGGTTTATGATAAAATTCGATATCCTCAGGCAGAAAGGCCTTCCAAATCCATTAGTTATTCATGATAAACTAATGAAACAGGATGAAGATGACAAGAAAATGAGAGAAGTTGCAAAGGATTAGGTTAATCTGCCTACTTCACATGGTATTCCAATAGAGAAGGCAATCTATAGGAATTTGGAGAATTTGTTTTACCTACAAGATGAGGTGAAACACATATTTGTCAACAAGCCCACATTCTCAAAGTATACTGAAGCTGATGAGATTTTCAGAAGGATGATGAAGGTAAAACTGCTAGAGGCTGAACTTTGGGAAAAATTAACTGATCACCGTGAAATCAGATTGCAGTAAGTACCAAACAGTAAAACAAAGCTTGTTGTTTTTACATTTATAGTTACAGAGTATCAGTGAAAGAGTATCAAGATAAAGAGTATCAGTGAAAGAGCATCAAGATAAAGAGTATCAGTTCAAGGTCAAATTTTAAAGTAAATAAAAAATTACAATGCATAGATAAAGCTTCCAGCGTGAACGGCACCTCACCATCCAACTGCAGCCTTTGTTGAACAACAAAGAGAGAAAGCAGTAACAAAATCAAGACAAAAAACAAGTAATTTCAATAAAAAAGGGACAACTAGCATTAGTTAGAAAGATGTCACTATCTTCTTACATTAAGATATTTATTTTCCATGAATAATTCCTAAATTTGTTTTACGATATTTTGTAAAGAGTTTTTGTATAAATACTTCTCATTCAGAAGTACTGAGCATGGATGAATTGTTGAACATTTCTATAGTTGTACTATTCTGAACCTAACGATGATTGTACCAATTTCAATTCAGCAGACTGGATTAAAGAAATAAATAATCATATTACAAGATTCATGTGTTGGGCCACTATAGTGAAGTATTTTCACTTGTTTCCTTGTCAATTTCTTATGTTTTTCATCAATACTTGAATGTGTTATAAATCTAAATGATAAATCAGGAATTTTTATTTCAGAATATGTTAAAAGCACTCTATCTTGAACTATTTATCATTTACATGTTTTCTACTGATATCTAGACTAAGGAACCCTTAATTTCTCCCTAGTTTCGATTGACCCCTGCCTTTTCACTCATTATCCGGATTTGAGAACCCTTAATTGCTCTCTTATCTCAATTGAAACCATTTTCACCATCAGGCTTGAAGATCCGTAGTAACTTAGCTATCTTTCCCTATAAACATTTCCCTTTAGAACTTGATCCTGATCTGACTACTTGACACATTGACTCCATTAGCCCAATAGAATACAAACCTATATCTATCCATCTAAGTAAGTGATTTCACCACCAAATCAAATCAAAATCCAAAACCAATTTACCCTACATAACTAGCCTAAAATCAACAAAGATAAATCATATAGAGGGAGCCCTCTCTGAGCATTAGGAAGGATATATCCTAAGGCTTAAAAGTAGGTTTGTGGTTACCTCTGATATTGTTTAAACTAAAATAAAAAAATATCACAACTCTTAAGAAGTATTGTAGAGATAACAGGTACATTCATACTTACTGAATAATCATGTAGTAGAATGTCACTTTTACTATGTGGTTATGTTGGCTTATTTTATCCCAACTCCCCTGGCTTAGTACTCAATGTGAGAAAGCATGGAACCAATCTAAATTCCATCCACCTGTTAAGTGAAAATGGACAAACCTACTTTTCGGTATTTCACCACTCATAAAAAATATATAATATTATTATAATATTATATATAATACATAATATATATTTTATATAAAATATATACTATATATTATATAATAGAAATTGTATAGTTTATATATAATAAAAAATATATAAATATAATCAAAGTGCGGGTTCGAGTTCACAGCAAGGTGATTCACAAAGTGAACATGAGCGAATTCCATAGGGCAGGAGGAGAGTGAGCACAAGGGAATTTCATAGGGAGGTAGGAGAGCGAGCACAAGGTCATTCAGAGGGAAGAAGGAGAGAAATCGAGGAGGCCACAAGGGAATTCGAGCAAGGAAGAATTGAATATATGGTGGTAAGCTCAAAAATGGTTTCCTTTGTTTGTTATTTGAATGTAATCTCAACCCCAACTCTCTTATCACTCTCAGTCCTTTACCTGCCTCAAATTTTCCCATCTATTTTGATCGAGGGTGCTTATTCATCTTACCTGCAATGGGGTGAACCCTTACCCATGATTGTAAGATTGAAACCATTACCCTCTTGTTCATCAAATTGTTATGCTCCATATCATTCTTATGCCTCTAGATCTCATCCCTCTAATGCTGCTAGTTATGAATTGTATCCTCCCACTCCCTCCCACCTCCGTATGGTATTTGGCTTCCCCCCATACCCATTAGGTTGACTACCCCCATATATATTATTCCCAATAGCCCATATGTTGGGAATTGGAGTAACAAAGAACCCATTGATTCCTAGTTTCAATTTTATGAGGATGAGGTGAGGAAGGAGTTGAAGGTAAGTAAGAAAGCAAGGTTGTTTCATAAGTAAGCTCAAAACCCTTATTCGTCTTACCTGCAACAGTGAACTCTTTAACCATGATTGCGAGCTCGAAACCCTTTCCCATAACTATAATTTTAGATGGCACTTTCACATGTATTATTATACAGTTTGAATGGAAATTTTGTATGTTATCCTTATGCAATTCGGATGGACTGTTGTTTGGTATTATCATAGAGTTCATATGGCACAATCCATATGTACAGTTGTATTATCCTAATACAGTATGTATGGATCTATGATGGAAGTTTCCATATAATATTGGCATCAATTATTTATACAATTCGTATGGTACGTATTCTTTGAGAATTATGGCTTCTATACGCAATACATATGACCTCAATATAAAGTTTGTTTTGGCTCCGTGATGGAAGTTTTCATACAGTCTTGGCATCGATTATTTATATAATTCCACATGAACTCAATATAAAGCTTTTTTTGGCTCTATGATGGAAGCTTGCATACAATCTTGGCATCGATTATTTATACAGCTCGTATGGTATGTATTCTATGAGAATTATGGCTTCTATATAAAATACATATGAATTCAATATAAAGCTTGTTTTGGACCTATGATGGAAGTTTGCATACAATCTCATCATCGATTATTTATATAGTTCGTATGGTATGTATTCTATGAGAATTATGGCTTCTATACCAAATACATATGACCTCAATATAAATTTTGTTTGGCATGGCATTGACTTACAATATGGAATTCTTAAATTTATGATTTAGTCAATGGCATAACAACTTTTTATTTTCTCAATATCACATTCTTTATTCTATATATATATATATATATATATATGTATGTATGTATGTATGTATGTATGTATGTATGTATATATATATCTATACATACATATATATAGATATATATACATACATATATATATATATATATATATATATATATATATAGATATATACACACACACACACACATATATATATACATACATACATACACATACATACATACACATACATACATACATACATACATACATACATACATATATATATATATATATATATATATATATATATATATATATATATATATATATATCATCAACCCTAAAGTGAACCCTAAGGTGGCTTGGAATCTTAATTCAAACATTCGAATGATAGAGATCTCCTTGACAAGTCTCTTATGTGACTCATATGAAATTATGGATAATCTAAAGGGAATATGAACAGTGACGCTAAGAAACCCTATATCAGTAATATTAGGGTTGGTATTTGATGATATTCTTAACATACTATAGTGATCATCAAGAAAGTGAGAAAGCAATCTATGTCATTGTCATCATGACAATGACATAGACAGTCACTCCTATGCATGGAGTATGGAATTTAATGCAATAATGCATATGTACATCAATGAATTGGCACACCTATGTCTCTAGATAATGATAATAGAAATGAACCTATACTTATGACATTGACCTCATTGCAATAGGGATATTGGTGTATCAATTTGACACCAATTCCTATATAATGCATGAAAATCGAGATTAAACATTTATTTATTGATGGAAATATGTGCAATACAAGATGATTGTGAGACAATGTATATTAGCGTAAATAAAACATATAACTCATCAATTTTATTCCTTTGATATTTCTTCATTTGTGGCATAATTCCCCCTTCTTGGTGCTCAAATAATCAATCAACCTTTGTTCACTCACAAGCCCTAGTTTTCCCCTTCATGGTGTGAGAGTGACCTCACTCACCATGGCACAAGTCTCTATATTGAGACTAATATTGATGTTTCATGGGATGCTATATCAACTTGTCTTATGTTTTATCCCAATAATCATTGAATTTCACAATATTGCTGATTTTCTATTCAAATTTTTGAAATTCATAAGGCTTATGGCCTTCCACTATTTGTACGGCTCTCTAGCTTCAAGTGGTACACTAAGTCTAGGTTAATTAACATAGGTTTAATGAAGGTACCTTATTTTCCTCGATCCATATTCATAAGTGTTGGAGAGGTAAATCCCCTCTGCAGACAGAGGCAATCCGTACTAGCCCAGATCGTGTCTAGCAACAACCGAGTCACACTAAGATGCAGGTTCCTAGTTACAAAAGACCAAGATGTGACAAGAGGCCTACTTTAAGTCCCACACTATTGTTGCTTGCAGAGAAGATGGCGCTTCCGTCCTTTGCTTTGGTAGATCACAATTCTCCTATGTAGCACGTTCAAACACCTGCACGTACACGAAGAAACAACAACGCACAAGTGTAAAACCTAATACATGCAACCATATATTGGTCAGAGAAGATATAATTCATAACATAAGACATGAACATATGAATGGAACCATAATAGAAGTCGTTTATCATTAATCACAACGAAATAAAGATAAAACCTGAGCTTTGACGTTGGATCTTCCTTCGGTGGGTCAAAAGCAGAGCACGTCTTGATGAAGCTCGTCGGGATGGGACAAGGCTCTCTCTCTTCGGCTGTCTGACGATAGTCCCCTTACTACTAATTCAGCTCTATTCAGGCTAGCTTGCAAAGGGAAAATGACAAGATTATATAGATGGTGGAAGTGGAGTTGGGATCCCTACAATGGTGGGATTGGCCCTATCCTCAAGAAAGCTTCCATGATAGGTGGAAAACCACTTCCCCTACATGGAGATCTGGAGCCAAACCTCCCAACTCATTTTAGAGACTCATTCAGGAGTTGGTTGGAATCAAACTTCCGCCATTTATTTTTTAAAAACAATCCTTATTAAGCTTGGTGCGAGAAATACACTGGGACAGAGCGCCAGTTGGCGTGCCCTCTTTGGTGGATTTCCCCCATTGGCACGAGGGCTGAACTGGCTGGTTGCGCCAAGGCCAAAAGGTATATTTTTAGGGTTTTTTACAGGAAATTCTCTTCAGAGGAATGATTGTCCTTATCAAGGGGGATGCCATGAAAGTGGTTTTAGGTCATGTCACTGCTCACAGGTCATGGAAAAAGGCACTTCAATGTGCGGGATGGGGGATTGCAGGGATAGTGACAAATTACTGTGTAATAGATGGCCCCTAAAGCATGAGGCTCGAGAGAGAGAGAGGGGTGAAATGCTTTACGATAACGTGTCCAACTGAAAACACTGTCGTCGAAAAACCTGAATAGACAAGTACATCTGATATCTCAAATACATGATGTGTGGTATGGGCACAACCATCCATAATAGAGTATACAATAATTAGGATCTGAGGCATGGACGCAGCCATCCAGTGAGGATCGATAAATAGACTCAAGTATGGTTGTAGCCATCTAATCAATAAGTCATGTAACCAATCATGATAATCCACAAAATCCGTAGCATGGATTCCATTAGACAAAATCCAGGGTCTATGCTCCATCTCGACCCAAATAGAGTACAAGTTCTAGCATGTGAATAAGTGAGCTGAAGTCGAACATGAAAGAACATCGTCTGATTACCAGCCAATGATGAAAGTTGTTAACAGACGCGAGAGGAACCACCAATAATGAAAATGGCCCTCAAGGTACTACAGGTACAATCCACGGAATGTGAACAGTGAGTTGGCGTCGAACACCCACAGAATCATACGATCGAAGGTCAATGATGAAAACCTTGCGTTGAATGTGAAGAACATGCCATTGAGGCATGCAGGCTCCAAGGTACCAGAAGGGAGTCTCTAGATCAGCTTCCTGGATAATGAGCTGAAGTTGACAGGAGGTGACCTTGATCAAAGGTGGGCCATAGTGTTTCCCACATCATCGACACGAGACAGAGGAACATAATTTTTGTGAATCAGGATCAGATGAGAATCAGAGGAGGGTTGAAACTGCAGAGGTCAAATTCTCTTGAACATATCGGCGGCATGACAATGGATTTGGTAGTATTTGACATCAAAAGATCTGAGGTCATGATGACGAGGCAAAGAGCAGATGAGAGGTAAAAAGGGATTACCAAAACCCATGGAGGCAAGCAGAGAATGAGATGAGATTTCCCCAACCCGACACGATTGCAGACAAGTGCCGTGTTCAAGAGCGACATACTGCCGACACGACGATGATACTGGTTCCATTTTTTTTCCCCACCATTTCTTGTGAGTACCTCTTTATTTTTACACAAGCTTGAAGAGGATACCATATGCTTGTCATATAAGTTCATCCTTCGGATGAATCCATCCTAGTACATTTAATGAGCCCTAGGAAGGAGAAACTCGAATATCGTCATTACGACTGAATCCGATGTCATCAGGTTTTAACGAGTCTGAAAAAGGAATAACTTGATGTCTTTTCATGTTTAAGGAGTTTGAAAAGACAGTGGAAAAGTAAACTCCAACAGTCCCTTTTCGTAGATAGTTCTGCAAATCCGAAAAGGTAGAAAACTATGTATGAGAAAACCTCCTAGTCGTGATAGGCTAGGGTATTCATTTTTTGTAAATAATCTATCCCAGCCCAAAAAAGGGGTAAACGTATACTGGGTAGATGTTGTTTCACATCCAATTTAATGAGATCAAAATGACAAGTGACTCGACAATCCTTTCAGTTTTCAAGAGTCAGAAAAGTGTTGAAAGTTGACTCCTCCTGGAGGAACAAGTGGTTTTAAGGGTAGCTACTGGTTCCAGTAATGGTGGAACTACTCAGAACAAGATAAAGCTCAAGAGGCTGGCTAACAATACCACTCATCACAGTGGTTCCTCAGGAATGGGTAAAACAACCAAGTGAAGGCATATGATCGGCCAAGAAAATAGTGACGATGGAGTGAGAAAAACCAAGTCTCATCTGGAAAAACAGGCTAATAAAATGGAAATCATGAGAGGTAAAATGGGAATGGTTTCATTTTTACACAAGCTTGAAATCAAGAAACTCTGCTTGAAGTTGGTTTCATTTTTGCACAAGCTTGAAACAAAGATAAATTATGCTTGAAACCGGTTTCATTTTTACACAAGCTTGAAACGGAAACAAACTATGCTTGAAATAGTAAGCACGCCCCCAGCATGGTGAATCAATTCAAGGTACATGCCCCCCAAGCTTCAGTCCATATGAAAGGTAGATGGAGTGAAGGTTCAAATTACAAGATTAAGAGAAAGACTCGACTGGGATTTTACGAGATCTAAACAAAGACTCGAATTGAACGGGAAAGTGTTTCATTGTTTTAATGAGGTTGGCACATTAAAATAACTATCCTAAGACACCTTGTTTCATTTTTTAAGGATCTTGACACAAGAAAACGAACTCTGCTCCGATGACCTTGTCTCATTTTTTAAGGAGCTTGACACAAGAAACGAACTCTACTTCGAAGAGCTTGTTTCATTTTTTAAGGAGCTTGACACAAGAAAACGAACTATGCTCCGATAAACTTGTTTCATTTTTTAAGGAGCTTGACACAAGACAAGGAACTCTAATCTGGACACCTCATCAAGATGAATAAGAAGTCATGGCTTCTAAGAGTTCCACTCCCGATGGAAGGAAAACATCCTGGAAGTCAGGACCCAATGCCCCTAGAACCTGATGCACAATGACACTATCACTGAGTATAGGAACGGGGTAGGTAGCCACATAGTTGACCTGCGGTGGGGCATATACAATGGGTGGATAAAAACTAGGAAGGGATGATGGCGGGCTAACTGCCACATCAGAACCAAAGAATGAAAGTTGATCAATGGTCACGATCCATCCTTCATGTGGAAAATAGACCACACGGAAAAGGGAGGAGAAAAGCGCTCCCACGACATAGGTGTAATCGCGCCTCAAAAGCAGATTGAAATCCAAGGGGCCTGGAACAACCATCACATCCATATGGACGGTTTTACCTCCCAATGTAATAGGTAACCTCGGAAGGATCCCTAATAGTTGACTAGTTCTTCTGTTAAACGCCAACAGATTCCGCATAACAGGCGCAAGCGGCGGCGAACCGAAATCTTGCCAAGTAGTTGAGGATAAAATAGTAACAGATGTGTCTTCATCTATAATGGTGTTGGCTATGAACAAACCAAAGGCCTGTACCGTTATCTCGAAGGAAAATAATATGGAAGGCGGTATCCCGCAAATCGATTCCAATCAAAGGAAGCGACCAAACTACTTGGAGGGGCTACCATTGAACCGAGATGGTCTTCTCTTAGTGTTACAGAAGAAGAAGTAGCATCCTCCATGAACTCCATATCAAAGGCGGAAGGAGTATCCTCCAAAACCTCCATCACGGGAGGCGGAGGGGCAGCTTCTTGAGGTATAGGGCCAGGAGAATCTTTCTCCAAGTTCGAGGAATCTAAAGAAACAAGAAGAACCCGAGGGATGTGAGATCCACTCTCAATGGAAAAGACCTGGTGCACCGCAAACGGGGCGAGCTCAACCGATCCCACAACCAATGGTTGGTCAGGGTTGGATTCCTGAATTTGAATTTCCGGGGGAACGGGATTGACCAAGGATGACTCTTGACCAATCGTAGGATCAGCTAGTGGAGGACACAAAGAAATTCATTTATAACCAGCCGGGAGGCATGGTGTAGAAACAGTTGAGTTGTCCAAAACTCTTTTGGCTTCATCCATATACGGACAAAGGTGAATGGCATGGTGCCTTTCACACAACTTACAGGGATTGGTAATCTTACCTTGCTTCTTAGGAGTCTTACCAGCACTAGCTGAATACGTGCCCCCAACCTGACTCTCGGAAGCCAAAGGCAATGGCGGACGACTGTTGGACCATACTTCGAGCACCTTGGGAATGCCAGGGAAATCTCGAAGAAGATGGTTTTCCTGGCACAACATGTAAGGGAACTTAACTTTCCGCAGAGGTTTGGAAGGTTTATCAATGGAAGGCTTATTAAGCGCAATAGCCACAGAGCTAGCCTCTCCTTTATCTAACTTCTTCTTCTTTGTATTCTTCTTCTTCTTCTTAGCCACCTGGTTACTCAAATCCAAACTTTCACCAGGTGAAGTAGAAGAGGAGGACACAGAAACATGCAAAGAAGGGGAGAGGTCCACCTTAGAATCAACATGATTTTGTTCAGGTGGAGGAACTGATTAAATAATAGCTGAGACATTCGAGACCACAGAGGTTGAAAACAGCCAAACAAGCAACCCAACAGTTAACCCGGGAAGGGACAACGTTGCCATATAAGGAGCGCCAACATTTCCAAAAGGAGGAAAAGGACTTGGATTCCCATCGGAGGGGATTTCTTGGTTGTTGAACTCTGAAAAAGTCACCATCGGAGACAACTCAAAACAACACCCTAAGGAAACTAACTTGAACCAGGAATATTTCATGGGTACTTAATTTTTAAAACATTGAAACCAGACTCTACTGTTTCATATTTTAAGAGTCGAGAAACAGGAAAAAGGTGACTCTATCACTTTCATATTGGAAACAAGCATGAAAGGACAAGTGCTTGATGATCCTTTCAAATTTAATGAGTTAGAAAAAATCGAAATGACTACTCCGGAAATCTAGGCAAAAGGGTGTACCAGATATCCGTGAACCGCCATATACACCTTGGTTAAAAAATGAAATAGAAATCAACCAAGGACTTGACGTACGTGCAGGTAATATCCCCGAATGCTATGTCCAGTGTATCACAGGTATAAGGCGGCAGACTCGGCTTCCTATGGATAAAGGATAGAAACCTAGTGGGGTCTCCCTTTATATACACGATGGTACGGGGAGCACAATTCCATACTAGCTGTCTAAAGCCAAGAGGTGAACGAAAACTACTAGGTTTAACGACGCCGGAACACGTCACTAGCCTAGACCTCTAGATATTTTGTTAATGTTTCAATGTTGCCTTAAGGTAAATTGAATAAATTTTAGAGTTGATCTTCAATTATGTTTCAATTTTCAGGCCCTACTGAATGTTATGTCTGAAAAACCTCTAAATGCACACTACATGCCACAATATGTCACTTTGTTCGATGAATAGCTAACTACGGCAAGGTTGAGAGCTTTCACACAATAAAAAAATGATCACAAAACAACCACTAGTGTCTCTAATGCACGCTAATGTAACTAAAAGCCTTTCCATTAGAGTTATATAACACTAATAACACAGAAAAGATTTCAATTTACATTAAATAATCAAAAGAAAAAGAGATTTGATTTTTGTTTTTATTTTCAATGTTTAAGAGCAAAGTGCACTAAACAAAATGAAAACTAATGAAGAGATCAATTTGAGAAACGATAACGGAAGAGTAAATACAAGAAAGTTCACTCAACGCAAAACACACAATCAGACGTCAAACTGATGGATAAATCCCTCAAATCAAAGAGGAATCCCAAAGACTCAAACGAACCGTGTAATCTAGGCTCGAGACGAGACAAGGTGAAATTCGAATGAGAAAGAGAGAAATCACTCAAATAACACAATAAAACAATGGAAAACCACCAAATGAATGCAAAGAAGCAACACTGAAATTGACTAATCAAACGATAACCAAAAACTTCCACGGGAGGCTTAGCACACTATAGCACCTAGATGCCCTAGGGCTAGAATTTAAAACCAATAGTAGAGGGAAAAAAACTAGAGGATAGAGGTCACACATAGTCAACCAAGGCTCCAGAACACTTAGGCAGTCAAAAAATGACACCAAAACCACAAATCAAGCTCATAGAGATCAGAAAGGAGCAAACCCTAGCACCACATAGGATTGGCGCGACTGTCTAGTTGCAACTAGCACCAAAATAGGATTGGTACGGGGGCCGAACTAGCGACAAGCGCTAGTCAGCGCGACTATCAGGGAAAAAACCGTGCTGGTCGAGTTTACTAAGGACCAAAATAAAAAAGAGCAAACAGGGAGCAGATCAGGTATGGTGAGGCTAAACAGAGGTTTAACACTAGAAAAAAGCAAACCAAAAGAGTTGATCAAGTAGACAAAGACCAAAATCAACAGAAAAGACAAGACAAACTCCAATCAATATCTCCCCAGTGGAGTCGCCAATTTTTTGGAGAGGTAAATCCCCTCTGCAGACAGAGGTGATCCCTACTAGCCTAGATCGGGTCTATCAACAATCGAGTCATGCTAAGACACAGGTTCCTAGTTATAAAAGACCAATATGTGACAAGAGGCCTACCTTAAGTCCCACGTTGCTGTTGCTTGCAGAGAATATTGCGCTTCCATCCTTCTCTTTGGCAAATCACAATTCTCCCGTGTAGCACGTTCGAACACCTGCACATACACGAAGAAACAACAACGCATAAGCGTAAAACCTAATACATGCAACCATATATTGGTCAGAGAAGATATAATTCATAACATAAGACATGAACATATGAATGGAACCATAATCGAAGTCGTTTATTATTAATCACAATGAAAGAAAGATACAACCTGAGCTCTGACGTTGGATCTTCCTTCGGCGGGTCAACAGCAGAGCACGTCTCGATGAAGCTCGTCGGGATGGGACAAGGCTCTCTCTCTTCGGTTGTCTAACGATAGTCTCCTTACCATTGATTCAACTCTATTCAGACTAGCTTGCAAAGGGAAAATGACAAGCTTATATAGATGGTGGAAGGGGAGTTGGGATCCCTACAATGGTGGGATTGGCCCTATCCTCAAGGAAGCTTCCATGATAGGTGGAAAACCACTTCCCCTACATGGAGATCCGTAGCCAAACCTCCCAACTCATTTTAGAGACTCGTTCAGGAGATGGTTGGAATCAAACTTCGGCCATTTATTTTTAAAAAATAATCCTTGTTAAGCTTGGCACGAGTAATACACTGGGACAGAGCGCCAGTTGGCGTGCCCTCTTTGGTGGATTTCCCCCATTGGCGCGAGGGCTGAACTGGCTGGTCGGGCCAAGGCCAAAAGGTCTACTTTTAGCGTTTTTTACAGGAAAATGTCTTAAGAGGAATGATTTTCCTTGTCAAGGGAGATGCCATGAAAGTGGTTCCAAGTCATGTCACTGCTCACAGGCCACGAAAAAAGGCCCTTCAATGTGCGGGATGGGGGATTGTAGGGATGGTGAAAAATTACTGTGTAATAGATGCCCCCTAAAGCATGAGGCCCAAGAGAGAGAGAGGGGTGAAATGATTTATGAGAACGTGTGCAATTGAAAACACTACCGTCGAAAAACCTGCGTAGACAAGTACAATTGATATCTCAAATACATGATGTGTGGTATGGGTGCAGCCATCCATAATAGAGTATATAATAATCAGGATCCGAGGCATGGACGCAACCATCCAGTGAGGATCGATAAATAGACTCAGGTATGGTCACAACCATCCAATCAATGAGTCATGTAACCAATCATGATAATCCACAAAATCCACAGCCTGGATTCCATTAGACAAAATCCAGGGTCTGTGCTCCATCTCGACCCGAACAGAGTACAAGTTCTAGCATGTGAATAAGTGAGCTGAAGTCAAACATGCAAGAACATCATCTGATTACCAGCCAATGATGAAAGTTGTTAAGAGACGCGAGAGGAACCACCAATAATGACAATGGCCCTCAAGGTACTACAGGTACAATCCAAGGAGTGTGAACAGTGAGCTGGCATCGAACACCTGCAGAATCATCCGATTGAAGGTCAATGATGAAAACCTTGTGTCGAATGCGAAGAACCTGCCATTGAGGCATGTAGGCTCCAAGGTACCGGAAGGGAGTCTCTAGATCATCTTCCTAGATAATGAGCTGAAGTCGACAGGAAGTGACCTTGATCGAAGGTGGGCCATAGTGTTTCCCACATCATCGACGCGAGACAGAGGAACATAATGTTTGTGAATTAGGATCATATGAGAATCAGAGGAGGGTTGAAACTGCAGAGGTCAACTTCTCTTGAACATATCGGTGGCACGACAGTGGATTTGGAAGTATTTGACATCAAAATATCTGAGGTCATGATGATGAGGCAAAGATCAGATGAGAGGTCCAAATGGATTACCCAAACCCACGGAGGCAAGCAGAGAACAAGATGAGATGTCCCCAACCCGACACGAATGCAGACAAGTTCCATGTTCAAGAGTGACATACTGCCGACACGATGATGATACTGGTTCCATTTTTTTTCCCCACCATTTTTGGCGAGTACCTCTTTATTTTTACACAAGCTTGAAGAGGATACCATATGCTTGTCATATAAGTTCTTCCTTCGGACGAATCCATCCTAGTACATTTAACAAGCCCTAGGAAGGAGAAACTCGAATATCATCATTACGACTGAATCCGATGTCATCAGGTTTTAACAAGTCTAACAAAGGAATAACTCGATGTCTTTTCATGTTTAGAGAGTTTGAAAAGACATCAGAAAAGTAAACTCCAACAGTCCCTTTTCGTAGATAGTTCCTCAGATCCGAAAAGGTAGAAAACTATGTCTGAGAAAACCTCCTAGTCGCGATAGGCTAGGGTATTTTTTTTTCGTAAATAATCTATCCCAGCCCAAAAAATGGGTAAACATATACTCGGTAGATGTCATTTTGCATCCAATTTAACTAGATCAAAAATACAAGCGACTCGACAATCTTTTCAGTTTTCAAGAGTCAAAAAAGAGCTGAAAGTTGACTCCTCTTGGAGGAACGAGTGGTTTTAAGGGTAGCTACTGGTTCTGGTAATGGTAGAACTACTCAGAACAAGATAAAGGTCAAGAGGATGGCTAACAAGACCACTCATCACAGTGGTTCCTCAGGAATGGGTAAAACAACCAAGTGAAGGCATATGATCAACCAAGCAGATAGTGACGATGGAGTGAGAAAAACCAAGGCTCATTTGGAAAAACAGGCTGATAAAATGGAATCACGAGAGGTAAAATGGGAATGGTTTCATTTTTACACAATCTTGAAATCAAGAAACTCTGCTTGAATTTGGTTTCATTTTTACACAAGCTTGAAACAAAGAAAAACTATTCTTGAAACCAGTTTCATTTTTACACAAGCTTGAAATGGAAACAAACTATGCTTGAAATAGTAAGCACGCCCCCAACATGGTGACTCAATTCGAGGTACATACCCCCCAAGCTTTAGTCCATATGAAAGGCAGATGGAGTGAAGGTTCATATTACGAGATTAAGAGAAAGACTTGACTGGGATTTTACGAGATCCAAACAAAGACTCGAATTGAATGGGAAAGTGTTTCATTGTTTTAATGAGGTTGTCACATTAAGAGAACTATCCTCAGACACCTTGTTTCATTTTTTAAGGAGCTTGACACAAGAAAAAGAACTCTGCTCCGATGACCTTGTTTCATTTTTTTAGGAGCTTGACACAAGAAAACGAACTTTGCTCCGAAGAGCTTGTTTCATTTTTTAAGGAGCTTGACACAAGAAAACAAACCATGCTCCGACAACCTTGTTTCATTTTTTAAGGAGCTTGACAAAAGACAAGGAACTCTACTCCGGACACCTCATCAAGATGAATAAGAAGTCATGGCTTCCAATATTTCCACTCCCGATGGAAGGAAAACACCCTGGAAGTCAAGATCCAATGGCCCCAACACCTGATGCACAACGGCACTATCACTGAGTACAGGCACGGGGTAGGTAGCCACATAGTTGACCTGCGGTGGGGCAGATAAAATGGGTGGATAAAAACTAGGAAGGGATGATGGCGGGCCTACTGCCAAATCAAAACCAAAGAACGAAAGTTGATCAATGGTCACGATCCATCCTTCATGTGGAAAACAGACCACACGGAAAAGCGAGGAGAAAAGCACTCCCATGGCATAGGTGTAATCGCCCCCCAAAATCAAATTGAAATCCAAGGGGCCTAGAACAACCATCATGTCCATATGGACAGTTTTACCTCCCAATGTAATAGGTAACCTTGGAAGGATCCCTAACGATTGACTAGTTCTTCTGTTAAACGCCAACAGATTCTACATAACAGGGGCAAACGGTGGCGAACCAAAAGCTTGCCAAGTAGTTGAGGATAAAATACTAACAGATGCACCTTCATCTATAATGGTGTTGGGTACGACCAGACCAAAGGCCTATACTGTTATCTCGAAAGGAAAATAAGACAGAAGGCGGTATCCCGCAAATCGATTCCAATCAAAGGAAGCGACCAAACTACTTGGAGGGGCTACCATTGAGCCAAGATGGTCTTCTCCTGGTGTTACAGAAGAAGAAGGAGCATCCTCCACGACCTCCATCTCAAAGGCGGGAGGAGTATCCTCCAGAACCTCCATCACAGGAGGTGGAGGAGTAGCTTCTTGAGGTATAGGGCCAAGAGAATATTTCTCCAAGTCTGAGGAATCTGAAGAAACAAGAAGAACCCGAGGGATGTGAGATCCACTCTCAACGGAAAAGACCTGGTGCACCGTAGACGGGGCAAGCTCAACTGATCCCACAACTAATGGTTGGTCAGGGATGGCTTCCTGAATTTGAATTTCCGGGGGAGCGGGATTGACCAAGGATGACTCTTAACCAATCGTAGGATCATCTAGTGGAGGACTCAAAGAAAGTCGTTTATAACTAGCCGGGAGGCATGGTGTAGAAACGGTTGAGTTGTCCAAAACTCTTTTGGCTTCATCCATATATGGACAAAGGTGAATGGCATGGTGCCCTTCACACAACTTGCAGGGATTGGTAATCTTACACTGCTTCGTAGGAGTCTTACCAGCACTAGCTGAAGACGTGCCCCCAACCTCACTCCCAGAAGCCAAAGGCAACGGCGGACGACCGTTGGACCATACTTCAAGCACCTTGGGAATGCCAGGGCAATCTCAAAGAAGATGGTTTCCCTGGTACAACATGCAAGGGAACTTAAATTTCCATGGAGGGTTGGAAGGTTTATCAATGGAAGGCTTCTTAGGTGCAATAACCACAAAGCTAGCCTCTCCTTTATCTAACTTCTTCTTCTTTGTCTTCTTCTTCTTCTTCTTAGCCACTTGGTTACTCGAATCCAAAATTTCACCAGGCGAAGTAGAAGAGGAGGACGCAGAAACAGGCGAAGAAGGGGAGAGGTCCACCTTGGAATCAACATGATGTTGTTAAGGTGGAGGAACTAATTGAATAATAGCCAAGACATTCGGGACCACAGAGTTTGAAAACAACCAAATAGGAAACCCAACAGTTAACCCAAGAAGGGACAACGTTGCCATATAAGGAGCGCCAACATTTCCAAAACGAGGAAAAGGACCCGAATTCCCATCAGAGGGGATTCCTTGGTTGCTAAACTCTGGAAAAGTCGCCATCGGAGACAACTCAAAACAACACTCTAAGGAAACTAACTTTAACCAGGAATATTTCATGGGCAGTTAATTTTTAAAACATTGAAACCAGACTCTACTATTTCATATTTTAAGAGTCGAGAAATAGGAAAAAGGTGACTCTATCACTTTCAGATTGGAAACAAGCGTGATAGGACAAGCACTTGATGATCCTTTCAAATTTAATGAGTCAGAAAAGATCGAAATGACTACTCTGGAAATCTAGGCAAAAGGGTGTACCAGATATCCGTGAACTGCCATATACACTTTGGTTAAAAAATGAAAGATAAATCAACCAAGGACTTAACGTACGTGCAGGTAATCTCCCCAAATGCTGTGTCCGATGTATCATGGGTATAAGGCGGCAGACTCGGATTCCTACGGATAAAGGATAGCAACCTAGTGGGGTCTCCCTTTATATACGCAATGGTATGGGGAGCACAAGTTCGTACTAGCACTGTGTAAAGCCAAGAGGCGAACGATAGCTACCAGGTTTAATGACGCCAGAACACGTCACTACCCTAGACCTCTAGATATTTCGCTAATGTTTCAATGTTGCCTTAAGGTAAATTGAATAAATTTTAGAGTTGATCTTCAATTATGTTTCAATTTTCAGGCCCTACCGAATTTTATGTCTCAAAAACCTCTAAATGCACACTACATGCCACAATATGTCACTTTGTTCGATGAATAGCTAACTATGTCAAGGTTGAGAGCTTTCACACAATAACAAAATGATCACAAAACAACCACTACTGTCTCTAATGCATGCTAATGTAACTAAAATCCTTTCTGTTAGAGTTATATAACACTAATAACACATAAAATATTTCAATTTACATTAAATAATCAAAAGCAAAAGAGATTTGATTTTTGTTTGTATTTTCAATGTTTAAGAGCAAAGTGCACTAAAAAAAATGAAAACTAATGAAGAGATCAATTTGAGAAACGATAGCAGAAGAGTAAAGACAAGCAAGTTCACTCAACGCAAAACACACAATCAGACCTCAAACTGATGGAGAAATCCCTCAAATCAAAGAGGAATCCCAAAGAATCAAACGAACCATGTAATCTAGGCTCGAGATGAGACAAGGAGAAATTCGAATGAGAAAGACAGAAATCACTCAAATAACGCAATAAAACAATGGAAAACCACCAAATGAATGCAAAGAAGCAGCAATGAAATTGACTGATCAAACAAAAACCAAAAACTCCCACGGGAGGCTCAGCACACTATAGCACCTAGATGCCCTTGGGCTAGAATGTAAAACTGATAGTAGAGGACAAACAACCAGAGGATAGAGGTCACACACAGTCAACCAAGGCTCCAAAACACTTAGGCAATCGAAAAAATGATACCAAAACCACAAATCAAGCTCAGAAAGCTCAGAAAGGAGAAAACCCTAGCACCACACAGGATTGGCACGCCTGTCTGGCTGCAACTAGCACCAGAACAGGATTGGCGCAGGGGCCGAACTGTTGAATCCTTAGTTAAACTGATAGGGGGGGGGTGAATCAGTTTAACACATTCATGGACTTTTAAAACTTTTCATTAAAACTTATTTACACCTTCATTTCATGTCCAACTTAATATGTGAGTAATCTCAGAATATGAGCAACAAGTATTAATATAATATAACAGTAGACTTAATATGAGAGCAGCAGGTATTAAGCAGAAGATATAAATCATATCAACACATAAATATCATGCATAGAGACACCAGATATAAGTGGAAACCCATAAAGGGAGAAAACCACATCTTATTATTGTTGTGATGCAAAGGCAAGCTCCAAATCCCTCTCACCACTGTTTTCTGCAGGCACCAACCTACAGGAGGCTCCAATCCTCAATTATGCAAGTTACAACTTGCAAGGAAGCACTAAATCCCTTCAATTTTCTATAGGCACCAACCTACAGGAGGCTCCAACCTCAGTCAGCTACAACTGATAGCTATCACGCTGGAACTTGATAGGGAAGCTCCAACTTCCTCAATTTATCAAACTGAATGTTTGCTGATTTACCTTAGATATCAGCGCTGTTCTGCAGCTTCTCTTTCTACTTTTATTTTCTTAATCTTCTCTGCCTCACTCTTCTATACTTTGCCTTCTCTATATTTACTCTCTCTAACCTCTCTTATGAATATCCAGTTGATAATATATATAGATTTCCTAACATGACTGTTTGTATTTCACAAAGAATTTGGAGTGAACAATCATGAATCTTTGGCTTCTGTCTTCTCATTCCTTTTATCTGCTCATTCATTAAATATAACTGTAGGTATCAATTTAACATTAAAGTGGGATATTTTTTCTCTTCCGGAGACTTGCCAATGCATCACAAACAATAAAAATCAGTTAAAACATTTACAATCAAATTACAATGAGAACTCCAGCTCAACTCATTTAGTCTTTTGGCTCGCTGCGCATTTGTCTTTTCTTTGACTGTGTCTGTCTTTTCTGTGACTGCGTTTTATCTCTTTTCAGATCTGTTTGTTCGTCTGTCCTCTACTGTGGTGTAACTACTGCATACATGTAACTATGCTTTTTATATTAGTGTATTTTGTATATATATGTAACTGCTGACTTTAAATCTGGGCAAATTCCAATGCTTTTCATACAGCAAGTGTCTTGTTGATGTGGTGAGTTCCGCAATCAGAACATACATACACCACGACCTTTTTTTTATGGCCCGATAAAATTGTAGACATCGCAATTGTATTATATTAATAATTTCCCTCCACCTTAAGTTGAGGCCCGTGGGTCCACAGACCACGCGGCACTTTTCAATACAATCGCAACAACTTTATATATATATATATATATATATATATAACAGCGCCTTCACAAATTTCCGATTGCGATTGATATGCGGACCCGACCATGTTTTATATGGCGGAGTTTATATGACTATTGCGTCTGGCTTTTCTAATCACAATCGCAAGCTGCCTTGCTCCGATGCGATTGATATGCTCCACAAATTTCCGATTGCGATTGATATGCAGACCCGACCATGTTTTATATGGCGGAGTTTATATGACTATCGCGTCCGGCTTTTATCGCAATCGCAAATATTTGTTAACATGTTCCGATTTAACTCCGATGCGATTGGTACCTTTGCGATTGTTCCGATGCGATTGATTGCAATCGTAACTTTCTGTTGTGATGTTCTGATGCCTTTATATTCTCCGATGCGATTCATAAGGGTCCCACCTTATATTACTTCCTTTCTTTTGATCATAAAGCGCTCCACTTATATCAATTAATATATATGCTTTGAAACTTTGTTTATATGATCCGGGCTTCATCGCAATCATAATTCTTTGGTTGCATGTTCTGACACATATCCATTATGTTTTATAAACCCATCGGGTCTAGGCTTCATCGCAATCGCAATTTTCTGTTTATATGTTCTGCTGCCCTTATAATCTTTGATGCGATTGGGAAAGGGTCCCACCTTATGGTACTTTGATTCTTTGATCATAAAGCGCTCCATATAAATTAATATATATAAACTTTTCCGCTTGGGTTTAAGATTCCTGGAATATTATGTATCCTCCCGCTTGGGTTACGTTTCCCGGAATAAGATTTATATGTATATATATATACTTTGTTGCTCCAATCTTTAGTGTATCTTCCAGCGGGGGAGGTGATTCTCGGAATTTGTTTATATATATATATATATATATATATATATATATATACTTGCCGCTTGGGTTATACGATTCCCGGAATTGTGTTTATGTATCCTCTAGCTGGGGTAGCGATTCTCGGAATAACGGCTCTGCCTCTGCCTCTGCCTTCGCTGCTTCTGTCGCTCGACCTCTGCCTTTACTACTGTGATAACGACTCTGCCTCTGCCTCTGATAATAGTTCTACCTCTATATTCGCTGCCTCTGCCTGTGCCTATCTCCTTTGCTTCCTTCATTTGCTTCTTTGCTGCCTCCATTGCCATCAATGACAATATTTCCAACAGTCTCCCCCTTTGGCATTGATGGCAATACACTTCCTCTGTTTTGCTGTTAGAATCTTTTCTCCTGTTGCTTTCTCTTCCTCCCCCTTTGACATCAATGGCAAGGGGTTTGAATTCTTAGTGTAGATCTTATTCTTTGATCCTGTGTTTTTATCCTTTTTCAACCTTTCGTGCGTTTCCTCTCTCTGAAATTTTCTAACTTTGTACGCTGCTGCTTCAACCTTTGGATTAGATTCCCGTCGGGTTCACTACTTTTCCGTGTTCGGTTCACGTCGGATTCACCACTCTTCTACTACACCACTGACCCTTTTGCCTTTTTATTGATTCTTTTACGCTGAATGTATTCTTGCCATAATCCTTTTGATCCTGAGGACCTGTTTTCATGCTTTCCTTGCTGGTTGTTCTCCTCCTGGGAATGATATTTTCGTTTCTGTTCTCCCCCTGAAACTGTGCTTTCTCTTCATATTAGAGAGTAGCATCTACAGATACTACCCCTAGTCTGTCTCTCAAATATTCAAATGGTTCTCTAGCAAGCGGTTTAGTAAATATATCTGTTGTCTTTTCTTTTGTTGGTGCATACTCCAGTTTTACTATCTTCTGAGCCACTTGTTCTTGGAGGAAATGATTTGATTGGGATATGTTTAGTTTTTGAGTGAAGCACAAGATTTTTAGATATGCTTATAGCACTTGTATTATCACATTTGACTGAGATAGGTTCATCAATGCTTACCTTCATGTCTTGGATCCTGGAGGGTTTGCTTCATCCACATGACTTGTGTACAACATGCTGCTGCTGCTATATATTCTGCTTCTGCTGTAGACAGAGAGATAGATGTTTGTTTCTTGCTTAACCATGCCACCATACTTTCTCCTAGATAGAAAGCACCTCCACTTGTGCTTTTCCTGTCATCCACACAGCTGGCCCAATCTGCATCTGTGTATGCTATCAAAGTGAAACTTTTTCCTTTAGGATACCAAAGTCCATACTGTGTTGTTCCTTGTAGATATCTAAATATTCTTTTGACTACTAGAAGATGGTTTTGTTTAGGTGCTGCTTGATATCTAGCCACTAGTCCTACTGCTAGCATGATGTCTAGTCTTGATGCTGTCAGATACAACAGACTTCCTATCATGGATCTGTAGATTTTTTGATCTATATCTGCAGACCCATCATCAGCACAAAGCTTGCATCTCGTGATCATGGGAGTTGACACAGGTTTGCAGTCCTCCATTTTGAACTTTTTCAACATTTCTTTTAAGTATTTTTCTTGTGAGATGAATGTGCCTGTGTTATTTTGCTGAATTTGAAGTCCTAAGTAGAAACTATGTTCTCCAATCATGGACATCTCAAACTCTAATTTCATCTCCTCAGCAACCCTTTTTCTAGTTCTTCTCTGTTGCTTCCAAACATAATGTCATCAACATATATTACAACAATCAAGAGTTCATTTTCATGGGCT
Organism: Pinus albicaulis; assembly: GCA_034641835.2. Taxonomy (NCBI): domain Eukaryota; kingdom Viridiplantae; phylum Streptophyta; class Pinopsida; order Pinales; family Pinaceae; genus Pinus; species Pinus albicaulis. Next base: position 595,156,036 of record CM076577.1, on the reverse strand, counting down.
TTTGTGTATATATTTCTGTCTACTCCACCTCTCTTAAAGCCTTGTTTTTGCAGATATTTATCTAGTCTTGAGTACCAAGCACGAGAAGCCTGTTTCAATCCATATAGAGCCTTCTTCAATCTGCACACATAGTCTTTTTTTTCTATCAATGAGAAGCCTTTTGGTTGTTCCATGTAGACTTCTTCTAAGTCTCCATTCAGAAATGCAGATTTTACATCCATTTGATATACTTTGAAGTTTTGGTAGCATGAAAATGCTAGAAACATTCTGATGGCTTCCATTCTGGCTACAGGGGCAAATGTTTCATCGTAATCAAGTCCTTCGATTTGTGAATATCCTTTGCAGACCAGTCTGGCTTTATTTCTGATTACTTGTCCTTGCTCATTCATTTTGTTTTTGAATACCCATTTTGAGCCAATGATATTTTTCTCAGTGGGTCTAGGAACTAATTCCCATGTATTGTTTTTCTCAATTTGGTTCAATTATTCATTCATAGAATTTACCCAAGACTTGTCCTTGCTGGCTTCTTCAAATTTCTTTGGCTCTATCTATGATAACATGGCTATGTATACCTCTTCTGTTTGTTCTGTTACCTGCCTTCTTGTTTGGACCCCTGATTTCTTGTCTCGTATGATCTGATCTTCAAGATGATTCTTCTGAGTGTATCTTGAGGGGGCTTTCGAGCTCATATCTGCATCTTTTGTTGTCTTGCTTGTTTCATCATTATTCTGGTTTTCAGATGGACTGCAGCAGCCTGTATCTCTTGTATTGTTTGGAAGTTATTCATCAAATCTCACATCAATAATTTCAACTAATTTTCGAAGAGTCTTGTTGTAGCACTTGTACCCTTTACTTTTGGAAGCATATCCTAGAAAAATCCCTTCATCTGCTCTTGCATCAAATTTCCCAAGATTTTCATCATTATTCTTTATATAACACTTTCTTCCAAAAATTCTAAAATGTTTGATTGAACATTAGGGGAATTTTGAGGTCTAAAATGGGCCTCCTAAGGAAATTATAAAATAATAGTGGGAAAAATCAAATAAGATTTGATGACATCATCAAATTTTAGAGGGAAAAAATAAAAAACTACTTTTTCAACTCGTATTTTCAACTTATCTCCCAAAGTTTTTACTCAATCTTCGAGCAGGAGTACTCATTGGATGCAAAATTTAATTCCTCATCTAATGAGTACCCATGTTGCACACTTTTGATGGACCATGCTACACGAAAACTGAGAAATACTTGAAAAACGTGATTGCAATCACGTTTTCTCATGTATTTCTCATTTTTCACGTAGTAGGGTCCATTAGAAGTATGTAACATGGGTACTACTTGGATGAGGAATTAAATTTTGCATCCAATGAGTACTCTCACTTGAAATTTTAGTAAAAATTTTTGGAGTAAGTTGAAAATACGAGTTGAAAAAATAGTTTTATTATTTTATTATTTTTTAATATTTTTACCCTTTTACTTAAAAAATGGTGAATCATCCCCCATGGTTGACATCATCATCTTGAATCCTATTGGTTCTTATAAAGTTTATTTTGGTTGTACATTTTTCTTAGGAGGCCCATTTTAGACCTCAAAATTCCCCTAATGGCTGGTTTTCCATGCCATAGTTCATAGGGAGTCTTGTCACTATTTGGCCTTAAGTGAGCTTTATTAAGGATATGCACCGCTGTGTGTACTGCTTCTGCCCAGAAGGTCTGAGCAATATTACTTTCATGCATCATAGCTCTGGCTATTTGCTGTACAGATCTGTTTTGTCTCTCTGCTACTCCATTCTGTTGAGGTGTCCCTGCAATAGTAAATTGTTGTTTTATGCCATATTCATTGCATAGATCTGCAAATTCATAATCTGTGAATTCACCTCCTCTGTCCGATCTGATGCATTTTAGCTTGCATCCTGTCTGATTTTCTGCTAATGTTTTAAATATTTTGAATTTGTCCAGAGCTTCCGATTTATTCTTGAGAAATGCAACCCATGTCATTATGGAGAAATCATCGATTATTAGCATGAAGTAGGATTCTCCACTTGGTGTTTTAGTTCTTGCAGGTCCACACAGATCCATGTGCACAAGCTGGAGTGGTCTACTTGTTGATAACTCATATTTGGCCTTAAATGATATACGGGTCTATTTACCCAATTGACAAGATTTGCATATGGTATTAGAAGGCCTTTTTATTTCCGGCATGTCTCTGAACACTTTCTTTTTGTTCAATCTGATGACATGATCGAATCTGAGATTTCCCAATTTCCTATGCCATAACCATGACTCCTCAAGTTTGCTAAGATGGCATGCTTCATCTTTCTCTTTCACGATGTAAACATTTCTCTCTGTTCGAACACCTTTGAGCATAGTCTTACCTATGGTGCTTGATCTGACTTCACAGTCTTGTGCTCTGAAAAGAACTTCGCAACCTTTATCACACATTTGACTGACACTTAGCAAATTTTCTTTCAGCCCATCTACAAATAGTACATCTTGGGCCCTACCTTTGCCATTATCTAAGCTGACTGAGCCCTTTCCCTCAATTTTTCCTGATTTATCATTGCCAAAAGTAACATTACCAGATTTCTTTTCATCAAGAGTTATAAACTTGATTTTGTCTCCAGTCATGTGTTTAGAGCATCCATTGTCCAAATACCATTGGATTTTCAGATCTTGAGCAGTTAGAGCCAGGTCACACTTATTCTCCTTCTTTTTCCACTGGAGGCATCCTTTTGTTTGGTATCTTTTGTGAGATGATGATTCACATCCCTTCAGAGGACATTTGGAAGGCATATGTCCAACTTGATTGCATATACAACATTTGAACATAGTTTTTGCAGAATTGTGAGTATGAGCAAAATTTATTTCATTCATAAACCTCCTTGAGGTGTTGAACATCAATCTTTGTCCATACTTTCTACACTCAATGATTTTATGGCCAAATTCCTTACAATAAAAACAGTAACCATAGAAACTATTTGCATACTTGGTGTAAGGTTGTCTTTTCCATTTGTTTGATTGAGGCAGTCTCTTCAATGTTTGCATCTTTTGTTGGTTTGAATTACTCCTCCTTGCATGGTAATATGCAGCAATGTGTCCCAGCTTGTGGCAGACATAACAGGTGGCATTCTTCATAGGAGGGAAGAATCTCCTTTGATGGCTTCCAAATTTGACATATTCAGAGGCATATGCCCCTTTCTCTGTTGTCTTAGTATTTATTACATTCTTAACTACTAGTGGTTTCTTCTGATCTCTGTCTTCCTCATTACAGGTTTCTTCTTTTGTAGGAATTGTTTGAGCTGCTTCATCATTCTTCTTTTCTTTTACAAAAATAATCTCTCTGTCAACCTTTTCTTTTCTTTTACTTGATTCTCCTTCATAGCCTATTCTAGTTTTTATCATAGGGGATCTTTGAGCAACCAGAATTTCATTCAACTTACTAGAGCTTGTTGTTTGAGAAGAGTTTATAACCACTTTCCTTTGAGAATTTTCTAGTTTCTTCCTGAGACATACTACTTCTTCTTCCAGCTTCTCTTGTTCTCGGGTTTTATCCTTGATTTGCTGAAGTAACATGTCTTCTATCTTCTTGGCTTCTTCAAGCTCTACCTTCAGCTGCATGAGGACTTCTAAGTTTTTTTCTTCTCTTACATACTTGAGAAGAATGTCCTTTTGTTTTCTGCACTTCAGTTTGAGTCTGTCAATCTCCTCCAGAGCACTTCTTAGCTCCCCCTCAAGGTCAATTTCCCCTTCTTCTTCTTCATCTTCTAGCAGGAGTCCTTCAAGTTATTCTATGGCCATCAATAAGAATTCAGAGGTTCCTTCTTCACTTGAGGGTTCATCTGAATCTTCAGATGTACTACTGTCTTGTTGAGCATAGAAGGATTTTCTACTGAACTTCTTTCCTTTCTGCCAGTTCTTTGATTTATTTTTCTCTGACTCTTGAGCCCGATTCCTTACTTTCTTGTGAGGACACTTAGCAGCATAGTGTCCAACTCTTCCACAGTTAAAGCATTTGAAAGGAAGTTTACCTTTGTATTTACCTGAGCCTCTATCCAATTTCTTGACAAATTTTGCCTCTTCTTCATCCGAGCAAGAGCATATGTCTCCCTCTTCTTCTTTCTTCTTTTTTGTTTTAAAGGATGCCTCCCTCGTACTTGGCTTCTTCTGTGGGAGCCTCATCTCATAAGCTGTTAGATTTCCAAGTAGCTGGTTCGTGGTCAAGGTCTCCCAATCAGTTGTTTCTTCTATTGCAGACACCTTGGGAATAAACCTGGATGGAAGAGATCTTAGAATCTTTTGCACAATTATACTTTTTGGCATGGTTTCTCCAAGAGCTTTCATATTGCTAAAAATTTCTGCAACTTTTAGGAAGAAACTGGCAATGTCTTCATCATCATTCATTTTTAAGTTATCAAATTGGGCTCTATAGACTTGAAGTTTGGCAGTCTTTACTTTCTTGTCCCCCTCATGGATGTTCTCCAGAGTATCCCACATTTCTTTGGCAGTGTCTTTTTGCATTAATTTAATAAACTCTGCTTCACACAATCCATTTAATATGGCATTCATGGCTTTTGCGTTAGCCACAAAATCTTGTTTTGTTTCTTTCTCTGTGTCAGTTGCCTTTGGGGCATATCCTAATTCCACATCAGCCCAGACTTCTATTCCTAGAAACATTATGTATGTCCTCATTCTGATTTTCTAGAAAGCATAATTTTCACCAGTGAAAAAAGGGGCTTTATTGGTTGAGAATCCTTCTTTACTAGCCATCTTGGGAACCTAGGATCTCCTTTCAGTTGTTAGATTGGTACAAAGGAACTTGGCTCTGATACCAATTGTTGAACCCTTAGTTAAACTGAGAGGGGGGGTGAATCAGTTTAACACATTCATGGACTTTTAAAAATTTTCATTAAAACTTATTTACACCTTCATTTCATGTCCAACTTAATATGTGAGTAATCTCAGAATATGGGAAAAAAGTATTAATATAATATAGCAGTATACTTAATATGAGAGCAACAGGTATTAAGCAAAATATATAAATCAGATCAACACATAAATATCATGCACAGAGACACCAGATATAAGTGGAAACCCATAAAGGGAGAAAACCACATCTTATTATTGTTGTGATGCAAAGGCAAGCTCCAACTCCCTCTCACCACTGTTTTCTGCAGGCACCAACCTACAGGAGGCTCCAATCCTCAATTCTACAAGTTACAACTTGCAAGGAAGCACCAACTCCCTTCAATTTTCTGCAAGCACCAACCTAGAGGAGGCTCCAACCTCAGTCAGCTACAACTGACAGCTATCAAGCTGCAACTTGATAGGGAAGCTCCAATTTCCTCAATTTATCAAACTGAATGTTTGCTGATTTACCTCAGATATCAACTCTGTTCTGCAGCTTCTCTTTCTACTTTTCTTTTCTTAATCTTCTCTGCCTCACTCTTCTATACTCCACCTTCTCTATATTTACTCTCTCTAACCTCTCTTATGCATATCCAGTTGATATTATATATAGAGTTCCTAACATGACTATTTGTATTTCACAAAGAATTTGGAGTGAATAGTCATGACTCTTTGGCTTCTGTCTTCTCATTCCTTTTATCTGCTCATTCAGTAAATATAACTGTAGGTATCAATTTAACATTACAGTGGGATATTTTTTCTCTTCTGGAGACTTTCCAATGCATCACAAACAATAAAAATCAATTAAAACATTTAAAATCAAATTACAATGAGAACTCCAACTCAACTCATTTAGTCTTTTCTTTGACTGTGTCTGTCTTTTCTATGACTGCGTTTTATCTCTTTTCAGCTCTGTTTGTTCATCTGTCCTCTGCTGTGGTGTAACTACTACATACATGTAACTGTGCTTTTTATATTAGTGCATTTTGTATATATATGTAACTGCTGACTTTAAATCTGGGAAAATTCCAATGCTTTTCATACAGCAAGTGTCTTGTTGATGTGGTGAGTTCTGCAATCGGAACATACATACACCACGGCCTTTGTTTTATGGCCTGATAAAATTGCACACATCGCAATTGTATTATATTAATAAACGCCCTCCACCTTAAGCTGAGGCCCGTGGGTTCAGACCACACGGAACTTTTCAATACAATCGCAACAACTTTATATATATATATATATATATATATATAACAGCGCCTTCACAAATTTCCAATTGTGATTGATATGCGGACCCGACCATGTTTTATATGGCGGATTTTATATGACTATCACATCCGGCTTTGCCAATTGCAATCGCAAGCTGCCTTGCTCCGATGCGATTGATATGCTCCACAAATTTCCAATTGCGATTGATATGCGGACCCGACCATGTTTTATATGGCGGAGTTTATATGACTATCGCGTCCGGCTTTTATCGCAATCGCAAATATTTGTTAACATGTTCCGCTTTAACTCCGATGCAATTGGTACCTTTGTGATTGTTCTGATGCGATTGATCACAATCGCAACTTTCTGTTGTGATGTTCTGATGCCTTTATATTATCCGATGCGATTCATAAGGGTCCCACCTTATATTACTTTGTTTCTTTTGATCATAAAGCACTCCACTTATATAAATTAATATATATGCTTTGAACCTTTGTTTATATGATCCGGGCTTCATCGCAATCAAAATTCTTTGGTTGCATGTTCCGACACATATCCATTATGTTTTATAAACCCATCGGGTCCGGGCTTCATCGCAATCACAATTTTCTGTTTATATGTTTCACTACCCTTATAATCTTCGATGCGATTGGGAAAGGGTCCCACCTTATGGTACTTTGATTCCTTGATCATAAAGCGCTCCATATAATTAATATATATAAACTTTGCCGCTTGGGTTTAAGATTCCCGGAATATTATGTATCCTCCCGCCTGGGTTACGATTCCCAGAATAAGATTTATATGTATATATATATACTTTGCTGCTCCAATATTTAGTGTATCTTCCAATGGGGGCGGTGATTCTCGGAATTTGTTTGTATATATATATATATATATATATATATATATATATATATATATATATATATATATATTACGTATATTTTGCCGCTTGGGTTATACGATTCCCGGAATTGTGTTTATGTATCCTCTAGCTGGGATAGCGATTATCGGAATAATGGCTCTGCCTCTGCCTCTACCTTCTCTGCTTTTGTCGCTCTACCTCTGCCTCTACTACTGTGATAACGACTCTGCCTCTGCCTCTGATAACGGTTCTGCCTCTATATTCGCTGCCTCTGCCTCTGCCTGTCTCCTTTGCTTCCTTCGTTTTCTTCTTTTCTGCCTCCATTGTCTGTCTTTGTCTTTGCTGCCTCCATTGCCATCAATGACAATATTTCCAACACGAACAAGAAACAAGTGCCAGTCGACGCGACTGTTAGGGAAAAAACCATGCCAGTCGAGTTTACTAAGGAAAAAAATAAAAAATATCAAACAGGGAGTAGATCAGGTATGGTGAGGCTAAACAGAGGTTTAACACTAGAAAAAAGCGAACCAAAAGAGCTGATCAAGCAGAAAAAGACAAAAATCAACTGAAAATAAAAGACAAACTCCAATCAATGTCTCCCCAGTGGAGTCGCCAGTTTGTTGGAGAGCTAAATCCCCTCTGCAGACAGAGGCGATCCCTACTAGCCCAGATTAGGTCTAGCAGCAATCGAGTCACGCTAAGATGGAGGTTCCTAGTTACAAAAGACCAAGATGCGACAAGAGGCCTACCTTAAATCCCACGCTGTTGTTGCTTGTAGAGAAGATGGCACTTCCATCCTTCGCTTTGGCAGATCACAATTCTCCCACGTAGCACGTTCGAACACCTGCACGTACACGAAGAAACAACAACACACAAGCATAAAACCTAATACATGCAACCATATATCAGTCAGAGAAGATATAATTCATAACATAAGACATGAACAAATGAATGGAATCATAATCAAAGTCGTTTATTATTAATCACAATGAAAGAAAGATACAACCCGAGCTCTGACACTGGATCTTCCTTCGGCTGGTCAACAGTGGAGCACGTCTCGATGAAGCTCGTCGAGATGAGACAATGCTCTCTCTCTTCGATTGTCTAACGATAGTCTCCTTACTACTGATTAAGATCTATTCAGGCTAGCTTGCAAAGGGAAAATGAAAAGCTTATATAGATGGTGGAAGGTGAGTTGGGATCCCTACAATGGTGGGATTGGCTTGATCCTCAAGGAAGCTTCCATGATAGGTGGAAAACTACTTCCCCTACATGGAGATCCGAAGCCAAACCTCCCAACTCATTTTAGAGACTCGTTCAAGACTTGGTTGGAATCAAACTAATGCCATTTATTTTTAAAAAACAATCCTTATTAAGCTTGGTGCGAGTAATACACTGGGATAGAGCGCCAGTTGGCGCGCCCTCTTTGGTGGATTTACCCCATTGGCGCGAGGGCTGAACTGGCTGGTCATGCCAAGGCCAAAAGGTCTATTTTTAGGGTTTTTTACAGGAAACTATATTTAGAGGAATGATTTTCCTTATCAAGGGGGATGCCATGAAAGTGGTTTCAGGTCATGTCACTGCACACAGGTCAAGGAAAAAGGCCCTTCAATGTGCGGGACGGGGGATTTCAGGGATGGTGACAAATTACTGTGTAACAATAAGATCCTGAAAACATTTGGTCATAGGTATGGGCTCTTGTAGGTTATTCATATTATCTATTTTCTTTTCTCAATAGATATTAGAAGTCTCATGCTCATAACACACACACATACACATATATTCCCATATTTTTCCAATATTAGTCATTAAGATATATGCATCAAACATATCAATCATTAAAATATCATTTGTATCATTACATGTTTTATTCATGAGTTAGAATATCACATTTTAATTTTTAGTGACGTTTTCATTCATGGCTCATTGATATGCATACTAATTTATTCCACATTCTATGATAAAATCCATATTAATAATGAACATGTTAACAATATCCATTCTATATGATAGGTAAACAATATCAAAATAGACTACAATTACTTTCACATAATTAACATGAAACATTAATTGTTATTATAAAAGTAGAGGCATGACATACATCCTTATTTATTCCCCATTCTATAACGATTTATCCTTAAACATTATATAAAAAATATCATTATAAATTAGATGTCAATAATGTCATAATAAATAACTATCACTTTCACACATAATGTATAAAAATTTCATTGATCAATAACTAATAATATCTTAGAGTAAATTGATTATTATGCCTTTAAATCCCTCCATACCAATGAATTCCCAAAATCCTTTGCGAATTAACTGGCCATTTAATAAGAAAGAATTTCCAATCACCGGTCCTTACCAAAGCTTGTTCTTATTTTAAAATAAATAGTCTTGCTCCAAGCCACCTATCTGGCCCTGAGAAATTAGATGGAATTTTTTCATAATATATATGTGGATCACTTCTTATGTGGGTCATGTGTCATGGAATTAAGTTTTAAGCACATGAGTCAAAATTTAGTGAACATATATGTGTGATGGACTATGCAGTGATAAAGTGATATTATTAGCACAATATCACTATGATTATATTATGTTTTTTATCATCAAGACAATGGAAATTAAAGAAGATCACAATGCAAACAGGGAAACTAGGAATAGGCTTTTCACCCAAGAAAAACACCTCCATAGGGGAAAACCCAAAAATTTATCTTCTTATAGATTCTAGAGGAATACTTCCATACATTTTATTTATACAAATCACTAAGTGATAGGCCAGCCACCCAAATAAAAATGCTTCTCTCTTCAACTCAAAATTATCCTCTTTTTTAGGCTGAAATTTGAACCAAAGTAGCTTCCCTTATCACACATGTGAGCTTCCCAAAACAAGAAAAGATGCCCAAACAAAACAAGAAGCCTCCTCTTCCTCCTCGTTGATTTTCTCCTCTTCTCTGATCTAATTTATCTTATAATTATTAAGAGATGCGAACTTGATTAATGTATTTGGAGGTCGAATTAATATTTTATATATAGCCTCTTGGTGTGGTGCAACAACCTTCTTGTGGGACCAACTTGGTGGGTTGGCCGACCCATCACTTGGTGGTTTCTTGTCCTTTTTAATTTAAAAAATAATTTCTTTTACAATGATCCTAGAGCCCTCCAAGGGAATTTACATCATGACCTTGACCTAGACCTTGTCAAAACCCTAGGGCACACAATGGGTTCCAAAACTAATAAAATAATTAATGGGAAAGAAATTATTCTTCAATAAATAAATTTTCTTTTGCAAAATATAATTCTCTTTTTCTTTTTCTTTGACAGTTACATCAAGTCATGGTAAATAAACAATTATGAATACTGGAGCTAGTTACCATTTTCAACACCTTTAAATTTTATAGGGATAGCTCCTCTGTAAAAATGAGTATGAGGATCATGCCCACAAAAAGCATAGGACACTAGGCATTTTTTCTGTAACCAAGGGGAAAAATAGCCATTATCAAGAGAACATATAATAGATTTAATTTTAATATGATTGCCAATTCTCCTCACCTATTCTATCTCAATATTAGGTACACATGCAAAAACGAAATGAGAATTTCTTTCTAGCATCACATAAACACTCAAATTGTGGAAATAAAAAAACAATAGTTCTATTGAAAATTTGGACATAATTTTATCATGTTTTATGCATTATTAATTTTAAATATAGCAAATGCATGTATGACATATTGACTAAATACTCAAGAATCAAACCCATGCTTTATAAATTTTTCTTTATACAATTTTCTTTCTTATTTTGATCAGTATATAATAATTACATCATGACATGAGACAAATGACAATTATGAAGACTGAAACTAGTTACATTTACCAACAGACATGAGCATGTTGATTCAACTAAGCCATATGAGCAACACAAATTATGTTGCCATTTTGAGTTCCTCGCTCAGTTTAGGAAAATTTCATTTGATACATGATGACAACAAGAGAAACATGGTTCATGATATATGTTGCATGATGATATTGTCCATTCCTCCAAGTGTAGGGAAACAATATCTCCAAGGGAAGTGAAACAAGATCTCTTCAAGATGATGGCTCCTCTATCCTTTCATACCCACCAAGGAAACCTGCAACACCTCCTACAATTTTGGACCTATGGAAACCCTAGGGTATTCACATGTGTGAACATAATTAGAAGACAAATTACAAACTTTTGAAATATTGATGTGTCTCTCAATATATAGAATATCCATTTTTATATAGCCTTTCCAAGAGGCTCCATTAGCACTCTCCAGGCCAACATTTCCTTGGCTACATTACTTGATCTTGGGAGACTTCTAGAAATTTCTAATTTCAAAATAATTTTTTTTTCCTTGATACAAATTCCAGAAAGGGACTTTTATAATATGAAAAGGACTCTTGACTCATGAAAAACCCTAGGAGAATTCAATGGAAGCTTGACCTAATGAAAATGTGACTTGAGCATGAAACCCATGCTTTACAAAAAATAAATTTCTTTCTTATTTTGATAGATACATAGGAATTACATCATGACATGAGTCAAATGACAATTATGAAGACCAAAACTAATTACATTATTCAACATATCAAAGAATGTGGGTAATTTTTTGTAATGGAATATTAAATGCTATCATATTATGTTGAGTTCTCAAGTTATCGAGTGAGTTCATTGGTGAGGATGAATAGGTTCATAAGTTCTCAAGTTTTTAAATATTACTTGAATAATTTAAACACAAATAACTTCCTTGTAACTCACTTGTACTATTATAATGTTCTTGTGTTTTCGTCAAGATGTTTCTCAACATACCTTATGACACTCGCTAATCATTTCTCTCATTTGATGGAGTTTTATAGGACACTCAACCAAATAGGTATTGTTCAGATCTATCTTCCTTGAGTGACAAAATTTTAGGTAGGATATAAGAAATTGACCAAACATCTGCTATGTCATCTAACAGACAAATATTAACTAGAGGTGAAAATATTAAAATAAAATTCCATGTACACATGGAAATTTTTCTTGCTAAATGGGAATCATGTTCTTATGATAATGAGAGCATAGATGACATTGAGGTTCCCTTGAGTTACAAACACCTAGTGAAACAATGGGCACCCAGGGATCTTCTTGAAATAAAAACTAATGTTTTTTTCAATGAAAGGATATACCACACTACCCCATTGTCATTACATGGTTTGGGTCTATTTTCCATGAATGGCATAAAGGTATGTTACAAAGTATTAACTTAATTTATGAAGTATGTTAGATCATGTTACAACTACAATGATTGGGTACGACTAGTCCAATATACCAAAATTATGAAAATATATGGAGTGGCCTCAAATTATGGTACTACTAAAATACAATGATGAAAATAAAGGCACACCTATGTATATTGATGGAAGGGAAAAAGAAACTGGGAGTATTATAGGGTTTATAAATAGTACATGGTATTTCACCACAAATAAGCAACCCAATTGCATATTCAAGGGGAGTGAAGGAAAATGTGTATACGTATGTCCCATCAAATCAAAGATGCAGGGGAAGAGTTGCTCATTTATTACAATTTGAATAGAATAAATACAAATATTTATATTATGGTGGCAATCTGGATTCAATTATACTCAACTTTTAAGCAATGTTTATTGTATGTTATGATTGTAATTTACTACAATATATTGTTAGACATATTGTAATTTAGAAAAAAACTTAATATGTCATTATATAACGTGAATTTTCTATATAAATTTAGACATATGCCAATAGTGGTTTTCTTATTCAAACAATGATGATTAATTGTGGATGAATTTCAAATTACACTTATTTGATAAACAGGGTGAAAAGGGGAAGGAACCATCCTTAGAGTAGTCCTTAGATGCTCATGAGGAAGAAGTTACTAATGAATCAATTTTTATGTCTGTTGATCCAATCCAAGCAGTAAAGAAGCTTAAAATCAAATAAAACAAGAAACTTAATTCTTTAGTTCTGATTGAGCCTAAGAAATATGAGATAAAATGTGAAATAAAAACCTTGTTGCAAAAACTTTGTCGATACGGGGTGAGAAATGTATTTAATTATCCCATTTATTTGTTTATGATTTAGTTATCTCATCCTTTATAGAAAAAAAAAACATTTATTTTATAGGATTTTTGGCGGAGTATGATCCTCATGATACGACTATGGGGGTTGGCATTGGTAGTAGCATTGATGCTTTGCCTATGAGTGAGTAATTGGTTATTGAGACTGGTACAACTGCTCAACGACACACAATAGGATCTACACCCCTTGAACAACATACGTCAAGATTTACACATAATGTGGTGGATGCAGAGTATTATCCGATTGCACAATTTGAAGTAATATTTCCTAGAACTTCCCGTGTTATTAGCACTAGATCACTACAGATCACATTTTTGGTAGATGATGAAAATGTCCCGATGAAAATAGAGACACTTACAGGCATTTAAAAATTGTTTTAAATATTAAGTACAAACTAAATGAATTAATGTATAATCTATGATTATTTTAAACTAATGATAATATCGTTTTGCAAGAAATTATGTATTTTATAGGAATTTGTATGAAATAACCTTGGAAATATTTGGGTTGACCATTCGCACAAATTGGAAACACCAAAGTTCTAGGTTAAAATATGAAATTAATAATAGGATGGTTTGCTTGTTCAGTGAGGGTACCTTCAAGAAATATGGAGTTACCTCAAAGGAAAAGGCTACATTTAAAATATTTGTGGGACCAATATAGGTCTCAATTGAAAAGGGTTAGGCCGCATGAGCACCCTCCATCGATTCCATAGATGGAGTGGAGAGTGCTTGTGGTAGATGGACATGAGAAGGCACTTCAAAAAGTAGGGAAGACTCCACCTGGACTAGGAAGGCATGAGGCACTTTTAATAATGTAATTATGATGATTTACCATCATTGCAACATCTAATTAAGTTTTCAATGTTTTAAATATAGGCTTCCAGCTACTTCCAAATCCACAATGGATAGAATATACAAACACGGGAAACATAATATTTGCTCGGGTGGTTACTTGAAACTGGCCACAAAAGTTATAATATATAAAAAATAATTTTCATCCAAAGTATAAATTGTTAAAAATTTTAATTTAACATCATAAAAGAAGAAAAATTCATATTCGAATGCAAAATTGTAGGGGTCACAATTCAAAGAGGCTCTCATAAACGAATACCTAAAGCTTGCTTTCAAGTACGACTATCAAGCCATGGTTGAATATAGGACAAGCTTGGTGTCCTCATAGTATTCCACCACCCAACCTAACACTCAGGAAAATAAAAGCAACGAATACATTTATAAATAATTACTTGTACAATATATTGTTTATTATTTTTGGCCATAAAGTAACATGATTGATTGTAAAAAGCAAGAAAACAATGTAGATATAACACATGAGCCTACTGATAGTGGAGTGCCTGATCTTGAGACTGATGTTAAACTCGATACTAGAGGTATTTCATGTGTTATAAGAAAATTGTAATATGGAATACAAGTAAAAATATTTAAGTGAAAATGGTGTATTAATTATAACTTGTCTTGTTTCTACACCAGAGCATGTACAAGATGTGGATAAAGAAGAGGATGAATTTATGGCCACATCCGAAATTATTCCGCTTCCCTCCATGACCAAAGAAGGTAAAGAGAACTCTAATACTCTTTTTTTTTTAATAAAACAATTGTGATAATAGTAACTATAAATATGAATTTAACATTTCTTTCTTATTGCAGTTAATGTTCAACCCCACTTGCAGCAGCATAGTCCTAGGACTAGGTCAGCAACAAGACATATTACACTAGAGACCACAACAACTTAAGGGGAGCAAGATAAAGACATCCCGACTAACTACATAGTAAATGAAAGAAAGAAACCTGATAAAAAATGACTGCACTTGTTTGTTTAGAGCCCACATTTTTTAGTACCACATTTTTTACTGAGAGGTTGAATGCCTCATTACATGTGCACATGTAAATTTAGACTATCTTAATAAAAATTCGTGATTTTTTCGTTGCAAAAAATTAGAATGATTTTGTTTCATATTATGTAAACATATTTTTTGGCATAAAATTTATTGAGATAGAATATTTTGTGGATGTACGAATGAATGATGACACCATTAAAGGCATCACATATTTTTTATATTTCTTCATCCAACTCTAGTTCGATGTTATGATTAAATTATAATGCCAACAATTGTTTGTAGAGGCTCAACCAAAGCCCATGTAAACTGAATAAGGGGAAAAATCTAAGCCTTGCTACACAATCCATGTTAAACTAAGCCTTTACACAATCCATGTCCATGATAAGTCAACCATGTACTAATTTTTACCTATCCCACTCCACCATACACTACCACACTCCTAATTTAGGTGCTAGCTACTCCTACTTTAATGTCTAATCACAAAAAAATGTGATTATGATGAAAATTAAAGTACATATGTGTGTAACGTCCATGATGGGACATATGAATTTTCCTCCACAAATTTCTCATCAGTGATTATAACCTTAAATGGGCTAGTATTGGTCTATCTCATCATCTCAAAATGACCTGACAGATGAACATTTACACTTTCTATCATCAACACTTCACACTATCTCATGAATGGCCCTTTCTACAGATTATATCCAAGAATTTATGGAAGGTGATCCCCTCTACCTATCGAATGATTGATTGTGACAACAAGTGAATAAAGGACAATTGACGGATATTTGTTGACAAGATCGCCTACTTATAAATTGTAATTTTTTCACCTGTTCTCACAATCAATCATAGGCTAGTTAGAGGGAATGGCCTGCCAGAAATTCATGCATATAATATGTAGAAGGGGTCATCTATGAGACAATGTGAAGTGATGATGACAACCATGGTAAATTTTCATCTATCAGGTCATTTTGAGATGGTGATGACAAACCACTACTAGCCCATTCAAGGTTATAATCATTGATGAGCAATGTGCTAAGGAAAATTCGTACATCCCATCATGGACCTTACACTCATATGCACTTAGATTTTCATCATAATCAAAAAATATTGTGAATTGACAACTTATATATGTTAGAATTTTGTTAGAATAATATAGATTAGAAAATTCAACCAATATATAGATTCGTTACAATAAATATAGTAGAAAATATAGCAACTATTCCAACAATGTCGACTAGCACACGAGGTAAAGAAAAATCTAATGTTATTTTCATTAATGAATAATAACAAAAAATGTCAATTGAAAATTTATTTCTTGTTACAAATGATGATCCACCCCTCTTGCGACAACTTCGACAACGTCATGAGTACATGATTAGACCATAAAAAAGAAAGAAAAATAAAAATAAATTATTGTAATAGTTATATCATTAAAAACATCACGTACCATATTATGAAAACATATTTTTGATGATTAAATTTTTTGAGATGAATTATTTTCTGTCTATGCTTAATGAATGAATGAATGCATGTTACATGTTAATGAATAATTTTTATATGTATATTTATGTGCATGACCTTGTTTCATATTATGTAAACATATTTTTTATGATCAAATTTATTGAGATGAAATATTTTGTGGATTTACAAATGATTGAATGAATGCTTGCTATTTTGTTTGTATGTATCTTAATGTCTTTCTTTCAACTATTTTCTATATATTATTTAGATTAGGTATTGGGGAATTTAGAGTGATGTGAGGGGGGGAGGGGCCATTAGAGCTTCCACCTTCACATGGTTGGAACTATACAATAGAGAATAAATTAGGATTTGGATAAACTTGGAGAAAACACCCTCAATCCAACAGAGCAACAAAAAAGTCAATGTTGACCGTGTTGTTTATTTTTCAAGTGGAGGGAGGTTTGCTCCAAGATCAAACTACTCCAACAATTTATTCTTGAAACCAAGAGGAACTCATTCATGTATTCATGCAATTAACTTTTATATCTGGTCAAATTTAATCTAAGTTTGCCTCATTAGTCTCATGAATATGTGTAGGAAAACTAGTTTCAATTCGGATGTTGAAATGGAGAAACTATCTAAAGAAAATAGCTAAGAATGGTAAGGGTTTAGGTGAGACAAAAACATTTGTTTGATATTGTGTTGTATGTCTTGGTTGAGTGGGAGTTACATAAAGTTTTATAAGAAATAATAAACTTTTCCATGAAAAAAATCCATGTAGTATTTGTCTTTCTTTGAAAATTGTGTTTGTATTTGAGTGAAAGACCATTAATTGTCATTTTTCATGCAGGGAAGTAGGAGAAAGTATTACTCAAATAATTGGGCATAAGGAAATGGTATGATTTTTCTTCTATTTCATTAATTATTTAACACTTATAACTTCTCCTCCTTCCTTTGTTTTGCAGCTAATTTCATTCACATATCTTGAAATATTAAGTAGGGTTGGGGTCATATATGCGAAAAAAACTCATCGAAGTACTGTTAAACTTTAGCCCACCAAGCGCTTGGCTACCAAGTGCATGATTTAGTTTTTTGTTGCACTTGATTTCAAGCAATTTTTTATTTTTACATTGCAAATCTTGCAATACCATATACGTTGAGAAAAACTAGGCCAAATAGAATTAGGGTATCTTTAATTATGTTTTCTCTTGTTATGACCATTATTGTGATATAATGTTAGTTCATTATCATCATTATTATTTTATTTTCATCACCAAGGCAATGCCAATAAACAAGATCACAATGCAAACAAGAACACCAAAAATAGGGTCCAGGCTAGGGAAAATCCCCTCCACAAGGGAAAAACCCAAAAACTTATCTTCTTATAGAAATTCAAGGAAGCCTTCCAAGACATTTTATCAAGACAACTCACCAAGTGATAGGCCAACCACCAAAACAACAATGATTCTCTCTATAACTTGGTTTGATGCTCTTCTCTAGCTTGAAATAAGAACAAAGATAACTTTTTTCCCATACGTGTGAGCTTTCTAAACAAAGAATTGATGCACAAGCCAAAAAAATAGAAATTATTTCTTTCCTCACTATCATTCACCTCTTTCTCTCTCAAAATTTGCCTTAGAATGCTTGAAGAGACCGAATTACTTGTGTGACTCAAATTAGGTCCAATACCTCTCCTTTTTTTATAAATATAGGGAACTATGTGAGTTAGATTCTTTAATTTTGATTTCTCTTATATTGACATTTACTTATGAATTATATGTTGATTATGTTAGTGTTCCTTTCATCAAATAAATTCGAACATGAATATCATAAAGACAATAACAAAAGATGTAGGAGCACAACTAGGGAAAAACCCCTATGGAGGGGAAAACCTAGTCAACTCTTTCTCTATTAGATTAAATCAATTTGAGACACACTTAACCCTTTGACTAAAGAAAAAGACCTACTCCAACCACCAGACCAGTTCCTCCTGCAATTGTCTCTGTAATCATGGTTCTTGGCTCCTTCTATTTCAACTTCAAAATTTTGACCCTCCTTCTACAATAGTATCAACCCTCCTACTTCAAAAATATCGGCATTCCCACTTCAAAAATATCAGCCTTCCTTATGAAATAGTCTTAGCCCTTTTGGTAATTATATATACAATAAGGAAATTCGACCTCCCTATTTCTGCAATTCACATTTTGGCTTCCTCTCTATAATGGTCTTCTAATATTTTCGAATTCCTCTCTATTTCTCGGTCATGTAATAGTTTCTCTTACTTATGGAATGAATGATTCACTTATATCATTCAAATGGTGAAATAACAAGCTATTTATACTTATTGGTCATTGTGCATTTGATTCAACATGAACAATTTGACTTGAAGCTGACTTGTAGGCTTGTAATGAAGGCCAACGTGATTATCTTTTGTTTGGAGGCCAAATTTGAAGGATGACTGGTAATCCTTTTGGGATAAGGAACTGATTTGGTGAAGGAGATATTTAGACATAATTTTTTTTTCCTTTATTCACCTTAAGGAGCCTAAGAAGGGTCTCTTACAAAAATTACTTTGACTTTGACTCAACAAAAATCTTATAATCCTGCAATTGAGGCTTGACCTATTGACCATTGACCCAAGCATGAAACACATGCTTTATTAATTCAATAAAAATAATTTTATTTTATTTCTTATCACTCAAATATGATTATGAAGACCGTCATTAGTTACATTTTTCAATACTCCCCCTTAACTAGGGAGGTATTCATAATTTTTACATATAGGTACAAGGATGAACAAAAAATGAAATGATTTACAAACATAAAGAGTCATACAGTGCCACAACGCTTTCGAGTTAGATACTTAACAAGAATATTTAACTGGGTACAACTAAATTGTGTTCCAATCTTCAACCACTATAAGTACCATCGATATTTCACTCTAACACCAACCTAGGGATCTAGGTGCATATCTAAGGTCAGAGCTCTATGACTAATGTCATCCTCCCTACCTCTAGATCTAGACATCAACACATGCGTCGGGAAAATTTCCTCTCAAGAATTAGGCACTTAGCCCCAGATGCTTACATCTCTCCCTATAAACTAGATATATATCCATTAGTCAAGCATGCTTCCAAAAAATTGCATTTTATCATGGACATATCCTATGCAAACACAACCCCAATTATAAATAACCTTTAAATACATATATATGTTAATATGAACCTTAGGGGTCTTCAATTATCCTGATGTTGCTCATATATCTTGTTGCATTTTTCAAAAAAACATTAAAATCTTCTTCAACTTTATTATCAACATCTTATGAACTCGTGGAGGGTGTCCAAGCTCCCCCTTAACTCAACAATAGACTTTATGAGGTTGTTATTTTCATCATGATCATCATTAATTCATTTTCAAGATAGGTTAACATCTTCAACATTTTGAAGATTTGAAGATTGTGTACCTGCAAATATAGTAACCAAATAAAAATATACATGAGTATGAGATCAATACAGGGTTACCATATCAACATGAAGAGAGTATAAATCATAAGTAGTCAAACTTTCATAGCTTAAAATTGAATAATATTTCATATCCAACTCGAGATATTCTGCTAGGGTTTTTGACATAATCCCTATATTCCAAAGTCAAATCTTAGGTATTAAAAACTTAATAGCGAAAAAAATTATTTAAGTCCCAGAAACTAGACTCAACACCCACAAAAAAAATATTGTACATCTAGGGTTTCAACAATATGCTTTTTAGAATTTCATGATAGACTTTACTAGGTTTTGTGACAAACCCAAGAGCTAGCAAGCTTACATCTACGGTTTCATTCCTACTAATATTCTGCATGCATACAAACATTAAACCTTATCAATTTTGATTAGGGTTTCAATAATTCACCAAACCCTAAAGGTTTAGGGTTTTACAAAAACCATAAAGATTATGGTTTTAATAAAGTATTACCTAAAAGCCTAAATATTTTTATACTAACCCTAAGTATCCTAGGGCTTCAATATTATCAACAATATATTCTAAGCATCAACAAGTTATAGTTTTATAGTGAACCCTAAAAATTAGGGTTTACATAAAATTGAAAAAACTACAAGAGATATGAAAAAGGTAGATTCAATCTAGTGATTTCTCTTCCTAACAATAATATTTTATGATTCAAATTCCTAAATATAAAATAGTTAGTAATACAAGAAAAAAATTTAAAATATTTTTAACAAATAAGTTTTTGAAAATAGACATACCTGGATTTTCTCCTTTTACAAACCTTGTAGGGTTTTTACTTGGAGTTCTCTCTCTCATGAATCACAATTTATGCATGCAATACTTACTGACAAGTACAACAAAGAAAACTATACAATACCAAATATTGTGAAGTCAATCTAGGGCTTCCTATGCAATTAAACTTTCAAATTACGAATTTTGGAAATCAAAATTTCTTTTACAAACACTATGACTAGGTTTCTTCATGAGTTACCTATGGTTTTATACTATTAGATAGAAACTACCAATATTAAAAATTTTAAACCCTAATATTACTCAAATCTTTATCATACATATCTTATAAATGCATACCTTTACATTTGATTGTTTCATTGAGCTTGTTTCCCTTTTCAAACTGAAGACAAGTTAGATAACCAAAAGATAAAATATAAAGGCAATACTTACCTAATATATATGAGGTCTTTGTGCCAAGGACGCTAGAGAGAATTCCTCATAAAATTTCCATGATATGCATCACTTGATTGTAAAATTTTATCCTTCTAATTGTTTTTTCCATGGTGATTTATGATTATTTATATAAATACACATGTCTTATTCACTACTAATTATAATTGGACTTCATGAAGGTGACTGTAAGAGGTATTGTTTGTCAACATATATTTACTACTACAGAACTTGAATTTTCCCATCACTGAAAAAATGAGATAGTTCCTTCTTAGAGACTACATATTTTCCTAGTATGATCATTGGGACCATTGTTAGGCCTGCTCTTGCATGTCATGATCAGAAAATTTGTTTTCAATGGGTATAATTACTTTTATTAATGTCATGCAAATAATTCTAACTGTAGACAGCCTTCCTGTTTGGTTATGTGGTGTATATGTCTTAAAATATCGGTTGCTTTCATCAAAACGTCTTTGTAGAGATCTTCAAGAGAGACACTTGTAGCTTTTATTTTCTCATTGAATTGTATAGGCTTAAGCTATGTATACATATATACAAATATTGACATTGCAACTCTACATATAGCATATACTAAATTTTTTGTCTTCTAAGGTGGTTGTAGCGGCATCTAGGCCTAATGATCCTTTGCTCTTGGTCTCCTTTATGCTTATAAATAATGTGGGAAGTATCAGTTCATATGATTGAATCATTTTAATATACTTATGCTTAGAAGGTGGTCTTATGGTGGCTAATGTCACTTCTTATAGTCTTCAAAATAGTATTGTGTATATATATATTCCTAGAACAAAGGGTATTTACCACCAAATTTGATGTGACATACTACTGTAATATCAGTGAAATACTCAATCCAAGATGATGACATGAAGGATAGTGATAAATCATTTTATAAGTCTTGACCTTGAGTTTATTTTATTCATGGAATGGGTTTCAGTCCTCTTGAAAAAATACACAATTCATATATTTTGGAGTGATTTCAGAGCATGTCAAGTGTGCTCAGAACTTCGATCTATAGCCCAGGAAGTTCGGTATACAGAGATATTATTTTCCACCTATTTAGATTCTTCTAATGGATATTTGACTATGGCCTTCATTGTTCTGCGTTAGGTTACCAAATTATCCTTTTGGTCCTCTAGAACAAAAATTGTCTGTTATTTTTGCTAGTGTATGTGCCCATGATAATTGAGCCTTTAGCCTCACAAATTTGGTCTAGAGTAGTCCTTTTCCTTGAGATGAAATGATTGTAAAAAAATATTCGGTATGCCCGCTTCCCTCTATTCAAAGCCCTAGCTCTGATACCATGTTGAGAAATCTAGGGCATTATGTGAGTTAGATTATTCAATTTGATTTCTCTTATCTTAACATTTACTTGTGAAATTATATGTTGATTATGTTAGTGTTTCTTTCATTAAATAAATATCAACATAAAGATCACAAAGACAAGAACACAATATGTAGGTGCACATGATGTAGTCTTTCTTATGACTTAAATACAATTACACTAGGACAATTTTTCTGATCATGCCATGCCAAATAAAATTTATATTAAGGTCATATTTATTTGGTATAAAATCCATAATTCTCATATAAGACATGCCATACAAACTATATAAATAATTGATGCCAAGACTGTATGAAAAATTCCATTGCAGAGCCAAAAAAAAATTATATTGAGTTCATATGTATTTGTTATAGAAGCCATTATTCTCAGAGAAGACATACCATACGAAGTGCATAAATAATTGATGCCAATACTATATGCAAACTTCCATCATAGAGAAAACAAAAATAGAGGAATAAAAGTAGGTATATATATATATATATATATATATATATATATATATATATATATATTTAAAATGCAAACTTTCATCGAATATTTGACGACACAGGCTCATCGTTGAATATTTGATGCCTATCGATTGATGTACTTGTTGGATAATCAATGCCACAGCTGACGAACAAAAGCGTAATTCGTTTGAAACTCTCTTTGGATCAAAATATTACCTGTCGAATGTCTGACGTGTCACTGTTTGACCTGCATGCCCAAAACTAATATAACGATGTGTATTATATTCAAAAATCCCATCAAAATAATTTAACTTGACACCAGTTATCTGATGCGTATACATCGAATGGTCTGCTCAACACCAACAGAAGGGAGCATAAGAGTGATAACACTCATGCTGCATAATTTACCTATACCATTGATTACCTAACACCTAAATATCAATTTTTCTGGTCGAACAAAACTAATTATGTGTCGAATATCTGATGACGAGATGATGTGAGACCTGTTGGATATCCAACGTTTGGTGTATCAGATATTCGATGCTTTGTAGCATTGAAAATTTGACTTTAAAAAATCAGTTTTTTAATGACCATTTTGACCTTTTTTGTTTTGGATAATTGACATTTGTATCGTCAAATATCTGATAGTTACTAAACTGTCGACTATTCGATATAATTATAGCGATGATTTTATGAGTGCTAATGTGTTGGATAGTCGAAGCCAATAAGTCACAAATCCGACTAATTGCCTTCAAATTTTTGCCCCATTTGTATTCGTGTTGTATATCTAGATGAAATTCTTATATTTAGGAAGAGTTGGGAAGAAAATTGACAAAACATTTGACAGGTCCTTCAAACCCTATGATAGCACAAAATATGTTCCAACCTGGAAAAATGCACCTTTGGGACGAGCTAGGTCCAATATCTGGGTTACATCATATATGAGCAAGGCATGCATGTGGATATAGCTAAGATCCAAGTCATTCTAGATTGGCCAGCCCTGACCACTCTAGCAAAGCTTCACAACTTTTTGGGCCTTTCCAATTTTTATTGGAGATCTGTGTTGTGATTCTCCCATATCACTTGGATTTTGAGTCAGGTTACCAAGGGTGTAGTGAAAGAAAAATTTTCCTGGTCTGAGTCCAAAAAAAATTCATTCATTGAGCTGAAGCACTGCCTCTACTCTGCACTTATGCTCACATTTACAGACCTGTAACAACGATTTGAAATCGAGACAAACACCTCTGACTATGTTATTGGTGCAGTTCTCACCCATCAAGGCCATCTGGTGGCCTATCATATTGAGACACTTTTCTATACAATTAAAAAGTACCCATATTATGATAAAAACATGTATTCTATCGTGCAAGCTTGCTAGAAATTGAAACATTACATTCTGGGGAAGGAGATGGTCATCCACATAGATCACTGACTCTTCATTTTATATGAACATAAGGGAAGTTGAAAAATGATTTCCATCAGAAGTGGTCTACATATCTACAACAATTCCACTTGAACATTAAGTACAAGAAGGGAAACACCAATAATGTTACAGATTTCCTCAGTTGGTGTCTAGTGCAATACCAACTATTGTTCTCAACTCTTGTGACCATAAGACCTCTCGACCGCAACTATACAATAATGATCCAGAGTTCACTATTACTTACCAAATGCTAGTGGATGGCAAGAAAGTTCCATATTTCCACCTCGAGGATGTAGTATTATGATACCCTGGCCACCTTTGTTTTCCTTCAAGTGAGCGTGTCAAATTTATTTGGGAGGTGCACTACAGTGTGGAGAAAACTATGGTCATGCTACAAAAATATTTTTATTGGACAAAACTCCAACAAGATGTTATATAATTTATCATATCTCACACTTCTTGTGCCATCACAAAGACAAACATCAAGAAGCAAGGCCTATACACTTCTTTTCCTACTCCCAGCCAGCCCTAGGAATCCATCTCCATGGACTATCTTTCAGGCTCCCTTATATGAAACATGGTAATGACTATGTATTTGTGGTCATGGACATATTTTGTGAGATGCCTATATTGTCAGCTTGCAAGATGAGTATCACAATAGAGGAAATTACAAAACTATTCTTTGAACGAGTATGGGTACATTTTGGAATCCCACTAACCATTATATAATATCGGGATAGAATGTTCCTGATCACATTCTAGTCGAGCCTCTGGACATTACTAGACACTAAACCCACCAAGTCAACTACATTCCATCCCAAGACTGATGGTTGGACAGAGGTCATTAACATTATGATAGTTCACATAATATGCATGTACAACTCAAAAAATCCACAAACCTAGGATGAGATCCTTCCTTATGCACAACACAATTATAAAAAAGGTCTCCATAGCTCGATTGGTCGCAGTCCTTTTCAAGCGGGTCTAGGTTTTCAACCATAATGTCTGATTGATGTGTCCATGCCTCGTGCTACTACACAAACAAAATCCACACATGTACAATCTGAGGTTGATAAAGCAACCTGATTTATTGAACTCATCCAACACATCCTCCGGTAGGTGCACGACATCTTAGATAAGTCCAATACCAAGTACAAGCAAAGATATGATCAACATCGGGTGTCACACAATTTTTAGGTGGGTCACAAAGTTTTGTTGCATTTGTAGAAATTATGGCTTACCAAAGCCCATCAGAAGCCCATACCACTCCAATATGGGCCTTATACCATCACCAAGGTTGTGGGAGGTAAATATTTTGAGCTCAACATTCCCCAATTCCTTGACCTGCACCAAATGTTCAATGTGGACTGCTTTTGGGCATACTTTCCACCTTTACTGGACACATTAGACATTGCAAAGCAGATCATACCAAAAAAGCTAAAACCATATTTCATGAAATATGCCACAATATATCGGATCATCCACACACATATCAATCACACTTGCCAATAGAAGATCTAAGTATATTGGGTTGTCAAAGCTGGAAAACTCCTACACCAAGGCAAGTGGCTCACCAAGGAGCAAGCTCAGCAGAATTTTCCCCATCTCATGGAGGCACTCAATAAAATGGGGACCATTGATTACTAAGGGGTTAGGATTGATATTGATGTCCACATACCTATTCGACTTGGACCCCCACCATTGGTTCTTTCAGTTCTCTTAATTGTAGCACAATTTACAATTTTTGGCATCTTTTCGGGTCCTGAAATTCTGGAGCCGTTTTGAGGCCCTAAACGAATTTTTTTTAGAAAACAGGAAAACTCATAGTAAATTTTGCATTGGAATTTTTTTTTAGTATGTGTTATATTATTTCCACAGCTGGCCCTAGAATAATTTTTTTAGGGTTCATGTGGTTTTGGGCATGGTTTTCATGCTTTTGTTGGGGCGGTTTTGGATAGTTTTGGGCATGGTTTTCATGCATAGTTTTGGGCATGATGGTTTTCTACCCTTGGTATTTTGTAGATCCTATCAAAGGAACTACAATTATGTTCTAATCCAGGGTTATGGGTTAGGTTTTATGAATGCTTTGACACGTATACATATATCTATTGTAACATTGAAAGGAATTTAATGAAAAATCAATCTGTTAATCCCAATTTTAGGATATAGGGAAAATATTTATGTATATTTGCTTTATGTTCTCTCCATTGTATATTTTTTTGTTTTAAGAATTTTTTTGCAAATAATTTTTGAACAGGGTTAAAACCTACATTTGGTATCAAAGTAGTTTCGGCTTCAAGGGGACACATTTTTTGTTGAGGATTTTTGCTGGGGTCTGTGGTAGACCCTGTTCAGTGGTAGATTTTGGTGATTGAATCTTGCAGTGAAAGAAGATGATCAACAATGGAAAGATATATATTGAGAAATTTAATGGTGAGAGTTTTGAGTTCTGGAAGCTCAATATGGAGGATCTCTTGGTGTACTGAGATTAGTGCATTGTTGTAGATCTAGGCATGACACCAAAAGGAATGTTGACAGAAGACAGGGAGAAGTTAGATTAGAAGGCAAAGAGAACAATACAATTATGTCTCTCAGATTCAGTATTATTTAATGTATCTTGGGAATCTATGGAAAAGGTTTTGTGGCACAATTTAGGGAATTTGTACCAATATAAGTCTCCAGTAAACAAATTGTTCCTATGGAAAAATTTGTATAAAATGAGGATGAAGGATGGAGACTTGGTGACAAATAATCTAAACACCTTTAATATTGTGTTAATCCAGTTGTTATCTCTTGATATAAAAAAATCATATGAAGATAAGTGTGTCAGTTTGTTGTGTTCTCTACAATATTTGTGGCATAGTCTGGTTGTTGTTATAGGTAGTTGTTACCTAGATAAATCCCTCTTATGGAAAAGAGAAAATCCCTAGAATCCTAATGGAGAACTAGAAAAAAAAAACATGAGAATATCTCTTTCCCTAAGCTAACTTCATTCATATTATTAAGCTAAAAGAATATGATGATGCTCTTACCTTTTAAACGAAATGTCTGATGAAGATCCCGCACTCTGTCCTGATGTGGCTCCTCAATGTTTAGAAGAAACCTACAAACACAAACATACAAAGGATCAAAGGCATCTACAACATAATAATAATCTAAAACCAACTTAACCTAATGATCAAGGACATTAGGAAATGAAATTTTTTTAATGAATATATGAGCACAAGCCATTCAAAATTTCAAGAAAAAAATACAATGAGAAAAATTATTCAAATACATTATTCAGGGATAAAAGAGAAATCTTACAACCAAGACTTGATGTCATAAATTTTCCTCCCAAATGCCTCCAATATTGCTCCTTGGCTAACAAGCTTTCCAATCCAAAATTACCAGCATAAGAGTATCAAAAGTGAGCTCCCCTAACCCTGAAGTCTCAGCTCAATTTATATGAGAAACTGAGGAGGTTTCAGATCCACCAAGGATGGGTGAGATCCACAAATGATGGGATTAGGGTTCCATGATCAAAGGGAATTAGCTCCATGTTTAGAGGGGTTTGGCTCAAACTTATATGAACCAGAGGCTTCTAGTTGGGATATATGTGCCCAACTATGATTCTATAACTTACTTTTATTTTTCACTTTACTTGGAGTCAGTTGCACAGTTTTTAATGGAAAACATAGCGAAGAACTGTGCAGGGGTTCTTGGCAGTAACAGTGCATGCGCAGACATTGACTAGAAAAAGTGTGCAAGTCATATTTAAGAGGTTCAATATCCATTTTACCCAAAATTCATGGCTTGGTCAAGGAATATGACTGTTAGAATTTAAATAGAGTATATTGGACATATGTATGGATGGTGATAGATCCATTTTGACAGTCATGTCATGGTGACAAAATGATGTGTAATAGATTTCCCCCTAAACTGCAAAGTTTATAAATTCAATAAAATATTTAAGTGCTTTATCATACCAAGGATTGGATCAGAGACACTGGTTTGAAACCTGCAACGAAAATTCACAGATTACAATGCAAATATATAACCATCACTGAGGTAGGAATTCCCATAATAAGAGTAAAAACTAACTCAATGTATTGGTACAAAAATAACCTAGAATCATATCAATAGTGGATACAGTATGGACGCACCCATCTGTTATGAATTAGTTTACTCAATCATTAATACATAACTCCTCACAACCTGGATGGATGAAACTAGATCCAGGGTCTTGACCTCCATCTCTCGATTAGTATGAATCTAACCATGCGATTGAATGTGTTGAAGTCAGACATAGTAGAAACCACTTGATTACCGGTCAATGATGAAAATCATTAACAAGTGCGAGAGGAACAACCAATAATGAAAATGGTTCTCAAGGTACTCCAGTACAATCTATGGAGTGTGAATAGATTACCTGCACTTGAACACTCATAGATTCTTTCAATCAAGGCCAATGATGAAAACTTGTCGTCAAAGGCAAGAAACCTACCATTAGGGCATGCGAATTTCAAGGTATTGATAATGTTTCTTGATCAACTTCCTAGATAATGAGTTGAAGTTGATAGGAAGTGACCTATCGCAAGAGGGCGTACGACACGAAATTTTTTATGTTAAGATGAATAAATTTTCTTTGCAAGGACTGACTTGGGGATGGTAAACGCAAGTGGAGGCTGGTATTCACAAAGGAATATGAACTGAGGTTGAACTTATCTTGAACACATAACAACATGATAACTAACTTGGCAGAATTTGACTCAATGATAATACCCAAAAACCAGTTGAAGACTTTCAATGAGGTTTGATTAACTGTAAGACAAATGGATTACCCAACCCAGACACAAGTGTGATGAGGTGTCATTTTCAAGAGTGACATGCTGCTTTTAAAATGAGGAAAAATATGAATACCTTTTCCCAATTTTTTCCCCCACCATTGCTGGCAAGTACCTCTATATTTTTTCAAGCTTGAGGAGGATAACATTTGCTTGTTGTGTAAGCTCATCCTTCGGATGAGTCCTCCGAATTATTTTTAATGAACTCTAGGAAGGAGTGGTTTAGTGTTTTTAATGTTTAAAGAGTTTGAAAATACACGTAAATAAAACTCAATCAGTTCTTTCAATGTAATTTTTTAAGGATCCCAGAGAAAGTGAAACTCAGTGTTTTTCAGTTTTAGGGAGTCAGGAGAAAAACATAAGTAAAATCCATAATGTTGTTTTTCGTAAATTTAGTCCCTCAAACCTAAAAAAGGATAAATTAATGTAGGAGAGAACTCTATTGGCCATCCTTAGTCAACGTATACATTTTTCGTAAATAGTCTAGTTTTTTCTGGAAAAGGGGTAAACTTATACCAAATAGACGATTGCTAATTTATTTTAATGAGTTAGAATAGTAAAGTGCTCGGAAATATTTTAATTTTTAGGGAGTCTTAAAAGGGATTAAAATATGACTCCAAGGTTTCACTTTTTCATGTTTTTCGAGAATCCGAAAAAGTGATAAAAGTTTACTCATAGTCAAAATTATCCATTTTTAAAACACAACCTATTCTCTGCACATAAAACTCAATAAATCATGATAAATACTCTTTTTTATATTAAAAATATTAAAAATTGACTTCTAATAGGTTAAAGGAATAAAATGATAATATTTTATTCATAAAAACTTATAAAAGTTGAAAAAGATAAGTTATTTTCACCATTTCATTTTGAGAGTAGTAAAAAGGGTTTTTACCACAAAAATTCCAGAGCTAATATCGGGAAAACCAGTGAACCATTCGATGAAACATTTCTTCCAGGTAAATTTCTTCAATATCTTGCATTTCAACTATTTAGATTTCATTTTTAGGCTTTAGGATGATTTTTTTAGGAAGGATTATGTTTTTAGAAATCGCCTATGGGGGTGCGCGAGTCTTCCTCATCAGGGAGGCGCAACCCGATATTTTCTACACAAAATAATTACCATGGTTGTGCAGTTTTTCAGTGGAAAAATTGCGCAAAAATGCACTGTGTGTAAGGAAAAATCATGTAGGCATCGTGGGCTTTCTAAAATACAGAAATTTGACCACAAAAAATTTCCAATCTTTCTCCCACAAAGTTCTAATGTACCTAATTTGTCATTTCCAAGTCATTTGAACCAATCATGCTTGAGTGGCGAGAACAAGAACATGAAACACATGATGCAGAAGCAATTGATAGCCTAACAATTTTGCAATCTCTAAAAAAAATGTGGAATTTATAAGTTTTGGTCCATTCAAGGGATGAAAGCCCAGGTAGAGCTGATGACTAGGTTGGTGAGGGCCTAGGATATCTAGGAACAATGGCTTGTTATTTTTGATAACCGGATACTTATTGACTCAGAGGATATTTACTTTCTCACTAGATTATCCCGTAGAGGACATGATATTTCCTTGTTTGGCACAAGGCCAAGTAGGCAATCTACCATGTCCTATTTGGTGCAATATTTTGCTCCAAATTCAGAGTTGAAGATGGATGGATAGACTTTAAAACTGTCTGACGGATTGATTTGAAAATAATTTATTTTATAGTTACAAAAATTTTCGGTAGTGCAGCTCCTCACGTGGCTACAAATGCCTAGATGCAGACAACGGTTGAGTGTTCCGAGGGAATTGTGTTTAAATGATGTGAGGGAGTGGTTTTCAATATGAAGGGGCAACTAACTCAAGCTAAGGAGGGAAAGCTAGAGAACTTCAGCTATGGCGCCATCCTGGTATCATTTACTCTTGAGAGGATTCCACTCCTCATTCCATAGCAGCCTCTAGTGGATCCTACAGGACCTATAGATCTTGGCATGTTGTGATGGGTTTCATTGATGTCACACAACGGTGGAAATGGTGGCCCAATAGTATGATATACACCTCAGTTTTGTGTGTGGATGAGAAGCCAAATATTCAAGGTAAAGGACTTCCCATATGCAGGGATGGAATACAGGGGCGACCTAGATATGACACTCCCAGCTCGGATATAGTGGGATGATATAGGTAAAAATGTCTCATTTTGAATTTTTGTGTTTTCTAGATTTTTATTTGTTTTTTATCATCCGATGTTAATTGTAAAAATTTTAATGTAGATGTAGGTCTAGTCCGACCAGCAGGACTGCGATGGTTTGACCGATGGGGAGACCAGCCCATACCGAGTTGGAGCATAACTTGGAGAGGGTCACCATAGATATCCCAGAGACTAGGACTGACAATTTTCCTCTCCGATACTAGAGGCATGTTGTTGGGGTTCTAGGTCTGATCAGGTGATATCTGTGCCGAGTGTCACACACTATATTCTGCTACCATGAACATCACCATGGATAGATGATTATCATTTTATGCTACATTGTTTTTTTTGTATCAGCATATTTGGACCATAAGGCTTTGGAAGCCTATGTCCTTGGATGATATATATTTTTGACACACTTGACGGACTATTATTTAACCTAATGATGATTACTACTTTTATTATTTGAGTGTCTTGTTCAATATGGATGGAATATTTTTTTGATTTACTTCTAATGTTACAAATGTATATTTAACACTTGATTAGCCAATGCATCAGCAAAAAGTTTTGAATTTCTTGAAATATGTTGATATTCAATATAATCAAACTTCCTTTCCAAGATATGAACCCTTAAAAACATTCTTAACATGGATAGACTTCTAACTTCATAGACAATGTTTAAATGTAATACAATGAGTTGAAAATCTAACCTAACAATCAAACGTCGCGTGAAAAATGCAATGACATCAGATAATAGCTCAATGACTGCACTATATTCTACTATGTTGTTCATTGTTTGACCAAGGAAAATTCCATGAATAGAAACTAACTCATCAATGGGTGAATAGATGATCCAGGTTGCGGAAGACAAATTCTGAGTACTATGACAAGCATCATCAGCAAATCCAATGTAATCTTGAGGGAATGTCGACATCTACAATATCAAGAGTAATCAAGATAAGCAAGAAAACTAGTAGAATTTTGTAAAGAAAAATAACTAATCTATGGAACACACTCATAAAAAATACAAGTAATGTACAAGGAATATCTCCACAGGGTAAAGCATGCATAATATCTCTTCATATAGATACCATTTCTGGGTTGTCCTAAAGAGACACCATGATAATCAACTAATTCATAGGCACCTTTTGCAAATATACGTTTAATAGTGTAAGGGCCATGCCACATAGGTTTTAACTTACCAGCGCCTAGCTTATCATGTGCTTGATCATATACTAAGACTAGGTCACCTTCTGAATAGACAAGAGGATTAACATTCTAATCATATTGAGCTTTAACACGTTTTTTATGAGCCCCGCAGCTAGTGAAGCGGTGTGCCGAGTTTCATTTAATTATGCTAAGTATAAAAAACACTCTTCCTCTTCAGAGGTAGCTGGTAATAATTCAATGGCTAGTTTTAATGAAAAAATTTCACATTCAAATGGTAAAATTGGTTCCAAACCGTAAACAAGTTGGAAAGGGTTAAAACCAGTAGATGTTTTTGGAGAGGTATGGTATGCCCACAAGGTTGAAAAAAACACAGTATTCCAGTTAGTTTTATGAATTCAAACAATCTGCTTGATCGTATTAGTCAAAAATTTGTTTACAACTTCAACTTGGCCATTTTCTCGTGGCTAATAAGGTGTAGAATTGTCATGGTGTAAAATGAACTGAGCGGAAATTTCAGCCATAATAATTTTTCAAAAGTGGCTACCGTGGTCCGTAACGATGGATTGGGGTATGCCAAACCTATAAATTACATGGTTGAATATGAAAATAGCTGCAATTTCACTATTTCTCTTGAATGTAGGCATCGCCTTGGCCCATTTGGTAAAATAATCTACGGTGAGAATAATATACCTATGCCCCCCAGATGAGTGAGAGTTACTTGTAATTAAATCGATGCCCCATTTTTCAAATGGAATGACAATTATTATTTGGTGAAGAGGAGTGGGAGGCACACACATATTTTGATCAAAATTTTGAAAATTGTGATATTTTCTAACCGCAATAATGTAAAATTTAAAGAGTGATGTCCATAAATAGCTAGCATGCAGTATATTTTGGGTTGTGGCAAAAATAGACATATGACCATCACATGCTATAGAATGGCATTCATTTAAGGCCTTCTTGACTTCTTCATGTGTTAAAAAACATCAGAAAATAGAATCGGCACCACAACGATAAAGAGTATCACCAAAAATATTATATTGTTGGGACTAGTATCAGATTCTACGACTATTAGACCGTGATAATTCAGGTTGAAAATTTTGGGTTTGAAGAAATGTGATGATATTTCCATACCAAGGATTTAGAGTACTGATGAGAAACATAGGGTTATCAGGAATATGATCTTCTTCCACGGTTTCAGATTCTTTATAGGGAAATTCACATAATAGTTCAACAAATACCAATGATTTGTTTGATTTAGATTTTTCAAATTCCAAATAAAACTCTTGCAACATAAAAATCCATTTAGAGTACTTTCCCCCTAGCATTTTTTTGGTAAAAATGTACATCATAGGGTTGCAATCAGATATCACGATTGTTTTTTGTAACAATATGTAGTGATGAAAATGTTGAACAACTTGAACAATGACCAAGGCCAATTTCTCCACATGTGTGTATTTAATCTCGGTAGGTGAAATATTATGACTCAAATAATAAATCACATGTTAAAAAGTATAATCATCTTCTTGAACTAATACCATTCCTATGGTAGAATTGGATGCAGCTAGTTACAAAATTTAGTCTCGGTGATAATTAGGTGGATGCAATAATGGTGCATGGGTCAACGCGTGTTTGAGTGGATCGGAAGATTTTTAAGCAAGCTCATCCCAAAATAATGGAATGCCTTTTTTCAACAGACGAGTAAAACATTTATTTATCTTTACATAGTTAGAGATAAATCTACGTAAAAAAAATTCTTTCCCCTGCAAACTTTGGATTTGGAGAAGAGTAGAAGGAGGAGGTAAATTGACATGAATTCCTTCCTTAGAAATGATAAATCCCAACAATCATCCTAATTGTACACAAAAAACACATTTTTTTGGAATCAAACAAATATTGTAATGCCTACATCGGAGGAAAATATATCATAAATACGTAGGACGATCTTGCCGTCTCATGGAATGGGTTGATAAGTCATCGAGGTAGGGTTGCACAATATGTTTGATATCGTGAAATTCATAAGACATGACCCTCTGAAAAGTAGTGTCAACATTCTTTAAATCAAAAGGTAATTTGCGATATGGAAAATTTCCCCATGGAAAAATAAACACAGTTTTGGGTTGATCGGCAAGGAGTATGCTTATTTTATTATATCTAGAAAATTTGTCCATAAATAAAAATTATTTCATTACAAGCACAATCGTCAATAATATGGTCGATGAAGGGGTAGGATAATTGTCTTTGGGACAAGCCTTATTGACATTCCTATAATCAACACCGACTCTAATCATTTTTTTGTTCACTGAAAAAATATTGGATACCCAATCAGTTAAGGGAATAGGATAAATAAAACCTGCTCGAATTAATTTTTCAACTTTAGCCTTGATAGCAGCTGATTTTTGTGGATGAATTGGACGCAATATTTGTATAATAGTTTTAGCATCTGGATATGTATTAATTTCATGAAATACAATTCTAGGGTCAATTTCTGGCATTTCTTCATAGGACCAGGAAAAAATGTCACGGATTTCCTGGAATAGGGCTTAGTATTTGTTGATTTCGTCAATTGAGAACGAAGAACCTATATGAATGTTCTCAGTTATTCTTGTTTTAACCGAAATTTCAATTGGAATCATCGCACAGATGTTTCCTAAATTCGTTTCTGAATCTGAATGAAGGATTAACATGGGATTTTGAGATTCACTAACATATTCAGTCAAAAATATGGTTGAAAATTCATTCTCAAGTTTATGGAGGCCAGGTAGAAAATATGAATGATGATGAAGATTGTACCATGGTAATTCGTCTAACATCATAAATTCCCTAATACTTTCTTCAGTTGAAAATTCTTGGTTGAAAGGATCAAAAAAAGATGTTGTTGTTAAACTTGATAAATGAAAATACTGGTCACTGATCACAGTCACTTGATCAGTTTCAGTTGATGGGGATCAAAAAGATATTTAACTGCCACATAAGAAAATTCAAATGGACTTAAGGCCATCTCACTGCCATATAGTTCTAACTTAGATTCTAAAGGCACAATTCAAGGGTCATCTGATGGCATTATGCTTGATGTAATCAAGCTGACATTGGAAATATTATGAGGAATGTTTGGAGGAGGCATGGAAAAATTTCCCACGAGAGATGAGTATTTGATTAATCCTACTCCAACATCTTCATAAGGAGTAACCATTTTTCAAACGTAAGGGACACTATCCGTAGAGGAAGCATCTTAAGTATAGTAAGGCAATTGATCAAATTTGACAATTTTCCCTTTATGGGTGAACATTATCATTCGAAAGGCTGATGAGACTAAAAATTTCATAGCATAAGACCAACTTCATCCTAGCATAAGGTTGTATTCAAGTGGAGCATCAACGACTTCCACTTCAACTGCAACAGTTTTACCTTATATCTTTATAGACGAATCCTGAAGAATCCCCAAAGGGAGAAAACCTCTTCCATCGAAGGATTTTAAAATTGTGGGAGATTTATTGATTTTTGGAGAACCAAGGGATTTCCAACATACCATAGACATTATACATGTAGCTTCTCCCTCATCAATTACCGTGAAAAAAACTCGCTTAGTTTTGACGAAGACTGGTATTTGAAAGTCCATTTGGTGTGGGAGTCTAGGTATAAAAATGTCTAGATCGAAGATAATGAGATTAGAGTATTGAGGTTAAACAAATCCAATAGCTGAAAATAGTAACTTCCTCTGTGTTGGAAAAGTCTGCAACAATTTGAGGGCCGACATTGCTGAATGTGACATAGCTAGATCTTCAACAATGTTGTATTTTGAGCAACTCTCCCATGTCGATTTAAAGCTCACTTTCGAAGAACACCTTTAGGAGGAGGTTTAATTACCATGTCAGAACTATGTTTCTCAATATATAATGGTTTGGAATTAGGATGAGTTTACGTGGAAGGTTGACTGCATGACCCAGTTTCACTTCCATTTACAGGACCCTTAGATACATAATCTTGAGATCTCGTTGCAACCATAATTTGAGAGGACATCATCATGATATCCACTGATGACTTGGAAGTGGATTCATTATGAGAAAACAATTTACCATCCTGTGAAGAAAACAGATCCTTAAGAACAATGGGTGTGGGTGAACCTTTGACAAACTTAGTTAACTCGACCCGATGGGGGCATTCCTTTGTGAAATGATCTTCATTACAAATCAGAAAAGGGTAATGAGGTTTCCTCTTCTCGTTAGATGGTTCAATATTATCTGTTTTTTATTTTGAATAATTATTTTGTTTGGTTTTACCCTTCCCTGTCTTTTTTCCTCTAGTTGACTTAGTCTTAGCAGTATATGAATCTACAACATTAATTTCAGAAGTATTTTCTAGAGAGGAGTCCCCTTTAGGTGAATCAGGTAATGTTATAATTGGAGCGGTAGATTTGGATTGTTTCTTTTTACTCTTGGATGTGTTAACTGTACCGATTACACCATATGCAGCATGAGAGCTGGAAGGAGTCGTTTTTACTTGACCGACATAAGGTAAATTTGGAGTCTTTTCATACAAAGTTCCAGACTGTGTGTAAACGAGATCTAGATATTGGGCTTGAGCAATAACTTGTTCTTTTGTTATAACACCTCCTTTGGCTACATCTTCAGTCATCTTTGGGAGTAAATAATTGATAAACCATTCATCTATAATTTGATCTAGAATAAAAACATTGACCAAATGACCTCTACGTCTCCATTCGTGAATGTGATCTCAAATATAGGTAGACGTACTTTGTTTAAGTGAGGTCAAAATTTTCGTACCATTATCATAATGGAATGGTAACTAAAAATGAGTTAAGAAATTAGTTGCTAAGGCATTGAAATTGTTGAAAGAAGCTCGTGGTAACTCAATGTACCACTTTGTAGCTAAACCAAGGTTCTTTGAAAAATTCTCAATCGAATGGAATCATCAATTAAAGAGTTGGATGTGCACCACAGTTGATATGTCATAACATGGTTTGAAGGGTCCTCTCCTGATTTTCCTTCAAACTTCGGAATGTCACTAGGAAACTTAGTAGGCATGGATGACCAAAAAGGAAAATAATAGATAGGATCATTGGTTAGCCGTGGCAAGTCTGGTAAAACCAAAGTTTCTATAAAAGGTAACTTTCGGTAAGGGTCTTACTGTGCAAATTGATAACAATGAGGGACAAGTTCGGTACCTGGAGGAGGGTATCCAGGATATCCTGGAATAATTTGAGCAGTTGGGATGTGCATACCTTCAGGGTGACCAGGATTAGCCATACGAAATTGAGGTTGAGTTGGTATCTGAAATGTATGACCAAGACATGTTTGACTCTGGAAAGGCAGATTTGGTCTCGTTTTTCCTAATTGATACTACCCCTGAAATGGTTGGCCTTGAACGAATTATCCTTAAAAATATTGACTTGTAAAAGGTTTCCCTTGAAAAGGTTGACTTGTTTTCATAGCTGCTACACCAGGTTTTCCTAAAGATATCTTAGGTATATATTGGACCATAGGTCTTATTTGATAAATTGTAGTCTGAGGGATAGCCTGTGTAGCAATTAGCATTGACATTTGAGGGGTAGCAGCAATAGAAAATTGAGGAAATCTAGAGATGGGTGTTTGAGCAGTATTGGGTTGTTGAATAAATATTTGCACAACAAATTGGATAGGAGTACGAGGATTACCCAGACCGTCTTGCTGACTACTTGGCACAGATTCCCCCGGTGTAATTGGATTTATTCCTTGAACAAGTTGTTGGACTTGAGTATAACCAAATTGTACAATTGGTTGAGTAGGTTGATTGTAGGGAATTTGTGAGGTAGATTGAAAAGTTTGTTGAGTAAACGAGGGATTCCATATAGTGTTCATACCTGGATAAGGAGTTCCTACTAAGGGTTGCAACACATAAGGTTGACCATAACTAGTTTGAAGCATTGGACCATAACTTGGATAGTTACCAGGTAAAGGTTGTCCTACAAACATAGGATATGTTCCAACGTAAGGTTATCCTCCTAGAAGAGGTTTTTCCCCCCCAAGCAGAATGTAACCACCTAAAGGGTTAACTTGAGGGGTATTCCTAGAAAGCATATAAATGGTTTGGTCTACAATCAAATTTTGGGTAGTAGACTCTGATAAACTAGTTGATACAACAGAATCTTGAGAGGAAGGAGATGCTCCTAAAAATGTTCCAGTAAGTGATTGGTACCCAACAAGAACTGAAGGACCACCATACAATAAATTTTTTGGAGAAGATGAAAACATGGATGAATCAGTAGACATGCTTCCATAAGCCATATCATACACACTATATATGGGTAAAGAGTAAAATGGAATTCAGCAACATGGATGCTTGTAACCAGATGAATGTGCAAATTCAAATGTTGCAAGGTACCAAGGTTCCAGTCAAAAAGGATAAAAAGGTAAATATAATGGAAATTTTGGTTCACCAGGCTGTAAATCTAATGAAATATGACGAGTGGGGATTTCTTCTTCCTCGTTGTTAGTAATTTCTTCAATGCTAATGAGGCTAAGAGGTAGATTCTCAGTGATCAGAAGTTTCACTCGGGGTGAACGTGGACCAGGAGTAGGGGCTATAACATCTTAAGGAGATTCAGGTTCTAAAAAATCAGACTCGGGCTCAGAGATTTATGGTTCATTTAATTCTGTAGCTGAGACTTCACCAGTGACAGACTCTATTGTAATGGCTTCAGAAATTTCTAGTGGACTTTTTTCTACGTCTGTTTCAAATGTTTGATGTCTATTTATTTCAAAATCTCGTTGTATAAAAATGGATGATTCTGGTTGTTCTAAAGACCTAGATTTTTTTTTTGTCCTTTCAGCTTTAATTTTCTCCAACTAACTCGGTGTGTACTTAGGGGGCTTCCCCTACATTCTTTGTGAATGTCTTGGTATTTCAGCCACGATCAATTTTTAATCATAAAATCACAAAATTACAATAAATTATACCTAATGCCTCTAAAAAATAAAAACAAACAAATGAACACAAGCTATAAAATCTAGGAGTCAAACCACACACAAATAATGTTTTTTCACAATAAAATCACTAGTTGGTGATGAAATCCAACCTCGTAGAGATCAATGTGAAAAACTAGTGGGTGAAACTAGTTACCCTGACAACCTGCTTAATGAAACAAGCATCTGCAAGCAACTCCACTATGCCATCTCGAGTGAAGATTACCCTCCAAAAATTCCAAGTGAGTCTAGTTAATGTCTGTTCTAGGTACAATGGGACCTACCCTCCACCATCACCTCGGGAAAAATCCTAATATTATAGTCATTAAGGTTACCAACCAATATAATCAAACCTGGGGGGACATTCCATGGCATGACGTACATGCAAGGGAAGAGTAACTAAGCTCAATCCCCTTGAAAGATCCTCAACATGGTAAATCTGAGGTTTACTAACAAGTGACCCCAAACACCTTTTAGCATTGTTTTAATGCATGCAAATATTATATCTTTACCAATGAAGTAGGTATTATTACTCCACTGGGTCCAATATGACCTCATGCTTAACTCTTGCACAAGAAGAGCTTCCCAAATAAAAATTGTAACAATTGGAATTTATCCCTACTGCAAGATTCTATTATTTGTTTATTTTCTTTGGAAATTTAACTCACTTCAACCTGATCTAAGTTGGTGGAACGAGTAGTAGAAAATATAAAAATTTCTAAATAAATTTTAATTAGCACTGTGTTATTTGGCTATTTCTTACTCAGAGGGATATGAAAATGAAACTTGATGATTGTTGCGATCGACTCAAAATACTCTAATGAATTCAACAATGAATATGCAATTTTTTCATTTTGATGAAATCTGAGTTAAGGGAAAGTAAGAGGTTCTTTGAACTTGAAAATGCAAAACTTCTAAAAATCCCAAAACATTATTTTTCATGAAAAACAAATTCACTTTGAAATTTATTCAACTGCAGAAACTTTAAATATTTTTTTTGTTTTCTTAATCCTATGATTCTTTTGCAAACAATTATTCCTAATTCTTCAAAATTGATGAAAAACTACAAAAAATCTAAAATTTATGAAAAAAATTAAAACTAAAAGCCCTTAATGAATGATTTGACTATGGATTCCCACAAGTGAATTTTCATGATTACTTCAGTCTGAAAGAAAAATAAATCACTTTTTCATTTAGCAAACAGAAGAAATTTTCATAAAACACTACCTTTTTTAGACAAACCCTACTTCACTAATCTAGAAGCTTTCTTTCACAAATGAGCAAAAAAAATTACTCAAACAAGAAAGAGAAAAAAAAAACCAAGTATATTTGAAGGAAAAAGACAGAAAAATGATGATCTAAAAAGGTAGTCTATCTTTTTTTTATGAAGCAAGCAAACAAACCAGAGCAAACCCTACCCGAAAATGTGAAATGGATAAATTCTCAAAATTTTTGGTAAGTAAAACAAATCAAGCTCACAAGCAAGTTTTCAATGTTGACAAAGGTAAAAATGACCATTTAGAAATTGACAATCAGATTGTAACAAGAAGGAAATTCATTTTTTGAAAAATTTCCAGGGGGTGCGCAGGTAACCAGTATAATCTAGTGGGAATGTGCACTGTGTTACAATGAAAACTATGAAATACTGCACTCTGTTACTAAAATAGAACAAAACAGGGGCGAAAAATTTTAGAAAAAAAATAAGGCATCCAACTGAGAGGATCTAAAATATCATAAATTCAACAACATTCAAAGTCAGTCAAACCAGTAAAATGGGAAAGAAAAACCAAATAAAAACCTATATGACTAAGACGTTCCCCAGTGGAGTCACCAATTTGTTACCCATATAAATCCCTCTTGCAGACAAGAGCGATGTCCATAGAATCCTAACGGAGAAATAGAAACAAACATACATGAGAATATCTCTTTCCTTAAGCTAACTTCATTCATATTATTAAAGTTAAAAGAAGAGGATGATACTCTTACATTTTAAACAAAATGCCTGATGAAAATCCCATATTGTGTCTTGATGTAGCTCCTCAATGTTTAGAAGAAACCTACAAAAAAAAACATACAAAGGATCAAAGGCATATAAATCATAATAGGAATCTAAAACTAGCTTAACCTAATGATCAAGGATATTGGGAAATGAAATTTTTTTAATGAATATATGAGCACAAGCCATTAACAATTCCAAGAAAAAAATACAATGAGAAAAAGTATTCAAATGTATTATTGAGGGATAAAAGAGAATTCCTACAACCAAGACTTGATGTTGTAAAGGTTCCTCCCAAATGCCTCCAATCTTCCTCATTGGCTAACAAGCTTCCCAATCCAAAATTACCAGCATAAGACTATCATAAGTGAGATCCCCTAACCCTGAATTATTAGCTCAATTTATAGGAGAAACTGAGGAGGTTTCAGATCCACCAAGGACAGGTGAGATCCACAAATAATGGGATTAGGGTTCCATGATCCAAGGGAATTAGCTCCATGTTTAGAGGGGTTTGGCTTGAACCGATATGACTCACAGGCTTCTAGTTGGGATATATGTGCCCAACTATGCTTCTAGAACTTACTTTTATTTTTTTACTTTACTTGGAGTCAGTTGCATAGTTTTTAATGGAAAACATAGCGCATAATTGTGCATGGATTCTTGGCAGTAACAACGCATGTGCAGACATTAACTAGAAAAAGTGCGCAAGTCATATTTAAGAGGTTGAAGAGCCATTTTACCCAGAATTCATGACCTAGTCAAGGGATATGAATGTTTGAATTTCAAGAGAGTATACTGGAACATATTTATGGATGGTCATAGATCCATTTCGACTGTCAAGTGTCATGGTGACAAAATGACAAGTAATAGTAGCAATACAACTACCTTGAATTTTGATGAAATATTCTCATCCTTGTTGTCGGAAGACATGAGATGAAAAAATATGTAGAGATATAATGGAGATGCCTTATTTGTAAGAGGATGGTCCAAGAACATAAACAGAAATAAGTCCTCAACTGGAAGATCTAAATCTCGAGGAAAACACACAAAGGTATGTCGGTATTGTGGAAAATAAGGGAAATAAAAAAAGGATAGTAAAAATATAACTCCTAAGAAAGGAAAGGGATTTGATGATGCTCCTTATGCATAGGGGAAAACCATCTCAGATGAAGGTGGGGATTTGTACTTGGTTTCTTATTAAAGTACACATGTATATCATCAGGCATGGTTGATTGACTCTGGTGCATCCTTTCACTTTACTCCCCATAAGGAGTGGTTCTACGAGTACAAGAAATATTATGGTGGTGATTTCTTCCTAGGGGATGACAAGAAGTACATAATCATTAGACATGGAAAATTCAAGCAAAATTTTTAAGGTGGAAGGATTAGAACACTTTTTGGTGTTCTACATATTCCTACATTAGCCAGAAATCTGATTTTTTGTAAGCAAGGCAGATGATGTAGGTGTAAAAATAGTGTTCGATAAATATACCCGCAAGATGGTTCAGATAGCACTGGTATTGATGTGAGGATTTTGAATTGGAACTTTGCACAATATTCTGGGTAGCACTAGTATTGATGAGTGTAATAGTTCAGTGTTTCTTGAAAGTGGAGGAGAAAATCTAGTGGTCTCTAGAGAAAATAACATGCTATGGCATCAAAGGCCTGGACATATTTGGAAAGAAGGGAATTTGAATACTGCATGGTAATGGTATGGTAGAAGGTATGTCTAATTTCTCCATAGATTTTGATTTATTTGAAAATTTTGTATATGGGAATCAGAATCGGGTGAGTTTCCCCTCTAGTGCAAAGAGGGTGAAAGGGGTATTAGAGCTTGTGCACAGTGATGTGTTTGGACCTGTGTCGGTTCCATCACCGGGTAAGTATGTGCAGTATGTATCATATATATATGAATTCTCAAGGAATACATAGATATATTTCCTTAGGAATAAATATGAATTCGTTGACAAGTTTAAATAATTTAAGGCTCTGGTGGAAAATCGGACAAAGAAGAAGATTAAGGTGTTGAGGACAGATAATGGTGGAGAGTTTTGCAAGAAGGAATTTGAATAGTTTTCTAGGAAGTGCCATATATAATGATAGAATACTACTCCATACACACCTCAAAAAAATGGATTTGTAGAAAGAATGAATAGGATATTTATGGAAAAGGCAAGAAGAATGCTCAGTGATGTCAGGTTAGGAAAATAATTCTGGCTAGAGGTAGTGGATATTGCATGTTACCTATTTAATAGATCACCTTCATCAGTTTTGGAGGATAAGGTTCCAAATGAGGTATGGAATGGTAAGAAGCCTCTCTCTCACATCTCAGGGTATTTGTTTGTGATGCATATGTACATGTTCCAAAGGAGAAAAGAACCAGGTTGGATAGTAAATCTGAAAGGTGCATTTTTATTGGGTATTAGGATGGTTTAAAAGGTCATAAGCTTTGGAACCCAAAAAAAAAAAAAATGTGTAAAAATGAGATGTGGTGTTTAGAGAGGTGAAGGATGTTATTAAACATGAATTCCTACCAAAGGAACCTGAAAATATAAAGTTTTAACTAGAGTAGGAAGAATAAAACTCTACATCGGAATAGGAATCAGAAGACGAAGAGCCATAGAATCCAGTTTTGAGAAGATTAGTTTGACAGAGAAGACAGCTAGAGAGGTATAGTCCATATGATTTTTTCTCAAATTTTGAATCCCATAACTCTCATGGAGGCATTGGATTCAGAGGATGAAAAACTCTAAAAAGAGGCCATGGTTGATGAAATGGCATCTTTAGACAAAAATAAGGCTTGGGATCTGGTGGAGTTTCCTGCTGGAAGCAAACCCATTGGTGGAAAATGGGTATTTAAGAAGAAGATGAATATGGAAGGTAAGGTGGACAAATACAAAGCTCAGTTAGTAGCGAAAGGTTATTCCCAAGTGTCAGGGATTGATTTTGGTGATATTTTTTCTCCTATTTCCAAGTAAGCTTCTATTAGATTACTTTTATCTATTGTTGTTTCTTTTGATTTTTAGGTAGAATAGATGGATGTGAAGACAATATTTCTTCATAGGGACCTCCAAGAAGATATATACATGAAAAATCCTGAAGGCTTTGCAATCTAGGGTAAGAAAGAACTGGTATGCAAGTTTAAAAAAACTATTTATGGGTTAAAACAGTCACTAAGGATGTGGTATCAAAAATTTGATACATATATACGGGGACTTGGCTTCACAAGGAGAAAAGTGGATCATTATTTGTATTTTAAATTAAATGGTGACCATGTTATTTATTTAGTCTTGTATGTGGATAATATGTTGTTGATTTGAAATGAAAAATAAATTATCCAAAATTTGAAATCCCAATTGTCCTCCAAATTCGACTTGAAGGATCTTAGTGTTGCAAAC
The DNA here is from genome assembly GCA_034641835.2 of Pinus albicaulis. Classification (NCBI taxonomy): domain Eukaryota; kingdom Viridiplantae; phylum Streptophyta; class Pinopsida; order Pinales; family Pinaceae; genus Pinus; species Pinus albicaulis. Next base: position 595,111,176 of record CM076577.1, on the reverse strand, counting down.
TATATTTTGGGCATGGAAATTAAATGAGATCGAGAAAAGAGGAAGCTCTAGTTAAACCAGAGGAAGTATTTCTAGACAATATTGCAAAGGTTTAATATGCAAGATAGTAAACCGGTGAAGGTTCCTATTCGTTTAGGTGTAAATTTATATGTTGAACAATGTACCAAGACACAAGAAGAGGAATAGGACATGTCTCGTGTTCCATATGCAAGTGAATTTGGTAGCATAATGTATGCAATGGTATGTACTAGACCAAATATTGCACATGCAGTGGGAGTATTGAGCAGGTTTATGTCAAAACCAGGAAAGGGGAATTGGATAACAGTGAAGCAGGTTTTCAAATATTTGTGTGGCACTAGTGATTATGGTTTTTTCTACCAAGGAAGAACAATATTAGACAAATTTTTGGGCATTCATGGAATTTTTTATGTATACTAGGTTGGAGTTCTACACCAGAGGAGATATACAAGTGGGTATGTGTTTAACCTATTTCGAGGAGTAGTTAGTTGGATGAGAAAGAGGTTGTTTGTACTGGCACTTTCAACTACAGAGGTTGAATACATGACATCCACTCATGCATGCAAGGAAGCATTTTGGTTGAAAAGATTATGTTCAAGTATGGGGTTGGCACAATGAGCTGTAAGGATAGAATATGACAACCAAAGTGCAATTTTCTTGGCAAAGAACCCTGCTTATCATTGGAAGACAAAGAACATTGATGTTCAGTATCACTTTGTGAGGGATATGGTCGAGGAAAAAACGGTGTTTCTGGTAAATGTGGACACTTTGAATAATGTTGCATATGCATTGACAAAGTATGCGAGCACTAAGAAGTTTTCTTAGTGTATGTGCACAATGGGCCTTGCAAGACTTGACTAATAACTAACCTCTCCTATGACCCCCCATGTGGAAAGAAAACAAAAAGTGGGAGAATGTTTGGTATGTGTTATATTATTTCCACAGCTGGCCCCATAATAAAGTTTTTTGGGGTTTGGGGCAGTTCCCTGAAAAATATTTCTAGGCAGTTTTGTGCATGGTTTTGGGAATGATGGTTTTTTGCCCATGGTATTTGGTAAATCCGGTAAAAGGAACTAACATTATGTTATAATCCAAGGTTAATGTATTGGGTTTTATGAATTCTTCGACACACACACACACGCACACACACACATATATATATATATTGTAAAATTGAAAGGAATATAATAAAAATCAATCTGGTAGTCCCAATTTAGGGATCCACGAGAAAATATCTATGTATATTTTTTTTATGTTCTCGCCATTATATAATTTTTATGTTTTAAGAATTAATTTTAGATAATTTATGTATAGGGTTAAAACCTACAAAGTTGTAGTCCTTGGATATATCTTTTTAATGAGGTATCATATGCATTAAATGAAGATCGTATGCCAAAGTTATGATCCTGGGAAGTTGATGTACCAATTTACCCCAATGGGGCCCACAAAATTTTGGCGCTTCATTTCCTAGGGTTAGGTTTTTGGATAAGCTACCATCACCCGAGCTAGTTTATATCCATTCTGCATGTAAATAATTTTCAATACTTTGTTATTAATGAATTGAAGTTCTATTTTCACTATATATTTTTGCTTCTATTCATATTTGTATTTCATTTCGTTCCTTCATAAATCCATATCAATGCTACCAGAGTGGTCTTCCCTTTCTTTACTTTTCCTGCGCATGTCCCCAACGAGGTCAGGATATAAGGAGTTAGGGCTTGAACTAGTTGCACCTTTGCAAGACTAGCCTCGCCGACTCTGACTGCCTCCCATGGAAGAAGAAAAGAAAGGAAAGAGAGTAAGATATCCTTTCAAAATATTTCTCAAATAATCCCTCGTGCGATAAAGGAACACAATGATGGAAAATAATTCTCAAATCCTTTAGCGGTTTCACATTGATGACACATCTTCATCCAACAGTCACTTCATAAGTGCCTCCCCCTTCAAGGTACAAGTAAACTTTGATATCCTTATATTTTAAGGTCAAATAGATGCAGATGTTGTAGATAAATGTTTGACTCTGTTAGAAGAATAATTTTCGATCCGTAGCTTATTTGATAGCGAGAATATTACTTTTTCACTACGTAAGGTTGCTCCCCATGTTAAGTACTCATGGGAAAATTACTGTGAGAAAAGTGTCAAGGAACCCTCTTTTTAGACGACCACCCCCTCTTCGAACTCTTTCTAAGACACTATCAAGGAACAATATTACCCCGTGGGGAGCTATGAAGACAAATAAATATAGTCGATCACACTACGACAACAAAGGGACCAATATCTGCATGAGATCACAAATATTTTTCATACTCTATGTGAAAAGTTGGGTATCAAAGACTCTGAGTGAAATCTAGTGCTCAAGTATCATGACTGTGTGCACAAAAAAAAAATGGGAATAAATGGATTTCATGGACATCACCTCATTTGGTGCAACATAACAATGTGTTTCCAAGATTCAACAAAAATTTAAACAAAAGAAGCACGACTCTGGATCTATGAATCAGAAACAGGGAAAGAGTTCCTGAAAACCACAGAAAAAAGGACAAAGCCAAGGCAGGGCGACCAAGGAAAAATAACTAAAGCCATAGGAAAATAACAACACCACGAAGAAAAATAAGGACGTGGGTAAATGGTGTGAGTTCTATAAGAGCCCCACTCAAAACAAAAATGAGTGTCGCACCAAGCAGTCATTGCTGGTCGAACTGAAAGCTTCAGAGTCAAATGCATGTTCTGAATTTGAGTCAGATATAGACAAGGAGAATGACAAATGGAATAATATTATTGATGTGGAGCCCAATGTCGCCATTTCCATGACCAAGATCCAGAATATTGAGCCTGACGATCTAGAGGAGTGGGAGCGTCTCTTCCACTCACAAATTTTGGTGAAGGGTTTTCCACTACAGTTCATTGTCGTTAGCGGGAGCCAAAATAATCTCATTTCAATAGAGGACATGAAGTAGTTTGGCCTACTGACCACACCACACGACATGAAGGACGAGATCTCCATGTCAAACAATAGTGTCACCTTCCCTACAGCAACAAGCCCTTGAAAGATGAGGCATTAGGGGAATGTTTAGGTATAAAATGGGCCTCCTAAGAAAATTATAAAATAATAGTGGAACTAATAATATAATATTTTATTACATCATCAAATTTTAGAGGGAAAAAAGAAAAAAATATTTTTTTCAACACGTATTTTCAACTTATCTCCCTATGGGTCTACTCAAATTTCAAGAAACAACACTTTTTGGATGCAAAATTTGATTCTTCATCCAAGGAGTACCCATGTTGCATACTTCTATGAATCTCTCTACATGGAAAATGAGAAATACATGCATCAGGGAATTTTTGAGGTCTAAAATGGGCCTCCGAATAAAAATGTACAACCAAAATAAACTTTATAAGAACCAATAAGATTCAAGATGATGATGTCAACCATGGGGGATGATTCATCATTTTTTAAGTAAAACAGTAAAAAGATTAAAAAATAATAAAATAATAAAACTACTTTTTCAACTCGTATTTTTAACTTATCTCCCAAAGTGTTTACTCAAATTTCGAGCGAGAGCACTCATTGGATGCAAAATTTAATTCCTCATCCAAGGAGTACCCATGTTTCATACTTTCAAAGGACCTTTCTACACGAAAAATGAGAAATACATGAAAAAAACGTGATTGCAATCATGTTTTTCATGTATTTCTCATTTTTCGTGTAGCATGGTCCATCAAAAGTATGCAACATGGGTACTCCTTGGATGAGGAATTAAATTTTGCATCCAATGAGTACTCTCACTTGAAATTTGAGTAAAATCTTTGGGAGATAAGTTTAAAAAGTATTTTTTTCTTTTTTCCCTCTAAAATTTGATGATTTAATCAAATATTATTTTATTATTACCACTATTATTTTATAATTTCCTTAGGAGGCCCATTTTAGACTTCAAAATTCCCCTAATGAAAACGTGATTGCAATCATGTTTTTTTATGTCTTTCTCATTTTCGTGTAGCATGGTCAATCAAAAGTATGAAACATGGGTAATCCTTGGATGAGAAATCAAAATTTTCATCCAACAAGTACTGCTGCTCGAAATTTGATTAACATATCAAGGAGATAAGTTGAAAATACGAGTTGAAAAAGTAGTGTTATTATTTTTTAAACTTTTTACTTTTTTACTCCAAAAATGGTGAGTCATCCCCCATGGTTGATATCATCATCATGAATCCTATTGGTTCTTATAAATTTTATTAAGGTTGTACATTTTTCTTAGGAGTCCCATTTTATACCTCAAAATTCCCCTAATGTATTGTGCGATGTTTTTCCTCTTGAAGTTTGTAATGTATTAGTAGGCCAAACTTACTTGTGGAAGTGCATGTCATGTATGAGTCTAAGCCTCACATTGTTATTATTAATTTGGGTAATAAGTTATATAGAATACTAGAGGTAGCCCCACCTACCATCATCTCTTTTATCTCTACTAAGTAATGCAGTAAGATCATCTCCCATACGTGGATTTTTTGTTCTTTTTGATTCACTCTCCAAGTAAGGGGAATACCATGGCCACATCCATGGCCCTCAATAAATATTCCTCCATGCATTAGAAGTAGGTGGATATGGTCATGGAAGAATATAGGGACATATTCTCCTCACCCACAGGGGTGCTCTTACACTTTCAGGTCAAGCATTCGAACAATATGAACCTCAAAGCACCTATACCGAATATATTGTCGCTCCATTCTGGAAAATGCAGAGATCAAGCAGCAGATCCAGGATTTGTTGCAAAAATGGCACATATAACCATTTCCTCACCTTGTGGGCACCCAATTGTACTCGTATAGAATAAGGATGGGACTTGGAGGCTCTAAATTGATTATTGGTCACTAAAAAAAAATCATTGTCAAGAATTGGTATCCAATCCTGCAGATTGATGAGCTTATTGACCATCTCAAAGGGGCCAAGTATCTAAGTAATATTGATCTAATTATGGTTATTTCTAGGTTCCAATAGAGCTCACAGATGTATGGAAAACCACCTTCAAATCTAAGGAGGGCCTTTTTGAACGGTTTTTCATGCCTTTCATGTTGAAAAACACTCCAACAACTTTTATGAGGATGATGGATGACATATTGTGGCCCTTCACCAACTTGTTCATGGTTGTATATCTGGACGACATTATTTTATTCAAAAAGTGTTGGGAATAGCACTTTCAAAACATTTGATAGGACCTTCAAATCATGCTGCAACAAAAACTATGTGCCAACCTAGAGAAATGCACATTTGGCATGAGTCAGATCCAATAGTTGGGTTACTTCATAGATGAGCAAGGTCTACATGTGGATCTAGCTAAGATCCAATTCATTCAGGATTGACTAGCCCTGACCACTCTAACATAGCTTCATACATTTTTTGGTCTTACCAATTTTTAAAGGAGGTTCTTGTTGGGGTTTTCCCAAATCACTTGGCCTTTGATTCAGGTAACCAAGGACAAAGAAAACACAAATTTTTCCTAGTCCAACTCCCAAAATAAGGTGTTCATTGAGCTGAAGGAAAACCTCTTCTCTACACATGTGCTCACATTTCTCGACCTGCAACAACCATTTGACATCAAGACAAACACCTCCTACTATATTATTAGTGAAATTCTCACCTAGCAAGGGAATCTAGTGGCCTATCACACAGATACTTTCTGATACAATTTAGAAGTACGCCATCTATGATAAAGACATGTATTATATCATGTAGGCTTGCTGACAATGGAAATGCTACATTATGGGGAAGGAGACGGTCATCTACACAGATAACTGACTTATTCAATTTATACAAACACAAGGGAATTCTTAGATTGATCACCATCAAAAGTGGTCTACATATCTGCAACAACTTCATTTTAACATTAAATACAAGAAGTGAAACACTAATCATGTTGCAAATTTCCTCAGTTGGGCCCCAGTTACAACACTAACTATTTTTCTCAACTCTTGTGGCCATGAGACCTCTGGATGGCCACAACTATACAGGAATGATCAAGAGTTCACCACCACTTATCATATGCTTGTGGATGGCAAGAAAGTTACAAATTTCCACCTCTAGGATGCATTATTATGCTACCTAGGACACCTTTGGGCTCTTTCAAGTGAGCGTGCCAAATTAATTTTGGAGGCACACTATAGTTGGGTCATAGGACACTTCAATAGGGAGAAAACTATGGTTGTGCTACAAAAATATTTTTATTAGCCAAAACTTTGACATAATGTTGGAAAATATATTAGATCCTGCACTTCATGTGCCATTTCCAAGCCAACCATCAAGAAGTAAGGCATTTACACTCCTCTTCCTACTCGTATCCATCCTGGAAATCCATCTCCATGGACTATTAGTCGAGCTCCCTTTTACCAATCATGGTAATGAATATGTATTTGTGGTCGTCAACAATTTTTCTAACATGACTATATTGTCAGCTTGCAAGAAAAGTATCACAGTAGAGGACACTGCCAAACTCTTCTTTGAACAGGTATGGATACATTTTGTAATCTCGCATACCATTATATCAAATCAGGATAACAGGTTCCTAAGCACATTTTGGTCGAGCCTCTGGACATTATTGGAAACTAAGCTCACCAAGTTGATTGCATTCCATCCCAAGGTTGATGGCTAGAAAGAGGTCATCAACACGATGATAGTGCACATACTACACATGTAAAACTCAAAGCATCCATGAACCTAGGATGAGAGCCTTCTTTATGTGTAGCACAATTATAAAAAAGCTATCCAGAGCTCGATTGGTTATTCCTTTTCAATCGGGTATGGGTTTTCAACCATTATGTATGATTGATTTGGCCATGCCTCATGCTACTACATAGACATATCCCACACATGTATAGTATGAGGTTGATAAAGAAACCCAATTTAATGAACACATCCAACACATCCACCAGCAGGTTCATGACATATTGGATAACTCCAATGACAAGTACAAGTAATGACATGATCAACATTAGGTGTCGCACAAGTTTCAGGTGGGTGACAAAGTTTGGTTTCATTTTCTGAAAGAACGCCTTACCAAAGCCCATCGAAAGATCATACCACTATGATATGGGCCTTACACCATCACCAAGGTTGTGGGAGATAATTATTTTGATCTCAAAATTTCCCCATTCGTTGGCCTGCACCTAGTGTTCAATTTGGACCGCCTTTGACCATACTTTCCACCATTAATGGACACATCAAACATTGCATAATAGGTCACAAAAATAGAGCTAAACCCAGATTGCATAGAATATTCCATACCTAATCGGATCATGGATATGTGGATAAAGAAAACTCTCTAGTAGAATATCCAACTATATCGGGTTTTCAATGCTGGCCAACTCTTGCACCAAGGCAAGTGTCTCACCAGGGACCAAGTTCCGCAAAAGTTTCCCCATCTCATGGAGGCACTCAACGCAATGGGGAGTATTGCTTCCTAAGGAGGGAGCACTAATCCAAGTGGATAATTGTGGCCACCTGCCTATTCCACTTGGAAACCCACCATGTTTTCTTTCATTTTCCTTAATTGTAGCACAATTTACTATTTTTGGTATTTTTTTGGGTCCTGAAATTCCAGAGCCGTTTTCAGTCCCTAAGAGACTTTTTTTTGGAAAATGGGCTAACCCCTAACTTGTTTTATAATAAAAAAATTTATTCCTTGGATATATTTTTCTAACAAGGTATCGTACATGTAAAACATATATCATATGCCAAAGTTATGACCCTAGGAATTTGATGTACCAATTTACCCCAATATGGCCCACAAAGTTTTGGCACTTCATCTCCTAGCGTCAATTTTATTAATGTTTAGGGTTTTACATTATTTATCAATAATAAATAGGCCTTTAAGCATCATCGTAACATAGTTCATAAGGCATGCAACTTCCATGCCTGAGCTAGTTTATTTCCATTCTGCATGTAAATAGTTTTCAATACTTTGTTATTAATTAAGTGAAGTTTTGTTTTCATTGTATATTTGTGTTTTTATTCATAGTTTTATTTAATTTCATTCCTTCATAAATCCATATTAGTGGTATCAGAGTGGTATGATATTCCTCTATTTTCTTGTGCATGTCCCCAACTTGGTTGGCGTATAAAGAGTTAGGGTTCAAATTGGTTGAACCTTTGCACGATCGGCCTCACTGACCACGAAGACTTCCCATGGAAAAATAAAAGGAAGATTAGGGAGCATGAGATCCTTTTAAAATATTGCTTGTATAATCCCTTGAGCAACAAAGGAGTGCAATGATGGACAACTTTTCCCAAATATTTCAGTAGATGCCCATCGACGATGCATCTTCATCCAAAAGTCACTTCAAAGGTGTTGTTGTTTCTTTGTAGACAGTTCTAGGCTTAGGAATTGTGCCAAAGAATCTAAATGAGGATTTATCTGAATGGATGATAAATGAATCAAATCATTAACCTGTGCATAAATTGGTATCTTAAATATTTCTTAAAGTGTTCATTCTAGTACTAACAGTATGTAAGTATTTAAATATTTATGATATATGAAATAGAAGATATATAATAATTAAATATCCTTCCTAAAAATTTATATTATCAAATAAATAAGAAGTGTATAGAAATATTTCTATAGCTAACACTTATAGATTTGAGAGTTGAGAGAAGGCAATAATTTAATGATGTAGAGATACTAATTTAAACAAGTTGTTTAATTAGCTAATCTTAGTGATGATAATAACCTTGGAAATGTTTTCAAGGAGATCAAAACTCAATCTAGTCTTACCTAATACTTCTACATTACCTCAAAAATATGAAGAATAAAAGTAATTATTACAAAAATGAGGCTTACATGAACACAAATGTTGCTAGAAACTAAAGCCAGAAGCCTTTGAATATCTTCAATATTTCCAAAAATATAATAATGTGTCTAGTTCTATCAAAGTATCAACCCTTCTTACTTCAAATTACAAAGTATTTATAGATACTTCTCAAATATATCTAATATATTACAATATTTTATAATTAAATAAAACTTTATCTAAAATTATTTGGATAATTCTAATCAATACAACTCTTAATATAAATTTTGGCATTTTTTAGTGGATTTTGCATATTATTCAAGGATCTAGTCTCTAAGTGCTGCCTTTAAATTTGGTTTTGTCAATTTTGTTGTTTCTACTCCCATTGCTTTTCCCAAATCCCGCTTCTAAATATTCTTTTTTTTCATTCAATAAGTTCGTGGAACTTATCCCACTTATTATCATATGGATATGAAAATTTTATTACTTTCTTGAATTTTTCATCTACTTTAGTGTATTTTTCAAATGTAGGTTTTTTTACAAAGAGACGGTGAATTTCATTTGAAATGAATAAATCATTTTCTAACCCTTGGATACAATTTTTTCCACCAACATTTACTTTTTCTTTAGAAAACTTGGAATTATCTATTGCTATATCGTGGAGCTTCTTCTAATAATTTTCCTGCTGGATCAATTGGTCATGAGAATGTCTTAGTGATGGAAGTCCTTTTTGCTGCAAAACAAAAAGCTTTTTATGAAACCTCTTGATCTTAACTTCTAGGATATGATACTTGTTTTATATTTGTAGCATTAAATTAATCTTTGTTAATACTTTTTTGACTTCAAGGAATGCATCAGTCCTATCTTCAATGCCCATTTCTTCAAGTTCTTCTTTTGTTTTTAATACTAAAATTTGATGATTCTTGTTTCTTCTTCGGGTTTGTTGTTGAGTTCCTCTTTGATCTCGACAATAGCAACTTTTGTTTTTTGCACCAACTATTCTTATTCAAAAATTATTTCTATTTATTTCCAAACATATGAAATGGATAAATTTATGTCTACCCATATCTTCTATTTAGCTTGTACCAGATTTTGTGCACTAACTAATTCATCCATATAATTTTCAAGTTATCTAGTGAGCTTGAAATTATTATGTACTTATGCAAGATATGAATTTTTTTCCTTGATATTATTATCTTCTTCCCTTTGTAATGATGCCTTCAGTTTCTCAATTTCCATGTTCTTCAATGATAACTATCCCATAGTTGTGGATAAGTGTCCAGTTGAATCCTAGCTAGTTAACCCTGTTTCTGCTGTAGAAATCCTTGCAATTACTTGCTTCTCTTTTTCCTTCAGAATATTTTGCATGTTTGTTTCCATTTTATCTGCCTTGATCTTATTATCTTCTTCCCTTTGTAATGATGCCTTCATTTTCTCAATTTCCATGTTCTTCAGTGATAAATATCCCATAGCTTTGGATAACTGTTCAGTTGAGTCCTCGCTAGTTAACCCTTTTTTTGATGTAGAAATCCCTGTGTTGGTCACTTTAATTGTTTTAACAATTCAAGAACCACATAAATTGTCAACCCAAGAAGGTCTGTTTATTCCAAAGACAATCACGCACTAGATATGCTCAATTCCAAAAGCAAAGAAATGTTGTAGTAGAAGTCACACAATTATCAATCATACAAATCTTACTATTCACACCTTCACTTTAACAAAGCTGAAGCCTACTTGTGTTACAGCAGAAACAAACCCTCTAGTGCAGTCCTTCATTAAAAGAGTTCTAGGGAAAGATAATGAAAGTAAACCACCCTGCAGGAAAGGAGATCAATCAACCATAACAGAGAACAGGACCCTATTCCTCCAAACAGGAATCTTCAGCACCTGTTGCCTGATATTAATCACACTGTAGAAAAATATCAATCCAAGGAAAACAGGACCCTATTCCCATGAACAGGAATCTTCAGCACCTGTTTCCTGATATCAATCACACTGCAGAAAAAGAGAATCAACCTAAGGAGAACATGACCCTATTCCTCCAAACAGGAATCTTCAGCACCTGTCTGCCGATATCAATCACACATTCAAACAAATAACAGAAAAAAATATCTCTTGGCTTCCTAAGAATGAATGGTATAAAGCTAATGAAATGTTAAAGAAAACAGAGTGCTTGATAAGAAATACAGAACTATATAAATGATTCTTTAGCAAACAAGATTAAATTAAGGTGCGAATAACATAAAGAAGTTAACAAACTACAGGAGCAATCAGGTGAATATTGTGATGAAGGCGGGCCCTTTCCTTCTCACAAAATTCCCCAGAGGAAAGAGTTTAAATTGAAGAGCTCAAAAGAAACCTTTATTCATCTGTCAAAAATGAATGATACATTACAATGAAGTCTTGCTCCTTTCCGCTAAAAAAAAATAATGTCTCTCCTGCAGTCTCTAACTCCCCCCCTAATGATGATGTCTCCTATTTTTAAAGAGGAGACATCTATTACAGTTACATCAGAGAACTCCTATTTTTATCCAAATCTGATCTTCTATTTTAAAAACAGGGTCTTTCTATTCTTCCATAGAAAAATACTGTTACAACAGATACAAAAATACTGGCTTCAGAACAATCCGTGTAACAACTTTCCTTGCTTGTCTTTGTCTTTTTGCCATTGTTCTTGAAATACTCTTTCGAAATCACAAATCACTAGTAGTGACGGAATTTACGTGCCCGCTAACTATTTCAGCAACAGATTTCACTGTTTCAGCAACAGAGTCGACAGTTTCAGCAACGGGCCTATTGTTTGAGCAACAGCATATTCCTTATCATAAATTATCTGTGATATTTTATAATTGTATTAGCAAATACCTACCTTTGATTAATGCTAAAATATAAGAGTAATGTGGAATTATATGTAAAACAAATTAAATATATAGTAAAGAGAAGGATTTCATATACCTTTGGATAAAATGGATGGAAATGATAATGTAACCTTTTTAAATATGGCTATAAAGAGTAAAGTGGTGTCAAAATGTATGGTCAAAATGGTACATTGTGAGGTCCTAACATCCCCCCCAGCTGAAAGGGTTGCATGTCCTCAGGCAACTTTTACTCTGAGTCAGAGTCTGAATACTAACTCTTTGCATGCAAGTTACTCAAGCAATAACTATGGAAGGTGGCCTCTGTCGAAGATCTAAATCCATGGTTACTCTGCAGTTTCTACCATGATGCTGCCTCGTCTCTGTTAGCCAATCTGTAATGAGGTTGATATCGTTCTGCTGGTATCCATAAGACAGGGAAGTGAAAATGATAACCAATCCAATTCTCGGCGCATTGCTAAATGCATCTGACATAGTTTGGTATTTTGTACAATGCAGTTTGAAGATTAACAGGGCTAAAGGGATTATACTCTTGTATTTCTTTACAGGACTGTTGCCAGAACATGGTGTTTGCCTTCAAATCAGCAGCCTCTTTGACCCTGATTAATTGATGACACTCTCGGAGTACTGAGGATTGCAATTATTGTATGTACCTGCTCATTCCTGGCTTCTGCAAAAACTGATGATATTTTGCTACAAAAATGGCCGGATTTGAAGGTTCCAGTCTTATCCAAAGGAGGCGATTATCCTCATTGTGCCTAGTCGTGAAAAAAGAAATTTTCCATGTGATTTGATTGGCAAGAAATGAAACAAAAGCCCTAATTTGTATATCACCAACAATTGGATTTAGGTTGACCTCTCTATTTTCAGGCATAGCCTCATTATGAAGATAAAGTTCACATAACAAATGTTGATCACTAGTGGAGGCCTCAGCAAATGTTTTGACAAATTGTTCCGCTGTGAGCAACTCATGAGGTCTCCCATCCTTAATTGCTTTCAACTGAAAATAAGCAAGGCGTTCAGAAAGAAACAGAGAATAATTCAAAGAAGGTTTCCTAGTGGCTAGCAATTTTTGTATTAATGAAAATGTCAGGACCATTTTGTCTTTTAATTCCTTAGTTTATTTCTTAGAATCCTTAAGTTGCTGAAGTGTCTGTTCCCAGTTATCCCAGTTGGCATACATCTGATTCTGCCAAGCCAACTTATGCTGTTGTAACATTTTATCTTGATCAATAGCATACTATTGCTTCCACTTATTCATTATTTCCAACTCTTTCCATGGTAGAGTTTTTGTTCCAACATTATAAGTACTGGGCGGAGGCATAGTCCGAGTAGCTGAATTAACTAATACAGGGCAGGATATCTGTGGCTTGGTTTCTTTCTCCAGAATTTTTCAGGGCCCTACTGGTTCTTGTGTGGCAGTAGGGCGTTCTTCTTTGACCGCAACTGATGTGGATGTCTTAGGCACTGGGACTTTAACTATTTTGTATCTGGCCTGTTGGTAAATGTTTCCGCATTCATGGCACATGTATTCTTTACATGGGTCATTCTTTTGTACTGATGCTGTGTGTGCCAACATGTAGAGATTTAATTCTTTATCAAAGGCCTCCCTTGCCATTACCAACTCTTTTTTGTAGGCCTCTAATTCTGACTTTAAAAATTCATTTTCCTCCAATAAAAATGCCATGGTGAGTGAACCCTGTGTGTTGGTTGCTTTTGCTGGAGTTGATTGCTGATCCACAGCTGTAGCTGGTTCTTGTGTTTTAGCTACAGCTGGTTTCCTTATATTATCATGCTTGGTGTTTGATTTTTGCACTTCAGCAGCTGGTTGTTGTGTTTCAGCTGCTGAGTGAGTAACTGGTTCTTATGGAGCAGTTACTTTTTGAGTAGAAAATGATGTCATATTATCCTGGGCATCTGGTTCTTGTGGATCAGTGCCACAGGACGAGACGAGTAATGATTCGGGAATTTGGAATGGTGATGAGGAATGAAGTTTGAGCAAAATAGCTGCAGGATCAGGGGAAATGGGAATGACTTCAGCTTCAACAGTCGTTTTCATTTTTCTCCTAGGTAGGAAAGAAGAAAAATCAGTGACTTTCCTTTTCCTTTTATGAGAAGATTCTTTTGTAGGGGAAGGGATATCGGAAGGGGTGACAGCTTGGGATGTGGCCCTTGTTTTCCTTTTTGAGATAGAGACTGTTGCAATTCGTCTCTTTCTTTTATGAGTAGGGGATGATGGGGGTGTTTCAGCTTGAGAATCATTGCTAGAGATGTGGACGGTGGGATGGGATGACTCTGCTAAATGAGATGAACTTGGGAATAGGTCAATTGGCTCTGAAGATGGAATCAATGGAGGGTCAGGAATATCTTCCAGTTGCTGTTCATAAGAGCTTTCAGAGATTTCTTGAGGATTTCCAGCTTCTTGGGGTATTTCAGGGGCTTGCTGGAAAAGTAAGGGTGGGTTATTTAGAGGGGGGTTTTGCTAAGAAAACCCCCTCTGAATTAATAATTGACATAGGCGATGATGGGTAAGGGACAGTGATGGGAATCTTACCCGTCTACAGTAATATGACACATTTTTAATACATCCAAGCAGATAATAAGGAATGTTGACTAATCGACCATGCCGCAAATGGCTCATTAAAACAAAGTCGTGTTGATAAACTACCTGGTAATGCCCCTCACAAGTTAAATAGTGCTTGATAAATTCAGCTACGCTTGGCCATGGGCGAGGTAATGAATGCAGACTTATGCCACGACCTTTAATCTGAACCTGTTCCTCTGGAAGAAGGAAGTCCTATTGTGCATTTAAGATGACTTGTTTCCTACTAAACCACCGAGCACCTGTGACCGGCAACCCTGAAACTTGTGCTATATCTTCCTCTGTGACCAAAATTCGGACCCCTTGGACTATGGAGTAATCTTCCTGAAAATTTTGCGCAAACTCTAAAACATGCTGAGGATCAAATTCTCCTAGCCTTTCGAAATATGTAATCCAACCTGCCTGCTGAAAAATTTACTAAGCCTCCGGAAATAATTCGAGAAGAGTTATCGAGCCAGGCTCATGTCTGATAGTCGAGCCTCCCATAGCTACTAACTTGAGTCAAATGCAGAGGCGCAGAGAACAGAAACACAGGCTTGATCAAGCTAATCGTTGCGACTCATGGATATGGAGTATCAATGAGGGCGGAAATAATGGATATGAAGAGTGACGGTGGATTGGATGGTGTGGAATGATGATTTTAATTTTTGAAATTCCCCCCTTACGTGTGATGAAATGATGTTTAAGTGTGCGGGGATTGTAATCATAATGGGAAATATTCTTTCTTTAAACTATTATTTAACTGTATTACATAAGAAAATCCGCATACCTTATATTTTTACCTTTGTTTTTATAATTCAAAGTATAGAGTGCTTCATAGTGGCTTAATATTGATGGAAGAATCTCTAAATTTCTCTGAAATGTAGAAACAGGAGCATATCAGGGTCTGCTCAATACTGGATAATATTCACCCAAGGGATCTGAAGAATAAAAGTGGGCTATTGGAAAACTTGTGTAGCAGAGGAAAGGAATGGTGTTTTAGCAATGGAAAGATAAATGACAGGTTGCTGAAAGTGGTGTTTCATCAATGGAAAAATGAGTGACATGTTGCTGAAAGTGGTGTTTTAGCAATGGAAAAATAAGGAAAATGGAATGTAATGATCTAGAATTAAGAAAACTGGGAGAAGTACTTGCTGAGGAATGATTTCAGCAGTAGGGAACGGGAAATGCTGGTTGAAAGATGGTGTTTCAAGAGTGGGTAAAAATAGGAAAAATGGAAAAAGGGAAAGATGGAGTAAAGTGATAAGTGATAAAAGGGACATTGCTGGGAGATGAAGAAATGAGTTGTAATGAGGAAAACAAAGCTTCTGTGATTGAAGCTTTAGATCTTCTTGTAGTGAAACTGTCCTTCTTAGTGAGTTCTTCCTTAATATGCAAAATACAATTGTAACATGCCAACCCTTGACAGGGATTATTAGTTTTAAATATAATCTAATACTAAAAATATAGTGCAGAAAATTAAATGCTGTGAGGAGCAGAGGACTCCCCTAGAAAAAGATAATGTGTATCAGTCATGCAAGCAGCCTTGAAATCTTCTTTAGAAACAGGGCGCTGGTACAAACGAAGCCTATGACCATTTACTAGTAGAGGTGTTTTAGAATCATCAATTGTTAAAAGTCTTAATGTTCCATTAGGAAAAACAACATCTACTTCATATGGTCCAAGCCATCGTGTACGTAGCTTACCCTGAAAATTTTCAAACCGAGAGTCATACAATAAGGCCCAATTACCTTTTTGGAACTGCTTGTGTTTGATGATTTTATCATGCCACTTCATTCTTTGTTGTTGAATCATGGTTGTTTGGTGAATGGAATCTAATCTCTTTTCATCCAATTCAAGAAGCTGTTGCAACCTAGCTGTCTGCACATCAGTCAAATCAAGGTTAACAGCTAAAGCAGTTCTTAAAGTTTTAATTTCAAATTCCACAGGAAAAACAACATTTTTACCATAAACCAATTCATAGGGATAAAATCCTGTAGTATTTCTCCAGGTAGTTCTGTAAGCCCATAGTGCTTCAGGGAGCCTTTGAGACCAACCCTTTCGGTTATCCTTCACTGTTTTAGTCAGAATGGCTTCTATTACTTCATTTGTGCTTTCCACCTGCCCATTGGCCTGGGGATGGTATGGTGTAGTCATTCTATGATGAATATGATATTTGTGAAGGACAGATTTAAAACCATGAGAATTGAATGGAGGTCCTCCATCTGTAACTAGCTCTCTAGGAATTCCAAATCTAGTAAAGATCTCTTCAAATAAGAAAGCTAGGACAACTTCTTCATTGGCTCTAATAAGTGCCTTGGCTTCCACCCATTTAGTTATATAGTCTGTAGAGACTAATATATAAGTTCTCTGATTGGATGGAGGATTAATGGGTCCTATGAAATCTAAGACCCATCTTTCAAATGGTTCAGGTACTACTTGGGGGTTTAATGGCATTTGATCTCTATGATTGGGTTGACCCATTCGCTGACAGCTGTCACAAGCCCGCACATATTTCTTTGCATTTTTAAACAATGAGGGCCAATAGTAACCCATCCTCAAAATTTTGTGTGATGTTCTTTTATCAGCAAAATGCCCTCCGCAGGGGCCATCATGACAAGCTTTTAGTATGTCGTACACTTCATCCTCTCTAATGCATCTTCGGATTTCCTGATCAAGCCCTGTGTAGAAAAGACACCCGCTTATCCAGCTATACCTGGCACTTTGTTGAACAATTCTTCTCTTTTCCCTGTATGATAGGTGTGATGGTAATTTTCCTGCAACCAAATAATTGGCAATGTCTGCATACCAAGGAGAGTGAGCAGAGATTGCAAATAAATACTCATCAGGAAAGGAATCATCTACTGGAATATTATTATCAGTTTTTAACCGCGAAAGGAAATCAGCCACAACATTTTCTTTACCTAGCCGATCTACAATTGTAATATCAAACTCCTGCAGTAACAATAACCATCTGGTAACTCGAGCATTTGTGACAGATTTTTTCATTAAATACTTAATAGCCGAGTGATCAGTGTGGACAAAGTAGAATAACCAGTGATGTAATGTCGAAATTTATTAATGGAATAAATTACTGCAAGAAATTCCTTTTCAGTAACTGTATAATTAAGCTGAGCAGGGGTCATGTTCTTACTGATAAAATATATAGCATAAGGAAGATGGTTTTCTTCTTGTCCCAAGACAGCTCCAATTGCAATGTCTGAAGCATCAGAAGATATATGAAAGGGGAGTGCCCAATCAGGTCCTCTAAAAATAGGAGCAATAGATAACTGATGCTTGAGTTATACAAAGGATTTCTGACAAATATTAGTCCACTTAAATTCAACATTTTTCATAAGCAACACAAATAATGGAGAAGCTATCTTAGAAAAATCTTTAATAAATCTTCTGTAGTATCTAGCATGTCCTAGAAAACTTCTCACATTAGTTTGTGTTTTAGGAACAGGAAGATTCTGAATGACCTGTATTTTGGATGGGTCTACCTGAATGCCTTGAGATGAAATAAAATGTCCAAGCACTACTCCTTCACTCATCATCATATGACATTTTTCAGTACTTAGGGAGAGGTGAGCTTGTATACAAAGTTTAAGTACCTTCTCAAGATTTTGTAATGCATCTTCAAAAGACACACCATAAGGAGTAAAATCATCCATAAATATTTCCATAGAGTCATTCAGCATATCAGAAAATATTCCTATAACAGCCCTCTGAAAAGTTGTTGGTGCATTACATAGTCCAAATGGAAGAACTCTATAGGCAAAAGTTCCCCAAGGACTAGTAAAAGTGGTCTTGTCTTGGTCTTGGGGTGCAATTCTAATTTGGTTATACCAGCTGAATCCATCTAGAAAAGAAAAGAATTTCTTTCCTGACAGACTATCCAACACCTGATCAATGAAAGGTAAAGGAAAGTGGTCCTTTTGAGTAGCTTTGTTTAAGGCTCTGTAATCAACACACACTCTCCATTTCCCATTTTTCTTAGGGACTATTACCAATGGGGAAACCCATTCACTGTTAGATATGGGGTATATAAATCCTGCATTAAGCAATTTCTGAAGTTCTTCTTTAACAATCTCTCTTAAATTAGGGTTCATTCGTCTTTGGAGTTGACAGACTGGTCGGTACCCTTCTTTAATATAAATTCGGTGAGTACATAATTTAGAAGAGATTCCCTTCATATTCGTGTAATCCCATGCAAATGCTTCCTTATTTTCAAGTAATAACTTCATTAACTATTGTGTTTCAGCAACTGTTAGATCAGGATTTATATTTAATGTTTTGCCAGGTTTGATTTCCACTGTTATGCTTTTAGATGAGATGGTGGTTAATGTCTGAGATAAATCTTCAGATTCAATCTTTTCCTGGGTATCCATTTCAAAAATTTCAATCAATTGATTGTGTGTTTCAGCAATTACAGAGGAAGGTTCGCAAATAAAATTATTAATTATTTCATCCTCTGTATTGTCTTTAAGAGTTAAGGCTTGTCCGATAGTTAAAATGGGTTGAATAGCATTATCATCATAATCCATCCACACATAATTTTCATTATTAATTATGGGTGTAGCATGAGGATAAAGAGTAAGTTGTTTAGTTTCATAACCATTAGAAATTGTCATTGAACCAGATCTGCAGCTGATAAAGGCATCGGCTATGGCCAGCCATGGCCTTCCTAGAATTAAAGGGTGTCCCCCCAGCTTTGTTTTAGTTTGTAATACCACAAAATCAGCTGGGTAATTCCAGGATTCAACCGAGATAACTAGATCTTCAACAATTCCTTCTGGTTTAATTGTAGAACGGTCAGCTAACTCTAGGATGGTTGGTGTATCTCTAATTGTGTTATTCAGCTGTAACAACTGTGAAGTTTCAAGAGTCATAATGTTTATTGCAGCACCTAGATCTACCAGAACTTGAGGAATTATCGTTTTACCAATTTGAACTGTCACAGTAGGATGGCCAAGGTCACCATATTTCACAGGAGGGGTTTTTCCGGACATTAATTCAGATAAATCACCCATAACATGAACTGTAAGGGGGTCTTTAGTCTTCCTACCAGGTTTCTTAACACAAATGTCCCTCATGGTTCTGGCATAAATTGGTACATCTCTCAATGCCTGTAAAAGTGGAATTTTAACATACAAGTTTTGCAATTCCCCTAAAAGATTAAAAGCAGGTATTTTAGGCATTTTAGTTAAAACTAAACGCTCGGGGAATGGTGGCTCTGTTATTTCAATACCCTTGTTAGAGGGTGGTTATGTTTTTTTGTGTTTCTCGGTTTCCTCTTTATCAAAATCAGAAGAGGTTGTATCATCGATGATAGGTTCTACTATTTTTCCGGATCTCAAATGAATATCATTACATTGCATAGTAGAAAATATAGGTTGATTCTGAATATCATTGACTTGCACAACTTTATTATTGGGGTTAGGATTTGGTTGCACAGGTAGCTGGGGTCTGATTCGATTATTTGGTGGAGCATTTGATGTAGAGGAAGTGGTTTTTGAAATTGAGGAAATTGATTTGGATACGGGAGTTGTTGGCTTCTCCAATTTGAATTCCATGGATTAAAAGAAGATGGCTGTTGTGGGGGCCAAGGAGTCCACATTGCAGGATCAACAAAGGGAGGGTTTATTTGTTGCATGGGTGGGTAGTTCATCTGATTAAAGGGTGGGTATTGCATTTTATTAAAGGGAGGGTAATTTGTTTGACTAAAACCACAATAATTATTCCAACGATTAAATGGCATACTAGAATTCATACCTTGTCCTTTTGGTTGCCATTGTCTTCTTTGTGTTAGCAGGTAAACTACTTCAGCTTCTTCTTCCGTTGGCTGCAGTGCTGCCTTTATTCCCGGTAGAGAGGGACATTGTTGTGTTTCATTATCTTTCTCACAAAGGGGGCAGATTGGTATTTTTTCCAATGGGAATTCCCTTAGTGGATGTTTATCTCTGCATTTAGGGCAAAAGACAGCCAGAGCTACTTCTGCTTCAGCCTACTTCTTTTAAACCTGCAAGGTGTCAATTTGTGAAGCAAAAGAACTTAACATCTCAGTTTTAAATTCTTCAAGTAAATTACCTATTTCAGCTCTTGTTGCTCCCCCACTGGCTGATTTCTAAACTCTTGAATAGGTGGGATCTATGTTACTTGCTCTGTTCCTTGCAGCTCCTCTTGAACATCTTTTACAGAGTTCAACAATCTCATCATATGATTCTTTAGATATATCTCCCTTGCCAAGCATATTTAACATGTCTAAAAAATCATCCCTTAATCCTCTAAGTAATATTGTTTTACGAATTTATTTACTTAAATTCGGATGATCAGATCTCTGCAGATTATACTGCAGTCTTTCCACATAGTCCTCCAAATTCTCATTTGGCTTTTGTGCCATGTTGAATAGTTCCTCCCTCTTTTCTCTTGTCTGACAATAATCTTGATATTTAAGCAGAAATTTCTGTTTCATCTGTTCCCATGTTGTGATTACCTGGCTTCCAAGGCTCATGAACCATCTTAAAGAATTTCCTTTTAATGTTGCTGGAAACAGTTTCAACTTCTGAGCATTAGTAACATAATCATAACTTCTGCATGATATATCAAATTCAAAAATAAATTCATCCGGATCTTCAGAGGATAAACCATGGAAGTTGGGTAAAGCTGACAATGGAATATTCTTCATAGGGGTTGTTCCTCTAGGGAGATCACTGATAGGAAATCCCAAGGTAGAGAGAGAATTTTCATCCCTTCCTTCTCCTTCAGGATCTACTCGACCTCCACCAAATAATTCTTCGTTGTTTCCTTCCATTGGTTGTTCTCCTACTGCACTTGCTCGATCCTCAAAATATTCTACTGGCTCCTCAATGTTTTCCACTGGTCGTCCAATATTTTCTATTAGTTCCTCAACATGCTCTGCTGATTCGTTAGTACTTTCTTCTGATTCTCCAGCATTGGCTGCTGGTTCTTTAATATCTGTTACTGGTTCCTCTACATTTTCAGGGCTCACAACTTCTTCTATTTTGTAATCTAATTGAGGGGAGCGCTGAGGTTTTGGTTTTTGAGAACTTAATCTCTGTGATGATTCAGCCTTTGATACAATTTCTTCAATAAAATTATTTCTTCCTCCCCTTCCTTTGCCCTTTCCACCTGTAAGGTTAGTTTTCTTCTGGGTTCCGCGTCCTCTCATACAATCTGCACATCTAGAAAGAAAACATCAATGCTTTTGAAATCTACAATTTTCTTCCCTAGCAACAGCGCAAAAATGTTGGTCACTTTAATTGTTTTAACAATTCAAGCACCGCATAAATTGTCAACCCGGGAAGGTCTGTTTATTACAAAGAGAATCACGCACTAGATATTCTCAATTCCAAAAGGAAAGAAATGTTGTAGTAGAAGTCACACAATTATCAATCATACAAATCTAACTATTCACACCTTCACTTTAACAAAGCTGAAGCCTACTTGTGTTACAGCAGAAACAAACCCTCTAGTGCAGTCCTTCATTAAAAGAGTTCTAGGGAAAGATAATGAAAGTAAACCACCCTGTAGGAAAGGAGATCAATCAACCATAACAAAGAACAGGACCCTATTCCTCCAAACAGGAATCTTCAGCACCTGTTGCCTGATATTAATCACATTGTAGAAAAATATCAATCCAAGGAAAACAGGACCCTATTCCCATGAACAGGAATCTTCAGCACTTGTTTCCTGATATCAATCACACTGCAGAAAAAGAGAATCAACCTAAGGAGAACAGGACCCTATTCCTCCAAACAAGAATCTTCAGCACCTGTCTCCCGATATCAATCACACATTCAAACAAATAATCTTTGTTAATACTTTTTTTACTTCAAGGAATGCATCAGTCCTATCTTCAATGCCCATTTCTTCAAGTTCTTCTTTTGTTTTTAATACAAAAATTTGATGATTCTTGTTTCTTCTTCGGGTTTGTTGTTGAGTTCCTCTTTGATCTCGACAATAGCAACTTTTGTTTTTTGCACCAACTATTCTTATTCAAAAATTATTTCTATTTATTTCCAAACATATGAAATGGATAAATTTATGTCTACCCATATTTTCTCTTTAGCTTGTACCTGCATTTTGTGCACTAACTAATTCAACTGGTATATAATTTTCTGTTACTGGATTATAGGAGTTGTACCTTTATGTACTATGATATGAATTTTTTTATTGATATTATCTTCTTCCCTTTGTAATGATGTCTTCAAGCTTCTCAATTTCCATGTTCTTCAATGATAATCATCCTATTATTAGTGGATAAGTGTCCAGTTGAATCCTAGTTAGTTAACCCCGCTTCTTCAGAGAAATCCTTTGCAATTACTTGCTTTCTTTTTCCTTCTAATACTTTGCATGTTTGTTTTCCATTTTATCTGCCTTGATCTTATTATCTTCTTCCCTTTGTAATGATGCCTTCATTTTCAATTTCCAACCACACCTCGATAAATATCCCATAGCTTTCGATAACCTGCTCGGCTTAGTCTCGCTAGTTAACCCTTTTTTGATGCGTCCTTGTGCTGGTCGCTTTAACTGTTTTAACAATTCAAGCACCACATAAATTGTCAACCCGGGAAGGTCTGTTTATTCCAAAAACAATCACGCATTAGATATGCTCAATTCCAAAAGAAAAGAAATGTTGTAGTAGAAGTCACACAATTATCAATCATACAAATATAACTATTCACACCTTCACTTTAACAAAGCTTAAGCCTACTTGTGTTACAACAGAAACAAACCCTCTAGTGCAGTCCTTCATTAAAAGAGTTCTAGGGAAAGATAATGAAAGTAAACCACCCTGCAGAAAAGGAGATCAATCAACCATAACATAGAACAGGACCCTATTCCTCCAAACAGGAATCTTCAGCACCTGTTGCCTAATATTAATCACACCATAGAAAAAGATCAATCCAAGGAAAACAGGACCCTATTCCCTTGAGCAGGAATCTTCAGCACCTGTTTCCTAATATCAATCACACTGTAGAAAAAGAGGATCAACCTACGGGGAACAGGACCCTATTCCTCCAAATAGGAATCTTCAGCACCTGTTTCCCGGTGTCAATCACACATTCAAACAAATAACAGAAAAAAATATCTCTTGGCTTCCTAAGAATGAATGGTATAAAGCTAATGCAGTGTTAAAGAAAACAGAGTGCTTGATAAGAAATACAGAACTATATAAATGATTCTTTAGCAAACAAGATTAAATTAAGGTGCGAATAACATAAAGAAGTTAACAAACTACAGAAGCAATCGGGTGAATCTTGTGATGAAGGCGGGCCCTTTCCTTCTCACAAAATTCCCCAGAGGAAAGAGTTTAAATTGAAGCGCTCAAAAGAAACCTTTATTCATCTGTCAAAAAGTAATGATACATTACAATGGAGTCTTGCTCCTTTCCGCTCAAAAAAATAATGTCTCTCCTGCAGTCTCTAACTCCCCCCCTAATGATGATGTCTCCTATTTTTAAAGAGGAGACATCTATTACAGTTACATCAGAGAACTCCTATTTTTATCCAAATCTGATCTTCTATTTTAAAAACAGGGTCTTTCTATTCTTCCATAGAAAAATACTGTTACAACAGATACAAAAATACTGGCTTCAGAACAATCCGTGTAACAACTTTCCTTTCTTGTCTTTGTCTTTTTTCCATTGTTCCTGAAATACTCTTTCGAAATCGCAAATCACCAGTAGTGATGGAATTTACGTGCCCGCTGACTGTTTCAGCAACAGATTTAACTGTTTCAGGAACGGAGTCGACAGTTTCAGCAACGGTCCTATTGTTTGAGCAACAGCATGTTCCTTATCATAAATTATCTGCGATCTTTTAGAATTGTATTAGCAAATACCTACCTTCGATTAATGCTAAAATATAAGAGTAATGTGGAATTATATGTAAAACAAATTAAATATATAGTAAAGAGAAGGATTTCATATGCCTTTGGATAAAATGGATGGAAATGATAATGTAACCGTTTTAAATATGGCTATAAAGAGTAAAGTGGTGTCAAAATGTATGGTCAAAATGGTATATTGTGAGGTCCTAACATCCCCCCCAGCTGAAAGGGTTGCATGTCCTCAGGAAACTTTTACTCTGAGTCAGAGTCTGAGTACTAACTCTTTGCATGCAAGTTACTCAAGAAATAACTATGGAAGGTGGCCTCTGTCGAAGATCTGAATCCATGGTTACTCTGCAGTTTCTGCCATGATGCTGCCTCATCTCTGTTAGCCAATCTGTAATGAGGTTGATATCGTTCTGCTAGTATCCATAAGACAGGGAAGTGAAAATGATAACCAATCCAATTCTCGGCGCATTGCTGAATGCATCTTACATAGTTTGGTATTCTGGACAATGCAGTTTGAAGATTATCAGGGCTAAAGGGATTATACTCTTGTATTTCTTTACAGGATTGTTGCCAGAACATGGTGTTTGCCTTCAAATCAGCAGCCTCTTTGACCCTGATTAACTGATGACACTCTCGGAGTACTGAGGATTGCAATTGTTGTATGTACCTGCTCATTCCTGGCTTCTGCAAAAACTGATGATATTCTTCTACAAAAATGGTTGGATTGGAAGGTTTTGGTCTTATCCAAAGGAGGCGATTATCCTCATTGTGCCTAGTCGTGAGAAAAGTAGTTTTCCATGTGATTTGATTGGCAAGAAATGAAACAAATGCCCTAATTTTTATATCACCAACAATTGGATTTAGGTTGACCTCTCTATTTTTTGGCATAGCCTCATTATGAAGATAAAGTTCACATAACAAATGTTGATCACTAGCGGAGGCCTCAACAAATGTTTTGAAAAATTGTTTCTCTGTGAGCAACTCATGATGTCTCCCATCCTTAATTGCTTTCAACTGAAAATAAGCAAGGCGTTTAGAAAGAAACAGAGAATAATTCAAAGAAGGTTTCCTGGTGGCTAGCAATTTTTGTATTAATGAAAACATCAGGACCAGTTTGTCTTTTAACTCCTTAATTTCTTTATTAGAATCCTTAAGTTGCTGAAGTGTCTGCTCGCAGTTATCCGAGTTGGCATACATCTGATTCTGCCAAGCCAAATTATGTTGTTGTAACATTTTATCTTGATCAATAGCATACTGTTTCTTCCACTTATTCATTATTTCCAACCCTTTCGATGGTAGAGTTTGTGTTCCGGCATTATAAGTATTGGGTAGAGGCATAGTCTGAGTAGCTGAATTAACTAATACAGAGCAGGATATATGTGGCTTGGTTTCTTTCTCCAGAATTTTTGAGGGCCCTACTAGTTCTTGTGTGGCAGTAGGGTGTTCTTCTTTGACTGCAACTGATGTGGATGTCTCAGGCACCGGGACTTTAACTATTTTGTATCTGGCTTGTTGGTAATGTTTCCACATTCATGGCACATGTATTATTTACATGGGTCATTCTTTTGTACTGATGATGTGTGTGCCAACATGTAGAGATTTAATTATTTATCAAAGGCTTCCCTTGCCATTACCAACTCTTTTTTGTAGGCCTCTAATTCTGACTTTAAAAATTCATTTTCCTCCAATAAAGATGCCATGGTGAGTGAACCCTGTGTGTTGGTTGCTTTTGCTAGAGTTGATTGCTGATCCGCAGCTTTAGCTGGTTCTTGTGTTTCAGCTACAGTTGGTTTCCTTATATTATCATGCTTGGTGTTTGATTTTTGCACTTCAGCAGCTGGGTGTTGTGTTTCAGCTGCTGAGTGAGTAACTGGTTCTTATGGAGCAGTTAATTTTTTAGTAGAAAATGATGTCATATTATCCTGGGCATCTGGTTCTTGTGGAGCAGTGCCACAGGACGAGACGGGTAATGATTCGGGAATTTGGAATGGTGATGAGGAATTATTTTTTAGCAAAATTGCTGCAGGATCAGGGGAAATGGGAATGACTTCAGCTTCAACAGTCGTTTTCATTTTTCTCCTAGGTAGGAAAGAAGAAAAATCAGTGACTTTCCTTTTCCTTTTATGAGAAGATTATTTTGTAGGGGAAGGGCTATCGGAAGGGGTGACAGCTTGGGATGTGGCCCTTGTTTGCCTTTTTGAGATAGAGACTATTGCAATTCGTCTCTTTCTTTTATGAGTAGGGGATGATGGGGGTGTTTCAGCTTGAGAATCATTGCTAGAGATGTGGACGGTGGGATGGGATGACTCTGCTAAATGAGATGAACTTGGGGATAAGTCAACTGGCTCTGAAGATGGAATCAATGGAGGGTCATGAATATCTTCCAGTTGCCGTTCATAAGAGATTTCGGAGATTTCTTGAGGATTTCCAGCTTCTTGGGGTATTTCAGGGGCTTACTGGAAAAGTAAGGGTGGGTTATTTAGAGGGGGGTTTTGCTGAGAAAAACCCCTCTGAATTAATAATTGACATAGGCGATGATGGGTAAGGGACAGTGATGGGAATCTTACCCGTCTACAGTAATATGACATATTTTTAATACATCCAAGCAGATAATAAGGAATGTTGACTAATAGACCATGCCGCAAATGGCTCATTAAAACAAAGTCATGTTGATAAACTACCTGGTAATGCCCCTCGCAAGTTAAATAGTGCTTGATAAATTCAGCTACGCTTGGCCTTAAGTAAGTATTGAATGCGGTGTTATGCTGTGACCTTTAATAACGATTACCACTAAGCTAAGAAAGGGAAGTCTTTTGTTGTGCATTTAAGATGACACCCTACCAAAACCATGAGCACTGCAATGGCTTGTTACAAAAAATTGTGCTATATCTTCTCATAAATAAAGGTCGGACCTTGGACTAGGAGTAAATATTACGAAAATTACATGCAAACTATAAAACATCACGAGGATCAAATTCTCCTAGCCTTTGAAGCCATGTAAAATCACCGCTTTGCCTGTTTAAGAAAATTTGGCAAGCCTAAAGTCATTGAGAAGATTTATCGAGCCAGGCTCATGTCTGATAGCCGAGCCTCCCATAGCTACTAACTTGAGTCAAGTGCAGAGGCGCAGAGAACAGAAACACGGGCTTGATCAAGCTAATCGTTGCAACTGAGGATATGGAGTATCAATGACGGCGGAAATAATGGATATGAAGAGTGACGGAGGATTGGATGGTGTGGAATGATGATTCATTTTTCGAAATTCCCCCCTTACGTATGATGAAATGATGTTTAAGTGTGCAGGGATTATAATCATAATGAGCAAGATCCTCTCTTTAAAATATTAATTAACTATATTACATAAAAAAAACCGCATACCTTATATTTTTACCTTTCTTTTTATAATTCGAAGTATAGAGTGCTTCATAATGGCTTGATACTGATGGAAGAATCTTTAAATTTCTGCGGAAATGTGAAAATAGGGAGCATGTCCCGGTCTTGCTCCAATCTTGGATAATATTACGGATAGAATAGCAGTGAAAAATTAACGAGAAATACTTTTGTAGTGAGAAAGGAATGGTTGTTTTAGCAATGTAAAGATAAACAACGTGATTATTTCGAAAAGTGGTGTTTTGACAATGGAAAAATGAATGACATGTTGCTGAAAGTGGTGTTTCAGCAATGGAAAAATAAGGAAAATGGAATGTAATGATCTGGAATTAAGAAAAATGGGAGAAGTACTTGCTGAGGAATGATTTCAGCAGTAGGGAACGGGAAATGATGGCTGAAAGATGGTGTTTCAGGAGTGGGTAAAAACAGGAAAAATGGAAAAAGGGAAAGATGGAGTAAAGTGATAAGTGATAAAAGGGACATTGCTAGGAGATGAAGAAATGAGTTGTAATGAGGAAAAAAAAGCTTCTGTGATTGAAGCTTTAGATCTTCTTGTGGTGAAACTGTCCTTCTTAGCGAGTTCTTCCTTAATCTGCAAAATACAATTGTAACATGCCAACCCTTGACAGGGATTATTAGTTTTAAATATAATCTAATACTAAAAATATAGTGCAGAAAAATAAATGCTGTGAGGAGCAGAGGACTCCCCTAGAAAAAGATAATGTCTATCAGTCATGCAAGCAGCCTTGAAATCTTCTTTAGAAACAGGGCGCTGGTACAAATGAAACCTATGACCATTTACTAGTAGAGGTGTTTTAGAATCATCAATTTTTAAAAGTCTTACCGTTCCATTAGGAAAAACAACATCTACTTCATAAGGTCCCAGCCATCGCATATGTAGCTTACCCTGAAAGTTTTCAAACCGAGAGTCATACAATAGGGCCCAATTACCTTTTTGGAACTGCTTGTGTTTGATGATTTTATCATGCCACTTCATTCTTTGTTTTTGAATCATGGTTGTTTGGTGAATGGAATCTAATCTCTTTTCATCTAATTCAAGAAGCTGTTGCAACCTAGCTGTCTGCACATCAGTCAAATCAAGGTTAACAGCTAAAGCAGTTCTTAAAGTTTTAATTTCAAATTCCACAGGAAAAACAACATTTTTACCATAAACCAATTCATAGGGAGAAAATCCTGTAGTATTTCTCCAGGTAGTTCTGTAAGCCCATAGTGCTTCAAGGAGATTTTGAGACCAATCCTTTCGGTTATCCTTCATTGTTTTAGTTAGAATGGCTTCTATTACTTTATTTGTGCTTTCCACCTGCCCATTGGCCTGGGGATGGTATGGTGTAGTCATTCTATGATGAATATGATATTTCTGAAGGATAGATTTAAAACCATGAGAATTGAATGGAGGTCCTCCATCTGTAACTAGCTCTCTAGGAATTCCAAATATAGTAAAGATCTCTTCAAATAAGAAAGCTAGGATAGCTTCTTCATTGGCTCTAATAAGTGCTTTGGCCTCCACCCATTTAGTCATATAGTCTGTAGAGACTAATATATAAGTTCTTTGATTGGATGGAGGATTAATGGGTCCTATGAAATCTAAGGCCCATCTTTCAAATGGTTCGAGTGCTACCTGGGGGTTTAATGGCATTTGATCTCTATGATTGGTTTGACCCATTCATTGACAGTTGTCACAAGCCCACACATATTTCTTTGCGCCTTTAAACAATGAGGGCCAATAGTAGCCCATCCTCAAAATTTTGTGTGTTGTTCTTTTATCAGCAAAATTCCATCCGCAGGGGCCATCATGACAAGCTTTTAGTATGTCATACACCTCATCCTCTCTGATGCATCTTCGGATTTCCTGATCAAGCCCTGTGTGGAAAAGACACCCGCTTATCCAGCTATACCTGACACTTTGTTGAACAATTCTTCTATTTTCCCTATGTGACAGATGTGATGGTAACTTTCCTGCAACCAAATAATTGGCAATGTCTGCACACCAAGGAGAGTGAGCAGATACTGCAAATAAATACTCATCAGGAAAGGAATCATCTACTGGAATATTATTATCAATTTTTAACCATGAAAGGAAATCAGCCACAACATTTTCTTTACCTGGCCGATCTACAATTGTAATATCAAACTCCTGCAGTAACAATAACCATCTGGTAACTTGAGCATTTGTGACAGATTTGTTCATTAAATACTTAATAGCCGAGTGATCAGTGTGGAAAAAAGTAGGATAACCAGTGATGTAATGTCAAAATTTATTAATGGCATAAATTACTGCAAGAAATTCCTTTTCGATAACTGTATAATTAAGCTTAGCAGGGGTCATGTTCTTACTGATAAAATAGATAGCATAAGGAAGATGGTTTTCTTCTTGTCCCAAGACAGCTCCAATTGCAGTGTCTGAAGCATCAGAAGATATATGAAAGGGGAGTGCCCAATCAGGTCCTCTCAAAATAGGAGCAATAGATAACTGATGCTTGAGTTCTACAAAGGCTTTCTGACAAAGATTAGTCCACTTAAATTCAACATTTTTCATGAGCAACACAAATAAAGGAGAAGCTATCTTGGAAAAGTTTTTAATAAATCTCCTGTAATATCCAGCATGTCCTAGAAAACTTCTCACTTCAGTTTGTGTTTTAGGAACAGGAAGATTCTGAATGACCTGTATTTTGGATGGGTCTACCTGAATACCTTGAGATGAGATAAAATGTCCAAGCACTACTCCTTCACTCATCATCATATGGCATTTTTCAGTACTTAAGGAGAGATGAGCTTGTTTACAATGTTTGAGTACTTTCTCAAGATTTTGTAGTGCGTCTCCAAAGACACACCATAAGGGGTAAAATCGTCCATAAATATTTCCATAGAGCCATTCAGCATATCAGAAAAGATTCCTATAACGGCCCTTTGAAAAGTTGCTGGTGCATTACATAGTCCGAATTGAAGAACTTTATAGGCAAAAGTTCCCCAAGGACTAGTAAAAGTGGTCTTGTCTTGGTCTTGGGGTGCAATTCTAATTTGGTTATACCCGCTGAATCCATCTAGAAAAGAAAAGAATTTCTTTCCTGACAGACTATCCAACACCTGATCAATGAAAGGTAAAGGAAAGTGATCCTTTTGAGTAGCTTTGTTTAAGGCTCTGTAATCAGCACACACTCTCCATTTCCCTTTTTTCTTAGGAACTATTACCAATGGGGAAACCCATTCACTGTCAGATATGGGGTATATAAATCCTGCATTAAGCAATTTCTAAAGTTATTCTTTAACAATTTCTCTTAAATTAGGGTTCATTTGTCTTTGGGGTTGATAGACTGGTCGGCATCCTTCTTTAATATAAATTCGGTGAGTACATAATTCAAAAGAGATTCCCTTCATATCCGTGTAATCCCATGCAAATGCTTCCTTGTTTTCTAGTAATAACTTCATTAACTACTGTGTTTCAGCAACTATTAGATCAGGATTTATATTTAATGTCTTGCCAGGTTCGATTTCGACCGTTATGCTTTTAGATGAGATGGTGATTAATGTCTGAGATAAATCTTCAGATTCAATCTTTTCCTGGGTATCCATTTCAAAAAGTGCAGTCAATTGATTGTGTGTTTCAGCAATTACAGAGGAAGGTTCGCAAATAAAATTATTAATTATTTCATCCTCTGTATTGTCTTTAAGAGTTAAGGCTTGTCCGATAGTTAAAATGGGTTGAATAGCATTATCATCATAATCCATCCACATAGAATTTTCATTATTAATTATGGGTGTAGCATGAGGATAAAGAGTAAGTTGTTTAGTTTCATAACCATTAGAAATTGTCATTGAACCAGATCTGCAGCTGATAAAGGCATCGGCTGTGGATAGCCATGGCCTTCCCAGAATTAAAGGGTGTCCCCCCAGCTTTGTTTTAGTTTGTAATACCACAAAATCAGCTGGTTAATTCTAGGATTCAACCGAGATAACTAGATCTTCAACAACTCCTTCTGGTTTAATTGTAGAACGGTCAGCTAACTCTAGGATGGTTGGTGTATCTCTAATTGTGTTATTCAGCTGTAACAACTGTGAAGTTTCAAGAGTCATAATGTTTATTGCAGCACCTAGATCTACCAGAACTTGAGGAATTATCGTTTTACCAATTTGAACTGTCACAGTAGGATGGCCAAGGTCACCATATTTCACAGGAGGGGTTTTTCCGGACATTAATTCAGATAAATCACCCATAACATGAACTGTAAGGGGGTCTTTAGTCTTCCTACCAGGTTTCTTAACACAAATGTCCCTCATGGTTCTGGCATAAATTGGTACATCTCTCAATGCCTGTAAAAGTGGAATTTTAACATACAAGTTTTGCAATTCCCCTAAAAGATTAAAAGCGGGTATTTCAAGCATTTTAGTTAAAACTAAACGCTCGGGGAATGGTGGCTCTGTTATTTCAATACCCTTGTTAGAGGGTGGTTGTGTTTTTTTGTGTTTCTCGGTTTCCTCTTTATCAGAATCAGAAGAGGTTGTATCATCGATGATAGGTTCTACTATTTTTCCGGATCTCAAATGAATATCATTACATTGCATAATAGAAAATATAGGCTGATTCTGAATATCAATGACTTGCACAACTTTATTATTGGTGTTAGGATTTGGTTGCATAGGTAGCTGGGGTCTGATTTGATTATTTGGTGGAGCATTTGATGTAGAGGAAGTGGTTTTTGAAATTGAGGAAATTGATTTGGATACGGGAGTTGTTGGCTTCTCCAATTTGAATTCCATGGATTAAAAGAAGATGGCTGTTGTGGGGGCCAAGGAGTCCACATTGCAGGATCAACAAAGGGAGGGTATTGCATTTGATTAAAGGGAGGGTAATTTGTTTGACTAAAAACACAATAATTATTCCAACGATTAAATGGCATACTAGAATTCATACCTTGTCCTTTTGGTTGCCATTGTCTTCTTTGTGTTAGCAGGTAAACTACTTCAGCTTCTTCTTCCGTTGGCTGTAGTGCTACCTTTATTCCCGGTAGAGAGGGACATTGTTGTGTTTCATGATCTTTCTCACAAAGGGTGCAGATTGGTATTTTGTCCAATGGGAATTCCCCTAGTGGATGTTTATCTCTGCATTTAGGGCAAAAGACAGCCAGAGCTGCTTCTGCTTCAGCCTGCTTCTTTTTAACCTGCAAGGTGTCAATTTGTGAAGCAAAATAACTTAACATCTCAGTTTTAAATTCTTCAAGTAAATTACCTATTTCAGCTCTTGTTGCTCCCCCACTGGCTGATTTCTAAACTCTTGAATAGGTGGGATCGCTGTTACTTGCTCTGTTCCTTGAAGCTCCTCTTGAACATCTTTTACAGAGTTCAACAATCTCATCATATGATTCTTTAGATATATGTCCCTTGCCAAGCATATTTAACATGTCTAAAAAATCATCCCTTAATCCTCTAAGTAATATTGTTTTATGAATTTATTTACTTAAATTCGGATGATCAGATCTCTGCAGATTATATTGCAGTCTTTCCACATAGTCCTCCAAATTCTCGTCTGGCTTTTGTGCCATGTTGAATAGTTCCTCCCTCTTTTCTCTTGTCTGACAATAATCTTGATATTTAAGCAGAAATTTCTGTTTCATCTGTTCCCATGTTGTGATTACCTGGCTTCCAAGGCTCATGAACCATATTAAAGAATTTCCTTTTAATGTTGCTGGAAACAGTTTCAACTTCTGAGCATTAGTAACATAATCATAACTTCTGCATAATATATCAAATTCAAAAAGAAATTCATCCGGATCTTCAGAGGATAAACCATGGAAGTTGGGTAAAGCTGACAATGGAATTTTCTTCATAGGGGTTGTTCCTCTAGGGAGATCACTGATAGGAAATCCCAAGGTAGAGAGAGAATTTTCATCCCTTCCTTCTCCTTCAGGATCTACTTGACCTCCACCAAATAATTCTTCGTTGTTTCCTTCCATTGGTTGTTCTCCTACTGCACTTGCTTGATCCTCAAAATATTCTATTGGCTCCTCAATTTTTTCCACTGGTCGTCCAATATTTTCTATTAGTTCCTCAACGTGCTCTGTTGATTCGTTAGTACTTTCTTCTGATTCTCCAGCATTGGTTACTGGTTCTTTAATATCTGTTACTGGTTCCTCTACATTTTCAGGGCTCACAACTTCTTATGTTTTGTAATCTAATTGAGGGGAGCGCTGAGGTTTTGGTTTTCGAGAACTTAATCTCTGTGATGATTCAGCCTTTGATACAATTTCTTCAATAAAAGTCTTTCTTCCTCCCCTTCCTTTGCCCTTGCCACCTATAAGGTTAGTTTTCTTCTAGGTTCCGCGTCCTCTCATACAATCTTCACATCTAGAAAGAAAACATCAATGCTTTTGAAATCTACAATTTCATTCCCCAGCAACGGCGCAAAAATGTTGGTTGCTTTAATTGTTTTAACAATTCAAGCACCGCATAAATTTTCAACCCGGGAAGGTCTGTTTATTCCAAAGATAATCACGCACTGGATATGCTCAATTCCAAAAGCAAAGAAATGTTGTAGTAGAAGTCACACAATTATCAATCATACAAATCTAACTATTCACACCTTCACTTTAACAAAGCTGAAGCCTACTTGTGTTACAGCCGAAACAAACCCTCTAGTGCAGTCATTCATTAAAAGAGTTCTAGGGAAAGATAATGAAAGTAAACCACCCTGCAGGAAAGGAGATCAATCAACCATAACAAAGAACAGGACCCTATTCCTCCAAACAGGAATCTTCAGCACCTGTTGCCTGATATTAATCACACTGTAGAAAAAGATCAATCCAAGGAAAACAGGACCCTATTCCCATGAACAGGAATCTTCAGCACTTGTTTCCTGATATCAATCACACTGCAGAAAAAGAGAATCAACCTAAGGAGAAAAAGACCCTATTCCTCCAAACAGGAATCTTCAGCACTTGTCTCCCGATATCAATCACACATTCAAACAAATAACAGAAAAAAATATCTCTTTGCTTCCTAAGAATGAATGGTATAAAGCTAATGCAGTGTTAAAGAAAACATAGTGCTTGATAAGAAATAAAGAACTATATAAATGATTCTTTAGCAAAAAATATTAAATTAAGGTGCGAATAACATAAAGAAGTTAAAAAACTACAGGAGCAATCGGGTGAATCTTGTGATGAAGGCGGGCCCTTTCCTTCTCACAAGATTCCCTAGAGGAAAGAGTTTAAATTGAAGCGCTCAAAAGAAACCTTTATTCATCTGTCAAAAATGAATGATACATTACAATGGAGTCTTGCTCCTTTCCGCTCAAAAAAAATAATGTCTCTCCTGTAGTCTCTAACTCCCCCCCTAATGATGATGTCTCCTCTTTTTAAAGAGGAGACAACTATTACAGTTACATCAGAGAAATCCTATTTTTATCCAAATATGATCTTCTATTTTAAAAACAGGGTCTTTCTATTCTTCCATAGAAAAATATTGTTACAACAGATACAAAAATACTGGCTTCAGAACAATCCGTGTAACAACTTTCCTTGCTTGTCTTCGTCTTGTTTCCATTGTTCCTGAAATACTCTTTCAAAATCGCAAATCACGAGTAGTGACGGAATTTACGTGCCCGCAGACTGTTTCAGCAACAGATTTCACTATTTCAGCAACGGAGTCGACTGTTTCAGCAACGGGCCGACTGTTTCAGCAATAGCACGTTCCTTATCATAAATTATCTGCGATCTTTTAGACTTGTACTAGCAACTACCTACCTTCGATTAATGCTAAAATATAAGATTAATGTGGAATTATATGTAAAACAAATTAAATATATAGTAAAGAGAAGGATTTCATATAACTTTGGATAAAATGGATGGAAATGATAATGTAACCTTTTTAAATATGGCTATAAAGAGTAAAGTGTTGTCAAAATGTATGGTCAAAATGGTACATTGTGAGGTCCTAACATCCCCCCCAGCTGAAAGGATTGCATGTCCTCAAGCAACTTTTACTCTGAGTCAGAGTCTGAGTACTAACTCTTTGCATGCAAGTTACTCAAGCAATAACTATGGAAGGTGGCCTCTGTTGAAGATCTGAATCCATGGTTACTTTGCAGTTTCTGCCATGCTACTGCCTCGTCTCTGTTAGCCAATCTATAATGAGGATGATATCGTTCTGCTGGTATCCATAAGATATGGAAGTGAAAATGATAACCAATCCAATTCTCGGCGCATTGTTGAATGCATCTGACATAGTTTGGTATTCTAGACAATGCAGTTTGAAGATTATCAGGGCTAAAGGGATTATACTCTTGTATTTCTTTACAGGATTGTTGCCAGAACATGGTGTTTTCCTTCAAAGTAGCAGCCTCTTTGACCCTGATTAACTGATGACACTCTCGGAGTACTGAGGATTGCAATTGTTGTATGTACCTGCTCATTCTTGGCTTCTGCAAAAACTGATGATATTCTGCTACAAAAATGGTTGGATTTGAAGGTTCCGGTCTTATCCAAAGGAGGCGATTATCCTCATTGTGCCTAGTCACGAGAAAAGAAGTTTTCCATGTGATTTTATTGGAAAGAAATGAAACAAAAGCCCTAATTTGTATATCACCAAAAATTGGATTTAGGTTGAACTCTCTATTTTAAGGCATAGCCTCATTATGAAGATAAAGTTCACATAACAAATGTTGATCACTAGTGGAGGCCTCAGCAAATGTTTTGACAGATTGTTCCGCTGTGAGCAACTCATGAGGTCTCCCATCCTT
Source organism: Pinus albicaulis (assembly GCA_034641835.2). Taxonomy (NCBI): domain Eukaryota; kingdom Viridiplantae; phylum Streptophyta; class Pinopsida; order Pinales; family Pinaceae; genus Pinus; species Pinus albicaulis. Next base: position 595,074,914 of record CM076577.1, on the reverse strand, counting down.
AATTTCTTTCAACTGAAAATAAGCAAGGCGTTTAGAAAGAAACAGAGAATAATTCAAAGAAGGTTTCCTAGTGGCTAGCAATTTTTGTATTAATGAAAATGTCAGGACCAGTTTGTCTTTTAATTCCTTAGTTTATTTCTTAGAATCCTTAAGTTGCTGAAGTGTCTGCTCCCAGTTATCCCAGTTGGCATACATCTGATTCTGCCAAGCCAACTTATGCTATTGTAACATTTTATCTTGATCAATAGCATACTATTGCTTCCACTTATTCATTATTTCCAACTCTTTCCATGGTAGAGTTTTTGTTCCAGCATTATAAGTACTGGGCGGAGGCATAGTCTGAGTAGCTGAATTAACTAATACAGGGCAGGATATTTGTGGCTTGGTTTCTTTCTCTAGAATTTTTCAGGGCCCTACTGGTTCTTGTGTGGCAGTAGGGCGTTCTTCTTTGACCAAAACTGATGTGGATGTCTTAGGCACTGGGACTTTAACTATTTTGTATCCGGCCTGTTGGTAAATGTTTCCACATTCATGGCACATGTATTCTTTACATGGGTCATTCTTTTGTACTGATGCTATGTGTGCCAACATGTAGAGATTTAATTCTTTATCAAAGGCCTCCCTTGCCATTACCAACTCTTTTTTGTAGGCCTCTAATTCTGACTTTAAAAATTCATTTTCCTCCAATAAATATGCCATGGTGAGTGAACCCTGTGTGTTGGTTGCTTTTGCTGGAGTTGTTTGCTGATCCACAGCTGTAGCTGGTTCTTGTGTTTTAGCTACAGCTGGTTTCCTTATATTATCATGCTTGGTGTTTGATTTTTTCACTTTAGCAGCTGGTTCTTGTGTTTCAGCTGTTGAGTGAGTAACTGGTTCTTGTGGAGCAGTTACTTTTTGAGTAGAAAATGATGTCATATTATCCTGGGCATTTGGTTCTTGTGGAGCAGTGCCATAGGACGAGACGGGTAATGATTCGGGAATTTGGAATGGTGATGAGGAATGAAGTTTTAGCAAAATAGCTACAGGATCAGGGGAAATGGGAATGACTTCAGCTTCAACAGTCGTTTTCATTTTTCTCCCAGGTAGGAAAGCAGAAAAATCAGTGACTTTCCTTTTCCTTTTATGAGAAGATTCTTTTGTAGGGGAAGGGCTATCGGAAGGGGTGATAGCTTGGGATGTGGCCCTTGTTTTCCTTTCTGAGACAGAGACTGTTGAAATTCGTCTCTTTCTTTTATGAGTAGGGGATGATGGGGGTGTTTCAGCTTGAGAATCATCGCTAGAGATGTGGACAATGGGATGGGATGACTCTGCTAAATGAGATGAACTTGGAGATAGGTCAACTGGCTCTGAATATGGAATCAATGGAAGGTCAGGAATATCTTCCAGTTGTCGTTCATAAGAGCTTTTGGAGATTTCTTCAGGATTTCCAGCTTCTTCGGGTATTTCAGGGGCTTGCTGGAAAAGTAAGGGTGGGTTATTTAGAGGGGGGTTTTGCTGAGCAAAACCCCTCTGAATTAATAATTGACATAGGCGATGATGGGTAAGGGACATTGATGGGAATATTACCCGTCTACATTAATATGACATATTTTTAATACATCCAAGCAGATAATAAGGAATGTTGACTAATCGACCATGCCGCAAATGGCTCATTAAAACAAATTCGTGTTGATAAACTACCTGGTAATGCCCCTCGCAAGTTAAATAGTGCTTGATAAATTCAGCTACGCTTGGCCATGGGCGAGGTAATGAATGCAGACTTATGCCACGGCCTTTAATCTGAACCTGTTCCTCTGGAAGAAGGAAGTCTTGTTGTACGTTTAAGATGACTTGTTTCCTGCTAAACCACCGAGCACCTGTGACCGGCAACCCTGAAACTTGTGCTATATCTTCCTCTGTGACCGAAATTCAAACCCCTTAGACTATGGAGTAATCTTCCTGAAAATTCTGCGCAAACTCTAAGACTTGCTGAGGATCAAATTCTCCTAGCCTTTCGAAATATGTAATCCAACCTACCTGCTGAAAAATTTGGTAAGCCTCCGGAAATAATTCGAGAAGAGTTATCAAGCTAGGCTCATGTCTGATAGCCGAGCCTCCCATAGCTACTAACTTGAGTCAAATGCAGAGGCGCAGAGAACAGAAACATAGGATTGATCAAGCTAATCGTTGCGACTGAGGATATGGAGTATCAATGACGGTCGAAATAATGGATATGAAGAGTGACGGTGGATTGGATGGTGTGGAATGATGATTTTAATTTTTGAAATTCCCCCCTTACGTGTGATGAAATGATGTTTAAGTGTGCGGGGATTGTAATCATAATGGGAAATATCCTTTCTTTAAACTATTATTTAACTGTATTACATAAGAAAATCTGCATACCTTATATTTTTACCTTTGTTTTTATAATTCGAAGTATAGAGTGCTTCATAGTGGCTTAATACTGATGGAAGAATCTCTAAATTTCTCTGAAATGTAGAAACAGGAGCATATCAGGGTCTGCTCAATACTGGATAATATTCACCCAAGGGATCTGAAGAATAAAAGTGGGGTACTGGAAAACTTGTGTAGCAGAGGAAAGGAATGGTGTTTTAGCAATGGAAAGATAAATGAAAGGTTGCTGAAAGTGGTGTTTCAGCAATGGAAAAATGAATGACATGTTGCTAAAAGTGGTGTCTCAGCAATGGAAAAATAAGGAAAATGGAATGTAATGATCTGGAATTAAGAAAATTGGGAGAAGTACTTGCTGAGGGATAATTTCAGTAGTAGGGAACAAGAAATGCTGGCTAAAAGAAGATATTTCAGGAGTGGGTAGAAATAGGAAAAATGGAAAAAGGGAAAGATGGAGTAATGGGATAAGTGATAAAAGGGACATTGCTGGGAAATGAGTTGAAATGAAGGGAACAAAGCTTCTGTGATTGAAGCTTCAGATCTTCTTGTGATGAAACTGTCCTCCTTAGTGAGTTATTCCTTAATCTACAAAATACAATTGTAACATGCCAACCCTTGACAGGGATTATTAATTTTAAATCTAATCTAATGCTAGAAATATAGTGCAGAAAATTAAATGCTGTGAGGAGCAGAGGACTCCCCTAGAAAAAGATAATGTGTATCAGTCATGCAAGCAGCCTTGAAATCTTCTTTAGAAACAGGGTGCTGGTACAAACGAAGCCTATGACCATTTACTAGTAGAGGTGTTTTAGAATCATCAATTGTTAAAAGTCTTACTGTTCCATTAGGAAAAACAACATCTACTTCATAAGGTCCCAGCCATTGTGTACGTAGCTTACCCTGAAAGTTTTCAAACCGAGAGTCATACAATAGGGCCCAATTACCTTTTTGGAACTGCTTGTGTTTGATGATTTTATCATGCCACTTCATTCTTTGTTGTTGAATCATGGTTGTTTGGTGAATGGCATCTAATCTCTTTTCATCTAATTCAAGAAGCTGCTGCAACCTAGCTGTCTACACATCAGTCAAATCAAGGTTAAAAGCTAAAGCAGTTCTTAAAGTTTTAATTTCAAATTCCACAGGAAAAACAACATTTTTACCATAAACCAATTCATAGGGAGAAAATCCTGTAGTATTTCTCCAGGTAGTTCTGTAAGCCCATAATGCTTCAGGGAGCCTTTGAGACCAATCCTTTCAGTTATCCTTCACTATTTTAGTTAGAATGGCTTCTATTACTTTATTTGTGCTTTCCACCTGCCCATTGGCCTAGGGATGGTATGGTGTAGTCATTCTATGATGAATATGATATTTGTGAAGGATAGATTTAAAACCATGAGAATTGAATGGAGGTCCTCCATCTGTAACTAGCTCTCTAGGAATTCCAAATCTAGTAAAGATCTCTTCAAATAAGAAAGCTAGGACAGCTTCTTCATTGGCTCTAATAAGTGCCTTGGCTTCCACCCATTTAGTCATATAGTCTGTAAAAACTACTATATAAGTTCTCTGATTGGATGGAGGATTAATGGGTCCTATGAAATCTAAAGCCCATATTTCAAATGGTTCGGGTACTACCTGGGGGTTTAATGGCATTTGATATCTATGATTGGGTTGACCCATTCGCTGACAGCTATCACAAGCCCGCACATATTTCTTTGCATCTTTAAAAAATGAGGGCCAATAGTAACCCATCCTCAAAATTTTGTGTGATGTTCTTTTATCAGCAAAATGCCCTCCGCAGGGACCATCATGACAAGATTTTAGTATGTCGTACACTTCATCCTCTCTAATGCATCTTCGGATTTCCTGATCAAGCCCTGTGTAGAAAAGACACCCGCTTATCCAGCTATACCTGACACTTTGTTGAAAAATTCTTCTCTTTTCCCTGTATGACAGGTGTGATGGTAATTTTCCTGCAACCAAATAATTGGCAATGTTTGCATACCAAGGAGAGTGAGCACAGACTGTAAATAAATACTCATCAGGAAAGGAATCATGTACTGGAATATTATTATCAGTTTTTAACCGCGAAAGGAAATCAGCCACAACATTTTCTTTACCTGGCCGATCTACAATTGTAATATCAAACTCCTGCAGTAACAATAACCATCTGGTAACTCGAGCCTTTGTGACAGATTTGTTCATTAAATACTTAATAGTCGAGTGATCAGTGTGGACAAAAGTAGAATAACCAGGGATGTAATGTCAAAATTTATTAATGGCATAAATTACTGCAAGAAATTCCTTTTCAGTAACTGTATAATTAAGCTCAGCAGGGGTCATGTTCTTACTGATAAAATAGATAGCATAAGGAAAATGGTTTTCTTCTTGTCCCAAGACAGCTCCAATTGCAGTGTCTGAAGCATCAGAAGATATATGAAAGGGGAGTGCCCAATCAGGTCCTCTCAAAATAGGAGCAATAGATAATTGATGCTTGAGTTTTACAAAGGCTTTTTGACAAATATTAGTCCACTTAAATTCAACATTTTTCATAAGCAACACAAATAATGGAGAAGCTATCTTAGAAAAACATTTAATAAATATTTTGAAGTATCCAGCATGTCCTAGAAAACTTCTCACATCAGTTTGTGTTTTAGGAACAGGAAGATTCTGAATGACCTGTATTTTGGATGGGTCTACCTGAATGCCTTGAGATGAAATAAAATGTCCAGGCACTACTCCTTCACTCATCATCATATGACATTTTTCAGTACGTAGGGAGAGGTGAGCTTGTATACAACGTTTAAGTACCTTCTCAAGATTTTGTAATTCATCTTCAAAAGACACTCCATAAGGAGTAAAATCATCTATAAAAATTTCCATAGAGTCAAGAAAACAAGATTAAATTAAGGTGCAAATAACATAAAGATGTTAACAAACTACAAGAGCAATCGGGTGAATCTTGTGATGAAGGCGGGCCCTTTCCTTCTCACAAGATTCCCCAGAGGAAAGAGTTTAAATTGAAGTGCTCAAAAGAAACCTTTATTCATCTGTCAAAAAGGAATGATACATTACAATGGAGTCTTGCTCCTTTCCGCTCAAAAACAATAATCTCTCTCCTGCAGTCTCTAACTCCCCCCCTAATGATGATGTCTCCTCTTTTTAAAGAGGAGACATCTATTACAGTTACATCAGAGAAATCCTATTTTTATCCAAATCTGATCTTCTATTTTAAAAACGGGGTCTTTCTATTCTTCCATAGAAAAATACTTTTACAACAGATACAAAAATACTGGCTTCAGAACAATCCGTGTAACAACTTTCCTTGCTTGTCTTCGTCTTGTTTCCCTTGTTTCTGAAATACTCTTTCGAAATCGCAAATCACCAGTAGTGACGGAATTTACGTGTCCGCTGACTGTTTCAGCAATAGATTTGACTGTTTCAGCAACGGAGTCGACTGTTTCAGCAACGGGCCGATTGTTTCAGCAATAGCACGTTCCTTATCATAAAGTATCTGCGATCTTTTAGACTTGTATTAGGAACTACCTACCTTCGATTAATGCTAAAATATAAGAGTAATGTGGAATTATATGTAAAACAAATTAAATATATAGTAAAGAGAAGGATTTCATATACCTTTGGATAAAATGGATGGAAATGATAATGTAACCTTTTTAAATATGGCTATAAAGAGTAAAGTGGTGTCAAAATGTATGTTCAAAATGGTACATTGTGAGGTCCTAACATCCTGCAATTACTTGCTTCTCTTTTTCCTTCAGAATATTTTCCATGTCTGCCTCCATTTTTTGAATTTGGATGTTATTCTCAACAATAATAAGAAACATATTCTCATTTTCCTTCTCTAATTTACCTACTTCTTAAGATTGAAGATGCTCTGTTGTAGGAAATTTCAATTTTTTTCTTAATGCTTGATGTTTGTGTTTTTGTTCTTAATTATTTTTTGAGCAACATTGACATCATTAGGATCTAATCCTAATTTGATTACAAGATATTCTAAAGCTTTTATTCTTGTATCATTTTCTAAATATGGCATTTTTTCTAATTTAAGCTGAGAATGAACAATATCCAAAGAAGCTTGCAGCTTTGAAGTTTCCATGGCAGAACTTGTCAAGGACAAATAAATCAACTCACCAGGGGAAATTTTAGGGGCTAATATTTGTTGGTGGGCTAATTTTCCATGATTTTTCAAAAATAGATTCATCAATTTCCAATTTTTGCTAAAATTATTCTCCCAAATTTTATAGTACACCATTATTTGACCTTAAAAATCCCCAAAATACTATATCAACTAATACAAAATAATTGGAAATATAAATATTTTTACAAAAATATCATAATTTTTTTTAAAATTTTCATATTAGGGACTATTAAGATTCTCCAAGGTTTTTAAAGTTTAAGATAAACTTCCATCCTTAAAATTTTCCTTGCATCTCACCAATTTGTTTGTGTAGATAAATATCATTTATGGGATGAATATGTTTTGTGTAAAAATACAACATTGAAGTCTTGTAATCTTCTATTGTTATTGGAATTGGGACCATTGGATCAATAAATTCCAAATGAAAATTTCCTTTGTCAGGGTCCAATGCAGAAAATAATCTAGTTTGAGTAGTAGATGTCTTCTTCCAAACTCAGAATAGGTAGCAGTATTTAACATTTCATTCTTCTTAATTTCTTTGAACATAGCAAAAATACTTTTTTGATCATAAGAAGGGGAAGAAAATGATCAAGAATTTTTTCCTTACTTTGCTGTAGAGAAAACACAGGCTCGCTTGATAACACAACTGTAGTAGTCATTTCTCGATTTCTTACCTCTAATGATTCTTCCTCTGTATTTATTCTCTTTCTCCTTTTGAATTATCTGAATTCTACTTAATTAGAACCTAAATCTGCATGATACATGTTTCACTTGGTCTCTTTAACTCTTTCTCTTGAATACTTGGGGTTTCCAGAGATATTTGACTAGAAATTTCTTCTTCAACCTCTTGCAGAGTGTTCTCCTCCCATACCTCCTAATTGGCATATTGTTCAATTTTTGGTTTTGAGATATGAGTATAAGGATCATATTTTTGTTCAACTCTAATAGATGACATGATTCCCGTAGGAGCATAAGTCCAACGAAAACTTGAATTAAATTTCATTTGGCCTAATAAAATTTCAACCTCCTTGTCAACGACTTTGGTATTTACTATAAATGGACCAATTTGTTCCTTTAATTTGAATTGAGCCTTTTTATTTCTGGAAACAAAATGAATATCATCCATGTTCAAACTATATCTTATGAATTCTAGAGCAAAAATCCTCATGGTAAGAAAAAATGGCAGTTTGTATGGTTGCAACTTAGAATCATAAACTCTAATCTCTTTGAAATTCTGATACAAGTACCAGTCTCCTACCTTTGATTTTTCACTCAGATGCAAAATTGTTTCGATTTTTGTTGATATTATAGGGACGAAATCACCACTAAGAATACATAATGACAAATATATAAATTTGTCTACAAAATCATTGAAAGTGTAATCTTCTGAATTCCTTCTGACTAAATAGGTCCAGTGAATAACAAATTTTGGTCTTCCCTGTGTGTCAATATTTTGAAGTGGAATTTTGAACCTTTCAGATTGATGATATAAAAATAAATACACCAATACATATTTATTTTTAAAAGTTATTTATGCACTAAACTTCAAAAACTATTCATGAATTATATCTAAAATAAATTGAGCAAAGTTGAAAAGAATAGAAGAATTTTTACGAGGTGAAAAGACTGAAAAATCCCTAAAATGAATTCATCAACCCACTCATCACTTTGGTAACCTAAAATACAACAACCCATATCATGTTGCAAGCAAATAACAACATCATGATGACAAAGAATGACACAGGAAAGTGGTGTGAGTTCCATAAGAGGCCCACTCACAATGAAAATGAGTGTCGCGTAAAGTAGTCATTGGTGGCTGAGATGAAAACTTCAAAATCATATGCATGTTCCTACTTTGAGTCAAAACCTGACTAGTGGAATGAAAAAGGGAAGCAGGTTATTGATTCAAAGCCTAGTGACATTGTTTCCACCACTAAGATCCAAAATATTGAGCCTAAATATCTAGAGGATGGGGAGTGTCTCTTCCACCCATAAATGTCAGTGAAGGGTATGTCTTTGCAGTTCATTATCGATAGCAAGAGCCAAAATAACCTCATCTCAGAAGCAATATTGAAGCGGTTGGGCCTACTTACTACACCACACTCACATCCGTACACCATCGGGTGACTTCACCAAGGACAAGATCTTATCGTCAGCTAGCAGTGTTTCCTTCCCTACAACATCAAGCCCTTCACAAATAAGGTAATGAGTGATGTTTCTCCTCTTGAAGTTTTGGATTTATTATTAGGCCAACCATACTTGTGGAAGTGTCATGTTGTGTATGAGTATATGCCTCACAATTTTATTATTACTTTTCGCAATAAGTTATACGTGCTACCAGAGGTAGTACCACCTACATTCGTCTCTTTTATCTCTGCTAAGAAATTCAGTAAGATCATCTCCCAGACGAGGGAATTTTTTTTTCTTTCTGATTCACTCTCAAAGTAAGGGAAATATTGTGGCCACATCCATGGCCCCCAAGAAAGGTTCCTCCATGAAGAAAAATAAGGTGGATAAGGTCGTGGAAGCATACAAGGGCATCTTCTCTTCACCCACAGGGGTTCCCTAACACTGTTAGGTTAAGAATTCGATCGATTTGACCCTAAAAGCTCCTATACCGAATGGGATGATATATCGGCGTTCTATTCTATAAAATGGAGAGATCAAGCAACATATCTAGAAGTTGCTACAAAAAGGGCACATTCAACCAAGTTCCTCACCTTATGAGAGCATGATTGTACTTGTATAGAAGAAGGATGTGACTTGGAGGATCTACAATTATTAATTGTCACTGAAGAGAATCACTCTCAAGAATAGGTATGTAATCACGCATATTGATGACCTTGTTGACCAACTCAAGTGGGCCAATAATTTTAGAAACATTGATATGAAGTTTGGTTATCACCATGTTCCAATAGAGCCCACATATGAATGGAAGACCACCTTATAATCTAAGGACGGCCTTTTTGAATGGTTGTTCATGCATTTCAAGTTGACAAATGCCCCTAAAAATTTTATGAGGCTGATGGAAGACATATTTTGGCCCTTCACCAACTCATTCATGGTTGTATATATGGATGAAATTCTTATATTCAACAAGAATTGGGAAGATCACGGGTCCTTAAAACCCTGCGAAAACACAAACTAGGTGCCAACATAGAGAAATGCACATTTGGCATGATCCAAGTCCAATAAATGGGTTACATAATTGATGAGAAAGGTGTACATGTGGATTCGGCTAAGATACAAGTCATTCGGGATTGGAAATTCTTGACCACTCTAATAGATCTTCACATATTTTTGGGAGTTGCCAATTTTTTATCAGAGGTTCATGTTGGAATTCTCCTATATCACTTGGACTTTGAGTCGGGTTACCAAGGGAATAGAGAAAGAAATTTTTTGAGTCAGGTTAAGAGTCCCAACAAAAGGAATTCATTGAGCTGAAGCACTGCATATTCTATGCACCTGTGCTCATATTTCGAGATCTACAATAACCATTTGAAATTAAATCAAACACCTCTAACTTTTTTATTGGTGCAATTCTCACCCAGTAAGGGCTTTGATGTCCTATCATAGTGAGACACTTTTTGATACAATTCAGAAGTACCCCAACTATGATAAAGAGATTTATTATATCATGTGGGATTTTGAACAATGGAAACACTACATTCTGGGGAAGGAGACAACCATCCAAACAAATCACTGACCTATTCAATTTATGCAAACACAAGGGAAGTTGTACAATGATCTCCATCAGAAGTGGTCTAGATAGTTGCAACAATTACACTTGAACATTAAGTAAATGTAAGACCAATTATGTTGCATATTGCCTCAGTCGACCCCTAGTTACAGCACTAACTATTGTTCTCAACTTTTGTGGCCACAATACCTCTAGATGATCGCAACTATACAAGAATGATCGAGAGTTCACCACCACTTACCAGATGCTAGTGGATGGAAATAAAGTTCCAGATTTCCACCTCCATGATGCATTATTATGCTACTTGGGCCACATTTGTGTTCCTTCAAGTGATATTTCCAAATTTACTTGGGAGGCACACTACAATCACATTGCAGGACACTTCGATGTGGATAAAATTTTGGTCGTACTACAAAAATATTTTTACTGGCCAAAACTCCAACATGATGCTAGAAAATATATCAGATCCTACATTATCATGCCATTGCCAATCAACCCATCAAGAAGAAAGACATGTAAACTCCTCTTCCTACTCTCATCCAACCCTAGTAATCCATCTCCATGGATTATCTGTCAGACCTCCCTTCTACCAAGCATGGTAATGACTGTGTATTTGTGGTCATGGACATATTTTATAAGATGGATATATTGTCATATTGCAAGAAGAGTATCACAAAAAAGGACACTTCCAAACTATTTTTTGAAAAAGTACAAGTAAATTTTGAAATCCCGCAGACCATTATATCAGAATGGGATAATAGGTTCCTCATCAAATTCTAGTCGAGCCTCTAGATATTATTGGACACTAAGCTCACCTAGTCGACTGCATTCCATCCCCATGCTGATGGCCATATCGAGATTTTCAACAAGATGATAGTGCTTTTACTACACATGTACAACTAAAAGCATTCATGAACTTGGGATGAGAGCCTTCCTTATGTGCAACATAGTTATAACAAAACTCTCCATAGCTTGAGTGGTTGTATTCATTTTCAAGTGGGTCTAGGTTTTCAACCATTGTGTCCAATTGATGTTTCCATGGATCATGCTACTACATGGATAAAATCCACACATGTATAGTCTAAGGTTGATAAATCAACCTGTTTTATTGAACGCATCCAATACATCTTCCATCAGGTGCACAACATCTTGGATAAGTCTAGTGCTAAGTAAAATGAGTGACATGATTGACATCGGGTGTTGCACAAGATTCATGTGGGCGATAAAGTTTGGTTGCATTTGTAGAAATAACACCTTATCAGAGCCCATCAGAAGCTCAAACCACTCTGATATGGGCCTTACACAATCACCAATGCTATGGGATAAAATTATTTTGAGCTTAACATTCCCCCATTCCTTAGCCTGTACTAAATGTTTAATGTGGACTTCCATCAACCATACTTTCCACCATTACTGGACATAGCATACATTGCATAACAAATCACACTAAAAAAGATAAACCTAGACTGAATGGAACATGCCAAAAATGATCGGATCATGGAAATGCATATCAAGAACAATCACCAACAAAATATCCAATTGTATCGGGTCGTCAAATATGGCCAACTCCTACACCGAGTCAAGTGGCTCACTGGGCCCCAAGTTTAGCAAAATTCTCCCCATCTCATGGAGGCACTCAACATAATGGTTACCATTTCTTATTAGGAGTGGGGCGAGTGGGACTAATCTAGGTGGATATTGGTGACCACCCTCTTATTCCACTTGGGCCCCCACCATTTTTTCTTTCACTTTCTTAATTGTAGCATAGTTTACTATTTTTTTTAGTTTTTCCAGTCCTGAACTTTCAAAGCCATTTTGAGGCCCTAAATGATGTTGTTTTAGAAAATGGGAAAACTGATTGATAATTTTGTAGTCAAAATTTGTATTCCTTAGACAAATATTTCTAATGATGTATCGTGCACATCAAAAAAAGATCATATTCATAAGTTATGACCTGAGGAAATTGATGTACCAATTTACTCCAATGGGGCCCTCAAAATTTTGGTGCTTCATCTCCTAGGTTTAGTTTTTTGGATGTTTAGAGTTTTCCATTATTTATCAATAATAAGTAGGCCTTTGAGCCTAATTATAACATATTTTAGAAGGCATGTAACTACCACATCTCTTCTCAGAGATAAGTTACCATCGCGTTAGCTAGTTTATTTTTGTTTTGCATGTAAACAATTTTCAGTACTTTGATGTTATAGGTAAATTTGGGCATCATTCCCAATGACTTGGTTAAATGGAAATCATCTCCAAGACCAATGATCAAGGGTCTATCATTCCCCATCATTTAAATTTCTACATGCCCTAAAACAATAAACAAGACAAATCAAGCAAAGGTTTCCATGGTTTGAAGCTTATTATTTAGCATATGAGAGCTCATCAACACAGGCTCTAAGGGGCCTAAGTGTGCTGCATGTGTAGGTATCCCCATGCAAGTCTACTCTGCAAAGCACTTCCCGACATTCACAGGTCCTTTGGTCACATTGGGAGCGAAATTCTCATTGTTTCGGAATCTCCACTTGGCCAGTGCCTTCTAGAAGAGTTCACATGTGTCAAGTTTCGGATCCAAGTGTCCATTTGACATCTACATGGATGGAAACATGTCTTGCCTATTTTTCGAAATTTATTGATTGCAAAACAACCTACAGTTCATCTATAAATTGAACACAGATCTAAGTGTTTGAGAAGGAATAATTTGAGTAGAGAAATGCTGGAGAATTTTTAATTGAGAGCTTGATTTGTGAAGCTACTGCTGGAGAGATTTTTGATGTGATGAGACTTGGGAACTTTGCTTGAAGGTCACTTCAAATTAGTCACTAGGTTTTAACCTCTCCTGCTATCATCAATAAAGAGTACTTCTTATTTTTCCCTACATGCATTTGTATTAACTTTGATTTTCCATATTGTAAGATCTTGGTTGATGAATGTAGTTTATGCTTTACTGATTTAGCTAACTAGCTTGAATACATATCTATATTATTGCATCTTCTATTGTTTCAGTGTTCTTTCTTGCAGGAAGCATTCATCTCACAAACTGCTTGAATTTGAAGCTGCAACAGAAGTGACAGAAGGAGCCATTTGGAAGCAACTGAAAAAACAAGCCTCCAATCCTCTCTGTATATCTGTTCTAAGTTAGGAGAAATAGTAGTATAGTCTTTCACTTATTGTTCTAGACTAGCACCTGTCTAGGGAAGCATAATTTATCCATAGATTACAATTCTGGCCCAACAAACTCGCGAATCCATTGGGGATAATTTCTCTTAGTTCTAGGTGTTTTAATCTCTGATTTGCTTTGTTTATCCACCTAGTAGCTGTTACACATAAAGATTAGATTTTTTCAGAGCTTAATTTGTAGAAATTTGCTAAATAATGATTAATTATCCACCGAGACTATCCTGGTCACATACTATTTGAACTTCATACACAACACATAATCTCTTCCACTCAACTCAACTCAGATCATCACACATGCGGAAATAAAATCAAGCGATAACACATCAAATCATCATACACATTAACACGGTATGTATGGGGAAAGCTTATAGATGAAAACCCCGCAGCTATTGTGTATATTATAATGGAGAAATCAAGTAACCAACTCAGTACAATACTCCTCACAAGTACTCAGTACTTTCTCATACAGTTACTCACAATCTAGCTCAGTTTTGAACAGGTTACTGGTTCAAAACTCACCGCCAATTGCCTTGCCTCTATTGTGTGTTTCAATGCTATGGGATGGCCTCTTTATATAGATAAACCACCAGCCTGAACCGCGCAATCCTCATGGGCTTACTCCACCTATCTGTGTGTTGCAAATAGCAACAGTATAGTCACAACCGATAGCTAACTCCACCCTTTCATCTACCTCTTTCACTGGTCTCCACTGAACTGATCATACACTGTAGTGAACTGATGTGTTCTTGAGTTGAATAATGAGTTACCAATTAATGAATTAAATAATATTTAATTCACTCCACTCATAACTAATTGATTAGCTAGTTAAACTAATCTCAACTAGTTCAACTAAAATAAACAGAACACAACTCCACTAGCCGTCTCATTAACTCCACCAAACTTCTGCCACTGAAGTCCTAACTGAAGTCAACCATGCATGATGCCATCAAACCCTTGGGAATAGCGTAATTCCTCTGTCAGATGCATGAGCCACTTCCAAGGCTAGAACTGAAGTGCTCCAAGAGAGTAAACTGAAGTTTATAGTCCAAATATTATTAAGGGTAAATAATATTTGACTTCCCTATTTTAAGGAGAGGCAGTCTAAAAATAGACTTCGACCTATAGGTCCAAAAAATAGAGTCTCATCTATTTTTACCAACATGACCAATACTCCAAGAATAACATACTGCAATCCCCGGACCATGCTCCATATGTCTAAAAATAGACTTTGCGCCAGAATTTGCCTGCGGGCCCACTTAGTGAAGGCGACTTCATTTCACTAAGCTCCATCATCTTGATACATTTTCAACACTCCCTCTCAGCAAGATATGGATTATCTGCAACCCCTATCCTGCCTCTGTGGAATTCGAACTTGCTCCTGGTGAGCGCCTTCGTCAGGATGTCGGCATCCTGATCCTCCGTGGGAACATATGAAAGCATCATGATTCTCCGCTGAACACAATCTCTGATATGATGGTACCTGATGTCGATGTGTTTGGACCTATAATGAAATACTGGATTGGCCGAGAGTTTAATGAAACTCTGGTTATCACAGTAGATCACTGTAGGCTCCAAATGCAACCTGAACAATCCTGCGAGGATCTTCCTCATCCAAATAGCCTCGCATGCAGCCAAGCTAGCTGCCATGTACTCGCCGCTCGAACCGAGTGCCATGTGATCTCTCGTTTCCGCTGTACCAGGAAACCGTTAACACCCAATGCTGAAAAACCTCCGCATGTGTTTCTTATCCGTTGACCCCTCGCCCAATCGCACCGTTAGCTTTAAACCTTCGCTCCATCCTCTTGTCTGTACGATAGACCATATCCCGATGTGCCTCTGATATAGCGCAATACATGCTTGCCTGCCTTCCAAAAGAGCTTGGTAGGCTTAACCATAGCTTGCGAAAGCTGGTTAATTGCATAGCATATATCGGGTCGTGTATTGACCAGATACATAAGCGACCCCACCAACTGTCGATAGATAGTGGCATCCACTACCTCCGCTGAAGTAGCATCCTCCTTCCTCCAACCACCAGGAAGAGGAGTGTCAATAGGCTTGTAGCCTTGCATGTTCCTTGCATGTTGAACCTCTCCAGAATCTCCCGGGCATACTTGCCCTGAGAAACAAACAGTCCTCCACTGCGCTGCCAAATCTCCAATCCCGGGAAATAATGAAGGATGCCCAAGTCCTTCATCTCAAACTCTCGTGCAAGATCCTCCTTGCATGAAAGTATCAACTGCTCATCGCCAGTCAAAATCAGATCATCTACATACAGTACGATGATCAACAGCTTCCCCTCCACCACAATCTGGTACAGGTTTGGATCTGCCTCACTCTTGGAGAATCCAAGCCCGGTGAAGTAACTGTCTATCCAAGTGTACCAAGCACGAGGTGCTTGCTTCAGCTCGTACAGTGCTCTCTTGAGTCGGCACACATGCGACTCACTGTTGAAGATCTCAAAACCTTCAAGCTGCTCTATGTACACCTCCTCCTCAATAACTCCATTGAGGAACGCAGTCTTCACATCCATCTGATGAATGTGCCACCCCATCTGCGCTGAGAGAGCAAGGATCGTCCGTATGGAAGAGTACCTTGCGACAGGTGCAAAAGTCTCCTCATAATCGATCCCCTCGATCTGTGAAAAGCCACGGGCGAAAAATCTTGCCTTGTACTTCTCCACACTCCCGTCAGCTGCCTGCTTCACCTTGTAGATCCATCGCGAACCCACCACTGATTTTCCCACCGGTCTTGGGACAATCTCCCATGCACTGTTCCTGACGATCGAATCATATTCTTCGATCATGGCATCAGCCCATGCGGGTTCCTCCACAGCTTCCTCAAAAGAGGATGGCTCTGTCACAACACATTGACTCACAAGAGCCATGTATCCAGTGTACCGATCCGGTGACTGCCTCTGTCTGCGCTGTGCTGTAGGTGGTCCTACAACCTTCTCTGCATCTCGAGCCAGTCACTCAGCTTCTGTAGTGCGCATGCGCCCTCTGATGGTTGGCGCTACATGGGTGGTTTCTTCCACCTCCTGAACTTCCTCTTGTAGCGGTCCCTCTCTGCTTGAGGCTCCTCGCCCAGGAAATTACGGCTCCTCATGCGCATGCGGTAGCTCCCTCTCAAGCGAACACTGCATGGCTTTCTCCTCCTGAAATTTTATATCCCGTCGCACAACAGTCTTGCGACTGTCTGACAAATACACCCGATAGTTGTGAGGTGTATCAGTGTACCCAAAAAATATTCCAACCTCAGCAGTTGGATCCAGCTTCCTTCTCGCATCCTTCGTCACATGCATGTAGACAGGAGAACCAAAAATCCGCAAATGGGAAATATCGGGCCTCTTGCCAGAATAAGCCTCCTCTGGTGTACTCATGCCAAGAACCTTGTGAGGACAACGGTTCTGCACATACACTGCTGTATTGCATGCCTCAGCCCACAAGTGAAGGGGTAGGCCATGATCATGCAACATCGCCCGTGCAGCACCCACGATCGTTCTGTTCTTCCGCTCAGCCACCCCGTTCTGCTGTGGGTTATGGGGTGCGATGAGCTCTCTCCGAATCCCTTCTGTGCTGCAGAACTCCTTGAATTCAGCTGAGATGAATTCACCACCATTATCACTCCTTAGAGCAATCACCTTCTTCCCCGACTCCTTCTCGACCAGTGCTTTAAACTCACAGAACTTCATGAATGTATCGCTCTTCTTCTGCATGAAGAAGATCCAGCACTTTCGAGAGAAATCATCAACAAAGATCACATAATACCTGTGCTTTGCTGTCGAAGCAACTGAGAAAGGACCACACACGTCTGTGTGAACTCTCTCAAGGATCATCGTGGCGTGACTATCCTTCTCGTGAAAGGTGGCTTTCACATACTTCCCTAAAGTACACCCCTTGCACTGATCTGACTGCGCAAGAGTGCCCTTAGGAAGCCCAGTAGAAATCTGCTGCAGAATCTTCAAGGCTCCATGGTGAAGGTGGCCCAATCTCCTGTGCCACAGTTCGCCCTCATCATCCCGGCTCACCACTTCTCCCGCCTTGCATGCCATAGCTGCGCAGCCATCTACCTGCAACTGATAAAGGTTCTGAGTTCGAACCCCTATCTTCCGGGTCTCTCCAGTAGTCTTACTACGCGGGAAGGCTTTTCCTTCGCTGAAGACCACATCATACCCCTTATCCTCCAACACCGCTACTGAAATTAGGTTCTTCTTCAATCCAGGTACATGCATGACATCCCTCAATACAAAGGGTTTACCAGACTCCCTCTGAAAGGATATGGTACCGATACCAGTCGCACTGTATCTACCATCATCGCCCATCTCGATGTGCACACCCAAATCTTTGTCCTCCAGATCTGAGAACAAATCCAGATCTCCCGTCATATGAAATGACGCACCGCTGTCCAAGAACCATACCGATCCCAACACACTTGAAACCAAGCATGCGATCAGTGAAAAGTCAAGCTCGAACTATGAAGCCAAAGCTTCTCCATCTGCAGATCTTCCCGCTTGCTTGTTCTTCTTCTTCTTTGGACAATTGGTAGCATAATGTCCGTGATCATGGCAGTGAAAACATTTCACTTTCACCATATCCTGCTTCTTGCCCTTTGCACCAGAATGAGAGGTTTTCTTACCCTTCCCCTTCTTTGCTTTGGCAACCAAAGCGCAGTTTTCTTCAGATGAAGATCCATCTCGAGTAGTCCTCCTTATCTCCTCCTGCATGAGATCCGCCCAAAGGCGCTCCCATCCCGGCAGCTTCTCCCGACCATTGACACTATCTTGATATGAGTGCTAAGCCTTCGGAAGACCAAGGAGAGCCAGGTCGACCATATCCTCTTCATCGACAGTAACTCCCACACTTCCCAGTTCATCTCTGCATTGAGTGAACTTCGTGAGGTATTTAGCGATACTGTCGCCCTTCTCCATCTTGATGTTCCTGAGCTTGTCTTTGAGCGCCAGCTTCCTTTGGTCACTCTTACTCCGGAATAGATCCGTCAAAGCTTTCCACATTAAATATGGAGTAGCCTTTCCATGCAGGCTGGATACAATATGATCCTTGACGCCCTCCAACAGGATCCTTCGACACTTCGCCATCTTCTTTTGCCATGCATCGACTTCAGCAGGATCAGTGGGCTTTTGGAAATCCGTATCTATGAACTCATTGAGACCATTATCTTCTAATACTGCTTCCATGCGATCCTTCCATGCAACATAATTCGAACTGCCTTCAAGAGCATATTCGAGTCGCAAACCGTTGAAAGACATTTTCAACACCGGCACCAAGAAAACAAAACTGCTGCAAAATTTGAATTCCACCTCAAAGCTCAACCATTCTAGATTTGTGAGAACAAATTATTTCTAGCACAGAGATTGACTGCAAGGGGCATTTACTGGATATATCACCTTTCAAAGAAAGGATGGATCCAGAGGCTACCTGGCTCGCATGCAGACTCTGTCTACCGAAATAAGTTTGTAATCACTGTGATGATCAATCTCTGCTTCAATAGCTCCGATACCATGTAGAAATTTGCTGAATAATGATTAATTATCCACCGAGACTATCCTGGTCACATACTATTTGAAATTCATACACAACACATAATCTCTTCCACTCAACTCAACTCAGATCATCACACATGCGGAAATAAAATCAAGCGATAACACATCAAATCATCATACACATTAACACAGTATGTATGGGGAAAGCTTATAGCTGAAAACCCCGCAGTTATTGTGTATATTATAATGGAGAAATCAAGTAACCAACTCAGTACAATACTCCTCACAAGTACTCAGTACTTTCTCATACAGTTACTCACAATCTAGCTCAGTTTTGAACAGGTTACTGGTTCAAAACTCACCGCCAATTGCCTTGCTTCTATTGCGTGTTTCAATGCTATGGGATGGCCTCTTTATATAGATAAACCACCAGCCTGAACTGTGCAATCCTCATGGGCTTACTCCACCTATCTGTGTGTTGCAAATAGCAACAGTATAGTCACAACTGATAGCTAACTCCACCTTTTCATCTACCTCTTTCACTGGTCTCCACTGAACTGATCATGCACTGTAGTGAACTGATGTGTTCTTGAGTTGAATAATGAGTTACTAATTAATGAATTAAATAATATTTAATTCACTCCACTCATAACTAATCGATTAGCTAGTTAAACTAATCTCAACTAGTTCAACTAAAATAAACAGAACACAACTCCACTATCTGTCTCATTAACTCCTCCAAACTTCTGCCACTGAAGTCCAACTGAAGTCAACCATGCATGATGCCATCAAAACCTTGGGAACCACGTGATTCCTCTGTTAGATGCATGAGCCACTTCTGTAGCTCGAACTGAAGTGCTCCAAGAGAGTAAACTGCTGTTTATAGTCTAAATATTATTAAGGGTAAATAATATTTGACTTCCCTGTTTTAAGGAGAGGCAGTCTAAAAATAGACTTCAACCTCTTCGACCTCAAAAAATAGAGTCTCATATATTTTTACCAACATGACACATACTTCAAGAATCTCAAACTGGAATCCTCGAACCATGCTCCATATGTCTAAAAATAGACAGTCTAAAAATAGATTTTGCGCCAGAATTTGCCTGCGGGCCCACTTAGTGAAGGCGACTTCATTTCACCAAGCTCCATCATCTTGCTGCATTTTCAACATAATTTTCAAAGGAAGTGAGTTAAACAGTAGTATTTTTCCCTGTCTACTGCGCCCAACGCACCCTTAGACATGACACAGTGCTTTGTAGAGCACTGTCTCCCTTTCTAGCCTACGTTGCAGAGCACTGTCTCCCCTTGGAGACTGCGTTGACTCCTGAAAGTGACCAAATTCCCTTGAATTTGACTTTGCAACTTGCTTCAGTTTTGTTTGCTGCTGTGTTCTAAAAATTTTGTTGCTCAATTGACCAGTGACTCTAAATACTTCTTCCTCCTTTGGCTGAAAATTTTTTCAATGTTTGTTTAGAAAATTTTTTCTTTACCATTGACAAGTTGATTACAAAGTATTTTTTATGGTCGCATTAAGAATCATTTTCTTTCGAAATAGGAAATTGTCGTAAAAACTTCATTTCCTTGATAGGAGAAATTGTTGTTGAAATCCTTGTTTTTCCTTCAAAAGAGAAATTGTTGTTTGTATTATTCATTTCTCGAAAGTAAAAACCATTTGGATTATTGATCTAGTGTACCTAGTTTCTTTTCTGCATTCATAACATGAAGGAAACTGAAAAGAAAAACTTGCATTTGCATGTAGGATTGTGTGTGTTTTGCAAAAGGAACATTAGGAAATCTGCATTTAGTTTGAGATTCATTGATTTTTTTTTTTTGTTCATTGACTTGTTTGCTCTCAAATTATTTTCTCTCTTCCCTTAGTAGCTACGATCTTCATTGAAAAGGCTGAAAGTGAAAGTTTGTTTATCATTCTTAGCTTGCATCTTAGGAATTTCATATACATCATCACGGTGAACCTGAAAGGAAAATTCTTAAGCAAGATCAACATAAAATAAATCTCAATTTACTTAACAATGCATTGGAACCATAAATATAACATTTAGAAGGTCTAGGCTAGAGACGTGTTCCGACGTCATAAAACATAGCAGTTTTCATTAACTTGTCTACGATACATTCCGAGTGTGATACCTCACTCCACGTACGTAAGTATATCGTAGCTCATCCACATACTTTTGGGTATATCGGGCCGTGTTACAGTACGATAAGTATAAAGGGGTGCTCTCACTGTGCGGTTTCACATCAGACAATACTAATATGGACTTGGGCCTCCATGTACCTTCGAGTATATTTGGGAGGAAAAATTTTAGGTGTTATCCATCCATAGTGAACCAAGTTGGCCGCCTTGAAATTGTGATACACCAAACACAGCATTCGGGGAGATTACCTGCCCATACTTCTTGGTTCACATGGAGGTATTCTGCAGTTCATAGTTTCTTGGTAAACCCTTTTGCCTAGAATTACCCTCTTTTTGTTTTTTTTTTGGTTAAAATAAATCAGTAATTTTGGAAGAAAAAAATCCTATCCCCCGTTGTTTGTGTAGATTAGATTTAAAACCACCTTTACCACCAGAAGTTACTTCTGGTAGGCGAAGGCAATCACAATCTGTCGAATCAAGTACAATTCGTACCTCTGGAAAAACATCATCTTTTAAACCAGAGTTAGCTCAAATTGTTTCCACACATCCTGGTTCATTTACTGTTGTCGAAACGGAGTCTTCACAACTACCCGTGGTCACGATCCATTCAATCGCTGATACCATACCTCCTGGACCCGATGTTGTTCAATCACAAATTGATCCAAATCCTGTCTCTTCTTTGCTAGAACATATGAATCCTGAAGTCGAGCAACCGAAAGTTGTTCCTACCTTGGTCACCCCAAAAATTTCTGTAGCCACTGAAACTCCTATATCACATAGTCAACCGTCTAAAATATATTTTGGGCTGGACGGTGAAGTTCTTCCTCCTGGTTTAATTGTGATTGAAGAAATCCCACAAGACGATACACCTTTAAGTCCAACCCATTTTTGGGGAGACCTTTACCTATACCAGTCTTTTCCTCAATCATTTCCATCTGCTTTTGTTGATCCCATTTCCATTCAATCTCCCATAGATTTTGGAGAGTATACATTTGGTCATACAACCATGTCTGAACCAACATCTTCGGTTGGGTCTACTGTTCCAATTACGTCAGCTCCTACCCTTGCTACTCTGTCGATGTTCACAACCTCACTAAAGTCATATTTTCATGGTGACCCTTCGGTCCCAACAGGTTACAAATCATTATCTAGCACCTTCTTTGGTACATCTTCAAGACCATGGTCTTTACCAATGTCATCATATGGTGTTCTAACTAGTAGTCCTATAGTTAGTACTGAATGACTTGATTCATTACATCCATCATCAGGGCAATATCAAGTCGGTCCTTATGGGTCAATTCCTTTAAGTACCATATCAACTGGACTCCCAACATTTGGAGAATATTATTTTCCATCTTATTCTCCTCCTTATGCTAGGGGGCAACCTTTGGTCACCCAATATGACAGTACTCAGTCACATTTTGGTCAAACTAATGTTGACATGAATGTTTGTCAATGGCAGCCCACTCTTCCTATCCAACCACAAATGGTTGTACACTCATATCTACCAGTTCAACTTGTTACACCCACTTCATTACCACTTGTTAATACATCTATACCCCTATTACAGAATCAAAATATTGTACATCAACCTTATCAGGCAAGTTCTTTGACTCAATATCATCAAATTTTGGGTCCACAAACTCAAAATATTTTGGTTAATTTACAACAACCTGTATCAGGGATCATCTATTCACAAGCTGGTGTACCATTTTATCAGATGTCACAAACGCAACCTGGTTCTACATATCAACTGAATCTAACTTACACTAATTTGGGTTATAACATTGGTGGATAGACCCCTTGGTAGCCACAAGCATAAATGCCTCAAACTTCATTTCAACAAGTATCATATCCAGGTTTTGGTCAACATAATTCTCAAGTGTTTGCTATGCAAAACAACCCCTATCTGGTTTACCAACAACAAATTCCATATGCTGGTGCTCAAAGACCTGTTGCCCAAGCAATTCCATCTTACCCTGGCTATGCTTAACCTAACCTTAAGAGACAGTTTCCTTTTGTTGCAACCTTGGAATTAGCTAATTCAAACCGGTTAACCAATTATCCTATCAATTATACTCCTTGGTGGCTGGTGATACCTCATAAATTACCCTCCGACATTCCTAAATTCAATGGAAAACCTGGATAAGATCCGTCGACTCATGTCATGACTTATCATTTATGGTTTTCATCAAATTCCCAAAATGATGATTCTGTTCGACTACGTCTTTTCCAGCGTACGCTCATAGGTTCGGCTGTTAAATGGTACATTGAATTACCTAGAGATTCTTTCGACAATTTCACTGATTTAGCTATTGTATTTCTAATCCATTTCCAGTTACCGATTAGATACGAAACTAGAACGGAACTCTTGACCAACTTCAAACAGAGTAATGCTACTCACATTTCAGATCATATTCATGAGTGGCATCACCGTCGACGAATGGTTAAGACATTTGTTCCCGATCAGCTCCTTGTTGAATGGTTCATTAAGTCCCTGTTACCATCTATAACTGAGGATGTGGCTAAAGGTGGCATTGTCACAGAAGAACAAGTTATCACTCGTGCCCAATATTTAGACTTGATTTATACTCAGTCTAGCATGCTCTATGAAAAAATCCCTAATGCGTCGTGATCTAATTTCAATGTTCCTCCTCAAATAAAGGACTCTCATGCCGGAGATGGCTTGATAGGCACTGCAAACACACACCACACTACTACATCCGATCCTGATCCTATTTCTGAAATTAATGCTGTGTCATTTGATAAAGGCAAAAGTGACAAGAAACTAGGAGGTAAGAAAAAGGGTAAATCAAAGAAAAAGAAAAATTCTAACCCGCATGAAATATCATTTGATCAACTGTCTGGACCACAGAAACCTCGTTATACATTCATAATATGTAACAAGTAACACTTTGTTAGGGATTTTCCTCATCATGTTGAAGTCTCAAAAATCATCAAGAATTCTCATGCATCAGCTGTGTTGACAGACCCATTTCCAAATCCAGACACAAATTTGGTTGCTACGGATCCAGCTCCAAGTTCCCAAGTGTTAATGTTATCCACCAAAAAACCTTCACAAGATATTTTGGTGTCTACGCGGAATAAAGAATATGGTAGTTCGACCACTGATCAAACTACTACCTCGACAACAAATCCATCTAATGAATTAGTACCACCTCCTGTTATTCCTGAATTGACAACTAAGCCACCAAAGGGAGTAATTCATAAATCGACATATAATCCTCGAGCAAGAGCTGCACAAAATTATAATATAGTTGAAGATTTGGCTCAATCCCCTTTAGCTATGTCCGCTTTTGAGGTATTACAAAATTGTCCCTCCCAGAAGCAGGCTTTATTGTCAGCCATTGGTGGAATTGATCCAACTAATTATAATCTTGTTGTCTTTAATCATACGAGCTATGTGCCACAATTACCAGCAGAATTGGCATTCTCCATACAAGTAAATGTTCTCATTCACCTTGTTCATCGCACTATTATTGTTGAGGGAGCATCTACGTGCATTATGTCTTGGAATTCACTTGGCTCACCGTGATTACCACAATCATCAACGATGTTGAAGGCTTTTTATGGAAGAACATATAAACCTTGTGGTATTATCAATAACCTGCAAGTTGAATTAGGGGGAAAAAAATAATTATTGATGTTGAGGTTGTTGACAGACCTCTTGACTATAATATTTTTCTCGGAATACCATGGGTATATGCCATTACTGCTATTGTTTCTACATACTTTAGAATGATTGCCTTTCCACATAAAGGTACAATCACAGTCATAAATCAATTATCCTTTTTTTCCTTCGCTTCGCAGGTAACTGGAAGCATTCTGTTTGTTCACCTACCCCAAATAGAAATTCAGAACATTTTTGTAGGACTCTTAAGGGATTCTACTCTTATGGGAACCTTTGTGTTACCGCCGCCTATGACGTCGGCAGAAATTGCAAGCATAAATACCTGCTACATGATCTCTTCCACTCTATCTAGCTTAAGGAAGAGCACGGGTGATTCTGATATTTCTACATTGGATGATGTTTTACAGCCCAGCCCTATTGAACTGGCATAGCAATCAATCTATTTGGCCTGGGCGGAAAATCTAAAATCAGCGTCACCGAGTGTTTGATTTGATCGTTCATTAGATTTTGGTACTCCATCTGATCCATTTTCCTCAAAAATTTTAACAGATGAAAATATTTTGGAAGCTATGATATTAGAAGGAGAACCATGGGAAGATTATCATTATCGTTCCCATCTTCCTAATTATGAAGAAAATAATCTCAGTGAACTATATCAACCATCCATCAAAACTTTATTTTCGAATTCTTTTCCAATTAATGCAATCGATTCTGAGCGAAACTTATAAAATATTGAAGAAATTATTTCTATCGATTTTTCGACCAAACCTGGCATTGTAGAAAATATTCATGTTGGTGTATCTTGTTCTCCATCATAACTTGATTCATATCGCTCTCTTTTTTGTGAATTTCGTGACGTATTCGCTTGGTCTTACGAGGAAATTCCAGGCATAAATACTAGTATAGTTGAACATACTATTAATATGTATCATGATGTCAAACCAATGTGTCAATGGCTTCATCCTATTCATCCGAAGAAAGTCGCTGCCATCAAAGCAGAATTTGAAAAAATTTTGTGTGCTAGTTTCATTTACCCTGTTCCGCTAACTGAGTGGGTTTCCAATATCATTCCTGTTATGAAAAAACAAGGAACCATTAGAGTGTGCATCGATTATCGGGATGTCAATCAGGCTTGTCCAAAAGACAATTATCCTACTCCATTTATCGACTAGATTATTGATGATTGTGCTGGATGCAAAATTTTTCGTTCATGGATGGATTTTCCGGCTACAATCAAGTCAATATCCACCTAGATGACCAACATAAGATAACATTCATCTATCCCTGGGGCACATTCGCATATAGGAAACTTCTGTTTGGTTTAAAGAACACTGGGGAAACTTTTTAGAGAGCAATGGATTATGCTTTCAACGACATCAAGCACATTGTTCAACCATATCTAGATGATTTACCAGTGCATTCACGAAAACGGACTGATCACTCGATGCACTTGAGAGCCATTTTCTTATGCTGTCGACACTACAATATACACCTCAATCCACACAAATGTGTGTTCTGTGTTGGTTCTAGTCTATTTCTCGGATTCTTAGTCTCAAAAGAAGGAATTCAAATAGACCCACTGAAGGTATAGACCATTCTTGATTTTCCTACACCATAAAACTCACTTCAGATATAGAAACTTCAAGGAAAGGCTAACTTCCTGAGAAGGTTCATTCCAAACTATGCCAAAATGGCTAAAGGACTTACTCGATTATTGAAAAATGGAGTTCCCTTCCATTGGGACCAAGTTGCGCAAGTTATTTTGATGCTATCAAGGACCATCTTGTCCAAGCATCATTAATGTATCCTCCTAATTATCAAAATGATTATTTCCTATATATCGTCGCGGCTAAAACGACGATAGCTACGGTTTTGGTCCAAGTAGAAGATGGAATTGAACATCCGATCTATTATTTGAGTCATAATCTCAATGATACGGAAGTTAAATACTCGTACATGGAAAAGCTTGCCTTGGCAGCTGTTCAAGTTGTCCAAATATTTCACCATTACATCCCACTCCGAAAAACAACAATAGTTTCTGATTGCAACCCCATGAGTTATATCTTATCACGTCAATTTCTAGGGGGCAAATATTCAAAATGGATTGTCATTTTGCAGAAATTTGGTTTGGAATTCATCAAATCCAAGTCAAATAAGTCTTTATCTTTGGCTGAGCTTCTCTGTGACCTTCCTTCTGATAGTACTGCTACTACGTCGGAACCATCTATTCCAGACAAGTCTCTGTTTCTGATCGGATCATCTGATCCCTGGTATGGAGATTTCATCATTTATCTCCAAACAAAATTTTTTTGACCTAATACCTCTCGCTCTGATCAGCGACGTATTCGATACCAAGCCAAATATTATCTGATCGTCAGCGATACACTTTATCGTCGTGGTGTCGATACCATTTTAAGGAGGTGCCTCACTCATGAGGAGGCCAAAAAAGTATTAAATGATTGCCATGCTGGGGCTTGTGGTGGAAATTTATCTGGATATGCTACCGCAAAGAAGATACTCTGTGCCGGTTAATTTTGGCCTACTATTTTTCGAGATTGTATCCTCATTGTCAGAAGTTGTCATGCATGCTAGATTTTTTACTGTAAAATCCGCAAACCACCAGCACCAATGCATCTTGTTGTCTCTATTGGACCATTTACAAAATGGGGTATTGACTTCATGACCTGTAACCCTCCTTCATCTGGGAGGCATGGTTATATGATTGTCGCAATCAACTATTTTACCAAATGGGCCAAAACGATGCCTACATTCAACAACACAAGACAGACAGCTGCATTGTTTTTCTTCAACCATGTTATTGCACGGTTTGGGGTCCACAGGCTATAGTTATGGATCATGGGAAGAATTTTCGCAACCATATGATGTCTGAATTGATATCCAAGTTAGGATTGTCACATGATAATTTTACTCCTTATTATCCACAATCAAATGGACAAGTTGAGGCTATTAACAAAATTCTTAAACGAATGCTTCAACGAATGATAGGAGTCCATAAAAGGAACTGGGACTTGATCCTGTACTTCACCTTGTGGGCGTATCGAACCTCAATGAGAAACATGACCGGATTTACTTCTTTTCAATTGATGTATGGTCTGGAAGCTATCTTACCAATCCAATGTGAAATATCATCTTTAAAACTCGCGATAGACTCGTTACCTGAAACCTCAGAAGAAAAAGCGCGTCTCCTTAACCTCATCCATCTAGATGAAACGCATCGTGAAGCCCAATTGGCTAATGAAGTGCATAAGAAATGTATAAAGGCACAATACGACAAAAATGTCCAGCCTCGCATCTTCTCAGAGGGTGACTTGGTCCTTCTTTACGATCAAGAAGCTGATGTAATAGGTACAGGGAAATTCAAGCCATTATAGCATGGCCCCTATATTGTCAAAAGATTTCTTGCTAAGGGTGCCCATGAGTTAGTTGATTATGATGGTATTCCATTGGCACAGCCTAGAAATGGGTTGTATTTGAAACATTACTATGCTTAATCATGAGCGTAGTAATTTTTTGTATTATATTGTTTATATGATGTTGATTTGCATTCACTATCTTAATTTTTTTTAGAGTTTTCTTGACGTTAATAATCCGCTTTACATTTCATCGCAGATGACTAAATATTCAGAACCATTTTTTGGATATGCTGATGGTGCTAGTCATAGTACGCAAAATCTATCCTCTCCAGCATGGGCCATTTTCGCTCCGAACGACGAGTTAGTGAGTTTTCAAGGGATTTGTATCGATAGATCGACAAATAATATCGCTGAGTATAGCGCATTGATCGAACTTCTCTCTTATGCCATTTCATTTGGTATTAACCGCATAATCATAAGGTTAGACTCACAACTTGTGGTACTACAACTTACTATTATTTATACTGTTATAAATCCAACACTTCTTAGATTGTTCCTAAGAGTTTGAATTTTTGGAGAGACATTTTGATTTCATTCAATATCAACACATTTCCAGAAATTTGAACACTTTAACTGATTCATTAGCTAATCAAGTTTTAGATATAAATTTGTGACATAGGTAAAGAAAACATTCACATCATTGAATAGGGTTGTGCATTAAACATAGGAAAAACTCTGAAAACACATAGATAGATAGTTATAGGTTTTTAAAAAAAAAATTACCCAAGACACATAGATCATCTGACCTCAAAATGTATGCAAAAAATCACAAGTAAACTAGTGGTACTCATGATAACATGCTATAGATCTAGCAATCCTACGGAGCAACTGCATCCAACAGTTAGGAACCACGATAGTGTGTCGCTGTAGTCGCATGGGAAGCTCTTCAATCTGGAAATCCGGAATCCTAAAGGTCAAACCCTATATGTGCTACTGAAGTGCAGCTAGAGTCTCAACCATATCAAGGTCCTGAAGGACTACTCTCCCAATAGCCCTCTCTGCTGGCGCATCTACTTCAGGCTCTGGTTCCTCTACTGGTTGAATGCGACCAATATCTGCATTACATTAAACATTTAGTTTAGTCTTGGAAAGAAATCAAAACACAAAAACATTGTATAAACCTTATAAAAATAAAAATAAACATGGTTGAATCATTCTTACCCATTGCACCCCACTGAGCACCTTCTGGTAATACTAGATCTAGATCTCCTCAGAAGTTGACTCCTGCATATGCATACTCATCGATGGTGACGATCTGTCACTGCAACCAGGCGATGAATGCTATCGAGAACACAACGGTCGATTTTCCTGCATGTCGACCCATGAGTTCTACACATCTATGCATTCAAGGATCTCTAGGACTAGATATATCCAATGTTACATGTTTTGGCTGCATTAGTGGAATCCGTTCCAAAGCGAAGGAGATAAGGATTGAACCATAACTGAAATTTTTCTTCCTTCCTCCCTTTTCTTTATTCATGTGTTCCTTTATTTGAGATAGAACAGCTTCAGACTAGTTGAATACTATTGGTTCTAAGCACTCTAGCGCATACTGCATATACGATTTGTTCGCTACATGTAGTGTAACGGTGCCAGCAAGTTTAGCGATCGTGAAAAGGATGGTTCTCAAAGGCAAATCCCTGACATCCCGGATGTTTATTTTACCATCTTTGCTAGGTTCTAACCCTTGATAGAAATACTGCATAACATAATCCCTCACTGTCTCTCCTCCAACGGTAGACCCTATGAGAGAAATGGGAAAACCTCTCCTCGACAAATGATGAAGAGCGAAACCACCACAGGCAGGTTCGCCTTCCATTAATCCAAATAGACCTGCAACCTTCAAAAACTATGTTAACGCTGCAGATTCATAACCTGCAATTTTGATCTTGGGGCCTATGGGTTATGGCCCATTCTGTTCCCACTGCACCATGGCAATGCCTACATATATAAGGGAAGCAATTTTCAAATGAAAAACCCATGATTCAAACAATATTTTATCTAATTTGGGTGGTATTGTTTTCAAAACCACTCATTGGCTTAATGACTATGCGAGACTGGTGGTATGGCTTTAGAAAACCACCAACTTCAACTTTAACGCCAATTGTGTTCTAACACGATTTAACTGATCTTTCGGTTCGTATCCCCTTCATCTCAGAACCGTTCTCCTCACTGTGTCACTTAATGAGCATGAATCGATCTTGGATAGCGGGATTGGAAATCTCGACTTCCTTGAGGCAATTTCACAACAATGAATATGAATTTGATGTCGATTTCAACAAGAAACCCCAGCTCGCTGGGTTCCTCCAACTCTTTATACAGAGTTAAATTCTCCACAGCATATGCAAATTTAAATAGAGTTTTGAAGGTAAGAATACCTTCTCCGCTTTAAGGGTATGGTCAATTACAAACTGGTAACAATCAATTTAAAATAGAGTTCTTTAGTGCAAAAATTAAACATGCCCATGGCATCGCTCGCCCTCTTAGCAGAACGAACTCTTCGAGCTCCATTGAAACCTTCACGCAGGGCCAATATACATTCGATTCATATGCATTAAAATTATCCACCGGGCTCAATATAATTGACCGCCATCATCTGCATCTACACTATAGCATAATGTAAATATTATATTGCCATCGATCCTGTAAGGATCGATGGTCAATAACCCATTGAGATTCACGACATATGCTCATAATTGAAACTGTAGATAACCGCATTCAACTCGCATGCATCTAATTAACTATAAAATCTAATTGTAATTAACTCAACACGCATATATAGAAACACTGAAATCTATGCAACATAGTATATCTATTATATACAAGATTCACATACAACTAAGGCATTCAGCCTCAACACGCAGATTCTCCTACGACTACATTTTTCTCACTCACTCTCCCTGTCTTCACACATTACAGGGTTGCTGCTTTATAGAGGCTACAGAGGTTAGTGAATTCACAACTCTCTCCAGAACTTCCTCAACACACACATGGCAGGCGCACATGTCAGATCAGTAGTTTCAGCATCGGTTTTCAACAAAAAATTTCCCCAATTTACATGACTGTTCGCATACTCAGTCTTTTCACCTGCAGATTCGAACTTGAATTCGAACCTGTTCGGATGCCCCTGCATCAAACTCTCGAGGCACAAAAATTTATGACCTCCTGGTCATATGTATTTTCTAATTGTCATAACTGTCAGCAATTCTACCCATGTCATCTGTGGAACTTCTCCTTGTGATCTTCCTGCAACAACATGCTTGAACAATTCTCACCCGCATCCTCTGCGAAATTGTCCTCTGTGAGCTGCAACAAAACCTCTGCAATAGCAAGTCCTCCCTGCTACCAGATACCTCACCAAGCTTCTCTCCTAAGCTCCAACTTTTGGCATCTCTCTGGTTTGCTCTTGTGGAACCAGTTGAGCACTCGTGCTCTAGGTTGCTGCAATCGTCTCACCTTCCTCTGCTGCTACCTTCACAAAAAAATCACAAGCTTACAAACTTTCACAAAACTGTACCTCTTCGTCCTCTGTATCCGAACTCCTTCTCCTTCGCAGGAAATCATTTCCTTGCTCTGATACCACTTTATGAAGAGCGAAACCACCACAGGCAGGTTCACCTTCCATTAATCCAAATAGACCTACAACCTTCAAAAACTATGTTAACTCTGCAGATTCATAACCTGCAATTTCGATCCTGGGGCCTGTGGGTTATGTCCCATTCTGTTCCCACTGCGCCATGGCAATGCCTACATATATAAGGGAAGCACTTTTCAAATGAAAAACCCATGCTTCGAACAATATTTTATCTAATTCAAGTGGTATTGTTTTCAAAACCACTCATTGGCTTAATGATTGTGAAAGACTAGCAGTATGGCTTTATAAAACCACCAAATTTAACTTTAATGCCAACTGTGTTCTAACACGATTTAACTGATCTTTCGGTTCTTATCCCCTTCATCTCAGAACCATTCTCCTCACTGTGTCACTTATGAGCATGAATCGATCATGGATAACGGGATTGGAAATCTCGACTTCCTTGAGGCAATTTCACAACAATGAATATGAATTTGATGTCGATTTCAACAAGAAACCCCAGCTCGCTGGGCTCCTCCAACTCTTTATACAGAGTTAAATTCTCCACAGCATATGCAAATTTAAATAGAGTTTCGAAGGTAAGAATACCTTCTCCGCTTTAAGGCTATGGTCAATTACAAACTGGTAACAATCAATTTAAAACAGAGTTCTTTAGTGCAGAAATTAAACAAGCCCATGCCATTGCTCGCCCTCTTAGCAGAATGAACTCTTCGAGCTCCATTTAAACCTTCACGCAGGGCCAATATACATTCGATTCATATGCATTAAAATTATCCACCGGGCTCAATACAATTGACCACCATCATCTGCGTCTACACTATAGCATAATGTAAATATTATATTGCCATCGATCCTGTAAGGATCGATGGTCAATAACCCACTGAGATTCACGACATACGCTCATAATTGAAACTACATATAACCACATTCAAATCACATGCATCTAATTAACTATAAAATCTAATTGTAATTAACTCAACACGCATATACAGACACACCGAAATCTATGCAACACAGTATATCTATTATATACAAGATTCACATACAACTAAGGCATTCAGCCTCAACACGCAGATTCTCCTACGACTACATTTTTCTCACTCGCTCTCCCTGTCTTCACACATTATAGGGTCGCTGCTTTATAGAGGCTACAGAGGTTAGTGAATTCACAACTCTCTCTAGAACTTCCTCAATGCACACACAGCAGGCGCACATGTCAGATCAGTAGTTTCAGCATCGGTTTTCAACAAAAATTTGCCCCAATTTACATGACTGTTCGCATACTCAGTCTTTTCACCTGCAGATTCGAACTTGAATTCGAACCTGTTCGGATGCCCCTGCATCAGACTCCCGAGGCACAAAAATTTATGACCTCCTGGTCATATGTCTTTTCTAACTGTCATAACTGTGAGCAATTCTACCCACGTCATTTGTGGAACTTCTCCTTGTGATCTTCCTGCAACAGCATGCTTGAACAATTCTCACCCGCATCCTCTGCGGAATTGTCCTCTGTGAGCTGCAACAAAACCTCTGCAATAGCAAGTCCTCCCTGCTACCAGATACCTCACCAAGCTTCTCTCCTAAGCTCCAGCTTTTGGCATCTCTCTGGTTTGCTCCTGTGGAACCAGTTGAGCACTCGTGCTCTAGGTTGCTGCAATTCTCTCGCCTTCCTCTGCTGCTACCTTCACAAAAAAATCACAAGCTTACAAACTTTCACAAAATTGTACCTCTTCGTCCTCTGTACGCGAACTCCCTCTCCTTCGCAAGAAATCATTTCCCTACTCTGATACCACTTGATGAAGAGCGAAACCACCACATGTAGGTTCGCCTTCCATTAATCCAAATAGACCTGCAACCTTCAAAAACTATGTTAACGCTGCAAATTCATAACCTGCAATTTCGATCCTGGGGCCTGTGGGTTATGGCCCATCCTGTTCCCATTGTGCCATGGAAATGCCTACATATATAAGGGAAGCACTTTTCAAATGAAAAACCCATGCTTCGAACAATATTTTATCTAATTCATGTGGTATTGTTTTCAAAACCACTCATTGGCTTAATGATTGTGCGAGACTGGTGGTATGGCTTTAGAAAACCACCAACTTCAACTTTAACGCCAACTGTGTTCTAACATGATTTAACTGACCTTTCGGTTCATATCCCCTTCATCTCAGAACCGTTCTCCTCACTGTGTCACTTAATGAGCATGAATCGATCTTGGATAGCGGGATTGGAAATATCGACTTCCTTGAGGCAATTTCACAGCAATGAATATGAATTTGATGTCGATTTCAACAAGAAACCCCAAATCGCTGGGTTCCTCCAACTCTTTATACAGAGTTAAATTCTCCACAGCATATACAAATTTAAATAGAGTTTTGAAGGTAAGAATACCTTCTCCGCTTTAAGGGTATGGTCAATTACAAACTGGTAACAATCAATTTAAAACAGAGTTATTTAGTGCAGAAATTAAACATGCCCATGGCATCGCTCGCCCTCTTAGCAGAACAAACTCTTCAAGCTCCATTGAAACCTTCACGTAGGGCCAATATACATTCGATTCATATTCATTAAAATTATCCACCGGGCTCAATACAATTGACCACCATTATCTGCGTCTACACTATAGCATAATGTAAATATTATATTTCCAACGATTCTGTAAGGATCGATGGTCAATAAGCCACTGAGATTCATGACATACGCTCATAATTGAAGCTGCAGATAACCACATTCAACTCGCATGCATCTAATTAACTATAAAATCTAATTGTAATTAACCCAACACGCATATACAGACACACTGAAATCTATGCAACACAGTATATCTATTATATAAAAGATTCACATACAACTAAGGCATTCAGCCTCAGCACGTAGATTCTCCTACGACTACATTGTGCTCACTCGCTCTCCCTGTCTTCACACATTATAGGGTCGCTGCTTTATAGAGGCTACAGAGGTTAGTGAATCGGTTGAGCTTCACAACTCTCTCCAAAACTTCCTCAATGCACACACGACAGGCGCACATGTCAGATCAGTAGTTTCAGCATCGGTTTTCAACAAAAATTTGCCCCAATTTACATGACTGTTCGCATACTCAGTCTTTTCACCTGCAGATTTGAACTTGAATTTGAACCTGTTCGAATGCCCCTGCATCAACAAACCTGTGAGAAAATACACATCCTCAACTATTATGGACAACACGATTTTTTATGTGAAATGCCTCTTTCATCGGATCCCATGCTCGAACTAAGAACTCTAAGAATTCTATTTGTTGCCTCATTCCCGTCAATTTGAAGTACTTAAGTAGCCCGCAATCTCTTAAGGCTCTTACAGTACCTGGATCATTCAAGGAATCATATCTTTTTCTTCATGTTCTCATTCTCTCCATGTAATCATCATTATAATCCGATGGAAACCTGAAAATCAACCATAAGATCCATTAGATACCATTCATTGCAAAAAACTAGGCAAATTTTGGACATAGCAGGAAAACCAAAAATTTAAACTGCACCCAACGCACTCCCTGGGTTGAGACATTGCATTTCACATGTAGGTACCCTTCACTGTACCTGATATGCAATGTAGGTTTCGACATTCAGGGGTGCGTTGCCCTCATTTTGGGTAGAATTTATACTAAGGGCCTCAAAACCCTAAAAATTTGCAAAGAATTGGAATGAAATGAATACTGAAGGAAAGAGGAGGTTCATGGCACTAACCTGGATCAAATGGTGATGAAATCCATCCACAGAAATGACCGCAATCAACGACTGAAGTTCGGGGGCAAAATCAGGTTTAGAGCTCCAAAATGCAAATGGTAACTATGGAATGGTAAAAATGAATAGTGAAACTACTTTATATAGTCATTTAATTGTTTGCAAGTTAAATTTATTGCTATGACTATAGTTTTATTATGTTTTTATCATGAAAAGGGTATTTTTAATCCATTTGATGTTGTTCTGAACAGGAAATACAACTGATGAAAAAATTAATCGTGCAGATTTATTCAAAGGATGATTTGACCACAAAGCATACTTTTTCTCCTTATTTTTTGAGCTTTGTTAAAAATGAAAAAGGATTTGAAGTGCACTTTTATCTCTTTTTTGAGCTTCGATAATAGTGAAAAAGGAATCCCTTGAGTCTTCTTTCATCTCTTTTCAGACTCCCATAATATGAAAAGATTGTCGAGCACTTGTCATTTCGAGCTCGTTAAAGTAAATGAATTGATATCTACTCAGTATAAGTTTAACCCTTTTCCAGACTGAGATGAATTATTTACGAAAAAGGAATACCTTGGTTAAACATGACCAAAGAGGTTCTCTCAGATATTATTTTACACTTTTTCGAATCAGAAAAAAAAAAAAAAGTACTTTTGGAGTTCTCTTTCGTCCTCTTTTTCAAAATCTCTATATATGAAAAAGGACTGGGCTATCACTATCGTTAAGCTCATTAAAGCATAAAATAGCGACGAGCTTGTCGATTATGGGAAGAATCGAGTTTCATTCATCACTAGACTCGTTAAATTATTAAGTAGAGATACTTTATTTTCATGAAGGGTTGAATTAAAGATCAAGAAAATGTTATCCTTCTCAAGCTTATTAAAAAATAAAGAGGTACTAGTCAATAAATGACCAGGAAAAATTTGGGAAAAGTAAGTAAAGTTTCTTTTTGGTAGCAAGTCACTCTTGAACATGACACTTCTTTCACTCCATGTCCGTGACTATTTGGGTTGGGTAATCATCATGACAGTTCATTCACACATATGGTTCATCATACCTTCACTTTAGTTTTGGGTCAATGCTGCCAACTCATCACAGTGTCGCCGATATGTTCAAGAGAAGTCATCCAGTAATTAAAAACTCATCCATATGCAATACTCGTAAACCTTCATTTTCATGACCGTCATCCCTGAAAATTGCTATATCAAGTCATACCCTTGTCTCCGAAATCAGTAACTCCTGTTTTTCAATAAGGTGACTTCCTATCAACAACAAATCAATATACAGGAAGTTCACTTAGAAATATCAGATTCCAGTACCATGAGGCTTGTTACAGCATCGACAAGATCCTCACTTCTGGACCTCTGACTGAAATATTTTGTTTGGTGTTCGACATCAAATCATCTATTCACGCCTTAAAAAATGTACTGCAATACCTTGAGGGCCATTAACATTAATGGTGGTTCTCTCGCGTTTGTTAACAACTAACATTATTGGTTGGTAATCAAACGATGTCTTTCCATGTTCGATGACAAATCATATATTCGCATGGCTAAACTTGTACCCGAATGATCGAGTGAACGAGATAAGAAGACCCAAAATCTAGTTTCATCCATCCAGGATACGATTTTAGGATTGTTGTACACATCATCTGTACAGTGACCTTACATATAGATTTTCATCCAAACATGGGCCTATATCTGTAGGCATGTCTACATTTGGGCAACATTCCAATGTAGACGACTTTCTGAATTATGTACATGTTATTAGATTGTTTTATGTGCTGAACATGGGAATGCCTACCCTCAACAATGATGATCAATAGAGGATATATCATGATGAGATGCATTGTAAGATTGATGTAGGCAACCACTCTGCTTCGTTTCCAGGATCATCACAGTGTAAAGCATCTCAATCAAATGTTCTTATTATTTGGATCTCATGCTTTAGGGGGCAATTGTTATAGGTCAATTTGGGCATCATTCCCAATGACCTGGTTAACTGGACATCATCTCTAGGACCATGATCAAGGGTCTATAATTCCCCATCATTTCAGTTGCTACATGCCCTAAAACAAGAAACAAGACAAATCAAGCAAAACTTTCATCAAGCAAAGGTTTCCATGGTTTGAAGCTTATTATTTAGCATATGAGAGCTCACCAACGCAGGCTCTAAGGGGCCTAAGTGCGTTGCATATGAAGGTAGCCCCATGCAAGGCTGATCTAAAAACACTTCCCGACATTCACAGGTGTGTTGGTAACATTGGGAGCGAAATTCTCATTGTTCCGGAATCTCCACTTGGACAGTGCCTTCTAAAAGAGTTCACATGTGTCAAGCTTCGGATCCAAGTGTCCATTTGACATATAAATGGATGGAAACATGTCTTGCCTATTTTTGAAAATTTATTTATTGCAAAACAACCTACAATTCATCTATAAATTGAACACGGATCTAAGTGTTTGAGAAGGAATAATTTGAGTAGAGAAATGCTGGAGAATTTTCAATTGAGAGCTTGATTTGTGAAGCTACTGCTGGAGAGATTTATGATGTGATGAGACTTGGGAACTTTGCTGCACGGTCACTTCAAATCAGTCACTAGGTTGTAACCTCTCCTTCTATCATCAATAAAGAGTACTTCTTTTTTTTCCCTACTTCATCTGTATTAACTTTGATTTTCCATATTGTAAGATCTTGGTTGATGAATGCAGTTTATGCTTTACTGATTTAGCTAAATAGCTTGAATAGATATCTATATTATTGCATCTTCTGTTGTTTCAGTGTTCTTTCTTGTAGGAAGCATTCAGCTCACAAACCACTTGAATTTGAAGCTGCAACAGAAGCGACAGAAGGAGCCATTTGGAAGCGACTGAACAAGTAGGCCTCAAATCCTCTCTGTATATCTGTTCTGAGTTAGGAGAAATAGTAGTATAGTCTTTCACCTATTTTTCTAGACTAGCACTTGTCTAGGGAAGCGTAATTTATCTGTAGATTACAATTCTAGCCCAACATTTGATATTAATGAATTTAAGTTTTGTTTTCATTGTATCTCTAAGTTTTTATTCATAGTTGTATTTCATTTCGTTCCTTCGTAAATATGGATTAGTGGTATCATAGTGGTTTTCTCTCTCTCTCTCTCTCTCTCTCTTTTATGCATGTCCCCAATGAGGTTGGGGTATAAGGAGTTAGGGATTGAAGTAGTTGAACCTTTGCAAGACCGCCATTTACGACCTTGATGGCCTCCCATGGCGGAAGAAAATAAATATGAGGGAGTAGGAAATCATTTCAAAAAATCCCTCGAGTGAAAAAGGAACACAATGATTGAAAATTTTCCCAAACCCTTGGGCAGATGCCCATTGACGACACATCTTCATCTAGTAGTCACTTCATAGGTGCCACCCCCTTCAAGGTACAAGTAAAATTTGATATCCATATATTCGAAGGTCAAATGGATGCAGATTTTTTAGATAAATGGTTGAATCTGTTGGAAGGATACTTTTTGGCACATAGTTTCTTCGATAGGGATAATATTACTTTTTCACTGCTTAAGGTTGCTCCCCATGTCAAGGAATAGTGGGAAAATTACTATGAGAAAAGGATTGAGGAAATCTCTCTATTTACAACTACCCCCTCTTATAACTATTTCAGATACATTTTCAAGGAAACATATTGTCCTATGGGGAGCTATGAGTACAAATACATTCAGTGGACCACACTACGACAACAAAGGGACCAAGATGTGCATGAGCTCACAAATAATTTTCATACTATATGCACAAAATTAGGTATCAAAGACTCTGAGCGACATATGGTTCTCAATTATCAATATTTTTTACACAAATACATTCAAGAATAAATAAATTTCATGGACATCTCCTCACTTGGTGAAACATACAGATATGCTACCAAGATTTAAAAAATAAATAAACAAAATAAGCATGACTGCGGATCTATGAATCATAAGTAGGGAAAGAGTGCCCAGAAACTACCGAACAAAGGAAAAATCCAAGGTGAGTTGACCCAGGATGACCAGCTAAAGCCACAAGAAAATAAAAGCATGATGAAGACAAATAAGGACACAAGAAAGTGGTGTGAGTTCCATAATAGCTCCACTCACAACACCAATGAGTGTCATACCAAGCAATCATTAGTGGCATAACTAAAAGCTTCAAAGTTATATGCATGTTATGAATCTGAGTTAGAAACCAACAAGGGGAATGAGAAATGGAAGAAGATTATCGATATGGATCCCAACACCACCCTTTCCACCACAAAGATCCAAAATATTGTGTCTGAAGATCCAGAGGAGGGGGATAATCTCTTCCATTATCATATGTGGGTGAAGGATTTTCCATTGTAGTTCATTGTTGACAATGAGACCGAAAATAACTTCATTTTAGTAGAGGTCATGAAGCGGTTGGGCCTACAATCCACACCACACCCATAGTAGTACACCATCAGGTGGCTTCACCAAGGATGAGATCTCCACATCAGCCAGCCACCTTCCCTAAAAAATCAAGCCCTTCACATATGAGGTATTATGTGATGTTTCTCCTCTTTATGTTTGTGATGAATTATTAGGCCAACCATACTTATGGAAGTTTCATGTTGTGTATGAGTCTAGGCCTCACACTATTATTATTACTTTGGGGAAAACGTTATAAAAGATACCAGAGGTATCCTCGCCTATCGCCATCTCTTTGATCTCTGCTAAGTAATGTAGTAAGATTATCTCCCAGATGGGGAAATTGTTTTTATTTTGGATTCACTGTCAAAGTTTGGGGAAGATTGTAGCCACATTCATGGTCCCCAAAAAAGGTTCCACCATGTAGTAGAAGCAGGTGGATAAGGTCATGGAAGAATACAGGGACATCTTCTCCTCAACCATAGGGGTTCCCTTACACTCTTAGGTCTAGCATTCGATCAATATGACTCCCAGATAACCTCTACCAAATGGGTTGATATATTGCTACAACATTCTTGAAAATGGATAGATCAAGTGGAAGATCAAGGAGCTGCTATAGAAAGGATAGATCCGACCAATTTCCTCACCTTGTGGGAGCTCGATTGTACTTATAAAGAAGAAGGATGGGACCTGGAGGCTCTGCATTGATTATCAGGCATTAAATAAAATCACACTTAGGAATAGGTATCCAATCCCACAGATTTATGACCTTCTTAAACATCTAAAAGGGGAAAAGTATTTCAGTAAGATTGATCTAAATTTTGGCTATCACCAAGTTCCAATAGAGCCCAAAGATGTATGGAAGGCCGCCTTCAAATATAAGCAGGGTCATTTTGAATGGTTTTTCATGCCTTTCAGGTTGAAAAATTCTCCTCCAACTTTTATGAGGTTGATGGATGACATCCTGCAACCCTTCACCAACTTTTTTGTGGTTATATATTTGGACAACATTCTTATATTCAAAAATAGTTGGGAAGAGCACTTGCAACACATTTGATGATTCATTAAAACCCTGCGATAGCAAAAATTATGTGCCAACATGGAAAAATGAACTTTTAGCATGAGCCAAGTTCAATATCTGGGTTGCATTATTGATAAGAACGATGTGCATGTGGAACTAGATAGGATGCAAGTCATTCAAGATTGGCTAGCGCTGACCACTCTAACATAGATTCACGGCTTTTTGGGCCTTGCCAATTTTTATCAAAGGTTCATATTGGGATTCTCCCATATCACTTGGCCTTTGAGTCAAGTTACCAAGGGTGGAGAAAAAGAAATTTTTTCTTGTTTGAGTCCCAACAAAAGGCGTTCATTGAGTTGAAACACCACCTCTACTCTGCACCTATGCTCACATTTCCAGACCCGCAACAACCATTTGAAATCGAGAAAAATGTCTCTGACTTTGCTATTGGTGTATTTCTCACCCAAAAAGGGAATATGGTGGCCTATCATAGTGAGACACTTTTCCATAAAATTTGAAAGTACCCCAACTATGATAGAGATGTATTTATCATGTAGGATTTCCAACAATGGAAACATTACATTCTCGGGAAGGAGATAGTCATCCACAAAGTTCATCAACCTCTTCAGTTTATACAAACACAAGGGAAGTTGCAGAATGATCACTGTTAGAAGTGGTCTACATATCTGGAACAATTCCATGTAAAAATTAAGTACAAGAAGGGAAACACCAATCATGTTGAAAATTTCCTTAGTCGACTCCGAGTTGTAGCACTAACTACTATTCTCAACTCTTGTGGCCACAATACCTCTATATGGCTGAAAATGTACAATAATGATCCATATTTTTCCACCACTTACCAGATTCTAGTTTATGGCACGAAAGTTATATATTTCCACTTCTAGGATGAATTATTATGCTACCTAGGCCACATTTGGGTTCCTTCGAGTGAGTGTGTCAAATTTATTTTGGAGGCTCACTACAGTCTGGTCACAGGACACTTCATTGTGGAGAAAATTGTGGCCATGCTACAAAAATATTTTTATTGGCCAAAATCCAATAGGATGTTGGAAAATATATCGGATCCTGCATTTCATGTGTCATCTCCAAGTGAACCATAAATAAGCAAGGAATGTACACTCCTCTTCATACTCCCAACGAGCCTTGGGAATCCATCTCCATGGACTATATTTCAGGCCTACCTTCTACCAATCATGGAAATGCCAATGTATTTGTAGTGTTAGGGTCCTATGATTCATATATCAATTGATGACTATTGATTTTCATATGATGATATTGTAAATAATTTTTTACTCTGCAAATTATTTTCAAGAAATAAAAAATATCCTTGCAAATCAAAATGCAGCACTAAAGGATAATTAATTAGGTTTAGATTAGTTAATTGAAACCTCTAAAGTGAAATTATAATAATTGTAACAAATTTTTTCATAAATTTTATGGTATGTAATAACATTGGATCATTTTCAATAGCTGCGGTCTACCCTTCTGAATCAATGGTTGGGAATCATTTTCCCCCACCCCCACCCCCACCCGAACATGTTCACACTTTATTTATGGAGGGGGGTCCGACAAGGCGAGACATATCATGGTAACATAGTTCTGAAAATTAGAGACTCCTCACACCCCCCCTCCTTCCTCCTCATCTCGCGCCCCCCCACCTCCTTTGAAAATCTATATCTCGTTGGTCGCCGACTCCATTTCTCCTGCGCCAATAAGATCCTGCCATGAGGACTTCCTGAACCCACCATCATTATCTACTCAACTTAGTGTTCCTAAATTGATGTCGTAAATTGTCAAGCAGGGCTAGTAAACTGTTGAAGTGAAGTGCACTATATGTGCCTATGTATCTTCTTCCTACTTTGTTGTGTTAGTGTTTTTCTAGTGTTTTTGGTTTTTTGTATTTTTGTGTTAAAAGGAAAAGAACTAAACTGTTGGCAAAGAGAAGTTACTGATCACACTAAAACAGAACAAAATCTACTCTAAACTGTGTATGACACCTAAGAACAGAAAATGCTAATTCACAAATTGCAAAGCTTGACAAGGAAAGTAACTCATAACATTAACTCAGTCCAATTCATTTCATTAGAGGTATGTTGGAACAACTTAAGAAAAGGATAAGTTTGATGTAATGAGGTTCTCTTTAATAAACAACAACTTACAATATCACAAAGAAAATCTTATCCATGGTTAGAAATTTGTTGGAATACTTTGAGAAAATATTATTTTTAATTTAGTAAGGAATCCTATGCTAACATAACTTATGACATTAGAATTAACCCACTCTTCAATTAAAAATTTTAATATTAAGCCTCATTCAAGGGTTAGAGATCTCTTGGAATAGCTTTGGAAAAGGGTTGTTTGTAAAATTATGAGAAATTGCAGAATAGTCAAGAACTTTAAAATTATATAACTAATTCTTGTCCATATGATGATGATGTGTTAAAAGAAATTAAGAACAACTGGGGCTCACTATCAGATTGGCACACAAATCCTTAACTCCTTAAGATTGCTTTAGATCTTGAATTAAAGTTGTACTTCTTTCATTAAAGGAAAAATGCTCAAAAAACAGAGTATTACAGTCTTGGAGGACTTAACAACAAAACATCAACTAGCTCAGTGTCTCTCGGTTCACCGAGTTATTCTTATAAGCAAATACATAACTGTCATTGAGGAGAAATAGGCATAGGTGTCTTTTTCAATCAAAATCGAATTAGAACTCTTGTTGAGGACTCATACTTCACTGAAGACATCTGCAGAGTCCTTGTCCTTGTAGAAGTCTACTTCTTAGTTCTGGTTTTCTCCACGTGCATAACCACTTACATATTTTTTCTCAACCTTCGTAGAGGGCAAGAAATGATGTAGGAGTGTTTTGGAATTAAAAAATATCTTTTTTTCCTTAAAGTGACACCTGTAACCTGTGTGAACATAAATATGGCTGCAGAATATGCGACTAGCTACAAAATGGCTGCATTATGTAGCTAAGTCTGATAAAAAATCACTATGACAACAAAACCACAAAAGTATAGTAAGTCAGTTATTGCATGCACTCTTAGAGTAAATTTAATCATTCCTATTGATCTTTTAGGCCTATAACTAACAAAGTATAAATGGAATGAAGTGAAATTTGGTGAAAGGAAAGGATATCTTTGGGGCTCAACATACCCCCACTGCAAAGCTTTTGTATGTCCTCATGCAATCAATCCATGTATTCTGAAACTTTTGCTAGGAAATCTAACCTCCTTTCTCTGCTTTTCTTGGTGTTCAATGGCATCCTAGGTTTCCTTATGACCAATTTGAACCTCAGATTTATAAGTGCCCTGCTCAACTTTTTGTTTTTCTTCTTCAACTTCTCACTAGCCTTGTACAATTTTTCCATTTACAGAGAGATATTTGTGTTCATATCACTTTTCAGCTTGACCTGCTCCCTTAAAATTTCATTTTCATTTTTTATATGGCTATTAAGTATTTCCAATTCATATTTATCTCTTCTCAACACTTTAATTGGAGATTCTTGTGGGCTAGGAGTTCTTCCT
Organism: Pinus albicaulis; assembly: GCA_034641835.2. Taxonomy (NCBI): domain Eukaryota; kingdom Viridiplantae; phylum Streptophyta; class Pinopsida; order Pinales; family Pinaceae; genus Pinus; species Pinus albicaulis. The sequence continues at coordinate 595,030,455 of CM076577.1, read as the reverse complement.
CTGCTTTCTGAGGCTCTCCTTTCTAATGACTCAACATAATTATAGATTTGTTGTTGGGCTGGGTCTACCTCCGGAGTTCCTGAATCAATATCTTCTTGATACTGGTACTCAGGAGATATGTCAGTTGGTGTCTCTTCATCTTCAATTTTTATGATTCTTGTTTGCTTGACTCTAGTCTTCTTCAATATGCCTCTAAGCCTATGGCTTCTTCTTAGTTTAGATGGTCCCTCACCTCTCTCCTTAGCATACTTTCTTATTATCTTCTCCTTTTTAAGTTGTTTCTTGATTTCAGCCAATTTTTCAGAGATAATCTCCTCATTTTCTTCTTGTATGGATTTACCAGTTTTAATTTCAACGAATTTGGAAAATTTTCCTCTCCTGCTTCTTCTTACAAGTTTTCCTTCATATGGAGTTTCTTTAGGTTCTTCAAAATGATTCCTCAATAGGAACTCATCCCAACTGTCTCCCACCTTTTTTAAATGATGCTCAATTAAGATTTTAACTAGGCCATGGTGATATAGGGTGGTTTCCAAGAGCTGAACCCTCTTTTGGACATTAGAAGCCATTCTCTTTAGGCTATGAAGTAAGAAAAAGGGTAAATTGATTTCTTCATCTAGGAAATGCATCATAAGTCAAATGTGATAAAAATATAGGGTACCAAACCTTCCCTCACAAGTTATAATTTTTTGCAGAATTAGCAACATATTTCACCATTTATTCTTCAATGCTGAGCTAGGAATGCCCTTCTTAAAAACTGAAATATCCATACCTGGTGTTTTTAGCATTTGCCTCCATGCTTCATTGTGGAAATCTTTGTTTTTGAACCATCGTTCACCTTGCCTTGGTAATTATGTTGCCTCTGCTATGAAGGATTCTGTGATAATGAACTTGACATCACCTATTTCAACTTCTGACCTGTTGAATGACCGGGAAAATGACTTGGTGACCTCCTTATGAAAACCATTGAACTTCTCCAAAAATTGTAGCCATCCGACCTGCTATAACATCTCTTTAATTTGTGGGTACCCTTCTAGGTATTTGGTTCCGACTGGTTCAGACCTTACAATGAGTACCATGGCTTCTCCTCCTTAACTTCAATTTACAGCTCTGTTACTGCTTCCCTATTCACGATAAAAATGGTTGTAGAGGGTTGTTTTCACCTTAAAGATGACCTCTCTGTTTCTGTAGACAGGAATTGGCTACGGAAAAATGACATGAAGTGGTTATGGAATGAGTGAAATATGATGAGGGTAAATCACACGAATAAATGAGTTTGAGAGCTGTCATGGAGTAAAATACCACGAAGAAATCCCATAAGGATTTCAAAATCATTGTTGAATATTTTGGATTAGTGACGTGACCTAATAGGTCACTTCAAGTACTAACCGTTAATTTTTAATAAATGATGATTTGATATGGCGGAATGGAAGGGATTTGTCCAAGGATTTTTATGATAGGCTTGATCAATACGAATAATCAAAATAACTTTATGAAACATACATATAACTTAACTATACTATATCTTTCATAACCTGTTATCATAATAATTTCACAATTTTACCTTAGCCCTTCTTTTGATTTTTGCTTCTTCAATATGCTTGGTCTTTCCTTTGAAAATCATTGATATTCCAGTCTTCATAATCCTTTTGATTTTGCTTGTTGAAATAGGTGTGCAAGATTAATTTTCTGTTGAACACGTGGTTGATGGATAGTTGGCCTTAGAATATCTGGCTGCAGAATGTCTGGCTGCAGAATGCCTGGCTGCGGAATGTACCTGTGAAAGCTTTGAAACATGAAATGAAATTATTTGAAATATGGATGGAATGAAGTATAAGATGAAAATGGATCATGAACTATAATGGAATGAAGCATGAATGAAGTGGAATATGATGGAATGAAATAGATCACAAATGTGGAGTGAAATGAAATATGAAAAGTGGCCTGCAACTTATGATTTTTAATACTCAATTGTAGAAAGAGATCAATTTTGAAAATCTGAAGTGAAAATGAGATAGATCATGAAATGGAGTGAATGAAGTATGGATGAATGGAGTGAATGGAATATGGATGAAGTGAGATATGATGAAGTGAAATGGATCATAAGTGGAATGTGATATGTAAAGTGAGCATGCACTTATGATTTTATGATAGTTTTTTGCAGGAAAAGAACAATTTTGAAAAGCTAAAGTGTCAGAAGGATTCTGATTTTCACTTTATCTTTTCTGTATAAACATGCTAATCAATGATTAGTTTTCATGTTTATAATTTTTTTTTCATCATCTGATTTCAGAAAATACAATTAAGTTGATGAAGAAGAAGGATTCTTCTTCATTAACTTCACATTACTGTTCTCTTGGAATCTCTTGACAAATTCTTCTCTTGAAAGTGGCTTATGATACAGCTTCAATCTATGACCATTTACAAGAAAAGTGACCTTATCTTCATCTATTTTCCTGATTTTTATTGCTCCATTGTCAAAAAATTTCACAATTTCATATGGCCCAAGCCAATGTGTTTGGAATTTACCTTGAAAATATTTGAACTTTGAATCAAACAAGAGGGCCCAGTCACCTTCTTTGAATTTATTTTCCTTAATGTACTTATCATGCCATCTAGTCCTTTGCTATTGGACTATATTTTTTTCTGGACCGCATCCTGTCTGATCTCATCCAATTCATTAATCTGCTCCAATCTGTGCTTTTGTGCTTCTGTTAGATCAAGTCCTAGCTGGACTTCCATTTTAAAAGTTTGAATCTGAAACTCTATGGGAAAAAAGACTTTTTTTCCATAAACAAGTTCATAAGGGGTATGACCTGTTGTGCTTCTCCATGTAGTTCTATAGGCCCACAAGGCTTCAGGAAGCCTATCTGCCCAATCTCTTCTATGTAAATGAATAGTCTTTGTTAGGATCCCTTCAATGACCTTAATAGTAGATTCCACTTGGCCATTTGCTTGTGGATGATAGGGAGTAGATTTTCTGTGTCTGATTTTGTACCTCTCCACCATTTGTTCCACTAGCCTTGATGTGAATTGAGCTCCTTGATCTGTAACAATTTTTCTTGGGACACCAAAACGAGTAAAAATATCCTCAAAAATAAAATTAACTACAGATGCTTCAGTAGCAGAAAGTAATGGCTTGGCCTCTACCCATTTGGTCACATAATCAGTGCAAACTAATATATATATTTATTTTGTCTTGATGGAGGACTAATAGGTCCTACAAAATCTAAAGCCCATTTCTCAAAAGGTTCAATACATACCTGAGGCTGCAATGGCATCTCACCTGAAGGAGAAGTTTTCCCTACCCTTTGGCAGTTGTCACACCTTTTGACATACTCTTTAGCATATTTAAAAAGGGATGGCCAATAATATCCCAAATGAAGGATCTTATAAGCTATCCTTTTATCAGCAAAGTGTCCACCACAAGGTTCATCATGACATGCTTTGAGGATCTCAGGCATCTCATCTTCTCGAACACATCTCCTAATGATAAAGTCTAGACCTGTTTTGTATAACTTATTAGCAACCCATGAATATTTTGCACTGTCATAAATGATCTTCCTTTTGTCTCTTGCATTCATCATTGAAGGAAATTTCCCTGAAACTAGATAATTAGCAATGTCAGCAAACCAAGGAGTTTGAGTAGAAATTGCAAAAAGATATTCATCAGGGAATTGATCTTCAACTAGAGTGTTGTCTTTAATGTTTTGGAGTCTAGTTAGTAAATCAGCTACTATATTTTGTTTCCCAGGCCTATCTAGAATGGTGATGTTGAATTCTTGTAAAAGCAATAACCATCTTATGACTCTGCCATTAGTAATTGATTTGTTCATTAGATATTTAATTGCAAAGTGATCTGTGTGAACAAAAGTTTCATAGCCTGTTATATAGTGTCTGAATTTATTTATGGCATGAACAACAACTAAGAACTCTTTTTCAGTTACAGTATAATTTAACTCTAAAGGAGTCAAATTTTTACTTGTATAGTAGATGGCATAAGGAATCAGGTCTTTTTGTCCCAATACAGCTCCTAAAGTTGTGTCTGAGGCATCTGTTGAAATATGAAAAGGTAATTTCCAGTTAGGTCCCCTTAAAATAGGTGCTTCAGAGATTTTTGTTTTTAGGGTTTCAAAATCTAACTGGCAATCAGGATTCCATTTGAATTCACATTCCTTGGTAAGTAATTTGAAAAGTGGAGATGCTATCTTGGTGAAGTTTTCTATAAACCTTCGATAATATCCTGTAAATCCTAGAAAAATCCTAACATATTTTTGACAACTTGGAACAGATAAGTTAGAGATGACTTCAACTTTTGACTCATCAACTCTAATCCCATCCCCTGAAATGTGATGCCCCAAAACAATTCCTTCAGTAAACATCATAAAACACTTCTCATGACTTAGTGAAAGATTTGCTTCTTTACATCTGTTTAAAACTTTTTCCAAGTTTGCTAAGGCTTCTTCAAATGTGTTTCCATAGACTGTGAAATCATCCGTATATACCTTTACACAATCATGTATTAGATCTGAAAATATTCCTAGTACTGCCCTTTGAAATGTTGCAGGTGCATTGCATAGTCCAAATGGAAATACTCGGTAAGCATAGGTACCCCAAGGATAGGTGAATGTGGTTTTGTCTTGATCTTCAAGTGCCACTTGAATTTGATTATAACCACTAAACCCATCTAAAAATCAGAAGTACTTTTTTCCAGCTAATGTATCTAACACCTGATCTATGAAAGGTAGGGGAAAATGATCTTTAAGAGTAGCTTTGTTTAATTCCCGGTAGTCAATACATACCCTCCATTTACCGTTTTTCTTTGGCACAATTACCAAAGGAGAGACCCACTGACTATCTGAAATGGGATAGATAAAGTTGACTTTTTACAAATTCTGCAATTCTTCTTTAACAATCTCCCTAAGATTTGGATTCATCTGTCTATGAGGTTGTCTGATTGGTTTACAATTTTCCTCTATGTAGATGTGATGAGTGCAAGTCTTAGGGCTTATCCCTTTCATATCAGTGTACTCCCATGCATATGCAGAAGAATGTCTCTATAACATCTTGAATAGCTTTTCTTGTTGATATTTCTCTAGGTTCTTGTTTATGTTTAAAGTTTTACCTGGAAATATCTCAATTGTAGAGCTGCCAAACTTATCCATAGAGTAAAGAGACATCTGTATTGATGATAAAAACTCAATGTTGGATTCTTCTTGAATTTTTTCATGCTTGTATTCCAAAGAGGATTCAAAATTTTCTAAGGTATTTAGAATCTGGTTATCTTCACTAATTTATGAAATTGTGAAGAGAGGTTGTATGTCTTCTTCATCCTCAATCCATTGAGTATCATCTAATTCTGTAATTGTTTTTGCTGGAGGATACAAGGTAAATTTCTTGGTTGAACTACCATCAGAGATGTACATATCACCGGATCTACAGCTAATGAAAGCATCAACTGTAGCTAACCAAGGTCTTCCTAATATAATAGGATGTCCTCCTAGATTATTTTTAGGAGTTAGGATCATAAAATCCACAGGATACTCCCAAGAATCTAAGGACATTGGAATGTCTTCTATTACCCCATCAGGTTTAATCACAGATCTGTCTGCTAATTGTAATAATGTGGGTGTAAAAAGAAGATTAGGAAGTTTTAGTTTATCCATGATTTGTCTACTCATGATATTGATTGCTACTCCTAAATCAATAAGTGTGTTTTGGATCTCAGTTCCATTGATGTGTATTTTAACAACTGGATTTCCTGGGTCTAGATACTTTGGAATAGAAATCTTACCCATCATGATGTCTGTTATTTCTCCTTCCAATTGAATTTTCTTTGTCTCTCTTATTCTTTTTCCTGTTTTCTTCATGCTCAACTCCTTTATTGTCTTTGCTAGGATTGGAATTTCCTTGATAGCTTGTAATAATGGGATCTTAATACAAACATTCCTTAGCTCATCTAGGAAATCATAATTAGGCACCATAATTTGTTTTTCTACACCCCTATCAATTTGTAATCTTTTTGGAAAGGGAGGTGTAGAGGTGGATGTTGATGGCTGCTCTAATATAGGCGTTGAAATTATTGGTTCTTTTTGTTTTGATTTTTCAATGTTTGGGTCTTGAAAAGATGTGTTCTCTTCAAGACTTTTATTTACCCGTAGAGAATCTTCCTCAGAGTTGTTTTGATCTTGTATGATTACAAAAGGTTTCTTCTTTTCAAGTATTCTTCCAGACCTAAGTTGAACATCATTAAGGTCTAAAGGAGTAATCAAATAGGTTGGAAACTGTTGGCTTTCTATCATGTATGTGTTCTGAGGATTTTTATTGTTGGGGTTTGGTATGGGTTGGGCAGATAACTAATTTTATTTTTGAGGAAATGGTAATGGAAGTGGTGGATTTTGATGTTGTGGATTTTGAGGATTTTGTTGAAGATTTTGTTGAGGAGGGAAATGTGGATATGGTGGATAGGATGGTGGATATTGATAGTACTGAGAGTATCTTCCATATGGATTTTTTGTTCCTTATGCCCAGGTTTGAGATTGATTTTGGAATTGGGGCCAAGGTTTCTGCCAAGGATTCCAATTTGGTGGGGGTTGATTATACAACTGATCATGGAATCCTTGTGTTTGAGGTCCTTGCCAAGGTCTCCTAGAGACAAAATTGAGGGATTCTGTGGAATTTGTAGGGGTTTCTTCTTGAAAGACAACTTTAAGACTAGGAAGTGAAGGACAACTCTTGGTCTCATGTTTTTCTGAACAAATTACACAAGTCTCTACTATTTTTGCATCCAAAGGGCACTCTCTCATGGCATGCTCCTTTCTACTTTTGGGACAAAATATTGCTAAGGCATCAGATTCAGCTTTTTTCTTGTTTTGTAACTTAAGGGTGTCTATTTTCTCACTAAGACTCCCTAAAATTTCAGATTTGAATTCATCAAGCATATGTCCTATTTCTGCCCTACTTACTGTCTCAGAAGCAGACCTACTTGCCCTTGCAAGAGCGGGGTCTCTTGGTCCTTTTATAGTTTTAGATTTCCCTCTTGAAAGGTTGATACATAATTCAACTATTTCAGGTAATGTAAGCTGAGATATATCCCCTTTTCCCATCATATTAAGGATGTCTAGCCATTCATCCCTAATTGTCTTCAACAAGAGAGCTTTCAAAGTATCTTGGTCTAAGTTTTCCATTTTTGCTCTTTTGATGTTATAGTTAAACCTCTCCAACAAATCTTCCAGATTTTCATCCTCTTTTTGTAACATATTAAACACTTCCTCCTTATGGTTGACTGGCATATAGTAATCCAAATACCTCTCTAAAAATTCCTGTTTCATGTCTTCCCATGTCCTAATAGAACTGTTGATCAAACTCATAAACCATTTTAATGCTGCTCCTTTCAATGTTGAAGGGAATAGTTTAAATTTTTGGGCATCGTGTAAGTAATCATAGGTTCTACATAGGACTTCAAATTCAAATAGGAAGGTTTCAGGATCTTCACTTTTGAGTCCATAAAATTTTGGAAGGACAGAGGGTGAAATATTTTTCATAGTTGCATTGGTTTCTTCATCTACTATAGAAAACCCAAAAGAGCTTCCCATTTCCCTTCTACCTCTTCCTCTGCCTCCTTCTTCACCTCTACCTCCTTCTCTTTCTGCACCTATACCTCCTTCTCCTCTTCCTCTACCTCTACCTCCTACAAATAGTGTATGTTCTCCATTAAAGACTCCTCCTCCCCCTTCTTCTGGCATGGTTGATTCTCCTGTGGAAGTGGAAAATTTTATGTCTCTAGCAGGGGTCCTTGAATATTCTTAGGACAGGTTCAGTGAATGAAGTGGAAGGTTTTTCTGATGGAATGTCTGGTCTTAAGTCTTCTAGAAGTCTATGATCAGTGAAGTATGGGATGTGGGTTTGAGTTGGAGGTGTGCTGCCTCTTGGTCTTGGTGGAACAAGTGGTGTTCTAGGAATCAAGCTTCTACTTCTTATGAATCTACCCCTTGAGTCTCTTTCTCTATGCATATCAATTTTTTTTGGGAGGTAAGAAACAAGGCTACCTAGTTACACTTCCCTGGCAACGGCGCCAAAATGTCTACTCAACTTAGTGTTCCTAAATTGATGTCATAAATTGTCAACCAGGGCTAGTAAAATGTTGAAGTGAAGTGCACTATATGTGCCTAGGTATCTTCTTCCTACTTCGTTGTGTTAGTGTTTTTCTAGTGTTTTTGGTTTTTTGTATTTTTGTGTTAAGAGGAAAAGAACTAAATTGTTGGCAAAGAGAAGTTACTAATCACACTAAAACAGAACAAAATCTACTCTAAACTGTGTATGACACCTAAGAACAGAAAATGCTAATTCACAAATTGAAAAGCTTGACAAGGAAAGTAACTCATAACATTAACTCATTCCACTTCATTTCATTAGAGGTATTTTGGAACAACTTAAGAAAAGGATAAGTTTGATGTAATGAGGTTCTCTTTAATAAACAACAACTTACAATATCACAGAGAAAATCTTATCCATGGTTAGAAATTTGTTGGAATACTTCGAGAAAATATTATCTATAATTTAGTGAGGAATCCTATGCTAACATAACTTATGACATTAGAATTAACCCACTCTACAATTCAAAATGTTACTATTAAGCCTCATTCAAGGGTTAGAGATCTCTTGGAATAGCTTTGGAAAAGGGTTGTTTGTAAAATTATGAGAAATTTCATAATAGTCCAGAACTTCAAAATTATATAACTAATTCTTGTCCATATGATGATGATGTGTTAAAATAAATTAAGAACAAGACCAGTTTGTAAATAATGAAGGTCTTTAATTCTAACTTAACAGAACTAGAATACAACTAGCTAATAAAACTTGAAATACAATGAATAGAACTGAACTAAAATGCAATTAACCTCCGAAGTATTACAGCTCTATCTCATTCACGTGCTAGTGATATATTGGAACAGTTCACGGGAACAAGATCGATTGCAATATTCGATGTAAGTAAACATAAAACATGATGCTTAGAAAACTGCCTAGATTAAAAACAAAATAGAGCTAAAGTTACTTATCTAGAAAATATTGTTGGAAATATGATGCAATGTGTTGTCCTTGATGGCAACCCACTTGATGAAGATGATGACAACACTTGATGAAGATGATGGCAACCTACTTGATGAAGTTATTCTTGACTTGATGGACTTGGTAATGATGTAAATCTAATGTGATATGATGTGTCTACAGAGCAACTTAGTTGTAATGATGAAAGGAATTTCAGTATGTGCTAGAGCAATGATGAAAAGTGTGTGTCTCAAGGCATACGCGAGTTTGTCTAGGAGAAGTAGCATATGCATGTGGGAAATAACGTGCCAAGTCGCGTATGGTCAAATGCGCTATAAATATGTAAAACCAGGGGTTACTACCATGGTATTGACCCATTGTATTGAGCGCTAGGTTGTCTATTTGACCCCGTCCAGGAATACCATTGGAAGAGGTGTGGTTTTGGCTCATGGTATTGATAAAGGGTAAACCTATATAAGGAGAAGAAAATCATTGTGCAATGTGTGTGCAGAAGTCTGGGTTTAAATGGATACTTCACTCTGAAGTATGTCTGTATGGAAAGGGTAACAGTTTGATGATAGATCTGAATCTGTGATGCACCTAGGAGGAAAATGATGAAGAAGGGAATCTAGATCTGAAATGTATCTTCTAGATCTGTTCATGGTATGTTTAGATCTGAGATGAGGCAAACATCTGTCTGAAGTAAAGGGTTAAATCTATACTGAATATCTGATCTGAAGAAGTATGCTGCCCTGTAATGTCTGAAGATCTATACGCAAGTTTATCACAGCGAAAGCACGTATATACGTGGGTTCGATGAAGAGAAAGCGCGTATAGGTTGTTCTGTAATGTGCAGATGTATACGCGGGTTGATGTGACAGGCGCACACACGCGGGCACGCAGGGGGGGTGAGAGCGTATATGCAACCGAAAGGTTTGTCAAGTATGGGGTATGAAATATCTTATCTTTTTCTACCGTACATCATTATCCGTCAATGAGTTTCTGCTTGATGTATGATTGAGCTTAAATGTGTGTGGAGTGGTCCATCGAAAATACATGAAAAGTGGCCCGCAAATTGTGTTCTAAAGGAAGCTTTTGGATCCAAAGTGCAGAAATTGGTTGATGAAACGTGTCCATGGTGGTGCCGAGGGTTGCAGACTTCGCCGTGTTGTGCTCCCTTCCGTGTGAGGCCGAAATGAGTGTCAGTCGAGCGTTCCTTCCGTGAGAGGCCGGGCGGTAAACGCAGAGCAGGGGTCGTATGTCCCTTCCGTGGAGAGGCCGGTAAACGAGCGTGTGGTGCTCGCACATCGGTATGAGTCTCTGCGTCAAGACATAGTTGTAAGATGCTTTCTTTATAATAAAATATTGAAGGTCGAGACAACGGCAGCGGTGGTTTTCTCCCGACTTGGGTTTCCACCTAAAATCCTTGTGTTCATGTGTGATGCTTATGTGTGATGATTTATTCTGTTATTACTGCACATGTCTACTGCTATATAAACATCTGATGAATGAATAAATGCAAGGATCAAAGCAAATAATTAATTGCATATTAAGATCTATGTACATACGCGAGTTTTGTGAAGGGTATCCACGACATAGCGAGTTCAGAACAAAGAAAGTAACAGTATTAGGTTTTGTGGAGCATGAAAAGGTACCAGGTATGCCCCAAAATACCGATCCACCCCCCCCTCTCAGTATTTTTCCCAACAATTGGTATCAGAGCCAAGGTCCTTCTGCAGAAGCTTGATCGCTTGAAGGAGATCCGTCGCAATGGGAAGTCATGAAGGAGTAATGTCTATAAGGCCACCTCTATTCAATGGAGTTAATCTGTTATTCTAGAAGATACGAACAAAAGCATATCTTCAAAGTCTTAGTGCAGAAGTTTGGGCAATCGTGGAAGAAGGTTATCAATATCCGACAAGTATTCCTACTGATGCAGCAGAAAGGAAGAAGTATGAAATCAATGCCAAAGCAGTCAATGTCTTGTTAGGAAGCATGTCTCGAACTGGGACTCGCTAGTGATGCAAAACAACTAAATAAAGAAATATGGGACAAAATCATTCGTAGCTATGAATAGATGCAGGCGAAAAGTGCAAAACTCCAAACCTCTTAATTGAATAAAATACAGAAAATTTGAAGATGCATAGGAAAACATTTCCAGTTTCGCTTTACGTCTAGATGATATTGTAACTATATGAAGTTTGAGAAAAGAAGTAAACCATAACCAGCATTACCTTGTGAAAAAAGTCTTAAGATCTTTGACTTCAAAATTTAGCCAAAATTATCAGCTATCAAGAAAGCAAGTAAAAGATCTCAAAACTCTTACTATTGTTCAATTAACATGGAGTTCTCATCGCTTATGAAATGAGACAAGGAGGTCCCTCTCAAATCAAAGAAGTTGTTTTTAAGCGTTGTGCAAAAGGAAAGAAAAGAAGTTGTTGTCAAGGAATCAAGTTACATATCAGAAGAAGAAGAAGAAGAAAATTTTGTGAGAAGACTCCAACCAGGTACTGGAAGATTCAAAGGTAAGCTTCCCTTAAAATGTTTTTATTGTGGAAGAGATGGTCATTATGCTGCTAAATGTCCTTATAGAGAAAATCATGATAAAGGGAAAGAGTTATTATGCAAATGAAGATAATAATGAAATTTCAAGTGAAGATGAAGAAGATTCTGACCAAGATCTACTAGTGCTCAAGGCAAGGAAGCAAAAGAAGAAGGCTACTCAAAAGGATATTTCTCAGAAAACATGTGCAGCAGAAAATGAGGAAAATAAAACAGGTATTGAATGTGGTTCTTGTGATTCACTTTCTTGTGCATGCAATGGTAAAGATAGTGAAAGTAATGTTATGGATCTAGAAGAAGCTCTCAAGATTAAAGTTGAAGATCAGCAAAGATCATTTAAAGAAAGAGATGGTATCTACAATGAGATGATCCCCCAACTGAAAGGACAAATAGAAATTCTGAATGAACAGGTAGACAAGTATCAAAAGTTGTACAATTATGGAAGCAATCGAAATAAAAGACTTGAAGTAGAAATCAATGATTTAAATGAAGATCTGGAAAAATAAAATAAGAAGAATGAAGGACTTGAAGTAGAAATCATCTCTCTGAGAGCAGATCTTGAATCATCAAATAAGAAGAATAAAGAACCTCTACAATCATTTGAAAAGGAAGGACTTGAAGCGGAAATCATCTCTCTCAAAGAAGATCTGAAAAAAATAAAATAAGAAGAATGAAGAACTTCTACAAACATGTCAAGATCAAGAAAATTGGTTGAAGGAAGAAATCTTAAAATTAAATGATCAAGTAGAAGAAGGAAAAAGGGTCGAAGAAAGCATGAAGAAGAAATCCCAAAAATTGGAGGTTGAGGTAAACATTCTCAAAGGTAAATTAGAAGAAAGGGATAAACTCTTGAGGTTTCAAGATAGCACTAAGATTCTGGACAATATTCTTAGTAATCAAAGGTCTCCTTCTATTAAACTTGGCCTTGGTTTTCATGAAACTGTCAAAGGAGAATCTAGTTCGCAATTAAAGATTCAAAGGATGTCAAAGCAAAACCTGAAGTGTTGAAAGAAACTAAAGGTCAACCTACAATCATGAAATCTCAAAGGAAATCATTCAATAATGTTGAATGCATTAAATTTCATAATTATGGGCATGTTGGCAACAAATTTAAGTAGATCATTTCAAGCCACAATCAAACAGATCTCATTCGGTAGTTAGTACTCACGTTCAAGGGATATTGTTTTTTGTGCAACAAGTACTTTCTGCAAAGCAATGACATTGTATGAAGGAAGCTATTGGGAGAAACACCATGATCCTTATGCTTACTTCTCTGGTCACATAAGATGTTATGCTTGTAACAAGTATGGACATGTGGAAAAAGAATGTAGGATGAACAGATCTGAGAAATTGGACAATTTCCAGCACACGATAAGAAATTTCAAGCAAAGTTGGAAAAAGAAGGATGACCGGTCAGAAACGTAGGGAATATTGACCCTACTGCAGTCATCCGCTTCTAAAGCTTACTTCTCTGAATGACTGCAGAAGTGATGTGAGATACATTATAGGGATTAGTAATGTATCATCACAGGGGGAGCAATGTATGATGATTCTCATGGTTAGTTTGGTTATTCTGGTTATGTTTATTTCTGACAAAGCATCTGATGTAAAGAAGACAGGTACAGGTGGTACAACTTCAGGGGGAGATGAAGGAATGTGAAATTTTCAATGTGTCACTTTCCATACGCGGGTTCAGTGAACTAAAGTCGCGTATACACGCGAGTTATAGTGGAGACAGTCACGTATGCATTTATGATGAGAAAATTTGTTTGACTGCTGAATATCAGGAGCATAGGTTTAGGGGGAGCATCAGTCTGACTACTAATGATTGTATTATTGGCACTGTATCTATTTATTTCTCAGTTCTAAATGATGATGACATGTTACATGGTTTCTTATGATTGTGGATGAGCCTTGCTTGCTTTTTGCTGAAGGATATTCTTTGCTTTCACACATGGATGAGATGGAAGTCTTATGATTCAGAGATAAGGACAGATCGCGCAGAGATGGTTGTTGATAACTTGCTGTCGAAAGTATTCAGGTTGCACAAACTAAGGAGGAGCCTTGGTCATATGGAAAGAATGCTTGGATGCACATTTTCAGGGGGAGCATTAGCCTTGCTGAGTATAATGCATTGTTGGCATTATGATGATTCTGAAATATAATCTCTCTCTTGAGGTCTTTCTGGTATTGGTCATAAAAAGTCATACTTGTAATTTGATAAAAAGGTCTTGTTGAGACCCATGATGTAAAATTGTAATTTTCAGTCATGTTGGGTAGCTGAGTCAAATTTGTAAACCCACTTGGTTGGGTAGTTGAGTTGAGATGTGTAAACCCACTTGGTTGGGTATTTGAGTCTCATATGTAAATCCACTTGGTTGGATCTTTGATGTAAATATGAGTCATTGGTGATAGGAAGGTCATAGAGTCATGTACTTCATTAAAAAATATGTTTGAACATTCAGCATGAACTCAGGGGGAGCATGGTAACTTCAATGCACATCAGATCTACAACGCTCTTCTATCTACATGAAGGGAAAAACCTTGTGTTGTTTTTGATCCGCCCTTTGCCCTTGATGTCAAAGGGGGAGAGTGACATGGTGTTTGAATAAGGAGAGAGTAACATTATGCTTGATGGGCTGTTGTTATGGGAAAGAAAAATATATCTATCATAGATCAAACACCATCGTGGTTGCCACTGTCCAAGGGGGAGATTGTTGACACATACGTGGTCAGTGTTGTCCTTGATGGCAACCCACTCTGATGAAGATGATGACAACACTCGATGAAGATGATGGCAACCCACTTGATGAAGATGATGGCAACCTACTTGATGAAGTTATTCTTGACTTGATGGACTTGGTAATGATATAAATATGATGTGATATGATGTGTCTATAGAGCAACTCAGTTGTAATGATGAAAGGAATTTCAGTATGTGCTAGAACAATGATGAAAAGTGTGTGTCTCAAGGCATACACGGGTTTGTCTAGGAGAAGTAGCGCGTGCACGCGGGAAAGTACATGCCAAGTAGCGTATGCTCAATTGTGCTCTAAAAGTGTAAAACCAGGGGTTACTACCATGGTATTGACCCATTGTATTGAGTGTTGGGTTGTCTATTTGACCCCGTCCAGGAATACCATCGGAAGAGGTGTGGTTTTGGTTCATGGTATTGATAAAGGGTAAACCTATATAAGGAGAAGAAAATCATCATACAATGGGTGTGCATGAGTCTGGGTTTGAATGAATACTTCACTCTGATGTATGTCTGAATGGAAAGGGTAACAATTTGATGATAGATCTGAATCTGTGATGCACCTATGAAGAAAATGATGAAGAAGGTTATCTAGATCTGAAATGTATCTTCTAGATCTGTTCATGGTATGTTTAGATCTGAGATGAGGCGAACATCTGTCTGAAGTAAAGGGTTAAATCTGTACTGAATATTTGATCTGAAGAAGTATGCTGCCCTGTAATGTCTGAAGATCTATATGCAAGTTTGTCACAGCGGAAGCACGTATATACGCGGGTTCGATGAAGAGAAAGCGCGTATAGGTTGTTTTGTAATGTGCAGATGTATACGCGGGTTGACGTGAATAGAAGCGCGTATATATGCGGTATCAGTAAAAGGAAAGCGCGTATGCAAACTAGGGTTTGTTAGAGTATGGGGTATGAAATGTCTGATCTGTTATGCTGGTATACTTCTATCTGTCAATGAGTTTTAGTTTGATGTATGATTGAGCTTAAATGTGTGGAGTGGGTCCAGTCTGAAAATATGATGAAAAGTGGCCTGCAAATTGTGTTCTAAAGGAAGCTTTTGGATCCAGTGTGAAAATTGATGAAACGTGGTCCATGGTGGTGCTGAGGGTTGTAGCCTTCAGTCAGGGGGTTGTAGCTCCCTTCCAGGTGAGGCTGGTAAATGAGAGCTGGGGGTCGTAGCTCCCTTCCAGGAGAGGCTGGTAAATGAGAGCAGGGGGTCGTAGCTCCCTTCCAGGAGAGGCTGGTAAACGAGCGCAGGTGGGTGCCTGCGTATTGGTATGAGTCTGCGCCAGTACATAGTTGTAAGATGTTTTCTCTATAATAAAATATTGAAGGCTGAGACAACGGTAGCGGTGGTTTTCTCCCGACTTGGGTTTCCACCTAAAATCCCTGGTGTTCTTATGTGATGCTTATGTGTGATGGTTTATTCTGTTATTACTGCACATGCTTACTGTTATCTAATCATCAGAAGAATGAATGTTGCATAGAACTAAGTAAAAGATTAATGGCATAATAAGATCTCTGCATATACGCGAGTTTTGTGAAGGGTATCCGCGTATATACGCGAGTCTGGAACAGTAAAGTAGCGTATGGGTTTTAGAGCATGAAAAGTAAAAAATTTTGTGTATGCCCCAAAATACTGATTCACCCCCCCCCCCCCTCTCACTATTTTTCCCAACAAATATGCACAAAGCCTTTCGGACAGTAGGGGCCCTCTACCACCAGATTGGCATAAAAATCCTTAACTCCTTAATATTGCTTCAGATCTTGCATTAAAGTTGTACTTCTTTCATTAAAGGAAAAATGCTCAAAAAACATAGTATTACAGTCTTGGAGGACTTAAAAACAAAACATCAACTAGCTCACTGTCTCTCGGTTCACCAAGTTATTCTTATAAGAAAATACATAACTGTCATTGAGGAGAAATAGGCATAGGTGTCTTTTTCAATCAAAATTGAATTAGAACTCCTGTTGAGGACTCGTACTTTTATGAAGACATCTGCAGAGTCCTTGTCCTTGTAGAAGTCTACTTCTTAGTTCTGGTTTTCTCCACGTGCATAACCACTTACATATTTTTTCTCAACCTTCGTAGAGAGCAAGAAATGATGTACGAGTGTTGTGGAATTCAACCATATGCGTTTTTCCTTTAAGTGACACCTGTAACCTGTGTGAACATAAAGATGGCTTCGGAATATGCGTCTAGCTACAGAATGGCTGCATTTTGTAGCTAAGTCTGATAAAAAATCACTATGACAACAAAACCACAAAAGTATAGTAAGTCAGTTATTGCATGCACTCTTAGAGTAATTTTAATCATTCCTATTGATCTTTTAAGCCTATAACTGACAAAGGATAAATGGAATGAAGTGAAATTTGGTGAAAGGAAAGGACATCTTTGGGGCTCAACAATCGTCTCCACAGCAATTCCTCCTCCTCCACTATTTGTCTTCCACCTCACCTATACGGACCGCATTTTCCTCCCGTCAAATGATTCCCTTCCATCATTTCTCTCCTAAAAAAATGTTGCCACCAAGAATTCTTTCCTTGCCACGTCTCCCCATCACATCCACTCCCCTACTGCCATGTACCCTTTCCCACTTACCACTCCATTCTCGTGCCTTCCTTCCCCGATCACACATCAATTATTTTCGCCAACCATGTGGCTCCATGTCACCTCCCACCTCCACTTCATTTATTCATTTCATCCCACTCCCTCCAGATCAATAGTGAACATTGACAATTAAAGTTAGCACCAAGTTGGAAAAATGGTGAGTTAAAACTATGTTTTTTCCTATACAACACAGTAATTTCAAGCATGGTTTACAAAACAATGAGAGAAAAATTTTCAAAATTGAAATATCTTTTTTTCCTTAACGGTCCCATTTAAAGAAACCCACTCAATTTGTTGTGGCTTGGATATACGAGTGAATCTTTGAAGGCATATTTTTTGGAATTTTCCTATTTTTAGTCATTGTTTTCAAATGTAGTTTCCGAATAGGTGGAAATGAATTTTTTTTGTTTACACATCTGTCATGGATTGAGTTATTCAAAGGGATAACCAGACCTTATATTTCAGCATTTCGTGAGGAAAAAACTCATGAACAGTTAATGACTTGAATGCCACCTCATCAAATTAGACCTGCTATCAAATTCGAAATGTTTTTATTTATCACCAAAAATCCTCAATAGTTCCAAGAAACTTCAATAGTTTTAGTTGTTATATATTTTAGTTCTATTTTTGTAACACAATTTTGAGATATATCTAATGAATATTGATATTTCCAATCAATATTTTTTGTGAATAATTTGTATACATACTTCAAAATTTGAAGTAATAGATGTTGGGACTTGTTTGAAGAAAGAATTATATTGTAAAGCAGCTCACAAAGCCAACATATATCAAATTTTCAGTAATAAAATGCAATCATTATAGGATTCTTGTGTCATTTTTATTGGTGAAGTGCCTCTCTCTTTGTCAATTTTTTTTCTCTTTGTTATCATATGTTTTTATAAAATATGAATTATTCTAAGAAGATAAATAACATATTTTTTTCAAATGTACACCTTGTCTTTGGCTTAAGAATAATTTCTATGTTTTCCACTAAAAATTAAACTCAGAATTCTTAATTTATTTGTTTTTAATTAGATTTCTAAATATTTTCGTCTCATCCACACCAGATATCTTAAAGTATCCAATGAATTTTCCTTCCCTGCCCTATAATTTTAGCCTGTAAACGTTGTATTTGATCAATCCAAACATGTGACTCTATTTTCCCAATGCCTTATCTTCCCATTTTCAACCCAACAACACAAAAAAAACCAAACATGAACTTAATATCTAGCATAATACCTTCAGTCAAACAAAGCTAAATTATAAAGAGATATCCCACTCTGAAATTGGAAAAGATAGATCCCCAGTTTCCAAAGTTGTTCTAGGTTACCTTTGTGATTTACTCTGCAACTCAAAAATTATGAAGTGATAACATGTGATCATGGAAATATTTTCTAAGATGGCTATATTTTTGGCTTGCAAGAAGAGTATCATAGCAGAGGAAATTTCCAAACTATTCTTTGAATGAGTATGGGTACATTTTGGAATATCATAGACCATTATACGAATGAAGATAGAAGGTTCCCGAGCACATTCAAGTCGAGCCTTTGGACATTATTACACACTAAGATCTCCAAGTTGACTGCATTACATCCTGAGGCTAGTCGTCAAATAGAGGTCATCAACAAGATGATAGTGCACATACTACACATGTAAAATTCAAAGTATCCACAAAATTGAGCTGATAGTTTTATAGGCAATTTTATCACATCCAATCAAAGTGAGCCTCTTAATGGGATCAATCAACAAAATATTCCCCTTGTTATCATCTTGCACAAATCCCTAAGAATGTACCTTTCATCCCTCATAATTTCAACCCTAAACTGCCCTATCTGATCCAGTTTGAGGACCAACACTCCCTGTAGGCTTATTGGGGTGCGTTCACCTACAGGTTGATCCATTGTGGCCAATATTCATCACCAGGAAGTAGCCCTCCTTTGCACCTGAGTTGGTTCTATAATTCCAGGAGAATGAGCAGTATTCTGGAAGCTTCACCTTCTAGGAGTTTCTAGAATTTGTTTCAAATACTTACCTTGGATTTAAATTCAGATCCTGCCCTACCCTAATTTGGAGTTTTCACCACTTATCCCTTGATCCTATACCTCCATCAAAGGTGGATCTAAATCCCTAGAATGATAATTGGATAATAAATCCCAACTTAACCCTCTCTCCTATATATTTACCCTCTCATATGCTAGAGGTAATTGTTGGATTTGGAGAGTGATTCTACCCTTATGATGCTACAATAAGTAGTTATCATCTCATGCATCGGGTGACTGGAGGTGAATATTATGATAAGGAAAGGACTAGTTAACAACTAGGAGGAGCTCTTCTACAAGATCGACTACCACTTATGGTTGTAATCTCCTTCCATTTATTGTAATGCAAATAATTCTCTGTTTTCCTATATGTGATGTTATTATTTCACTTATTTCAATACCATGTTGATATATTGAATAGAGTATTTAGATGATACTGCATACATATCGTAGTTTCTTTTATTGTGCTATCTAACTATGCAGGTTTTAATCTTGGCGGTTGGAGATAGAACTAGAGCTTCCAAGCTAAAGAAGAAGCGAAGTGAGTGACACTTCCCAGGTAGGCCTCACTCCACCATTTATTTACTTTAAGGAAAATTGTTTGGTTAATTGTCTCTCCGTTGTTCTAGGTTGACCAACAAACCTAGGGAGATACCTTTATCTGCAATCATAAATCTCATATAACAAATTGATGACTCTACTAGGGAAAAAATTATTCCCTCGGGGGTTTTCCTTGTCATTTTTGTTTGATTACCTCCTTGACAGACCTTTGTTGTATCATCTAACCAAGAATAGACCTAGGAAATGGATTCATTCAATATTTTTTGCAAATTTTGTGCCAGAAACATCTTTCCCAAGCACAATTCTCCCTTAGTTCCTCTAACAGAGCATTGCACCTCACCTTGGCCCACTCTATCCCAGCGTTGAAAAGCATTGGTTCCCTCTCTCCACTAGAGTTAGTCCATGTTTTTGCACAATTTTTTCCTTGGTTTTTTAGCCTCTCAACCATCAGCTTGCTTCTAGCTGAGCTCCCATGAGTCTTCTATGTCTTGTGGTCTCTCTAAAACCCACATTCAGTTTTCATTTGTGTTTGTTTTCCTTTGATAAAAATTGGTTTAATTTTTTATTTATTCTTATTGCTTGGTCACTTGAAAATTGATTTTGTTTGATTGATTATTGCTTGGATGAATTGTTGTTCTAGTCCTCATTCTGAAAAGTGTAATTGAATCAGTGATTAGACATTTTCATCTTAGTTCTCTTCATTTTGAAAATTAAGTGTGGTGAAAAGAAAAAAAAATTCATTTGCATCTAGGGTTTTGTGTGTGAAAATTGGAATTACCTAATGTGAAATTTCATGTTTTTCTTTCATTTTTGCAAAAAAAAATCCCCCTCAATTGCTTTGGGGGGGGGGGGTTGAATTGTGTATGAGTGTTAATCGCCTTTGAGTGAAATTTCTTATGATTTTGAAATTTTCACCCAATTTCAGTTTGAATCCTCTTGTGTTTGATTCGAATAATTCTCTTATGTAGATCACATTTGCATAGTTAGAATTATCATTTTCATAGCAGGAAAGGAAATTGTGCATATATTACATAACATGGTTGGGCATATTTTAATGCATTGAATTGAATTGGAATAGTGAAATTGAAAGATCTAGTTAGGAAGTTCCTTTTTGTTTCATATTTGATTGTTGTATCATTGTTTGCATCTCTTCCCTACACTAGATAGCTTTCATCGAAAATGAAAATATTCCTACTTTCTCATGCTAGATTTTCATTTTAGGATATTCAGGTGAAATTTGTGGTGAGCCCTCAAATTGTAACTTAATCAAAGATAAACAAAAAAAATCTATTGAATCAACCTAAGGAGAATTTGTAACATTAATGCAAACATTTATAGGTCTAGGCTATAGACATGTTCTGACATCGTTAAATGTAGGAGCTATCGTTGTTTTCCAGCATTGCATCTCGGGGGTGAAATCCCTTTCCACATATGTAAGTGTATAGGATCATTCTCCACATACCTTTGAGTATATTGGATGGTGCTCCATGCATGAAAAATATATGGGATCACTATCATAAAATGGTTATGCATTAGACATCACTACTATAGACTACACTCCCACGTACCATCGAGTATATTTTTGGAGTCCCCAATAGGTTGTTATCCATCCATAGGTAATACTGTATGCCACCTTGTATATTGTTATACACCGAGAACAACGTTAGGGGAGATTGGATGTCATACATTAAGTCCTTGGTTCACCAAGGTGTATATTTTTGTTCACGGTTGCTTGGTAAATATTTTTCCTAGTTTACCTCTTTGTTTTATTTTTTGTTGTTAATTTATAAAATCAATTAATTGACCATGGAATAACATCCTCCCCATGGAATAACTCCTTAGTAGATATTAGGTTGAGACTAATGGAAATAGTTCTTGAGTCTACCAATCAAGGAAACCCCTCTGATGGGAATCCTATTTCTTTTCCTTCTTTTGGAAATATTGGTGCTCCTTATATGGCAATGTTGTCCCTTCCTAGATTTACCATTGGTTTTCCAATTTGGTTATTTTTGACCCCTATGGTTATGAATGTCCAAACTACTCCTCAACCAAGTTCACCTCCACATGAACAATATCAGCCTCATGTTGATCCTATAGTTGACCCTTTTCCTTCTTCACATGTTGTTTCTTCATCCCTTACTTCCTCCTCCTCTGGTAAAATTCTTGATTCTAGTAACCAAATGGCTAAGAAGAAGAAGAAAAATAAGTAAGGGGGAAACCAAGCAACCATTTCTATTTATGCAACTAGTATGGAGGAACCTTCCAATCAGCCCCGTAAAGTTAAATTCCCTTGCAAGTTATGTAAGGATGGCCACATTCTTAGAGATTACCCTAGTATTCCCAAGGTATTAGAAGTGTGGTCCACAGGCTCACATCGGCCTTTGGCATCAGCCTGTGGAGATCATGCTAGTGACAAACCATTGACTAGTGATAGTGAGGTCCATGTGAAAAAGGGTAAATTCAAATTTCCATGTAATTTATGTGAAGGGAATAATCCTATTTGCCTTTTTCCTTATTTGGATGAAGCATAAGAAGTGTTGGAAAACATTACAACTTCTCATCCATTACTTCCCAATGGTTACCGAAATATTTCTCGCAATCTACTTCTAGTTGGTGAAGTGATTGATAAGATTCCGTCAATATTCAATCACACTCTCTTTGAACGTGAATCCCATGAGTCTGTTCTTGAAAAACCATTGGTTCAGAAAATGGTTGACTCGATCCCACCTTTAGTTGATCGTACCTTTCCCATAGAGAGTGAAATTCATATCACTTGGGTTCTTCTAATTTCTTCAGATTCTAATGAACTAGGGAGCAATCCTCCCATTCCAACGAAAAAAGGGGGAGATCCACCCATTCCCATAACATAAGGGGGCAGTTATCCCATTCCCACGACACCCCCTACAAGCGGTATGGTCACTTTCTTTTATTGGAGTCGAATGACCGAATATCATCTTCCTTGTTACCTGCTCTTCTAGATCATATTACAGGCTTATAATGTGGTTATACCTAGCACAATCATATACAAAGGCGCATTGTTTAGCATTTTTTCCTCAACTACTTGGCAAGTCTTAGGTTCTCCACATATTATGCCGATTACCCAAAATTTGTTGGCTTTTAACAGAGGAACTAGTCAGCTATTAGGGATCCTTCCTAAGTTGCCTATTACTCTGGGAGGAAAAATCGTCTACATCGAAGTGATGGTTGTCCAAGGCCCTTTGGATTTTAATTTAATCCTTGGGCATGACTATTTCTATGTCATGGGAGCTCTTTTTTCTTCCCTTTTTCATGTGATGTGTTTCCAAAATGAAGGAAGAATCTTGACCATTGACCAACTTTCATTCATTGGTCCTAATTTGACTCCCAATAAAAAAAATCCCTAAATGATCCTTATATGCAAGTTGTATCTCCCCTACCATAGGTTAATTATGTGGAAACATGTTCCATTTTCACATCTACTGTTGATCTAGTCAGTAATGTAGTGCACCATGTACTGGGGGCATTGGAGACAGATCTTTCCATTAGATCCATTGATATGTATCCATTCCAGCATGTTTTTATCCCATTTGATGAGAACCTCTTGGAAGCCATGTCATATTATGGGCGTTGATCAAGGATATGAGAAAAGTTCCTTGTCTTGTTTCAAGCTCATTAAAAAATCAAACAAGGTTCCATGAGCATAGTTATTTTCATGTGTCAAGCTTGTTTAAAAAAATAAAATGAAATAGATCCCCTTCCAATTCGAGACTTTGATTATATCTTGTAAATTCCCAGTCGAATATTTCACTTGATCTCATAAATGAACCTTCATTCCATCCACCTGTTAGCCACTAGTAGTCTACTTAGGTGAATGAAATGAAGTTTTTGGGGCATGTGCCTAGAATTGAGTCATTATGTTGGGGACATGCAAACTTATTTCAAGCATATTTTCCACATGTTACAAGATTTTGAAAAAATTAAACCATCTTCATGTAATTTCAAGCATATTTTCCCATTTTTCAGGCTTCTGTAAAAATGAAACCATTCCCATTCTACCTTAAGATTCTTTATGCCAGATGAGCCTTGGTTTTTTCATTTCATCGTCACCATTTGTTTGGTCGATCATATGCTTTCACTTGGTTGTTTTACCCTCTCATGAGGAACCACTGCAATGAGTGATCTTATTAGCCAACCTCTTTACCTTTGTGTGTTTTGAGTAGTTCCATCATGACCGTAACTAGTTGCTACCTTTTATACCACTCGTTCCTCCCAAAGGAGTTCTCTTTCAACTCTTTTCAGACTCCGAAAATATGAAAATATTGTCGAGCATTTTTATTTTAAAACTCATAAAAATAAATGAAAATATGTCTACTCAGTATAAGTTTAACCATTTTCTAGGCTGAGATAGAATAGCTACGAAAAATGAAATCCTTAGTCGAACATGGCTACGAGGTTGTCTTGAGTATTTTTTTCTACCATTTCGGACTTAAGAGACTATATATGAAAATGGAAATGTGGAGTTTTCTTTTTTTCCTCTTTTTCAAACTCTCTAAACATGAAAAAGATGTCGAGGTTTACCTTTGCTAGACTCGTTAAAACATCAAACAGTGATTTACTTGTCAAACATGACAAGGAAAAACCACTCCTTCTCAGAGTTCGTTAAAAATACTTGGAGGGATTCCTTCGAAGGATGAACTTACAAATCAAGCATATGTTATCCTCCTCAATATTGTTAAAAAATAAAGAGGTACTGACCAGTATGGTTGGGGAAATTGGAAAAAATAGGGATTCCACTTTGCTAAATGGCAGTGAGTCACTCTTGAACATAACACTTTCCACTTCATCTCTGTGGCTATTGGGTTGGGTAATATTCTTGTCTTTTGGTTATCATACCATTTTCATAGCCTCCATCTCTATTTTGGGTCAATCCTATTAACTCCATTCAGTTTCGTTATGTGTTAAAGAGAATTCCTTAAGTTGATCTCTGCTAAAATACACTTAAGACTTCATTTCATGTCCAAATTTCCTGATCCAATTCCATATCAACATCATTATGATCATTTTATCTCAATCATGATACTTTTTTCATGTCATTGATGAGGGATACATCAAGGCCCTTCTACGATGGGTCACTTCCTATCGATATCAGCACATCATACATGAAGTTGTCTTAGGAACACCCCGTTGGTACCTTGGTGCTTGCATACATCAATGGAAAGCTTCATTTCTCTCGGAAACATGTTTACATTAATGGCCTTCAACAGAAAGGTTTTGTGTGGTGTTTGACATTATCTCATTTACTCGCACCATACCGATTGTACCATAGTACCTTGAGAGTCATTAACATCATGGGTGGTTTCTATCGCATTTGTTAATGACTTACATCATCGGCTAGTAATCATATGGTGTCTACCATGTTCAACTCCAGCTCATTGCTTCAAATGGATAGACTCATACATTATTTGATCATATGAACAAGATAGAAAAACTCAGATCTAGTTTCATCCATCCAGGCTACGATTTCAAGAGTTATACAAAGATCACAATATATGATGGTTGTGATCACATAGACTGTCATACAATCATGAGTCCATTAGTTGCATTTATGGACGCGTATTTTGATCATTACACATGTCATGTTTTCTTATGAGTTGAGTATGGATATGCCTCCCTCAGCATCAAGATGTCATGATAAGTGTATTGTAACAAATGAAGATCGTTGGTTGTCCTTGATCCCTACTTGTCACAAGATAAAGCAACCAGTCACCATCTCTCACTTTGCGCTTTAGGGGGAATTGTGTTATATTCCATTTTGTCACATCCAATAAAAGTAAAACTCCTAACAAGATCAATAAACATCATATTCCCCTTTTCATCATCTTTCACAAAGCCCTAAGCATGTACCTTTCATCCCTCATAATTTCAACCCTAAATTTCCCTATTTGAGCCAATTTGAGGACCAATGCTTCCTGCAAGCCTACTGGAGTGAGTTCACCTACAGGTTGCTCCACTATGGCCAATGTTGGTTACCAAAAGGTAGCCTCCTTTGCACCTGTGTTGGTTCTAGAATTCTGGGAGAATGAGTGGGATTCTAGAAGCTTCACCTTATAGGAGTTTCCAGAATTTGTTTCAAATAATTACCTTGGATTTACATTCGGATCATATCCTAACCTACTTTGGAGTTTTCACCACTTATCCCTTGATCCTATCCCTCCATCAAGATGTATATAAATCCCTATAATAGTGATTGGATAAGAAATCCCAACTTACCCATATCTCCTATAAATTTACCCTTGCATATGCTAGAGGTAATGGTTGGATTTGGAGAGTGATTATGCCCCTATGCTGCTACAATAAGTTTTTATCATCTCATGCATAGAGTGAATGGAGGTGCATATGGTGACAAGGAAATGATGAGTTAACACCTTGGAGGATCTCTTCTACAAGATCGGCTGCCACTTATGGTTGTAATATCATTCCATTTATATTAATGAAAATAATTCTCTATTTTCCTATATGTGATGTAATTATTTCACTTATTTCAATACCATGTTGATATATTTAATAAAGTATTTAGATGATATTGCATACATCTCGTAGTTTCTTGGCTTGTGTTATATGACTGTGCAGGTTCTAATTTTGGTGGTTGGAGTTGGAATTGGAGCTTCCAAGCTAAATAAGGAGCGAAGTGAGAAATGATTCCCAAGCAGGTCTCACTCCATCATCTATTTAATTTAAGGAAAAGAATTGGATTCCTTGTCTCTTTGTTGTTACAGGTTGACCACCAAACCTAGGGGATATATATTTTTCCGCAATCGTAAATCTTGTATAACAATATCCTTCCTTATGTGAAACAAAGTTATAACAAGTCTCTCCATATCTTGACTAGTTGTAGCCTTTTTCAAGTGGGTCTTGA
Source organism: Pinus albicaulis (assembly GCA_034641835.2). NCBI lineage: Eukaryota > Viridiplantae > Streptophyta > Pinopsida > Pinales > Pinaceae > Pinus > Pinus albicaulis. Next base: position 595,003,982 of record CM076577.1, on the reverse strand, counting down.
TTTTCAACCATTGTGTCTGATTGATGTTCCCATGCCTCATGCTAATACACAGAAAAAATATACACATGTACAATTTGAGGCTAATAAAGCAACCCGGTTTATTGAGCACATCTAACACATCAGCCAACAGGTGCACAACATCTTGGATAATTTAAATTCCAAGTACAAGCAGTAACATGATCAACATCGGGTTCCAGACAAGTTTTAGGTGGGTGAAAAATTTTGGTTGCATTTGTAGAAATAATTCCTTATCGAATCCCATCGGAATCTCATACCACTCTGATATGGACCTTACAACATCACCAAGGTTATTGGAGACAATTATTTTGAGCTCAACATTACCCCATTCCTAAGCCTTCACCCAGTGTTCAATTTTGACTACCTTCGACCATACTTTCCACCATTACTAAACACATCAGACATTGTAGAACAACTCACACCAATAGATATAAACCCAGACTGCATGGAACTTTCCACAAATAATCAAATCATGGACATGAAAATCAAGAACACTCACCAGAAAAATATCCAATTGTATCATATTTTCAAAGCTGGCCAACTTCTGCACCAACGCAAGTGGCTCACCAGGGACAAAGTTCAACGAAAACTTCCCCATCTCAAGGAGGCATTTAATGCAATGGGGACCATTGGTGGGAGGATTCATCTAGGAGTATATTGGTGGCCACCCACATATTCCATTTATATCCCAACCATTGATTCTTTTAGTTTCCTTAATTGTAGCACAATGTACATCTTTTGACAGTTTTTTGGGTCCTGAACTTTCAGAGTCATTTTGAGGCCCTAAATGACATTTTTGTGGAAAATAGGAAAACTCATACTTGGTTTTGTAGTCAAAATTTGTATTCCCTGGATAGATATTTATAAGAAGGTATCATACACATCAAATGAATATTGTATGCCAAAGTTACGACCATGGGAATTTGATGTACAAATTTACCCCAACGTGGCCCACAAACTTTTGGTGCTTCATCTCCTAGGGTTAGGTTTTTGGATGTTTATGGTTTTCCATTTTTTCTCAATAAAAAACAGGACTTTGATCCTTATTGTAACATATTTTAGAAGGAATTTAGCCGCCACATATCTTCTCAGATATAAGATACCATCCTCTGAGCTAGTTTATTTCCATCATGCATGTAAACGATTTTTAGTACTTTATTATTAATGAATTGAAGTTCTATTTTCATTGTATCTCTTTATTTATATTCATATCTATATTTCATTATGTTCCTTCATAAATCTATATTAGTGGTATCAGAGTGATCTTCTCTTTCTGTTGATATTCAACAAGATGATGAGCTTAGTGAAAAGTAAGCACCTTCACTAAGTGGGGCTTGTAGGCTATTTTTAGGTGTATTTCTATTTTTAGACATGGTGAGCATATTCTATAAGTTGCAGGATGCTATTTGTAGATGGTTGGTAAAATGTGGAAAATAGATGAAATTCTATTTTTAGAATATTGGGTGAAGTCTAGTTATAGATCGTTGATCTAAAAATAGATGCATGTCGATTATTATTAGCTCTTAACAATAATCCGACAATAAACATCAACTTATTCTCTTGGAGCACTTTATTTCAGTGAACATATTTGGAAAATCAGTGGGCTGAAGGAATTACGCAATTCCTAGGGTTATTGGTGGCTCATGCATGGAGGACTTAGTTAGAACTGAAGTAGAAAAGTTATGACAGAGTTGGAAGAGTAGTTTATGGAGTTGTTATTTAGTTTAACTCAGTTAAGTAAGTTTAACTCAGTTGAGCTAGTTGTATCTAGTCTGACTGAAAGATACACTAGTGAGAGTTAAGTGAATTAATTATTTAATCAATTCACAACTAATAACTCACTAACAACTAAACAGAAACAACAGTTAACTACAGTGCATGTTAATTCCAGTGGAGACCCAATGGAGAGATAGGTAAAAGGGTGAGATGGACTATCCGTTGTGACTATAGTGATGCATTCAATGCATCTGACACACATTGGAGTTGCCAATGAGGATTGTGCAGTCAAGGCAAGGCAAATTCGAAATCATTAAGAGGTCTTCTTCAGCAGGGATTGCGCAGTGGAAGTAGGCTATCAGGAGGCAAGAAATTGGTGCATGGAGATGCAAATTTCTGAATGACAGTGTGTAATGAATCTACATTGTATTGAGAGCTTGATGTACTAATATTTGTATGAGATTATTACATGATTCCATTGATATACATAATATATGATAGTTGGGGTTTTTAGCTTTAAGCTTTCCCATTAAACAACTGTGTTATGTGCGATTGAATTTATTCACATGTGTTTGCAATTGAGTTTTAAATTTCTACAAGTTTAACAGTGGAAGGTTCTATATTTAGCAAGAAGATAAATATTGTTAGATCAGGAGAATCTGGTAATACGTCATTATTAATAAATTTCTACATGGTATCAGAGCAGTATTTTATTACTGGAGATTGCAATTGTGAATAAGTGTTGAGTTTTGTGCTAGTGGACAACTCAAATTTGCTGCAGAAATTTCTTGGTGCGATAGTAGAGTATTCATTGAAATGTCTTTCAATGGGTTGCGATTGGAGTATGCCCTTGAGGGTAGCTTGAATTACATAGTCTGGAAGGATATGATGGAGGTGGTGTTTGAAGGTAATGGGCTAAAGGAGTTCATCGATAGTGATGTTCCTAAACCTACTTCTAGTGATGCTACAGGACTTGACGCATGGAAAAAGAAGGTAGCAAAGACAAGAAGAATTATGTTGGAAGGTGCGAAGGACCATATTGTGTAAAGCCTACGTGGGAAAGCCACTCTATTCGCAATGTGGAAGGCTTTGAAAAATATTTTCCAAAGCAGCAGTGACCAGAGGAAGTTGGCATTGAAAGATAAGCTCAGAAAATAAAAATGGAGAAGGGAGACAGTATTCCAAAATATCTCCCGAAGTTTGTCCATTGTATGGATGAACTAGGAAGTGTGGGGATTACTATTGATGATGATGACTTGGTGAGCTTGGCTCTCCTTGGGCTTCCAAAAAGTTGGCATAGCTATGAAGACTCTGTCAATGGACGAGAGAAACTGCTGGGTTGGGAGCGACTTTGGTCGGATCTTGTGCAGGAGGAGATAAGGCGAAGTACCAGGGATGGCTCTTCATCGAAGAATGATGATGAAGAGAATTTTTCTTTGACTACCAAAGCAAGGAAAGGGAAGGGGAATAAATCCCATCCAAAATCTGAGGCTAAAGGCAAGAATCTGGAATTGTCCAAAGTGAATTGTTTTCACTGTCACGAACATGGGCATCTCGCCACTAACTGCCCACAGAAAAAGAAGAACAAGAAGGTTGTTGGAGCTGCAGCTGGAGAGGCCTTAGCCTCGTAATTTGAACTTGATTTATCTTTGATCGCATGCTTGGTTTCAAGCTCAATGGGATCAGTGTGGTATCTTGATAGTGGTGCGTCTTTCCATATGATGGGAGACAAGGAGTTTTTTAGTGACTTGGAGGAGAAGGATCTCCAAATGCATATAGAGATGGGTGACGATGGTAGATACAGTGTGACCAACATTGTAACCATTACCTTTGAGAGGGAGTCAGGTAAACCATTTATGTTGAAATATGTTATGCATGTCCCAGGTATGAAGAAGAACTTGGTCTCGGTCGCAATGTTGGAAGACAAAGGTTATGACATTGTTTTTAGCAAGGGAAAAGCTTTCCCATGACATAAAACAATGGGTCAAACCAAGATGATAGGGATTTGAGTTAAGAATCTCTACAAGATGGAGGTAGATGGATGCGCTGCAATGATGGGCAAAGCAGAAGAAGGGGTGAGCCGGGATGAGGGTGAATTCTGGCACAGGAGATTGGGCCATCTTCACCATGGCGCCTTGAAGATTTTGCAGCAAATCTCTACTGGAATTCCCAAGGGCACTCTTGCACAGTCAGATCAGTGCAAGGGATGTACTATGGGTAAGTTTTTGAATACCACCTTTCATGAGAAGGAGAACCATGCTTCGGTGATCCTGGAGAGAATTCACACAGACGTGTGTGGACCTTTCTCGATTGCTTCAACAAAAAAACACAGGTATTATTTTATATTTGTTGATGACTACTTTCGTAGATGTTAGATCTTCTTCATGCAGAAGAAGAGCAAAACATTCTCAAAGTTCTGTGAGTTTAAAGCATTGGTGTAGAAGGAGTCGGGGAAGCAAGTGAAGGCTCTACGAAGTGATAATGGTGGTGAATATTGTTAACACTGGAAAATTGTACAGCAGAAGATGGAATTAATTAATGTCAAGCCTAAGCATTTACAGAGCAAGAATACATTATGGAATCAAGAAATTATTTAAAATCTCTAAGGTTTTGAGAAAATCAGATTTGAACTAGTCATAAATTCTAGATTGTGCGCTTAATCCTTCGAGAAGAGTGCCTTTTGTGCGCCTTTTTTCCCGATAAGCGCGCATTCCTGGAAATGGAAAAAAGTCACTTTCTGGGACCACACCAAGAAAAGGACAGTTACTCCTTATATGAAGCCACCTAAGGACAGCCACCAGCGCCTCCCTAGACATCATCTGAGCACATAAAGGAATATGTGAAGCCCACAATGGAATCTTACCTCTCCCTTCGGTCACCATCCATCATGTACCAAGGGAGGGAAGGAGGATTTGAAACTCCCCTATATAAAGGCACCAAGAGATGAAGAAATGGTGATCACATTATTATGCTCACCAAAGTTGCCCAAGCAACACCAGCAGTGTGTGACCCAAAGCTGGAGCTTAAGAGGACTCGATCGTTGGCCACCCAACAATCTTAGTCCACCATGCCAAAGAGAGAGAGGGAGACTGCATCAAAAGCAGAGCTTGGAAGGAAACATCCTTGCATCGGGACCTAGAGCCACTGCCTAGGTGCCCTTTGGCAAGTGGGTAAAATTTCTTCTCCATTTCAAACATTTAATAAGAAGAGGCCTTTGAGCCGTCGTTGGTATTATTATTGTTTTGAATCTCTTTGATAGCTTCTGTATATTTGTGTTTTAGTTTTAGTTTAACCAGAGCATACTTTAGCATACTGTTTCCATTAAATTTTATGCTTTTGAGATCCACCACTTTCTACCTGTAACCAATAGTTTAAAGAGTAGACCACACTATTTAAACTGGTGCAATTTCATACACCCGTGTGACAAATCCACCACTACAGGATTGGCGACTCCACTGACGTGTTCCAATTTTATGTGGTTGTGCCATATTTTGTAGGAGACCCTTTGTCTATGCTAGAGTGGAGCTGACAGTCCTATGACCCATATTCCAGTCCCTAGATTCACTGGAGTGACAGACTAAAGAAGGAAACTCCTAATTTTTTCTTACTTGCAGGATTTTTGCACGTAGTTTCTTCTCACAGACGCGCAGTGCGCACGTTCAGGATTGAACCGCGTGCAGAAAAGCGCACCTGTTAGATCATTTTCCATGCAAATTACAAAATAAGATTTTTTTCTCTATATTCTACATTTTTCTTCTTGTAAGTGTGCTGGGCAGCTCCTAATGCATCTGCCAACACCTGTGTTGATAGCCCATAGCTTCTAAGAACTCTCTTTTTGCTGCTTTCCGTAGGCATAGAGTTAGTTTTCATTTAAGTTGTTTTTTTGAAAAAATCTTCACATAGTTTAAGTAGGGGGCGAATTAACCATTTCTTTCTGAATGATTTATGTTTTGCAAATTCTAGTATGCACACTTAGATTAACTAGTCCAAGTAAGCTAGTTTTATTTTCTAGTGTAGAAATTGTTTAGCTTAATTCAATTTTTGCATTTAGGAAATTGTAGGACTAGGTTTGAATCACCAATTAGAGCAAGTAATATCTGTTTCCTTTGCACTCTTCAGTGATCCTAGGCAAACATATGAATTCTCTATTTTTTCAATTCTCCATCTCCCTTTAGTTATTCACATAGATTAACTAGGAAGATTTGAAATTGGCCCATTATCCGCACACATTTTCCATTTTGAGCCAGGAACAAGAAAACGTAGTTTAAATAGGGGTTTTTTTGTAAAGGATCATCAATATCCAAATGTTTAAACTATGAACTTGCTCACCTTATGCTCACACACGCTCACCCACTAAGAAAATAAAGCAACCTAAAACTAACATAAACCAACTCACTAAATTCTCCCCACAGGGGCCACGAGAGAATTTATAGATTAAGTTAGGATCAAGGGGGTAAGCATCCAATAAGCCGCCTTGATCACACTTCATATTGAAACATAGAAATTGTGTATCTAGGGAGCTTAAAAATCCACTTATTAGCCCATGGAAAGGAAAACTCAAGCGTGGCAGAGACCCGATCCAGAGGGGGTTAGGCTTAGGCGCAGTGCGTGCGGTATCAGTTGGGGCTACCTGACCCGACTGATACTTGGTACCGTTAGCTAACTACCAAGAAGCCCAAGACTTGAATTCTCACGTGGGACAATGGTTCTTAGTGGCCAAAAACTAGGGCCTCCTTTACCCTATAGATGATAGTGCAGGCAAGTGCCAGACCCTCTACCCTTACCTTGGTGGATTCTCTTTGGATGACTGGGGGCGTCGCTAGTTCTTACGGGACGTTGTGCCAACACTTGCAAGAAATCTTCTCAAGGCCCAGTTACTTTTGAGTGTGTGAGGATGCATAGGTCTTCTAGGATTTTGAGTCTCATGCGCAAAAAGAACAAAAACCATATTTTTTCTTGATTGATCACATAGATTACAGTTAAAGGGAAAATAATTTTATTTTCTCTTTATTTTATGTATGTGGCCATAATTTCGCTTTGACCTTGACTCTAACCCCTCAAATTTTTTCAAAGCCTAACCTGGTCGACACCTAAATGGTTCCAACGGAACCTCGTCGATCCAGGCGTCTTTTGGACCTCCCCTATTACTAGGAGGGGTTCAAGGTCTTCCACCATTTAGGCATAAAAGATGAAACACTACCACCGTCATTGGTTCATACTTCATTAGAGAAACCATATTTGGGAACCCTAGTCGATTTTCCAACACAACACTGCACACCACTCCCCCCTTGAGCCCTAGGGGACAAAGGAGCACGTCCCATTCGAGAAGTCGGTTGAACACACATCAGGGTACATCACATACTAACCTGTAGAAATTATATAACTTATGTGTTATATGTCCAAGATTCTCCTGATCTCACACTATTTTAACTTCATGCAAAATACAGAATCTATTCCACCATTGATCATTTGCGGAATTAAATCAAGATTGCAATGCACACATGAAACAATAAAAATTCACACACATTAACACAACAGCTTAACGAGAGAGCCCAAGGTTTTAAAACTCTAACTATCTATATATAATATATTTCATAGAGATCATGTAACAACTTCACAAAGTTGATGAAACATATCTGCTCAAATAGATAATACAATCGTTTATGGCATTAATCAGCTCGATCTGAAAACCATGACTACCTTCACCTGCTAGCCTACCTCTACTGCATAATCCCTGCTGAAGAATGGATTTGAATGATTTTGAATTACTCTAGCCTTTCCCATGCAATCCTCATTGGCATCTCCACTAAGTGTTGGATGCAATCAATGCATCACTATAGTCACAACTGATAGTCTATCCTGCCCTTTCACCTATCTCTCCACTGGTCTCCACTGAAACTTCCATGCACTGTAGTTAACTGCTGTATTTTTCAGTTGATTAATGAGTTATTATTTATGAATTAATTAAATAATTAATTCAATCCACTCTCACTAGTGTATCAATCAGTTAGACTAGATACAACTAGCTCAACTGAGTCTAACTGAGTTAAACTAAATACAACTCCACCAACTACTTCTCCAACTCCACCAAACTCTGTCACATGAGTTCTAACTGAAGTCCTCTATGCAATAACTCTACTAAACCCTAGGAATAGCGTAATTCCTTCTGTCAGCTGCATGTGCCACATCCGTGCACTTAACTGAAGTGCTCCAAGAGGATAAGATAATGTTTAGAGTCCAAATATTATTAAGAGCTAATAATATTCGACATATCTATTTTTAGACTGGCAATCTAAAAATAGATTCCGCCCAATATGTCTAAAAACAGAAGTCCATCTATTTTTCCAACTTGACCAACCATCCACAAATAGCATCCTGCAACTCATAGAATATGATCGACATGTCTAAAAATAGACATAGTCTAAAAATAGACTTTGCACCAAAAATAGCCTGTGGGCCCACTTAGTGAAGGCAGCTCTTTTCACTAAACTCATCATCTTGTTGAATCTCAAAACTCCCTCTCAAAAATATAGGGATTATCTACCACCCCGATCTTGTCTCTATGGTATTCGAATTTTCTCCTGGTGATCACCTTCGTGAGAATATCTGCATCCTGATCTTTTGTAGGAATGTAGGAAAGCAACATGATCTTCCGTTGCACACAATATCTGATATTATGGTACCAGATGTCAATATGTTTAGATATATCATGAAATACTGGATTAACCGAGAGTTTAATGCAACTCTGATTATCACAATATATCACAGTAGGATCTAAATTAGAACCGAACAAACCAAACAGGATCTTCCTCATCCATATAACCTTGCATGCAGCCAAAATTGTTTCCATGTACTCGGCCTCCACTGAAATGAGTGCCACAAATCTTTGTTTCCTGTTGTACCAAGAAACTGTTGTAGATCCGATACTGAAAATCCCTCCATATGTGCTCTTTCTATCCATTGGGCTTCCTGCCCAATCTGCATTCGTGAAGCCATGCAGCTTCACCTCATCTGACTGTCTATACCACAATCCATACCCAGATGTGCCCCTGAGATACCTCAGGAAATGCTTTCCTACCTTCCAAAAGAGCTTGGTAGGCTTAACTAATGCTTGTGAAAGCTGGTTCACCGCATAGCATATGTCCGGTCTTGTATTGACTAAACACATGAGCGAACCAACCAACTTTCGATAAACAGTGGCATCCACTACCTATGCCGATGTAGCATCCTCCTTCCTCCAACCACCAAGAAGGGGAGTGCTGATAGGCTTGCAGCCTTGCATGTGAAACTTCTCCAGTATCTCCTGGGCATACTTGCCTTGAGACACAAACAACTCAGCTTTCCGCTGCCAAATTTCCAATCCCAGGAAATAATGAAGGAGGCCCAAATCCTTCATCTCGAACTCCTTTGAAAGATCCACCTTGCATGAGTGTATCAACATTTCATCACCCGTTAGTATTAAATCATATACATAAAGCACAATGATAAAAAGCTTACCCTCCACCACAATCTGGTATAGGTTTGGATCTGCCTCACTCTTGGCGAAACCAAGTCTAGTGAAATAACTGTCTATCTGTGTGTACCAAGCACGAGGTGCTTGTTTCAGCCCATACAGTGCTCTTTTGAGCCTGCACACATGAGACTCGCTGATGAAGATTTCAAATCCTTCAGGCTGCTCAATGTACACCTCCGCCTCAATGATTCCATTGAGGAACGCAGTCTTCACATCCATCTGATGAATGTGCCAACCCATCTGCGCTGAGAGAGCAAGGATGGTCTGTATGGAAGAATACCTTGCGACAGGTGCAAAGGTTTCTTCATAGTTGATCCCCTCGATATTTGAGAAGCCCTAGGCAACAAATCTTGCCTTATACTTCTCAACGCTCCCATCAGCAGCTTGCCTCACTTTGTAGATCCATCTCAAACCTACCACTGATTTCCCTTCTGGCCTTGGGACAATATCCCATGCACTTTTTTTGACAATCGAATCATACTCTTCCACCATGGCATCTACCCATGCGGGATCATCCACAACTTCCTTGAAAGAGGATGGCTCCATCATGATACACTTGCTCATCATAGCCATGTATCTAGTAAATCAGTCAGGTGACTGTCTCTGTCTGCGCTGTGATGTAGGAACTCCTACATTCTGCACTGCATCAAGATTCAGTTGCTCAGCTTCTATAGTGCACTTCCGCCCTTTGATGTTTAGTGCTACATGAGTGGCTTATTCCACTCCATGAACCTCCTCTTGTGGCTGATCCACATCTTGAGGCTCATCTTTATAAACAAGTAGCTCCTCCTCTGCATGCAAGTGTAGCTCCCCCTCAAGCGACAACTTCATGGCTTTCTCCTCATGAAATTTGATATCTCGTCGCACGACAGTCATCCAACTGTCTGGAAAATACACACGATAATTGTGGGGTGTTTCTGTATACCCCACAAATATCCCAACCTCTGCGGTCACCTCCAGCTTCTTCCTATCATCCTTCATCACATGAATGTAAACAGGTGAGCCAAAAATCTTCAAATGAGAAATATCAGGCTTCTTACTAGAAAATGCCTCTTCGGGTGTACTCATGACAACGGTTTTGCACATAAACCGTAGTGTTGCATGCCTCAGCCCACAAGTGTATGGGAAGGCCCTGATCATGCAGCATCGCTCGTGCAGCACCCACGATCATTCTATTCTTTCTCTCCGTGACCCCATTCTGCTGTGGGTTATGAGGCGCTATGAGTTCTCTTCAAATTCCTTCTTTACTACAGAAGTCTTTGAATTCTCCAGAGATGTATTCACCACCATTATCACTCCAAAGATCTTTCACTTGCTTCCCCAAATCTTTCTCAACCAGCACCTTGAACTCACAGAACTTTGAGTATGTCTCACTCTTCTTCTGCATGAAGAAGATCCAGCACTTACGAGAAAATTCATCAACAAATATCACATAATACATGTGCTTTGTTGTTGAAGCAACCGAGAAATGTCCACACACGTCTGTGTGAATTCTCTCAAGGATCGTCGAAGCACGTTTATCCTTCCCATGAAAAGTGGTCTTCACAAATTTTCCCAAAGTGCATCCCTTACACTGATCTCACTACACAAGTGTACCTTTGGGAAGCCTGGTAGAAATATGCTGCAAACTTTTCCAAGCGCCATGGTGAAGATGGCCCAATCTCCTGTGCCACAATTCGCCTTCATCTCGGCTCACCACTCCTTCTGCTTTGCCTGCCATTGCAGCGTAGCCATCTACCTGAAATTGATAAAGATTCTTAACACGAATCCCTATTCTCCTGGTTTGACTAGTTGTTTTATGGCGCAGGAAAGCTTTTCCCTCACTAAAAACAACATCATAACCCTTGTCTTCCAACATCGCCATGGAGATTAGACTCTTATTCAATCCTGGAACATGAATGACATCCTTCAAGATGAAAGGTTTACCAGACTCCCTCTCAAAGTAAATGGTCCCGATACCAGTCGCATTTTATCTACCATCATCACCCATCTCGATGTGCACTCCAAGATCCTTTTCCTCCAGATCACTAAACAAATCTTTGTCTCCAATCATATGGAAAGACGCACCACTGTCAAGAAAACACACTAATCCCATCACACTTGAAAACAAGCATGCGATCAAAGAAAAATCCAACTCAAACTGTGAGGCTAAGGCCTCTCCTACTGTAGAACCAACAACGCTCTTATTTTTCTTCTTCTGTGGGAAATTAGTGGAGAAATGCCCGTGCTGGTGACAATGAAAACACTTCACCTTGGACAAATCCTACTTCTTGCTTTTAGCTTCAGATTTGGAAGATTTCTTCCCTTTTCCTTTCTGAGATTTGACAGCCAAAGTGAAATTTTCTTCATCTTCATTCTTTGATGAAGATCCATCCCTAGTACCCCGCCTTATCTCCTCCTGCACAAGATCTGACCAAAGTCGCTCCCATCCTGGCAGTTTCTCCTATCCATTGACAGAGTCTTCATAGCTATGCCAAATCTTCAGAAGCCCAAGGAGATCCAAGCTCACTAAGTCTTCTTCATCAACATTAACCCCCACACTTCCCATCTCATCCTTTCAGTGGAAAAACTTCGTGAGGTATTTTGGAATACTGTCGCCTTTCTCAATTTTTATTTTTCTGAGTTTGTCTTTAAGCGCCAACTTCCTCTGGTCACTTCTGCTTTGGAACAAGTTTGTCAAAGAATTCCACATTAAGAATGGAATGGATTTCTCGTGAAGGCTAGAAAAAATTTGGTCCTTCACACCTTCCAACATAATCCTTCGACATTTTGCTACCTTCTTTTGCCATGTGTCAAGTGCGGCTGCATCGCTAGGAGCAGGCTTCGAAATATCAACATCTATGAACTCCTTTAACCCATTATCATCCAACACCACCTCCATCCTATTCTTTCATGCTATGTAATTCACACTGCCATCAAGGGCATACTCCAATCGCAATCCATTGAAAGACATTTCAATGAATGCTCAACTTCGACACCAAGAAAACATTGCAGCAAATTCGAATTCCACCAGCACAAAACTCAACTGCTTCAATAATTGCAATCTCCTCCAATGATCAATACAGCTCTGATACCATGTAGAAAATATATAACTAATGTGTTATATGTCCAATATTCTCCTGATATCACACTATTTTAAATTCATGCAAAATACAGAATCTATTCCACCATTGATCATTTGCGAAAATTAAATCAAGATTGCAATGCACACATGAAACAATAAAAATTCACACACATTAACACAGTTGTTTAACGGGAAAGCCTGAAGCTAAAAACCCCAACTATCTGTATATAATATATGTCATATAGATCATGTAACAATCCTCATACAAAGCTGATCATATCAAGCTCTCAGTACAATACAATCGCTACACACTAATCAGGCCCAATCTTGCAAATCCATGCACCGATATTTGCCACCTGCTAGCCTGCCTCTACTGCACAATCCCTGCTGAAGAATGGGTCTAAATGAGTTCAAATTACTCCAGCCTTGCTCCCGCAATCCTCATTGGCATCTCCACTGAGTGTTGGATGCAATCAATGCATCACTATAGTCACAACTGATATTCTATCTTGCCCTTTCACCTATCTCTCCACTGGTCTCCACTGAAACTGCCATGCACTGTAGTTAACTGTTTTATTGTTCAGTTGATTAATGAGTTATTATTTATGAATTAATTAACTAATTAATCACTTCACTCTCACTAGTGTATCAATCAGTTAGACTAGATACAACTAGCTCAACTGAGTCTAACTAAGTTAAACTGAATACAACTCCATAACTACTTCTTCCAATTGTGTCATAACTCTGCCACTTGAGTTCTAACTGAGTCCTCCTTGCAATAGCTCTAGTAAACCCTTAGGAATAGAATAATTCCTTCTGTCAGTTGTTGTGCCACATCTATGCACTGAACTGAAGTGCTCCAAGAGAATAAGATAATGTTTAGAGTCCAAATATTATTAAGAGCTAATAATATTCGACATATCTATTTTTATACCGGCAGTCTAAAAATAGACTCTGCCCAAAATGTCTAAAAATTGAAGTCCATCTATTTTTCCAACTTGACCAACCATCCACAAATAGCATCTTGCAAATCATAGAATATGATCGACATCTCTAAAAATAGACATAGTCTAAAAATAGACTTTGCGCCAAAAATAGCCTGCGGGCCCACTTAGTGAAGGCGACTCTTTTCACTAAGCTCATCATCTTGTTGAATCTCAACATAACCTTCGTTCTAACCAAAACTTCATGTTTTCACACATTTCCATGGCATCAACCTCCCAGTCACCCTTCTTAGCTTCGTTGAATCTACCCGATTTAACCAAGCTCACAAATGACCCCATCACACACGATCCTTCATGGCCTCCCATGCCCACGAAGCTCCCTTCGGATATACCAAAGTTTGAAGGCAAGCAAGTGGATTACCCAGGTAATCATATAATGACCTTTCAACTGTGGTTCTCATCGAATAGTATCATCGATGACACTATTCAATTGAGGCTATTTCAATGCACTCTTACGGGAGTGGCTGCGAAATGGTACATGGAGAAACCTCTTGCTTCAGATGGAACCTTTAGCACCCTCGCTACCGCATTCCTCACTTATTTTTAGATACCCATTCACCATGATTCGGGAATGGATTTACTGACTCATTTTAGACAAACCCCTGCCATCCATATCTCTAACCATATTCATGAATGGAGGCAGTGTTGCAGTTTATGCAAAGCTAAACTCAACGATCGGGTCCTCTTAGATTTATTCTTGAAAACTCTGACGGTGGAGATTTCAAAGGATGTGGTGCAAAAATACCCCACATCCGAAGAGGACGCAATAAGTAAAGCCCAGAAGCTTAAATTGATTTATATGCAATGAGGATACATTTACAATATCCTACCTAACGACCCGCACCTGTAAACTTATCAAGAATTGCAAGGCGTGTCGAACTCTGCAGACGGACTAAATTGGTCAATGACCCAAGGGTACCTAGGTAGTAGTAGTTCCAATACTAGTTACGTTTAGAATTCTACCCAAAACATGTCCCAACCCGGATTTCAAATTCATCACATGCCTCAGCAAGATTTGACTAGTAGGGCGCAAGCGTATCACCAGGGAGGACCCTATCCTCCGCCTGAGGGGACCCAGTATGCAGGAAGAAACACTGACGGAAGAGCTCCCCCCTAATGACCAGGTGAAAACAAGGGACTACATTATGCTCAATCCCAAGCACACGACACATCGACGCAAACCAATGCATAGGTGAACTTTGTGTAGTCGTCCTAGAATCAACCACACCAGTATAACCAGGAGAACTACCCTCCTAACGTGGTTAAGAAGAAATAAAAAAACAAGCCCAAAGGGAACCCTAGACAGGGGGGTGGAAACCAACAACTCCCATCGCATTCCCAGGCTAGAGGAAACTCTATAAGGAATCAAAAATAGGAGCCAAGAAATGCCCAATGGCAAGGAAAAGGGCCACCTCTACGAACAAACCATTCTTGTTCAATATGTGGTGAGTACGGGCACTATAATCACCACTGTTTCGATCTCCCTGAGCTAAAAAAGCTTCAGATTAACTAAGGACAAGGAGGAGCTTCTCAAAAACCTGTTGTTATGCAATAGCCTTTCCCCCACCAAGGGATGGTCAGCACTCAGTAGCAAAACCCAGACGATTCTCGGAAAAACAGCCATGAAATTTACATGACTGGGGAAGAAATGTTTTTCCAAACACGAAATCGTAGTTACAACACCCCACCAAACTCCACTACGTTAGGGGCTAGTACCAGTGCGCCAACTGCACCTTTGAACATTTTAAATATGCCTATAGAACTATTGCCAAAGATGGCAAAAAGACCTAATAGGTGAGGAGGTAACTACTCCAAAGCAGCCCATAATTATAGCATCATGGATGATTTAGCTCAATCACCTACTGCTATGTCTGCATTGGAGGTACTGTAGTTGTTCCCAAAGCAACGAAAAGCCCTACTTTCCGCATTAGGTGCTATCGACCCTGCCGATACGCGCATGATGGCTTTTGACTTAGACAAATCTACCCCTAGGCTTCCTTCCATGGTCGCATTCTAGATACCAGTATTGATACAGAATATCACTATTCACCAATCTGTCATAGATGAGGGTGCATCGACATGCATCATGTCGAAAAATATTTAACAGAAGTTGGGTTCTCCCGAACTAAAATCCTCAGTCATAACACTTTGAGCCTACGACGGTCGTCCCTCGACACCCGTCGGCCTCTACCAAAATGTCTCGGTCTGCTTAGCTAGTAAGATGGTCCACATAGACATTGAAGTCCTGGATGCTCACTTGGATTAAAATATACGCCTTGGGTAGAGTTATATGTATTCCATGTCTGCCATAGCCTCCTCCATCTTCCGCATTATGATGTTCCCCCACAAGGATCGCATCATTACTGTAGACCAGCTGACACACAGCAAGAAGCATCCTCTAACCAACACGGATGTAATTCTACCCTATGTAGATACAGCCGCAAACTGTCTCTCACGTTACCAAGAATATGGCCCCAGCCAATTCAAACCATCGTCTGTCCTAGGGTCATTCCTAGGAGATCCTCCCATTATCCGTGAGGTGTCACCCGATGCCACAAGGGCCCCAGTGTACATGATGTCCACATCAAGCACTGAGGTCAGTCAAGATATGGACTCAAGCAGTAATGACACAGAGGCATTGACCACGACAGCCTCTCTAGCCTACGTTGCCTCCCAAACCCCTTTCCTCTACCCCCAGCTGGCTTCGTCTCCCAGCAGGTTTTGTCAAAACTGGTGTTACCCAACATATTGTTGGCATTCCTAGTTTGGTACCTGGTCCCCCCTTCCCGAATATGAGCCACCAACATTACTACCACAGGGTTAAAGCCCATCAGCCCTAAGGAGCCCCAACCAACCCGAGAAACAGTCGAGACCGCCCCGACAAAGGAAGTTCCCATTGTGAAACCAGTTATTATGACCAAGAAAACCACAAATCAAGGAAAGAAGATGGTGACCCCCACCATGCAAAGGGAATGACTAGTCTGTGCCATATACGATGTCATAGGCCATCTGACCCACATATGTCCGGAGCTGGATGAGTTAAAACCACTCCTTGGCTCCGAAGCAGACATTTTGATGTCGCATTCCCATAAAAAGGAACCTACGTCAAAAGGTAAAGACAAGCCGTTGCGTACCATTCACGCATGCTCTCTCTGTGGCACCTATGGGCACTATACCTACCATTTTCCAGAGATACCATGGTATAGGGATGCCTTACATGCGGTCGAGCAATCCTATCAAGAGGATCGCTTGATCCAGTTGGTTAACAACAAACCTTGCACCATCCTATACTTACAAAAGGAACATAGGATTGTAGAATAGCCTCCATTAATTCCCATTATACATTGTATGCTATGCGATGAACATGGCCACAACCTCGAAGAGTGCGCAGCTTAGGAACTCATTCATAGATGGTATCCAATCGAAAGAGTTTACTACGTAGGGCTATGGGCAGCGCAATTCACATGCCCGTTATGCACCGACAATCACTTTTTGGAGAATTTTCACTACATACCTCGCTTTCGGCTAGCCCTTTCTAGCCTCCACTCAGCCATAGTCTACCTTTCCCAAGAAGATGATATAGACGTCGAGTCCACTGGCAGCTCCATGACCCAAGCAGATGAGATGAGAGGATCTATTATGTTCTTGACAGCCGAATAACGACATAACAAGGAACCCCTCGTTACCCCAATGGCACCTCGCAACAATGACCACCGTGTGCGTTATTAAAAAACATGGACCATGTAGTCATCCATCGCCTCGATTTAGTAACCTTCTAGCACTGGTTCCCCATCAGACCTCGAACTGAAGTCGACAGAAATTTCATATCAAGGATATTCTGCCTGATATGTCAAGGTAATCATTATGAGCGACATTGTACTTATTCCTCACAGATTCATCCCACTATTGACATGATTAATACCATAGAGAAGAGACAAGACAATCTCAGAGAATGGCATAAAAAGTACATCGTCAAATCAATGTCCCCCCCCCACCCGCAATGGTGTGTCAATCCGGACAAGACAGCACACCACCAAGGGGTAACCTCAACCAAGCCTAGGATAAAATGCGGCCTATGTGATCTAAACAACCACCGAGTCAACCAATGTAGAGAACTCAAGCCCCTAGACAACAGTCTTTGCATAGTCTCTTCTCTCCCCCAGAAACTTCTCTGCAATCAAGAGAATATCATGCACACTTATTTCCGAATTTGCTCACACTTTCACCATACATTTAAGTGTATACATCTCCCCAAGCTGAGAGCGGCACAAGCTACGTTGAGTCTACACTCTACTAAAGAGGAAGGCAAGTCTAAGCCAATGACACGGAAATGGAGACAGAAGACAACCTCATCTACGTCTGATCCTTTCCAAGCATCCACATCAAGAAAAACAAGTAGCATAGAATCACACACTATCTAATCCATTGGCTTAGTAACACCATGCACCATCTGCACTGGACTAAATCACGCATCAGAGACGTGCCCGTTAATGGAAACATTTAGGTGCCTCTATGGCAAGCACAATTTCCACCTACCAGAAATTGACTATCCTGAGGGGGAACCTAACTTTGAGCCCATGCAGAATCCTATTACGGAGATTCTTCCCCCACCGAACGCTGATGATACAATCCACCATATATGATTTGTATCCCCTCATATTGGTGAAAGGATTACTACCTCAACCCTGCCCCATGATTTCCATCATAATCCTGTCACAGAAAACCAAGGCACCTTTCATTTTTTCATCAATTTCTGCAAAATCCTACACCTTCATGCTGCCATCGAACTCCTTGATGACACCCAGCCTCTAGAGAAACACCTAGTACAACTAGAGCTAGTTGAGGAAAGTCGGCGAAAATCATTGCAACACAATGAGGCCCATAAGAAAAGGGTGAAAGCATCATTCGACCGCCACATCAACCCTCGCTCATTTACCGAGGGATAATTATTCCTTCGCTACGATGTCACATAAGAGGCCTTAGGGCCAGGAAAGTTTGAAACTCTTTGGAAAGGACCCTACATCATCAAACATTGCCTCTAACAAGGGGCATACATCTTGACAGAACCAGATGGGACTGGCCTCACTAACCTCGTCAATGGCCTTTACCTCAAGAATTTCTACCCATAAGGGCCCCAAAGGCCCTTCCCCTAGAGTGAAAGTACACAAAACCCAATCACCAAAATATTTTTGACCCAAAAACACGCTCAAAGTGCCAACATGGATCACCAAAATGAACCATACTTTGGATTTGTTGATGGAGCATCGCGA
Organism: Pinus albicaulis; assembly: GCA_034641835.2. NCBI lineage: Eukaryota > Viridiplantae > Streptophyta > Pinopsida > Pinales > Pinaceae > Pinus > Pinus albicaulis. The sequence goes on along the minus strand of CM076577.1, from coordinate 594,985,397 downwards.
TGGTCTAAAAAATTAGCTACAGCTGCCTGGGTCATCTACCACCCCGATCAATCACCGCTGTATTCAAACAACGTGTGCATCGGATCAACAACAAACAATCAAGAAAAATATGACGCTGTCATTAGACTTATGTGTGATGCCCTCCATCGGGGCATTCGTCGTATGCATATCTACCTCGAATCCCAGTTAGTAGTATCACAGTTAAACTAAACATTTGAGACTAGAGACACACACCTGTTTAGAAAATATTTACGTGCCAAAAGATTAAGCAGATAATTTGATCACATCATATTTTCACATGTATCAAGGGATCAAAACCAAACAGCTGATCGCATAGCTAACAATATCCTAGACTGGAATGTATCTCGAATAAACCATCATCCAAAAACATAGATATCCATCAACAAAACACAAAATATATAAACTGAAGTAAATAGCACATCATGTAGAGCCATAAAAAGATCTCTCATATATATATATCAAAAAATATGTGTATCTGAGTACCAAAAAGAGTATCGCTAGCCCACTGGCCAGCCCAAAGATACAAAAGTCGTCAAAAATAAGGGAAGCATCCTCATAATGGGTGCTTTCCCCGTGTACAAAACTACTCTAGGGGGGTGCCCCCTCAAGAAGAGCACCTGGACCTACCACCGCTCCTGGTGCTACCACCAGAGCTATTGTCACCACCACGATCGCTGCCCGACATAGAGTGGGCCTATAATCCCTATCGTGGGCCATCACCGTCTCTAACCAAACCTCGTCAAATTCGTCCATAAAACCTCGAGCAAGAATACCCTAGGTCAAGCGGTCCACTCGACCCTGAAAGTCCTCAAGAGTGGTCACCTGAGCCGTAAGTACTGCAATACGTGCCTCAGCCGCATTTGCATGAGCTCGCTCGGCTGCAACCTCTGTTGCAGCTGAGCTGTTGCCCTCACTAGAAGGGCCTACACCATCTCCACCAAGTCCACCGGCACCACCACCCAGTCCACCTGCATCACCTCCACCTTAACCAGCTCGAGGTCGGAGCAGAGGGTTGTGACCCACCACTTGGGCCACTAGGCGACCTACCTTGCCAACATTTGCACGAGTAACCAAAATAATGTCAGTGTCAAGAACAAAACACGTAAGAACATAAATACTCACACAGATGAAGAACAAATATAACACATACCTACAGGCCCCCAAACATAACCAAAAGGGAGACCCATGTCTAGGTCACCCTGGAAGTCCATCCCCGCATACAGGTATGGAAAGAACATATGTGGGTCGGCCTCAAACCAAGCCTCTGTTGTGGAATTCCAATAACACCCCACCATGCCACCACTACCCTGCGTCATCACTGGAGCCAACCTCCACATCCGTGGCTCCTGTGGCCCGCGCCACCACCGGCCTCCGCAACACCACCCTCTCGTACATAATGTTGCATAGGATGCTAGTGTACGCAAATGACTTAGATCCACATTGGACCTTGCTCAATTGTGATACCATCCCATTAAAACAAAAGCGGGCGAAATCGAAAAAGTGCCTACCCCTCAATCGGTGTAAAACTCCAACCTGCGGGCCAGATGCCTGATGTGGAGCAAACGACCCCGCCAGTCACACAATAACTGCCAAAGCACACCGCTCTGCCATGTCTGTCACTAATGCAATGTTGATGCACCACTCAGTAAGAGGCACACCACCGCAATGTCGCCTCCGGAATTTGTCTATGTTCACTCTCCCAGCAGAGAGTGGGTGCCTCAAAGCCTCACCTTGAGGCAGTAACCCAGTCACAAAGTAAATATTCATCTCAGGAAAGATCACCAGGTTCATCCCCCACAGTACGAACATGTTGTGCCTCCGACGCTAGTGTTGTATAAGGTAACGCATTATTTGGTCTTGAGACCGAAGGAACTCATTCTCAGCGAACTTCAGAAGGCCCCATGCGGCCAACTGATGATGAGCCCCAACATCAGCCGCTAGAGTGGTCCGGATCTTGGGCCAATCCCGCTCTCTCCACACTAACCTGCCAAGCAACACAGGCACCCATCAGTACAGAGAAAAAAATCAAAAACAGACAAGAAACCAAAATATCTGGTCACTATGGCCTTTGCATGCATGTCTTTTAGACAGGCACACCCTCGCATGCTTGTTTCCTTTACAGGCACGCCTTTGCATGGAAAAAGTAGGGAATAACACGCCCTCACACACCTGTCCCTCAAAATTGCGCACAAGAAAAGTGCTCTTTTTCCTAGATTGCCCGCGCAATCTAGGGAAAAATTTGCTCAGAGGCCATACAAACCTAATTTTTACAACCCCCGGCACCATCAAACTGAATAAATTACAATGCAGGATGTTATGAAAGTTACCTCAGCATAGTATTGCTAATCCCTAGTACACAGGCTGACCGCAATGGCAAGAAAGGCTCTGCAAGCATCTTTGATCTCCCAAAACTCAACAATTACAAATGAATAGGATTAGGGCCATAATCCCATATTTATCGCCCTTTTCCAAAACTTCAGAGGTCCGTAACAGGAGATCATAAGGTCCATTCAGCAAACCGTAAGTTGCACCATCATTAGTATGCCATGACGAATGAAAGCGATGCCACACACTCGCTTTCCAAGAAAAATATTTTTTCAGCCCCAACAGGTATGCCCTCTCCCGTCTTCATTTTTTAAAGCTCCTGTCTTTCAAATAATAATTGACAAAAATAATATGATCTCATTTGAGGTATTTGTTTTTGCAGGAAAAACCTGCAGTCTGCTTACAACACTACCCGCTCAAAATCTTGGAGCAGGTATCATTCTACCCCCGGCATCATAGAGTCCTAGAAAAATCTGCATATCTTGACATCATTTCTCCATCAGAAATAAACCATAGGGTCCTCATACCCGACTGCGTTTATCATCACCTCACCTTGCATATGATAAACGTTTGCGTTGGTCGGTAGAGCCTCCCCTCCATGGCACTTGTCACCGAAAGTAGACCATTTATCACATCGCAAATGATGCCATGGCCATACCATTTCAGTTTGGGAAGTGCCTCATGCCCATATATTCGTCATGCATAAGGCCAAGTTTACCATTCAAACCCAAACCCCCTTCCTGGACCATTAGGATGCACAAGCAGATTGAAAACGCACTTCCGTGCATCGCATTTGGCCCACCATATCTCCATCATCATAATCCCATCTACGACACTACTTCATCCTCTTCATCAACCCCACACATGATACCAACCAATGGGACCCCCACCCCCAACAAAACATTTTCCTCACACCTTCAGTGAGTGAAACCTTTCATGTTTTGGGGTACCTGTCTCTGTGTTTTATACAAACCAAACCTCATTATTTTATTCTTTTGGTAAGTGTAAAAATACCGCCAATGATGCCCTTCACCTCTTCACCCTCATATATCATCTTTTCCCCCATGGCAGCAGTCCCTCATTCCCCTTAGTAGGAGTATTTCACCCTCAGACACACACCATCATGAAATTCATAGCCGGTTCGTACCCGCCCTGGAAGTCCTACCAACTCTAGGGATTTTCCCTTCAAAAATACCTATGACTGCCACCAAGCTGCTAAAATTATACTCTGACCTCGGGCCACTGAATCCCCATCATCCATTTTTAGTCACCTCTCACCAACATGCCTATGTTAAATTCATCACATCGAGATCCCCAACCCCTTAGGTCGGTGACCCATGGTTCGGTTAAGGCTTCCTTTTTGTCGACCTCGACACCTCTTTTCTGAAAAGGAAGCGGTACCTTGGATCACCCCTCCCCATGCAAAGGGGTATCCTTGGGTGGCACTATGGGAGACATCATTGTCCACAGATGTCATCAATCCTCCTGACATTCAACTATAGCAAAAGCTTTCATGTCACGATGGTATCGTACCATTCAACCATTACACTTTGATCAAATTTGTCGAAGACCCATACCTCCATAAGCGTCTCTATCAAAAATGTTTACACGGGAAGGTCCCAACCAGTACATATGAAATTTACACATATGGGTACCACATTCCACCTATCGTCAAAGAAAAAATGCCCCTGAGGGCGTCAGCAGTTGTCGTCAACAACCGTCAGCATCACTACCACAGTAGTGGCACCGACAGCACATCTATCTGTCAATTTTTTTTAACTATCCATAGCATCACGAGCATGCGACATGCCCGCCTCATTGAAATTTTGTATATATGTTGTATATTTTATTTGCTTGCAGGGGCCCCTTAGGCCATGGTCATCTAAGAAATGGTGCAAGGTGTTGTCAATTCCAAGATTCACGCAGGCCTCTCTCTCTCTCTCTGCGCACGATATAGAAAAGAAACTATAATGTATTTCGGCTATACAGCTCTTCCTAGACCTCACACATCATGGGGTAACTGTTAACACTGGAAAATCATACAGTAGAAGATGGCATTAATTAATGTCAAGCCTAAGGATTTACAGAGCAAAAACACATTATGGAATCAAGAAAGTATTTAAAATATCTAAGGTTTTGAGAAAATCATATTTGAACGTCATAAATGTTGGATTGCACACTTAATCCTTTGAGAAGAGCGCCTTCTATGCGCCTTTTTTCCCGATAAGCACGCATTCCTGGAAATGGAAAAAAGTCGCTTTCCGAGACCACACGAAGCAAAGGACAGTTACTCCTTATATAAAGTCACCTAAGGACAGCCATTAGTGCTTCCCTAGACATCATGTGAGCACACAAAGGAATATGTGAAGCCCACAATGGAATCATACCTCTCGCTTGGGTCACCATCCATCATGTACCAAGGGAGGGAAGGAGGATTTGAAACTCCCCTATATAAAACCACCAAGAGATGAAGAAATGGTGATCACATTATTATGCTGGCCAAAGTTGCCCAAGCAACACTAGCAGTGTGTGACCCGAAGCTGGAGCTGAAGAGGACTCGATTGTTGGCCACCCAACAATCCTAGTCCACCATGCCAGAGAGAGAGAGGGAGACTGTATCAGAGGTAGAGCTTGGAAGGCAACACCCTTGCATCGGGACCTAGAGCCACTGCCTAGGTGCCTTTTGGAAAGTGGGTAAAATTTCTTCTCCATTTCAAACATTTAATAAGAAGAGGCCTTTGAGCCGTCGTTGGTATTATTATCATTTTGACTCTTTTTGATAGCTTCTATATATTTTTGTTTTATTTTTAGTTTAACCAAAGCATACTTTAGCATACTATTTACATTAAATTTTATGCTCTTGAGCTCCACCACTTTCTGCTTGTAACCAATAGTTTAAAGAGTAGACCACACTCTTTAAACTAGTGCGATTCCGTACACCTGTGTGACAAATCCACCACTACAAATATATCTCGAAAAAATTCAAAGACTTCTGTAGAAAAGAAGGAATTCAAAGAGAACTAATAGCGCCTCATAACCCACAGAAGAATGGGGACGCGGAGAGGAAGAACATAACGGTCATGGGTGTTGCACGAGCTATGCTTGAGAGGGTGCTAGACTTGCATGCAGAGGAGGAACTGCCTGTTCCAAAATATGAGCCTCCAGATGTGGATCAGACATAGGAGGAAGTTCATGGAGTGGAGGAGTCCAGTACTCATGCAGAACCAAACATCAGAACTAGTAGAAAGCGTACCACAGAGGATGAGAGACTGAAGATTTATGTGACACATAATGTAGGAGTCCATACATCACAGTGCAAATAGTTCACCTGACCGATTTATTGGATACATGGCTCTTATGAGCAAGTGTGTCGTGACAGAGCCATCTTCTTTTGAAGAAGCAGCGCAGGAGCCCACATGGGTAGATGCTAGGGTGGAGGAGTATGACTCCATTGTCAGAAACAGTGCTTGGGAGATTGTTCCAAGGCTAGTGGGTAAATCAGTGGTAGATTCAAAATGGATCTACAAGGTAAATCAAGCTGCTAATGGGAGCGTCGAGAAGTATAATGCAAGATTTTTTTCCCGGGACTTCTCATAGATCGAGGGGATTGATTATGAAGAAACCTTTACACCTGTCGCACGGTATTCTTCCATAAGGACCATCCTTTCTCTCTCAGCACAGATGGGTTGGCACATTCATCAGATGGATGTGAAGACTGCATTCCTTAATGGGATCATTGAGGAAGAGGTGTACATTGAGAAGCCTGAAGGATTTGAGATCTTCAGCAGTGAGTCACATGTGTGCAGACTCAAAAGAGCGTTGTATGGGCTGAAGCAAGCACCACGTGCTTGGTACACACGGATCGACAACTCTTTCTCTGGACTTGGATTCACCAAGAGTGAGGTGGATGCAAACCTGTACCAAATTGTGGTGGAGGGTAAGCTTTTAATCATTGTTATTTATGTTGATGATTTAATACTAATGGGTGATGAGCAGTTTATAGACTCATGCAAGGCAGATCTTGCAAAGGAGTTTGAGATGAAGGATTTGGGTCTCCTTCATTATTTCCTTGGATTGGAAATATGGCAGCGAGAAGGTGAACTATTTTTGTCTCAAGGAAAGTATGCTCGAGAGATACTTGGTAAGTTTCACATGGAGGACTGCAAGCCCATGGATACTCCTCTTCCAAGAAATTGGAGGAAAGAGGATGCTATAACGATAGAGGTAGTGGATGCCACTTTTTATTGACAGTTGGTGGGTTTGCTCATGTATTTAGTTAATACAAGACCAGACATATGCTATGCGGCGAACCAGCTTTCACAAGCGATGATTAAGCCTACCAAGCTCTTTTGGAAGGCAGGAAAGCATGTCCTGAGGTATCTCAGGGGCACATCTCAGTATGGCTTATGGTACAGATAGATGGATGAGGTGAAGTTGCATGGCTTCATGGATGCAGATTGGGCAAGCAGCCCAACAGACAGAAAAAGCACATCAGGAGGGGTTTTCAGTATCAGATCTACAGTAGTTTCTTGGTATAGCAGGAAACAAAGATCCGTGGCACTCAGTTCAATGGAAGCATAATACATGGCAGCAAGTCAAGCTGCATGTGAGGCTATTTGGATGAGGAAGATCTTGGTCATTTTGTTCGGTTCACATTTAGATCCTACAGTGATACATTGTGATAATCAGAGTTGCATTAAACTCTCGATTAATCTTGTGTTTCATGATATATCTAAACATATTGATATCTGGTATCATCATATCAGATATTGTGTGCAGCAGAAGATCATGTTGCTTCAGTACATTCTAAAGGAAGATCAGGATGTAGACATTCTGAAGAAGGTGCTCGGTAGGAGAAAATTCAAATCCCATAGAGGCAGGATCGCGGTGAAGGATAATTCCTATCTTGTTGAGAGGGAGTGTTGAGATTCAATAAGATGATGAGCTTAGTGAAAATTAAGCACCTTCACTAAGTGGGGCCCGCAGGCTATTTTTAGGTGTATGTCTATTTTTAGAAATGGTGAGCATATTCTATAAGTTGCAAGATTCTATTTGTAGATGGTTGGTCAAACGTGGAAAATAGATGAAATTATATTTTTAGAATATTGGGTGAAGTCTATTTATATATTTTCGATCTAAGATAGATGCCTGTCGATTATTATTACCTCTTAGTAATAATCTGACAATAAACATCAACTTATTCTCTTGGAGCACTTAATTTCAGTGAACATATTTGGAAAATTAGTGGGTTGAAGGAATTATGCAATTCCTAGGGTTATTGGTGACTCATGCATGGAGGACTCAGTTAGAACTGAAGTTGCAAAGTTATGATAGAGTTGGAAGAGTATTTTATGGAGTTGTTATTTAGTTTAACTCAGTTAAGTGAGTTAAACTCAGTTGAGCTAGTTGTATCTAGTCTAACTGAAAGATACACTAGTGAGAGTTAAGTGAATTAATTCACAACTAATAACTCACTAACAACTGAACAGAAACAATAGTTAACTATAGTGCATGTCAGTTCCATTGGAGACCCAGTGGAGAGATAGGTGAAAGGGTGAGATGGACTATCCGTTGTGACTATAGTGATGCATTCAATGCATCCGACACACATTGGAGTTGAAAATGAGGATTGTGCAGTCAAGGCAAGGAAAATTCGAATTCATTCAGAGGTCTTCTTTAGCAGGGATTGTGCAGTGGAGGCAGGTTGTCAGGAGGTAAGAAATTGGTGCATGGATATGCAAATTTCTGCATGACAGTGTGTAATGAATCTACATTTTACTGAGAGATTGATGTACTAAGATTTGTATGAGATTATTACATGATTCTATTGATATAAATAATATATGGTAGCTGGGGTTTTTAGCTTTAATCTTTCCCATTAAACAACTGTGTTATGTGCGTTGAATTTATTCACATGCGTTTGCAATTGAGTTTTAAATTTCTGCAAGTTTAACAATGGAAGGATTTTTTATTTAGAATGAAGATAAATATTGTTAGATCAGGAGAATCCGGTAATATATCAGTATTAATAAATTTCTACAATTTGTATATTTTCTACTGCATGTCCCCAACGAGGTCAAGGAATAAGGAGTTAGGGCTTGAACTGGTTGAACCTTTGTAAGACTGACCTTACCAACTTCGATGGCCTCCCATGGTGGAAGAAAATAAATACGTGGGAATAAGAGATCCTTTAAAAATGTTTCTCAAAGAATCCCTAGAGTGACAAAGTAACGGAATAATGGAAAATTTTTCCCAGATTCTTCAGCGGATGCCCACCAACGATGCATCTTCATCTAACAGTCACTTCAGAGGCACCTCCTCCTTTAAGGTACAATTAAAATTTTATATTCCTATATTCAAAGGTAAAATAGATGTAGATGTTGTAGATAAATGGTTTAATCTATTGGAAGGATACTTTTTGGTCCATAGTTTCTCTAATAAGGAGAATATTAATTTTTCACTGCTTAAGGTTGCTTCCCATGTCAAGGACTTGTGGGAAACCTACTATGAGAAAACGATCAAGGAACCCTCTCTATTTATAGCTACCCCCTCTTGGAATTTTTTCTGAGATGTTTTCAAGGAATAATATTGCCTCATGGGGAGCTATGAGGATAAATACATACAGTGGACCACACTATGATAGCAAAGGGACCAAGATGCATATGCGCTCACAAACATTTTTCATAATCTATGCAAAAATTTGGGTAGCAAAGACTTTGAGTGACATATGGTGCTCAATTATCATGATTTTTTGCATAAATACATTCAAGAAGAAATGGAGTTCTTGTACATATCCTTTCTTAGTGGAGCTTACTGATATATGTTGCCAAGATTGAACAAAATTTTAAACAAAACAAGTGCAACTTTGGATCTGTGAATCAGAAGCAGGGAAAGAGTGCCCCCAAACCATAGAACAAGGGACAAAGTTAAGGCAGGGTGACCCGGGAAAACCCACAGAAACCACAAGCAAAGAACAACACCACAAAGACAAAGAAGTACATAGGAAAGTGGTGTGAGTTCCATAAGATCCCCACTTAAAACAAAAATTAGTTTCGTGCCAAGTAGTCACTGGTGGTCGAGCTGAAAGCTTCAAATTCAAATGCATGTTTCGATTCTGATTCAAAACCAAACAAGGGGAATGAAAAAGGGAAGTATATTATTGATGCGTAGCCTAATGTCACCATTTCCACCACCAAGATCCAGAATATTGAGCCCAAAAATCTAAAGGATAGGGACCATCTCTTCCACTCACATATGTGGGTGAAGGGTTCATCCCTATAGTTCATTGTTGACATCATGAGCCAAAAGAACCTCATTTCAACATAGGTCAGCAAGCAATTAGACCTATCAACCATACCACACCTGCATCCATACACCATCAGGCGACTTCACCAAGGACAAGATCCCTGCATCAGCTAGCAATGTTGCCTTCCCTACAACATCAAGCCCTTCATGGATGAGGTACTGTGTGATGTTTCTCCTCTAGAATTTTGTGTTGTATTATTATGCCAACCATACTTGTGGAAGTTTCATGATGTGTATGAGTCTAGGCCTCATACTTTTATTATTACATTGGGAAATAATTTATACATGATACTAGAGGTAGACCATCCTAACACCATCTCTTTGATCTCTGCTAAGAAATGTAGTAAGATCATCTCCGAGATAGGGAATTTTTTTTTCTTTCTTATTCACTCTTAAATTAAGGGGAATATTCATTAGCTAAATTTTGAGGTTTAAAATGGGCCTCCTAAGAAAAATTTACAACCAAATTAAACTTTATAAGAACCAATAGGATTCAAGATGATGATGTCAACCATGGGAGATGATTCACCATTTTTGGAGTAAAAAGGTAAAGAGATTAAAAATAATAAAATAATAAAACTACTTTTTCAATTCGTATTTGAAACTTATCTCCCTAATGTTTTACTCATATTTTGAGTGGGAGTACTCATTCGATGAAAAATTTAATTCCTCATCCAAGGAGTACCGATGTTGCATACTTTCTATGGACCCTAGTATAGGAAAAATGAGAAATACATGAAAAACGTAATTGAAATAAAGTTTTTCATGTAGCAGGGTCTATCAAAACTATGCAACATGGGTACTCCTCATATGAGGAATCAAATTTTCCATCCAACGAGTGTTCCCACTCGAAATTTGAGTAAACCCATAGGGAGATAAGTTGAAAAGTAGTTTTTTTCCTTTTTCCCCTCTAAAATTTGATGAGGTAATCTAATATTATTTTATTATTTTATAATTTCCTTAGGAGGCCCATTTTAGACCTCAAAATACCTCTAATGGTGGCGACATCAATGGCCTCCGAGAAAGGTTCCTCCATGCAGTAGAAGCAGATGGATAAGATCATGGAATAATTCATGGAAATCTTCTCCTCACCCACAGGGGTGACCTTACACTGTTAAGTTAAACATTCAATTGATCTGACCCCCAAAGCACCTCTACCCAATGGTCCTATATACTGCTACTCCATTATTCAAAATGGAGAGATCAAGCGGTAGATCTAGGAGCTGCTAAAAAAAGGGCACATCTGACCAAGTTCCTCACCTTGTGGGAGCCTGATTGTACTTGTACAGAAGAAGGGCGAGACTTGGAGGATATGCATTTTTTATCAGGAACCGAACAAAATCATTATTAGGAACATGTATCCAATCTCGTATATTGACGACATTATTAACTAGATTAAGGGGTGACTAGTATTTCAACAAGATTGATCTAAAGTCTGGCTATCACTAAGTTCCAATAGAGCCAACAGGTGTATGGAAGACCGACTTCAAATCTAAGGAGAGCCTTTTTGAATGGTTTTTCATGCATTTTGGGTTGAAAAATTCCCCTGCAAATTTTATGAGGTTTATGGATGACACCTTGTGGCCCTTCACCAACTCGTTTATGATTGTATATCTGGACAACATTCTTATATTTAGAAAGTGTTAGGAAGAGCACTTGCAACACATTTGAGAGGTCCTTAAAACCTTGCGGCATCACAACCTATGTGTTAACCTAGAGAAATGATCCTTTGGCATGATTCATGTCCAATATTTGGGTTACATCATAAATTAGAAAGTCATGCATGTGGATTTTTCTAAGATCCAAGTCATTCGGAATTGGCCAGCCTCGACAACTGTAATAAAGCCTCACATCTTTTTGGGCCTTGTGAATTTTTATCGGAGGTTATCATTGGGATTATCCCATATCACTTGGTCTTTGATTCTGGTTACCAAGGGCAAAGAAAAATCACAATTTTCCTAGTATGATTCCCAACAAAAGGAATTCATTGAGGTGAAGCATCGCCTCTACTATGCACTTGTGCTCACATTTCCATACTTGCCACAACCATTTGAAATCAATATAGACACCTATGACTATTCTATTCATGAAATTCTCACCCAGCAAGGGAATCCAATGACCTATCACTGTGAGACGCTTTTCAATACAATTCATAAGTACCCCAATTATGATAAAGAGAGGTATTCTACCATGCAGGATTAACAGCACTGGAAACATTATATTCTAGGGAAGGATATTTTATTTCACATAGATCGCCGACCTCTTCAATTTATACAGACACAAGAGAAGCTGCAGAATGACCGCCATTAGAAATGGTCTACATATCTGCAACAATTCCACTTGAACATTAAGTATGAGAAGGGAAACACAAATTATGTTGCATATTGCCTTATTCGTCCCCTATTTGCAACACTAACTACTGTTCTCAACTCTTGTGGACACGAGACCTCTAGACGACTAAAAATATATAATAATGATATAGAGTTTTCCACCACTTACTAGATGCTAGTTGATGGAAAGCAAGTTCCATATTTCCACCTCCAATACATACTATTATGCTATATAGACCACCTTTTGTTCCCTCAATTGAACATTAGAAATTGATTTTGGAGGCAAAATACACTTGGGTCGCGAGACAAATCGGTGTGGAGAAAATTTTGGTCTTGCTACAGAAATATTTTTATTGGCCAAAAATACAATAGGATGTTGGAAAATATATTAGATCTCGCACTTTCTATTCCATCACCCAGCCAACCATAAAGAAGTAAGGTTTGTACAATCCTCTTCCTACTCCCAACCAGCCCTGGGAATCCATCTCCATGGACTATCTATTAGGCCTCCCTTCTACCAAGCATGGTAATGACTATGTATTTGTGGTCATGGACAAATTTTCTAATATGAATATATTTTCATCTTGCAAGAAGAGTATCACAATAGAGGAGACGTCCAAGATCTTCTTTGAATAGGTATGGGTACATTTTGGAATCTCGCAGATCATTATATAAGATCGGGATAGCATATTCTTGATCATATTCTGGTCGAGTCTCTGGAAATTATTGATCACATTCTGAGGTTGATAAAGAAACCTGATTTATTTAATGCCTCCAACACATCCACCAGCAAGTGCACAACATCTTGTATAAGTCCAGTGCCAAGTATAAGCAGTGACATGATCAACATCTAGTGTCGCACAAGTTTTAGGTGGGAAACAAAGTTTTGTTGCATTTTTAGAAATAACGCCTTACCGTGGCCCATCAGAAGCTTATACCACTCTGATATGGGCCTTACACCTTCACCAAGGTTGTAGGATACATTGATTTTGAGCTCAACATTCCCCAATTCCTTGGCCTGCACCTAGTGTTCAATGTGGACCACCTTCGTCCATACTTTCCACCATTACTCAACACATCAAACATTGCATAACAAATCACACCAAAAGAGCTAAACCCAGACTGCATGGAACAACCCATAGTTGATCGGATCATGGAAACGCAAATCAATATCACTCACCAATAGAATATCCAACTGTATCAAGTTGTCAAAATTGCGTAAATCCTACACCAAGGCAAGTAGCTCACCAGGGACCAACTTCAACAGAAGTTTCCCCATCTCATGGAGACACTCAACGCAATGGGTACCATTGCTTGCTAAGGGGGGAGGACTAATCCAAGTGGATATTGGTGGCCACCCTCCTATTCCACTTGGACCCCCACCATTGTTTCTTTTAGTTTCCTTAATTTTAGCACATTTTACTATTTTTGGAATTTTTTTCGGGTCCTAAACTTTCGGAGCTATTTTGAGAGCCCAAGAGACGTTTTTTTGGAAAACGAGAAAACCCATAATTTATTTTGTAGAAAAAAGTTGTAGTCCTCATATATATCTTTTTAACAGGGTATTATACACACCAAATGATGATCACATGCCAAAGTTATGACCCTGGGAAGTTGATGTACCAATTTACCCCAACATGGCCCACACACTTTTGACGTTTCATCTCCTAGGGTTAGGTTTTTGGTTTTTTATATTTTTCCATTGTTTCTCAATAATAAATAGGCCTTCGATCCTCATTGTAAAATAGTTTAAAAGGCATGTAACTGCCACATCTCTTCTCAGAGATAAGTTATCATCGCCTAAGCTAGTTTCTTTCCATTCTACATGTAAATGATTTTTAGTACTTTGTTATTAATGAATTGAAGTTTTGTTTTCGCCTTATATCTGTATTTGTATTCATATATGTATTTCATTTTGTTCCTTCATAAATTTGGATTAGTTCCCTACCAACATGTGTCTTGATTATGTGAATAATGGTGAATAGATTTAGTGCTTTACAACAACTCTAGAGTTAAAATACTCCAATTATCAACTCTTTTCAAGCATTGACACTCATATCTCTACATATCACAAGCAAAATTCATAGAAGTTTCCAAAAATTGGATCATCTAGTTCTTTGCTTGCAAATGATTTATCTTACTAATGAGTCACTTATTTGACATTCTTTTTGTTCACCAAACACCCCTTTTGCTTGATTATCCATCATTTTTAAATCTCTTATCACTATATATATCCTCCATTTCTTACACACACACACACACACACACACACACATATATACTGTTGATTAGTTTCTTTATTTCTTTACTTTTTTTAGATTTAAGGACTTTGTAAGGAGTATTAAGATGTAGGTGTATGTGGCTTAGTGAATATATACATATGTTTATGTTTGGCATTGGTGTTCATATAATAAATGTTGGACTATTCATAGTGTTCAAAGGATCTCTTGATCTCTCAGGTTGGTTTTTGGTGACAACATCTATTTTGGTCGAATATCAAGGAAGCGACCCTAATCATCAAATTGAAGACTCTCTTATTTTAATCAAGGAGAAAGAATATTTGCAGGAGACTGATAATTTTCAAAGGGTTAATTATTTTAATCAGCCTTAATAACTTTTAGTAAATTTAAAAGAAATTTTTGCAATTGGACATAAAAATGGACCTCATATTTTTTTTCCCATGAGGATTATTTTGATGGTGATAGTTGGATAGGACATGGATGCACACCAACACTAGGTATCATGGGCCAGTGGGACAAATTAAATAATCACATGAACGTTCCAATAGCAGAGGCTATTATTAAAATTTTGGGTAGTTACCTCTTAGTGCATGTGGTGTTTCTTTGACTTTGACCAAGCACTGGAATATCGAGATATTTTATGCCTATAGTTGCACTACTGTCTGAAGTTGTACTAATACATTGGCTAAGTGTGTTGGTGCTATAAGCCATAGATATATCTCATGCTAGCCCTGTTGTTGGAATATATTTCTAATTTTTAGCATGATTTTATTCTCGTCTATTGGGTAGAAAAGTGTTTTCACTGATGTCAAAAGAGTATTCATTGATTTCAAGGAGTGAAAAATTTAGGGGGATCTTGTTGGATATTGACAACTAGTTGTTCGATGCTTATAGAATATTGATTTGAAGGCCTATATTTGAATGAATTTTGGTTTTAGTGGATCAATTCATGTTCTCTTTCAAAGTGTGTAGTTGGATAGCACTTGGAGAGACCTTTCCAATGGCATATAGAAATTTGGAAAACTCCCAAGGAATTGAAAGTCAGTTTCTTTTAAATTTTGGAATAATTTCATAATGTATCGTAACACAATTTAAAATAAGGCATAAGAGAATATTTTTACCATTAACTAACCTGCAATTTGACAGTGCATTGTGAAGATTTAAATCCTAGGTTCAGGCCATGTCGTAGTCCTGTGGTTGATAGAACCTATGAGACAAAAATATGTCTTTCACTTTTTATACACTTTTATGGGTGCTTGACAGACCCTGTGGGATAGGAATTTCCCTGGTAACTAACATGCAATTTTCAATTCGCACTGCAGGAATTTTAGTAATGGCATAATTATGTAATATATAGACTATGGGAGATGGACATATGTTTGTTACTGGCCGTGAAAATTCACAATCTACCAAAAATATTTTTTATGCAAATTATTTGTGTGGTAATTTGATGTGGTGAATTGTATTTGATGAGAGTCACTAGACAAAAATGATCCCCACATTGGCATAAAATGATAATTACTACCACTATCCATTTTAAAATAACAAAGGAAATCAACCAAAAATATAAGAACCTTGAGCCCTCCTATGCACTTGATGAGGTGACACAGTGTCATGTGGTGGAAAATGGTTCAATGATGAAAATGAGTTTTCATATGATGTATCATTTAGATGGCAATGACATCATGATGATGATGACATGACATGACATGGAAAGGGCATGTGGCATGTTGATTTTGTATTTTTAGGTACCTAAGTGTGCATTTTATGGGTGACACATGGCACCACTAATAAGGTGACATGTGGAAGAGTGATGATCTGGGATGATAGATTGGAAATATAGTGTGGCATGGATGACATATCACTGCGTTGTAGAGATCTCAAGCAATTTTTTTCGTGGAGAATGTCACATTTTATAGACTCAACAGATGGAAATTAGTTTGTTGTTAGTATGAAATTTCTTGGAAGGTGTACCAAAAATATCTCACTTAAGTCACAGGTGACTAGTAACCATAAAAACAATTGTGGCTTCTTATACTTCAGATCTACAACAAATATGTGAGAAAAACCTATATAAAAATAGATGTTTGCGATCTAAAAGAACAACAAAAAATCAAATTGATGTAATAGACAAATTATGGAAAGGATATGAAAGAATTAATCTTTTATTAATAGCATCCGGTGAAGGAGATTTACAAAGGGTTGTAAATCCCCCTCCGTGGTGTTCAATTTTCATATTTTTCTATGTTGTTTCAATTAATTTAGCACAAATTACTTCTTCATAAAAATTGTATCAAATTATAAGTAGTGAAATAAACCATAACCTATAAATGAAGATAGAACAATATATGCAGTGATAAATAAGACAACAACACAACCATAAGAGAAAACAAATTGGTCCAATAACAGGGAAAAACCCCACAAGGGGGAAACCCTTTCAAATATTCTTCTTCAATAGATCGTCATAAAAATTTTTTAGAGGAGAGTATAATGAGCCCAATACATAAGGTTGCAGCAGAAATAACCAGCACAAATCTACGTCATAAAGAAACTCTGATCTAATAGATCACTGAATCCAACTGAAAACAACTTCCAAACACAAGATCTGAACCTCAAACACACCCTTAAGATTTTGTGCCTATGTCTATGGCTTCCTGGACACTACTAGGAGACTTTGTGCCAGTGTTTGTGGAAAATATAGCACACATATGCTCCAAAACCCCTTATTTTCTACCTTGAATCTTTATTCCTACTTCTATGGCACCCTGGATGCTACCAGGGTGTTTTTCACTAGCATCCAGGGATGACTGCAACTCGATCCAAGGTTGGTCATGAGATCATAGACTGGGAAAGTAATGGGAGAAAGGGACAAAGCAGCATGATGTTTCAGCAAAGAGGATAGGTCAAGAAATTGCCATCCATTGGGCTATGGAGTCATGAAAGGTGATTACATGCAACAACTAGCCAAAGCCTCCAAAGGGCAAGTCATCTAAAACGAAAGGATCTTTTTAGTTTAGATGGTGGGATGGAACATTAAGGATTGAAAGTGAAAGAAGGAAAGCAACCTAATTTCTATCTATCGATCAGGCCAGAGGTCATTTAACTCTAGACCTGCTTGGACATACTCATAGGCAACTCTCAAAGGAGGGACAAATGGGCAGGTTATAGATCGGACCAGAGGTCATTTAACTCCAGGTCAGCTTTAGCATGCTCCAAGGGAAAAACAGAGAATGAGTTGAACAAAGAGATCTTAGAAAGGCCAGTTGGTCACACAAGGATCCTAGTGGACAGGGCTAGCTCTAATCCCCAGTGTTCCCAAATCTTCCAACTTAAACCCAACAAGAACATCTAAAGACAGATTCATTTAATTCATACATCAACTAGTAGCATAAGGAACTACTACACTGGTTAAATTAACTGAGATCAGCCCTTAGATAATCACATTTAGCAGAGAAACATTGAAGGCAAGGAGAGCAGAGACATAGAGTACCTAACAAGGGTAAATCCTATGCCATATTTCTGATGCAAGCTAGCAGAAAATGAAACAACATCAAAATGTAAAACACAGAGTTAGAAAACATCACCAAAAGTAATAGACCAGGATCCTGTGAAATGTGCTTTGATTAATTGATGCAAAACCAGTCACATACACTGAGCTCAATAGCTGTTACAATCCAAACTTCTCCTCCCAGCCTACTACATTAAACTACTATGCTACTCTCTCCCAAGACCGTTCTAACAGTCAGAATGCATCCCTCTAACAGCAACGGCAGCAGCCAAACAACAACCTTTTACAATATGTTCTCGGGAATTCTTATAGGAGAAAAGAATAACATGAGTAGATGTAAACTTAAATGTAGCATTAAAACTCTGAAGCAACAGGAGGGCTGAGTTCCATCCTCTTTTAAATACTGGGCATTTATCTCTGGTACTCGTTGCAGTGTTCTGGTGAATTGCTCAAAAAGGTAGAATAATGATGCTAGGGTCTGCCATACCGTGTAACAAATGCTTCTGATGGTGTGGGACTGCTAATAGGGCAGAAATCTTCATTTGGACACAATGTAGACTGAAACAATAATGTGTACCTTGTCCTTTCATGGAAGAACATTCTGCTGATACGGAAACCCTGATAATATTATATTTCTATGCATTGGACCGTCTAAACGATCCACAGGGTCTTTGATTTTTGTACCTCAGCCTTCTAAACTCCCTGAAGAAGCCCAAAAGTCTTTCTATTTCTTACCTCGAGCTCTATGCTGCTTCCCATACTATCTTTGTCTGTGAAATTCAAGCTTTAATGGAGCCGGATAGGGTTTGCAGAGCTTAAACTCTATCCTTGGATGAAATCTATGAAGCGGACACCTTTCCGAACATTTTTCTGTAAAACCGGGCTCTAAATCCAGCTCCTTCTATGCACTGTGCCTTAATAATAGTGCGTATGGACCATGGCGGGTTTTACCACCTGATAAACCTGCAAAACACAAAAACCTGTTACGAAAAACATGCATGGGGGTGGAATGATGTGGAAGACTGCGAGGATGATAGTGGGACTGTGGAGAAATGGCGAAAAAATGCAGAGGAATGGTAGAGAAATGCTCTGGTGAAGGTTGGCGAAGAACAGTGGAAGGTGTCGAGGCAGATGTTTAACGTAAAAAACATTAAAATTTAATCTTTGAATGGATTATAAAGGGGACGGGCGAGAAAAATGATGAAGATACGTGGACGGATAACGTGGCGGGACCGGTCAACGGTGGGCCATGCAAATGAATCTGGACCGTCCGATCTCAAAGGAGATCGATGGTGGAAAACATGTCGGAGGGCGATGGACAGTGGGCCAGGGGTACAGCTGCCATGGGTTAACTCGTGCACAGCTCTGTGAAATGACGACCGTTGGATCAACTGCCCCAGATCGGATGGTGCACGTGTATATCGCTACGCATCCGCGGATGAACATTAATGCGCGATGAGATAGCGGTTTTGGAATAGTGTCGCTGCCACGCGTCGAATGCTTAGTGGAATCGCTGGCCTATCGGAAAATACCGCCCCCCGCCCAAAGGCGGTGCGATAGAAACCAGATGGTTTTTGAATAATACGCGGGGACCACTGGGGTGGGTAGACTCTGAACCGTCAGATCTGCGAGTAAATAGACGGCGATGGCACGATCAGGGCGATGAACGGGGTGAACAATGGACGCTGTGGGAGCCGCGATCGACGTCCGATCTATACAGATCTACGGCTGAAACTGCATCCGATACCCATTTGTGGTAAGCGCCTTTCGGGCCAGCGCTCGGTTTCAGTGCCCGGGTCTCGTGGAGAAAAGGCTAAGGGGCTAGCAGAAAGGGGCTAAGGCCTAATGTAAGTTGCAAAGTGGGTTTTTTGCCCATTTCCAATGAAATTAAAGGCCCAAAGGGGTAACAATGAAGGGAAGAAGGGGTTATTAAACCACACCAGGGATGTGTGTATGGTTTAAGAGGGGCATGGGGATGATTTAGAAGGTTTAGGGGGAAAATCTGGGGGTAAGAAAGGGAAACTTTGAAAAAGGGAAAAAGGATGAAATGGAGAATTTTGCAGGAGTACAAGGGGGTACATGAAGGCCTTTAGGAGCACAATTTTTTGCAATCAGAGAGTCTTTATAATGGAAATCAGCAGAGGGGATTGTTGAGCCTCAAAATTGTGCTTTCTTTCATCTTACTTTACCTCATTTTCCCTTGTCCATTGCTATCCTAGACCCAATTGATCAATGAATTTAGTTGAAATTACTTTTAGAATGATTAACATGACTGACTTGCTAAATTTTGTGATTTTTGTCATTGTAATGCATTTTGACTGGAACTAGCTGCAGAATGCAGACATTCCGTAGCTAACCGGCGATTCTGCAACTGTCTTCACGTTTGAGTATGTTCCAGGTGGCCTCTCAAGAAAAACCGCATATGGGCATATTCCACGTCATGTCTACATGGTTCGTTGCTCACCATGAAGGAAGAAACGAATTCTGGGTATGGTTTTGGTACGTGGGAACACATTTAGGAAGGCAGAATTCTATTAGGACTGTCTCAGTCCAGATGTCTTTTTCCTCTTTACGCAGCCACTTCAAGAGTCCTAATGTGATTCCGATAAGGAAAGAAAATGATCCTGAAATTGTTGCAAGTCTTGTTATGTGCATTTGTTATATAAACACTTGGGAAACCGAGAGCTAGGCTAGATTTTGTTCTAGATTTTGCTTAGATTATGTGCTACATTTCTGAAGACGCAGAGTGCTATGTTCAAGTTATTTCACCTTTAATGAAGCAGACAGTGTTGTTTTGAAAGCGTTGATTTGATTTGGAGTTAAATTCCGTCAGGTGGTAGAGGGCCCCTGCCTCTTGCACGGATTTATTTGCGTAATTTAGATAAGTATTCTAGCTGCTTTTACGTTTTTGAAGTTGAATTTGTAGTTGTTTTAATTAGCTACTATAGTTATACTCATTCTAACTCTTCCAAAAGAAGAAGCTCTTCCAAAAGATTATAATGATGAATGGGAAATGGCTATAGTATTGTAGGATTTGAAGTTGAATTTGTAGTTGTTTTCATTAGCTACTGTATTTATACTCATTCTAACTCTTCCAAAAGAAGAAGCTCTTCCAAAAGATTATAATGATGAATGGGAAATGGCTATAGTATTGTAGGATTTAATTGTAATTCTTGTTGTTCACTATCACAGTTACACTTGTTCTAATCACTCTTCCACAAGAAGAAACTCTTCCAATAAATTCTTAAGGTGTCCAAGGCATAACCGTGATAATGAATGTTTTAGTTGTGTGTTTGCACTAAGTACCATCGCTGTTCTTGCTCTTAAACGCTTGCCCAAAATATCATAATGACGAGTAGGAGATGGCTATGATATCTTAGTTTTTCATTGCTTTCAGTCTTTAAGTTTGCATTTGCACTCAATTACACAGTCAGAATTGTTCTAAAATCTCTTCCAAAAGAAGGAACTCTTCCAAAATATCAATAATGATGGACAAACAGACTGTATAATTCCATAGAATAATGCATGATAGCTTAGTTAGGATGCTCCGGAGTTTAATTGCACTTAACTCATGTTCAGTTATTTTGTTTTGAGTTTGATGATGACTTGTAGTTCAGCATTGTTTTAGATTAGTAACATCTTAATTTCATTCTTAGCTTAACTCATTGCATTTGCATTCCATATTCAGTTGGCATTCACTACATATTAGACTACTTCAGTTGTTAAACTCAACAAAACAGCCTTCATTATTTACAAACATCTTCTTGTTCTAAAATCTACAATTGATCCATAACCATATGAACAGAAGACAACATCATTTTAAGGCCTGAAGTACCTCTGCAATTTCCTTATCATTTCATAAACAGAGCCCTCCCTCAAAAAGACTACTTTGAAAAGAAATCAATAACTCTTGAGTAAGGTCTTGTGACATTCAATTAAATTGCAGAATAGAGTTATGAACTAGTCCTAGAATAGAAGATCTTATGATGATATCAATGTTTTATTCTAAACATACTTCAACAAATCTCTAATCCAGGATGAAATGTTGCATCATTATAAATTAGTTGTTCAAACTGTTTAGTTAGGAAAATTTGCATACTTAGTTGACCATGTCTCAAGCTCTCTCTCAAATGCATTTGATGAAAGAATTTGACAAGTTTAGTTTGTGTTTTGAATCATTTGCTTAAAATTCATTATCAAGCTTTGCTTTTTCTTAGTCATAGTTTAGATTTGATTCTGTTTTTAGTATTGCATTTGCATTTATACTTCACTCTGTTTTTAATCACCAGCTCCTTTCCATTAGCTTTCTAGTCATCTTTCTTGTGAACATAAAACCACCAAAAGACCAAAAACATCATAAATCATCACAAAAGACCAAAAACATCACAAAACACTACACACAACGCATTAGGAAACAAGCGCCTAGGTACATACAGTACACTTCACTTCAGCAGTTTACCAACCCTGGTTGACAATTAAATGAGCTCAATTTAGGAGACTAGATTGAGACCAAACAGGGATTATCAAAGGCAAAGGCCCAGGAGACTTCAAGGATGATGTGTCTTCAGGGGAGATGCATTCCTTGAAGGCTAAAAAACAATTTAGCCCCCTACTTTGCTTGTCAAAAATTTACAGGGGGGCTAACAGTGGCTCCACATGGGGATGGCTTCTTCTTGAAGGAGTCAAGAATTCAGAGGATAAATCTTTGGTGTAGGCTAGGTGCCTCCTGCTTGGCACATCCTTTTCTTTCTTTAGATCAGCTGCCACAAATCTTGAAGACAGCAATTCAGCAGAAAAACTTTCCCAATCATTCTACCTACCCAACCTAGAATTTCTTCTTCTTCTAGGGTGCATTTGAGCTAGCAGACCCTTTACATCATTTTCATTTTTTACAAACAAGAAAATAAACCTATTCTATTTCTACCCTTATTAGTCCATGAGACCAAATTAGACTGTTGGTCTCATATGTTTCTCTACCTAATCTAACATCTGCTAGGATTAGATTATCTAGCAGATTTCTTCTCTATATTCTAAGACATAAATTGAAAAACAGTCAAGCCAGGATTAGATTGTCTGACTTGCTGAACTTTGCAGAAATTAAAAACAACTAACTACATGCTCACAGACTAAGATTATTTGAGCTTTTCCTACCTACCCTACTCTAACTAGAATATTTACAAGTCTAGCTTACAAACATTGTCTTCCAATGCAACCAGTCCATCAAATGATCCCATGACTGGTCTTTCTTGCTCAACGCCTTGACCAGGTTGGATAGGTAGGGAAGCTCCCACTCTTTTTGTCCAATAGCAGCAGCTTTGAAAAATTTGATTTCTATTTGCAACATGCTGCTCAAAAAGACCTTTGATCCTTCTTCAAATGTGTGTAGGAAATGTACATAAGGATCATGAAATGGTACCTGGTTATGAATATCTGGCAGGCAGGCTTCAACCAGGATTTCCTCTTCTTCCACTGGATCAAGAATAAGACTCTCTTGAGAAAGAGAATCTCCCTCATCTTCTTCATTTTCTGAACTGGAGGACTCATCATATATGGCAGTGTTGTCCTCCTGGAGTTCTGATATATTCTGCTCTGATGTGCTAAGCTCTGTGAAGAGATCCATGTATTCTTGAGCAGTGGTTTGTTCCATTGCTTCCTCTTTTTCAAAAGATGGCTCATTTCTTTCAAACTGCTCATAGATCTCTTCCTTGTTTTCCTCTTCATCCTTTGAGATGAAAGGCTGCTAACCTCCAATCATGTGAAAACCATTACTGACGAGTTGTAATGGAGTGAAGCAAAGATCTAGGGATCCTTCACCCTCTTCTGCACTCTTAAAGCTTTCTTCATCAGTATCATAAATAGCCTGCATTGGCTCATCACTCTCTCGAAGTAAAGGGAGCTGATTTTCCTCACCTAAATCTACTAATGATGACCCTGCAAGATCATCTTCTGTTTGGAGAACATCATCATCAGATAGATCAAAAATAGGAAAAACATGAATGTAAGTAATGCTACCAATCAGACATACTGGATTATCAACAGATTTTTCTTCACTCTGATTTACGTGTGAGATTTCCAACTCTGTACAACAAAGCTCATCAGATGAATGGCCAAGGATGTCTGATCTGTAAAACAATTCAGAGGTTGGTTGTCTATTGATGATCTGATCTATTTCTTCTTCTGTCAAAGGGGAAGATGGTCTTGTGTTCCTTTGTGCGGAAGTGCAGCAGCTCTCTGTTTCCTCTGAAGACTGGATTTGAGGCAGGATGTCATCTTGAGCCTCAACTATAAGGGATGATAAATCAGCATCTGAGTTTTCAGGAATATCTTGAAGAATGTCCACAGTCTCGACTTTTTCCTTCCTCAACTGATTCATCAATGTTATTGTGATAGCTAGGGTGCATATGAAAATCTTGAATGGATGTTAATAGATCTTTAGGATGCATATTAACCAAATCCTCATCAATACCTAACAGATATTGTATGATATTCTGAGATTGATCACAACAATCCCATGATAAGGATGGAGAGTTTCCTTTATAATTCTTATAAAATACTTGGTGCATGTCCCTTAAAGAAAACAAACTCTGAGGTTCTAACCATTCATACCAGACCCTAGCTTTTCCTTCTAATGTTGCCATGAACATTTTCATTAGGTAGTCTTCATGCCATTCAACTTTAAATCTCCACACATGTATATGAAACTTGATGAGATGTAGCAAGGGGTCCTCAGTGTTTTCACCCTGAAAGATAGGAAGGTTTTTTAACCAGTCCACTTCAGGAATTTTGTGTGGGAATCCGGGGATATGATCCCTACTCATTGGGGCATATCTTCTCTGTATGAGTGGAAGCATGTTTGTAAATCAGAAAGAGGTCACTGTATCTGGTCAACCAGTTCAGAGTCTTATACCAGTGGAGTCATTAGGTCTTTGGATCATAGGGAGTGTGGAGTCATCAGGTGGATGTATATGAATGTTTGAAGCAGGATGCTATCCACCATCAGCAATTTAATGCCAATCTAACTAGAGATTTGGGTCTTTTGAGTGCCTAAGAATGTTTAAGGTGAAATGCACTCAAGTCCCCAGCGGAGTCGCCATTATGTTGGGGTTCCCATGTTTTGGCCAAATCGGCAAGACCAAAAGATGAGACAACATCAGAACCACTTTGGGGCCCTATGATCTAGCCCTCTTGGACCCGGAGAGGGATTTCTCCAAATAGAGCAAAGAATGGTATATCTTTGAAGCTCAAAATGAGATGTTAGGCTAGGTATGAAGCACAAAAAGGGGGGGTTTTGAAATGATTTGGTTGGCTGGTTGCTGGGTTGGTCATGAGATCATAGACTGAGAAAGTAATGGGAGAAAGGGACAAAGCAGCAGGATGTTTCAGCAAAGAGGATAGGTCAAGAAAGTGCCATCCTTTGGGCTATGGAGTTATGAAAGGTGATTACATGCAACAACTAGCCAAATCCTCCAAAGGGAAAGTCATATAATACTAAAGGATCTTTTTAGTTTAGATGGTGGGATGGAACATTAAGGATTGAAAGTGAAAGAAGGAAAGAAACCTAATTTTTGTCTATAGATCAGGCCAGGGGTCATTTAACTCTAGACCTGCTTGGACATACTCATAGGCAACTCTCAAAGGAGGGACAAAGGGGCAGGTTATAGATCGGACCAGAGGTCATTTAACTCCAGGTCAGCTTTAGCATGCTCCAAGGGAAAAACAGAGAATGAGTTGAACAAAGAGATCTTAGAAAGGCCAGCTGGTCGCACAAGGATCCTAGTGGACAGGGTTAGCTCTAATCCCAATGTTCCCAAATCTTCCAACTTAAACCCAACAAGAACATCTAAAGACAGATTCATTTGATTCATACATCAGCTAGCAGCATAAGGAACTGCTACACTAGTTAAATTAACTGAGATCAGCCCTTAGATAATCACATTTAGCAGAGAAACATTGAAGGCAAGGAGAGCAGAGACATAGGGTACCTAACAAGGGTAAATCCTATGCCATATTTCTGATGCAAGTCAGCAGAAAATGAAACAACATGAAAATTTAAGACACAGAGTTAGAAAACATCACCAAAAGTAATAGACCAGGATCCTGTGAAATGTGCTTTGATTAATTGATGCAAAACCAGTCACATACACTGAGCTCAATAGTTGTTACAATCCAAACTTCTCCTCCCAGCCTACTAAATTCAACTACTATGCTACTCTCTCCCAAGACTGTTCTAACAGTCAGAATGCATCCCTCTAACAGCAATGGCAGCAGCCGAACAACAACCTTTTACAATATGTTCTTGGGAATTCTTATAGAAGAAAAGAATAACATGAGTAGATGTAAAATTAAATGTAGCAATAAAACTTTGAAGCAGCAGGAGGGTTGAGGGCCATCCTTTTTTAAATACTGGGCATTTATCTCTGGTACTCGTTGTAGTGTTCTGGTGAATTTCTCAAAAAGGCAGAATAATGATGCTAGGGTCTGCCATACCGTGTAACAAATGCTTCTGATGGTGTAGGACTGCTGATAGGGTGGAAATCTTCATTTGGACACAATGTAGACTGATACAATAATGTGTACCATGTCCTTTCATGGAAGAACGTTCTGCTAATATGGAAACCATGATAGTATTATATTTCTGTGCATTGGACCGTCTGAACGATCCACAGGGTCTTTGATTTTGGTACCTAGCCTTCTAAACTCCCTGAAGAAGCCCAAAATTCTTCTATTTCTTGCCTCGATCTCTCTGCTGCATCTCGTACTGTCTTTGTCTGTGCAATTCGAGCTTTAATGGCGTTGGATAGGGTTTGCAGAGCTTAAACTCTGTCCTTGGATAAAATCTATGGAGCGGACACCTTTTCGAACATTTTTCTACAAAACCAGGCTCTAAATCCAACTCCTTCTGTGCACTGTGCCTTAATAATAGTGTGTATGGACCATCGCGGGTTTTACCACCTGATAAAACTACAAAACATGAAAACTTGTTATGAAAAACATGTATGGGGGTGGAATGATGTGGACAACTGCGAGGATGATAGTGGGACTGCGGAGAAATGGCAAAAAAGTGCAGAGGAATGGTGGAGAAATGCTCTGGTGAAGGTTGGCGAAGAATAGTGGAAGGTGTTGAGGCAGACGTTTAACGTAAAAAACATTAAAATTTAATCTTTGAATGGATTATAAAGGGGACGAGTGAGAAAAATGATGAAGATACATGGACGGATGACGTGGCAGGACCGGTCAACGGCGGGCCATGCAAATGAATTTGGACCGTTCGATCTCAAAGGAGATCGATGGTGGAAAACACATCAGAGGGCGATGGACAGTGGGCCAGGGGTACGACTGCCATGGGTTAACTCGCACGTAGCTCTGTGAAATGACAACCGTTGGATCAACTGCCCCAGATCGGACGGTGCACATGCATATCGCTACGCATTCGCGGACGAACGTTAACGCGCGATGAGATAGCAGTTTTGGAATAGTGCCGCTGCCACGCGTCGAATGCTGAGTGGAATCACTGGCCTATCGAAAAATACCGCCCTCCGCCCAAAGGCGGTGTGATAGAAACCATATGGTTTTTGAATAGTACGTGGGGACCACTGGGGTAGGTAGACTCTGAACTATCGGATCTGCGGGTAAATAGACGGCGATGGCGCGATCGGGGCGATGAACGGGGTGAAAAATGGACGTTGTGGGAGCCGCGATCGTCATCCGATCTATACAAATCGATGGTTGAAACTGCGTATGATACCCATTTGCAGTAAGCACCTTTAGGGCCAGCGCTCGGTTTCAGCACCCGGGTCTCGTGGAGAAAAGGCTGAGGGGCTAGCAGAAAGGGGCTAAGGCCTAATGTAAGTTGCAAAGTGAGTTTTTTGCCCATTTTCAATGAAATTAAAGGCCCAAAGGGGTAACAATGAAGGGAAGAAGGGGTTATTAAACCACACCAGGGATGTGTGTATGGTTTAAGAGGGGCATGGGAATGATTTAGAAGGTTTAAGGGGGAAATCTGGGGGTAAGAAAGGGGAACTTTGACAAAGGGAGAAAGGATGAAATGGAGAATCTGCAGGAGTACAAGGGGGTACATGAAGGCCTTTAGGAGCACAAATTTTTGCAATCAGAGAGTATTTATAATGGAAATCAGTAAAGGGGATTATCAAAGGTAAAGGCCCAGGAGACTTCAAGGATGATGTGTCTTCAGGGGATATGCATTCCTTGAAGGCTAAAAAAAAATTTAGCCCACTACTTTGCTTGTCAAAAATTTACAGGGGGGCTAACAGTGCCTGCATCTATGGAACCTCGGAAATAGGAATAATCCTTTGTGCCTGAAGCTATGGATGAAAAATCTAAATTACAAGCCTGTAGCTATGATCCAGAAAACCCTAGATCAGAGTGAGCCTTAGGCCTGTGATTTCGAACCCTGCGCGAACTCCTTTCGTTAAACTTGTATGAGCCAAGTCAAAATATACAAATCAAGAAAAATAATACATATAGAGGATAGCTTGAGAATGTGTGAGAATGAGCTTGAGGTCACTTGTATTTATAGCCTTTCATTAGGGTCCACTTGGGGTTGAGGCTAACTTTACTAATTCCACATGTGCTTAAGACAACTCATTCCATTACACTTTAATAATTCAAAAATTAACTTCTGCTTAATTGAATGGGGAGATCTATGGGTCAATTTTGGTCCTCTTGAAAATAGGAATCTAATAAAATTATGATCTTGTTCATCTGAGTTGTAAAAGGTGTAATTTGACCCTAGTTTCAAAAAATAACACTCCCTCTCAACTACGAAGAATTCCACCTGTCAATATCTTGCTGTTGATATTTACATCATCCGATTAAGATGTCATCATGCTAAGGTTGTATTTGATCAACTATATCTGTTGAAAATTTATTGGATATAGAAGAAGAATAATCAGGGAGTAATAGCTTCCACCCATACCAAGCAACAAGATGACTCATCATATAGGGGAGCACATCTTCAACCCTAGAATCTCATCTAGGAGCTCATTCTCAACCTAAAATATCAAGAGGGGAGAAAATCTCAACCCAATCATGTTTCATACCAATCTTCCCATAAATGAATCTCAATAGTCATGTTGTAAAACACTTGCATCATAAACAACTTGAATTTTACACCCCAAGTAAACTCTCAACTCGTTGGCCAAACGAGGAGAAGTATACCCAACAAGCCTTTCTTGATGGTGTGATGCCAACTAGGGTATACTCTACAAAGACCAATTAGGGTAGAAAAATTCTCTAGCCCTATGAGGATAGGGGAGAAACATCTTCAACCCTATGGGTAATAGATAGGAAAGTATCCTATTGTCTAGAGATCCCTCAACCCTAGGAGCCCTTTATCTCAATTCCTTATCCTAGGAGCTCAAGCAGGGTAGGAAGAGTTTTCTCACTATCCTCGATCAGCATCATCCCTTATCTAGAGAGGCTACATGCATTAGTCCAAGCTTCTCTCTGAAGATCAATAATTTTCCTTTTGATAATGCCTTTGTGATAATATATGAAATTTATTCGTTTTTTAATATGTGATGGAGTCTAACAACTCTTCTCTTCACCATGTCTCGAATAAAGTGATATCGAATATTGATGTGCTTATAATTTTCATGGAACACAAGGTTCTCTAAAAAATGGATCTCTCTCTTGTTGTCACATTATATCACAGTTGTATCTAGAACCCACTCAAATAGGTCTACAAAGAGCTTCCTCAACCAGTCTGCTTCACAACTATCCATGCTAGCGGAAATTTATTCTTCTTCAGCAGTGTTAATGCTATAGAGTTTTGTTTCCTGCTAGTCCAAGATATCATGGCAGATCCAAGGCTAAATAAGCATCTATATGTACTCTTTCTGTTGGTAACATTCCCTTCCCAGTCAGCATTAGTGTATCCATGAATTTGAACGTCTTCGGAAAAATATCTTAGACCAAGTGTGATAGATCCATGTAAATATCTCAATACATTTTTGGTTTTGATCGAATGAGCATGAAGGAGCTTGGTCATGAATTGACTCAATGTGTTTACTACATAGCATATTTCTGGAAGGTTGTTCACAAGGAAAATCAGAGCCTCAATTAGTTATTTGTACTTTGATGGATTTGCTAGATCGGGTCCATTTTCTTTACCACACAACTTCTTGAAGTTCATCTCCATCGGATTAGCCATGGATTTGCACTCAATCTTACCAAATATTTCTAGCAGCTTCACAACATACTTACCCTATGAGAGAAATATCTCTCCATGTCTTTTCCATGCCTCAAGGCCTAATAAGTAGTGCATAATTAAAAGGTCTTTCATCTTGAATTCAGAGGATAGCTCCCACTTACATTTGATCATTATAGGTTCACTTCCTATTAAGAATCAACCATCAACATATAGAACCAAAATCATTGGCATACCTTGGACAACCTTAAAATAGAGGTCAAGATCAACATTGCTTCTTGTGAATCCTAGCTTCATTAAAAAAATTATCAATACATGCATACCAAGCTCGGGGAGCTTGCTTCAAACCACACAATGCCTTCTTCAACCTGCAAATATGTGTTTTGCAATATTCCACTTCAAATCCTTATGTTTTTTCAAAATATACTTCTTCCTGTAACTTTCCATGAAGGAAAGAGGTATTTATGTCCATCTGATGAAGATTCCATCCATGAATAGCTGTAAGGGAAACTATAGAATGAATCATTAGGGGAATTTTGAGGTCTAAAATGGGCCTCCTAAGGAAATTATAAAATAATAGTGGAAATAATAAAATAATATTTGATTTCATCATCAAATTTTAGAGGGAAAAAGGAAAAAAAAATACTTTTTCAACTCGTATTTTCAACTTATCTCCCAAAATTTTTACTCAAATTTCGAGCAGGAGTACTCCTTTGATGCAAAATTTAATTCCTCGTCCAAGGAGTACCCATGTTGCATACTTTTGATGGACCCTGCTACATGAAAAATGAGAAATACATGAAAAACGTGATTGCAATCACGTTCTATAATGTATTTCTCATTTTTCATGTAGAAGTGTCCATCGAAAGTATGAAACATGGGTACTCCTTGGATAAGGAATTAAAATTTGCATCCAACGAGTATTCCCACTCGAAATTTGAGTAAAAACTTTGGGAGATAAGTTGAAAATACGAGTTGAAAAAAATAGTTTTATTATTTTATTATTTTTTAATCTTGAATCCTATTGGTTCTTATAAAGTTTATTTTGGTTGTACATTTTTCTTAGGAGACCCGTTTTAGACCTCATAATTCCCCTAATGGGTTGTGTATCGAGCCATGGGAGAAAATATATCATCATAATCTTCTCCCTCTTTATGAGAGAAGCCTCGATTTATGAACCTTTCTTTGAATTTATTAATGTTGCCATAAATTCCATGTTTGATCTTGAATAGCCATATTGAAGTAACAACAGACTTCCCATTCGATCTCGGCACCACATCCCATACTTTTTTTTTCAAAATTGATTCATATTCTTCAGCCATAACATCCTTCCAAACTTGTTCTTTTATTGCTTCTTTGAATGAGGATGGTTCAACTTGAATCATAGTGCTCATGGCATGTTGTGAAACCAGCTCCAAAAATGGAAGAAAAGAGATATCAATGCCTTATAAATAAGCCACTTCGAGGGGGAAACCTCCAATACATTACATTAATGAACAATTCTTGGATGATACAAATGACAAAACCTTCTTTCTATATATAGGAGTCCATGGGGCCACAATTTAATCCTAGACGACCTAACAATAATAATGTAAGGGCACAATAATAACAATATGGGGGTTATAGGGGTACAAAAATAACAATAAGGGGGGATACACTAACATAATAAGGGACTACACTATTAATATAGGGACTTAACATTCCCCTCTCCTTCAAACAAGTGTTGTCCTCAACGCTTGATTATTTCTTGATGCTTCTGTATAAAATTCTCATCCTCCCATGTGGAATATTCTACATGAAAGTTTTTCCACTTCATTTGCATACTTTGAAATTGATCGTACTTGTCGAGTTCTTGTTTCTGTGACTACTTCAGAACTTCTTTCGATGTGATGTTGATCTTCCTGTTGTTTCATTAGATTCTGCACCAAAGTTAGGTTATCCTTTTAGAGTTGGAGAACTTGTTGTTGATGCTCGATGTGGTCTTCCACTAATTTATCATCCATATTAGCTATTATTTGATCCTTAAAACCATCCAACTTAGCCTCCATTTCTGCTTTTAAACCATCTATGTCATCTTTGGTTTCTCTTCATACGATTGAAATTTGTTGCACTTGGTGCCGTAATTTTGATATCGCATACTGCAATTCTTCCTCTTCATGCATCATAGTATAGATTTTTGAGGGCTTAATGGGTATGGAATTATTTTTTTGAGGCATTATAGAACCCAATACTGATAAAAATTATAAAATATGCCCTTGGAAACACTTCAAGTTGTTTTTTCAAACAAATGTTATGCAATTTTAAAAACCAAATACACACCTTTTTCTTGCTTTTGAGAAGCTCGATATTGAAACTGAATTATCTACGTGATTTCGGATCCTCAATAACTGAAATATGGTCCTCCCTTAGCCCTCTGAATATTATTTCGAATTCCATAGATCTGATCTGATTTGGACTCTTCCAGACAAATTTATGTCCAATCTCCCACAATGACCTAATTATGGATTGGTTCAATAGAGAAAAGTTGTACGACTTGCCATGTGTAACTGTTTGCTCCTTTGGCTTTGAAATTTATAGATAGGAAACTATAGTCTATGTACTTCCAGTCACTTTTTACATAATTCCAATTCGATGCTTAGAGAGAGAGTTATGAATATTTTCCCACGATCACCTCTTTGAGATGAAATTCAGAAGCCTGAAAAAGACCTAACTTCCACAGATCATATTTCCGAAAATATTCTGAACCAAGATCTAAAATTTTGTGAAGATGTTCCTCAAGAGTTCAACTTCACACTCCAAAATTTTAGCTTTGAACCTTCGTAGAAAAAAATTTATAGTGAAAAATACCACAATGACCTATTTAGGTTAAATTCAGGAGCCTGCAAAATGACCTACATTCCACAGATCATATCTCCAAAAAATTTGCGAACCAAGCTTTGAAAGTTTTCACCGATGTTCCTCAGGATTTTTTCATTGCACTCTAAAAATTTCAGCTTCTGAACCATCGTAGAAAAAATTTTATAGCAAAAATGCCACGATGACCTGTTTGGATCAGCGAAACCCTAGAATCCAAAGCTCTGATACCAAATGTTGTGAGACTAGCTCCAAAAATAGAAGAAAAGAGATATCAATGCCTTTGAAATAAGCCACTTCTAGGGGGAAATCTCCAATACATTACATTAATGAAAAATTTGTGGATGATACAAATGACAAAACCTACTTTCTATATATAGGAGTCCATGGGGCCACAATGTAATCCTAGTGGGGCCACAATGTAATCCTAGCCAACCTAACAATAATAATGTAAGGGCACAATAATAACAATATGGGGGTTACAGGGGTACAAAAATAACAATAAGGGACTACACTATTAATATAGGGACTTAATATGGTGGCTAAATATCCTTGATACCTTCATGGTTGTTTCCTTTCTCTAAATAATTTACTAATGGGAACATTTCTTTCATGGTTTTGTAAGGTGTCTCAAAGCCAAAGTGATCTACTCCTGGTAGGAGGATCACTTGGAGGTGGATCTAAAGGATCCATAGCCTCCATGGGGTCATCAAAATCATTAGACTCGGGCATAGGAGGAACATCTAGAATATCCCATTCATCATTTTCCTCCTTGGTAGGAGGAGGCGAAGGAAAGTATATTGATTTACAAAGTGATGCATGTTCATCAAATGTTATGTCCCTGCTTATTTCAACCTTCCTTTGACCAAGTATATATATTCTATATGCTTTAGATTTTTCACAGTAACCCATAAATTAACCTTTTCTTCCTTTAGCTTTAAAATTGTTTCCTTTTTCCTTTGATACATGAAGTATATTGGACATCTAGATACATGAAGATGGCTAATATTAGGTTTGTTACCTATGAATATTTCTTCGGGGGTATTGTTTTCTAATTCTTGATGAGGCACCCAGTTTTGAACATATACAACATCATGTGTGGCCTCATCCCAAAGAAACTTTGGTAACTTTTGATCATGAAGCATGGCATGACCAATTTCCAATATAGACCTATTCTTTCTTTTTGCTAAGCCATTCTGTTCTAGAGTATATGACACAATTTTTTCCTTCTTTATCCCTTATTTACTGTAAAATTCTATGAATTCTTTTGACATTTATTCCCCTTCATTGTCGGACCTAAATAATTGTATTCTCTTTCCAGATTGATTTTTGATCAAGGCTTTGAATTCTTGGAAATTTTCAAAGGCTTCGTCCTTGTGCTTCATGTACTATATCCATGTATTTCTTGAGAATTCATCAAATAATTTTATGTAGTAGATATGACCGCCAATAGAGTATCAAACCACATATATCTTAATGAATGAGATGGAGGATGGCATTCGTCTTATTCTCACAAGAGGGGAATGGTCCCCTTGTTTTCCTTCCACTTGCACAACCTGTAAAAACTCCATCATGATGAGCTTTAACATAGGTAATACCTGTGACAAGATTCTTCAGCTTCAGAAGAGCATCATAGTGTAAATGGGCCAGTCTGAGGTGCCATAATTCACTCAGATGATTGTGTTATGAACCAATGCTAGAAGCAGCCTTCCAGGTATTTTATAGATTCATTAATATCTCAGTTCTAATGTGAATGCATCTTTCATAGGTGCATTAGTAGACAAAGTCAAATCTTTTCCATTGATGAAGGAAACCCTCATACCTTTATCTTCCAATGCGGATATAGATACCAAGTTCTTAATTAATAATGGAACATACATAACATCATGCAGAAAAATTGATTCCCCAAAATTTAGCTGAAATTTAGCGAATCCAAAGCCTTTTATGGGATGAGTGGAGTTATCTCCAAGAATTATTTTCAGCTTAGTCTCCCTCTCTATCATATTCGAGAGGAATTATTTGAATCCATAGAAGTGATGAGTGGCCCCACTATCAACCAACCATTTGTCCCACAAATCTAGTGGAGACGAACTAGTAAGTGCAGAAATAAGAATATATTCAGATTTATTCACAACATTACTTTCATACATGGGATCCCTTGAATTCTTTTTAGGAATATGATATTATTCATGGTAGCTTGAGGAATCTCTTCTTCTCCTTTCATATCTTCTGTCATGGTTGTTCCTTTGATTGTATTTTATTATTTTATTATTTTTGTTCCCTCTAGTGTTGTATCGTGACATATTTCTCTTCTCGGGGCAATCACATGCATAATGAACTTTCTTGTGGCAATTACAACATTCAATATGGGATAACGATTTATAACGATTTGTCATTCCTAATTCCTTTTGTATTTTGATATGGAGGCTTCCTTGATGGATGTCCTTTTTCATTCTTCCTTTTGTCATGAGTGAAGTATGCAACGAACTCTCCTTCTACATGCTTCTGAATTCTTCCTCTTGTTATCATCCTTAATTCTTCTTGAGTAAGCTACCCAAACATTTCATAGAATTATGGAGGAAATTATTATTTTTGATTATGGTAATGAAGGTTTCCGAAACAAGAGGGATACCTCTATGAGTCATGACTACCAGTTCTATATTAGGCACATTTTATTCAAACCTTTGTAGTTTATCTCTAAGACGAGAGATCCTCATAATGTATGATTGGACAACTTCTCCTTTTTGCATCTTCATTTCCTTTCGTTTATATTTCAAGGTGATGATCTCATTTAGATTGTTGAATTCATACATGTCGACTATCTTGTCATACATGTCTTTATAATTTCTTAAATTCCCAACATATGCAAGTAAATTATCTTGTAAACCACCAGCTATAATTTTCTTTGATTTGGAATCACCTTTCTTGTACCTATTCTTGAGAGAAATGGAAGCACTTTTTGGAGGCTCGGGCATCCTTCCTTGAATGTATTCCAACACATCATTGTTGCTGGCTATGATCTCCATCCTGACTTTCCATGCAACAAATTTTGATGCATCGCCCAACTTTTCATGCTCCTTGAAGGTAGAGGAAGACATCTTTACCTTGACTAGTAGATCTAATTTCTGATAATGAGGGATTTAATTATTGTCTCCCTTTTGTATTTTCCTTCTCCTCATCTTTGATGCCATGTTCAATTTTCAGATATTTCTATTTTTTTTCAATTACTTTAGCACAAATTACCTATTCGTAAACAATGTATAAAATTATAAGCAATGTAATCAACCATAAACTGTAACTAAATATGGAACAATATATGCAGTGATAAATAATACAATAGCACAAAAAGAAGAGACAACAAATTGGTCCCAAGGCCAAGGAAAAACCCCACAAAAGGGAAACCCTTTCAAACCTTCTTCTTCACTAGATCATCATAAAAAAAATTCAGCAGAGAGTACAATGAGCCCAAAACTTAAAGTTGCAGCACAAATAACCAGTACAGATCTACAACATAAAGAAACCATGATCCAATAAATCACTGAAGCCCACTGAAAAAAAAATTCAAACACAAGATCGAAACCTC
The DNA here is from genome assembly GCA_034641835.2 of Pinus albicaulis. Taxonomy (NCBI): domain Eukaryota; kingdom Viridiplantae; phylum Streptophyta; class Pinopsida; order Pinales; family Pinaceae; genus Pinus; species Pinus albicaulis. The sequence continues at coordinate 594,949,063 of CM076577.1, read as the reverse complement.
ATATGCACCCTTAATATTTTGTGCCTACGTCTATGGCTTCCTGGATGCTACCAGGAAACTCTGTGTCAGTGTATGTGGAAAATCTAGCACAAATATACTTCAAAACCCCTTAGTCGCTATCTTGAATCTTTGAGCCTACGACTATGGCACCACAAACACTACCAGGGCATTTTGTGCCAACGTCCAGGGATGAGCTTAACTCGATCTACCTCTAAAACCCTAGATGCTACCTTGACTCTTTGTTCCTTCATTTATCTCACCCTGGACGTGGGCATAAGCCTCTGTGCCTATGGCTATGGATGAAAAGCTCAATTACAAGCCTGCGAATATGATCCAAAAAACCCTAGATAAGAGCGAGCCTCGGGCCTATGATTTTGGACCCTGCGTGAACTCCTTCTGTCAAATTTGTTCAAGCCAAGTCAAAATATATGAATAAAGACAAATAATAAAAATATAAGATAGCCTGAGAAATGTGTGAGAATGATCTCGAGGTCGCTTCTATTTATAGGCTTTCGTGAGGGTCCACTTGGGGTTGAGACCGACTTGACTAATTCCACTTGTGCTTAAGCCGACCCATTCCATTACACTTTAATAATTCAGAAATTAACTTCCTCTTAACCGAATGGGGAGATCTATGGGTCAATTTTGGTCCTCTCAAAAAGGGGAATCTAATACAATTATGATCTTGGTCATCTCAGTTTTCCAAGGTGTAATTTGACCCTAGTTGCAAAAATTAACACATGGTATGGGTCCTTTGATGTCCTTGTCACTTCAGTATTCAGATCTTCCTCTCTCAATGTGTGAAAACCAAAACAATGTGTAGAACTCAAATGGGAGCTCAAAAGTATGAGATGATAATGGTGATGATGATATGATCATGGTGAGAAATGAATGAAAAACCCTCTTATTTATAGAAAATTATTGGGTTGATCTTGAAAACAGGAGAATAATAAAATATTATTGACAAAAATCTAGGTCTAATTGTTAGAAATACTTTATTATATTTTTGGAGAGGGAAAAGATATTCAGAATGGTCAAATGTATTTATTTAGAAATAATTAACAAATAAAATGATTTATTAATTATTTCACGAATAATAAGAAAAGAGTGAAATGAAATAATTATTAAATAATGGTTTAACAATTATTCCAAGGATGGAGTTAAGGAGAAATAAATAAATAATTATTTATTTAATTATTACTATGTGATTTAATCAATTGTGACAAGGAATAATTATCAAACAATGATTTAATAATTATTCCTAGAGAAAATTAGATAAATAATGGTTTATTGAATTATTCTCATGGGTTTTAATCAGAAATAACTTAATAAAAAGTGGTTTATTAAATTATTTCCTATAGTGAAATCGATTTTACTATGGTAAAATTAAACTTACATCATCTATTTCGATCCATCTAGTTATAAATGGCTAGGTGATCATTTTTTGGTGATAACATATTTTCCCCCAACGTACGAGTGTTAGGAGAAAATAGTATGACCGAAAAACGTTGTAAGTTACACCTCCACGAGACACCAAAGGGGAGTCAGAGAAAGAGAGAGAGACGGTTGAAGCAATGCAAGGAAGGAAACAAATGGAAGGGTTGAGACCTAATAAACTGATATAATTCTCCTTTTATTTTGGATTACATGATCTCAAATGAGGCGGGGGAGGCATACCCATACCTGACAAGATAATTGAGTACAAAGAATAATGGTGAGCCCAACAATGTGCGACTAAGCTACAAATTACATGATAAATGATACACTAGCATCAATGGGATAGGACATAATACAATGGATTCCATATACATAATGCATATAGAAAAACATAGGCCATGACTGAATACAATAATATATGAGTACATGAGACATAATTCCCCTCGAGCTGACATGGGGAGGGGGGACCGCAACCAAAGAAGACTTGTTGAATAGGAATGGCTCTAAAGACTTGAATGGATCATCTACAGAAGACATGCATGTTATGGGCACTGTAAGCGATAGGAACCGAACCCATCAAATCTGCGGAACTGCATCTAAGGTTGGATCATAATCTGAGGTTTTCCAGGCATGTGGGGGGCTACCTCAAGGGCCACCCCCTCATGAGGTCTAGAATATATCACACACACTTTGGGATCAATGGTACTATCTGCTAGATCACCGAACCATCAAGCATACGATTCTCAATGGTGTGATAATGAGCTAGAGCCGAGCACGTGAGAAACAACCAAGTCAAAGGGAAACGATGATTCTCTTTTCTTGATCCAAGGAACCAAACAATGATGAAAGTTGGAATCAAGGTACACTACCCTCTAGACCATAATCTTAGAATTAATGTGTTGAAGTCGACAAAAGAGGGCCCACCAGAGTTGAGGAAATGAGGAATCCTCAACCAAGGAATGAGGGATCATAATAGAGTGACTGATGGACTAACAGCATGGATGATGATGGAGGGATATAAAATGATATTTGAATTAATGACCTCACTTTTCAAAGCATAATATGCATGGTGGACCTGACAGTAACTAACTTGATTCCATAGGGGATGGTAAATTACTCTGACAGAGACTTTTAAGAGATGGAACAATATATCTGGAGGCAAAAAAGATAAAAAATGGATGAATGCGATGCAAATATGGATGGAATACTATAACATGACACAATGGGACTCATAAAAGACTTCATGAATTCAAGGGTGACTCATCTCAGATACTCTAAACAAGGGTGACTCAATGATGTTGCCACATAGGATAGGCTAGGGGGGGGGCATAAAAAACATGAGTAAAAAGGTCTACTCGTAATGAAAATTGATGCATGAGTAAAAAATTTCCAAGGCAAAGTGGTACCGGAGTACAAGTGGCTCATATGAAGAAATTCAGTTTTATTGGCAGAAAAGTGAAACTTCGTGGAAAAAATGGCTTCTGGGTGAAGTGTAAAATTATCAAAAACAAAGGAAGATCCATTATAAAAATTCATGAGATATTTCCAACAATGTTGATCTTTCGCTAAACTGAGCTACGGTTTGGTTGCAATGGGCCACATAAAAGCTAGGGTTTTTCTTGTAAAAGGGCTTCTCACCTCCAAATTCAATTCAATTGCATAGTGATTTTTGTAGAATTTGGAGAGGAGGAGAAGGCCCTAAATATTTTGGAGATCGTAGCGGAAAAAATGACCATCAGAATCAGGATCTGCGAGTTGGATATAGGTGGCCTAACATTACTCTTCAATTTCAGTGGTTTAGAATTTCATATTAAGGCCTCAACTTACTATTGGAGACCCCTAATAAACCTCACATTCACAACGAACTTTTGGGGGCATGATCTTCCTTCTACAACACAGAAATAGGGCCATAAAGTGTGTCCAACACTATTTTGAAGGGCAAGGAAAAGCATTATTTGTGGCTGTGGGAAACTGAAGCTGAGGAATTAGGGATGTATGCCTTTAACTCTGAACTAAAAAAACATAATGGTATTTTGTAGGTATGGCAGAGCTAAATTTATTTTGGTGAGAATGAGACTTAGAGACTCTTCGTGTTGATATTTATGGGAATCTCATAGTTAGAGGAGTTTTGGCTCGTTATGGGGTTCTTAACTTCTTGGAGAACCAATTGATAAGGGTTGGTGAGCCCTTGTTGTTGATTATAGTGAGCTACTAGGACCCATATCAGGAGGCCTTTATGGTACAAGGCCACATGATCGAGATGAAAATATATGACATATGTTTTCTGATAGGACTACCCCCTTGGGGATGGTAAGGGAGATACATCAAGTGTTGCCTCGTGGGAGGCAGATCGGTGAGTTTTTGGATCGTCATTGTATTCCGAGTGTTCATGCAAATGGCACGACCATTTAGATCAATAACATAGAGATGTTGGAGATACAAGCTACAGTTATAGCAGGGGTAAAGATCTTGGGTATTCATGCCTTTCATCACATCACTGGAGGGTAGATGATGTTGGTAGAGAGTATGTTGGAAGGGACTTACTATGGGTGGGCCCAAATGATGTTTACATCATTGAAATGACAATTGACCTTATGCAGGCGATGAACTAATGACAACTATTCATTTGGGATAGTTTTATGCTCATTCTTCTTTGAGAATATCCCTACCATCCCTCCACATGTAAATATCCATGATGGGGGCCCATAGGACCCCAGGATACACCACTGGGGGTAGCTACTATGACGAGGTGGAGGATGGGGAGTCGAACAAGTGTTCTGACCTAAGTTTTTTGCACATTGGGACCAGATGCCATTGTACATATATGAATATCCGTACAATGGAATGAACTATCATGGGGATCCTAACTTGCCACTACCGCTAAGATGAGCATGGGGTCCAGATGGTAAGTGAAAGTTACTATATGTTTGGTTGCATTTAAATTTTAGAAAATTTATAGATGTGGTACTGATTTCCAAACTTGTGTGATGCAGATATAACACCGGTGAATTCTACAGGATATACAGGTTGAGCCACAACACCTGGTGATGCAGATTGGGGTGGATTGTTGTCAAGACAGAGACCAGAAAGTCATTCTCTACAAGAGGACCATCATCGTAGGTTCTATGCGCTACTAACCGAGGTGATTTAGCACATATGGAATGAGTTAGAATATCGGTATATGGATGAGTGAACTGGTCTCCCCTTAGAGTGGCAAGGTATCATGTAGTGCATATCTATGGACAATCAGGAAGTTCGAGACCTACGAGCTAGGGGAATGGAGCCATTGGCTCGGTAGCCTCCAAATGATAGTGACTAGAGATAGGTACATGTGGTTTTCATTTTTTGGTTATATAAGATGTTATGGGCATGACAGATGTATTTAGAGTAGTGGACTCCAACCACTTATATGTTTTTATATGATGATGCATAATATGGTTATGCATATTTTGTGACGATTGTGGTTCACCATTTATGGTTCACTAGTGCTCATGTAGATGTTTGCAATCGGCTTTGGAAATGTCCTGGATTCAGATCTAGTACTGGAAAATTGATTTCAGTGAGTTTCAGTGATCAGTTGTATCAGGGGTTTCATACTGTTTTGGATCTACAGATCTGTAGATCTGATCTATATATTTTTGCTGCAAGATGTATCTACAATTCTCATTCAGTTTCAACAATGTTCATCAGTATGCTACACCGAGTGTCAGTGCATTTTAGTTCTCAGATTTAGGCTCCTTCAGTAGAAGTATGTTTATGGTTATATTGTGCATATGCTAGTTGTTTTCTGCATCATGAAGATATGGTTCTATGGATAATTGTACTGTTATTTGTTGAATTATTTGATGACAATCTAAGAAGAATAATTTGCAAGGGTTTTCCCCATAATGTATTTTTTCCTGTTCTCGGGCTAATCCTAGTGTCTCTATGTGGGCATGTTTTTCTTCCTTTCTTCCTTTCTGTTCTCATTCTTGCATGATAATAATAGTATTGTTCTTTCTATATATTTTCTCATGATGATGGTTAATAATGTAGATTTGTATAATGATATAATGATTTCGGGTGAATTTTTTATGTTATTGAAGAAATTCAACTATAAAAGCAAAGAAAAACGTAGCTCTATGATAAATTAACACCCTTTCCCAAATACCTATGGATGATGTAAGGTCCTATCCATAATGATTCAAACTTCCTATGCCCCAGGACATCATCAGCTTGGTTATAAAAAAGAACAAGGTCTCCTTCGTGAAAGGTACGAGGGTGGAATTTCTGGTCATATTGAGCTTTGGTGCTCTTTTTGGCCACTTCAATGGTTTGCAATGCAACACGACATTCTTCATTGGTGCACTCAAGCATGATAAGTCATTTTTATAAAGGTTGTATCTCCAGGAGGAGTTCGATGGCAAGGTGAAGGGAGGGGATTTCACACTCGATCGGTAAGACTACCACCTCTCTAAAGACAAGGTGGAAAGGAATAAACCCAATGGAATTTTTAACAGAGGTTATATACGCCCACAAAGTAGGGAAGAGCATAAGGTACCAGTTGGTCTTGTGTTTATTCACCATCCTCTGAAGCATGGTTTTAAGTATTTTATTGACCACTTCAACTTGGCCATTTCCTTGGGGGTACTAAGACAATGAATATTGATGTTCAAATCCCAACAAAGAGGATATATCATGTGATATCTCATCTTTGAAATTTTGGTCATGGTCAGAAACCAATTATTTCGAAACCTTGAATTAAGCGATAAAATGGTTAAAAATAATAGGGTTGTAGTAGCCACAACTTTATTGAATGTAAGCATGGCCTCAGACCATTTGGTAAAATAGTTGATGATCCCGATAATATAATTGTGGTTATTAGCAGAAGGAGGTCAACACTCAATGAATTCAATACCCCGTTTATAGAAAGAACCACTTGCGATGATAGGATGGAGGGGAGCAAGTGGAGCTTACACCTTAGGGGCGTATAAATGACAATTGGGATAGTGTTTGAGTGCCTCAATGAAGTCGCTGAAGAGAGAAGGAAAAAAGTAGTTGATGCGCATGATTTTCTGGGCAGTGTCCATTCCAGAGAGATGACCACAATAAGTGCCACCATGGCAGGCTTTGAGTACTTTCTCATATTCAAAATGCATGATACAATGACAAAGGACATTGTTGACACCATGATGATAGAGATCGCCACCAATGAGGAGATAACGAGGGGCTTGATGTCGAATATGTCGTCGAGAAGTACGGTTAAGATGGGGGGTGAATTTTTGGGTTCAAAAATGAGTATGTTGCCATACCGAGGTTCATCTAAGGTGATGGCGAAAAAGTGATTACCTGGAAGATCATCAGTGACCAATGGATCTGGCACACCAGTAGGAAATTCAGAAATTAATTCAGCAAAGGAAAAATATTTCTTAATCTTTGGTGTGACAAATTCAAGATCGAATTCTTGAAAAATGACGATCCAACTAGCATACTTCTGGCTGATGATCCATTGACTCAATAGGAAGGGCATGGAGTTGGAATTAGTCACAAATCTAGTGTAATTCATAAGGATATAATGATGAAGATTTTGAATAGATAACACTACAACTAGTGCCAACGTTTCTTCGTGCAATTAGGACACAAGGGGACCATTGAGGTTTTTAATGAAATAGTATATGACATGCTTATTTCTAGTGGCATATTCCTGGATTAGGATCCCAGAAACCAAATAGGCTGAAGCTGAGATATAGAGGATGAAGTCCCCTTCAAATTTTGGTGAATTGATCAAGGGAGCAAAAGTCAGAGCATGTTTGAGGGCATAAAAATACTGTTGATATTGGTCATCCCAAACTAATGGAATGATATATCGAAGGAGGATAAGAAACCCATGTGCAATGGTGGCATATTAGTCAGGGACAAACCAACAAATAAATTTTCATTTTCCTTGAAGGCTTTGTAACCGGCGAAGGGTACGAGGAGGTGGTTGTTCAAGAATGGCTTTAACTTTGAGAGGGTCAAGTTTTATACCATATTTGGACACAATTAAGCCCAAAATTCGATCGGTAGAAATTCATAATACATGCTTAAGGGGGTCGAGGCGAAAGTTATAATTGCGAAATCAGAGGAAAATGGTATGAAAATCATGAATGTGTTGCACCTGAATCCTAAAACGAGAAGTGAGATCATTAAGGTATGCAATGATAATATGAGCCAATTCATGGAAAAAATAAGACATGGCACATTGAAATGTGGCCCTAGCATTCTTTAAATCGAAATTCATGATCCTATAAGAAAAATTTCCTCACAGACTAATCAAACCGGTTTTAATCGAATCAGCATAGCGAATATTTATCTGGTTATATCTAGAGAATCCATCCATAAAGGAAAGAACCTCATTCCCCACACACTCATAAATGATTTGGTCAATGAATGATGTGGGTAAGTTATATTAGGGACAAGCTTTGTTCAAATTATAGAAGCCAGTGTAGACCCAAATAGTGCCTTGTTTCTTGAGAACGGGAACAAGATTGGACACCTATGTGGTGTATTCAATGGGATAGATAAATGCAGCCTACTTGAGCATACCGATTTCAAATTTAATGGCCTCACGTTTGGAAGGATGAATGGGTCTCAACTTTTAGCACACATGAATGGCATCAGTCCATGTGTTGATATGGTGTTCAACAATGGGGGGATCAAGTCCAATCATCTCAGAATAAGACCAGGAAAAAACATCACGAAATTATATGAATAGTTTGGTCTAAGCATTAATTTCTTCTGGGTTACAGTGTACCCCCATGGTGATATTTTATTCAATCCCTATTTTACTCAAAATTTTAATCTTAATGGTAGGATATATATTGGCCATGTTTCCTTCCTCAAAAGCATTTGTTTTAGGAATGGGATTTCTAAACCAATTGACTTTGCCATGGATGAAGTATTTAAACTCCACAAGATATTGATCATGGGTTTGACATAAAAGGAAATACACACGATGGTGCATATCATCCCAAGGATAATCAGGGGTGGCCATGGCTTCCATGATTTCTTCATCTGAATGAAATATGGGGGGATAAGAGGAGGAGAGACCAATTAATGTGGAGGAACTACCTGAATCATTGTCATGAGAGACAAGGTTCACATGTGCATCGACAAATGACTAGTAGATGGAATATCTACCGATGTTGATAACTCTAGAAGAGTCTCCATACGACGATCTCATGGATGATGACAGGTAGAGAATAGGAGCAATGTTATTTGTCGTCTCAACATTGAGAGGATGGATCACAATGTGTGGTGAATGGATATCTTGTTTTGGTGCAATAATGGTACCATAATCTACAGGTAGAGAAAATTTTTATTCACCACAAGTGGACTCTACTTCACGAAGATCCTGATGGGTATCATGAAAATATTCAAGATGAGGACAGTGGTGATAACAGTGACCAAAATTATCACACAAAGCATAAGGGTGATTCATGCATAATGATCTATTTTTCTTGGTTCACTCGGGTAAGGTAACATGGATCTCCGAGATGTTAGAGTCAATAAAAGTGTCAACGACCACATCATTGAGATGAGGGAGTGAAGGAAAATTATTGGTGGCATGCCCAACAACATCACACAAAGCGCACAGAGGTGTCGACTTTGGAGGCATGGGAGGATATAGAGTTTTTTGGGGTTCCTTGTCTTTAGTTCCATTTTTTATGGGATTTCCCCCCCTCTCTAGATGCTTTCACAACACGTGTAGGTGTTTTTGAAGTTGTTTTGGAATTAAAGCAAAGGAAGGCAAAAGAACAACAAGTTGTACCAGGGTCAAAGTTGTGTAAGTTTTAAGTTGATTAGGGGGGGGTGTTTGCAAGGGGATAAATGTACCATAATGGGATCCCCAAAGTAATGTTGGGTAAACTCAACGTAGCCATGACATGGATAGAAAAAATTCTCGGTGGGGGGAATCAGAAATGTATTTGACCCGAAGGATAATGTCCTAGAGGAACTACTCCTGGATGGTTAAGGCCTGAAGGAATTTTTCTTGGTTGGAATGGACTAGGAGAGACACCAACAGAAGGAAGTGATCCTTGAGGAATTATACCTGTATGTTGGGTTGATTTAGGAACAGTAGGTTTCAAAGGCATTGGTTTTTGGATGGGCGTAATGGACTGCTTGTGAGTAGCCAGTGATGCTTGTATCATGCAAACATTGGACGACCAGGGATCATAAGGGGTATGTGGTGGACCATAGTAGGCACCAAGAAAAGAAGAATATTTTTATACTCCTAGTTAAACATTGGTGAGGGACAAGATATTCATATTTTTAGTCACAAATAAATGTTGTACTGAAGAGAAATCTATTTTATAGTAGCATAGTATGTCAGTTGATCTATGGTGATGATATTTATTTTATTGGGGAAGCACATCTTATGAAAAACCTCAAATGATATAGCTGACATGGAATAATCCAAGGATGTTATAATCCAATGGGGCATCTATGAATTCAATGGAAATGGAGACATTATTTCTAGATGGGGATAGGTTAGGTGAACCAAGTTTTTTCCTAACACTAGCATCCATCACACAGGTGGAGGCACCTTCTATGATGACACATCATTAAATAGTCGTGTTTCTTATTAAGGCTGGTATCTGAAAAGAAACAAATGAATGAAGTGGGGGATGTTTTGATTGATCAACATCAAATACAATCATGCGATCATTTGAAGGATCCACAATTCCCAAAGCATTGAGTAGAGATTTATATTGGGATGGGCACGACTAGAGAAATTCCAGCGTTGACATGGAAGCAGGAGATTGTGCCAACTTGACATAATGGACCTTTGGGGATCTTGGTAATAAAATTTTCCTTAGGTTGAGAGATATGTAAGGTAACATTTGATGATGTAATATGCTCAGTGGAAACTTGTGGTTGGGAATCAATCACAGTATTAGCAGATCACATGTCATACTGGTGTGATTGAGTTTGAAGGTTGACTTTCTCTATGTTGACCTCATCAAACTTCATAATGAGAATATGATAATCATGGGGACCATGTTGTAGAGGTTGGGGAGCTACCTTACCTTCTGTAGGTAGGGAAGATATGTATCCTTGGTGAGGAAATGGGTTGGTAAGCACATCTAGCTTAGATGAAGTAGGGACCGAAGGAAGAGGGGCCATAGGTTGTTGTCTTCTAGAGGAAGCTTCTTGAGATTCCCATACTTGATGCATCTGAGTTAAAAGGGTAAAATAATGAGTATAATGGCCATATATTCCACAACATGCACAAGGATTATTCATATGAAGGGCCTTATTCTGCTGGGGTTTCCCTCCCTTGTTCTAGGTTGTGGGATTAGGCTTATTTTCCTGGGATGTGTTAGGTGGAGGACCTTGGTTACCCTCATTACCTTAGGATTCCTGGTTCTTGTTACCTTTCCCCTTATCCTTCTTCTTAGTTTTTGGGGGATTGGTCATGCTCTGTTGAGCATACACTTGACCTTGATGCGGAGGTGCCTACTAAGGAAGAGGTTGAGGAGGCATGGGAGGCTGAGGCACTGGTGTCAGAAGGTCTGAATCGTTAGGTGGTGTGTAAGGAACATATGGAGGAGGGGAAAAATTTGGATAAACAGGTTGAGAAATAGTTGGCCCTTGCATATGCTGATGCAACAGGGGATATGCATATTACATGCTTTGACTTGGATAAGGGTTTCCTAGTGGAGGGGGATAATTGTATGAGGTATTGGTCCCCCCTGGGGTTGATCATAACTCATATGAGGTAGAGAATATGGTTTCGGGTGAGGGTGTGAAATATATCCAACAATACCATTGGCAACATGAGATGCCCTTGGTGCATTAGAAGCACTGAGCTAAGGAAGATCGAGGAGAATAGTATTGTTATGCGATTAAATCCTCTTTGCGGACAGAGACGATCCCTCTAGCCCTAGAGTGGGTCTAGAAACAAAGGGACACTCTAAAGTGTTGCTTCCTAATTATTGAATGGACAAGGGACATGGTAGATCGACCTACCTAGAATCCAACCTTGTCGTTGTTGTTGTAGTAGTGGTGGCCTCTTGCTCTTGCCTCGGAAAGTCACAATATGTTCGCCATTATTCTTGGATACCTGTACATAGAACAAGAAACAAGGACAGCATAGAAGATAACAACATTTCATTCATAAATATTAACTAGTCAAAGAGGGCTAAACATATTGAATTAAACAAACATCATAACACAATAGTGGAACCAAACAGTAGTCATGTATATAAATTAATAGAAGGAAGAGTTACAACCGATGATTTGATGTCACAATCTCCTCCAACGGGGTTTAGGCGAAGTGCATCTCAGATTCTCATCAGGGAATTCAGACTGGATGAAAGCATGGACTCAAGCTCTCTCATAAGTCATGGACTCAAGCTTCCTCAATGTAATTCCTTCTTATTCTATCTTCTCTAGTCATTCAGTTATAGTATGTCTAATTCTCCAAGTTCAACTAGCTTGTACTAAGAGAGATAACCTCTTTTATAGAGGAAAAGGAGGAGGTTAGGATCCCTACAAAGGCGGGAGGGAGGCCTATCCTTTAGGGAGTTACCATAAGAGGTGGAAACCATAAACCTAAAGGAGGTAGTCTGTGGTTTATCAGTTTAACCACTCCCAATGACTCATCCTCGAGGTGGTTGGAGTGGAATCTCTGCCTCTATTTTTAAAAAAAAATCCATAAATAGCTTGTCGTGGGTGGAAAACTAGGACAGAGTGCTAGCTGGTGCGATCCTAGTGTTAATTTTCCTCTTCGACACGAGGGAATAACTGATTACCCGCACCAAGGCAAAAACAAGGTTTTTTGAGTCTCTGCTCAGGGAATTTTCAATAGAAGGAATGTTACTCTCATGTAAAGGGACAAAATGATGGTTTTTGCAAGGCATGACACTGCTTATTGGTCACAGAAATTACCCTCCAATGGGCGAGATGGGGATTGGAGGGACAGTGACAAAATGTTGTGTATCAGATGCCCCCTAAAGCATGAGGTCTAATGGATAGGGAGGGGCGAAATGCTTTATGATAACGCGTTCAAACCAAACACCGTTGTTGGAAAACCTGCAATTACAAATACAACTGATATCTCTTATACATGAACATGTGGTATGGGTGTTGTTGAGCCCTAGAATTGCCTTCTCTTTTACAAACTTCCACTTCATTTCATCATTATTTTATCACTTCATAAGCCTAAAATCAATGAAGAATGATTAGGATTGCTTAAAGGTTACATGAAATTGATTAACATATTGTATTTTCATGATTTTTGCTATTTTAACAATTTTCTGCAAAATAGCTACAAAATACAGGCATTCTGTAGCTGACCGCGCATTCCGTAGCTGATCCCGCATTCCGCAGCTGTTTTACAGTTTGAGTGGGTTACAGGTGTCGTCTCAAGAAAAACCGCATATGGGCATATTCCACGTCATGTCTACATGGTTCGTTGCTCACCATGAAGGAAGAAACGAATTTTGTGTATGGTTTTGATACGTGGGAACATATTTAAGAAAGTAGACTTCTAGTAGGAGTGTCTCAGTCCAGATGTCCATTTCCTTTTCACGCAGCCACTTTAAGAGTCCTAGTATGATTTCGATAAGGAAAGACAATAATCCTTGAATTGTTGCAAGTTCTGTTATGAACATTTGTTATATAAACACTTGGGAAACCGAGAGCTAGGCTAGAGATTTTTTGTTCTAGATTTTGCTGAGACTCTGTGCTACATTTCTAAAGACGCAAATTGCTCTGTTCAAGTTATTTCTCTTTTAATGAAGCAGACAGTGTTGTTTTGAAAGCGTTGATTTGATTTGGAGTTAGATTCCGTCAGGTGGTAGAGGGCCCCTTCCTCTTGCATGGATTTATTTGCGTAATTTAGATAAGTATTCTAGCTGCCTTTACGTTTTTAAAGTTGAGTTCGTAGTTGCTTTCATTAGCTACTGTAGTTATACTCATTCTAAAGACTCTTCCAAAATAAGAAGCTCTTCCAAAAGATTATAATGATGAATGGGAATTGGCTATAGTATTGTAGGATTTAATTGTAATCTCTTTTGTTCAATATCACAGTTATACTTATGCTAAATACTCTTCCACAAGAAGAAACTCTTCCAAGAAATATTTATAATGTTTTAAGCATGATTGTGATCCTGAACGCTTCATTTGTGTGTTTGCACTAAGTACCATAGCTGTCATTGCTCTTAAACGCTTGTCCAACATATCATAATGATGAGTGGGAGATAGCCATGATATCTTAGTTTTTAATTGCTTTCAGTCTTTATGTTTGCATAGCATAGTTAGGATACTCCGGAGTTTAATTGCACTTAACTCATGTTCAGTTGTTCTGTTTTAAGTTTGATAATGACTTGTAGTTCAGCATTGTTTTAGATTAGTGATATCTTAAGTCCATTCTTAGCTTAAGTCATTGCATTTGCACTTCACATTCAGATTGTCATTCACTGCACATTAGATTACTTCAGTTGTTAAGATTAACAAAACAGCCTTCATTATTCACAAACCTCTTCTTGTTCTAAAATCTATAATTGCTTCATAACTACATGAACAGAAGACAATATCATTTTAAGGCCTGAAGTACCTCTGCAATTTCCTTATCACTTCATAAATAGAGCCTCCCTCAAAAGACTACTTTGAAAAGAAATCAATGACTCTTGAGTAAGGTTTTGTGACATTCAATTAAATTGCAGAATAGAGTTAGGAACTAGTCCTAGAATAGAAGATCTTATGATGGTATAAATGTTTTATTCCAAATTTGCTTCAACAAATCTCTAATCAAGGATGAAATTTTGCATCATTATAAGCTAGTTGTTTAATTGTTTAGATTAGGAGAGTTTGCATACTTAGCTTAGGAGAATTTGCATACTTAGCTGACCATTTCTCAATCTCTTTCAAAATACCTTTGACAAAAGAATGGGACAAAATAGGTTTATGTTTTGAGTCATTTGCTTAAAAGTCATTATCAAGCTTTGTTTCTGCTTAGTCATAATTTAGATTTGACTTTGTTTCAGTATTGCATTTGCATTTGTTTACCATCATAGTTTAGGCTTCACTCTGTTTTGACCAATAGTTTCCCTTCATTTAGCACTTAGTTCTTTTCCTTTTTTAAACATAAAACCATAAAACCAAAAACATCAGAAAACACTAAACACAACGAAGTAGGAAGAGGTTACTTAGGCACATATAGTGCACCACACTTCAGCAGTTTACTGACCCTGGTTGACAATTAAATGAGCTCAATTTAGGAGACTAGGTTGAGACAAAACATTTTGGCGCCGTTGCCGGGGAAGTGTAACTAGGTATCCCGATTTCCTACATCCACAAAAACAAAAACAAAAACTTCAATCACCTACCACACCCACTATATCATGTGGTGCAGTAAGAGCCACACATCCACATCATGAATTCATATTTTTGCAGGTAGAAGAAGAGGTGATAAAGCAGGTTGAAGAAATGGATGGAGATGATGACAATGAGGAAGATCCTTTTGGATTTCCCATTCAAGAAACTGATATCAATATTCAAATGAAGAAAATCCATCCATCTGTACTTCCTAACTTCAAAGGTATGAGATCAGAAGACCCGGAAACCTTTCTTTTTGAATTTGAAATAATTTGTAGATCTTATGGCTATTCATTGCACATTCAAAAATTGAATTTGTTTCCGGCAACATTGAAGGATAGAGCTCTTAGATGGTTCATGACTTTAGGAACAAATTCTATAAGGACATGGGATGATATGAAAAGAGTGTTTTTGGAAAAATATAAAGGTTATTGCATGCACCATGACCTTAGAAATGAAGTCTTTAACATGAACCAAAAAGAGGATGAAATCCTAGAAGATTTAGTAGAGAGATTTACTTATAATATCAAAAGATCTAAATTGCATAATTTAGGATCAGATGCATTAAAAACTCTCCTACTAAATGCTATAAAGGATGAATGGATTGATCTTCTTAATCTTGTGGGAAAAGGAGATGTTTATCGATTGTCATTTCAAGAAATTTGTGAACTATGCAAGAACATATCAAGAGGAAAATAAAAGTGTGTAAGGTCCCCTCAAGATCCATTTATGGCAAAAGTAAGTAAGTCAGCATCAGGATTGGTAAGTCAAACTGAACCTAACAATTTGCTAAACATTCTTGGTAATTTAAATGAACAAACTGACATGCTAAGAATGCAAAACAAGCAAAAAGTTGCTTCATTGATATTTTGCCCTAAATGTAGAAAGAAACATACTTTGCATGAATGTCCACTTGATAACATTAAAATGTGTAAAATTTGTGCAGGATCACATACTACTGAAGATTGCCCATCATTACCAGGGTTGAAGGCAATTTACCAGAAGGATAATGGAGCAAATCAGGCAGAAGAGCAACTTTGTTATGTAGCTCCAAGAGGGCTATGGCAGCCTCATCAACCCAATATGATGCAATATCCTTATGCACAATATCAAGGTTATGCACAACAATCTCAAGGTAATTGGAAAACACCCTTGCCTTGGCAATCTTGGCCATCTCAATCCCAACCTCAAAACCAACTTTGGAAACCTTGGCCATCTCAATCCCAACCTCAAAACCAACTTTGGAAACCTTGGCCATCTCAATTCCAACCTCAAAACCAATCTTGGCAACACAGTTGGCAAAGGCCATACAAAGGAAATCCACTTTCTCCTCAATCTTTTCCTCTCTATCCTCAATACCATGATCAATGTTATCCATACCATTTGTCTCCACCACAACATCAAAATCACCCTCATTTGACCTCAATTCAACCTTTTCCATTACCATCCACACAAACACCCCAAAGATTCCCCACTCCACTACCTCCACAACCATTTCATATCCCCAACAATAAAACACCTCAATCAACTTACAAATCTGAGGTATTGCAAAATGATTCACCAGCTATCATTGAAGAACAACAACCAGCAGAAGAAGACTCAGATAAGGTCCAAGAATCAGGGATGTCTATTGATAAAGAGGAGATATTGGAACCAGAGATTGAAAAGTCTCATGTATGCCTATCACTAGATTCTATGAATGAAGATCATATCTCCGAAGACTTGCATTTCATGATAGAGGAAAGACAAGGAAGACAAGATTACATTGAATCTTGGTTCAATTCAGTCATTGGATTCCAATGCTCAATTATTCAATATCTTCTGACATCATCTAAATCAAGACAGTTGGCATCTCATATACAAGTACATATCAAAGAGTGTCTTTCAAACCTGCATATGAGTTTATCTATCATCTTGTTACAGACATGGTTCCATTGGAAGTACTCATATACTTGAACAAGATTTTCTTTTTCAAGTAGAGTAGGACATAAAAAAAAAAAGAGAAAAAAAAAAGAAAAAAAGAAAAAAAAGAAAAAAAGAGTAAAGAGAAAAATAAGTCCTATTGTGAAAACCAGCTTGCTGGCGCAATTGGACATGAGCTTTGTTTGAAAACCAGGCAACTGGCGGGCAAATTTCACAATAAGTTCTGCAATTTCATGATGGTTTCAATCTTTCATGGTTCTTCAAATCATTCTTGGTTCTATGCTCGAGTTGGATGATGTGGAATTCCTTAAGGTCCACCTTTCAACAGATCTTGTCCCATCGACCTCAACACTTTATCTGGGATCAAGATTAGAGATTATTTGAAGTGCCTTGGAGCTTGCATTCATCAATGGCAAGCCTTCTCGTTGATAACAATGGGAATACAACAATGTCTCTTGATTGTCAAATCTTGTAGGCGACTCGACTTCGACACATTCATTCGTCCCTGTCAAGATGCACTGAGGTACCTTGACACTCATTTACATTATCGGTGAGTTGTCTCGCATTGGTTAACGATTTTCATTATTGATCGGTAATCCAATGATTTCTTCCCATGCTCAACTTCGACACATTTATTCGCATGGTAAGAATTGTACCATGAATGTTGGCTTTGATGAAGACTAATGGTTTTATGGAATCAACAACAACTTGCAGCAGTACATTTCATTAGTTTCTTGTAGCAGCATGTTCATCTTTTTTTCAATTCAATAACAGCTACGGAAAGTGGCAATTTCTGCAGCCATTGCTGTAGCAGCCTGTTTTCGTCTTTTTGCAACTTTTTCCAGAAGGCACTTTTGGCGCAAGTATTGCAAGAGATTGGAGCAGAAATAAAAAATTCTGAGCTTCTGGGTTTTCTCAGAATATGATAAATTGAGTAAAGTGCGGGCAGAATTTGGAAAAAAAGCAATTTTTAAGGGCATTTAAGAAGGGTTTTTCAAGCAAATTTTCAATTTTCAGCGTTATGGACAGAATAGGACAGATTTGAGTATTTTTGCATAGCAGCACCTTTTCTTCATCAAAATGAAATTCTAGAAGCATGTGGCAGTAGAGAAGGTAAAAATACACAGTTTCCCTTTGGAATCACTCAATTTGGCCTTAAAATGAGTCCGTGGCGTACTTTTTTTTGTTGCAATATTGGGCAGAATGAAGGGTGAAACAGGGCAGAAATTGATTTTATCATAGCTTTCAAACCATGCATCCGTTGGTCCTGAAATTTTTATGGTAAATGTATTGAGGTAGGATGAATAAACACAGAAAATTTCAGAAAATTTCAGTGTGTATTTTTCAAGAAATTGGCCACTTTCACCTACAGCCATTTCTCATTTTCCGGGAGATCCGTGTAACCAATGGCAGAGATTTTTTGTCGGAAGATGCATAATAATATTGGTGACAACCTCAGAAAATTTCAGGGAAGTCTGATGTACCATTTGAGAGAAATTCCAAAATTCATTTCATTCTACAATTCCACTCCATCTCACTCCATTTTCACTCCATCTCACGCCATTTTCATTTCATTTCACAAGTCTATTCCACTTTCACTCCATCACATTTCACATCCATCTTCCATATTCATACTTCATTTCTTCTTACAGATTGCATGTTGCAGCTACATCTTATTCAGCAGTTCTGACATAATTGTACAACCTACAAAGAGATGATGATTACAGGAAATTGAAGGATTCTGTTTTGAAGACCAACATGCTCAAAGAGGACCAAAGGAACAACATCAAGCACAGCAATTAACAAGGTCAAAATTCTGAGGTAAATTGTGAAAATTATTTTAATAGAAAAAAGTTAAAACATGAAATAGATACAATGTGTATAATCATGTGTTTCCTAAACAACCTATCATTCGAATTGATTAGCCATATCCCTTATCCAACATTCCATATCTCACCACAAGGTCATCATAAATTCTCCATCAGATCCATAGCCACTTCATTTTCCCTTATAGCTTAATTACCTCCATCCATTCACTTCCATTACACTTTGTAGCCAATCCATCTCTAAGTGCAGAAAGGTAATTCTAAGGGTGAAGCATCATTCTTCAACTAATCCATCTTCAGACACAGAGATACAGTTTCAAAATAAAGCATTATACTCTGTAGTCAATCTAGCTTCAAGCATAGAAAAGTAATTTTGAAAGGAAGATAATCTGCACAAAGGAGGAATGTGGCTAATTGTCAGGACACAATCAGTTGAAGTCAAGTATTTGGAAGGATATCCACAAGTCAAGGAGCTACTACAATAAGAAGGGAGGCTAAATTTTATAGAGAAATTTGATGGCTTCCATAAGGAGATTACAAAATCTTTTGCCAAAACTTTTGATGGAGCAGAATAAGAAAAAATGACATGGTTATTGAAAATAAACTTGACACTCCACTACAAGAGGAAGATGAACTAATTTCTGAAATGTTAACAGAGATTAGAAAATAGATTAGGGCCAAAAGAAGCAGAAAGATAAATTTGGATGTTTTAACAGAGGTTTCAGAGCACATGGAATAAGTTTTGATGAAATTGCATGAGGACATGCAATAGTCTTGCAGTGGGGGTATGTTGAGCCCTAGAATTGCCTTCTCTTTTAAAAACTTCCACTTCATTTCATCATTATTTTATCACTTCATAAGCCTAAAATCAATGAAGAATGATTAGGATTGCTTAAAGGTTACATGAAATTGATTAGCATATTGTATTTTCATGATTTTTTCTATTTTAACAATTTTCTGCAAAATAGCTACAGAATACAGGCATTCCGTAGCTGACCGCGCATTCCGTAGCTGATCCCGAATTCCGCAGCTGTTTTACAGTTTGAGTGGGTTCCAGGTGTCGTCTGAAGGAAAACCGCATATGGGCATATTCCACGTCATGTCTACATGGTTCGTTGCTCACCATGAAGGAAGAAACGAATTCTGTGTATGGTTTTGATACATGGGAACATATTTAAGAAAGTAGACTTCTAGTAGGACTGTCTCAGTCCAGATGTCCATTTCCTTTTCACGCAGCCACTTTAAGAGTCCTAGTATGATTTCGATAAGGAAAGACAATAATCCTTTAATTGTTGCAAGTTCCCGTTATGAACATGTTATATAAAACACTCGTGGAAACCGAGAGCTAGGTCGTGAGATTTTGTTCTAGATTTGCTTAGATCCCCCGTGCTACATTTCGAAGACGCAGTGCCTGTCGACAAGCTATTTCATCTTACTTAGCGTACAAAGTGTTGTTTTGAAAGCGTTGATTTGATTTGGAGTTAGATTCCGTCAGGTGGTAGAGGGCCCCTGCCTCTTGCACGTATTTATTTGCGTAATTTAGATAAGTATTCTAGCCGCCTTTACGTTTTTAAAGTTGAGTTCGTAGTTGCTTTCATTAGCTACTGTAGTTATACTCATTCTAAAAACTCTTCCAAAAGAAGAAGCTCTTCCAAAAGATTATAATGATGAATGGGAATTGGCTATAGTATTGTAGGATTTAATTGTAATCTCTTTTGTTCAATATCACAATTATACTTATGCTAAATACTCTTCCACAAGAAGAAACTCTTCCAAGAAATCTTTATAATGTTTTAAGCATGATTGTGATCCTGAACGCTTCATTTGTGTGTTTGCACTAAGTACCATAGCTGTCCTTGCTCTTAAACGCTTGTCCAACATATCATAATGATGAGTGGGAGATAGCCATGATATCTTAGTTTTTAATTGCTTTCAGTCTTTATGTTTGCATAGCATAGTTAGGATACTCCGGAGTTTAATTGCACTTAACTCATGCTCAGTTGTTCTGTTTTAAGTTTGATAATGACTTGTAGTTCAACATTGTTTTAGATTAGTGACATTTTAAGTTCAGTTTTTCATTGCATTTGCACTCCACATTCAGTTGTCATTCACTGCACATTAGATTACTTCAGTTGTTAAGATTAACAAAACAACCTTCATTATTCACAAACCTCTTCTTGTTCTAAAATCTATAATTGCTTCATAACTACATGAACATAAGACAATATCATTTTAAGGCCTGAAGTACCTCTGCAATTTCCTTATCACTTCATAAACAGAGCCCTCCCTCAAAAGACTACTTTGAAAAGAAATCAATAACCCTTGAGTAAGGTTTTGTGACATTCAATTAAATTGCAGAATAGAGTTAGGAACTAGTCCTAGAATAGAAGATCTTATGATGGTATAAATGTTTTATTCCAAATTTGCTTCAAAAAATCTCTAATCAAGGATGAAATGTTGCATCATTATAAGCTAGTTGTTTAATTGTTTAGATTAGGAGAGTTTTCATACTTAGCTTAGAAGAATTTGCATACTTAGCTGACCATTTCTCAATCTCTTTCAAAATACCTTTGACAAAAGAATGGGACAAATTAGGTTTATGTTTTGAGTCATTTGCTTAAAATTCATTATCAAGCTTTGTTTCTGCTTAGTCATAGTTTAGATTTGACTATGTTTCAGTATTGCATTTGCATTTGTTTACCATCATAGTTTAGGCTTCACTCTGTTTTGACCAATAGTTTCCCTTCATTTAGCACTTAGTTCTTTTCCTTTTTAAACATAAAACCATAAAACCAAAAACATCAGAAAATACTAAACACAATGAAGTAGGAAGAGGTTACTTAGGCACATATAGTGCACTTCACTTCAGCAGTTTACCAACCCTAGTTGACAATTAAATGATCTCAATTTAGGAGACTAGGTTGAGACCAAACAGGTGTAGCTATCCATAATAGAGTAATAAAAACTGAGATCTGAGGTATGGACGCAGTCATCTAGTAGTAAGGATCAACAAATAGAATTAGGTATGGTTGCAGCCATCTAATCAAAAGAGTCATGTAATAAGTCATGATAATCCACCAAAATCTGTAGCCTGGATTTTATTAGACAAAATCTAGGGTCTTGCACTCCATATCGACCCAAAAAAGTACAAATTCAAGCATGCAAATATATGAGCTGAAGTCGAACATGCAATAAAATCACCTGATTACCAGCTAATGATGAAGGTTGTTAACAAGCATGAGAAAAACCACCAATAATGACAATGGCTCTCAAGGTACAAATGGTGCAATCCACGGAATGTGAACAATGATATGATGTCGAACATCCGTAGAATCATTCAATTGAAGGCCAATGATGTGGACCTCGCGTCGAATGCGAAAAACCTGCAATTAAGGCATGCAGGCTCCAAGGTACTAGAATAGAGTCTCTAGATCAAATTCCTGGATAATGAACTGAAGTCAGCAGAAAATGACCTAATCGAAGGTGGGCCATAATGTTTCCCACATGCCATAATGTTTCCCACATCATCGATACGAGACAAAGGACCATGATAATAGTGAAATAGGACCAACAGAGAATCAGAGGGAAGTTGAAAACTACAGAGGCAAACTTCTCTTGAACATATCAACAGCACGACACTGGATTTGGCAGTATTTGACATCAAAGGATCTGAGGTCATGATGACATGGAAAAGAGAATATGAGAGGTCAAAAGAGATTACCCAAACCCATGGAGGCAAAAGTGATGAAATGAGATGTCCCCAACCTGACACAAATGCATACAAGTGCCATGTTCAAGAGCGACATACTACCAACATAACTAAAACTTGGTTCCATTTTCCCCCATGATTTCTAGTGAGTACCCCAATTATTTTTTAAAACAAGCTTGAAGGGGATAGCATATGCTTGTGATGTAAGTTTTCCCTTCGAACAAATCCAACCTAGTACATTTTATGAGCCCTAGGAAGGAGGAACTCGAGTAATGTCATGGCGATGAAATCCGAAGTCATCAAGGTTCAACGAGTCTAACAAAGGGAGAACTTAGCATCTTTTCATGTTTAGAGAGTTTGAAAAGAAGGCAGAAAAAGAAAACTCCATCATGACCCTTTTCGTAATTAGTCTCTCAGATCCGAAAAGGTATAAAACAATATCTGAAAGAACCTCTTAGTCATGATAGGCTAAGGTTTTCCTTTTTCGTAAATAATCTATCCCAGCCCGAAAAAGGGGTAAACGTATATTGAGTAGATATCACTTCGCAACCATTTAACGATTTTGAAATGACAAGAGTCTTGAAAATCTTTTCAATTTTAGAGAGTCAGAAAAGAGATGAAATATGACTGTAGCAGTGACATTTTCGTTTTTTTACCGAGTCCGAAAAAGTATAAAATTTAACTCGTTACTTCATCACTATGTCCTAAAAATCTGTTGCTGCATAAGAGACACAAGTAAAACCTGTTTTTTGAAAATAATATAATAAAATAATCGAAAACATGTTTTAAAACCTAAATAGGGTTGTAAAAAGTTATAAAATGCCAAATATTGGTAAAAACAATTACTTTTCACTTTTCACCTCTTGTGGAACAAATAGTTACCCATTTTAATGTGTGATTTTTCGGCGACGATAGCGGACAATCCAGCGGACCAATCTCAAATCTGTCAATTCCAGGTAAGATTCGATATCTCTCTATTAATTTTGATACATTTATTACTACCTGCAACTTTCATTTTTGAATTATGGGGGAGGAAATATGAAAATTAGGGCGCGGACGTTGGCGCGGGTTTCGGGCACAAAGTCGCTCCAACCGCCCAATTTTTTATACTAGGGCATGCCCATTGGCACAACTATTTGGGAAACAGTCGTGCCAATGATGCAAACCATTTATTGTGCAAAATTTAAGTCACAAACTCCAATTATTCATAAATCCAAGTTCCCAAAATGCTAATACCATTCATATGAATGTGTTTACAGGTAAAAAGCAGAAAAATGGTGATAGAATGGAAATAACGGGAACACAACGAAGAAGACGAGCTTGCCATGGAAAATGAGAGATGCATGGAAGCTCTCAGGGAATGTGGACTAAAGAAGTTCTTCTTGACACCGTGTCTCCATGCTCAACTAGAGTTGTTACAATATTTGATTAGCATATGGGATGAGGATCAATAAAATTTCATCCTTCGAGATCAGGAACTTGAGATTGATGTTTCTGATATCTACTTTATCACAGGATTGTCGCGGAGGGGAGCAGCACTGATCCTAACCAATACCTGACCATGCATGGAGAGTATTTCCATGGTGATGGACAGAGTATGTCGAGGGGCATGGAAGGGAATAGGAAGTGGGAAATTTGATATCCAAACTATCCTAGACCTAGCACTAAAAGTGTTGCTACATACCATTACACGAGCTTCGAGATCGCAAGCACCTCATGAAGCAAAAAAAGCGCAGTTACTTCTTACTGTAGACTGTTTGTTACCAACCATCTACAACTAGGTAGAGATTGTGACAATAAACATGAAATTCCAACTAACAAAGTGCAAGAAGACCAAATTGAAGCAATTTCGTTATGGGTTTATCCTGGTATCATTCTTCCTGGAAGGACTACCAATTTTTCAGCGTCAGGAGGTCATATTCCTGACACCACCAGCGACAGAACCACGGATGGCCCAAATATGTTGATATGTAATAAAATCAAAATTCCTTTCTCACAAACGAATACGTAAATACAATCTCAAAATGTATGGATTTCCCACTGAATAATGACCATTGATTTGTAGAACAACAAGCTGTGAATCTAGATTTACAAGCAATGTGCGTATGCTGAGATTGATCACCTCGGTTAATACTTCAAGAACAACACTATATTCAGCGAAACTGTTTGTATTTCATCCTAGAAAAATACCTTGCAGTTCTATCAACTCACCAGCAAGATCATAGATTACACAGGCTGCTGAAGACAAGTTCCTGGTACTGCAGGAAGCACCATCCATGAAACCAACATAAGGTGTAATAGACATATGCACAAATAAGCAAGACCAAAATAAGTAGGAAAATGCTCACAATGCACACTAAATCAAAACATGTGCAAAAATGAAAAAAAAACACCTATGTACACAAATCATGCATGAATGACTCATGCATAATAATTTTTGAGATACAACCCATTTCTGGGTTGTTCTAACGGATGACCTTTGTAATCAATGAGCTCATAGGCCCCATTCTACAATACGTGTTTAACAATGTAAGGCCCATGCCACATAGGTTGAAATTTTCCTACCCCCAACTTATCATGAGCTTGGTCATACAAGAGGACGAGATCTCCTTCAATTAAAGAATGACGGGAAACTGATTGGTTAAAATGAGCTTTGACCCGCTTTTTCTGTGCTTCAATAACCAAAGCAACAAAGCGACGCGTTTCATCTAACCTTTTGAGATAAAGGAGATGCTCTTCTTTGGGTGAAGTGTTTGGAAGTAATTCAACAGCTAACCTGAGCGAAGGTATTTCACATTCAATCAAAAGAGTAGCTTCCAAACGATAAACCAATTGAAAAGGGGTGAATCGGGTTGCACCCTTAACTGAGGTTCAGTATGCACAAAGAGCTAAAAATAACATGAGATACCAATTGGATTTATGGATCCCAATCGTACGTTGAAGCATGGTAAAAATAACTATGTTCACGTCTTCAACCTGGCCATTGGCCTGAGGATAGTACGACGTTGAGCTGTCATGACACAAACCCAACTTAGAAGTCAATTCGGCCACCATGTAATGCCGAAAATGGGAACCATGATCGGTGACATTGGCTTGAGGGACACCAAACCTAGCAATGATATGATTGAAAATGAATTGAGTAGTTGTCTTACCGTAGGCCGCAAGTGTAGGCATTGCTTCGGCCCATTCGGTGAATTAGTCCACGGCTACGATAATATAAGCATAACCCCCAGTCGAGTGAGAGTTACACGTCATTAAATCGATGCTCCACTTCGCAAAGGGACCAACGGTAATGACAGGATGAAGAGGTACAGGTGACGCATGCATCTTGCGTTAATAAACCTGGCAATCATGACATTTACGAACTGCAAAAATGCAGTATTTGAAGATAGAAGGCCAGAAATAACCAGCACGAAGAATATTCTATGCAGTAACATAACCAGACATGTGACCGCCACAAGCACCACTGTGACAATCATTAAGGAATTTCTCAGCTTCTTCAAGGGTCAAACATTAACGAAGAATGGAATCCACTCTGACATGATAGAGGGTATCCCCGACTATACGATAAGGTTGCGACTGATGACGGATGCATCAGCGGGCATCCTTCATCAACTCAGATATGAAAGTAGAATTTTGGAGATAAATGATGATATCACCGTACCACGGATCGAGGGTGCTATTCAAGAAAAGCGTATTGTCTGGTATATATTCCTCAAGACGAGACGGAGGAGAGTCTGAAGGCAGGGAACAAATCAAATCAGCAAAGACTAATGAATTCTTTGACTTGGTAGCAGTAAATTCCAAATCGAAATCTTGGAGGATGACAATCCACTTTGAGTATTTTCACCCCAGCAATTGTCGAGACAATATATAGGTCATGGGGTTGCAATCGGAAATCATAGTCACTATACACAAAATAATATAATGACAAAAACACTAAACTTCTTGAACTGCAGCTAATGCTAACTTCTCAACATGGGCATAGTGTGTCTCAGGGTCGAGAAGGTTACGAGACAAGTAATAAATAACGTGCTCATTACCATCATCATCGTCTTGTACCAGAACCATGGCTATCGTGCTGAAAGCGGCGGCTAAATAAAGGGAAAAATCATGATGATATCTAGGAGGACACAACATAGGAGCGTTGACAGTCAACATCTTTAGGGCCTCAAAAGAATTTTGAAGAATCTCATCCCAACAAAATTGGACACCCTGCTTTAATAAACACGTTTATCCCCGAACCACTTTTGCATAGTTAGGTATAAAATGGCGTAGAAAATTAGCCTTACCTTGCAAAATCTGCAACTGATGTAATGAGGATGGAGAGGGGAGATTAATAATAGCCTTAACCTTCAGATAATTGAGGCAAATTTTGTATTTGGATGCGATAAACCCTAAGATTCTACTAGAATCAACGTAGAAGATGCACTTGTGTGAATTAAGCCGAATATTGTAACATCGACAACGAAGAAAAATCTGAAGAAGATGATCAAGATGGTCCACGCACTTAGCTGAATGAGCGGGAAGGTCATCCAATTAAGGCTGAACGATGTGTCATATATCGTGAAAATCATACGACATCGCTCGCTGAAATGTATCCCCAACATTCTTTAAGCCAAAAGGGACCTTCTTATATGCGAAAGTACCCAAGGACAGATAAAGGAAGTCTTATGTTGATCAGTCAGAAGAATGTTAATCTGATTATAACCAGAAAAATCATCCATTAAGGAAAATATCTCACTCCTGGCACAGTCATCAATGATCTGATCAATAAAGGGAGTGGGTTAATTATCCTTAGGACAAGCTCGATTAATATCATGATAATCAACACAGACACGAATATTTCCCTGCTTTTTATCTACAGGAACAGTATTAGAGACCCATTCTGTCAAAGGAATTAGATAAATAAAACCGGCTTGGAGAATTTTTTTAACTTCAGCCTTAATGGCGACAACTTTTTGAAGGTGCACCGGACGAAGACACTGGAAAACAGGTTTCGAGCCGGGATAAGTAGGAATTTTATGCACCACCATACTAGGATCAATGCTGGGCATTTCTTCGTAGGACCATGCAAAGACATCACGAAACTCGTGGAAAAGGCTAGTATAAACTTGGACTTCATCATAAGAACAAGTAACCCCAATATGGATTTTCTCGACAAATCCCGGTTTAACAAAAATGTCAATAGGCATCCTTTGTGTAATTTTACTCAAGTTACCTTTCGTAAATACGTTATGTGTCAAAACAAGAAATTGAAGCATAGGAGAAGGAACCTAAGTTACAAAATGCTCGAGACAAGTAGAAATGGCCCCGAGGCCAGGCATAAACGAGGAACGATGATGACCATCATCCCACGGCAGATCCTCAAGAGACATGGTTTCCACGATGGCCTCATCGGAAGGAAACACCTCTTTCAACGGATTAAGTGAATCTGAATCACCAAGCTAAGGGGATTGAGAGTAAATGTCAAGAGACATGCTCAAAGGAGCGCAATTAGAGGACGGAGGTTCCGAAGCAGTAATGATTTCACAATAATAAATCTCATTTGGACCCAAAGGCATCGAATCTCTGAAGGAATCAATCTGTTCAGGCGAAGGAATAATCCATGGGTCATCAGACCGAGAAATCATATGAACCTGAACAGTAGTCGGAGGAGGAAGAGGAAAAATACCCATGAGGGCAGGATATTTAAAAAGACCTGGCCCTATGCTCTCATAGGAAGTGGGAATCTTATCCACATACGGAACGTTGTTCTCAGAGGAAGAGGTGAAGAAAGACAATTGATCAATAGTAACAATATTTCCTTCATGTGGAAATTTCAAAACACGAAAGAGAGTGGACGGAACACACAACATGGCATGAGTCTAACTACGACCGAGCAGAAGATTATAATTGAGCTTAGTGTTAATGACTTCGACCTCGACATTGACATTCTTCCCTTTCAAAGTAATCGGTAAACAAGCGAGAACACCTAAAGGTTTTGATTCTCTTCCATCAAATGCTTCTAGAGAATTTGGTGATGAATTCAAGGCTGGAGAACCAATGGCTTTCCAACACGAAGATGAAATGACACAGTTTGACACACCTTCATCCACAAATTCTCGATGAATGTTGAGACCATTAACAACTTGAATAATGAGTGCAATCTGATGCGGAAGTCGTGGAACAAAACTCTCTAGATCGAAAGAAATAAGGCTACTATCGGCAGGATCAATCCCACCAATCACAGATAACAAAGCTCTTCACTGTGATAGACAGATCTAAAGTAATTCTAACGTAGACATTGCAGATGGCACCTGAGCCAAATCCTCAACAATATTGTAATGGTGAGCAGCGCGGGCATTGGGATTATAAGAAGACTTACAGAGGACACCTTTGGAAGGTGGTCGCACAATGGATTCAGCATTGGGCCTTTTAATCTCAAGAGGACTAGTAATAGGCAGAGGAGGAATACCATCAGCTATCTCCTTCCCCGTGGCCTGACTGGATCCTGCATTAATCTTTTGACCTAGTAGCAATAGAAACGGTGCCTGAACCATTCATCATGAACACCTGAGAGCCAAAGGGGGCAGAGGACCGAGGTTTCTCTACCATCTAAGTCTGCTGAGATGGGAAAGGTTCTTTAAGAAAGACTAAAGTTCCCTAGGTGCCTTTGAGCAATCGGCTCACTTCGGATCATCGAGGACAGTCCTTGGTGAAGTGCTCTTCATCACAGATCAAACAAGGTTACTTCAGTTTGCGTTGAGAACCATCACCAGCATGAGGTTTATGAGAATATTGTTTTGGGGTATCGGCTTTGGCTTTACCTTTACCCTTCTTTTTACCTTTAGAAATATTATCCGTAGGATTGGCCTGAACAGCATTAACTTCTGCGGGTTTACCAGAATTTGAAGTAGACTAAGAAGCAACATTATTTGAAGAAGCAGAATTCGGCTCCCCAGATTTTGAAGATGAAGACTTTTGAGAATTTTGAGACACAGAACCAATAATACCATCAACGGATGAAGTCGTTGGTGGTTTAGAAGTTCCAGGTCAGAGAGCATCAGGCAATATATCATATAATGTGCCAGACTGAGAGTACAAAAGATCAAGGTAGTGGGCATAAGCAATGGCTTGTTCCTCGGTTACACATGCCCCCATAGCTATGTCTTTAGAAATCTGATTGACAAAGGAGGTGGTGAACCAATGAGTTAGAATCTTATCAGGAATTTCAAATTTGATCATGCGACGATGACGTCGCCACTCATGAATATGATCCGAGATATGAGTAGCTCAATCCTGTTTCAATGAAGTGAGGAGGTGTGTCCTGGTCTCATAATGGACTGGTAATTGAAAATGTGTAAGGAACGCCATGGCTAAAGAATTGAAATCTTGGAAGACACCACGAGATAGCTCAATGTACCACTTTGCAACGGCACCAGTAAGAGTTCACTGGAAAAGACGAAGTCTAATAGAATCGTCAACCCAAGAGTTAGAGGAACAACACAAATGGTAATTCATAATGTGTGCTTGTCTTCACTAGAATTTCCCTCAAATTTAGGACAATCACCAGGAATCTTGGTTGGAATCGGAGGCCAATATGGTGTAATATTCCAAATTTGGAACAGCTAGCAAGGCATGACTGGAAAACGCATTTTCTAGTAATGGCTGCAACAAGAATTGAAACTAGGACCTGGATCCCTTATATCAATGTATCTAAGTCCTAAATCCAAGAGATGGCTCCAAAGAAATCCTTCTAGAGTGGTTAAATAGATCTCCCACTACTAGATGTCCTCAAAAGGTGCCCGATGAGGGACTGCAACAAATGTATGATCATACAATAGATCAAAAGTGTTATTTTATAAGTTGTGAGACAAGAAGATATATATATCCAACAAATAATGTTATAGCAGCAAAGCAAGTACAAGTTCTTGAGGAAACATCCACTCAAGGAAGGCAATGCAAGCCTCAACAAGACATGTACATGAAATACAAAACCATTGCTATTTCTGCATAAACCCATGCTAAGAGGATGTAGTTTATAAGAGGTACTGCTCCATATTACATAATAACTAAAATATATTACAAGATATTGCTCAAATACAATAGGGGAGCAAAGCTCTAACCCTTAAAAACAATAATACATCAATCCTCCAAGGTATTGACTGAAATATACAAAATGGGAAAAGTGTTGGAGTTGCTGGGCAGCAGCTGCAACTCAAATCTGGAACTAAACAGAGAAGGCTGAAGATGATAATAAATTTGAAGTATACCTACTCCAATGGATCAACTAAGTGTAAGGCTGATCCTTACACTTGAGATCTCACCCTCCAATCAACACTACAATCCCTCACTGCAAGTGCTCCATGAAAATAACGCAGTCTAAGAGGGTAATTGCGCTGTAGGTGGAATAGAATGGGTTGGCCAAGTTCCAAGATCTTCAATAAGCTCTGATAGCTTCCAAACTAATCCTCTAAAGGAAATAAAGACTCTCCCTCTAAAAAACAAGCAATGGAAGAGGTGTTGTGACTTTTCACTGCAACACCCTGCAACACAGAATTATGCTGCTACAGCAATAACATTGTCCTAGATGAGGATGCTTGGCCTCAAGCCTAGATGTGAGAAAAATTAGTACAACTCCTTCAAGAGGCTCCTCAAGAAAGGAGAAGGATTCCTAAGCAGGAGATCCTTGTGCTAAGCAACATAGCAACTCAGCTAAACAGTCGGGATTGCAGAAATGTCTAAACAGACATGAAATCAATAATCATATGCATGAGAAAAAATGGTTGCCTTGCCCTCCTTTTAAACACATGAGAGCTCCCTCTCCATGGGTCCCACTATATTATGGTTTCCTCCTTCAAGGAATATTCCTCCTCTTTCTCTGCGTTGTCCCATATGGTGCTTTCCACCTCATACCTATGCGCCGTTTGACTTGGTCAAACTTAACCAAGCCTCTTTGCAAAATGTCCCCTTTCACACATGGGGGTGTGAAATCTAGTTCCAAGGCTGATCCCCTTTCATACTAGAGGGATTTTATCCATGTTTTTATTTTTAATGGGCCTTATCACCCAATTATTCAACTCCTAAATGAAAATAGAAAAAGTTAATATTCCAATTTATTGCGGGAAAAATTTGGAATATTACAGTCCTCCCCTCCCAAATGTTGCTTGTCCTCAAGCAACTACAAGGATATAATTGGAGACTCTCCACTCAAGGCATGGAGTTAGAAATGTGATGAGGAACATCTCCCCCATGTGGATCCTCCATCCCCAAGCAATCATCCAAACAAAATGAGTCACCTCCCAACATGGCAACTCCTAAAAATCTCCTTCCACCTCAAGCTACGGAAATGAAGGTGGGCTGAAAATTTGAACCTGGTAAGCATCATGGCCTACCCAAAGCTCTCCCTCTCTCCACTTATAATAAGTGTAGAGTGTGTGCTAATCCTGGGCTACAAAAGTATTGCCCTCAAATGGCAAAGTGAAGAACAATCCTCCAAAGATTTCTCCTCCAACAATGAAGAACAAGCTGGCCCAAAATGTTTCATCCATGATGAATAGGACAAGATCATCATAGAGTATCCCAATGAGAATTTTTCTGCAAGTTTTACATGATATTTCATGATACAAAAAATAGTTTAGAACGATACAACGCAGTCTCATCCGCTACAACATCAGAAAGTAGCATGGCAAGTGATGTACAAAATCCTTCACATCTATTAATGGATAGTAAATGGCTGAATATGTCAATAATACAGGATCCAATACTTGCCCATGGTTATACAATGGATGAATATCAATCTCATGGTCCACCTCAAAAGAGAAAAAACATGGGGCTGTGGTGGCCATATCTCTTCTCATGCTCCCATTAGAACATGTAGTGCAGAAAATGTGGGAGTTTTCTCCCCTCAAGGACACATCCAACTCATGTGTCAATCTCCCAATCATGCTCTCAACAATGATGGAAACAATATCAGCAAATGAAGACATGATCAGTACAATAATGAAGGAAATACTTATGGCTTCATGTGGTGCTTGAAGATACCAACAGTCTCCTAAGTGTGTACAACGTAGTTTAACAAGCTGCTGCTTCATAAAAGTACAGGGCAAGATGTTTATTGATACATAGTTAAGCATGTATGTCATATTTTGGCAAATATTTGGACATAAAAATTTAACCTACATGTAATGAGAAAACATTTTCCCAATGCCATAAAAAATATGGCTGCCTCCATCATATAGATTGGCCCAACTATGAACATGGAGCAATGTGAAAAGCTTGCCCTCTTATGGAGAAATGCACTGTAAAGTAATGGTAAGAGTATGGAAGTAAATACATGTAAAAAAAAACTCCTTACCATATGCCGAAAGTAAGTTGGTACATGGATCCATGAGTGAGTTCTCCATAGTGTTTTGGCATGCTATGAAGAAAATTGACCCATGTGCTGCAAGAAAATAATCCTCCTCATGCTTGGAACCCCAAATAAAGAAGAATATGTCATAGTGATAGATGCTTCTATCCACTATTCTATCATCCTCACCTCCTCCTTGTTCACGAAGTGCATCCAAAGTGACGTGATCCTAGGGACACCTCACCCATAAGTCTTTGCTCCTGTAATGTTCCTTTTTCGGGAATTTCTGCAATATGTTCCTCAAGTATGTTGTATAAGGAAGGCAGTGTAAAATAAGATGAAAGGGTTCTTGGATCCCTTTTTTAATACATTAAACACTTCTCTTCCAGAAGTTGAGCCCAAAGAAATGAGCCTAGAGGGGTTATTCAGATCTCCCCAAGATAGGTCCCTTAGGAAACTACTCAAATAGAGATCCTACAACAATGTATGAACACAATAATGAAACTATGCAAATCTGTACATATCAAAAAATGGAATATAATACAGCCATCATGTTTATTAATATATCAGCTACAATATAAAGAAATATCTTGAGGGACAAGCCACTCAAGCTACCAGAATCAATCTCCAATGATCAAACTGTGAAATACATGAGTTGCTGCAACTGCACAAAATGCCGGAGAGCAGTGAAAATGCTGCCTATATTAGAGTACTTGCTGTTGTAGATTAATATACAAGAAATATGGCTGAAATATACAAGAAATTCCCAAGAATAGAAGAATGGGCTCCAATACAATATTTCTAGCCAATCTAGGAGAGATTGCTAGAAATACCGGAAAATGTACAATGCGACAAATAACTTGTCACTGCAACTGAATCAAAATGAGAATGAGGCTATGGCAGATCTGAAATACTCATGCCCTCCTCTGATAATGTTCTCAAGCAAAGGGTTGATCCCTCTTACTCAAAAACACTCCTCCTGATAAGCTCAGATGACCCTCCCAGCAACTGCCTGCATAAAATAACGTAGTTCCAGCCCTAGACTGCGCTGTGAGAGATGGTGAGTGATTGGTTTGGTGCCAAAGATCTGAAATGATGCCCGGGAGTCTCCTTTTCTGCTCCTCCAAAGAATATACAAAATCTCCACTGAAGAACAAGCTAAAGAGTGACTCTATGAGTTCCTGTGTTGTTGCACCCAACAACTCAACGTTTTTTGCCCAACAGAATAATGTTGTAGCTAAAGGGGTAAGCTTGGAAAAATACTGGAATGAGTAAATGAAGCTCAAACCCTCTCCTTCCTTGAAGATGAGGTAGGGATTCCTGACCAGGAACACCCTTGGGTTCAAGAACACTACAACCCTACTAAACAACCCGGGGATGCAAGTCTTTGCAAACCCAACGAAAATAATAAGCTAATGCATAATGAAAATGGGCTACCATCTCCTCCTTATAAAGTAAATGAACTCCTCTCACCATGGGTCCCATTCACACTTTCCACCTAGCTCATGAAAGTGGAGCCTCCTCTAAAACTATGCTATCCAAGAAGGTTCAATGTATCTAGACAACTTAGTTGACTTTGGTCAAAATGTCTAGATCAAGCATGATCCAATCCTATTCACACCATGTGGTGCTCAAATAAGCTACTTTATTCTTCCTCCTTTCACATGAGGAGTGTTTATTCTTCCTCTCAAGGATTATGGGGCCTCCTTACCCATTTTATTTAACTAAATAAAATACTGCTAGCTATAATGTCACTTTTAGCTTGAGGCTAAAAATTGGGAACATTACAGTCCTCCCCCTTCAAAATGTTTCTTGTCCTCAATCAACTACAAGGTAGAGAAAAATTCCTCCTCCTCTTGTTGTGGCCTCCTCATCAATAGACCCCACTATAGCTCATCATAGTATGCAATAAATCTGTCCTCCATGTATCTCTCCAAGTGTGTAAAACTAAAGTGTACATCATGAGATAATAGGAGATGCAAGTGGAAATATCCTTGTTGTTCAATGGCCTCCTCAAGGTAGGAGTGATGAAAAAAATGGGAATTCTTATTCCCAATGAGTGACTCCTTCACCCATGAAATCATCCAAATGAAATGAGCCATCCTAGGTAGCTCAACAAAGCAGTCCTCAACCCCGGATCTATGCAACATGTTGGGGCTGAATGGAGAGTTTAGATCTTTCCATCCAAGTATTTTCTCCCTCCATTTATGATAAGTATGAGGGGGTTGCTGATATTGGCCTGAAATTTAATGGCCTCCACAATTGGCCCAAGCCTCCCCACAAGATGAATCAACCATGAAATGCTTCCTCCAAAAACGCATTTTCTCCCCATAGCTCCTCCTATATGAAGAGAAAAGTAGTTACATGACAATGATGGTGTGCCCATTGTTTCTCCTGAAACATACAACATGTGAAAAGGGGAGAATCATACTCCCAATGGGCATCTTCAACTCTAAGCCCACTCTCCAAAGAAATCCTCCCATGAGTATACAAACATCGGTAACATATGGAAGCAAAATACAATGAAAACAAGCTGCCACATGGCAACCGGAGAGTGAATCATAGTTCCACATGAGGAACCAGCGCAATGCATTCCATGCCTACCTGAAAAAAAAAGATAACAAGTGCTTTACCAGCCACTTGTTTGCTGCCACAAACATCTCATAAGGTGAAAACATGAAAGTACAAATTGGTGCCAATGGTGCACACCAAGAAGTATGTGGCTTCCCCCAAAAACCATCATGAAAATAGCCACTCCCATTGCTGCAATGGGACACAAGTACATCATAATAAGGAGAATAAGGAGATGTGATCATCTTTAGCTCATCAAGCTTCCCATGTAAAGTAAAGAAAGGTAAATCAAAATGAGAGCGTATACCTTCTTTACCATGTACTCCGGTCCTTGAGCTGAATTGGCTCCTCTGAATGCTCTCCCTCACCTCTAATGAGTAGGGAAATGGTTGTGCCAACCTCTCTAAAATCATCTGGGCTATGCATATTTCCATATGCTGATATATATCATTCTAAATGCCCTCCCAAGTGAACTCCTCTAGCAAAGAAAAATATGCATCAAAGTGCATAGCTAGAAAGTCCTCACATGTTGCATGCAATAGTTTCTCCTTGAGACTAGAAGCCCTAGTCAAGAATACTCTGTCATAATAATGGATGACCATATCATCCACCATGTACCTATCATCTCCATCTGGGTCATCCAAAACCATGCATGCACCTAGATCCTTGGAGTACTCTACCAAAAGATGACACCTCCAACACGGATCAATCCTCCTCATAGACAGCGCTGGTAATCTGCAATGTGATGTTCCCCTCACGCTGCTACCTGCTATTTTGGCATCCCCCATGCCAAATTCATCCTCCAAAATTTTTTCATGCCCCTCATGCAGCTGCTTTTGCTGAAATAGTGATGGTGTCCCTTGGAAGTTGGCCTCCCATGAGAAGCTGTCATCCAAAAGGAATCTCCCAAGTTGGGTCAAAGTAAGCATGAATGGCCTCCATCCACTCCTATGTATGAAAGAGTCCTCCCTCAAAGGAAGTATCCTCTTCCCTCCAACTTTGTGGAGTAGTCATCCTACCTCATGAAGATGCCATCCTCCATCCCTGTAGCAAATTCTATCAACACAGTATAACTGATGAGAGTGGATGATATTGAAAATGAGAGAGTGTCTCCCTCCTCCTTGGGTTTACCCCAAACTCTTTGCGTTGTATTGGACTCCTCCAATGTCTTCAGCTCTCCGGAATCCAAGATTGGTGAACCAAATGACAAGATGCCCCTCATCAACTCTAGATCAGGTGGCCTTCCAGGTGGAATGCCTCCATATAGTGAGACATCGAGTTCAGAAGTGGACTGTATGTATAAGTGGATAGATTTGTCCCTCTCTTCACTACGTTGTATAGTCTCCTTCTCTTGTGCAAATAATTTCCGGAATAGATAAGGGTGTATCAACCCTTGATGCTGATCCTTCTCTTCCTCCTCCATCTCACAATCCCCAAAAACTGTTACATATGACTCCAGAATTGTGCCTTGGCTTCCACATGTTGAAATAGTTGGAACTCCTTGAAAAGATACAAGGGCTCCTATAATAGAAGCAATGGCTCCCCTTTCACCTCCATGTGGTAATGGATTTCCTCCCAATATGAAAACGATGTTGGTTTTCTTGTGCTCATCCTCCCCATCAATAAGTGAGATTACCTCATCATCAAGGAGAGACCCTAGATCTTGGTCCTTTCTTGAAGGAAGTACCTCCATGAATTCACAAATGGAAGAGGGCCCTTCACACAATGGGGATATTTCCCTTAGCAAGCCATCATACATGTTTATATCCCCTTCAGAACTATGGAATGGAGTTTGTTTCATGTTTCCTTCTGATGCATGCAAAGTGTTTGAAGTTATGATACATGATGATTCACATTGACTTCCATAAAATTTCTTCACCAAACCCTTAGTGAACTCATCATATTTTTTTACATTTGCATGACAATGTGAAACATAATTTTCAAACCAACAATCATGAGCCATACCTTTGAGTTGCAGCGCTGCTCCTCCAATGGCCTCATCTTCTTCCTCCATCCTCCCGGCAGTGAAAGTGGGAAATGGACTGCGTTGTGGATCTGCATGTGTGGCTGAATGCTCACACCCAACATGGTCACAACTAGGGCTTGCTTCATCCACAAACCTTCTCATAAAATCTTTCTAGTTTTCCCTTTCTTTCTCCTCAAGGTCTTCAATGATACCCTCCATGGTCTGGAAAAGAAGAAGGGAGACCTCCTCTTTTGTCATTCCTCTTTTCTTTTTTCCTTTGTACATCTCCTATTCTAAGTGAATATATTCTCATTATAATGGCATATTATCTTGGGTTGCATAGGCTGAGACAAGATTTATGCTCTGATACCACTATAATGTTCCTTTTTTGGGAATTTATGCAATATGGTCCTCAAGGACGTTGTATAAGGAACGCAGTGTAAAAATAAGCTAAAAGGGGTCTTGGATCCCTTTTTTAATACATTAAAAACTTCTCTTCCAGAAATTGATCCCAAAGAAATGAGCCTAGAGGGGTTATTCAGATCTCCCCAAGCTATGTCCCTTAGGAAACTACTCAAATAGAGAGCCTACAGCAATGTATGAACACAATCATGAAACTCTGCAATTTTGTACATATAAAAAAATGGAATATAATATAGACATAATTTTTATTAATATATCAGCTACAATATGCAAAAATATCTTGAGGGACAAGCCACTCAAGCTACCAGAATCAATCTCCAATGATCAAACTGTGAAATACATGAGTTGTTGCAACTACACAAAATGCCGAAGAGCAGTGATAGCGTTGCCTATATTAGATTATATGTTGTTGTAGATTCATATACATGAAATATGGCTGAAATATACAAAAAATTCCCAAGAATAGAAGAATGGGCTCCAATACAAGATTTCTAGCCAATCTATGAGAGATTGCTAGAAATGCCGGAAAATGTAAAATGTGACAAATAACTTGTCACTAAAACTGAATCAAAATGAGAATGAGGCTATGGAAGATCTGAAATACTCATGCCCTCCTCTAATAATGTTCTCAAGCAAAGGGCTGATCCCTCTTACTAAAAAACACTCCTCCTGATAAGCTCAGATGACCCTCACAGCAACTGTCTGCATAAATAACACAGTTCTAGCCCTAGACTGCACTGTGAGAGATGGTGAGTGATTGGCATAGTGCAAAATATCTAAAATGATGCCCGGGAGTCTCCTCTACTACTCCTCCGAATAATATACAAGATCCCCAACAGAATAACGCTGTAGCTGAAGGGGTAAGCTTGGCCAAATGCTAGAATGAGGAAATGAAGCTCAAACAATCTCCTTCCTTGAATATAAGGTAGGGATTCCCGACCAAGAACACCCTTGGGTTCAAGAACACTACAACCCTGCTAAATAGCCCAGGGATGCAAGTCTTTGCAGACCCAGCGAAAATAATAAGCTAATGCATAATAAAAATGGGCTGCCATCTCCTCCTTATAAAGTAAATGAACTCCTATCACCACGGGTCCCATTCACACTTGCCATCTAGCTCATGCAAGTGGAGCCTCCTCTAAAGCTACGTTGTCCAAGAAGGTTCAATGTATCTAGACAGCTTAGTTGACTTTGGTCAAAATGTCTAGATCAAGCATGATCCAATCCTATTCACACCATGTGGTACTCAAATCAACTGCTTTATTCTTCCTCCTTTCACATGAGGAGTGTTTATTCTTCCTCTCAAGGATTATGGGGTCTCCTTACCCATTTTATTTAACTAAATAAAATACTGCTAGCTATAATGTCCCTTTTAGCTTGAGGCTAAAAATTGGGAACATTATAGCTCCCCAGTGACAGTGCTATGAGCTCATGCAAATAAGCTCCCATCAATACCAAGCTCTATTCTTTGACATGCTCCTTGTCAAAGACTCCTCTAATAATGTTGCAAAAAATATGGAATACTTCCCAAGATGGAAGTTCTTCCAAATCATCAAAGACCAATGAGATAATGTCATCTCCTCCTCCTACAACATCATGCAAAGTGTGAGAGAAAATCTACTCTTGCTCTCCCAAGAACAAGCAAAGCAACAAAATATTTTGCTGCCTCCCCATACTTCCATCATACAACTCATGTGATGAAAACACAATGAATGATATGAGTATCACATCAACACCATGCATCCATAATCTATGCTGCCTAGTGATGCAAGTATCATGCCATCTCTCCTCCTTCCTCCTACTCTTAGGAAGAGTGTATGCCAAGCGATGGCCAAACTCTTTCAAGAGTAACCAGTGCATCCAAGCCTCCAGCTACCCGGTATCATAAATTTGAAAGTAGCCTCCTAGCTCCTTGCTCATCAACCACATCCACTCAACCACTTGTGGATGCCTTCTCCTTTTCTTCATCTTGGTACTCCTCCCACGAGGGCTACCATCCTCCCAAACCAAACCTCTGTCCTTGCACTTCATGGTATTTTGAAATATAAGCTTCTCAAGGATCAATGAGACCCTATAAGGCCCCAAATAGGTGGTAGGAAAAAACCTCCCATAATGATGTGTATGGCTCAAGGAATGTCCAACACAAGCAGGAGAGATGTTATCCATCCTAAGATGTCCCGCATCCTCTATTTGCTCCTGTGAGAAAAGAAGAAAATCTTTACACCCCATGGTGTGTTGAAGTGCACCTCTAATGAGATCTCTCCTTGAGACCTCCCTCTCAACAATAGTCCTCCAAAACCAATGAGGTCTTAGATCTGCTGAAAGTAGAAGTTCCTCTTTGAGCTGAGAGGAGCTCATTGAGAAAGTGTCATATTTAAAGGAGAAAGAGTTTCTCACTTCAAGATGTCTACCATCTTCCTCCAAGTCTTCAAACCCCAACCTCAAGTGTGATGTACAATCCAACAATGGCTCATGAGAATGATTGTTTGCTTCTTCCTTGAATTTTTCCATGTTGCACAGCGTAGTGCCACTAAGCTACTCTATGGTAGCAGTGTGATTTGACCCTTGGTCATGAAAAATCAAATTTCCACGTTGATCAAAAGAATTTGCTGCAACAATAGAATGTGGAAATTTTTTCATACCTTGATGAGATTTTGGAATCTCTTGTAGGGCTACAAGAGTTCCTTCCTCCAAAGTGTTGGCCGCTCCAACTGTTGCTGCATGTGGCTGCCCCTCCATGAGTGTGGTAGCGTTATCACAAGGCTCCTCAAATGGTGGTGTG
Source organism: Pinus albicaulis (assembly GCA_034641835.2). Taxonomy (NCBI): domain Eukaryota; kingdom Viridiplantae; phylum Streptophyta; class Pinopsida; order Pinales; family Pinaceae; genus Pinus; species Pinus albicaulis. The sequence continues at coordinate 594,908,749 of CM076577.1, read as the reverse complement.
AGCTTCTCTTCCTTTGTTCTTTCTCCATTAAAGGTGTTGATCAACCTTTGAGTGAACTCTAAAAAAGTTCTCACCCTTGCATGGCTCAAGTGGCTGCACCACCAAACATAGGCTTCACCCTCCAAGTGCAATGCTGAGATTTCAACAACTTCTTTCCCTACTACAAGATTCAGTAGGAAAAATTCCTCCAACTTTCTCACCCAAGTTCTTGTTGTAGATAACCCATCAAAAGTAGACAACATAAATCTATTGCCTCTTATTTCTCTTCTGCTCCAGGGTCTCTTCTCTTCCTTCAACTGGATGAAATGATGGCAATATAGAGTCTCCTTGAAGGCTCTAGGTTGAGATCTGTACTCAACAAGGTAATCACTTAGAATCTAATAATCCAAGTGTCCTCCATGCTCAATGTATTTTCCTTGATGAGAATAGGAAGTGCATGGTCCTTCCTCTTCTATTTATTCAATCTTCTTGACCTCCTTAGAGAGGTTCTCTCTGGATCTAAATATTGATGAGAGTAATCTCATGTTCTTCATAATTCTTATCTTCTTGGGCTAAGACTCACAGGCTAAGCCAAGAAAGTTGCTCTGATACCACTGTAATATTCCAAATCTGGAACAACTAGCAAGGAATGACTAGAAAACACTTTTTCCAGTAATGGCTGCTACAGGAATTGAAACTAGGACCTATATCCCTTATATCAATGTATCTAAGTCCTAAATACAAGATATGGCTCCAAAGAAATCCTTCTAGAGTGGTAAAACAAATCTCCCACTACTAGATGTCCTCAAAATGTGCCCGATGAGGGACTGCAACAAATGTATGATCATACAATAGATCAAAAACGTTGTTTTATGAGATTTAAGAGAAGAAGATATATATAGCCAACAAATAATGTTATAGCAGAAAATAAAGTACAAGTTCTTGAGGAAACATCCACTCAAGGAAGGAAATGTAAGCCTCAACAAGACATGTACATGAAATACAAGACCACTGCTATTTCTGCATAAACCCAGGCTAAGAGGATGCAGTTTATAAGAGGTACTACTCCATATTACATAATAAATAAAATATATGACAAGATATGGCTAAAATACAATAGGGGAGAAAAGCTCTAACCCTTAAAAACAATAATACATCAATCCTCCAAGGGATTAGCTAAAATATACAAAATGGAAAAAATGTCAGAGTTGTTGGGCAGCAAGTGCAACTCAAATCTAGAACTAAATAGAGAAGGCTAAATATGATAAGCAATCTGAAGTATACCTCCTCCAATGGATCTCCTAAGTGGAAGGCTGATCCTTACACTTGAGATCTCACCCTCCAATCAAAATTACAATCCCTCACTGCAAGTGCTCCATGAAAATAACGCAGTCTAAGAGGGTTACTGCACTATAGGTGGAATAGAATGGTTTGGACAAGTGCCAAGATATTCAATAAGCTCTGATAGCTTCCAAACTGATCCTCTAAAGGAAATAAAGACTCTCCCTTTGAAAAATAAGCAATGGAAGAGGTGTTGTGACTTCTCACTGCAATACCCTGCAACACAGAATTATGATGTTGCAGCAATAACATTGTCCTGGAGGAGGATGCTTGACCTCAAGCCTAGATGTGAGACAAATTAGTACAACTCCTTCAAGAGGCTCCTCAAGAAAGGAGAAGGATTCCTAAGAAGGAGATCCTTGTGCTAAGGAACACAACAACTCAGCTAAACAGCCGGGATTGTAGAAATTTCTAAGAAAACATGAAATCAATAATCATATGCATGAGAAAAAATGGCTGCCTTTCCCTCATTTTAAACACATGAGAGCTCCCTCTCCATGGGTCCCACTCTATTAGGGTTTCCTCCTTCAAGGAATATTCCCTCCTCTTTCTCTGTGCTGTCCCATATGGTGCTTTCCACCTCATACCTTTGCGCTATCTGACTTGGTCAAAATTAACCAAGCCTCTTTGCAAAATGTCCCCTTTCACACATGAGGGTGTGAAAGCTAGTTCCAAGGCTGATCCCCTTTCATACTAGAGGGATTTTATCCATGTTTTTATTGTGAATGGGCCTTCTCACCCAATTATTCAACTCCTAAGTGAAAATAGAAAATGTTAATATTCCAATTTATTGCGGGAAAAATTTGGAATATTACATACGGATTATGAAGAATGGGATTTTTCATCCAGTTTGACACATCAGGAAATTCCAACGTAGCAAGAAATGGTAATTGAGTATTGAAAGTCATCGGAGGTCTTTTATAAGGACCTGCATGTACATTCCATCCAGTCTGAGCAGGATTCTGTCCCCACACATTCTGTCCCGAAGGATTCAGATCATAGGGATTAGAAGCCGAATAAGTCGGTTGATACTGGGGTTGAGGACTAGGATATTGAGTCAGAGTAGACCACTGAGGTCCTTGCTAAGTAGCGTATGGAGTCTATTTTGGAATGTAAGCATGGCTTTGAGTTTGATGATAGACAGGTTGATTTTAAGGGTAAGGAACCTAAGGTGCAGTATATATTGGTTGATATGAACCTTGAGGGTATTAAGCACCTTGCGGTTGAGCAAATGAACCGAGCTGAGTAGGGTGAGTAGGTTGTTGAGCCGGTAGAATGACCTGCTGAAACAATGCAACCGGCTGAGGATCGGGTTGAATCAGTTGTTAAAGGCCACCGGGTTGGCCTTGTGGGAAAGTTTGGCCCGATGGTTGTGATGGAACAGGTTGTCCCTGATAACTAGGTTGACCCGGGGGAGGACCGTAGGGTTGTCTTGGTTGCACAAAATTCAGGCCATATTGAGCATGTGGCTGCAGTTGTGGTGCAATAGGTTGTCCCTATGGTGGGTAGATTTTCCCCCCAGGAGCATAAGATAGTCCTGGTTGATTCGAAGATTGACCAAAAATACCAGAGGGTTGTCCATGTTGGGCCAAAGGTTTCCCTTATAGACCGTATGGTTGTCCCTGTGGACCAAAAGTAGGGCCCTGCTGAGCTAAAGGTTGTCCCACAAGGGTTTTCCTTCCAAGCCAGAAGGTTGCACATGAAAGGTAGGCCTGAAACAAGAAACTATCTAATAAGGATCAGTAGGAGGAAAATAAAATGGATTACCATGTTCATCATAATGAAGTGGATATGAATAAACAAGATTACCGACAACATCATAATGATGAAAAAGAGGATTACCAAGAGCCTGAGGCTGCTGAGAACCCTGTTGTTGAACAACCAACAGATACTCTTCAAAATTAAGACCACCAGGAATCACAGGGGCAGTAGAGATAACACTAGAAGCAAGCATGGCCTTCATCGAAGGAGCATAACATCGGTGAATATCCAACATCTTCTCATCAAACACATAGGTAGAAACCATAGGCATGGTAGAGGTAGACGGGGTTTCCATGGCATGGGTTTGTGAGCTACCTGGGTCGGGATTAATAGGCCATGTAGGATTGAGAAAAATAGACCTGCGAGTGTGAAAAGATCCTGACGACTGATGGGTAACAACAGGTGTGGATGAAGCCACACAAACCATTGGTTGGAATGGAATTGATGTATCAGTAATCGATGAACCAGTTGTCGAAGGAAATATTCCTAATGAAGGTAAGACCGAACTCTGAGAAGGAGTTACTGTAATAGATTACACAATGGAAGCAACATCAGACATAATTTGACTCAAGGACTGATAGCCAAGTGGAAGTGACACCGACGATGGAGAAGACTGAGTAGAAACATGAGGGACATCTTCTGGAAAAATTTGATATTATCCTATAGAAACAAGAATTCCTTCACTACCAATAGCACTAGATGAGTCCATATCTGACTCCGCCATAATATCTTCAAAAATACTACGGGGACTAGGAGGCATAGCAGCAGCAAAAAATGTCGAGCCCGACGTAAAAGGAGGAAAATCTTCTTCTTCCCCAAAACCAGACCAAGCAACAGAAGGAGGCCAATTGAACTCAATTGGCTCTTCAAGAGGAGATCGAGTAGCAAGAGTCAGGACAGACGGGAGAATAAGCTGTGAGATCTCGGCGGACCTAGTGGGCTGAGGAGTTTCAAAAGAAATTTCTTGGAAAGAACTACCACTAGGAGGCAGTGAGAACGATGAAACCAATGGTTCTGCCACCATGAATGTATATCAAAACAGAAAGGAAAAAATAAAACCAATCGAGGACTCCAATATCAAAACCAAGGAAAAAACAACAAGCCAAGTAATAAAACTCTAACGGGCGTGTGATCGTAGGTGATTAATTTTATGACACTGAAACCATATTTTGCAGTTTCATTTTTAAAGAGTCGAGAAACAGGCCAAAGATGACTCTAGTCGCTTTCAATTTTAAACGAGCGTGAAAGGACAAGTGCTCAATGATCTCTTCTCTTTTAAAGAGTCATGAAAATATCAAAATGACTACTCTAGAATACTAAGCAAGAGGGTGTACCAGGTTTTCATGAACTGCCATATACACCTTGGTGATCAAATGAAATAGAAATTACCAAGGACTTAACGTACATGCAGATAGTCTCCCCAAATGATGTGTTTAATGTATCACGATCACAAGGTGGCAGACTCGGCTTCCTATGGATAAAAGGATTGCAACCTAGAAGGGTCTCCCTTTATATACTTGACGATACGGGGAGCGCAAGTCCGTACTAGCGCTGTCTAAAGCCAGATGGTGAACGACAGCTACTAGGTTTTAAGACGCCAGAACACATCTCTAGCATAGACCACTAAAATTTTTTTGTTAGGTTTCAATGCTTCCTTAGATTAATTAAATAAATTTTAAATTTGATCTTGGATTATATTTCAGTTTTAAGGTCCTATCAATTTTGGATCTCAAAAATCCCTAAATGCAAGCTATATGCAAATGAACATCATCTCTGATTCAATGAATTCTAGTTATGACAAGGATAAATATATTTCAAACAAAAAACAAACAAGGAGATTATGCGAAGAAATCCACTAATGCATCTAACAAAATATAACGAAAATGAAACTCTTTCCTAGATAATCAGGTGCTAGTTATGCAAAAGAGTATTTCACTTTCAATGCCAAGAAAGAATGCAAAATATTTTTTTTTTATTTTTTCAATGAAAATAAGTACACGATGCACTAATTACATGAAAAACGAAAACAAATACTAGCTTAAGTGTTGCAAAGGAATCGAAATTGAATGACTTAATAAAACACGAAACAAACACAAGAAATCACTCAAACTAATTTCGCAATCTTTCAAACCAAGAGACAGTTTTCAAAATGATCCAAAATAAGCAATATAATCTATTCTTGGAGCAATAAGGTGAAAAACCAATCGAGAAAATGAAATGACTCTGCAACCAAGGCAATCACTCAAAAGATCAAGAAAACTAAGTGCAATCAAGCCACAAATGGGACTGACAACAATGCAACCGACTCGATTTTTGAATAGAAGGCTCAGTGCACTAGGACACCTAGAAACCCTAAGGCCTTGACTGACGCTAATAATAATATGGACAAACAACTGAGAAACGCAAGTCGACAAAAATTAAAACAATCCCAAAGGCATAATCATGCATAAAAAATAACCCAGAAGCAAGCACAATTTACCAAAAGACTCATCAAGGAGGTCAAACCAATTCGTACAAGGTTTGGCGCAACTATACGGCTGTAATCTGCGCCATAAAAGGGTTGGCGTGACTGCAAAAAGAGCAACCTACGCCAATTGGCGCAACTATTTAGAGAAAAACTGCGCCAAGCCAGATAACTATGGGAAAAAGAGGAAAAACCAAAACCTAATGAGCAGAGATCAATATTGACACTCTGGAGTTAAACAGACGATGAAAAATAAAAAATAAAACCAGAAAAGACAAACAACTAAATAAATAATTGAATCTAACCCAACAAAAATGAAACGACAAACCCGCACTGATTCCCTAGAGGAGTCGCCAATTTTCTATGCAGGTAAATCCTCTCTGCGGACAGAGACGATCCCTCTAGCCCTAGAGTGAGTCTACAAACAAAGGGACATGCTAAAGTGTTGCTTCCTAATTATTGAATGAACAAGGGAGATGGTAGATCAACCTACCTAGAATACAACGTTGTTGTTATTGTTGTAGTAGTGGTGGCCTCTTTCTCCTGCCTCAGCAAGTCACAATCCGTTTGCCATTACACTTGGATACCTGCACGTAGAACAAGAAACAAGGACATCATACAAGATAACAACATTTCATTCATAACTATTAACTAGTCAAAGAGGGATAAACATATTGAATTAAACAAACATCATAACACAACAGTGGAACCAAACAGTAGTCATGTACATAATGAATAGAAGGAAGAGTTACAACTAATGCTTTGACGTTGCAGTCTCCTCTAGCGAGATTCAAGCGAAGCGCGTCTTGGATGCTCATTAGGGAATTCAAACGAGACGAAGGCATGGACTCAGGCTCTCTCAGAAGTCATGGACTCAAGCTTCCTCAACGTAATTCCTTCTTATTCTATCTTCTCTAGGCATTCAACTATAGTATGTCTGATTCTCCAAGTTCAACTAGCTTGTACTAAGAGAGATAGCTTATTTTATAGAGTAAAATGAGGAGGTTAGGATCCCTACAAAGGTGGGAGGGAGGCCTATCCTTTAGGGATTTCCCATAAGAGGTGGAAACCATAAACCTAAAGGAAGTAGTCCATGGTTTATTAGTTCAACCACTCCCAATGACTCATCCTCGAGGTGGTTGGAGTGGAATATCCGCCTCTATTTTTAAAAAACATTCCATAAACATCTTGGTGCAAGTGGCAAAAAGGATAGAGTGCCAGCTGGTGCGAGCCCAGTTTTAATTTTCCTCTTCAGTGCGAGGGCATAACTGATTACCCACGCCAAGGCAAAAACAAGGATTTTTGAGTCTCTTCTCAGGGAATTGTCAATAGAAGAAATGTTACTCTCATGTAAAGGGACACAATGATGGTTTTTGCAAGGCATGAAACTGCTTATTGGTCACAGAAATGACCCTCCAATGGGCGAGATGAGGATTTTAGGGACAGTGACAAAATGTTGTGTAACAAGTATAAACATAACCTAATTGAGCATAGACCAAATCATATTTTAAATCTACTTGGAATGCATCTTCCTCTATCTAAGGGAAGTGTGATGCGACATATTTACCTATGGGGGACAAAAGAGATCTAAGGAACAAATCCATATAGACATGGTATTCGAATTCTGGGGCCCTACACATGCTCGTCCTTCTGTCCTATTCTTAGACATGTTCAGATAGGCAGGTGACAGAAGCTTAACAGAATTAAGTCAAGAGTTTGGTACCAGTGTCATAACAAAGAGGTAACTAGAAATATTATAGAAAATCATTGGAAAGGGTCACAAAATTTGAATGAGTGGCATGAGGTTGGTCAACATACCACTTGGAAGCAACTCTAGTAGGTGTGCGCTAGAATAAACGAAGACATATGGATTCATTAGTGATGGAATTAGAGGAACACCACATGTGAAATGAGAGAACATGATTAGTGGGATCTTCTCCAAGATTTCCTTCAAACTTATGTATAATAGGCATAGATGGAAAATTTGGATTATGGAGAAGAGGATCGTTGATCAACTAATTAAAATTTGGGAGATTTAAACCAACCATGAAGGGTAGAAATGGAGTAGGAGTGATTGTATCAATTGAGGTTCCACTAGTGGTATTACCCGGGTTAGGACCTGAGTTACCACCTTGGTTTCCCAAACCTGCATTGGTTTCTAGCATGGTTGCGATTTGAGGTTGAGAAGACATGGAATCAAAGGAAGAACTGGATGAATCAGTAGAAAAAGAGTCAGAAGGACTCAGTTGATTGGGAGGATTAACTCTAACTCGATGGGGAGTAGTGATATGTCCTAACGGGAAATGAGGGTGAAGTCCTTGAATTCTCTGGGAAAATCGCCTAGGGGGCACAATGATGTGAAGACAAAGATGACACTAAAGGAATAAAGGATGATAGGAAAAATAGAGTAACAAACAACAAGAAAACACCTAGTGCAATGGTTCCAAGTGTAAACTAACTATATAATGATGCTACTCTCATACAATAAAATACGCCCTATAAAATAAAATGACCTCTAGCCTATAGATGATCTAATTCCTCAAACAATCCTAAATCTATTTTTTAGATGGCCTTCCAAAGAACTTCTTACTTGATGGAATCTCATCCCCGCAGGTAGAGTTTTCCAGAGAAAGGTGGGGTATAGAACCAATTACTTCCCATAACCAGTCCTATAAGGTGTTTTCCTAAAAACATTCACTATGGTTACCTTCATCCCATGGGGGTGTTCTAGTCTTGAGCTTATCGGTGATCAGTCAATGCATAAAATTCCCCACCATGGGTTGGGTAGCATCGAGGAGAGCTTCTCGCACGATGAACTAGCCTAAACCCCTATGAATCGGGTTTCTGATGCACTCTAACTTTGGATTGTGAGATGGTGAAGGATTTTAAGCTCCCTACAAAGCATCTTTTATGTATCAATGTAAATGATTGATGGGTGTTATTGGAATCCTATCCCACTGATCCTACAACTAACTACATAGATTGTTTGGCCCTGAAGCCCAAGTGGACTTAATCTATGTGTGTTAGATTATTAAATGTGGTGTGTTTCAAGTCTTGGCTTGGCGGTGTTAACCAAGCTCGCATTCTCTTAAGGTGTGTAAATGTTTGCAAAAAAATGTGTTTTAGTGGATGACTTAATTGAGCATGTTTTCTGATTCCATATGCTGCTAAAATAAAATGCTGAAATACTATAAATAATTTTGTAAAATGATAGTAAAATAAACATCCAATTAAGCACAAACCCCATTCGAAAAAGGATCTCAAACAACTAAATAAGGATAGGAAAAAAAGATACTAAAAAACACAAAAAAATTCCTACAATATCTAATGTCAAAGGGACTGCGATCTAAAGGCACTAAGCTATTGAAAATGGTGTAGACAAACAACAAAAATAAGAGGTGAAATTTGTTGCAAAGGATAGGCAAGAAGCTCAAAAACCTAAGTCACTCAAGGGGATCCTAAGGGGGAAGGAAAGAGAAAAGTAAAAATGGAGTTAAAATGGAAAAAGAACCTATCCTAAAGGATTGAAATAAATTGTATCAGACCCTAAAAACCAATGGCTAAAATGTTGAAACCCTAGCCTCCTCACTTAGCTAATCTCCTCCTAAAAATGTGGAGGTTCTACAAACCATAAGAGGATTTTTTATTCCTAAAAGAGACAAACAAAGAGTTTCAAGGCCTAAGGGAGACTAAAACATAGGTGAAAAAACCCTTCCCAGTACACAAACAACACTCTCAGCAATGCTCGAAAAAATCTGAAAATTTTCCAGAGAATTTTCAAAAAGTAAGTACTGACCTGAAACAAGTTGAAAACATAATTTTTGGGGAAAATAGTGCGTTATGGAGATCAAAGCGCAGTTTTAGGGCTGAAAAATGCATTGTGCTCCCAGGGCTCTCGGTCGCTAGATCTCGCACAGATGTTGTCATCTCCTGCTCGGCTGGTACCTGTGACCTACGAAAAAAACCAGAAAACCACCTAAATATGAAAATTTTATAGAATAATATATAAAGATATAAATAGAAATCATAGGCTAAAAATAGATGCAGAAAACCCTAAAATTTTTGAAGCAAAATTCACCCAAGAAATAGAATTGTTACACCAGTGGAGTCGTCATTTGTTAGTATGAAATTTCTTGGAAGGTGTACCAAAAATATCTCACTTAAATCATAGGTGACTAGTGACCCTAACAACAATTTTGGTTGCTTATACTTCAGATCTGCAACAAATATGTGAGAAAAACCTGTAAAAAAATATATGTATGGGATTTAAAAGAAAAAATAGAAAAAAATGAATCTGATGTAATAACCCAATTATGGAAAAGATTTTAAGGAATGAATCTTTTATTAATAGCACTTGGTGAAAGATATTTACAAAGGGTTGTAAATCCCCCTCCTTGGGATGGATCCTTTGATGTCCTTGTCACTTCAGTATTCATATCTTCCTCTCTCAATGTGTGAAAACCCAAACAATGTGTAGAACGCTTATGGGAGCTCAACAGTATGAGACGATAATGGTGACGATGATAATGATCATGGTGAGAAATGAATGAAAAACCCTCTTATTTATAGAAAAGTATTGGGTTTATCTTGAAAATGGAGAATAATAAGATATTATTGACCAAAATATAGATCTAACCGTTAGGAATACTTTATTATATTTTTTGAGAGGGAAAAGATACTCAAAATGGTCAAATATATTTATTTTAAAATAATTAACAAATAAAATGGTTTATTAATTATTTCGTGAATAATAAGAAAAGTGTGAAATGAAATAATTATTAAATAACAGTTTAACAATTATTCCAAGAATGGAGTTAAGGAAAAATAAATAAATAATTATTTATTTAATTATTCCTAGGTGATTTAGTCAAATGTGACAAGTAACAATTATCAAATAATTCTTTAATAATTATTCCTAGAGAAAATTCAATAAATAATGGTTTATTTAATTATTCGTGTTACAGGTAAATTTGGGTATCATTCCCAATGACTTGGTTAACTAGGCATCATCTCCAGGACCAATGAATAAGGGTCTATCATTCCCTATCATTTCAAGTTGCTACATGCCCTAAGGCAAGAAAAAGACAAATCAAGCATGACTTTCATCAAGCAAAGGTTTGCAAGGTTTGAAGTTTATTATATATCATATGAGAGCTCACCAATGCTGCCTCTAAGGGGACTAAGTGCATTGCATATGCAGGTAGCCCCATGCAAGGCTGCTCTGCAAAGCACTTCTTGACATCTATGGGTGTGTTGGTCACATTGGGAGAAAAATTCTCATTGTTCCAGAATCTCCACTTGGCCAGTGCCTTCTAGAAGAGTTCACATGTGTCAAGCTTCAAATCCAAGTGTCCATTAGACATCTACAAGATTGGAAACATGTCTTGCCGATTATTGGAAATTCATTGATTGTAAAACAACCTTCATCCTCTCTATAGATTGGGCATAGATCTAAGTGTTTCATAAGGAATAATTTGAGTAGAGAAATGATGGTGGATTTTCAATTGAGAGTTAGATTTGTGTAACAGCTGCTGCAGAGATTTATACTGTGATGGGGCTGAGGATCATTGCTGGAAGGGCCACTTCAAATTATTCATATGGTTGTAACCTCTCCTTCTATCATCAATAAAGAATACAACTTACTCTTCCTTATATGCATCTGTATTGGCTTTGATTTTCCATATTGCAAGATCTTAGTTGATGTATATTGTTTATGATTTAATAATTTAGCTAACTAACTTGAATAGACATCTATATTATTGCTATCTTCTTTTGTTTTAGTGTTCTTTCTTGCAGGAAGAATTTTTCCTATAAACCGTTTGAATTTGAAGCTACAAAGGAAGTGACAAAAGGAGCCATTTAGAAGCGCTTGGATTACAAGTAAGCTTATAATACTTTTTGTGTCTCTATTTTGAGTTAGGAAAGGTAGTCATATATTCTTTAATCTGTTGTTCTAGAATGTCATCTATCTAGGGAAGCGTGTTTTATCCATAATTCACAATTCTGTCCAACAAATTGGCGACTCTAGTAGGGAAAATTTCTCTTAGATCTAGGTGACTTAGCCTCTTATTTGCTTTGTTTATCCACCCAGTAGTTGTTATTCACAAAGATCAAAATTTTTCAGATATTGATTTGCAAAAGAAGTGTGTTAAATAGTAGTTTTTTTCCTTATACACTACGCCCAATGCACTCTTGGACAGGACACAGTCCTTTGCATAGCACTGTCTCCCTTTCAGGCCTGCGTTGTAGAGCATTGTCTCCCCTTAGAGACTGTGTTGACTCCTGAAGCCATCCAGATTCCATTGAATTTGTCTTTGCAAGTTGATTCAGTTTGTTTTCTATTGTGTTTTGAAAAGTTTGAACCTCATATTGACCAGTGAATCTATATATTTCTTCCTCCTTTGAAAGAAACTTTGTTCAATGTTTGTTTAAAGAATTTTTCTGTATCATTGGCAAGTTTATTTCAAAGTATTTTTACTATCGCATTAGATCCATTTGCTTTTAAAAAAGGAAATTGTCATAAAATCTTCGTTTCCTTATAAGGAGAAATTGTTGTTTCATTCCTCATTTTTCCTTCAAAAGAGAAATTGTTGTTTATATTCCTCATTTCTCAAAATTAAAAGGCATTTGATTTGTTGATTTAGTGCACTTAGTTTCTTTTTTGCATTCATAACATTAAAGGAACTGAAAAAGAAAAATCTGCATTTGCATGTAGGATTTTTGTGTGTTTTGCAAAAATGAACAATTAGGAAATATACATTTAGTTTGTATTTTCTTATTTGTTTTCTCACAAATTGTTTGCTCTTTCCCTCTAGTAGCTAGGATTTTCATTGAAAAACTGAAAGTGAAAGATTGCTTATCATTTTTAGTTGCATTTTAGGAATTTTCCAATACATCATCGCGGTGAACATTTGAAAGGAAAATTGTTGGCAAGATCAACATAAAATTGATCTCAATTTACCTAACAAAGCATTGGAACCATAATGATAACATTTAGAAGGTCTAGGCTAGAGACATGTTCTGGCGTCGTAAAACATAGTAGTTGTAGTTAACTTGTTTGCGATACATTTCGAGTGTGATAAGTCACTCCACATGCGTAATTATATCGTAGATCGTCCACGTACTTTTTGGTATATCGGGCAGTGTTACAGTACGATAAGTATAAAGGGGTGCTTTCACTATGCGGTTTCGCATCAGACAGTGCTAATATAGACTTGGGCCTCTACGTACCTTCAGGTATATTTGGGAGGACAACTTTTAGGTTTTATCCATCCATAGTGAATTGAGTCGTCCACCTTGTAAATTGTGATACACCGAACAGAACATTCGGAGAGATTTCCTGCCCTTACTTCTTGGTTCTCCAGGAGGTATTCTGTAGTTCACAGTTCACAATTTCTTGGTAAACCCTTTTTCCTAGAATTGCCCTTTTATTTTTTTTATTTGCTTTTGGTTAAAATAAATCAGTAATCATGGAAGAACAAAATCCTTTCCCCCATCGTTTGCGTAGATTAGCTTTAAAACCACCTTTACCACCAGAAGTTGCTTCTATTAGGCGAAGGCGATCACGATATTCCAAATCAAGTGCAATTCGTACCTCTAGTGAAACATCATTTTCCAATAAACCAGAGTTAGCTCAAGTTGTTTCTACACATCCCAGTTCGTCTACTGTTGTTGAAATGGAGTCTTCACAGCTACCCGTGGTCACGATCCATCTAATTAGTGAGACCATACCTCCTGGACCTGATGTTGTTCAACCACAAATTGATCCAGATCTTGTCTCCTCTTTGCTATAACATCTAAATCCTGAATTCGAACGACTAGAAGTTGTTCCTACCTTGGTCATCCCACAATGTTCTGTAGCTATTGAAACTCCTATATCAAATAGTCAACCATCTGAAATATACTTTGGGCCTGACAGTGAAATAATTCCACTTGGTTTAATTGCGATTGAAGAAATCCCACAAGACAATACACCTTTAACTCCAACCCATTTTGGGGAGGACCTTTACCTGTACGAGTCTTGTCCTTAATCGACACCCTCAGCTTTTGTGTATCTTCCTCCTTTTCAAAATCTCGTCGATTCAAAAGGGTATACATTTGGTGAAGTAATCATGTTTGAACCAACATCTTCGGTTGGGCCAGCTGTTCCAATTACGTCAGCTCCTGCCCTCGCTACCCCATCAATTTTTACAACTTCACCAGAGTCATATTTTCATGGTGGCCCTATGGTCCCATCAGGTTACAAATCATTATTTGGAATTTTCTCTGGTGCATCTTCAAATCCATGGACTTACCAATGTCATAGTCTGGTATTTTAACTGGTAATACTATCATAAGTACTGAACGACTTGATTCATTATACACATCATTAGGGAAATATCAAGTTGGTCCATCTACGTCTATTCCTTCAAGTACCATTTCAACTAGACTCCCAACATTTGGAGAGCAATATTTTCCATCTTATTATCCTCCTCATGCTGGGGGAAACCTTTGGTCACCCAATATGACAGTACTTCGTCACTTTTTGGTCAATCTAATGTTGAAATGAATTTTTGTTAATGGCAGCCCACTCTACCTATCCAACCACAAATGGTTTTACAATCGTATCAACTGGTTCAACCTGTTACACCCACTTCATTACCACTTGTTAATACATATATACCCCTGTTACAGAATCAAAATTTTGTACATCATTAACCTTATCAAGCGGGTCCTTCAACTCAATACCATCAAATGTTGGGTCCACAGACTCCAAATCCTTTAATTAATTTACAACAACCTATATCAGGCATTATTTATTCACAATTTGGTTTACCATTTTATGGGATGTCACAACCGCAACTGATTTATACTTATCAACCAAATCTAAGTTATCCTAATTTGGGTTATAACATTGGTGGATAGACCCCTTAGCAGCCACAGGCGCAAATGCCTCAAACTTCATTTCAACAAGTATCATCCAGGTTTTGGTCAACATAATCCTCAAGCATTTGCTATGAAAAACAACCCCTATCTGGGTTATCAGCAACATATTCCTTATGCTGGTGCTCAACGGCCTGTTTCTCAAGCAATTCCATCTTACCCTGGCTATGCTCAACCTGACCTTAATCGACAGTTTCCCTTTGTTGCAACTTTAGAGTTACTAGATTTAAATCGGTTAACCAATGATCCAATCAACTATGCTCCTTGGTGGCCAATGATACCTCACAGATTAACCTCGGATATTCCTAAGTTCAATGGAAACCCTGGAAAAGATTCATCGACTCATGTTATGACTTATCGTTTATGGTGTTCATCAAATTCCCTGAATGATGATTCTATTCGACTACGTCTTTTCTAGCGTACGCTTACGGGTCCGGCTGCAAAATGGTACATTGAATTACCTCGAGCTTCTTTTGATAATTTCACAGCCCTAGATACTATATTTTTGACTCATTTCCAGCTACCCATCAGATATGAAACTGGAACGGAACTCTTGACCAATTTCAAACAAACTAATGCTACTCACATTTCTGATCATATTCATGAGTGGCGTCGTCGTCTTCGAATGGTTAAGACCTTTGTTCTAGATTACCTCCTTGCTGAATGGTTCATTAAGTCCCTGTTACCATCTATAACTGAGGATGTGGCTACGGGTGGCATCGTCACAGAATAGCAAGTTATTGCTCATGCCTAATATTTAGAATTTATTTATACTCAGTCTGGCACACTCTATGAAAAAATTCCTAACGCGCCGAGATCTAATTTAAATGTTCCTCCTCAATTAAAGGACTCTCATGCCATAGACAACTTGATAGGAACTACAAGAACACACCACCCTACTACATCTGATCCTGCTCCCACTTCCTAAATTAATTCCATGTCATTTTACAAAGGAAAAGCTGACAAGCAACCAGGAAGTAAGAAAAAGTGGAAATCAAAGAAAAAGCAAAGTTCTAACCTGCAAGAAAGATCATCTGATCAACCTTCTAGACCTCCGAAACCTCGTTATCCATGGATAATCTATAATGAGGAAGACTTTGTTAGGGATTTTCCTCACCGCACTGAAGTCTCAAAAATCATCAAGACTTCTCATGCGCTAGTTGTGTTGATAGACCCATTTCTAAATCCGGACACAAATATGGTTGCTACGAATCCAGCTCGTAGTTCCCAAGTGTTAATTTTATCTGTCACAAAACCTTCAACAGATATTTTTGTGTTAATGCAAAATAAAGATTATAGTAGTCAGGACACTGATCAACCTACTACCTTGACAATGAATCCATCTACAGAATCAGTACCACCTACTACTATTCATGAATTAACAATCAAGCCACCAAAGGGAGTAATTCATAAATCAACATATAATCCTCAAGCAAGAGCTGCACAAAACTATAATATAGTTGAAGATTTAGCTCAATCCCCTTCAGCTATGTCTTCTCTTGAGGTATTAAAAAATTGTCCCTCCCAAAAATAGGCTTTGTTGTCAACTATTGGTGGAATTGATCTGACTGATTCTAACCTTGTCGTCTTTAATCATATGGGATATGTACCGCAACTACCATTAGAATTGGCATTCTCCATACAGGTAAATTTTCTCAATCACCTTTTTCATTGCACTATTATTGATGAGGGATAATCTACATGCATTATGTCTCTAAACTGTTGGAAGTCACTTGGCTCGTCGCGCTTATCACAATCATCAATGACATTGAAGGCATTCAATAGACGTACATATAAATCTTGTGGTGTTATTAATAACCTGCATGTTGAACTAGGGAGGGAAATAGTGAATATTGATGTTGAGGTTGTTGACGGACCCCTTGACTATAATATTTTACTTGGAAGGCCATGGGTATATGCGATGACTTCTATTGTTTCTACATATTTTAGATTGATTGCCTTTCCACATAAAGGTACAATCACAGTCATTAATCAACTATCCTTATTTGCCTCTACTTCGCAGGTAACTGGAAGCATTCCATTCGTACACATACCCCAACTAGAAATTCAAAACATTGGTGTAGAACTTTTAAAATATTCCACTCTTATGGAAACCTTTGCACTACTGCCGCCAGCGACGTCGACAGAAATTGCAAGTATAGATACCTGCTACATGATCTCTTCCACTCTATCTGGCTTAAGGAAGAGTATGGGTGATTCTGATATTTCTATGTTGGATGAGTTTCTGCCACCCAGCCCTATTGAGTTGGCATAGAAATCAATCTATTTGGCTTGGCTTGGGCAGAAAATCCGAAATCAACGTTGCCGAGTTTTTGGGTTGATCGTTCCTTAGATTTTGGTACTCCATCTAATCCATTTTCCTCAACGTTCTTGACAGAAGAGAATATTTTGGAAGCCATGATGTCAGAAGGAAAACCATGGGAAGATTATCATCATCATTCCCATCTTCCTGATTATGAAGAAACTAATCTTAAGGAACTATATCACCCATCCCTCAAAAATTTCTTTTTGAATTATTTTTTGATTAATGCAATCGATTCCGAGCGAAATATCTCAAATATTGAAGAAACGATTTCTATCGATATTTCGACCAAACTTGGCATGGTAGATAATATTCGTGTCGGTGTATCTTGTTCTCCATCAGAACTCGAATCATATCGCTCTCTTTTTCGTGAATTTCATGACGTATTTGCTTGGTCTTACGAGGAAATTCCAGGCATAGATACTCGTATAGTTGAACACACTATTAATATGTATCCTAGTGTCAAACCAGTGTGTCAACGGCTTCGTCCTATTCATCTGAAGAAATCCACTGCCATCAAAGAAGAAGTTGAAAAAATTTTACGTGTTGGTTTCATTTACCCCATTCTGCTAACTGAGTGGGTTTCCAATATCATTCCTGTCATGAAAAAACAAGGAACCATTAGAGTGCGCGTCGATTATCGGGATGTTAATCATGCTTGTCCAAAAGATAACTATCCTACTCCCTTTATCAACCAGATTATTGACGATTGTGCTAGATGTGAAATATTTTCTTTCATGGATGGATTTTGCGGCTACAATCAAATCAATATCCGCCCAGATGATCAACATAAAATAGCATTCATCTATCCCTAGGGCACATTCACTTATAGGAAACTTCCGTTTGGTTTAAAGAACACTAGGGCCACTTTTCAGAGAGTAATGGATTATGCTTTCAATGACATCAAGCACATTGTTCAACCATATCTAGATGATTTACCGGCACATTCACGAAATCAGACTGATCACCCGATGCATTTGAGAGCCATTTTCTTACATTTCCAACACTACAAAATATGCCTCAATCCACATAAATGTGTGTTTTGTGTTGGTTCTAATCGTTTGCTTGGATTTGTAGTCTCAAAAGAAGGGATTTTAATCGACCCTTTGAAGTTTCAGGCCATTCTTGATTTGTCTGCGCCATCAAAATTACTTCAAATACAAAAACTTCAAGTAAAGGCTAACTTCCTAAGGAGGTTCATTCCAAATTACACCAAAATGGCAAAAGGATTTACTTGATTCTTGAAAAATGGGGTTCCCTTCCATTGGGACCAAGTTGCGCAAGCTTCTTTTGATGTTGTCAAGGACACTCTTGTCCAAGCGTCATTAATTTATCCTCCTAATTATCAAAATGATTATTTCCTATATATAACCATGGCCGAAATGACCATTGCTATGGTATTTTTCCAAGTAGAAGACAGAATTGAACATCTGATCTATTATTTGAGTCATAATCTCAATGATACGAAATTTAAGTACTCATACGTATAAAATCTTGCCTTGCGGCTGTTCAAGATGTCCAAATATTTCGCCATTATATCCTGCTCCGAAAAACAACAATAGTTTTGGATTGCAACCCCATGACTTACATCTTATCACATCAATTTCTGGGGGGGAATATTCAAAATTGATTTTCATTTTGCAGTAATTTGATTTGGAATTTATCAAATCCAAGTCAAAGAAGTATTTAGTTTTGGTTGAGCTTCTCTGTGACATTCCCTCTGATAGTACTAAAACTACATCGAAACCATCAATTCCAGACAAGTATCTATTTTTGATCGATTCATATGATCCTTGGTATGGGGATTTCATCATTTATCTCCAAACCCAAACTTTTTGACCTAATACCTCTCGCTCTGAACAGTAATGTATTCGATACCAAGCCAAAGATTATCTGATCGTCGGCGATACAATTTATTGCCATGGTGTCGATACCATTTTAAGGAGGTGCCTCACTCATGAGGAGGCCAAAAAAGTGTTAAATGATTTTCATGCTGGGGCTTGTTGTGGAAATTTATCTGGATATGCTACCGTGCAGAAGATACTCCGTGTCGGTTACTTTTGGCCTACTATTTTTCAAGACTGCATCCTCACAGTCAGAAGTTGTCATGCATGCAAAATTTTTTATCGTAAAATCCATAAACCCACCAGCACCAATGCATCCTGTTGTCTATGCTAGACCATTTACGAAATGAGATATTGACTTCATGACCTGTAACCCTCCTTCATCTGGGGGGCATGGTTATATTGTTTTCGCAGTCGACTATTTTACCAAATGGGCCGAAGTGATGCCTACATTCAACAACACAGGGCAGACAGCTGCATGTTTTTCTTCAACCACGTTATTGCACGGTTTGGGGTCCCACAGGCTATAGTTACAAATCATGGGAAGCATTTTCACAACCACATGATGTCTGAATTGACTGCCAAGTTAGCATTGTCACATGATAATTCTACTCCTTATTATCCACAATGAAATGGACAAGTTGAGGCTATTAACAAAATTCTTAAATGAATGCTTCAACGAATGATAGGAGTTCGTAAAAGAAACTGGAATTTGATCCTATACTCCTCCTTGTGGGCATATCGAACCTTGGTGAGAAACACAACCATATTTACTCCTTTTTAACTGGTGTATGGTCTGGAAGCTATCTTACCAATCCAATGTGAAATATCATCATTAAAACTCGCAATAGACTTGTTACCTGACACCTCTAAAGAAGAAGTGTGTCTCCTTAAACTCATCCATCTTGATGAAATGCATCGTGAAGCCCAAATTGCCAATGAAGCGCATAAGAGATGTATAAAGGTGCAATACGACAAAAATGTCTAGCCTCGCATTTTCTCAGAGGGCGACTTGGTCCTTATTTACGATCAAGAAGCTGATGTAATAGGTACAAGAAAATTTGAGCCATTATGGCATGACCCATATATTGTCAAAATATTTCTTGCTAAGGGTGCTTATGAGTTAGTTGATTACGATGGAATTCCATTGGCACAGCCTAGAAATGGGTTGTATTTGAAACGTTACTATGCTTAATCATGAGCGTAGTAATTTTTTGTATTATATTGTATATATGTTGTTGATTTGCATTCACTATCTTAATTTGTTTTTAGATTTTTCTTGACATTAGTAATCTGCTTTACATTTCATTGCAGATGTCTGAATCTTTGGAAACATTTATTGGATATGCTGATGGTGCTAGTCGTAGTACACAAAATCTATCCTCTACAATGTGGGCCATTTTCGCTCTGAACGTCGAGTTAGTGAGTTTTCAAGGGATTTTTATTGGTATATCAACGAACAATATCGCTGAGTATAGCACGTTGATCAAACTTCTCTCTGATGCCATTTCATTTGGTATTAACCATATAATCATAAGGTTAGACTCACAACTTGTGGTATTACAACTTACTACTGTTTATACTGTTAGAAATCCAACACTTCTTAGATTGTTCCTAAGAGTTAGACTTTTGGAAATACATTTTGATTTTATTCAATATCAACACATTTCCAGAAATTTGAACACATTGACTGATTTGTTGGAACAGGGTCTCCTACAAGCTGCGAAACTGGTCCATTTTGAATATTTTTTATTATATTTAATCTAGCGTAGGGGTTTTTGGGCGGGTCAAAGCCTCAAAAGCGTTGTAATGGGTAAAAGGGTAAACCAAGGGTCCGAAAACCATGGTTTGCAGACCATAGGAATGTCTAGGCTAGATTGTTATAAATAGAGGAACATTTTTGTATTGTAAGGTAGGAATGATGAGTTATTGATGTGAATTGTGGTTTAAGCTATCTGTTTTGGTTTTTGGGGAAAGGACTCCTGCTGGATGTGTGCGCGAAGATCCAAGTCCACCTGTGTGCAGACCCTGTTGCTGTGTGCACAAGTTGGAAAGGGAATTGTAAGGAAGAATTGATGAATGAATGAGTAAGAAAGGTTGATAGAGAATTGAATCTGTGAGTACTTTTTATGTGAATTTTTGGTAATTACTGCAGTGTGCACTTCCCGTCTTTAAGCTGCGAAGACCTGTATAAGTGTGTTTCTGTATCTGGATCTATTCTGGTCTAGTTATTTAATGTTGTGGTACTCTCATAAAAGCATATTATTATAGATCTAGCACATGTGGATGCGAATAGGGACCTAATTAACCCTATGCAAAGTAAGGTAATCTGGGAATTACAGGCCTAGTGCAGCTCTTCTTGCCCTACCCCTCCTTTCTCAGGGTACGGAAACATGGTTCCAGCACCCACCCATACTACTTCGGGTGAAAATTTGACCTGCGCAAGCAGGTCACTGTCGAAAGGGCCAATAGTATAGGGGTTTGTTGGAAAACCTTGCACACCGAACCTAGGTCAGGACCCCTCGAGCTAACATTATTCATTAGCTAATCAAGTTTTAGACAGACATTTGCAACGTATGTAAGGAAAATATTCACATCATTGAATAGGATTGCACAATGAACATAGGAAAAACTCTGAAATCATATAGATAGATAGTTATATGTTTTTAAAAAATTTGTGCCCAAGACACATTGGTCATCTAACCTCAAAATGTTTGCAAAATGTCATAAGTAAACTAGTGGTGCTTGTGGTAACATGTTATAGATCTAGCTATCCTATGGAGTAACCACATCCAATGGTTAGGAACCCCAATAGTGTGTCGTTGTAGTCACATAGGGCGCTCTTCGATCTGGAATTCTAGAATCCCAAAGGTCAAGCCTTCTATGTGCTATTGAAGCTCAGTCATAGTTTCAGCCAGATCAAGATCCTGAAGGACTGCTCTCCCGACAACCCTCTCTGCTGGCACATCTGCTTCGTCCTTTGGTTCCACTACTGGTTGAACATGACCAACATCTGCATTACATCAAACATTTAGTTTAGTCTTGGGAAGAAATAAAAAATACAAAAAAATTGTATAAACCTTAGGAAAATAAAAAAACATGGTCAAAACATTCTTACATATTGCACCCCACTGAGCGCCTTTTGGTAATGCCAAATCTAGATCTCCTCGAAAATCGACGCCTGCGTATGCATACTCATCAATGGCGACAATCTGTCGCTGGAACCAAGCGAAGAATGCAGTAGAGAACACAACAGTCGATTGGCCTGCATGCCGACCCATAATTTCTACCCATCTTTGCATCCGAGGATCTCTAGGACTAGCTATATCCAGTGTCACATGTTGTGGCTGCATCAGTGGAATCCGTTCTAAGGCGAAGGATATAAGGATAGAACCATAGCTAAAATTCTTCTTCCTTCCTCCCTTTGCTTTATTTAGTTGTTCCTTTATCTAAGATAGAACAGCTTCAGACCAGTTGAAGACTGTTGGCTCCATACACTCTAGTGCATATTGCATATATGATCTATTCACTACATGTAGTGTAACGGTGCCGGCAAGTTTAGCGATTGTGAAAAGGATAGTTCTCAAAGGAAAATATCTGACATCACGGATGTTTATTTTTGCATCTTTTCTAGGTTCTGCCCCTGGATAGCAATACTGCAAAATATAATCCCTCACTGTCTCTCCTCCAACGGTAGACCCTGAGAGTGAAATGGGAAAACCTCTCCTTGACAAACCTGTCAGAAAATACACATCCTAAAATGTTATGGGAACCACCTAGTTCTTAATATGAAATGCCTCTATCTTCGGATCCCATGCTCAAACTAAGAACTCCAAGAGTTCTATTTGTTGCCTCATCCTAGACAATTTGAAGTACTTAAGCAGTCCACAATCACTTAGGGCTCTTACAATACCCGGATCATTCAAGATAATCATATATTTTTCTTCATGTTCTCTTTCCCTCCATGTAATCGTCATTATAATCTGATGGAAATCTGAAATAAAACCATAAGATCCATTATATTCCATTCATTGCAAAAAACTAGGTTAATTTTGGGCATAATGAGAAAATAAAAAACTTAAACTGTGCCCAATGCACTCCATGACAAGATACAGTGCATTGCACATGCAAGTGCACTTCACTGTACCTGCTATGCAACATAGGTTTCAACATTCAGGAGTGTGTTGCCCTCATTTTTGGCAGAATTTACCCTAGGGGCCTTAAAACCCTAAAAATTTGCAAAATTTGGAAATGAATTGAATACCAAAGGAAAGAGGAGGTTCATGGCACTAACCTGGATCAAACAATGATGAAATCCATCCATAGAAATGATCGAAATCAGCAGCTGAAGTTCGGGGGAAAAATCAGATTCAGAGCTCCAAAATGCAAATGGCAACAATGGAATGGGAAAAATGAATAGTGAAACTAATTTTAAATAGTCATTTAATTATTTGCAAGTTAAATTTATTTCTATGACTATAGTTTTATTATGTTTTTATCATGAAATAGGTATTTTTAATCCATTTGATGTTGTTCTGAACAGGAAATACAACTAATGAACAGATTAGTCGTGTAGATTTATTTCAAAGAATGACTTGACCACAAAGCATACTTTTTCTCCTTATTTTTCGAGCTTTGTTAAAAACGAAAAAGGATTTCAAGTGCACTTTAAGGATTTGAAGCTTCAATGTCATTAAGCTCGTTAAAACATAAAATAGCGACGGGCTTGTCGATCATGACAAGAATCGAGTTTCATTCATCGCTAGACTCATTAAATTATTAAATAGCGATACTTAATTCACCCGAAGGGTTGAATTATAGATCAATAAAATGTTATCCTCCTCAAGCTTGTTAAAAAATAAAGAGGTACTGGTCGAAAAATGACTGGGGAAAATTTGGGAAAAGTGAGAAAAAAATCTTTATGGTAGCAAGTTGCTCTTGAACATGACACTTCCTTCACTCCATGTTTGTGACTATTTGGGTTGGGTAATCATCTTGACGGTTCATTCACACCTATGGTTCATCATACCTTCACTTTGATTTTGGGTCAATGCTGCCACATCATCACATTGTCGCCAATATGTTCAAGAGAAGTCATCCAGTGAATAAACTCATCCTTCTGCAATACTCGTAAACCTTTATTCTCATGACCGTCATCCCTGAAAATTTCTATATCAAGTCATACCCTTGTCTCTGAAATCAATAACTCCTGTTTCGCAATGAGGTGGCTTCTTGTCGATGACAAATCAATATCCAGGAAGTTTGTTTAGAAACATCAGATTCCAGTACCATGAGGCTTGTTGCAACATTGACAAGATCCTCACTTCCGGAACTTTGATCGAAAGATTTTGTTTGGTGTTCAACATAAAATCATCTATTCACGCCTTATGAAATGTATTGTAGTACCTTGAGGGCCATTTTCATTAATGGTGGTTCTCTCACATTTTTTAACAGCTCACATCATTGGCTGGTAATTAAAAGATGTCTTTCCATGTTCAACAACAAATCATATATTTGCATGGCTAGACTTGTACCCAAATGATCAAGTGAATGAGATAAGAAGACCCCGGATCTAGTTTCAGCCATCCGGGCTGCAATTTTAGGATATTTGTACACATCATCTATACGGTGACCTTACATACAGATTTTCATCCGAACATGGGCCTATATCTGTAGGCATGTCTGCATTGGGCAACATTCCAGTGTCGACGATTTTTTGAATTATGTACATGTTATTAGATTTTTTATGTGTTGAACATGGGAATGCCTACCCTCAGCAATTATGATCAAATATGATATATCATGATGTAATGTATTGTAATATTTATGCAAGTGACCACTCCGCTTCATCTCCAACCCATCACAATTTAAAGCATCTCAATCAAATGTTTTTACTATTTTGACCTCATGCTTTAGGGGGCAATTGTTATAGGTCAATTCAGGAATCATTCCCAATGACCTGGTTAACATGGAATCATCTCCAATACCAATGAAAAAGGTTCTATCATTCCCTATCATTTCAATTTGCTACATGCCCTAAGGCAAGAACAAGAAAAATCAAGCATGACTTTCATTAAGCAAAGGTTTCCAAGGTTTGAAGTTTATTATATAGCATATGAGAGCTCACAAACACTGCCTCTAAGGGGACTAAGTGTGTTGCATATGCAGGTGGCCCCATGCAAGGCTACTTTGCAAAGCACTTCCCGACATCTATGGGTGTGTTGGTCACATTGGGAGTGAAATTCTCATTGTTCCGAAATCTCCACTTGGCCAGTGCCTTCTAGAAGAGTTCACGTGTGTCAAGCTTCGAATCCAAGTGTCCATTTGACATCTAAAATATTGGAAACATGTCTTGCCTATTATTGGAAAGTCATTGATTGTAAAACAACCTTCAGCCTCTTTATAAATTGAGCACAGATCTGAGTGTTTGATAAGGAAGAATTTGAGTAGAGAAATACTCGTGGATTTCCAATTGAGAGTTAGATTTATGTAACAGCTACTGGAGAGATTTATACTGTGATGGGGTTGAGGATATTTGCTGGAAGGGTCACTTCAAATCAGTCATATGGTTGTAACCTCTCCTTCTATCATCAATAAAGAATACATCTTACTTTTCCCTATATGCATATGTATTGGCTTTGATTTCCCATATTGCAAGATCTTAGTTGATGTATATTGTTTATGATTTATTGATTTAGCTAAATAACTTGAATAGACATTTGTGTTATTCCTA
Source organism: Pinus albicaulis (assembly GCA_034641835.2). Taxonomy (NCBI): domain Eukaryota; kingdom Viridiplantae; phylum Streptophyta; class Pinopsida; order Pinales; family Pinaceae; genus Pinus; species Pinus albicaulis. Next base: position 594,883,382 of record CM076577.1, on the reverse strand, counting down.
TCTTCTGTTGTTTTAGTTTTATTTTTTGCAAGAAGAATTTTGCCTATAAACCGCTTGAATTTGAAGCTACAATGGAAGCGAAAGAAGGAGCCATTTATAAGTGCTTGGATTAAAAGTAATCTTCTAATCCTTTCTGTGTGTCTGTTCTGAGTTAGGAAAGGTAGTCGTATAGTCTTTAATCTGTTGTTCTAGACTGTCATTTGTCTAGGGAAGCATGTTTTATCCGTAATTCACAATTTTTTCCAACAATTCTCATGGGTTTTAGTCTAAAATAACTTAATAAAAAATGGTTTATTAAATTATTTCCTATAGTGAACATGATTTTACTATGGAAAAATTAGACTTACATGGTGCATTTCGATCCACCTAGTTAGAAATGGCTAGGTGATCATTTTTTGGTGATAACATCTGCTATCAAACATATCATTTCATGCCATATTGAGGAGATTAGGGAAATACAGGTGGAAGTGAAATGGGTAGTTAAATTTGGTCCAATCATAGGAGGACATATGGCAAGCAAGTGACCTAGCACATATTTGGGATTCACGCTAAGGGATGATGTTGGTATGTCCTTTCCTGTATTAATGAGATTTTGGCTTAAGGTGCTTTGGTTGTTAAAAGTATGGTTCTATCCCTTGTGTGTATAGAGACTAGGTGGTAAAATTTAAGGGAAAAAAACCAAAATTTGTGATTTAAGTGCCAAAATATGTTGAACACATAGTTAAGAACAATTAAAAACATCAAAATAAATAGTTAAGGCCACGTGAAGTGGGTAAGTTGATATTGTTAAAGGAGAGTTTGCCAAGGGTAAAACCAGTGATTCAAATGGCCATGGAAATTAAAAAAGGTGAAACATATTATAAAAGGTAGATGTTTTAATGAAAATTCTAATGATTCAATTACAATTGAGAGGCTCAAACGGGGTGTCAATGAAATTAAAGGAAGACCTATAGTTGGTTAAAAAATGCATAAGAGAATTAACAGATTATTAATTAAATAGAGCATGGGTATGTACATTGAACTTTTAATGAATTTGAAGATGTTGTGTTGTGTATTATTGATAATTTAGATGAATAAAAGGGGTTGTTAAAGAATTGTGTAAATATACATAAACAATTCATAATTAAATACTTTGCTAGATATTTTACTTAGAAAATGTTTTAAATATATATTTTCATGGCTACAACAAGTTGGTTCTTGAACATATCCGAGGTCGATTCCTCTAGAAAGTTAGTTCTATCCGATATGAGTGGGTTGGGGCCTATTTGAGTGGGTGCTCATAAATCTTTATGTAATATGAAGTAGTGGCTTAAGATTTACATCATAATAAAACAATATTTTGTGGTTTTTCTCCCGGAGGGGTTTTTGCATTGAATCGTCGTGTACAAATTTCATGTGCATGATGCTTTGTTGATATATTAATTTCTTTTTATCAAGAAATTATTTAAATAAGTGTAAAATTTGTAGATACCGATTCAACCCCCCTGCTTAGTATTCCTTAACTCCCAACATCTATGTTTAGTCTGCCAAATGGATCTCTATTATTATCAATACTAACTTAATATTGTTATTTTTCACACACACACATAGATATATATACAGTTCTGAGTGCAAGATTGTGTGATTATATTTTTATACATTGATGTGGATGAATCTGGAGGTTTGATTCAATGCATGTGTTGATCATTTAGAAGCATTGAGGAATATACTGACCTTGATTATGGGACTGCTCAAAGTGCAATTTTGTGTTGATTCTTTTCTTGTTTGATCTATAAGTAGGATTAAATTGTTAATTTTTTTTTCAATTATTTTAAATGTATTTCATGCTTAGTTCATTTACTTTCTAGTTTTATGTAAGATTTATTGTGTGATTTTGATTTCATAGATTAGTGGGTTGGGGGATTTTACAACCTGTGTTATGAGATGATGATACATATTTATTTAGGTTTAAAGTTCACCTAGTGACACTAAGCTATTCACACTTAGAGGATAATTCAAAGCTTGAGGCACCATTTACCCAAGTACTGAACAATCCATAAGTATATCCTTCCATCCAAGTATGGATCCACATGAATTTATTTTCTTAGGTAACCTAAACAACATTAGGGACTTTTCACTTGTGTATATTACACAAAGATCCTTGCAATTATACCAACCCTATTCTAATCAGTAAAATGAACTATGTAGCTTAAACCCTTTTCAGAATAATAAATATGTAAATACATTTTCATTTTGGGCACCATTTCTAGGGAGGCACTCAAAAGATTCAATATTCCTCATGTAATTAGTATAAAAGATACCATGGCTAGAAGCGACCAAAGATGTTGTTAATTACCCTTTTAAGTAACACATTCTTATTATCTCTTTTCATTAGGACATGATAGATGCATTAATATACCATAGGTAGGAAAAAGAAAAAGTCTACTAAAACCTCATGTGGTGTGCCAGGAGCCACCCAAACCAACATTCTCGAAAAAAATAGGAAAGGAAAACCCTTTAAAGGTCACCAAAGTATAAAATAGTACGGTAGGGAAAACAAATACGGAAGAACCATCATTACGAAGGGGAGAAACTATACTACATGAGGAACTAGAAATTTTTAAAGGTTCTAATAGGATTCAGAACCATGGAACTTCAGGTAAAGAAAATATGGGGAATGAAGTAAATGAACCTAGGAAAAATTAACCTATTACTTTTGAATTCCCTATTAAATATCATAATGGATTGGTTCAAATGAAGAACATTCCATTTTCTTCCCTTCCAAAATTTCATGGCCTTGTAAACGAGGATTTGGATACTTTTCTATTCGATTTTTATGTCCTTTGTCATAGCTATGACTACTCCACAAATTACCAAAAATTCAAATTATTTCATGCCACCTTTAAATGTGAAACTCTTCGACAATTTATGGACTTGGGGGTAACTCCATTCAAACTTGGGACGAAATGAAGAAGACATTTATGAAGAAATATCAGGACTATTGTAAATTATAGGATATCAAAGAATAAATATTCAAAATTTTTTAAGAATATGATTAAAATTCTAGAGGATTATGTAGAAATGATTCAATATAACTAACAAAGGACAAGACAAAACACTTTGGATATATTGTCGTTGTGACAAAAACCCTACAAAATTTTTCCTACACTTGAATTTTGGAGCCTACTAAGGATATTGTGATTTTTCATTCCATGGCCACTTCATGTCCATCTAATGTTTTCTAAAGTATTAATTCTTCTTCTAAGTGTCAAAGTAACTTGCTCATATATGTTCTGTCGTCGATGAATTCAAAAACACACATATTTCTATGCAAACTTAGACATGCATTGTGTAGCTTGTAAAGATAACGCTTGCGCAATCACTAATGACAGTGACTGTGCAATCCATAAGCACATTGTACTACACAATACATATTGATAGTTAGTTTGCACTCTCCATTGACAATATTACTCACTTGAGTGCAATTGTACTTCTATTTCGATGAGTTTTCTCAATAGTTTCCTAGGCACACCTTTTTTTTCGCAAGTGTCACTCTCACATTTGCAACTGTCATTTTTTCTTACATTTACTTTAATAAGTGTCATTTTCATTTCAGCTTGACTATGGAATGCATCACTTTCACTTTCTTTAAGCCTTTGTAAGTTCCATTTTCACTTTTCAATTACTTTCGCATGTGTTGTATTTTAGCGTGGGAATTTTCACACATTGTAAAAGTGGATTTATAGTTCATTTCGAGGAAATTTTGGTACCAATGGGTCCTATATATCATGTAGGCATGTATTAGACTCATTACCAAAGTTATATTCACTGTCATACTAGTCTCATTACAATTATCACAAATTATATCTTAAGTGTCGCAATTGGAGGAGAATGTTGCTTTGCATAACATTAAGGTTATCATGTTGATTTTGTGTGTTGAGTATTTAATGGTGTGTCATTGATTGTTATGAGTGTGTGATCATGTTCAAGTCCAAACTTGGTTTCATATTTTCCTCACTAATCCCACACTTAGTCAAATTCTAGAGTCTCATGCCCAACGAACTTGAGCTCACTTTGACCTCTTTAACTGCGCATTGTGTAGTTGCAATCCTCAAGCATGCATCCTTGCCTACTGGAACTATGCAATGCATAATTACTTCTATTAAGCCTCACAATTTCCATGATTCCCTTATCCTATTTCTTAGTTTTAATATTGTTTTCTTGTCTTTTTCTTATACTTATGATACATTAACCTACATAACATAGGTTTTATAAGGAATTAATTTACTTTTACTATTTATCCTTTTTAATGAATTATTTCTATTGCAAAAGTATTATTTTCTCATGATTTAATATTTACTATTAACGGGGGTTTTGTGACATCTTGAACTCAATGTTGTTTCCTAATATATTCGTGCTAAAATTAGGATAGTGTAATTTTGTCTCAACCAACTATAGCAGATTAAGTGAGGTCAATTCTTATCTGAGTCAATCTGTTAAGGAAAAAGCCCTTGGTTTTTTCATCTAGGTGATATTGAGAATATTTTGTAACTCAAAATAAGCATGTTGATAATATTTAGATTCTAAGGATTTATATTTGTTAAAATATTTATTTTTTTTATCTCCTGTGACTGTGGTATAAATATGGGGGCTTGTGTCTTGAAAGAGAGAATTTTGATGTAATATTTGTATACATTTACTAAACTTACTGAAGCATTGAATGTATTTGTTCTTTCGTAATATAATGCAAGTTTCTGCTATTGAGAGTTAATTTATTGTTTTGATTTCTCCTAAGGGTCAATCTGACTCCAATAGTTCGGGCCTGCTCTTGGATGAGGTGTTATCTTCATTTGTATCACTAGATTCACATTTTATCTCTTTATTTCAATCATTTATTTGTTAGACTAATTGCAAATCATGTGCTTTATTTTGAGTAGGGATAATATCGGTAGCCATAATATTGGTTTGCAAGGATTTCTCTTTAGATAAGTCAATTTATAATTGTTGCTTCTTTACAGTTGTTCCCTTAAGGTTATCACTAGATCGTGGATGCTTCAACATTAGTTTAGTTTCTTTTCCTTCTATTTCTTATTTTCTATTTCAAAGAGTATAGTTTTCCAGTGTTGTTCTTAAATTACATAATTTCTTTTTCTTAAGTAGCATCTCAACATTCGATAGATTTCCTTGTTGTTTCTTATGAAGAGTAATTAGAATTCGATATTTCTAGATAGTTTTTAGAAGATATATTTTATCTAAGAAATATATCTTTTGAATGCATGTTTCAAGTTAGGAATTGACTCTTTCATTATAATTACTTTTCTTGTTGTTAGAGAAATAGTTACTGTTAGTTTCAACACTATCTCTTGCATATACTTTGTAGAAAACCTTGAAATAACCAAATGAAACCTTAGATTGAAAATGTAATATGTCGTAGTTAGTTTTTTTTTTAGAACAATTATTTGTCCCAACATTTTAGTGTCATTTTTGGGGAAGTTGTCAAAATAGAGTGTCATTATATTTAGTTACATATATGTTTTTCTGAGGGTTGGATATTGAATAAGAAAGGTAATAACTTGTGCACACACCCTGGTAAGAAGAAACTTGTGGTGGTGTTGCCCTCAGTCAATATATTTAGGCTATTTAGTATGCATGACTAAGAATAACATTAGAGGTAGGAACCAGGTAGAAATAGATCAAAAATACACTTCAAAATGTACAAAAATCTAGGGTCAAGTTGGCCTTGGGCGGCGACCTTTATAGACAAAATCATTCAAAGGGTAGAATCTCAGGCCTCGAGAGGCCCCTGAATAGTATCCATGAAGGGCTCTACTATTATTTCCCCTCTAGTATAATAATAATATACTGCATATAACACCAATATTCATGAGAAAATCGTAGGATCTGACCAAAGCTTTCAATAATTACCAAGTGGGCATCTTGATCCTTTTAGCAGAGTGAGGGGCACTCTTTCAATTTAAAGGAAGGGAGAGGTGAGATGAGTGATCCACATCCTCAACTTCCTGAGCAAGAAATTCCTATGACACCCATTTTGAAATAAAGAATCGAAAGTTCTAATTCGAATAGTGTTGTAAGACCTAAACCAGTTTCAGGGTCTCGCCACCATACCGGTCTCTTTCAATTACTACCTCTTAATTTTGTAATTCTTTAAGGATACTAAAATTTTTTTAACGAAATGGAATGGTAGGTACTAAGAACACAAACTTCAACCATATAATACCCTATCATCGATCCATATGCTAATGCACCCATGAAGGCTATTCCACTTCAAAATATTCCAAATTTTAATGGGATGACCTTTGAAGACCCATACACATTACTATTTGAATTTGATGTTTTATTTCAGGGATATGATTACACTACTGACCCCCATAAACTATTTTTTTTTTGTTCTACTCTAAAGGGAGCATCACTATGTTGGTTCATAGGATTAGGAGATGGCACTATTAACTCATGGGACCAAATGAAACAAGCCTTCCTCACTAAATACCAAGATTATTGTTGATCCAGAGACTTGAAGGAAGAAATATTAAAAATTAAATTTAAGGAAGATGATACCTTAGAATAATATATCGAGAGGTTCCAATATAACTTGCAAAGATCATTGTACACAACTCTACCTAAAGAAGTACTAAAAATTACCTTCATTAGAGGAATGAAGGACGAATGGTTAGAAACACTTAACCTAATGGGGAATGGTGATATTTACAAAGAAGAGTATTATGATATTTTGAAATTGTGTATCAGGTGTTTGTGTGGGATTACATGGAATAAGATTTGGATTCATGATCTGCTCAATAGAACTAGTATAACTACAAGCAGAGGAGTCATGTGCGCAGAAATTGGTATTCTACTGGAAAATTTTAAAATTAATATATGAAGCACACTAACTACACAATTGGATTTCCTCTAGGTAAAGTAGAAGTAGGTTGAATGAGAATTGGAATTGGAAACCTTCTATCCTCGTTGTTGACGGAACCATGGTCGTAAGGAATTCCCATTGGATATAGTCAAAATTTTTGTTATATGTACCAAATATCACTCGAATAATTGTTTTCCATCTTTCCCTGGATTTAAGGCCATATTTAAAGAAGTAAAGGAAGATATAGAACCTGCATTTTTCATGGCATAGTGATGACAGTGGAAAAATCACCTTACAGTTATGGTTCAGGACCCTTCCATGTTTTTTTTCAGACAATATAGTCAACAATAGTTTCCTGGATTAACTTGGCAGTGTCAAAAAAATTCTAATACTACCTGAAAACCTCAGCCATATCCCCCATCACCTTGGGTAAATCAGTCGTTTCTTGGACCTTCTTGGTCGAACCAACAATATTTTGTACCCCCATGGAAAAATTTGCAAAGTAATTTGTATCCTTTGCAATGGTCAAACAAACCCACTAAGGGGCCAATGTGGTCCCAAAATTGGTAGTGCCCCTCAAGAATTATCAATTAATTGGTGGGAATTATACCTCAATCATATCCATTTCTACAGTTGTTACAACCACCACTACAATTACCACCAAACTCTCCGTATTTGTTACGTCCTCAGCTACCTATGCAACAAATTTCAAATACAAACAATAGGCATGTGTAGCTTCTATAAATTATTAATATTTCATATTGTTGTCCTCCATCCTTAGAATGTAACGAACTCCACTTAAGTTCTAGGTGGACCATTTTTCCAGAGGACCCCCCAAGGAATTTAGAGCAACCAGAAGATGAAAAATATGCTAAGGGGGAACATCGTTAAGAAAAACCCCCTTATACCATGATTATCACTGAGATAGAATCACTCAGTAAACTAACTAAGAATCAAGAATCCAGTAAAATTACATACGTTTCTCCTATGTTTCCAGAAATATTTTCCATAGTAATACCATCTACATATCCTGAATTCGATCTCATAGGGGAATTGCAAAACTTGTGTATTAAAATTCCTCTTCTTCAAGTTATCAGAGATATACCTATTTATGCTAAAAATACCAAATATCTATTTGTCAAGAAACCTGGAAGAAAATAAAAAGACCCTTCCATTATGCATGTCCTTGGGAAACTTTATGATATTGTTTTAAGAAAGAAGATACCCATCAAATATGATGATCCCGAAAACCTTGTGGTCATCATTCAGATTTAGGGACGTATCTTTCCAAATAATTTAGTGGACTTAGAGGCTGCTATAATCATTATAACACTTGAATTCTGTGCCCTCCTTGGAATAACCATGTTAAAACCAACCCCAACCATGTTGGTGTTAGCTAAAATATTCGTGGTAAAGCCAAAAGGAACCCTGGATTATATTATTGTCTTTGTGGATTCATGGGCATAAATAGTATATTTTTTGGTTCTTAACCCTAGAAATAAGTTGTAATGACACCCTTTCACACTAGGCAGATAGTGGCTCGTCACTATGGATGCATACATTGGGTATTGAACTGGAATTATGGCTATTTCCAAAGGAACTTCCATAAATAACCCTATACTATACTTGCCTGATAAACTAAACATTTCATCTGACAATATTAAGTGGCTCCCTGTCAAGTACGAAGAAGGAAAGCTATGTTCTCCCCCTACCATTGATAAGGCCCCTATCTTCAAGAGAAAGATCAAGGATGACACAATCAATGGTTTCATTAGCCAGCCCTCGACCATAGGATATCCAACATGCAAAACGTTGAAATTCGTGATCGATAATGAGGCCCAAGGTGATCCAATGGAGGAGTTAAAAATGATCGCATACCTACAAATACATTCCATAACAGTATCCCTGTTGAGATTGAACCAGGAAAAATGTTGAATATTAATGCTAGTCTTGATGAACTTAAGCGTGAAAAACTATTCCAAATCCTTCAAAAGCATAAACAATATTTTTCTTGGGATTATGTAGACATTAAATACATTGCTCCACAACTATGTATGCATCACATTTGCATTGAAAAATATGCTTGAGCTATTCATCAACCAAAAATGAGATTGAATCAACATCTTAGGTACATAGTGAAGTAAGAACCCCAGAAACTTCTTGATGTCAACTTTATATACCCTATATATAATAGCTAGTTGGTTTCACCATTAGTGGTAGTCCATAAAAATAATGGAAAATGGAGGATTTGCATAAATTAAAAATAACTAAATAAGGCCACACAGAAAGATCATTTTCCTCTCTTATTTGTAGACCAAATCCTTGATACACTCGCCGAGAATAAATAATTTTCCTTCCTAAATGGATTCAGTGGATACCATCAAATTCATATTGATCCTAAGGATCAAGAAAAAACTACGTTCACATGTCACATTTACATGCAAATTTGTACTTTCCATGGGAAAAATTTGTATACAAATTTTAACTATCCATGGGGAACATTTTCATACAAAGCTTTACCATTTTGGCTGTGTAATGCACCAAACACTTTTGAGAGGGAAATTTTGAGTATATTTCTTGATATAATCAATTATCTACTTGAGATTTATATGGATGATCCTACTCCTTATGGTCACGAACTTTATGAAGATTTGTATAATTTGGAAAAGGTACTTGTACAATGTATAAATACTAGACTATGCCTCAATAATGTAATATTCCTAAATTTTCACATGATATTTGGAATATCAGAGTTCTTAATTTCCATAATTAATTAAGTAAATAAGAGGGTATAGGGACCTACAAACCCCAAAGATAAATAAAATCCACTTTTGATGTGTGTATGTGGATATTTCAGATATATATCTACATAATGGAGTAGTGGAGCAATTACTTAATGTGAAAGGGGTGGAGATCATGTCTCATCAATGAGAAATATCATGGAGGTTGAAGCATTCAACTAAGATCTTGGAAGGAATAAAATTTAAGATCATGGAGAATTTCTGATGAGATGATAGTGGAAGTGGTGCATTAATGCACACATGATGGATAGGGTGATCATTACATTCACACATGATGGAGATCATGGGGAGACAACGCAGTCAACATGGAGACCTATGTCCACATGTAAAATGCAGTTATGAGGAGGGCCAAGGCATGAGAAGGCTCAAAAACTATATAATGAAGATGAAGGCAACATAGAAGGCATGTTGAAGATTATTATTGATGTATGATCTATTTAGATCTGGAATTTTCATGTCACATTCCATGCTTTCTTTGGTTGTTTAGCTAAGATTGCAAGTGTTGTTTAGCACTAGGTGTTTCTGGTCGGGAATCCCACCTCTTTCATTGAGTAGCTCTTGAAAGATTATTTTAATTCATTCATCATCAAGAATTGGTGCCATATTCTTCCTACTTTCTGCAAAACAACCATATTCAGAAATTGCACATTTCTGAAGATCAGTTTGAGAGGAGGAGGTTTCCCTTCAATAATTCAGTTGAGGAACCGGTGAAGGATTCATCCTATCACCTTGAGCTTCAATATAAGCCTTCCAGTGCTTTAGATATATATCTGGAATCATGCCAACTACTATCCATCTCGCAGCAGCAGCAATCCCATCAGGAATTGTGTAGTCTATTCTTGTAGATCCAAGGGAGAAGGGAAGTTGCTAGCATTTCAGCTAGTAATCCAGTGGAGGACCATTCCTTCACATTGTATACATTATTTCCATCGTTTCTGAGCTATATTGCACATCTTAGCAATAGGCTAGAGAGCCTCTTTCCTTTACATCGCAATTTTCATGAGAAGTTGTGTAGCAGCAGCTGCAACCTTCTTTGCAGGATTGAGGAGCTAGATCTTGAGCCTCTAGCTTGAGTATCTAGTGAAGGGATAATCCCTTCAAGCTTAGATCTAATCTTGTGACATATTTCAGCCATCTATTTTTCATATCTAGCTTCATATCTTCATAACCCGGTAGTCAAAGGATCAAACTCTAGGAGGGTGATTTTCCAAAGTTGTAGATCTGGAAAATCCTTTCTGTGTTATCTTGGGTATCCATCATAGAGCCCAGATCTAGAATATTGGCATCATCAGAGCTCTAGATTTATATATATCTACATTTTCCTTTTCATCCTGCAGTCATATATTCATTATCTGCTAAAGGGACAATGCAGAGTTTTCTTCCAACATCTCTCCAATTACATAGTGCCTATTGTAGCATGTTTGCAGGGTGATTCTAGGCCACCTCATTAGCTAGATCCACTCATATTTGGTACATTGTGTAACTAAATATTCTCCTATATAATAAAATGGATCAGCTATTTTGTCTATATCTATGTTGATCATAAACTTACATGTACATTTTCTGTGTTAAAAATATTATGTTTATGTATCAATTCATTATTCCATTTTGAGATATTACAGTGGTATCAGAGCATGACCTTTGGCTCAGCTTGTGGACATTTTGACAACATAAGAAAAGAAGATAGTAGAGATATACTATGGAGGGATTAAGTTTTTCCCCATATTCCTTTATATCTATAAATGATCTCTCTAAGGAGATCAATGAAACAAGAAGAGAAAGGCAAAGAGAAACCTCAAGAGGGTTTCAAGATGAAGAAGGTCCCAGCACTTCTCTTCAGCAACAAAGAAGACCGGAGAAGAAAATAGCTTCACATCATTCCACTAGATCCACTTTATTTGAGAAAGAGGAATGGTATAAATATGATGAAGGCTTGGGGCATGAGACCCTAAGTCAATATTTGTCTGGATATAAGTCACAACCTAGAGCATTGAAGGAGAATCTCTCTCTCTAACAGTTTCTGCAACTCAAAGAAGAGAGGAGATCCAGAAGCAAAAATAGAAGAAAGAGGCATATATTCTTCTTGCCTACATTTGATGGATCTTCCACAAGCACATTGAGGGCTTGGAGGGAAGAATTTTTTACCTTATTTCTGAAATATCCTATATCAGAAAGAGAGGCTGCAGAGCTTGTAGCGCTACACCTAGAGGGTGAAGCAAGATTTTGGTGGTTCAGTCACTTGTCACACATGCAAGTCTCTGCTTATGCAAATTTATTCAAAAACTGAAGGAAAGATATGGTAGAAAGAAACTAGAGACATCTCACATACTGACATCTCCCATCATCAAGGAGATAGTGCATGAAGAATTAAGAGAGGATGATCTCATTATCACTCAAGAGGAGGAGCATCTACCACCACTAGTTGCATATGTGCTTACATCAAGAGGAGGATCACTTGCATCTTTGCAAGATGGTCTTGATTTCTTGACATTTGGAGCCCCATGCATGATTGATGAGATGCATGAGGAGGAGGAGACAAATACCAGCACTGGTACACTTGTAGAAGTGCGACCATCACTCTTACCAGCAGTTGGAGAGACATTTTCACTGGAAGGGGGGACTCTTATGTTCTTGCAAGATGTTTCTGAATCTTAGTTGATCCAAGATATGCATACACTTTCATCTCATATTGTTTCAATACCTGTTATTGAAACTTATGGGGACATGCCATCAGGGCTATTGCATGACCAAGGGTTAGAACATCATGTTGATTTGGAGCGGCATTATATCACTTCACAAAGGACCCTTAATCTAATCAAGGAAGAGATGAAGAACCATCATAGTTTATCATTGATGGACTACATTCAACCCTTTGAGTTGAAGTGTATAATTTCTGAAGATGGGATGAGTATGATCCTATGTAAAATGTCTGGTTATGATTTCAGCATTGTGCCTTGCTTTGAGACAGCACATGTATCACCTTGTAGATCTACAACGTTGTCCATGAGCAATAGTGAAAAGAAGAGGACCCATTACTTATGGGAGCAATCATATGGCAGCTTCATTCATGAAGCAATGGAGGAAAATATGATAGATGGTAGACATATTGAGATGAGAAGCATTTTCTCCTTTCTAGATGACACTTTCTCAATGAGCATCTCACAGCTCAAAGAGAAACTTCTACCTACAGCAGATCCAAAACCTTATTGGTTTTGGAGGGCCATTGATGAGAAGATAATCTCATGGAGAGATCTCATTGGAGGTGCACTTCAACATATTATGGAGTGTAAAGTTCTTCAATAGTTTTAGGAGGTTGGTGTCCTACAAAGGGAGGATGCCAAGTATTTGCAGAATGAGATCCATCATCCACATTGGGATGAATTTTTGATAGTATGGAGCAAGGGGTTTCCAAACCACTTGAAAATCTATGACACATGCCAGCAAGAAGCATGGTTGCACTGGTTGCTCTTGGGTGAGTATGGCTACCACTCAATGAGTCATAGTTTTCTGATTCATGCCTTACACATCACTGGAATAATGCAGAAGAAGAATGCATGGTTTCTTTGGTTTTTTATGAGTTTGGACATCACATGATATATCTTATGTCCTTATATTTACTCTTGTTTGGGATATGTCTCATGTCTTTACATGTATTTTTGTTTGGTATGTATCTCATGTTCATGTATGTACTTGAGTTTGAGAGAAAGTATAACTCTCACATGATGTGGCATAAGGGTGCTTGTTTGTATTATGTTTATGAGACATTTCACATGTCCATATTGTTGCTCCATGACTTGCATCATGATAATGCAAGGAGGCAGCAAGAATCCTTGTTGATATGGTTACTATTGGGAGAATATGGGTTGAATTCTTCCCATACATTGCATGACATTGTTGGAGGATGGCAACAGGAGGCCTTACAGTGTTGTATTTTGTTGGGGGATTATGTTCATTGTACATGGTATAATGATGATGTGATGGGGAAAAAATATGCCTTATTAAGGTGGCTTCTCTTGAGAGAATATGGCCACTATATTTGGTACAATGATGATGTGGTATGGAAGCAAGAGGCATTGCTGAGATGGCTTATTTTGAGAGAGTATGGCTCTCTTGCTTGTTTTCATGATGATCTAGCACAGAAGTAGAAGGATTTTCTACGTTGGTTGTTATTGGGAGAATATGTTTTGACATTGTTTATTTTTTCCCATATGTCTCTACTTCTTGTTTTTCACTATGATGATGCAATGTTTGATTCCTACATGGCCAACAGGGCTAATGATGTAAGCATTGATAGATGCAATCTACTCTATGTATCATGGGTTGGGGAGATAGTTCATGAGTTGGGACTTTCCACTTTGGAAATGAACCACTTCATCTTATGTATCTCATGTATAGAGAATATCTTTGGTCATCACATGGTTACCACTTGGAGATTCATTGATGAGGAAGGATATCTAACTTTTCAATTGGAGGCCATTCTAGACATTCTAGAGAGGCAGCTTTGGAGCTAGACATGCATGACACGTTGTGACAGATGGGACGTCCTTCCACATGAGGATGCCATTTGGAGGGAGGATTTTTGTTGTAGCATCCAATTTTTCAGTTGCTTGAGGACAAGCAACATCTTGTCAAGGAGGACTGTAATATTCCTAAATTTCACATGATATTTGGAATATTAGAGTTCTTAATTTCCATAATTAATTAAGAAAATAAGAGGGTGGAGGGACCCACAAACCCCAAAGATAAATAAAATCCACTTTTGATGTGTGTATGTTGATATTTCAGATTTAGATCTACATAATGGAGTAGTGCTAAGTGGAGAAATTACTTAATGTGAAAGGAGTGGAGATCATGTCTCATTAATGAGAAATATCATGGAGGTTGAAGCAGTCAACTAAGATCTTGGAAGGAATCAAATGTAAGATCATAGAGAATTTATGACAAGATGATAGAGGAAGTGGTGCATTAATGCACCCATGATGGAGAGGGTGATCATTATAGTCACACATGATGGAGATCATGGAGAGACAACGCAATCAACATGGAGACCTATGTCCACATGTACATCGCATTTATGAGGAGGGCCAAGGCATGAGAAGGCTCACAAACTATATAATGAAGATGAAGGCAACATAGAAGGCATGTTGAAGATTATTATTGATGTATGATTTGTTTAGATCCATAATTGTCATGTGACATTCCATGCTTTCTTTGGTTGTTTAGCTAAGATTGCAAGTGTTGTTTAGCACTGGGTGTTCCTGATCGATAATCCCACCTCTTTCAATGAGTAGTTCTTGAAATAGTATTATACTTCATTAATCATAAGGCATTGGTGCCATATTGTTCCTACTTTCTGCAGAACATCCATGTTCAGAAATTGCACGTTTCTGAAGATCAATTTGAGCGGAGGAGGTTGTCCTTCAATATTTCAGTTGAGGAACTGGTAAAGGATTCATCTTATCACCTTAAGCTTCAAGATCAGCCTTCCAGTGCTTCAAATATATATCAGGCATCATGCCAACTATTATTCATCTCCCAGTAGTAGTAATCCCATCAGGAATTGTGCAGCCCATTCTTGTAGATCCAAAGGAAAAGGGAAGTTGCTATCATTTCAGCTAGTAATCTAGTGGAGGACCATTCCTTCACATTGTATACATTATTTCCATCATTTCTGAGCTATATTTCACATCTTAACAACAGGCTAGAGAGCCTCCTTCCTTTGCAACGCATTTTTCATGAGTAGTTGTGTAGCAGCAGTTGCAACCTTCTTTGGAGGATTGAGGAGCTAGATATTGAGCCTCTAGCTTGAGGATCTAGTGAAGGGATCAACCCTTCGAGCTTAGATCTGATCTTGTGACATATTTCATCCATCTATTTATCAGATCTAGCTTCAAATATGCATAACCCAGCAGTCAAAGGATCAAACTCTAGGAGGGTTATTTTCCAAAGTTGTAGATCTAGAAAATATTTTCTGGGTTATCTTGGGTATCCATCATAGAGCCCAGATCTAGAATCTTGGCATCATCAGAGCTCTATATTTTCATACATATGCATTTTCCTTTTCATCCTACAGTCATATATTTATTATCTACTAAAGGGACATCGTGGTATTTTCTTCCAGCAACTCTCTAGTTACGCAGTGCCTACTGTAGCATGTTTGCAGGGTGATTCTAGGCCACCTCTTTGGCTAGATCCACTCATCTTTTGTACATTTTGTAACTGAACTTTATTCTATATAATAAAATGGCTCAGCTATTCTGTCTATATCTGTGTCGATCATAAACTTACATGTACATTTTCTGTGTTACAAATATTATGTTTTTGTATCAATGCATTATTCCATTTTGGGATATTACAAATAATGAGAAATTCCATATGCTAATGACAGAGGGTGTAGTATTGGGACACTTTATTTATGTTGTAGGTATTCAAGAAGATTTGGTTTAAATAGAGGAAATCCTTAAATTTTGCGTTCCTAAATGCCAACATAGGGACATAGATTCCTTGTTTATGCTGGATATTATCATCATTTCATAGCACATTTTTCAAAAATTTCAGCATTTTTGTATGCACTAATTGGACATGTGGAATTTGAATGGACTGATAAGTGTGATATTGCTTTTGCATAGTTGAATAATTTTGTCTCAAAAACACCTTTTTTGTGGGGACCAAACTGGAGTCTGCCATTCCATATATATTCAGACGCATCTGACACAGTGATTTTTGGGTTTGTGCTATATTCTTTCCACTACTACTCACGCGCGGGGGGGTCACAGGGGGGGCGATATCCCCCCTTGTACGTTGCACTGGGTGCAACGTTGGGGGGGTCACAGGGGGGGTGGTAGCCCCCCCTGTCAGGGTCCGGGGCAGCACCCCGGAAAATTTTTTTGGTCCTTATTTTCTGGTGGGCGGACCTACCCATGGTTTTGTGCATGGGTTTGCACATGGTTTTGGGCATGATGGTTTTCGGCCCCTGGTATTTTGTAGATCCGGTCAAGGGAACTACGGTTATGTTCTAATCCAGGGTTAAAGGATTGGGTTTTATGTATGCTTTGGCATGTATATATATGTGTTGTAACACTAAAAGGAATATAATGAAAAATCAAGATGGTCGTCTCGATTTGGGATCCAGGGGAAAATCTCTGTGTTTATCTGTTTTATGTTTTATGCTCTCTCTATTGTTTATTTTCTGTTTTAAGATTCATTAGTAGATAATTTCTATACAGGGTTAAAACCTACATTTGGTATCAGAGCAGTTTCGGCTTCAAGGGGACTCCTTTGCTGTTGAGGGGTTTTTTGCTCGGGCCTGAGGTAGACCCTGTTCAGTGGGAGATCTACGGGATCGATTCTTGCGGTGAAAGAATATGGTGAGTGGTGGGAAGATAGAGATCGAGAAATTTAATGCTCAGAGTTTTGAGTTGTGGAAGCTCAAGATGGAGGATTTGCTAGTGGATAAAGATCAGTGGATCGCGGTAGATCCAAGTACTAAACCAAAAGCAACGTCAGATGAAGACTGGAAGAAGCTGGATCGAAAGGCAAAGAGCACAATACGGTTGTGTGTCTCAGATTCAGTATTGTTGAATGTATCTGGGGAAGATACGGCAAAGACCTTGTGGGACAATCTAGGGACTTTTTACCAATCTAAGTCTCTGGTGAATAAATTGTTCCTGTGGAAAAAGTTGTATAACCTAAGGATGAAGGATGGAGACTCGGTGACAAAGCATCTGAACGCCTTCAATACTGTGGTAAGTCAGTTGTCATCTGCTGATATTAAAATCTCAGATTAAGATAAGTGCATTAGTTTTTTGTGTTCTCTACCAGATTCGTGGGACAGTATAGTTATTGCAATAGGTAGCAATACAACTACCTTGAATTATGATGACATTGTCTCAGCCTTGCTGTCAGAGGAAATGAGACGAAGAAATATGGAGGGTCAGAATGGAGATGCCTTATCTATATGAGGAAGTTCCCAAAACAGAAACAAGAATAAGGTTTTGAGTGGGAGATATAAATCTCCTGGAAATTTTGTAAATGTGTGCTGGAAATGTGGAAAGGAAGGGCACTACAAAAAGGACTGCAGATCTAAAGCTCCTGAGAAAGGAAAGGGATCTGATGATGCTCCTTCTGCAGAAGAAAAAACCACCTTGGATGAAGGTGGGGATGTGTATTTGGCTTCTTCTTCAAATACACATGTAGAACATGACTCATGGTTTATTGACTCGGGTGCATCCTTTCACTTCACTCCCTATAGGGAGTGGTTCTACGAGTATGAGAAATATGATGGCGGTGATGTATTTTTAGGTGATGATAGGAGGGCCAGAATCATCAGACGTGGAAAATTCAAGCTAAAGCTGCAAGGTGGAAGAATTAGAACACTTCCTGGTGTTCTGCATATTCCTGCATTGGCCAAAAATATGATTTCTATAAGAAAGATGGATGATGCGGGTGTAAAAATAGTGTTCGAGAAATATTCATGTAAGATGGTTTGGGGAGCACTGGTATTAATGCGGGGAGTTCAGATTGGAACTTTGTACAAGCTTCAGGGAAGCACTACTATTGATGGGTGCAACATTTATGTGGTTCCTGAAGGTGGAGTGGAAAGCCTAGAGGTCTCTGGAGAAAATACCATGCTATGGCATCAAAGGCTTGGACATATTGGAGAGAAGGGCCTTCAGATACTGCATGGAAATGGTATGGTAGAAGGTATGTCTAATAGCTCTCTGGATTTTGATTTCAATAACATCAGGTATATGGGAATCGCCTCTAGAACAAACTTTCCTTCTCGGTGCTAAGAGGGCGACTAAGATATTAGAGCTTGCAGGTGCTGATGTTTGGAACGTCTGGTCAACACGGGGTAAGTCCGTGTACGAGGTTATTCAGGATACTTCTGCAAGTGTTAAAATATATTTTATAAATAAACTTAAGTCTTTGACAGATGAAGAATTTAAGGCTCGTGAAACCAGAAGGTAGAGGAAGATAAAGGTGTCGAGGATAGATAATGGTGGGGAGTTCTAAAAGAGGGAATTTGAAGAGTTCCGTAAGAAGTGGTATAGAACAAAAGAGAAGACTACTCCATACACACATCAGCAAAATGGAGTTGCAGAAAGAATGAACAGAACACTGATGGAAAAGGCAAGAAGCATGCTCAGTGGTACCGGGTTAGGACAAGAATTCTGGGCAGAGGCAGTGGAGACTGCATGTTACTTAGTTAACAGATCACCTTCATCAGCGTTGGAGGATAAGACTCCACATGAGGTATGGACTGGTAAGAAATCCTCTCTTTCACATCTAAGGGTATTTGGATGTGATGCATATGTACATGTTCCAAAGGAGAAAAGGACCAAGTTGGATAATAAATCTAAAAGGTGCATCTTTATTGGGTATAAGGATGGTTTAAAGGGTTACAAGCTTTGGAACCCGAAAACAAGGAAGGTTGTGTACAACCGAGATGTGGTGTTTAGAGAGGTGAAAGATATTGTTAAACATGAAGTCCTACCAAAGGAACCTAAGAAGATAGAGTTTGAGCTAAAGGAGGATGAATTAGACTCTACAATAGAAGAAGGCCCAGAAGAGGAAGAGCCACAAACTCCAGCTATTAAAAGATCAGTTCGGGAAAGAAGACAACTAGAAAGGTGTATTCCATCTTCTTTCTGTTCAAATTTTTCTTTAACTATAATTGATTATGATCCTAGAACCTTCAGGGAGGCAGTAGATTCAGAGTATGAAAAACTATGGAAGGAGGCCATGGTTGATTAAATGGCATCCTTGCATAAAAATGAGGCATGGGATCTAGTGGAGTTTCCGGCTGGAAGGAAGCCCATCGGGAGAAAATGGGTGTTTAAGAAGAAGATTAATGTAGAAGGCAAGGTGGAGAAATACAAAGCTCGGTTGGTAGCAAAAGGTTATTCCTAGGTGCTGGGAATTGATTTTGTTGATATTATTTCTCCTATTGCCAAAGTTACTTCTATTATATTAATTTTATATGTTACTGCTGCTTTTGATTTTGAGGTAGAACAGATGGATGTGAAGACAACATTTCTTCACGGGGATCTAGAAGAGGAGATCTACATGAAACAACTTGAAGGCTTTATGGAGAAGGGGAAGAAAGAGCTGGTATGCAGGTTAAAGAAGTCTCTGTATGGGTTAAAACAGTCACCAAGGATGTGGTATCAGAAATTTGATACCTATATACAGGGACTTGGCTTCACCAGAAGCAAGGAGGATCACTGTTTTTATTTTAAAGTAATTGGTGACAGTGTTATTTATTTGGTCTTGTATGTGGATGATATGTTGTTGATTGGAAATGACAAAGAAATTATCCAAGATTTGAAGACCCAGTTGTTCTCCAAATTCGACATGAAGGATCTTGGTGCTGCAAACTGTATTTTTGGCATGGAAATTAAGAGAGATTGGGCAAAGAGGAAGCTCTAGTTAAACCAGAGGAAGTACGTCGAGACTATATTGCAAAGGTTCAATATGCATGATAGTAAACCAGTGAATGTTCCAACTCCTATAGGTACAAATCTGTCTGTTGAACAGTGTCCCAAGGCACAAGAAGAAGAGGAGGATATGTCCCGTGTTCCATATGCAAGTGCAGTGGGTAGCATGGTGTATGCAATGGTCTATACTAGACCAGACATTGCACATGTAGTGGGAGTATTGAGCAGGTTTATGTCAAACCTAGGGAAGGAGCATTGGACATCACTAAAGCGGGTTTTCAGATATTTTCATGGCACTAGTGATTATGGCTTGTGCTACCAGGGAAGACCGAGATTGGAAAGAGTGTTGGAAATTCATGGTTTTGTTGATGTAGACTAAGCTGGAGATCTGGACCAAAGAAAATCTACAAGTGGGTATGTGTTTGGCCTATTTGGAGGCGTAGTCAGTTGGATGAGTAAAAGACAGTCTGCAGTGGCTCTTTCAACTATAGAGGCAGAATACATGGCAACCACTCATGCAAGCAAGGAAGCAATTTGGTTGTAGATATTATGTTCAAGTATGGGATTGGTGCAGCAAGCTATAAGGATAGACTATGATAGCCAAAGTGCAATTTTCTTGGCTAAGAATCTTGCTTATCATTCAAAGAAAAAGCACATTGATGTTCAATATCACTTTGTGAGATATATGGTTGAAGCTAAAAGGGTGTTGCTGGTAAAGGTGGACACTTTGAAGAATGTTGCAGATGCATTGACAAAGTCTGTGAGCACTCAGAGGTTCTCTTGGTGTAGAGAAACAATGGGTGTTGTAAAGTTGGGCTAATGACTCAGCTCTCCTGTGGCCCCCTGCGGAAAGAAAACAACAAGTGGGAGAATGTTGGGTTTGTGTTATATTATTTCCATGACTAGTCATGTGTGGGGGGGTCACAGGGGGGGCGATATCCCCCCTTGTATGTTGCACTAGGTGCAACATCAGGGGGGTGGTAGCCCCCCCTATCGAGGTCCGGGGCAACGCCTCAGAAAAAAAAATTGGTCCTTATTTTCCAGTGGGTGGACCCACCCATGTTTTTGTGCATGGGTTTGCACATGGTTTTGGGGCATGATGGTTTTCGGCCCCTGGTATTTTGTAGATCCGGTTAAGGGAACTACGGTTATGTTCTAATCTAGGGTTAATGGATTGGGGTTTATGTATGCTTTGGCATGTATATATATGTGTTGTAACACTAAAAGGAATATAATGAAAAATCAATCTGGTCATCCCGATTTGGGATCTAAGGGAAAATCTCTATGTTTATTTGTTTTATGCTTTATGCTCTCGCTATTGTTTATTTTTTGTTTTAAGATTCGTTAGTAGACAATTTCTGTACAAGGTTAAAACCTACAGTGATAGGGGTAGCTCTAGGACAGGAAGAGGATAAGAAATATTATGCAATTTATTAATCAACAAAAACCTAACACCTGCAAAATTAAACTACTATGTGATAGAAAAATATTTTTTGGCTTTTTTCTATGCTATAAACATTTTTTTTCATTATATTATAGGCTATCAAATTTTCTTGTATATTGATCATTCTGCTATTTGATATTTATCCAATAAACATGTTACTAATGGCGGATTAACTTGTTGGTTACTTTTGTTATAGGAATTCAACATCACTATAAAGGACCGACTTCGAAAGGAGAACCATGTTGCAAATTTCCTATCAAGAATTCTGCCTTCAACCGATTCTTCACCAGTGGAAGATCGATTCCAAAATGAACATATGTTTTTTGTGATTGTCAAAACACTATGGTATGCTAACATTGTAAACTATTTGGTGGTTGGAAAAATAGTATCACATTTGTCACCCCAGGAAAATAAGGACATTATTCATCACAATGTTCGATTCTCATGGATAGATGACTATGTCTTCCATAAAAGGGAATATATCCATGTCCATAGATGCATTAGATAGGATGGTATCTACGATGTCCTCAGGGCCTACCATGATGAACCCTGTGGAGGTGATTTTTTCGACCGTAGGACTGAGTATAAAGTATTGCAGATGGGTTATTTTTGGCCTAGGACATTCAAATATGCCAAGAAATACATCTAGAGTTGTGATAGTTGTCAAAGGATGGGGCATCCCATTTAGTATAATGAAATTCCTCTCCAGCCACAACTTGTACTGGGACCATTCGAGAGATTGGAAATGGACTTTGTAGGTCCCATTTTTCCACCTTCAATCCAAAAATCACACATTCTATTTTTCACAAACTATGTAAAAAAATGGGTGGAGGCAGTAGCAGTCTTAACTGAGCCATAAAAGAGGTAGTCATCAACTTCCTATTTGAATTTTTTGTATGATATGGATTTCATTGAGAGCTTGTAACTGATGGAGGATCATAGTTTTCGGCCGATAAAATCTCTACCACTTTGCAAAAGTATCATATCAAGCACATAATCACTTCCCCTTACCATCCACAAGTAAATGGTCAAGTTGAAAGCACCACTAAAGTGTTGGAAGGGATCCTAACTAAGACAATATCCACAAATCATCGAGACTAGGATTCTAAACTCTTTGAATCCTTGTGGGCTTATCGAATGACCTGACATAATACTACTGTATTTTCACCTTATCAACTTGTATTTGGTAAGGATCCTATCTTTCCAATTGAATTTGAGGTTAAGACTCTTAGAACTACTCAAGAAGTTAGTATGGACCTTTCAAAAGCACAAAAACAATGCTTGCAATAGCTCAATGAAATGGATGAAATGTACCTTGTCACTCTCCAATGTACAACTGTAGTTCAACAACAAAGATATAGTGGCACAATATTTTGATTAAAATGAGGACCTTTCAAAAGGGGGATTGGGCATTGTTATATGATTCCAAATTCCAGGACTTTCCAGGTAAGCTTCAAATGAGATGGTTGGACCCTTACGAAGTCAGCAAAGTTTATGATAATGGGATAGTATGCCTTAATACAATTGATGACTTCAACATTTCTTTCCTCATTAATGGTCACCGACTTTGTTTGTACCACCAACCACTTAGAAGAGATTCATTTCTTCATGATATCAATAATGATGAAAAAAGTAGGTTGTAGCCTAACAAGGGAATATTCCCACGGTCATGATCAAGTGAAATTTCTTTGAAAACCCCTTATTTCCATGTACATAATGTAAATAGTCTTTATTTTCTTATGGTGTTTATATTTTCTCTATTTTTGGAAAACATTGCGAACATTCTCATATAAAAACATTGATTCTGCAATGATTACTAGAATTGTTGTGTCTAGGTCATAATGTTGTTTCTTCAGTTGTTGTTTCCTTAGTCACAACACAATTATCACAATTTTTGTTTGCTTAGTCACAACACCATAATCATAGTTATTGTTTCCTTAGTCATAGAATCATTATCACAGTTATCGTTTCCTTAGTCACAACATTATTATCACATTTGTTGTTTCCTTAGTCACAACATCGTTATCACATTTGTTTCCTTAATCACAACAGTGTTATCACAGTTTTTTGTTTCCTTAGCCATAACTTCCACTTCCTTATATTTGATTACCTGTTTCCCTAGATACGGTTATGGTTGATGATTTTTTTCAATATGATGGTTGGATAGCTAATTTGTTTAATGTTTATCACACAAGAATTTACTTTTAAAAGGAGAAATTCTTTTAAAGATGATTTTATTATCTGCATTTTTGAATCTCCTGTTCAATGCTTAATTCTCTAATTCATAAAGTATCCATTATACATTTCTTCTATCACCACTTAAGATCTATCTCCCACTCCAATTTTTAAAACAATTCTACGATTCTTTTGAAGAAATCAATTTTTGGGAACAAGATTAGCCAGCTAAAAAGTATTTATTATAAAAAAAATTACGCCATCCCTAGCTCTAAAGGATTTGATGTGCCACCCCATCTATTAAGTAATATTTTCTGATTAACAAAAAGCATAGTATAAAAATAATAAGAAAATAAAAATCCAACTGAGGATAGGAGGTCTCATTACGAGCCGACCTACCATGATCATAGGACCTAGTGAAGTGACATTACCATTTTTGGTCACCAAGCCAAGGTAGTGGTATTGGTTCTTAAGGGTGTAGGAAAAGAGGTTTCATCATAAGCTGGCTTGTTCACTTTATTAGTTCTCGTGAATGGCATTGTTATTAACTAGTTTCCATGTCGAGACAATGGCCTTATATAGAAATTTAACAATATTTAACTAAAGTTATAACTATGGATTTATTTCTAATAGATGGGATACTAGCATCTCAAGGAGTTAGAAGGAAACCCTGTCGAGGCAATGGACATTTGCTAGGATTAGTGGATATGTCTATGGTATTGAAGCTAATTTAAATACTACAATCCAGTTAGCTATCTTGTCTCCCCAAAATCAATAATCAACAAAGGAAAATTGTTAGATTTGTTAAAGCATGCTATGGAGTATTATTAAAATATCCCCTATAAAGTGATGATGTTGATTTTTAATGAGAACTAATAATAATTCTACAAATCAAGGATAAGAATTGTGGGACAATTAGAAACCAAGTAATTTATCATCCTTCTTAATTAACTCCTTCAATTTTTTTCTCTATGTGGTATTCCTTAATCAAACATAGTTTCCAACCATCCATTTTTTCTAAATATCCTCATGCCTTTATTCCTTTTGACATTAATGTTTTGTGATAGAGGTTTCAGAATGTTCACAGTCTCCATTTTTTAGTCTATGTTTCGAGTCTCGAACAAGACTCAACATCAGGACAACCTGCGAAGAAGAAAGCTAATCCAGGGAAATAAATATAGGATGGAAAAAATAAGGGAAGAAAAGATCCGACCAACACAATAAGAGATAATTTAATTCATTATAAAAAATTTCCTTAAAATTATTGATTTTAATTTTAATTTTATTATAGTTTTAAATAATTAATTTAATGGAACATATTTATTTTATTATAAAAAAGGCGACCATTAAATTATTTTAATTTAATTATTTTTAATGAAAAATTTGATGGATTGATGTAATTATAAGTTTTAAAAGAGATCAAGTAATAATATAACTAATACTTTTAAAAAGAAAATTTAATTTAATTTTTTATATAAAAACATAATTTAATTTGATTATAATTATTATTTAATTACATGTATCTTAAATTCTTTGAGTATAAATGGATCTAAATTATTTTAATGATTGAAAAGAGATCAATTTTCAATCGAGGATTAATTTTTATGCTATTAGATCTAAATTACTATTTAGAATTATGAATATTATCAGTATCAATTATAGCAATATTTATATTTGCTTAAAATAATGGAAAGATTAATATTAATAATACTAGCGTGAAATTTGAAATATTAATGTTTTGGTTATAATGATAATTTTCATCATCATTTCACTTTATGATGGATGATTGACCTAATGATTGTTTGGCGTGTTATAAATATTTATTGACCTCCGCCACCATTTTTTACGGTTGTTTTCCCATGCTTAATCAATATGGATGTATCCTTTAATCATGAAAAAATCATGTCGACTCTTAAAAATTTCTTGACAACCATGATCAACCTTCAAATTTTAATAGGGGGTGAGAAGGTCTTGTTGCATGTTATTTTCGTTGAATTTTCGAGAAGGTGTTGTTGCATGTTATTTTGTTGAACTCCATATTCTATGCAATATTGGTGCCTTTGATATCCACTATTTCCATATGAAAAGAATTCCTTGTTGAAAAGCTAATAATGAGAGGCCATTCAATATGTCATGAACCAACACAATTATAGACCACAAAGGAGGAACATAGTATTTTGAATCGGGAAGGATGGATAGATTATTTTGGATGATTGCAAGGATTTGATATTGAAGTCAAAATCAAATTTATGTAGAATATGAATGCAAGAGTAATAATGGTAAGGAATTTTCAGATATAGATAAGAGAATAAATAATAGCATAGGTAACAGACATCCCATCAGAAAGGGAGAAGTGGTAAAAAGTGCACACCTCACAAAAAAAATGTAACCCTTCTATTTTCAAACCCTGGAGAAAAATTAGTCAAGAAAGGGAAAGGGTATAACCCCATTTCGATTCTAGAAATTTGCAAAGAGTTAGTAGGAATTATGCATATATACATCACGTACAACAAAAGGTATGATGTATTGTGGGTTAAAGTAATGGTGTTTCTCAAATAAAAGGTAGTCTTGAACCTTCCTTATTTTTTGCATTCACTATTACATGAAACTGTTGGTAGATTAAGAAGGTCTAAAGATCAAGTTTGGGTTGTTAGCCATCATGGGCCCATTAAATTTCTAGTTGTGAGGATTTTGAATCAAATACAATAGAGTAAGGGTGAATTTTTATGAAACCCTAGGGTGAGCAAGAAATTCCCTTAGGAGGTGATGCAATTACTAAAACATCTGGAAATATTTTAGTCGATAACGAGTAGGAAGAGAGAGGATATGATTCACAAGAAGCCATGCAACCTAAAAATACAACTCCTAAAAATTTAGCAGAGAAGAGAATCGAGTGGAATCCTTTTTGGCCTCTTTACCAAAAAATAGGAGAATTTCATCCATATTAGTTAAACTACAATGGGGATAGAGCTCCTTAAACCCCCCCTGAGTAGTCAGCAACCAAAAATCTAAGTCAAGAAATTTTTGATGAGAAAGGGACACAAAAAAAAACCCCTAAAGAAAACTTGGCTTAGGATTCATCGGTCCTAGAATAAATAAATCTAAGACAAGAAGAACAAGAAATAGAGGTGGTTCATCATTAGAAGGATTGGAAGATATATTGGAAATAATGAACTTAGGGGAGCCAACACCCATTACAATAGAGGAGCCTAGAACTCATTTAGGCATCCCTCATAATTCCAATCATAATGCCTCGCCTAATTCTCCAGCTAAAACTCCTTCTATTGGATTCTTGGCCACCATCATTCTAGAGCCTTTTGATGATTTTGAAGTTATTGCTACTCATTGCTAGTCAAGAACATTCCAGGGATTTTGTTTCCATTGTATTATAAACCTCTTCTCTAAAGTACATGGCTCCACGTTCTCCTCTTGAAGATTATCATGTAACAAAAATTGTTTCCCCTCCTCTTGCTTCCAAATTCTTGGTCAGAGACTTTGTTCAAAGAACTAGAGGTACCAAATTCAAGAAGGATAAAGTAAAAGGAAAACTTCTTAAGGGAGTTATTATACTAAGGAGAGAAAAAATATATATTACAAAGGAAAGTGAATTTTTTTAGAAAAATGGTTGTATATTGGTAAGCAGTTTCATAAGGGCCATGAAAATAAAGTTGTAGAACAAATTGGAATTGTTGATAGGGAGAAAGAAGCCTTGAGTGTTGAAACTCGGGCTGATTTTGTACTTGTATCCATTGAAGCAGGTGTTCAGACTGATTTTGTCCTTGTTTCTACTGAAGTAGGAACTAGAACTAATTTTTCATCTGTCTTTTTTTAATAATAGGTTTATATTTATCCTCTACCTATTTTTACTGAATTTGAGACTCAAACTGATCCTGTACCTATTTTTATTAAAAACAGAGCGCAAAAAGATGTTGTATTTCCTTATACCCCATTGATTGTAAATGCTACAATAAAGGTGTTGAATAAAACCATGGCAGAAAATAAAGAGACTATAGCTATATATCAAAGGTAAGTAGTTACTTAGGGGGAATATCAAGAACTATTCCAACAGTTCCATGAGCTAACAATGACAGAGGATTAAACACATGAAAAGTTAAGGGCTACCAAAAAGAAAGTTAAGGCCTTGTAGGAGCGTCGTCGTAAGGTCAAAGAACAAAGGGATGAAATTTGTTCTATTTACTCAGTTGCCTTAGCATGTATACCTCCAACACGCAATTATGCTTTATTTCTACTTTAACAATATTTATTGCTCAAATACAAGGCTATACAATGTGGCCAACCATATGAATTCAACAATGTGATAGATTGCATTACCTTTTTCCATAAGAAATATGAGAAAACAAAGTATCTCCTTTGTGAACACTACATGCAAAACTTTGTTTTGGAAGAACATATAAATAAAAACATTTTCGCATTCATCAAAGATGTCCAATTCTAGGATTTTATATCGTTTGCACTAAATCGGATAAAATGGGAAAAAACCTGCCACAATTTTTAGCAAAGAGAGAATAATGTTGATCTATAGGTTAGAGGTGAGCCAGAAAATCCCTTTGCTACATTTCTCTACCATAATTCCTTTATAGAGAAACCTGATATTGCTCCATCACTTGGAAAAAATCATAACGAAGTATTACACTCAGGGTGGGAACAAATAGAAGACATAAGAGATGAAGTTATCCGCGGAGCCAAGATTAGATGGAAAGTGTCATCCAGAGAATTAAAAAACAGGGAACCTTTTGGCTTATATAATTTCATCAGGTTATGTCCAGCGTGCAAGAGATGTTAACATTGTGATTGAATATGGGATCAAATGGATTGTATGCAATTATAGAAGCCCTATTATTTGGTGTCCTTAGTCTTACTACAAGTATGATTATGAGTTGTCAGAGGAAGGTATGTATGTGTCTTTCTAAGAAATTAAAATTAGGAGTGGATTAAGGCTCATAGGAGAAGAACCCTATGGATCCTACTCCTTAACTTTCTTACATGTTAATTATTTATTTGCATGAGGACATGCAAAATGTTCATTTGGGGGGTGATGTTGGGCCTTAAAATTTCCATAATTCCCTTATCCCATTTCTTAGTTTTAATATTGTTTTCTTGTCTGTTTCCTATATTTGTGATACATTAACCTATATAACATAGGTTTTATAAGGAATTAATTGACTTTTACTATTTCACCTTTTTTATGAACTATTTTGATTGCAAAAGCGTTATTTTCTCATGATTGAATCTTTACTATGAATAGGGGTTTTGAGACAACTGGAACTCAATGTTGTTTATGATATATTCATGGTAAAATTAGGATAGCGTAATGTTGTTTCATCCAACTATAGAAAATTGAGCGAGGTCTATTCTTATCTGAGTCAATTTGTTAGGGACAAATCCCTTGGTTTTCTCATCTGGGAAATATTAAGACTCTTTTGTAATTGAAAATGAGCATCCTGAGAATATTTAGATTCTCAAGATTTCTCTTTGCTAAAATATTTATTTTTTTATCTCCCATAACTTTGGTATAAATCAGGGGGCTTGTGTCCCGAAGGATATATTTTTATGTAATAATTGTATACATTTAATAAACTCATTGAAGTCTTGA
Source organism: Pinus albicaulis (assembly GCA_034641835.2). NCBI lineage: Eukaryota > Viridiplantae > Streptophyta > Pinopsida > Pinales > Pinaceae > Pinus > Pinus albicaulis. Next base: position 594,854,050 of record CM076577.1, on the reverse strand, counting down.
CTATAATTATTCTTTCACAATATAATGCAAGTTTCTATTGTTGAGAGTTAATTTATTGTTATTATTTCTCCTACAAGGCAATCTGACTCTAGTAATTCGAGCCCGCTCCTAGATGAGGCGTTGTCTTCATTTGTCTCACTAGATTCACATTTTATCTCTTTATGTCAATCATCTATCGACTAGATTAATTTAAAATCATGTGCTTTATTTTGAGTATGGATAATATCGGTAGCCATAATATTGGTTGCATGGATTTCTCTTTAGATAAGTTGATTTATCATTTTTGTTGCTTTACTATTGTTCCCTGAAGGTTGTCTCTAGATCATTGATGCTTCTACATTATTTTTGTTTCTTTTCCTGTTATTTGTTCTTTTCTATTTCACATAGTATAATTTTCCTGTGATATTCCTTCAATTACATGATTTCTTTTCTTAACTATCAACTTAGCATTTGATAGGTTTCCTTTTTGTTTCTTGTGAAAGGTAATTAGAATTCGATATTTCTGAATGGATTTTAGAAGATATAATTTATCTGAGAAACAGATCTTTTGAATGCATGTTTCAAGTTAGGAAATATCTATTTTCATTACAATTAATTTTCTTTCTATTAGAGAATTAGTTACTATTAGTTTTAGCACTATCTCTTGCCTGTACTTTGCAAGCAACCCTAAAATAACTAGACAAAACCTCATATTGAAAATTCAATGTGTGGTAGTTAATTTCTTCTTTAGAAAAATTAATTTTCCCAACAATTTCCTCTAATGAATACACATTATGCAGTCATAGTGCTGAAGAACTACCTCCACAACTGTGAAATATCGCCTCCCACCAAGTCTCTTTTTGCGCATTGTGTAGTTGTAAGCAATAGTCTATCTTCTTGCTTTCTTAAATTATGGAAATGTGCAATCCTTCCTCTAAACCTATCTCTCTCCTAAACTATTCATTACACAGTTATAATGAGTAAGCTTGCCTCACTATAACCCTCAATTGTGTAGTCTTGTCTCCTAAGCAGTACATTGTGCAGTCACAAGCATCAGTACCTCACTCCCGGCGTCTGGAACTATGCATTGTGCAATCCCTATGCATTCCTCCTTGTACGGTATCCGGTTCTAGGTCAATTTATGGATTTCATGAAGAGATTTAGAGTAGGATATTTCTGGACTAATTTCTTCTTGTAATGAATGGATTTCACTTGTAAGTATTATATCTTGGCATGGCAGGATGATGCTCATAAATAAGGAGAAGGATACCATGCTAGAAGAAACTTATGAAGTTATGAAGACAAGATGACCAATGAACAAGAAGATGAAGGGACACTAGATAGCAATATAAAATTAATCTTAATACCATATGAAGAATCCATATCATTCAACCCCTTGGAGGGTTAAGATGAATAAAAAAGCAGATATTTCATGAATATGAAGTACTGAACAAAACTATCATGAAGATTTAAGATAATTCATCAACAATAATAACTTGGCATTGTCACTTTATCATAAATTCCATGTCATCATTGTAAAGTTGTGACTTGTAGCAATTCCATCACAATCTCATGTGTGTCCATTTGTCTTGTCATATCATATGTGGATGTAATGTTGTAGTTATCAAAATGAAAGGAAAAAATGTAATGTGTGGAATTCTAAGAGTCATATATGGAATATGAAAGTCACATAGTGATATATGGAAAAAAGAGTCTTTAGGAAAAGTAAAAGTCATATAGAAGTCAAAAGGTCACATTATAAGTCTACGAGTCATGAGGGAAGCTCAAGATTCATGGGGATGTGAAAGGCCATTCCTCTTGTTATAAAAGAAACCTCATAACTAAATCAAAGGGATTTTGGAGGCTTAGCCTTTGGAGAGCTAGTCTTGGCTTCTATAGCTTGGTATAAGAGAGAATATCATTCCTTGGAGAAGAAAGAAGCAACAAAATGTTCCACTATTGGAGCTAGTGTCTCACCATTGTAACTATGTACTTAGATCTTTCACTCAATAATCATAAGATCGTTTATCCAACACATTTTCATGCATGTATCGTGAATATTGTATTAATATTATTTATATGTTTGCGGTATATGATTTGTTCACATGTACTAAGGAAATTGAACTACTTCATTGGCTTTGGTACTTATCTTGTTGAATGTGTGGTGTATTTGATTTAATGTCCCTTGTGTCTATGTGAATTATTTCTACAGATAACTAACAAATATTTCCTTACTCTCATGTGCCTCTCTTAGGATAGTACTGTTATTTACTTCTATAGACTCACTCTTTACCTCCCTCGCAATAAAGTCTCCTTTTACACATTGCAATTGGTGTTTCATAGTGTCAACTTACTCGTTTTTTTTCAAATGTTATGTGCATACTATGTTATGTGATTCATTGTAGCCCAGGAAAATCCTAGAGTTATGGTGGTCAAGTCAATACTTTGGATGGGGCTCCTACTCCAAATGTTGTGAGGTTTAATTAGGACCTCACATTAGGGAGACTCTCTTGGTTGACGGATTTCCAACACTGTCAATAGTTGGTGCTAGAAGGAGGGCCAAATTACAAGTTGTGCTCGTTGATTCTATTTTGAATCTCTTATCTTAGATGGATCATCCAAAAATCATACTTTCGTGGTTATTTTCCAATATATCCAATGGTAAAAAATTTATCCCTGGTGATCTTCTTTATGACTTGTATCAATTCAATTTTTATGGTGAGGGTGATACATCCATAGTTGAGCATGCATCTTTTTTTCTTAATTTCTGTGAACATTATTAATTCGAGTTTGAATATGTGGTTTGTGTTCTTTTCTTTCTCACTCTTGAAGGTCAAGTTAAATGATGGTGTCATACCCTACCACCCACTTCCATTCATTCTATTGAACACTTCATCAAGGAGCTTCATTTAGTATTCAATAAGTGACTATCAGGATGTCCTTAAAAGGATTAATCAACTAATAATGAACCCTAATGAATGAATTGAGAATTTTTATATTAGATTCCTTCCCATATGTTATGAAATTTCTGAAGAATATAAGGATTGGGATTTATTTAAACAATAGTTTGAGTGTATTATTCATGTCTCTTTTCATGGTGAATCTAAACCCCCCGATGTTTCTGCTTCCCCAAATTTTGTAAATCATGAGACACCTCTAATTTCAGAGGGGGAACCTACTATTCCTTGTTTTCCTTGTCCTCCTCCTTTTTCAGTCCCGATTTGGGTGCCTCCTTGTCATGATACCAAATTTGGGAAATCTGAAAATCAAATTGTTGAATTATCTCTTCAATCTTCATCTAATTTTAATGAATCAGATCTGATGGAGGAAACCTTACTAGTTTATGAAGCCTAAGGTGAATATTAATCTCTCCACTTTTCAGGAAGATATTAAAACTCATAACTTTATTTTTGAATTTGATTTGAATACCTATCATCCTCGATCATTTCTTTCTCATGTTCCCTTGTCCCTTGATCTGCTTGATTAGTCTCTTCCAAATCAAAGTAGTTATCAGGTGCAAGGTAGTCACATTTCGTAAATAGAGGAGAAGAAAGGTGAGGATTATTTCAATATTTTTTCTCTTTTTCAAAGTCCTCTATGTCAAGATAATGTTCCTTCATTCTTGGTTTATTTAGAGTCCACTAATCTTGGAAATAAATCAAATGAAATTAATTTTCCTAATCCAACTAAAGTCTTGTGAAACCAACATTCTGATAATGATGATCCCATTGATGTATATGATGATAAATTCCCAAGTGCATCGACTAATATTTCAATTTCTCAAGAATATTTTGTTTCAAAAGATGTAGATCTTGAATTTGTTTTAGTCAAATAATATTTTATTATGGAAACTTCTTCTTCGGCTCATTTTTCCTTCTGTTGCATGTCTTGTAATGAAAATATGTCATGCTCTTTGAATCTACAACCTAATTTTAAAAATTATGAATTTACACAAGGTAGCAAGGTTATCCATGACGAAGAAGAAAGCAATGAAATCATTGAGCCCCCATCCCATTCCTTGCAATATTTTATTTTGGTGAGGGAAACTCTTCAAATCAGGTTCCTCATAAGATTTCTCTGCTTCATACATCTCTATATTTATGATCAGGAGGATTTTGTGACTTTAGTAACCTATTTTTTGAGGTTTTAGAATCTTATCAAACCATTGTTGTAGATAGATTCCATCCATATAATAGTGATATTATTAATTTAATTGATAGTATTTATCTACATGCAATTTTCGATCTGAATCACTTCTCAAAATGTAGTTATACACTTTTCAAAGTTCTAGAACTTGTCAGGAAATCGAGGCACTTCAACTTTTGTTGATGGTTATGGCACGTTATCATAATCTTGGTAAGATTCTTGAACTATATCAGATCTAGGTTTCCTCACAGAATTCTTTCCTTTGTATTTTTTCAATGGATGCAAAATATTTCTTGAAATATTTTCAGTATTTCAATTACAACTTTTCTAACCTTCAATATTCGGATTTTCAGGGGATTAAGCATTTTGATTTAATTGATTCATCCCCTTGAATATCCCTTGTAATGAATTCGGATTTGACATGTATATCTTTCATGGATGCATAAAGATATGAATCCTTTCATTCTAGTTATCATAATAAATATCATCATTGGCCGAAGGATTCATATATGTTAAGTATTTTTGTAAAAAATCAACCCTTAATATTAATTGTGAATTTTATTAAACTAATCATTTTTGTTATGTCCCAATCAATCCTTTTGAGAATCATTCAAGTATTGAATCATTTAGTGGATCAAAACCCCCATGTTGAACTGGATTCTAGATTTGATTTGGCATTTCCTTCTAACATTTTTGTCAATATGTTATTTTAATCAGTTTCCCAGATTTACAATTCCAACGATTGCTTCTAATTTCCCAGCTTTCATATTACTAATCTAGTTTATAATTAGATACAAAGGGAAAAATTGGAGAATCAAGGATATCATATTCTAATTCATCAACTATATCTTAACAATGTCCTAACAATTTTCACTCAATGAATCATTTTCTCATTAATACATTTGATGATGGTCATCCTACATTAGGTGATCTTATCAATTCTCCTTATAATTCGAGTGCATTGACTGAAAATTCATCTTTCCTAGAGTTTCAAGGTCTTCAAAGGGATTGTTTTGGATTTCATGATCGAATATATGCTTGGTTGGAGCATCTTACTTAGCAAGCCCTTTTTTTAATAACAAGATTTGGTCTTTTCTTGAGCTTGCTAAGAAGGAAAACACCAATGAAGATACATTTACAAGAAGCCTTCAATGTTTATATGATTGTTATTCTCATCAGAAAGGTAAGTTTTTTGGTTGATTAATTTGATTTGTTATGGCACATATTTTTTCCTTTAGGAAATACCTTCAATATTTTGTGCAAGCTATTCAAGCTCATATATTTTCTTACGCACATTGTTTTATATCAGTTTTAATTTCTTGTATCTTTATGTATGTAGGTTGGAAAAAATTACTGTGGATACATTAGAAATTCCATTACACTTAGCCCTTAACTTATAAATGTTTAGGTTAGGATTAGGTATAGTTTCATTCTAGTTCCCTTGCATACTCATCATGCACTTTCTCTCCATCTAGTCTCCATTTTTGTTTATTTTTATTATTTTTCTATGCATGTTGTTTCTAGTTTTGTTCTTCATCCACTTTTCTCTTTTGATCTTGTTTTATGGTTTTGTTGTGTCTTTTCTTCCATGTTTTCTTAATAAGACTTTGCATGAAATATGTCTCTTTTTGGTTCAAAATAAAATGTGGAAAATTTTGAAAAGGGAAAATGTAACGATGAATGATTCTTCGCTTATCAATTATCCTCTTTTCTCTCATGGGTTTACATATCTTTAAAGTCAATGATGTTTGAATGGAAAATATGATCCATTCAAACGGAAAGTACTTAGTAAAACCATAAAGCGTGTACATATTCTATGATCCTCATTCCTCAACTTGGGATTATACGTAAATGGTGTTCCTCATGCCAATATAATCAATTATATAAGGGAAAGGGAAAAATAAATAGCGATAAACCAATATCAGAGGTATATATACTTGTCTCTGAAAGAACAACCTCTCTTGTTATCAATAAGTCGGGATACCTCTTCTTCCCTGGTAAATAAATAAGTTCCTGAGCACATTTATATAATAAAATAAATAAAGGGTGAAAGAATATAAATTATTATTTCACAGAGAGGTGAAGCAAGCAACTTCGTCGGCGTACTGTTCAGGCTCATTGGAAACAAAGCAATACTTGTGTTCCTATAGTGACTCTGACGGGGTACTGTCCAGGATTGCTAGCAACGGAGCAACACCAAAGATGAAAACTCATACTATGATCATATTAAACTCAAAAATATATATTACCCTCTCCTAGATCGAAAAAAATATGATTTGGAAAGCTTTTTGAATGTGTTTAGCTGAGAAAAGGAATAGAGGATAAAATATCCATAACCAGGTATAATTGGGAAGAAAATGTAATCCATATAGTGAATCAATACATCCTAAAAGACTGATAACTTTCACTTCAGTATGAAACATGAGAAGAGAAGCTAGAGTTTTTTCGGTGTGTCTCCAAGTGTTACCATTGCGAAAAACACCCTCTAAAATTTTGCCTACACTTGAATTTTGGAGCCTACTAAGAATTTTGCAATATGTCGTTCCATGGTCACTTCGTGGTCCTCTAATGTTTTGAAAATTATCAAATATTCTTCCAAGTATTAAATTCACTTGCTCACACATGTTTTTTCTTCGATGAATTCACAAACACACATATTTCTATGCAAGCATAGACATGCATTGCGTAACTCGCAAAGGTTAGGCTTGCGCAATCATTAGTGACAATGACTACGCAATCCATAAGCACAATGTACTACACAATACATATTGACAATTAGTGCACACTCTCCATTGATAGTATTCCTCATTGCGATTGCAATTGTACTTCTATTTTAGTGAGTTTTCTCAACTGTAGCTCGGGCACATCTTTGTTTCACAAGTGTCTCTTTCATGTTTGCAACTACTTTTTTCTTACATCACTTTAATAAGTGTCATTTTTATTTTATATTTTCTCTGACATGTTTCAATTTCACTTTCTTTCAACCTTTGCAAGTGTCATTTTCACGTTTCTCTTACTTTCACAAGTGTTGTTTTTTGTCATGGGAAATGTCGCACATTGTAAAAGAAGAGGTATGGTTCATTTCAAGAGAAACATTTGGTACCAATGGGTCCTATATATAATGTATTAGACACATTCCCAAATTTTTATGCACTATCATACTAGTGTCTTCATTATCATCGCAAAGTACATCTTAAGTGTTGCACTTGGGGAAAAATGTTGCTTTGTCATCGCACTAAGGGGATCATGTTGATTTTGGGTGTTGATTATTTAATGTTGTTTCATTGATTTTCCTGAGTGTGTGATCACATTAAATTCCAACCTTTATTTCATCAATGCCTCATTAATCCCACACTTAGTAAAATTCCAGAAATTTTCATGCCCAATCAAACTTATCTCACTCTGCCCTCTTGGATTGTGCATTGCGCAGTTGCAAGCCTCAAGCATGCATCCCTACCTCCTAGAATTGTGAAATTAAAAATTATTGCCTCCAAGGAATTCATATTACATAGTCATAGTGCCCAAGAAATACCTCCACAACTACAAAATTATACCTCCCACCTAATATATTTCTATGCATTGCGTAGTTGTAAGCAGCAGCGTTTCTCTCTTCCTTCCCAAATTGTGCAATTGCGCAATCCTCCATACCTCTCTCTCTCTCGTGAAATACGCATTGTGCAGTTATAGTGGGAAACCTTGCCTCACTATGACCCTCAAATGTGCAATATTATATCCTAAGCCTCCAATGATCTGCATTGCATAGTCACAAGAATTAATACCTCATTCCTAGCCTCTAGATTTGTGCACTGTGAAATCCCTTTACCTTCCTCCCTGTCTAGTACCTAGTTCCATGCTAGGTCCCTATAATAATAGTGTAAGACCATATTTTTATTGTTAATATAGCCCCCTTATTGTTATTTTTGTGCCCATGTAGTCCCCATATTATTGTTATTATGACCCATAGAAGCCCACTATTGTTATTGTTGTGACCTTACATTGTTATTGTTATGTCAGATAAGATTATATTGGGACCCATTAGACTCCTATATATATAAAGGAGGTTTTTTCATTTGTATCATCCAAAAATCTTTCATTTATATAATGTAAAGGAGGTTTCCCCCTCGAAGAGGCTGATTCTAAGTCGTTGATCTCTCTTTCTTCTATTTTGTGAGCTGGTTTCATAACATTTGGTATCATAGCTTTGGATTCTAGGGTTTTAATTCTGCAAACATGCCATCTTGGAATTTTCACTATAAATTTGGTTCTATGAAGTTTCAGAATCTTAAAAAAAACCCATTTGAGCTGAAATCATAAGGAATTTCGAGTAAAAAATTTATATCTCGGTTTGCAATAGTTTTGGAGATATGATATGTGGAAGTTAGGGCTTTGGCAAGCTCTGGAATTTCATCTCAAACAGGTGATCGAGGGAAAATCATCATAACTTTTGTTTCAGGCATCAGATTGGAATTCTATAAAAGGTGGCCCAAAACGAATGGACTTTAGTTTCTTGTATATTGATTTCAGAGCTGAAGATCGAAACAGTGACACATGGCATGCCGTATAAGTTAAATCTACTGAACCAGCCCATAATTAGGTCATTGTGGGAAATCGGGAATAACATGGCCTTGAAGAATCCAAATTAGGTCTGACCTGTGGCTTTGGAATGAAGACTCACAGGGCTACTACAGGACAGAATTTTAGATATTGTTTTGAGATTTTTGAGTGTTTGGGTAGCATCGAATGTGCTCTAGCTCCCAAAATTTTTGCAAGGACTAGAGTACATCAGATCCAAGACCCAGAAAAGGATTTGGGAAATTCCATCCAGTTTGGGAGATAATTAATCAATTAATATTTTTAATTAAGGACCCTAAGTCTAACTTAGGAAAATTAAAATATTAATGGTAATTAATTAAAACATGTGATGGAATTGACTTAAGTCACACGGATCAATATTTATTTTAATCTAAGCCGTTGATTCAAGGTCTAATCATGGCCGTTGGTTTTCTGACAAGAACGTATAAAGGAAAGGCTTGAGGTTGGTTGGAGGACACACACACGGAGGCAGAGCATTAAGACTAAGCTGAAATTCTAGGGCAGGGTTTGCTAAGAAATTTTAGAAGTGTTTCAGCTATGGAGAGGGGTAGCATTGGCTAAGGGGATGATCTGATCCCAGTGATAAGAATCAGCAAGCAGTAGAGAGTTAGCAACTAGGATCAACAAAGAGAATTAGGGGTAGCAGCAGCAACTACGCAGTGCAGAGGATTCAACCACTGCGTAGGCCCAGAAAGGGCAGCATTGGGCAGTAGGAGACCCTCCAGGGTTACGCAGAGACCCTTATAGGCAATCATAGGCTCCACGTCACCCATTTTGGGGTTACGCAACCCTCTCCAAGCTAGCGCAGAGGCACGCAGAGGCTGACAGGGCTGATGTAGGGGTTTCAAGGGCATCGTTGGGGTTTCTAGGGCCAGAAATTGGCTGAGTCTTGTAAATCCCGTCGGAGAGTGTGGATCAATCAATTTTTTGGTCTCAGAACAACAGGTTAGTTGTAGATCTATTATTTTTCTCTGTCGGGTCAACCAGTAAGGTGCCCAAATTTTCTGTATTCAGAAACTACTTAATAATATAAACCCTCCAACAGCCAGAAAACCGGTTTTCCTACATTGGGTTTTTCCGGGGACAGTTGTCTAGAAAAAATTGTGTGTCACTTTGTCAGTGTGCATGTACTTCCATTTTAGATCTAAATCGGTGAAAGTATGTTATGTCTTTACTTTGATGTTAATTTGAATATTTCAGCATTCATAACTTGTTTAAGTAGGAGAATTATAACCAGATCTAATAGTATAATTTCTCCATAAAGTAATATTTAGAAATTTTTACATGGTATCAGAGTGATTGCAGATCTAGAAGGGTCACCAGTAGAATACTGAACAATCCTTGCTGCAGAAAGAAGCAGAGAGAGCAGCAACAGTAGCAGAAAGCCAGATCTAAAGGGAAAGCACAACAATAGATGGAGCAGAGCCATGCAAAGGCCAGAGTGACGCAGTCCTACGGAGTCTCCACATAGGCCCACGTACTTACTGCACAAAAGCTACACAGAGACAAAGTTGGGACTGTCTGTTCATGCATAGGCTAGCTAGGGTTACGCAGATATGAAGCCGTGTTGATTCGGAAGTGCTGGAAATAGTGCTGTAGAACTTCAGAAGTTGTTGGTGGGGTTAAATTTCTGAAGTTTCAGAATTTAGCCTAAGCACTAGGTGACAAAGAGTAGGATGAGATCAACTTATCAGAGGGTTTCTAGCCAAATAAATATGCCGATCGATTAGAGGATCGAAGAGACCTGTTTCTTTCTTGATTTGGAAGAATTCCAAGAGAAAAGGCCGGTTTTCAGAGGAAGCAAAGGGTTTTTTTTCCAAGGACCCTAGATCCGAGCTTCAGTAGAGAAGTGGGGAGAGGAATATTTGTTCCAACAAAGTAGATTTGAGCAGATGGCACCTCACGGACTACATGATCAGGATAGGTTGGATGGCCTGTCTAACTTTTCATTCTGAAAGGCCAGAATATGGTAGTCATGGAGGCATACGGTCTAAGGGACCATGTAGAAAAAGTCATGGCCACGCTAACCGATGTTGTTCTCCTGGCAAAGCACGATGAGGCTACGACACATGCCAAACACTTCATAATGCATGGGGTTAAGGATAATATAGTTCCACACATAGCTGAAAATAAAATGAATCATGAGATGTGGAATGCCTTAACTACCCTATATGATGGAAAGTCCATCCAAAGGAGAATTCTTTTGGAGAATTATTTGCCATCATTCATGATGAAAAAGGGAGAAGAAATAGAGCCCTTCCTTTTCAGATTAAAAGCGATCAAAGATCAGTTGTCTTCCATGGGAGCTAAGGTGGAGGATGATGTGATGGTAAGGAGTGCACTCAATGCATTCATAAAGGACTGGGAAACTTTGTCCAAAGTTTCTTGGGTAGAGTGGACCTTCCCAATTGGGACAGTATGTGGGCAATCCTTTTTCAAGAAGAACTCCGCTGATTCACCAAGAGGTAGTACAGCACGGGTTCAATTAAGATGAAGAAGGAAGAGGAAGAAGATACAGCCTTGGCATCAAAGAGGCAGAAATGGAGGAAGAAACATGATATATCCAAGATCAAGTGTTCCCAGTGTGGCGAACTGGGACATTTAACCAGCAATTGTCCTCAGAAGAAGAAGAACAATGAAGCTTCTACTTCCAAGGCTGATGTGGCAGACAATGGGCCAGAAGATGACGTAGCCATCAGTGCTCATGAACCACAAAAGTGGGGCGACATGGATCTGTAGAGGAGCTACAGAGTGAGGGCGGGATCCTTGAGCATCTCATCTCTTGGATCACATCCGAGCTACGAGAGCCTTAAGACAGTAGCAGAACAAGTGGAGCAATGGGTGCATATAATCACGGACGGAGTAGAGGAAAAGATGAAGGCTACAGGGAGAAGTGTAGCAGCAGAAGTACAGGGGCTGATGTGACTTCAGCAGCGTAGGGCAGAGATGCTTATGATGAATAGTGTTGCAATAGAATAGAGGCTTCAGGAGGACAACACAACACAGCAACAACGTGGGAGATTTCAGTGCAGCGGCTGATGTGACTTCAACAGCACACTGGAGATCCACTTACACAGTAAAGAGTTGTAGCTGTGTAGCTGTCTCTAGATGTTTGTAGAGAGAATAAACCTATGGAGATTTAGTGATGAGGATGCAACCCAACTGATTTGTTTGTCAAATATTGGGTAGGAGTTTCAGTTGCTTCTCTCAACAACTGAATATGCAATGCAGTAGTTGGCAGCAAGATGCAGCAAATTGAGAGGGAGTTGCAATACATATGTAGTATTAGTGGTGGTAGCATCATGAGCAGAAATATTGAATGGCAACATCAACACATTGATGAAGGGCAACATGTCTAGCATCAGTGCAGAAACCCACACCAGAGATCAGTGCAGAGTTTCGAGGTGAAGCAGATTTGTACTAGAGAACATTCCTCACTAAGATGGAGTGTTGAGATTTTTGAGTGTTTGGGTAGCATCGGATGTGCTCTAGCTCCCAAACTTTGTGGAGGGACTAGAGTACATCAGATCTCCAAGACCCAGAAAATGATTTTGGAAATTCCATCCAGTTTGGGAGGTAATTAATTAATTAATATTTTTAATTAAGGACCCTAAGTATAACTTCGGAAAAATTAAAATATTAAAGGTAATTAATTAAAACATGTGATGGAATTGACTTAAGTCACACGGGTCAAGCTTTGTTTTAATCTGAGCCATCGTTCAAGATCTGATCATGGTAATTGGTTTCCCAACGAGAAAGTATAAAGGAAAGGCTTGGGGTCACTTGGATGACACACACATGGAGGCAGAGCATTGAGATTAAGCTGAAATTATAAGGTAGCTTTTTCTAAGAATTTTCATAAGTGTTTCAGCTACAAAGAGGGGTAGTATTGGATAAGGGGATGATCTAGTCCCAGTGCCAAGAATTAGTAAGATGTAGAGAGGCAGAAACCAGAAGCAACACAGAGAAGCAAGGGCAGCAGTAGCAGCTACGCACCGCAAAGGATTTGCTCGCTACGCAAGTGCTACGTAGGCCTAGAAAGGGTAGCATTGGGTAGCAAGAGACCCTATAGGGTTACACACAGACACATTTAGGGAAGCGTAGGGTCTACGTCACCCATTCTGGAGTTACATAACCCTCTTCAGGCCAGCGCAGAGGCACATAGAGGCTAACAGGGCTAACGCAGGGGATTCAGGGGCAGTGTTGGGGTTTCTAGGGCCAGAAATTGGCTAAGTCTTGTAAATCCCATTGGAGGGTGTGGATCAATCAAGTTTTTGGTCTCAGAACAATAGGTTAGTTGTAGATCTATTATGTTTCTCTGTCGAGTCAACCAGTAAGGTACACATGTTTGTTGTATTCAGAAACTACTTAAATATATAAACCCTTTGGCAGCCAGAAGACCAATTTTCCCACATTTGGTTTTTCCAGGGAGAGTTGTCCATAAACTATTGTGTGTCACTTTTTCTATGTGCATGTACTTCTATTTTAGATCTAAATCGGTGAAAGTCTGTTATGCGTTTACTTTGATTTTAATCTAAATATTTCAACATTAATAACTTGTTTAAGTAGGAGAAGTATAACCAAATCTAACAGTAGAATTTTTGCATAAAGTAATATTAATAAATTTTCACATATCGAAGATCTCAAATTACAGAGATAAATCAATTTCAATATCGAGCTCCTCAAAAGAAAGAAAAAGTTGTGTATTTGTTTTTAAAAATTGCACAAGTCTTGTTTGAAAAATAAGTTTGAAGTGATTGCAAGGGCATATGGAAGCATAGATATTAGTAGTGGGTTCTAAAATTCCCCACAAAAATAATTCCACACCAATTAAGCCCTCAAAAGGCTCTACTATGACTCATGAAGATGAAGAAGTGCAACATGATATATCAAAATTAGGAGACCAAGTGCAACAAATTTCGCTCTCGCAAAGAGTAACAAAAAATTAAATGGAATCTAAGATGGATTGTTTGAAGAAAGACATGAATGAATCTAATATGGATGGTTTGAAGAATGGCGTGGAAGATAAGATCGATGGTATAGAAGAAAAAATGATAGGAAACAATGGAAGACTTGAAGAATGGTCTAAAAGCAGACATGGAAATTTTGAAGGAAGGTTTGACAAAGCTGCTACAAGCAATGATTCCTAATGATGAAAAGGTAGTATAGGAAACTAATGATGAGAAAAAAATAAACGTTAATCATGATTTCTTAAACTCCAACGTTGGATTGAAGACCCACCATATTCCAAATATTGATATGATGAAGTTTGATGGCAAGGATCCTATAACATGGATACTATAGATGGAGCAATATTTTGATCTCTATAATGTGAAAAACACACAAAAGGTACATATTGCAACTTTATATTTAGAACAAAATACATTTTTATGGTATCGATGGCTTTTCTTCATAAAAAAATTTCACTTGGTCAATTTTTATGGAGGAAATGATAACACATTATGAGGATACTGTTATCACTCAGGTTTTCCTTGAAGTTGTGGAAGAGGAAAGTATACCCAAGGTAACCACAAACCAACCTTCAGATGCAGAATCTAGCCAATCTGCATCCAGAGAGGGCTCTCTCTTTATAATTTATCTTTGTTCTTAGAAAGTTTTAGGCTAGTTATAAATCCAAGAGTTTGTTTGAAAACGGTGGAATTTGCCAACTAAGGGCAAGTTTGAATATTTTCAGGCCATTGGGCTATGGAGTCAAAGGATGGCTTTACTGGATTTCTATTCTACACACAAGATGGCTTTGCAGGGCAAGATAGCCAAACAGAGAACAATTTTTAGAATTTAAAGTGGATGGAATGGGTTTGAAGGGATGAAAGACAGTTAAGAATCTTTCAACATGTTCAAAAGAAAGAAATGAAATGATTACAAATAAAGAGCAGTGAAGAATTCTTTATTATAGTAATCAAAATGTTTAAATTAACGAAGCAAGAGCATTTAAGAATTCGTGCTTATAACCAATTTAGAAGAAAACATTAAGAATAATCACATCTGAAATCAGAGTACAATTAAGTAAATTCTGATTTATTCTTTTATGTCAACTATTCAGAAATGGACACAATGATATTATAAACATATATAAAACTTAAGACATAGGGTAGAAAGACTTATTGAACTGCAGTCCGACACATGAATCCTGCAAAAAGTCCCGAGCTTCAAATTGTCATCCAGCAAGCCACAAGTAAATTTCTCCAAAACACTTTTATTCCAAAAATATCAATGTCACAGCAAAGTAGTAGAATCCACCCTCAATACTCTCTTTGAGGGTTTATTTATACAAAAAATGATTGAAAATATCTCACACTAACCTAGCCACTAATCTAGGGTGGCTAATGAATAAGTTACAATAAAAAGGAGACAAATGGTCTCGTAGATAGAACAAAAAGTAATTGCTGGTGTGTTGTTCCCTTATTATGTGGATGTGCTGGAGGCAGGTGCTATAATAGGGCTCGATGTTGTCCCTTTGAGTAACTCCTTTGCTTGTTTGATACTCTTTGTTTCTACTGATACTCTTTCAACTGCCCAACTAATACTCTTTAATATGTGCTCATTATTTATCCTTTACATGATAGTAAAAAGATAAAATTCTCAACCTGAAGATAAATTTCATAAAATGTCCAATAAGTCTTCCCACCATTGATATTCTACTATTATGGTTCTTTTAAGTTTTCTTAATGTTTCATCAACCTCTGTGTATCTGTAAAAAGTGGGCTGATTAGGGAACAAATACTTTATTTCCTGCTCAAGATGAAACAAATTCTTTAACCTGTCGTAGAGATTCCTCCCTGTTGGCAATGTTGCTTCTGACGAACTGATAGAATGAGCAGTTGTGTTATGAGCATGTATATTTATTTTATTAACATAGGTTTCCAGGTCCATTATTTTTTCCTCTGAGAGCATAGGACTGGGTAACCCATTGTCTAATAAAACCTGAAACTTTTCTTTGAAAGTATTAATTTCTTCCAGAATATCTGAGCACTTCCTTTCCAAATTTTGCATAAGAGTTCTTTTGGTAAAAACTCTTTTAATTGCTAAAATAGTGCCTGTCCTATCTTCAATTCCAACTCCTGCAAGCTGTTGCCTAGTCTGTGTATTCAAAAACTGTATAAGTTGATTGGCTTGCTCTGGCCTACCTCTTAATTCATCTCTTGTTTTGTCTATTTCTTCCATGGCTACTTTGACTAAGTCATTTTGTTCAAAGATTATTTGAACAAAGGACCAAACACTCTTTATTGACTCAACAATATTATCCCAAAGAATCTCTTTTATTTCTCTCAAAGGCTTTTCTAATGAAAGATCTTTTTCTAAAGCCTTAACCAATTTTTCCAGTCTTTTGATTTCCCTGGTATTATCAGCAACAGTCTTTTTAGACGTATCATACTTCTGTTCCAAATTTACTAACTGCAATTTTGTGGTTTGAAGTTCTGTGACTCTGAGTTTTAAACTTTCCATTTGCTTTACCAATTCATCAGAACTTAAACCAGAAGTGTTTACCTGTGATGGATCTATTTGTTGATTTGTTGCTGCAGTACCTGTAGTTGTAGTAGTCTCTGTGGTGGATGTCTGCATGATAGCTTCCTTTTCTTTTAATTCATGTTCCAATTCTTTCTCTGTTTCACTCAATTGTTCAGTCATTTTCAAAAGCAACTCCATTATTTCTTCCTGTGAATTTTCCTTCAAAACTTCTTGAGTCTGGGGATGCCTTGAGGCTGGCAGTTTCAGATGTTTTCTCAGTGCAGTAATATCATCATCTTTCTTTTTAATTAGTGCCTCAATGCCTTTGATATCTTTGGGATTGTGACCCAAACTGATAATTATTTCTTCCAGAGACTTTATTCTGTTATCTTTTGCCTGAGAAGAGGCCTTCTCAATTTGTAATTGTGTGTTTGTATTATTTAAAGAATCTTGCAGCCTAAGGGTTGTCATTGCCTTATCAGTAAGGGTGGAATATACCATTTCCCCAGTTTGTCTATGCAACTCTATTTGGTCCAAGGGATGAATGTCTTTTGCCAGGACCTCAAGATTGGTCTTAATATAATCAGATGTTGTCTTGGGTTTTGGTACCTTGGATTTAAAATGGCTCATCATCGTTTTGCCTTGTTGAATGTCAAATGCTGACATTAATATTTCCTGATTATGTGGAGCCATTTTCAAATACTGATCATATACCTGCATTCTCAATGGATCATTCTTTGATTTTATATTAATAAAATTTCTTTTTATAGCACCTGCATCTATTTTTGGTGGCTTAAAGGAAGATACTTCCGTACTCAACTGCCTTTGCAATTCTTTTCCTTTGTGACCTGTGTGTGTTTCACTAACTGTGCCAGTTAGTTGACTATCTTCTCTTTAATTATCAATTATTTCATCTATTATTTCCACTTCTGGAAGTGGATTGAGTTTCTGCCTTTTAATTTGATGTAGCTCTGAAGATTCTTTGGGAGGAGTAGGATTTTGAACCTGTCTTTTCTTGTCTATTTCAATTTTAGATGGAGTTTGCAATTCTGAAACTTCAGGATGATTTACTTGAGTAGGAGAAACCTGAGTTTGATCTGGTGCCCTGGAGGTTTGAGGTTTCTCTGCCATGATTAAAGTTTCAATAACCTGTATTTCAGGTTCTTTCCCTTTGCCTTTAGACTCTACTACAATTGATGGACTATCTTCCTGTAATCTCTGTTGGAGATTTCCTGCTGAAGAAGTGCCAATGTGTGGTACCTGCACTTGACCAAAAGATTCTAGGTCAAACTTCTTCTCAAGATCTTTCATAATTTGGTTTATATTATCTTCTTCACTATCTTGCTCAACTAGTGTTCCTTCCACCCACTCATCTTGATTAGCATATTGTTCTATTTCAGGAACCCTGTGGTGAAAGTATGGGGATGATTTGTTCTACATTCTTTTATCACAGATAAAACCGAATGGATCATAAGGAACCCAACGGAAACTCCTTTGTAACTTGTAACGGTTTTGTATTATATCTTCTGCTTCTTGCTCAGCGTCCCTAGAATTGCATATGAAGGGACCTAATTGACTTTTGATCCTGAGTTGGGCTTCCTTTTTTACACTACAAAATGAATCGTATCAATTATTCATTTGCTGAAATATTCTAAAGAAAAAGTCTCATAGGCACATATTTTGGCAGCCTGAATGGATACAATTCACATCCATATATTCTGATGACTGAATGATTTTGGTATAAATACCAATCTCCAACTTTGTATGTCCATGAAAGCTGCAGAGTCTTCTTAATCTCATTACTGAGTCTTGGAGGTGGAATTCATGTCAACAAAGTAGTTGCAGGATATACAAAAAGATCGATGAACTCAGCATAAGAATAGGGAGAATTATGGGAAGAATGAGTTATGGGAGACCAAAATATAACAGATCTAGGGTTTCCCTTGGCATCAAGATTTTGAACAGGAAAAGGGAATTTCTCTGATTGGTAATAGATGATGAGATGGTAAATGACTGAGGAATATTTAAACACTTTCTCATTATCTAGCCTCATGAACTGGTCATGGATTTTATTGGCAATGAAAGATGCAAAGTCATATTTTACTGCAGGAGGTTTCCCAGGAGTAAAGATAAACAGCAATACCAGGGTTATTTCATCAAAATATTCACTTGTATTGAAACCCATGACAAAGGATATCATATTCAGGATGAGTTTGCCTAAATTATTAAAATAAGCAAAACCATAGGGAGGAGGTCCTTTAGGTTGATGTTCAGGTAACATAAAAGTCTGGCAAATGCATTTCAATTTTTCTGGGGACACTTGGGTAGACTTTTCAAGTAGTTCTTCCATGGACAAAGGAGTAAGATCTTGATCAGGTTCAAAATGGAGCATTGTATTGATAGCTTGAGGAATGATGGGGAAAAGGATACTCTGGTCAGGAGACAACACTGCCCTTTGAGTTGAATCATAGTTGGAGTGACAGTAGTGGATAATTTCTGGGAAAATATGGACTGAGGGGATGAGATACTTCGGGAAATTGGATTCCCACAACCCAATGACATCCAAACCTTTCGAATAATCGTTTCTGCAGTGACAATAACTTCAAAGGGGACTTTCATCGAAAACTAAGTCTTTAATTTGAAAGTCTTTATCCACTAATGGTAAGTATTATAACTCTCTGTGAGGGGCATTTAATGGGGTTACATTCAGAGCTGTCAGAGCTTCCATTTTGGTTCTTGTGTATTCAAAATGGAAGTTTCGGGGTTTTCTTCACAGACCAGGCGCAATTTTGTTTCTGGGAGCTTTGATTTTACTTGCAGGAACTAGAATAGACTGATATTAACCCTTTTTCAGACTCTGGCATGAATTTTTAACACAGGAAAGTGGATTTTCAAAGAGTTCCAGCAAGAAAACGAATAAATACCTGTTTGATGGAGAAGTTTGAAATTTATAGGTACTGGTCAATGGCGGATGGATGCTTGGGCACTGGTCTAACAATGGTGTTCAACAATTTTGGTTGGCAGCGTCTTAATCAGCGGAATTTTTGAATTCTTCAGTGGAGGACGCAGTCGTTTTCAGCAGTGAAAATGACAGAAAAACATGGGTTTTTTTTTTTATTTACAAAGTCAATGGGGATTTTTATTTTTTCGAGGATGACGTCATCCGGTACGGGAGGACGCGTCACCGGGACCGGGCAGTAAGCGGTAATTTTCACACCGCTCTTTGGGAAATGGTGGTATTCATCGAGGAGGTAGCGATTCCATTAATCGTTTGACACGTGGTCGGAGTACTATTCCAAAACCATTGTGCCCCCGCTCGTTATCTTTCAGACGTGAGACGGCCAACGGAATGATCTTGGGTCGTTGATCTTCGGGGGGGCGATCTAACAGTGGACGGGACGTGGAATTGGCGGAGTTTTAATGCGCGGGCACGACGGGGATTAAAAAATGATTAACTTTAATTAAATATCCTGGGAGGCATTTGATTGGTGGAATCAATGGTTATTAATTAATCCTAGTGATTTAATTAATCCCATAGTTTATTCACGGTTGCGGCAGGGTTAGGGGTTTTTTTAACTATGGTTAAAGTTTCGGGCGGAATTTTAAAATGCCAAGGGAATGGGTCACGGAGGCTTGGGGGATTTTTGAAGTTTTAGTTTAAATTAAAACTTTGGTTTTATTTATTTTTCGTTTTAAACATATAAAACTATATGTTAAAAACCTTTTTCATATATTTTTAATATATGGTAATAAATAAATGTTATTTATCAACCATAGGGGTAGGGAATAACTTATACGGGTATTTTAGCCAAAGGTTTTTTTATTGGGGGTTTTTTATTTAACAAAGGGGATTAAATAAAGTTTGGCCAAAATTTATAATAAGAGGGGTTTTTGGGATATTTATATAGAAGGAGTTATGTATTATAGGATAAGGTCTTTTCACTAGGGATTTAATAAATAAATCAGAAGTTAATATGACAAAGGATAAGGTAAATTCAAAATACTTAACTATAACTAAGAAAGTGAAGATCTTTGAAGTAAATTATATCATCTTAATTTCTACACTTAAACATAGCATAGCAAGTGATTTTGAGGGTTTATTATGGAAATTTACATGATTTTCCTAAGTAAAATAGGATTTTACTTAGAAAAAGGATAAAAGTGAATGTTTATAATGATAAATAACTTCAAGTACTTAGGTCTCTTTGATCATTAGGCCGAGGGTCCGGTCCCTCCAAAAGTCAAGGAAATGCCTTGAGCCCCTTTAATCTCCAAATACCTTAGCACTTTGGAGAAATTAGTAAAAATATTAGGGAGAAAGTGATGTGGGAAGTTAATGATTTTGACTCTGCTTTCTGTGAATTTTCCAGTGCATTTTTTGCTTCAGTATTTGTGATGAAAGTAAAAGATTAAACACATTTGGCACCATCATTCATCACATGAAACTTTGCAACACCATCTACCTACCCTATCTTCTTTACACTACCATTTTCTCTTCTTTATTAGGGTGCATTTAGACTTGCAAACCCTTATCAATCTTCTTTTCTTTTACAAGGCAAATATATCTAATTCTACCCTTATTACATCCAAAGTCTCAGATTAAACTGTTGAGCACCTTTTATTAATTCTACCCATCTACTTATCTGCCAAGATTAAGTTGTTTGGTTAGATATTTATTCTCTATTCTACAGCATGAAATTGAAAAATGAATGAGTCAAGTTTAAACAGTTTGACTCTTCATAAATTGTGGCAAAAGTTTAACAAGATGCACACAATTTTGTTTATTACAAAAATTGAAATAGTAGTGGCACTTGGATTTGCATACTTTCCTTGGTCTATTTTTGTTTGGGGTTCATTTCTTTCACTTTTTTGACCATTTTATTTTTCTTACCCTTTGATTTTTCTTTTAGGGTATACCCTCTTTACATTTTTTTAAATTTTTTGATTTTTTGATTTTTCAAGAATATGGAACACCTTTGCACAAGAAAAAGGTTTGAACATATTGCATAGTTCAATCAAGACAATCATGAAAAATGACACCTATTGGTATAGGAGTCTAACATTGGCTCCACTTGGGGATGGCTTTTCCTTGTGAAAAGTCAAGAACAACAGGTCATATGCCTCAAAATGTTTTCAAACTGAACCATGTAATCTCCTTCTTCTGGTAGCTTTATTATATATATGATAGTGAAACTTTTAAAGCTTAGGGCCTTCACTTCGGGCTTCAACTCCAAGAAGTCACCATCCAATCAAAACTGATGCATTGGAAAAGGATATATTATGTACAAGTTAGAAAAAATCAGAATATCCTAGTAAATAGGATCAAAATAGTGCTTCAGCATTCGACCATTGACTGGTCCTTCCTCAGCTTCTGAATTGTCCAAGTTCTTTAAAAAGTATGTGTTGTTCCCCTGTAAGACATGAATGATGTAAGGCCCTTTCCATAGGAAATCAAATTTCCCATGTTTCCCTTTATCTTCCCTCCTGGAATCCCATCTTAGGACTTTGTCTCCTAGTTGAAAATCTTCTGCTTTAGTTCTTTTGTCAAACATTTTCTTTAACTTTTCCTGCAAGACTCGGGATCGTTGATACACTTCTTCTCTAGTTTGCTGCAAGTGGATTGTTTGGTTAATTCTTCTATGAATATCATTTGGTTCCACTTGAGCCTCCTGAAGTAACTTCATAACAGGAATTCCTAAAGATGATGGGAATCTTGCCTCAATGCCATAAACTAATTCATATGGACTGGTCCCAATTGATTTCTTAGTTGTAAGTTTGTCTGCCCATAATGCATTGGTAAGTTTCTTATGCCAATTCTTTTTATTTTCTTCCAATAATTTTTTAATGATATTAATAAGGCTTTTATTGGAATATTCTGCCAGTCCATTACCCTGAGGGAAATAGGCTGTTGAATGGCCTAAAGTTATGTGATATTTATTGCAGAAACTAATCATTTTCTTAGACTTAAATGCAGCAGCATTATCTATTATAATTTTCTCTGGACAGCCAAATCTGGAAAGTATATTGGTTTCTAAAAACCCTATAATTACAGAATCATTGGCTTGTCTGCATGGGATAGCTTCAATCCATTTAGTAAAGTAATCTGTGGCAGTAAGAATCCATCTGTGTTGCCCAGAAGAAGAGGGATGAATTTCTCCAATAAAATCTAATCCCCATTGTTGAAAGGGTCTTTTGTGGAAATTGGTCTTAATGGTAAAGGTAAAAACTTTCTTTTACCCTCAAAGATCTGACACTTATGACAAGTTGTTACAAATTTCTTAACATCTGAAAACAAGGTTGGCCAGTAAAAACCAGCCCTTGAGATTTTATCTGCAGTTGACTTCCAGTAGAGATGTCCACCACAATCCCCTGCATGAAATTCATTAAGTGCCTTGTCAGCTTCATCTTTCAATAGACAATTTAATAAGATTGCTTCATGATTTTTCCAAAATAGAGTGCCATCTAAAATACAATATTTTAAAGATGTCATTTTCAAAAATCTTCTTTTCATTCTGGACAACCCTGGAGGAGCTTGCAGGTTTAATAAAACATGAATGATATCAGTGTACCAGGGTGAATCTAAGAAAGTTTGACTGATCTGTGGAGTCGCCATCTCCTGTTCGTCATCCAGTTCGTTAATGTCTAAGGCTTGGCAATTAGTTTCAGTCATGAGTTAAGCCAAACCTTGACCTTTGATGAGTTTAGTTGGTTTAATTTCGATATCATATTATAAAATGGTAGCTATCCACTTACCTCTTTTGCCTTCAATACCATCTTGAGTCAAGATATCTTTAACTACAACATTAGGCACATAAGCTATCACATAAGAATATAATATATAAACTCTGAAATATTTAATTGATTTTACCAGTGCAAAAGCCTGTTTCTCCATGATATTGTATTTCAAAGATGCATCCCTAAGTGCTTTACTGAAAAAGGAAATTGGTTTTTCACATCCCTGATCATCCTTTTGTAGTAAAACAGCTGCAATTGTATGTTCAGAAGCAAATGAAAAAATAATGAAATCTCTATCAAACTTTGGACTGGTAAGAACTAGTGTTCTAGTTAAAGCCATTTTGATTTCTTCAAATGATTGCTTGGCTTCTACAGTCCAGTCAATGCTTGAATCTTTTTTAAGCATGTTAGTAAGCAATCTAAGTAATTCAGCTAAACTGGAAATAAACCTTCTCAAGAAATTAATCTTTCCTATGAAAGCTTGAAGTTATTTAATATTTCTGGGATGAGGTATTTGCAAAATTGCTTGTATTCTTTCAGGGTCAATTCGAATGCCATCTTTAGAAATAATGTGACCTAGGAGCTTTCCTTCTTCCAAACCAAACAATGACTTTTTAGGATTTAAGGAAATACCATATTTTCTGCATTTTATAAACACTTGCCTTAGATGATCTAAATGTTGCTGATCTGTTTTGGAAAAAACTGTTAAATCATCTAGATAAATTACCAGAAAATCATGTATTTCTTTAGCAAAAGAAATGTCCATTGCTCTCTGAAATGTAGCTCCTGCATTCTTGAGTCCAAATGGCATCTTGACATATTTAAAAGTACCCCATGGTGTTGTAAATGTTGTTTTATCTTGATCATCAAGATGAACTAGAATCTGGTTATACCCTGAAAATCCATCCAGTAGAGATATCCTAGAAGATCCTACTACCCTTTGTAAGATATGGTCCATTTTAGGCAAAGGATAGTTATCTTTTAAAGAAACTTTATTCAAATTTATTAAATCAACACACAGTCTAATTTCTCCAATATTTTTCAGTGTTGGTACTAGATTAGAAACCCATTTTGAGAACCTAATAGGAGCTATAATTCCTGCTTCATACATTCTTGTAATTTCCTTTTCAATTGAAGGTAATAAAACAGGATTTATTCTTCTAAGTTTCTGTTTGAAAGGTTTTTGATCTGGTTTCAAAGGTATAGTGTGTTGAATTATGGATGTATCATATGATTTAAGATCTTCATAACTCCAGGAAAAAACGTCCTGGAATTCCTTTAAGAGTTCAACATATTTAACCTTTTGATCTTCTGGTAGAGATTTGGATAATTTAACCATTTTGGGATCTTCTGGGGTTCCTAAGTTGCATTCTTCAATATCAGCCTTAACAGGTTCCATTTTGGGTCTAAATTGAATGTCATTTGAGTCAAAAAGATCTTCCAAAGGAGTTAATCCTTTGGGTAAATGATTATCTTTCAGATTAATGATTTCAGTTTCATCTTCTATGATCTCGTCGAATTCCATTTGTATCAAATCCTGCATATCTTTTTCTGTGAATGTGGTTGGGTGAAGCATGTGAATTACAATTTCTCTTGAAATATCTATTTTTTGTTCTTTTTCTTGATCAGATTCATTGATTGTTATGTCCTCATCTATATTACTATTAGAAAACTCATTTTCTAGTGTCAAAAAACTATTGATCTGATTGTTATTTACAAATACTTGCCAATTCATTAGATTGTCCGGTATAGCAGGTCTATGTCTAATCTCAGCTGTGAACTGATGATTAGGTCCAAAAGGCAACTTACATGTGCTAGCGAACATTGCAAGACTGTGAGCATGCAAATTTTGTTTCCTGGGAATCTTGGCAAGTTGAGCTTGTAGGAAAGTGTTGAGAATTTCCACAACTGTTTCTCTATATTGTTTCAATCTGGGATCTTTGGTTGAACATTCACCATTAATCTGTTGGATAATTAATTCAGAGTCTCCTATGATTGATACCCTAATTTCTCCTAACTTTTTGACATGTTTAAGCCCTAGCAAAAGGGCTTCGTACTCAGCCATGTTGTTAGTGCATTTAAAATTCAATCTATAAGAATGACCTTCAGCATGATCATTTTCAACATTATGTAACCAAATTCCAGCCCCTGCTCCTAACTTGTTTACTGAACCATAAAATTCTAAATGCCACATAATTTCATGTTCATAATCTTCATCGACTGTTTTAACATGTTTCTTTACAGGAGCTAGTTTCTTGGTTTGTTTTGGAATTTCTTGTTTTTCTGGTGTTTCTTTATCTTCGGAAATTTCTTTGATCTGAACAGTGGATTTATTTGTAGTTTCCTTTTCAGGTGCTTCTAGCTCAGTAGGAAGGTCCTTTTCAGCATTATAAAGGATGAAAGAATCCATATCAGAATGTACTGAATAGACAGGGAAGTTTTCAGGTTTCTCATGGCTACTCACCAAGTACTTCATCAAGGTTTCTCTATATAATCTTTTAGGTTGACCAAATACTGAAATAGTGGCATATGAAATGTCTAGTTGAATAGATCCTCCAAGTTTAGCACCCCAGGATCTGGACAACAACATACCATATTTAGGAGGAATATCAGCCACTACTATATCCATCAAAACATACTTCGCAGGGTATTGTACCAAAGTAACACACAAATCTTTAATCAAACCTAAACATCTTACCTGACTAGAATCAAAAGAAAACAAATCTTTATACGGTCTGGTAATGTCTAAATTTAATCTTTCCATCACAGCTTTCGGCATCAAATTGTGGGATGCTCCAAAATCAAGCATAGCATTGTGGAGTATTTTTTCATGAACGTTCGGGCTCACATAAAATGGAGGAGTTCCTCCACTTTCTGGTTTGCCATTTACCTCGGGGCCAAAAAGAAGTTTAGGTTGATCATCAAGAATATTTACTGAATCATCCATTCCAGTAATGTTAAGGGATTTGTTGATTTGACTTATATAGACATCATGTTTAGCCAGTTCTGATAAAGGAACAGCTATCTTTATTTTGCCTATTTCAGCCTCTAAATTGAAAGGTTTTTCTGTTTGAGCTTTAGTGTTTTGCACAGTTGGGTTTTCTCTATTTTTTGGGTCTTCAACGTTTTTCTCTCTTTCATGAGTGGAATTTTGATTTGAAGGTGTTTCTGAACTAACTTCTACTGTTTCTTCTACATTTCCAACAGGAGGAAAAGTATTAGATTGTTTTTTATTGTTTGGTTGGTTATCAGACACATCTTCAATTATTAGATTTGAGGGGTTAGGAGTTGTCCTAGACAGAATTTGTACAAGGGGAATGTTTTGTATAGGAGGGATTTTACCTTTGACATTTTGTTTTACAGCTTTCTGTTTGCTATTCTCTGGCACATCAATCCGTCTGCTTCTCAAATTGTATTGTTTATGAACCTCATAAATTGTTGTGTCATAGCCTTCCTTAAAATCAAAAGTTTCTCCTGAATGAGTTTGGAATGTTTCAAGGATGTGATTCTCTTGATCATCCTGAGATAGGAAAACTTCTGGTTCATTTTTGTCTTCAGTTACATTGTTTATTTCCACATCCTCTGTAGTTTCTTCAGAAGTTGAACCTTCAACAAAATTTTCTTGGAAAGGTGGCCTGATGTTTTGGTCAGGGACATTCTTTCCAATATTTTGGTTCTGATTTCTTTTAAAGTTTGGGTTTCTTGCAACATTTTGATTGTCTCCACTCTGTCTCCTAATATTTCCATACCTTTAATGATTGCATCCAGCTTTCTTTCAAAAGCTGAAGGTTCTTCATTCATAGGCATTCTTCTTTCAGCCCTAGCTCTGGCTCGTTTTTCTATAAGATTTGCTTCTACACTAACCACTATGCTTTGCATTTCTTCTAGGGTTTGGGGGGCTCTTTCCCTGAGTGAATAGGCTATTTCAGAGTCAAAACCATCAGGGAATTTAACCAATACTGAGTCAGGAGGGGGTCTAAGGTTTTGAGGAACAGCGTTGTAGGCTTCATTGAATCTTATGATGTAATCTTGCACGGTTTCATTAGGTCTTCTTCTCAATTTTTCAAATTCTGATAGGATCTAAAGAGGGTATTTCTTCTTTTCCCATCTATTCAAAAATTCCCTATAAAAAGCTGCTAAATCAGCGATATTGTTTGAGGCAAGGGCCCTAAACCATGTCCTGACTTCCCCAGTAAGACTCTAAACAAAAATTCTCATTCGGACATCATCAGTGTCAATTTCATAGAATTCAAAGTAATCAGTCATCCTTTTGGTATGTTGTTGAGTTGTGTAAGTACCTGAGCCATCAAAAGGTGTGATCTTACTTTGATAATCTTGAGGCAAAGCCACAGGGTTGGCTGGAAACTGTAAAGGAGCATATCTATTGGCCATTGGAAGGGGTAATGGAATAATAGGTGGTAGTGGTCTAGGTGGAGGAGTAGAAGGGGTGACTGGTGTTTGAAAAGCTTGAGGAAAAGTAACTGAACTTGGGGAAGCTTCAGTAATTACATAAACGTTTGAAATTTCTTCAAAGGTCTGTTCAGATGAAATGGAGTTTTGTAAATGTCTGTCAAGGTGATATGAAACAAATCTGAATTGCAAATATTCAAAAAACAATGGATCTGGAACTAATCTTGATAATTCATTTTCAGAAAAATTTACAAATAAGGATGTTTCAAATCGTTCATCAAAAGGAATTTCGTCAAAATATATAATTTTCACGGGACAAGATTGTGATCTAGAAAGAGGTCTGGAACTACCAGAACTCTCTTGACTTCCTTTTTCAGAACTTTCTTGACTTCCTTGTCTTCTAAGAATCCTAGGAATCAGATTCGGATTTTCAAATATAGGTGGTGGATTAGGGTCAGGATTTGACCTGGTATGACGAATCCTTTCTGAAGCCAGTTTTCCTAGACCTTATCTTTTTGGATTTTTGGTTTTTTATTGAAATGAAAGTACAAATTCTACAAATTCTTCAAGAAATAATAATTTGTGATTAAAATTTTCTCAAAGATTTATTAAACTAGAGAGTCTGATTAAACATTTGAAACTAAGGTTTAGGGTATAAGCTAAATCAGAGATAGACTGAAGCAGCATTTATTTACTATGCAGTTGCAAGGAAAAAGAATTTCAAAGGCTACCTGGCTTGATCTTCAGACTCTATCTATAGCTTATAAGTGAACAATATTAACAATTAAAATGATTCAGATCCCCAGTGGAGTCGCCACTATGTTATCACTCAGGTTTTCCTTGAAGTTGTGGAAAAGGAAAGTATACCCGAGGTAACCACAAACCAACCTTCAGATGCAGAATCTAGCCAATCTGCATCCAGAGAGGGCTATCTCTTTATAATTTATCTTTGTTCTTAGAAAGTTTTAGGCTAGTTATAAATCCAAGAGTTTGTTTGAAAACGGTGGAATTCGCCAACTAAGGGCAAGGTTGAATATTTTCAGGCCATTGGGCTATGGAGTCAAAGGATGGATTTACTGGATTTCTATTCTACACACAAGATGGCTTTGCAGGGCAAGATAGCCAAACAGAGAACAATTTTTAGAATTTAAAGTGGATGGAATGGGTTTGAAGGGATGAAAGGCAGTTAAGAATCTTTCAACATGTTCAAAAGAAAGAAATGAAATGATTACAAATAAAGAGAAGTGAAGAATTCTTTATTATAGTAATCAAAATGTTTAAATTAGCGAAGCAAGAGCATTTAAGAATTCATGCTTATAACCAATTTAATAGAAAACATTAAGAATAATCACATCTGAAATCAGAGTACAATTAAGTAAATTCTGATTTATTCTTTTATGTCAACTATTCAGAAATGGACACAATGATATTATAAACAGATATAAAACTTAAGACATAGGGTAGAAAGACTTATTGAACTGCAGTCCGACACATGAATCCTGAAAAAAGTCTTGAGCTTCAAATTGTCATCCAGCAAGCCACAAGTAAATTTCTCCAAAACACTTTTATTGCAAAAATATCAATGTCACAGCAAAGTAGTAGAATCCGCCCTCAATACTTTCTTTGAGGGTTTATTTATACAAAAAATGATTGAAAATATCTCACACTAACCTAGCAAATAATCTAGGGTGACTAATGAATAAGTTACAATAAAAAGGAGACAGATGGTCTCGTAGATAGGACAAAAAGTAACTGCTGGTGTGTTGTTTCCTCCCTTTGTGGATGTACTTGAGGCAGGTCCTATAATAGGGCTAGATGATGTCCTTCTGAGTAGTTCTTTTTTTTACTGCCTTACTTGTCTGATACTCTTTGTTTCTACTGATACTTTTAACTGCTAAACGGATACTCTTTAACCTGTGCTCATTATTTATCCTTTACATGATAGTAAAAAGATAAAATTCTCTACTTGAAGATAAATTTCACAAAATTTCCAATAAGTCTTCCCACCATTGATCTTCTGCTATTATGGTTCTTTTAAGTTTTCTTAATGTTTCATCGGCCTCTGTGTACCTGAAGAAAGTAGGCCTATTTGGGAATAAATACCTTATTTCATACTCAAGATG
Organism: Pinus albicaulis; assembly: GCA_034641835.2. Classification (NCBI taxonomy): domain Eukaryota; kingdom Viridiplantae; phylum Streptophyta; class Pinopsida; order Pinales; family Pinaceae; genus Pinus; species Pinus albicaulis. The sequence goes on along the minus strand of CM076577.1, from coordinate 594,824,594 downwards.
AAACAAATCCTTTAACCTGTCGTAGAGATTCCTCCCTGTTGGCAATGTTGCTTCTGACGAACTGATAGAATGAGCAGTTGTGTTATGAGCATGTATACCTATTTTATTAACATAGGTTTCTAGGTCCATTATTTTGTCCTCTGAGAGCATAGGACTGGGTAACCCATTGTCTAATAAAACCTGAAACTTTTCTTTGAAAGCATTAATTTCTTCCAGAATATCTGAGCATTTCCTTTCCAAATTTTGCATAAGAGTTCTTTTGGTAAAAACTCTTTTTATTTCTAGAATAGTACATGTCTTGTCATCAATTCCAAGCTCTGCAAGTTGTTGCTTGGTCTGGGTGTTCAAAAACTGTATGAGTTGATTGGCTTGCTCAGGCCTACCTCTTAATTCATCTCTTGTTTTATCTATTTCTTCCATGGCTACTTTGACTAAGTCATTTTGTTCAAAGATGGTTTGAATAAAGGACCAAACACTCTTTATTGTCTCAACTATATTATCCCAAAGAATTTCGTTTATTTCTCTCAAAGGCTTTTCTAATGAAAGATCTCTTTCTAAAGCCTTAACCAATTTTTCCAGTCTTTTGATTTCCCTAGTATTATCAGCAACAGTCTTTTTAGACATATCATATTTCTGCTCCAGATTTACTAGCTGCAATTTTGTGGTTTGAAGTTCTGTGACTCTGAGTTTTAAACTTTCCATTTGTTTTACCAATTCATCAAAACTTAAACCGGAAGTGTTTACCTGTGCTGACTCTGTTTGTTGATATGTTGTTGTGGTACCTGTAGTGATCTCTGTTGTGGATGTTTGCATGATATCATGTTTTTCTCTTAATGCCTATTCCAATTCTTTCTCTGTTTCACTCAGTTGCTCAGTCATTTTCAAGAGCAACTCCATCATTTATTCCTGTGAATTTTCCTTCAAAACTTCTTGAGTCTGGGGATGCCTTGAGGCTGGAAATTTCAGCTGCTTTCTCAGTGCAGCGATATCATCATCTTTCTTTTTAATTAGTGCCTCAATGCTTTTGATATCTTTGGGATTGTGACCCAAACTGATGATTATTTCTTCCAGAGACTTTATTCTGTTATCTTTTGCCTGAGAAGAAGCCTTCTCAATTTGCAACTGTGTGTTTGTATTATTTAAAGAATATTGCAGCCTAAGGGCTGTCATGGCCTTATCAGTAAGGGTGGAGTATATCATTTCCCCAGTTTTTCTATGAAACTCTATCTGGTCCAAGGGATGAATGTCTTTTGCCAGGACCTCAAAATTGGTCCTAATATAATCAGATGTTGTTTTGGGTTTTGGCACCTTGGATTTGAAATGGCTCATCATCATTTTGCCTTGTTGAATGTCAAATGCTGACATTAATCTTTCCTGATTGTGTGGAGCCATTCTCAGATACTGATCATATACCTGCATTCTCAATGGATCATTCTTTGCCTTTATATTAATGAAATTTCTTTTTATATCACCTGCATCTGTTTTTGGTGGCTTAAAAGAAGATACTTCAGTACTCAACTGTTTTTGCAATTCTTTTCCTTTGTGGCCTGTGTGTGTTTCACTAACTGTGCCAATTAGTTGATTATCTTCTCTTTCATCATCAATTATTTCATATATAGTTTCCACTTTTGGGAGTGGATTGAGTTTCTGCTTTTTAGCTTGATGTAGCTCTGAGGATTCTTTGGGAGGAGTAGGATCTGGAACCTGTCTTTTCTTGCCTATTTCCATATTAGATGGAGTTTGCAATTCTGAAACTTCAGGATGATTTACTTGAGTAGGAGAAACCTGTGTTTGATCTGGTGCCTTGGAGGTTTGAGGTTTCTCTGCCATGATGAAATTTTCAATGACCTGTATTTCAGGTTCTTTCCCTTTGCCTTTAAACTCTACTGCAATTGATGGACTATCTTCCTGTAATCCCTGTTGGAGATTTCCTGCTGAAGAAGTGCCAATGTGAGGTACCTGCACTTGACCAAAAGATTCTAGGTCAAACTTTTTCTCAAGATCTTTCATAATTTTGTTTATATTGTCTTCTTCACTATCTTGCTCAACTAGTGTTCCTTCCACCCACTCATCTTGATTAGCATATTGTTCTATTTCAGGAATCCTGTGGTGAAAGTATGGGGATGATTTTTTCTTCATTCTTTTATCACAGATAAAACTGAATGGATCATAAGGAACCCAACGGAAACTCCTTTGTAACTTGTAACGGTTTTGTAGTATATCTTCTACTTCTCGCTCAGCGTCCCTAGAATTGCATATGAAGGGACCTAATTGACTTTTGATCCTGAGTTGGGCTTTCTTTTTTACACTACAAAAATGAATCATATCAGAATTATTCATTTTCCTGAAATATTCTAAGGCAAAAAGTCTCATAGGCACATATTTTGGCAACCTGAATGGATACAATTCACATCCATATATTCTGATGACTGAATGATTTTGGTATAAATACCAGTCCCCAACTTTATATGTCCTTGAAAGATGCAAAGTCTTCTTAATCTCATTACTGAGCCTTGGAGGGGGAATTCCTGTCAACAAGGTAGTTGCAGGATATACAAAAAGATCGATGAACTCAGCATAAGAATAGTGAGAATTATAGGAAGAGTGAATTATGGCAGACCAAAATATAACAGATCTAGGGTTTCCCTTGGCATCAAGCTTTTTAACAGGAAAAGGGAACTTCTCTGATTGATAATAGATGATGAGATGGTAAATGAATGAGGAATATTTAAACTCTTTCTCATTATCTAGCCTCATGAACTGGTCATGGATTTTATTGGCAATGAAAGATGCAAAGTCATATTTTACTGCAGGAGGTTGCCCAGGAGTAAAGATAGACAGCAATACCAGGTTTATTTCATCAACATATTCACTTGTATTGAAACCCATGACAAAGGATATCATATTCAGGATGAGTTTTCCTAAATTATTAAAATAAGCAAAACCATAGGGAGGAGGTCCCTTAGGTTGATGTTCAGGTAACATAAAAGTCTGGCAAATACATTTCAATTTTTCTGGGGACAGTTGGGTAGACTTTTCAAGTAATTCTTCCATGGACAAAGGAGTAATATCTTGATCAGGTTCAAAATGGAGCATTGTATTGATAGCTTGAGGAGTGATGGGGAAAAGGATACTCTGGTCAGGAGACAACACTGCCCTTTGAGTTGAATCATAGTTGGAGTGACAGTAATGGATAATTTTTGGGAAAATATGGACTGAGGGGATGAGATACTTCGGGAAATTGGATTCCCACAACCCAATGACATCCAGACCTTTCGAATAATCGTCTCTGCAGCGACAATAACTTCGAAGGGGATTTTCATCGAAAACTAAGTCTTTAATTTGAAAGTCTTTATCCACTAATGGTAAGTATTCTAACTCTCTGTGAGGGGCATTTAATGGGGTTACATTCAGAGCTGTCGGAGCTTCCATTTTGGTTCTTGTGTATTCAAAATGGAAGTTTCGGGGTTTTCTTCACAGACCGGGCGCAATTTTGTTTCTGGGAGCTTTGATTTTACTTGCAGGAACTAGAATAGACTAATATTAACCCTTTTTCAGACTTTGGCGTGAATTTTTAACACAGGAAAGTGGATTTTTCAAAGAGTTCCAGCAAGAAATCGAATAAATACCTGTTTGATGGAGAAATTTTGAAATTTACAGGTACTGGTTAATGGCGGATAGATGCTTGGGCACTGGTCTAACAATGGCGTTCAGCAATTTTTGATTGGCGGCGTCTTAATCAGCGAAATTTTTGAATTCTTCAGTGGAGGACACAGTCGCTTTCAGCAGTGAAAATGACAGAAATACACGGGTTTTTGTTTTATTTACAAAGTCAATGGGGATTTTTATTTTTTCGAGGATGACGTCATCTGGTACGGGAGGACGCATCACCGGGACCGGGCGGTAAGCAGTAATTTCCGCACCGCTCTTTGGGAAATGGTGGTATTCAGCGAGGAGGCAGCGATTCCATTAATCGACTGACACATGGTCGGAGTACTATTCCAAAACCACTGTGCCCCCGCTCGTTATCTTTCGGACGTGAGACGGCCAGCGGAATGATCGTGGGCCGTTGATCTTCGGGGGGTGATCTGACGGTGGTCGGGACGTGGAATTGGCGGTGTTTTAATGTGCGGGCCCGACGGGGATTAAAAAATGATTAACTTTAATTAAATATCCCGGGAGGCATTTGATTGGCGGAATCGATGGTAATTAATTAATCCTGGTGATTTAATTAATCCCATAGTTTATTCACGGTTGCGGTAGGGTTAGGGGTTTTTTAACTATGGTTAAAGTGTCGGGCGGAATTTTAAAATGCCAAGGGAATGGGTCACGGAGGCTTGGGGGATTTTTTTGAAGTTTTAGTTTAAATTAAAACTTCGGTTTTATTTATTTTTCATTTTAAACATATAAAATTATATGTTAAAAACCCTTTTTATATATTTTATTATATGGTAATAAATAAATGTCATTTATCAACCATAGGGGTAGGGAATAACTTATATGGGTATTTTTTAGCCAAAGGGTCTTTATTGGGGGTTTTTTATTTAACAAAGGGGATTAAATAAACTTTGGCCAAAACTTATAATAAGAGGGGTTTTTTTGAGATATTTATGTAAAAGGAGTTATGTACTATAGGATAAGGTCTTTCTATAAGGAATTAATAAATAAATCAGATGTTAATATGACAAAGGGACAAGGAAAACTCAAAATACTTTGCACAACTAAGAAAGTGAAGATCTTTGAAGTAAACTATATCATCTCAATTTCAACACTTAAACATAGAATAGAAAGTGATTTTGAGGGTTTATTATGGAAATTTACATGATTTTCCTAAGTAAAATTGGATTTTACTTAGGAAAAGGTTAAAAGTGAATGATTATAATGATAAATAACTTCAAGTACTTAGGTATTTTTGATCATTAGGCCGAGGGTCCGGTCCCTCCAAAAGTCAAGGAAATGCCTTGAGCCCCTTTAATCTCCAAATACCTTAGCACTTTGGGAAAATTAGTAAAAATCTTAGGGAGAAAGTGATGTGGGAAGTTAATGATTTTGACTTTGCTTTCTGTGAATTTTCCAGTGCATTTTCTGCTTCAATATTTGTGATGAAAGTAAAAGATTAAACACATTTAGCACCATCATTCATCACATGAAACTTGGGCAACACCATCTACCTACCCTATCTACTTTACACTACCATTTTTTTCTTTATTAGGGTGCATTTGGACTTGCAAACCCTTATCAATCTTCTTCTTCTTCTTCTTTTTACATGATAGATCTATCTAATTCTACCCTTATTACATCCAAGGGCTCAGATTAAACTGTTGAGCACCTTTTATTAACTCTACCTATCTACTTATCTGCCAAGATTAAACTGTTTGGTCAGATATTTATTCTCTATTCTACAACATGAAATTGAAAAATGAATGAGTCAAGTTTAAATAGTTTGACTCTTCATAAATTGTGGCAAAAGTTTGACAAGCTGCACACAATTGCTTTATTACAAAAAATAAAATAGTAGTGGCATTTGGATTTGCACACTTTCCTGGTCTATTTTTGCTTGGGGTTCATTTCTCTCACTTTTTTGACCAATTTATTTTTCTTACCCTTTGATTTTTCTTTTAGGGTATACCCTCTTTACATTTTTTTTAAATTTTTTTATTTTTTGATTTTTCAAGAATATGGAACACATTTGCACAAGAAAAAGGTTTGAACATATTGCATAGTTCAATCAAGACAATCATGAAAAATGATACCTATTGGTATAGGAGTCTAACAGATACAAAGAGAAACACCTTCTTTAGCCCATTGATAAATCTCAAACTAAAAGGTTCTATGGTAGAGCATATTGATGAATTCCAAAAATTGAATATAATGGTAAAGGATATTCCAGAGGAGCACATGATTAATGTTTTAATAGGTAGTTTAAAAGATAACATCCAACATGAGGTTCGCCTTTGGGAATATGATTAATTGGAGAAGGCATTCAAGTTGGCAAGAAAATTTGAGAGAAAAATTAAGGAGACAAGGAATCCTACCACCCACATCTATAAAGATGGAAGTGTTTCTACTTCTAGACTTCCACAACCTACAAGTTTGACACCACAACAATTGGAAGAAAAAAGAGCAAAAGGGATTTTCTATAGTTGTGATAGCAAATACACTAAAGGTCATAAGTGTGCTAAGAAGAAATTATTTTACATAGATTGTGAAGAGGAGGAAGAAAAGGAACAAGAAACTTCAAAAGAAGAGGATAGAAACCAAGAACCAACCCTAGAGGAAGAAGAAATGAATTTGACCATATCCTGTAATGCATTGGAAGGAATTACCACTCCTTAAACTTTCAATGTAATAGTGCTAATTGATTCAGGTAGTACCAATAATTTTATTCATTGTAAGGTAGCCAAGGAATTGATGTTTCCTATACCCAACACTAGAGTTTCAAGTGATGGTTGCAAATGGAGGAACTATAAATTTCTTTGGAAAGTGCCATAATATCAAGCTAACCATGGGGTACTATGTATTGAATAGTCCAATGCTGTCCATTCCAATTAGTGGTGCTGCTGTTGTACTAGGAGTACAATGGTTACAATCTTTGGGGAAGGTATCTTTTAATTTTCAAGAACTTTTCTTGAAAAAAAAATTGGAAGGAAAGGAAGTTGAATTACGGGGTATCGAAGGGAAGCTATGAAAGATAATCATCTCTAATGTCATGAAAAATATTTTGATGAAAAAATAATGAGGCATAATTTCACAATTATGCTCACTAGAGGTTCAAACATAAAAATCATTTATTTCTCTAGATCTCCAAAAATTATTGGACAATCACTCAAAGGTGTTTGAGACTCCAAAAGGACTTCCACCTATCTGTGATCATGATCATGCTATTAATTTTAATCTAGGAAGTGTTCCTCCAAACATCAAGCCTTACAGGTATCCTTATGCTCAAAAGAGTGAGATTGAACGTGTGGTTGCAGAAATGCTAGAGGTTGGTATAATTCAGCCTAGTCAAATTTATTTCTCTGCTACAGTAGTATTGGTGCACAAGAAGGATGGATCATGGAGTATATGCCTGGATTACAAGGAAGGCTCAACAAGATCACTATTAAAATAAATTTCCCATCACCGTCGTTGATGAATTATTTGATAATTACATGGAGAAATTTACTTCACCAAGTTGGATCTTCGTTTTGGATATCATCAAATTAGAATGAAGACTGAAGACATTTCTAAAACAACATTCAGAAATCATGAGGGTCATTATGAATTTTGGTCATGCCTTTTGGCCTTACTAATGCACCTTCTACATTTCAAGGTTTGATGAATTCCATTTTCAAACCCTTCCTTATAAAATTTGTGTTATTATTTTTTGATGATATACTAATCTACAACAAGTCTTGGAAGGATCATGTTCAACTTGTTGACAGGGTGCTCAAAATATTGGAGGAGAAACATTTATATGCAAAAACCTCCAAATGTTTATTTGGAGTATAGGAGGTGGAATATTTGGGTCATATTGTATCTCATGAGGGTGTTAAGGTAGACCCTAACAAAATTAAATCCATGAAGGAATGGAAAATCCCCACAACCATAAATAATCTTCGAGGATTTCTGGGTTAACAGGGTATTATCTCAAGTTTATTAAGAATTATGGGAGAATATCGGTACCTTTAACATCATTGTTGAAGAAAGATTCATTTTCTTAGACTCTAGAAGTAACTAAGGCCTTTGACCATATTAAAGAGGAAATGTGCCAAGCACCAATCTTAGCTACGCCAGACTTCACAAAATTTTATTGTCGAATGTGATGCCTTAGGAAATGGAATTGGTGCAGTTTTAATGCAAGAAGGAAGACCTTTTTCTTTTGAAATTCGTCCAATCAAAGGAAAGTATTTACTGAAACCTATTTACGAGAAGAAAATGTTGGAAATACTACATGCACTAAATCAATGGCGACCTTAACTAATGGGAAAACACTTCAACGTAAAAAACATATCATGATAGTATTAAGTACTTTTGGAACAAAGATTATCTTCAGAAGAGTAGCAAAAATGGGTCACAAATATGTTGGTTTATTAATTTGAAATCATCTAAAAAAAAAGGAAGAAAAATGGTGTTGTAGATGCACTCTCAAGAATCGGATGACGATGTGGTAGCCTAATTCTTAGTGCCATTTCTATTATCCAACCTGAGTGGATAACCGAAGCAAGGGATGAATGGAAAAATGATAAAGAGGTGTGGACACTCATTCAAAATTTGTAGAAAGATCCTAGTACATATAAAACATTTAGATGGAAAAATGATTCATTATGGTACAAAGAGCTTCTATATATTTATAATAATTCCCAACTCAAACAAAATAGTCTTTTGGAATTGCACACCTCTCCCTTAGGAGGGCACTCAGGATTTTTAAAAACTTACCATAGGGTCAAGAAGGATTTTTTTTGGGATGGCCTTAAATCTTATATTCAAAATTTTGTGGCAGAATGTTTGGTTTTCCAACAAAATAAAGTTGATACAATTAAGACCCCAAGTCTGTTACAACTTTTATCCATTCCAAGTCAACGTTGGGAGGAGGTTTCAATGGATTTTGTCACATGTTTACCTAAGCCCGAAGGAAAGACTGTCATCATGGTGGTAGTTGTAGACTTACCAAGTATGAACACTTTTGTGCATTATCTCGTCCATTTAAAGCCAACACATTTGCTACTGCATTTATGGAAACAATTCAAAAGGTACATGGAAACCCAAAGATCATTGTAAGCGAAAAAGATCCCATTTTTACAGGAATTTTTTGGACGGAATTATTTTCTTGTTTGGGTACTCAATTAGCTCATAGCTCACCATATCATCCTCAATCTGATGGGAAAATTGAGATAGTGAAAAAATGTTTGGAAGTATATCTTTGTTTCTTTGTATATGATAAACAGACACAATGGGTCAAGTGGTTACCTCTGGGTGAATGGTGGTATAACACTTCCTTCCATACTGCAGCAAAAATGACCCCATTTATGGCACTTTATGGATATCATCCACAGTCCATCACACCATATTTAAGAGAAAATTATAAGGTTCAAGCAGTGGAAGATCACATCGAGCATCAAAAACAAGTTCTCCAACTCTTAAGGGATAACCTCACTTTGGTGCAAAATCAAATGAAACAACAGGCAAATCAGCATCACAACGAAAGAATTTTTGATGTAGGTGACTTGGTATTTTTACGGCTACAACAATACAAACAAATGTCCCTCAAGCAAGATAATAAGGATAATAAATTATCACCAAAGTATTATGGTCCTTACAAGGTGTCAAAAAATATTGGTACTATGGCATACAAATTGGAGCTTCCTATATCTTCCCGAGTGCACCCACTTTTCCATGTTTCATGCTTTAAGAAGGTTATAGGTGACAAGCTCTCAATTCAAACAATATTGCCATAACTTGACGAAGAAGGAAAAATCATATTGGAACCTCAAGCAGTCACTAAAAAAAGAACTTGACATTTACGAAATCAATCAATTTCATAGTATCTCATCAAGTGGAAGAACTACATGTTGAATATTTGACATGGGAGGATGAAAATTTTATACAGAAGCATCTGAAACTACTCAAGTGTTGAGGAAAACACTTATTTGAAGGAGAGGGGCATGCTAGGTCCCTATAATAATAGTGTAACCTTGTATTATTATTGTTAGTATAGCCCCCTTATTGTTATTTTTGTGCCCATGTAGTCCCCATATTATTGTTATTATGCCCCATAGAAGTCCACTATTGTTATTTTTGTGCCCTTGCATTATTATTATTATGTCAGTTAGGATTATATTGGGACCCATTGGACTCCTATATATAGAAAGGAGGTTTTTTATTCATATCATCCAATAATTGTTCATTAATGTAATGTAAAGTAGGTTTTCCCCTCGAAGCGGCTGATTTCTAATTCATTGAACTCTTGTTTCTTCTATTTTGTGAGCTTCTTTCATAACATTCCAGATCAATTGATGGATTTCATGAACAGAGTTAGACTAGGATATTTTTGGATTGATGTTGTCTTGTCATGAGTGGATTTCACTTGTAGTTACTATACCTTAGAATGACATGATGATGCTCAGAAAGGAGGAGGAGACCATGCTAGAAGACACTTATGAAGTTGTGAAAGACAAGATGACTAGTGAATAAGAAGATCAAGGGACACTAGATTGCAATATAAAATGAAAGATCATGACCATATGAAGACTCCATATCATTTAGCCCCTTGGAGGGTGAATATGAAGAAAAAAGTAATTTTTTTATGAAGATGAAGTACTGAATAAATCTCTCACGAGGATTGAAGACAAAGCAGCAATAAGAACAACTTGGCATTGCCACTTTATCATGAATTCCATGTCATAACTGTTAATTTGTGACTTGTACCAGTGCCATCACAATGTCATGTATGTCCATATGTGTTTCCACATTATTTTTGGATATAACAATGTAATTATAAAAAGGAAAGGAAAAAATGCAATGTGTGGAAGTCCAAAATTCATATGTGGAATATGAAATTTCACATAGTGATATATGGACAAAATATTCTTTAGAAAAAGTCCAAAATTCATATATATGTCCAAAGGTAACATTAGAAGTATAAGAGTCATGAGGGAGTCATGGGGATATGAAAGGTAATTCCTCTTGTTATAAAATAAACCTCATAACTCAAGAAAATGGATTTTGGAGGCTTAGCATTTGGAGAGTTATCCTTAGCTTCTCTAGCTTGGCATATGAGAGAAGATCATTCCTTGGAGAAGAATTAAGTGACTTAATTTTCCACTATTGGAGCTAGTGTCTCACAATTGTAACTATGTACTTGCATATTTCTCTCAATAATCAGAAACTCATAGAGCCAACACATTTTTATGCATGCATTGTGAATATTGTATGACTATTATTTAGATGTTTGTTTTATATGTTTTTTTCTTATGTACTAAGGAAATTGATTTACTTTATTGGCTTTGGTACTTGTTGGGCCTCCAAAATTTCATCCACTTTTACGCACAATTCCATCATTTTACCCTCATTTCGTAATAACATAGCTACATAACCCTACATTAAGTAACCATTTGCATGATCATATGGGTTTAGAATTATATTTTCCAAAGTCATTAGTTTTCATTTTTTCAAGTGAGTTTGTGATTAAATAGTATAAAATTAACATGTTTTCAGATATACATAAAAGTGGTATAATTTTTGTGATATTCTAGGCCTACTTGGAGATTCTATAAGGGTCCTAGTGGACCTCATAACTAAAAATTCCCACCACTAGACATTCTAGAAGGGTCTTCCCATGTTTGAATGCAATTCCCACCAAGTCATTTACTCTAAACACTTGCAACATTTGATTATTAGTACAATAAATCTATCCTATAAAATGTACTTCAAACTCAAACAAGAATGTATTTGGGTCTTCATTTTCCAAACCATGAAATTTTGGTAGTGCAGATGTGGAATACTATGCATTTGTGCCACTCCTGGATCTTTGATAGGGAATTCAAAAGTAAAAATGTTTGCCATTTCTTACCAAATGAAAATAGGTTCTCCATGTACTAATTCGAGACTCCTTCAAATTTTCTTTCCAATAAATCAGTGAAATAGGTGCATTGGATGATTGATATTAACCTCAAAGTCCTTATTGAAAAATGCCTCAAAATACTATTTCTCTATTTTCAACAAGCTAGTTGGTATATCTTGTTAGCACGCGGTTGAATAGATTGGGTATTCTTACAACACCCAAGAAATGAAAAACCTTAAAAAGAATGCAGGAAATAACAAATTCAAATATAATTTCTAAGGAAATAAAATTTTCAAGAAAAATAGGTAAAGCACAAAATAAAATGTAGCAGGTTACCAAGGTCAATCCCTTAGGTGCCTCCCTAGAAATGACGCCAAAATTTTTGGCGTAGTATATGGAATATTAATGGACCAACATTTAATTGTTAATATGGGAGTTCATGAAATTCGAGCCGCAACACTGGAAATACCAGAGAGAGAATTCAACAACCTACAAAAAAAAACCCTAATTTATCCTGCAAACAATAGTCATTATCCACTCTAATCCTGCAATAAAAAAGTATTCATTAAAATTGAAACACTATTCTTGCAAAATCATTAACAATCTTTTAAGTCTTGGAAATAGTGCATAAATTATCAATTCAATTCCTACACTAGATTTGACAATTTCATTAAAAGAAAAATAACGTGATCGATCAGGACAGTAGCTACTTCACTCATCAAGAAAAGTGATATTTCAAACTAGATAAATGATTAAAAGTCTCAAAAGAACACATGTGTCAATCCATTCAGTTCAAAAGAGTGCTAAAATTCAATCAAACAAATATGAAATCATTCTTGCATGAAGTAAATAATTTTTTCCTATTCGTGCACTAATATTTTGGCAACTTGATTAGCACAAAATATAAAAAGAAACCCAATAAAATTAGGCACAGACTACTTCACCCATCAAATCATTAATTAAAACTGAGTCTACAGGCTGGGAAAATAATAAAAAAAGTTAATAAAACATAGGCTTCAATCAAACACTGTCAAAAGAGTGCTTAAAAAATCCACACAGAATTGTTCATGCACTACTGCAAGAATTGTGTGCTAGAAAACTCCTTACTGTCTCATTCATGCACTCCAATGTCTCGTTCCTGTACTAATGCAAAGTCTTTCTCTTTGTGCTAATAAATTCCTTGTGTCTTTCCTTTCACACACTATGCATTAAACCAATCATAAAACATGCACAACATGAAAACCTTCATCATTTTCAAGCCAATCAAAAAGATATTCCAAACTATGGAATCTATATTACAAAAGGAAACTATAAAGGGATTTAAGAATTCAGTTACAATAACATAAATCAAGTTCAAAAAAGATAATGACAATAAACTAAATTTTCCAATTTTTTGTAAAATAACTTATAAATAATCATGAAAGAATATCTTGAACTCAAGGAACTCTGAATGAGGAATTAATACCATAAACCCTTGGAGATTCAAAATTGTTTCTTCCATATCTAGATTATTTCATTCTCAAACCAAACACATTTTATAATTCAAATGAATAGAGTCTTCAAAACAACTTGTGCAAACTTATGTGAACAATATAATTGTTGGAATATGTAATTCCTACTTATCTCAGTTGTGACTTTCTATGTAAGGAATATGTTCCTATTCCATAGGAGTTAGCTAAATCTATATGTTCCTAGTTTGGTGTGTGGTTGAGATATTCTCTCAACCAACTTATTTTGTGTCCAAGATAGTTTCCCCGTCTTGAGAAAACGCTTCATGTATATATGTAATTCTATTTGATTAATAGGATATATCGTGCATGCTCAGATTTCATCTATAATAAAAGATCTTCACACCACAAATGTATATATAAAACTAAATCCATACAGTGCTACTAATCAAAGGGTGACGAGTTGGTTTGGCTAGGCCCTAGCCAACCAGCTCGTTTCCTTGTAAGGAAAATATTAAACTACAGAATATAGAAAACTATTAAAAATATTTAACACAAATAAGAGTTGAACCTAGCATTGAATTTTTCTATTAAATCAATCTCAGTTCTTAATACATCTTTAGCAAACTAGCCTCCAAATGATTAGAGGGAAGGGGGAAGAACCCCCAATAATTCAATCCAAAAACATGAAATTATAGTGAATGGCTTTCTCATACCTCCAAGAACTGAAAATACAAACCATTTCTAAGCCATTTATGTGATTTACAAGGAAAATCAATTATTTTCCTTAATTCTGGAAAATTGCATATTTTTAACAAATTTGCCTCAAAGATATTGGCATATATTCCTAACCATGGGGAATTTTGGAAAAAGTTTGGAGGGAACCTAATTTGTAATATTTGAAACAAAAACATCTCTTGTATTTTTCTCATTAAATTCCATTTCCTTGGAAAGAGTGCCCGAAGTTGGATGTTTGACTCTTTTTCCAAGATTCTAGAATTCTAGAAAAATAGTGTTTGTTTCGTGAAACTGCCTTAAAGACCCACATGTAACTTTTGAAACCAAGAGAATCTTGAGAATTTTTTTTGGTTATATATGATTTGGTATATTGGTAAAAAAACCATTTTCTCATGTTTTCTAGATTCACCTCCAGTTGCACGAAAATCAAGGTCAAACTTGGCAGTTTGAAAACTGTGCGAATTTTGAGCAGAGTAGTTGATTTTCTTCTAGAGACCCACACATGTAGCCTGGGTGCAATAAAAATCATGGGAAGGTTTTATAACTTCATTTTTTACAATAACCATATTTGGTTTTCCCCGCAAGCATGCCGAGATGTCGAAGCCCCAAATCAGTGCAAGAATGTTGGTGCAAAAACAGAACTTGGTGCAATTAATTGTTGTTACATGTGTATCTTTGATCGTGATTTCATATGCCTTCCTAAAAAAACACAAGAAACATCATCAATAATCATTTTGACGCAAATATTATCATATAAAGGAAATAGGTTAACTAATGAACAATTACCTGATCATGCTCCAAGATTAAGAGAATAGCCCAACAATTGCGCAAAATGATAGTAATAACAATGAAAACCATGAGTAAGCATAGGGTGAGAATGTGAATTAAACATGACAATTCTGGGGCCTAACACCCCCCGCCCCCCACCCCCCCCCCCCCCCCCATGCTGATCATCTTGCATGTCCTCATGCAAGAAAAACCTCTGACAACGACCAAAGTTAATTAAGACTATAGGGCTAGGGTTTCTCTATTAGAGTCATGTTGCATTGACTTAAAATATAGGGATAATTGATTAAGGGAATGTAGGTAAGTGCCATATGGTGTTGACTCCCTTTGCATCAATAAGATAATAAATACTTGTGACCGTAGATTGAGTGATGTCAAGACTGGTCTTCATTATTTTCTAACTAAAACTAGGAGTACCAAAGGAATGCTAACAATGTTGTCACTGCAGGGATATAAAATAGGCATCTATATCAATTTCCACAAAGCATCTCAAGCATAGTCCAAATCAGCAGGTCTTCACTTTCAATAGCCTCATTATTGTAAATAGAAGTGACATTATTCAAAATCAAAGGCAAAAATGGATGGAAATAGGGAAAAAGAAATATGAAAAAATGATACCTTTCCACGATGACCATCTTACCATTACCCAAGCATATATTTGAAGCTCCTCTTATTCAAGAAAATTGAATCACCTACACTAAGGGTCCCACATCCATGAAAATCTTCATATTTATGAAATATAGAACTCCAAAGTACATTACTGAAAGGACCTTAAACCCATTATCAGAGAGATATGATAATGAGTTCAGGGAAAGACAAAAAAAAAAAAAGTAAATCACAACGTAAAATTAAATTTAATACCATAGCCATGGCCCTGATGCCAGCAGGCATCTATAGCTCGACAAGGATGGATTTTAACCCCACGAAATGATCATGTCACGTCTATTAGATATAAATTCAGAGTCAATTGAAAGCATTTACATTTTTTAGAAGTTAATTGAAGGCCATTGTCCTGGCTTGGTAACCAGCTAACAACAGTTCCATTCAAAAGAACTAACAAGAATGAACAAGCCGATTCTTGATGAGAACTCTTGTCTTCCAACTTTTCAATTGAATGCCATTACCCTGGCTTGGTGACTAGTAGCAGTAATGTCATTCTTGTTAGGATCCATGATCATGGTAGGTCGGCTCATAATGCAACCTCCCATCCCTCAATTAATTATTTTAAAAGAAACTCTGATTATAATTAACCTTAAATAGGTTACTTAATAGGTAGGGAGGAAAATATTCTTCTTAAGAGCACGGGATGGTGTGAAAATTTTTTAATTACAAATCTTTATCGATTGGTCCTTCTACACTAAAGACTCATTATAAAGAAAGCATCTCGAATAATGACTGAAACATTCCTTAACTTGATCATGCTAGGGTTCTCATGAGAGCTCATTAGGGTTTTATAGGAGTGGTCCACCATAGGAGGCTCTTCATCAATGCCTTCGAAGAGAAACTTGAAATGGTTTCTTGGATGAAAGACTATTAGAATGAATAGGATAGAAGTATATTTTTAAGCTTATGAATGGAAAGTATTAAATATAACAATAAAAATCCCCCTAACCGGCCCAATAAATAATCTCGACCAATAATCAAAATCACTTTATAAAATATGAGGCATTAAGAGTAAATTTCTTCTGACAAGACTAACCACAAGAGTGCATAATAATGGAAATTTCAATAGTTGTGCCTTAGGAAATTTAAGAGTGATGCTATAACAATTTTATTCCAAATGGAATTTTTATTTATTGTTTCTATACTACCCTACTATAATTTAAAGAGAGGAAGATCTCCTTCAAGTGTAGGAGTACTTAAAATGTAACCATGTGCATAAAAAAATACTAAATATACTCACACTCAGGTTTAAAATGTCAACTTAAACGCATATTGGAGTATGAGAAACCAACTTCTTTACTTGATATGGTACCAAGAGTTTCCATTTAATGAGGCAATGGGGTGTGCTAACAATTGCTTGGAACTCAGATTCAATAGGACCCACATATTCAAGGTTCTCCAACTTGTACAAGTCTTCCACTGCTTGATGTTTGCTCTCTTCATATTGACATGCATGGTTAAGTGAAATTATAGGGTTTTCTTCTTGCTGAGATTCAAAAAAGGTTTTTGAACAAGTTCCAGTCATATATTTCTCCTCTAATGGTTTATGTATTAAAGTTTCTTCTTGAGGTAAACTTTATGTGGTAATAGGTAAAGTTTCTAAATTCACTCCTCTCCCCTCTCTAAAAGATATGGAATTACATTTTGTAGGGGAGTGAGTAGGAAAAATATGTGTTTTAAATTGATGTGCAACTTGATAATCAGAATTAGGATTTGGTTTCACAAATGATTGTGACCATAGAGAAGGATAACATGGTGTTGCATTGGACACAAATTGTAGATTTTGTGGCATAGGTAATGGAGTTTTCATGTGGAATTTCTTTAGAGAGGAGGCTCCAAACCATCCTTGAGGTTGTGGGAATATATGGTTCGAGGGAGAGGTCCAAAGTGACCATAAGGTAGGGTATTGAAATAGAGGAGGATTATAAGTATTCCATGGAATTTTAGGGTTATAGATCTGATGAAAAACCTTTTGAAGAAAATAAATATTATTCCAAGTATTAAATGATGGTGAGTTTTGAGTTATACCTGGTTGTCGATTTATTTCCTTACTTGATTCCTTAAATACTTGTTGTAACCCTAGAAGTGATGGGAAATTTATTAAGTGATCCTCCTTGCACTACTTCTGTTCTTCCTACAAATCATCCAATTGTAAATTTAGAGAAGCTTTTGTAACTCCTATTTTTGTAGCAGATTCCAAAAATTTAGAAGAAAATTCTCGAGAATTCTTACCGATCTTGGAGATTCCTCTTGAATACCTAATGCATAATTTACAAACATCATCATATGGTAAATAAAGATCATCCCCTTTGTTAACACTAGAAAATCGTATAAGCAAAGACGACATTATTTAATGTCAGGCAGAAGGATTTACAGGGCTGAGAGAAATTAGGGAATATGGAAAGTATTTAAAAATCTCTAGGGAAAAGGTCACCAAGAGATAAAATACATGAAAGCACAACGTTATGCTGGCCAGAATTTCCCCAAGCAATGCCAGCAGTGTGTGATTTGAAGTTGAGATAGAGGGGACTCAAGCGGTTGGCCATTCAACAAGTTTAGTCCACCACAGTAGAGAGAGGGAGACTATGCACTGAGGCAAGCTTGGAAGTAAAGACATCCTTTGATCGGGACTTATAACCCAAGTTCTAAGGGCCCTTTGGCAAGAGGGTTAAAGTTTCATCCTCATTTCCTACCAGCACTCAATAAGATGGGCCAAAAGCGCCACCGTTTGGATTATTACAGTTGTTTGACTCTATTCAGATCTTTTTTTTTATTGTTTTTAGTTTTAGTTTAGTTTTAGTTTGAATATGCATGCTATTTCTCTATCCATTATGTTTATGTTTTAGCATGTTCCACTAACTTGCTTGACTCCACTTCTTTTTCTACCTGTGACCAATAACTTAAGAGGGTAAACCACACCCCTTAAGTTGGTGTGATTTCGTACATGCATGCACCAAACACACTAACACAGGATTGGCGACTCCATAAACGTTTATTTCCAAGTTTATGTGGTTGTGCCTTTTTACAGAGACCTTCGTCTGTGTTGTCGAGTGGAGCTGAATTTCCCCCTTTTTCTCTTGTAGTCCCTAGTTCATCCCAAGTGACAGACTCAAGAAAAACAGCTCCAAAAATTACTTTTGCAGGAATTTGTGCTCTTTTCCCTCCCATAGACAAGCCCAGGGCATGCGTTCAGAGCTAACCTGTGCACAGACATCACGCATGTTGCAGCCTTTTGCACGCAAAAGACAGAATGAGAAATTTCTCCCACGTTTCTATCTTTTCCTACTTGTTAAGTGTCTGGCAGCCCATAATTCATCTGCGAGCACTGGTTGAGGTACCCCGCAGCTTGATAAAGCTCACTCTTAGATGTCTTTTGTAGGCTTAGTGTTAGTTTTATTTCAAGTTGATTTTTGCAAAGTTCACACATAGTTTAAGTAGGGGAGAAAATTAAATTGCATTCCGAAAAATTTTTATGTTTTGCAAATTTAGGTACCAACACACCTAGATAATTAGCCAAAGTAAGTGGCCCAAGTCCACGCATGCTTAGCTAGTTTTTTTTTTCTAGTGTAAAAGTTATTAGTTTAATTCAATTTTTTCACTAGGATTTCGGGACTAGGATTGAATTGTCGATAGAAGAGCAAGTAATCTCTACTTCCTTTGCACCCTTCAGTGATCCTAGGCAAGCATATGAACACTCTCTATTCACAACTCACCATCTCCCTTTATTTGATCACATCGATTAACTAGGAAAAATAGAAAGTGGCCCATATCCGCATATGTTTTTCTTTTGAGAAAGGAACAATACAACATAGTTTACTAGGGGATTTTGAAAATGATCATCGCATATCCACACGTTCAAACTATGTGCTTGTCAAAAAATTTCTCACCATTAGGGGAATTTTGAGGTCTAAAATGGGCCTCCTAAGGAAATTATAAAATAATAGTGGAAAAAATCAAATAAGATTTGATGAAATCGTCAAATTTTAGAGGGAAAAATGAAAAAACTACTTTTTCAACTCATATTTTCAACTTATCTCCCAAAGTTTTTACTCAAATTTCGAGCGGGAGTACTCATTGGATGTGAAACTTAATTCCTCATCCAAGGAGTACCCATGTTGCATACTTTTGATGGGTCCTACTACACGAAAAATGAGAAATACATAAAAAAACGTGATTACAATCACATTTTTTATGTATTTCTCTTTTTTCGTGTAGTAGAGTTCATTGAAAGTATGCAACATGGGTACTCCTTGGATGAGGAATTAAATTTTGCATCCAAAGAGTACTCCCACTCGAAATTTGAGTAAAAATTTTGGGAGATAAGTTGAAAATACAAGTTGAAAAAATAGTTTTATTATTTTATTATTTTTTAATATTTTTACCCTTTTATTCAAAAAATGGTAAATCATCCCCCTTGGTTGACATCATCATCTTGAATCCTATTGGTTGTTATAAAGTTTATTTTTGTTGTACATTTTTCTTAGGAGGCCCATTTTAGACCTCAAAATTCCCCTAATGACACATCCACACACTAAGCAAAGCAAAGACACCTAAAACTAACTTAACAAAACTCACTAAATTCTCCCCATAGGGGCCACAAAATAATTTATATTTTAAGTTAGGATCAAGGGGGTAGGCATCCAATAAGTTGCCTTGACCATTCTTCATCTTGAAACATAGAAGTTGACTATTTAGGGAGCTTTAAATCCACCTATCTGCCCATCGAAAATAAAACCCTAGCGTGACATATACCCGTTTATGACAGGGTTAGGCTTAGGTGCAGTGCGGGTAGGTATCAGTTGGGGCTACCTAACCCAGCTGATGCTTGGCACTATTAGCTGAAATACCAAGAAGCCCAAGACTCGAACACTCACATGGGACGGTGGTACTTAGTAGCCAAATCTAGTGGCATCCTTTCCCTATAGGTGACGGTGCAGGAAAGTTCTTGATCCTCTACCCTTACTTTGGTGGATTTTCTTCGATTGACTGGGGGCGTCGCCAGCTCTTACAGGACGTTGTGCAAGAACTCGCAAGATATCTTCTCCAGGCCTAGTTACATTTGAGTGTGTGAGGATAAATTTGTCTTCTAGGATTTGAGTATCATACGCAAACAAACAAAAACCATTTTTTTGATTGACTGATCACATAGGATTAATTTAAAGGGAAAATTTATTTTATTTTCTCTTTGTTTTATGTATGCGATCAGAATTTTTCTTTGATCATATTCTCTGTCCTCTCAAATTTTTCCAAAGCTAGACCTAGTTGACACCAGAATGAACCCAACGAGACCTCGTCGACCTAGACATATTTTTGACCTCCCCCCATTACCAGGAGGGGTTCGAGGTCTTTCGCCATTTAGGCATCAAAGACGGAACGCTACCACCATTATTGGTTCGTCCTTTATTGGGGCATCCTTAGTTGGAAATCCTGGTCGGTCTCCCAACGCCACACCACATACCACTTCTCCCATGACCCCTAGGGGGCATAGGAGTGTGACCCACTCAGGAAACCAATCAAATACACAACAGGGTACGTTGTAGACAAACCCTCTTCCTAACTAGAACTTTGTGTCTTCACAAGTTAAAATGGCTTCAACCTCATAATCAACTTTCTTAGCTTCGTTGAATCTACCTAATTTAACCAAGCTAATGAATGACCCCACTTCACACAACCCTACATGGCCTCCCATGCCCATGAAGCTCCCTTCGGATATTCCAAAGTTTGAAGGAAAGCAAGCAGAAGACCCAGGTAATCATGTCATGACTTTCCACCTGTGGTGCTCATCGAACAGTGTCATTGACAAAATTATTCGATTGAGACTATTTCAACACACTCTGATAGGAGTAGCAATGAACTGGTACATAGAGCAAACCTCTACTTCACATGGAACCTTTTGCGCCCTCATCACCAAGTTCCTAACATATTTTTAGTTACCCATTCACCATGATTCTGGAATGGAATTACTGACACACTTTAGACAAACCCCTATCGTCCATATCTCGACCATCTCTACGAATGGAGATGGTGTCGTAGTTTATGTAAAGCTAAAAGCGATGATCAGGTACTTTTAGACTTGTTCCTGAAAACTCTCACTGCAAATATTTCAAAGGATGTGGTGCAACAAAGGCCCATATCCGAAGAGGACGACATCAGCAAAGTCCAGCAGCTTGAGCTAATTTATACGCAGTCAAGATATATTTACAATATCCTTCCAAACGCCCCGCGTCTGCAAAATTATGAAGAATTTCCAGGCACGTTGAACTCTTTAGATGGTCTAATTGGGTCATTGGCCCAAAGTTACCTAAACAGCAGTAGTCAGAACCCTGGTTACACATATGGTTCTACCCAGACCGTACCACAACCTGGTTTTCATAGTCATCATATGCCTCAGAAAAATTTGACCAATAGGGCGCCAGCGTATCACCATGGAGGACCCTATCCTCCAGCTCAGGGGACCTAGTATGCAGAGATAAATATTGATGGAAGAGATCCCCCCCAACAGATAGGTGCAAACCAGGGACCACGTTATGCTCAGTCCCCAGCACAAGACTCGCCTACGCAGACCAATGCACAGGTGAACTTTGTGCACCCTTCCAAAAACCAACCACACCAATCATATAACCAAGAGAAATGCCCTCCTATTGTGGTGAATAAAAAAGGAAAAAACAAGCCCAAAGGTAATCCTGGATAGGGGGGCAACAACCAGCAACGCCCACCTGACGTTGCTCAGATCTCTTGCCCGGAACACTCAGATAGGAGGTTATGATCCCAGTAAGTCAAGAACTGGCGGTTTTTTCAAAATCAAACACGTTATGTTCAAACCATTCCAGCCATGAGGAAAGAAAGATGTTCAGACAAAGGGACACCATGAAAATGAATGTCCCCTACTTCATGGATGAATTGTGCAGGGGCCAAGTTTACAGTTCATTATAAAATAAATTTAAAATATGGGTTACTCACATTTGATCTGATGGTCAGGTACCAACTAATGGGTAACAGAGGGAGCTTGGTTAAAAATACAAGTCATTGTATCCAGGACTCAACCTCAGGCTGGAGGCAACTCCAACTAGAATCAGAACCAGGAGCCAAGCAATGCCCAAAGGCAGAGCAAAAGGCCATCTCTTCAAACAAAACTCTCTTGTTTGATATGTGGTGAGTACATTATACTCACCACTATCCTGATCTCCTTGAGCTGAAGAAGTTGTAGAGTAACCGAGGACAAGGAGGATCTTCCCAGCAAACAGTTGTGATGCAGGATCTGTTCCCCCATCAAGGGACGGTTAGCACTCAGCAACAAATTCCAGAAGACTCTAGGAAAAGTAGCCACGAAATCTACATGAATAGCGAAGAGATGTTTTTTTAAACATGGAATCGTAATTACAACATCCCACCAAACACCAACGCGTCAGGGGCTAGTACTAGTGCACCAACTGCACCTTTGAGCATTTCAAAGATGCCTATTGAACCATTTCCAAAGATGGCGAAGGGACCAAATAGGTGAGTAGGAAACTACTCCAAAGTGGCCCATAATTATAGCATCGTGGATGACCTAGCCCAATATCCCACTTCTATGTCTGCTTTGGAAGTATTGCAGTCATGACCAAAAAAATAGAAAACCTTGCTTTCTGTGTTAGGCACTATCGACCCTTCCAATACGCGCCTGATGGCTTTTGACTTAGACAAAGCCACCCCTAGGCTTCCTTCAATGGTCACCTTTCAGATACCATTTTAGGTCCAGAATATCACCATTCACTGATGTGTCATTGACGAGGGTGCATCCAAGTGCATCATGTCAAAAAATGTTTGGCAGAAGTTAGGGTCTCCTAAACTAAAACCATCAGTCATCACGCTTAGAGCATACGCCGGTCATCCTTCAACCCCTATCGGTCTCTACCAAAATGTCCCGGTCTGGTTAACCGGAAAGACAGTCCATATAGACATCAAAGTCTTGGACGCTCACTTGGACTATAATATACTCCTTGGTCAGAGTTATATGTACGCCATGTCAGCCATAGCCTCCTATGTCTTCCGCATTATCATGTTCCCCCACGAGGACCACACCATTACTATTGACCAACTAACGCATATCGAGAAACAAACCCTAAAAAACACTGATGTAATTCTACCCTATGTAGATACATCCTCGGATACGCTTTCATGGTACCAATAATATGGCCCTGGCTATTTCAAACCGTCGTCCATTCTAGGATCAATCCTAGGAGATCCTCCCATTATACCTGAGTCATCACCTGATGTTGTAGGGGATCCGATGTGGATGATGTCCACATCAAGCGCCGAAGCTTGTCAGGACACATACATAAGCAGTAATGACACTAATTCCGCGGCCACGACAACCTCTCTAGGCTACGTTGCTTCCCAAACCCCTTTCCTCTACCCCCCAGCTGGTTTGGTCTCCCAACAGGTTTTGGAAAAAGTGGTGTTACCAAACATATTGTTTGCAATACCAGTTTGGTATCTCTTTCCCCCTACAGGAACATGAGCCACACACATCACTTCCACAGGATTAAATCCCCTTAGTCCCGAGGAGGCCCCACCCATTCAAGAAACAATCACAACCATCCCTGGAAAGGAAATTCCCATTGCAAAATCAATGGTTGTAGCTAAGAAAATCGAGAAGAGAGGAAAGAAGATACAGACCCCCGCCATACAACAGGAATCACCAATTTGTGCCATATATGACGTAATAGGACACCCTACCCATATCTACAAAGATCTGGATGAATTAAAACCACTCCTCGGCTCTGAGGCAGACATCGCAACGCCACGTTCTCGTAAAAAGGAACTTGCCACCAAAGGTAAAGGAAAATAATTGTGTACCAATCACCATGCACTATTTGCAGCAATTATGGGCACTATACTCATCATTTCCTAGAGATATCACGATATAGGGATGCCTTACATGCCATCGAGTGATCCTATCAAGAGGATGCCTCCACCCAGTCTATTGGAGATGAACCTCGTACCATCATGTACCTGCAGGAGGAACGACAGTCACCAAAACAACAACCATTTGTCCCTCATCCCCCCAAGCCACCATACACCAACCAAGGACAAGGTAACCTCGTTGCCTCATCCTCTTGAGTTATCTGGTGCATTGATTACTGCAGACGGCTTGATCGGGTCTTTGACCCAATGTCACCTAGGCAGCAGTAATCTGTATTCGGGGAGTGAACATGCGCATCGATTCTGCAGACAATTTGATACGGGTCTTTGACCCAAGGTCACCTAGGTAGCAGTAACACCCATAATACTCAGAGAGTTACCAGGTAGTTTGATTCTATAGACGGTTTGATATGGGTCTTTGACCCAAGATCACCTAGGTAGCAGTAACACCCATGATACTCAAAGAGTTACCAGGTAGGTCAATTCTGCAGACGGCTTGATCGAGTCTTTGACCCAAGATCACTTAGGCAGCAGTAGTACCATGCGCATCGATTCTGCAGACAATTTGATCAGGTCTTTTTTTCCCAAGATCACTTAGGCAGCAGTAGTACCATGCGCATCGATTATGCATACGGCTTGATCGAGTCTTTGGCCCAAGGACACCTATATAGAAGTAATCAATACCCTGGATACTCATACGATTCTACTCAGAACATATCACAACCTAGCTATCATGAAAGTCACCCCAGCACTCATATACCAACCAGGGACAAGGGAACCAATATCCCCCATTCCCTGCATAGAATGAACCACTGGCACAATGTAATGCGTTGGTCAATCTAGTGAAACCCTTCCCAGGCTCATCAGCAACCATACAACCAGGAGAATTATGAAAAACCTCCAATTGCTGCAAAAAGAAGCTGAGGAACAAAAAAAATGGAGATCCTAGACAGGGGGAAGTAACTAGCAATGCCCCTCGTGATCTCAGTCGGGGGGCAACCCCAACCGAAATCAAAACTAGGAGCCAAGTAATAACTCCCAAGGGAAAATTGGAGCTTAGAGTATTTTATCACTAGACTTAAAGCAGAGCTGTGATTAGCGCTCCATAACAAATAGAGGCGATGCCACACATTTGCACTCCTGAAAAAATAATTTTTCAGCGCTGGCAGGTATGCCCTCTCTCATCTTCTTTTTTAAAGCTCATGACTTTCAATAATATTTGATAAAGAAGATGCTTTCACTTGAGGTAGTTTTTTTTGTAGGAAAACTCGTAAACCATCCACAACTCCATCCACTAAAAGTTCCAGAGCAGATATCATTCTACCACCAGCATGATAGAGTCCCAGAAAACGCTACATATCCTGACATCATTTCTCCATCATAAATCAACCATAGGTTCCACATATCCAACCGTGTTTATCATCACTTCACCCTGCACATGATAAACATCCTTGTTGGTTGGTAAAGCCTCCCCTCCATGGCGCTCGTCACCCATAGTAAACCATATATCACAGCAAAAGTGACACCATGGCCATACCACTTTAGTCCGGGAAGCACCTCATGCCCATCCATCCACCATGCATAAGGTCAAGTTTTACCATATAGAATAAAACCCCTTTCCCGGATGACCAGGTTGTACAAACAGATCAAAAGTGCACTACCACGCCTCGCATTTGGCCCACCATACCTCCATCAGCATAATCCCATTTGCGATATTTTTTCATTCACTTCATCAACCTCACACATGAGACCAACCAATGGGGCCCCCGCCCTTAGCAAAACACCTTCCTCACGTCATTAGTGAGTGAACACTTTCAAGTTTTGGGGCACTCATCTCTGTGTTTTGTACAAACCAAACCCCATTATTTTATTCTTTTGGTAAGTGTACAAAGACCACTAATGATGCACTGTGTCCCCACCCACTCATTCATATTTTCTACCATGGCAGTAGTCCCTGAAAACCCTTTTTCGGAGTATCACACCTTCATGCAAAGGCCTCCGTGACAATCATAGCCAATTTATACCCACCCTGGAAGTCCTACCAACTCCAAGGATTTCCCCATCAGAAATAGTTATAACTGTCGCCAAGTTGCTTATTATACTCCGACCTTGGGCCACTGAATCCCCATCATTAGTTTTCAGTCACCCCTAGCCACCATGCCTATGCTAAACCCATCACATCCAAGATCGTGATCCTTCATACTAGCGACCCCTCGTTCAGTTGAGGCTTCCTTTTTGTCGACTTCAACACCTATTTTCCAAAAAGGAAGCAGCACCTTGGATCACCCCTTTCCATAAAATGGGCATCCTCGTGTGGCACTATGGGAGACATCATTGCCCACAGATGTCATCGATCCTCCTGACATTCGACTACGACACAAGCTTTCATGTCAAGATGGTATCGTACCTTACAACCATCGCACTTTGATCAAATTCGTCGAAGACCCATGCCTTCATAAGTGTCTCTTTCAGCAACACTTACACGAGAAGGTCCCATCCAGCACTTATGTGTACAATGCGTAGTTATATTCCATACCAAGTTTACGCATATGGGTACCATATTCCACCTATCATCAAAGAAAAACACCCCTAAGGGCATCAACAGTCGTTGTCATCAACCAACATATCACTACCATATTAGTGACACAGACAGAACATGTATCTGTCAAATAGATTTGTTTAACTAACCAAAACATTACAAACAAGGGACATGCCCACCTCGTAGAAAATTTGTATATATATTATATTATATTTTCTTACAGGGGTCCAATAGGACATGGTCATTATTCGAACCAGTGCAGGGTGTCTCCAATTTCGAGCTTCACGCAACTCTCTCTCTCTCTCTCTCTCTCTCTCTCTCTCTCTCTCTCTCTCTCTCTCTCTCTCTATGCACAGTATATAGAAAATAAACTATAATGTATTTCAGCTATATAGTTCTTCCTAGACCTCACACATTAGGGGGAAATTGTTAACACTAGAAAATCAGACAAGCAAAGACAACATTGTTTAATGTCAGGCAGAAGGATTTACAGGCCTAAGAGACATTAGAGAATCTAGAAAGTATTTAAAAATCTCTAAGGTCTCAGGAAAAATCAAATTTGAGCAAGTCATAAATTATTTTGTGTGCAAAATCCTTCGAGAAGAGCGCCTTTGCGCGCCTTTTAACCCTAAATGCGCACAATCCTGGGAGTGGCGAAATTCACTTTCCGGGACCACAAAAAGAAAACTCTAGGATAGTGATTTCACACTTGAAGATGCCTAAGGACAGCCACCAAAGCCTCCTTAGACATCAAGGGAGCACACAATGGAAAATTTGTGGCACGCAATGGAATCATCCCCCTCTCTTGGGTCACCATCCACAATGTACCAAGGGAGGGAAGGAAGATTTCAATTCTCATATAAAAGGCCACCAAGAGAAAAAAAACTTGAGATCAGACTGTTATGCTGGCCATAATTGCCCCAAGAAATCCCAGCAGTGTGTGATTGTTATAGCATCATTTTTCACCCTCATGTGATTCATGATTGTCTCTTTGGCCTTGGGCACCCATTCCCACAGACTTGAACAAAGTTCATAAAAAACAGTGTTAAAAATCCCATACGCACATATGCCCAGACTTTTCCACGTGTATACGCTAGTCCATACACACCTTTCCGCGTATGCCATTAAAATCATTAAAAAATATATAAAATTCCCTATTTTCGGGCTAGGTTGATGGTTACTCCAGTATTTCAACCACCCCAGCACGTGGCCAACTGTTTCCAACAGATTGAAACTACTTTGAGGGAGTATAAAAGCCCCTCACATGCATGGCCTAAGGGAGAGAGACTTTTATAGACATTATACTCTGTTGGAGCCCCAATTCAAGTCTGATTTCCCGTGCCTCCTGCACTTTCCCAGATTTTTTACAGGAAACCCTTGTTTCCTGGAGATGTTCATCAGTTTATATGTCATCTTGTGTGCACAAGTCTTGAAAGTATCCTAGCGAGGCAAGGGCAGGATGGATCCGGACGACGGTTTGTTCAAAGATCGTGGAAGGATTCAGGTGATCTCTCCACTTTTTATTGCTGTACATGCTGTTCGTAATGAAGAAGAACCATCTTGTTCCCAAATTCACGTGTTAATATATGCTTGCATATGTGAAAAGATTGTTATTTAAGCATTTATTATTGTTTATATGATGTTTCACATGGATTACACTGACATCTAGGAGAAGTATATGCTGTACAACTAGATTTTTGTGCATGTTCTTTCTTGATTTCCAGGTTGAAGAGGAAGAAGGGTTGCTGGGGGTTTGGACCCCGCGGGATCTACATCAAACATAGGATTATGGGTGAGTTATACTATCGATGTTATCTAGTTTTTAGCGTACAAGTGTGGTTGTGTGACTCCTTCTTGAATAGCATGCTCTGATCTGTGGAGGTTTTGACCCAACAAACCTCTAGGGGGTTATTTCCCGAAACAGAACTGGCGACTCCATTGGGGATCACATTCTTGTGATTCCCCTGTTGGGTGGTTTCAGCTGTTTTAGAGGTTTCCAATAGTTTTAATCATTATTTCCAGTCCAGTTAGTTTTTTCTCAGTCAGACTGAAGACCTGGTTCTTTATCCAGGCTTGATCATCTTTGTTTTTCATTAGTTACCTTTCCATACGCGATTTTTTCTATACACAGTTGCGTATACACGCATTTTTTGTTAAAGGAAGTCGCGTATACGCGGGTTTCCTTTGACACAGGCACGTATGCACACTTGTTGAAAAGCTGATAAGTAGCATATGCCTGGGAAAATTTTGAAATTTTTGATTTCTTGACTTTTTAGTCTGGTCTGCCTGTGGAGACCTGTTCCTGCAGTGTCTTTATAGTCTCTAGATTGTGTTGATAGTGGTTATTAGTATTTTTCTCTCTTGTTTGGTTGAAGACTGGCTTATTTTGCAAATCTTGTTTTTTAGTGCTTGCATTTCTGGTTCGAGTACCAAGATCTCTTTCTGGAAATTCTTGGTTGTTCTGCTTTATCAAGACAAATATATTCTGCTCGTATGCTCTTTCCTCACTTTATGTTTTGCTTAGCACTTTAATTTTTGCCTACTTTTCAGTTAGTTTTCTTGATTTCATGTGACTAGGTCTTGTTAAAATTTTTGGAAGAGTCATTCTTGAGTCTTTGAAGTTTTATTTGCTGCAAGATTGTGCTATTCTTCTGGGCTGAGTTACTGAGTTTCTTGTCTTCCTTTTGCTCGTATAAATCTTGCTACTAAGTGGCACTATAAGATTTAGAGCATTTTTGTTGAAGCTTTGTTTGAAATTCAGAGATTGTTTGGCTTGAGAATTGGATAGTTCTTCTTGGTCTCTTTAAAGTCTTCTTTTATAAAATTCAAAAAGCTCAAAAGCATTTTTGTTTCGCCATTGCTTTTGTTTTGCATTTTTGTTTTGGTTTCTTTCCATCTGTTGAAGCCTTGTTGAGATTTCTTTCCTTCGGTTTTAGACTTGATTTGGGAAGGGAATTTTCATTGGTTTCTTTCTCTTGTTTCGAGCATATTTTGGTGTCTTTATACTAAAAGTTTCTGATTTTGGGAACTAGCTTTGTGGACAACCGGAAAAGTGATAAAACTGAAGGATTCTTTGGAAATTTCTCTTTGCTTTGGTAGATTTTTCATATTAGAATTGACATGCTCTTAGTAATTTGCCTTAGGTGCACTTAAGCATTTAGTCTTTTTCATAGTTTTTGCGAGTGTGAAGTTTTTTATCTGAAAAGAAAAAATATAGTCTCGTAGAACCCGTGTAGAAATTTCTTTTCATCGAAAGGCAATTACTGCATTTGCATGTAGTTTGGTTTTCATTAATTTCTTTTCTGCATCATAAAACACCACGAGTTTCATTTCCATATCCCTTTGACTTAATATAACAGCCAATTAAAATAAGCGCATTAATTTAAAAACAACTAGCAAGTTTTTTATTAAGTGTCATACACCAACTAGCTAGGTTGTAGGGCCTTGGATTAGGTGAGTGGAGAGTTAACTCTCCAAGGCCGCTCAAAATAAAACATAGAAGTTTATTAATTGAGAAAAATCCAACTCCGTTAGGTGGACCAGGAAAGCTCTCCTCCAGAGAGTCAAGCGCGAGGGGAAGTGAAGGCCGAGAAGAGAGATACCCCCTCTCTGATTTGCTGGATCTATCCTCAAGAACGTTCCACACGGCTTCTGACATGGATTGGTGCCCATAGTTGCCATTCCTAGGTTCCACACAGGTGACTGCGGGGGGGAATACCCGTGGTACCTGAGGCAGACGTCGTATCACTTCCAGCAGTACTTCTGGGGGGTGCCCTTGCGAAGCTTGGGTACTTGTGCTGGAAAAGGCTGTTGTTAGGAGGTCGGCGTAACTGTTTCTGTTACCTTCACTAGTAGGCTTGGGCCGTAATTATCCCAGACTACTTTCGGGAGGTCCTATTTTTCGCTTTCTCGTATTTTGGTGTCCGGTCCTAATCACCTAGAGCAGAAATACCTGAGGGCTGCTTGCTTGACTGTATCTTAGGGATTTTTTGTAGCGAGTGCTCTTTGCTCCTAGCTTTCTTAGCTTTATAATTTTTTTTGAGTCTAATTAAAATTTGTTAAAGTGGCTGATCAAGCGCCTCATCGATTGAGGAGAATCTGGGGGTTATCTCCCGAGAGTCCAAAGCCTTCTTCAAGAAGGCGTAGGAGTAACTTAGCAGGTGAGTATCACCCTGTGGCATCTGACGCAGTGGAGAGAGATCCTCCACAAGGGATTGAAGGTCTTGTAGTTGGTTCTGGTGTTGGTTCAAAGAGGAGCGTTCCACTCACCTCGAGAGTCTTTTTTCCAGGAGAGTTAGGAATAGAAGTAGAGGAAGTACCTGAGTCTCCTCAGTCACTTCCATCTCTTCTTCCTCCTGATTATCCGTTTGTTGTTGAGTACATCGGACCTGAGTCTGCAAGACCAGAAGATCCTCCATTTTATTCATACCTTTCGATGGCCATGACTGGGAACGCGGCTTCTGCTGTGAGTGCTGCAGGCATTCAGACTCCTGCTTCAGTTGAAGGAGGAGGCACTATTGCTATATCTTCGATTGCTTCTAGTACTGCTGTGTTTGGCTCTAGTTTCACCCAAGCACATGCTTCTCAATCTGGTCCCTTTTGTTTTGGAATGCCCACTAGTGGGATTCCTTCTTTTTCCTTTTCCGCTGCTGCAGCTGCATCTACACCCATGTCTTCCATGGCTAGTGGGTCAGCTTCTTTTCAAGGGTTCCCCTTCGGAACTGGGCATATTCCTAGTTCAAATCCTTCTTTAGGGTATTTTCCTTTTACTTCTCAGACTCAGATTTTTAACCCTTGGTCTGGAGGTCAGAGTTCGACTACTTTTACAGGTTGCAACCCTGTATTTACAACAGCGGGGGCAGGGAATCAGTTTTACGCTGGTCACCAAGGGAATGCTTCTTTCCCTTCATCGAGTGATTATCAGACTTTTTCCCCTCTTTCTAATGCTTGGAACCCCTATCAGGGGCTTTCTTCTTCGTTCAATACTTTGGGAGGGGGAACTGGTCCGGTCTTTGGTAACTCTACGTTGGGAGGGGGTCCTTCTCCAAATGTTGGGTCCTTTGGCCCAACATTTTCTACGAGTTCTTTTTGGCAACCTGGTGCCTCATCAAATCCAGGGTACTCTTTTCAGAATGTAGGGAATTCATCCCATCAAGGATGGAATCCTCAGGCTTCGCCTCGTTTACCTTTTCTGGCAACGTTAAACTTGCCAGATCTGTCGAAATTGACGAATGATCCGATCCGATATAGTCCGAGGTGGCCTCCAGTTCCCACCAAACTACCTTCAGACATTCCAAAGTTTGAAGGCAAGAATGGAGAGGACCCGACTGACCATATCACCACCTTCCATTTATGGTGTTCTTCTAACTCCCTGATCGATGATTCGATTAGGTTGAGATTGTTTCAACGCACCTTAACTAGAAATGTTGCCAAGTGGTATATTGAGTTAACTGGGGGCAGTTTTGCTACATTTGGATATTTGGCTATGCCATTTCTAAATCATTTCTAGTTGCCTGTCCGTTATGATGCCGGGACCGAACTCCTAGCTAATTTTAAACAGGACGATGCAACCCACATTTCTGATCATATTCAGGAATGGCGGAGAAAGAAGAAGCTTATTAAAGCTCATATTCCAGGAGAATTCCTTTTGGAATGGTTTTTGAAATCTCTACAGTCAGATATTTCTAAGGATGTATCCCTGTCTGGGGTATTTTTCGAGGAGCAGGCCATTTTTAGGGCCCAGCAGCTTGAATTGATATATTCTCAGTCTGGAGTCCTTCATAAATATTTTCCTAATGCTCCTCACTCCAAATTAGATTTTTCCAAGACTAAACCCGGTCCTCATGGTGATGGACTTATTGGGTCGATCAATAGTGGTGCAGCTAACCTGCTTAGTCAATTGCAGCAGTTGTCTATACAATCTGCTTCTTCTGGTCAGGCTGTGCCTGCTGAGTCATCGCCTTCTCAATCTTTGTCGGTAAATGCCGTTCAGACTTCTAACACTAAAGAAAATCAACAATCCGAAGGGAAGAAGAAGGGACAGAACAATAATAAGAAAAAGGGCAAGAATGGGAAGGGTAATGCAAATAAATCCAACGAGCATGTTGGTGAGGGTCCAAAGGATAAAAATAAAGTGAAGTTTCCATGCAAGTTATGTGTTGGAGACCATCTTACTCACCTTTGCCCTAAAATTGAGGATGCGCAGCGCTTGTTAGCTCAGCAGGGTTCTTCTAGTTCCCAGGCTGTGTTGACAAACCCTTTTCCCCAAGGGAAACAGTTAGTTGTTGGCGTGAACTAAAATACTCGGGCTTCCTCTTGGGGCACCCAGGAAGGGAAAACTCTGTCAAACATATACATGATGAGTGCTCACACGGATATCGCTATGAGATCCCGTGATTATGGCGAAGAGGAGTCTTCGAAAGCCAAGGGTGCTCCCGATGCTACTGAGCCACTTCATATCACGAGGCCTACTGTTGAGCCTATACCTTGGATGCCAAAAAAATCTACTAAGTGTACGACGATCAATCCAAATGCTAGGGCTATCCAGAACTACTCTATTGTAGAAGATATGGTGCAGATTCCTTATGCCATGTTGGCTCTTGAGGTGCTCCAGTCTTGTCCTGCTCAGCACAGCGCTCTGCTCACTTCTATTGGGGCTGTTGATCCAAAGAACTCTCTTATGATTACATTCGATATGTCTAATTTTAAAAAGAGACTCCCCCATCATATGGATTTTCATATCAAATCGTTGTATTGAAAATTCAATATTTTTTGAACAGTCGTTGATGAGGGTGCTTCCACATGTGTGATGTCTCTCGCATGCTGGAAGGCAATTGGATCTCCCGCAGCTATTCCATCTGCTACTCTTCTGATTTCGTTTGATGGTCATTCTCACAGACCGCATGGTATTGTCCCAGCTTTTCCCATCTGTGTTGGGGGGAAAATTGTAAATATAGAGGTTGAGATAGTTGATGCAAGCTTGGACTACAACCTTCTGTTGGGGCGAAACTGGATTTATGAGATGGATGCTATTGCATCCTCATTATTTCAGATTATTTGTTTCCCTCACGAAGGGAGGATTGTTACAGTGGATCAACTATACTGTTCTCCTGTAGACCCGACTGCATCTACTAAATCAACTATCCCTAAATTAGATAATGCCAAACCGCCTGTTGAGAATTTAAGGGTTGGAATGTATTCTTCCTTGATGGGTACTTTTGATATTCCACCTCCTATTGTTCATATAAATGCAATTTCATCCTCCAGGGCTCCTCTTCGAAGAGAGTTCTTCAGAACTCATTATTTTTCGAACCCTTGGACCTTACCTTCCCCTACCTCCACATTAGAGGAAGGTCAAGTGGGTGGAATGGAATTTCCGATGTCTGCAGCTGAGATTGCTTATCAATCTATTATTGACACTGCAGATTCCATTCCAACTCCTCTTTCACCAGAAGAGTTGGATGGAGATGTGGCTCCGGCTTGGACACTTAGTTCTTCTTCCACCCAGGATTTCCTTGATACCACTCTTCCATCTGAAGAGGCCATCCTGGAAGCTATGATTGGTATAGATAGACCGTGGGATGATTTGCATCATCGATCTTACTTTTTACCTGATTTGAGCGAAGTTGAATCAAGTTTTCCAGGTCCTTTGTCTACTAGTCCTATTCACCCAGTCCTGAACCCTTTAGCACCAACACAGGTATATGTTGAAGGGAACATGGCTATGATTTCTCCAACTATCCTGGTGAACATTTCCAGGAATCCCAATGTTATAGAGAATGTCTTCATCAGAGCTGAATGTTCCCATGAAGAGATTTAGGTTTACACCAATCTCTTTAAAGAGTTTATGGATGTGTTCGCTTGGTCTTATGAGGAAATACCTGGTATAGATCCATCTATTGTCCAGCATGAGATCAAGACTTACGAAAATGCTAAGCCTGTGAGGCAAAAACTTCGTCCGGTCAATCCTAGGAAGGCTGCAACTATCAAAGCCGAGGTGGAGAAGCTGCTTAAGGTGGGATTTATTTTCCCTGTTCCTTTGACAGAGTGGGTTTCGAACCCTGTTCCCGTAGATAAAAAACAAGGAAAAATTCGAGTTTGCATTGATTTCAGAGACCTTAATAAAGCATGTCCTAAAGATAATTACCCCACACCATTTATAGATCAGATTATTGATGAGTGTGCCGGTAATGAGATTTTCTCCTTCATGTGTTGGCAATATGATGCAGAGTGTTGTCCTTGATGGCAACCCACTAAATGAAGATGAAGACATACGACTGTTGACATGTGTTGTCCTTGATGGCAATCTACTTGATGAAGTTGTGCTTGATAGAATATGTTCTTGATGGAGTAAATCTGATGTATCTACAGTGTGTACAGAAGGCAATGAAGAAAGGATTTCAACATGTGCTAAATCTTGATGAAAAGAGTATGTCTCTAGGTATACGCGGATTTGCCTAAGGGAAGTTGCATATGCACGCGGGGATAAACGTACCAAGTCGCGTATGGGCAAAAGCGCTCCTAAAATGCAAAACCAGGGGTAACCACCATGGTATTGACCCATTGTATTGGGTAATGTTTCGCCTAATTGACCCCGTCCAGGAATACCATCGGATGTAATGTGGTTTTGGCTCATGGTATTGAAAAAAGGGTAAACCTATATAAGGAGAAGAAATTCATTATACATATCATGAGTGTGGGTGCAAGATGTCTGAGCTTGAATGAATACTTCTCTCTGAAGTAGATCTGAATGGAAAGGGTTACACTTGAATGATAAATCTGAATGCACCAATGATGAAGAAGGGGATCTAGATCTGAAATGTACTTGTATCTACTAGATCTACTTATGGAAGGCTTAGATCTGAAATGAGGCGAACATCTGTTTGAAGTAAAAGGGTAAATCTGAACTGAATATCTGATCTGAAGAAGTATGCTGCTCTATAATGATTGAAGATCTATACGCTACTTCGCCGCAGAGGAAGCGCGTATATACGCGGCTTCGCTGAAGATAAAGCGCGTATGCGCAATGAAAATATGTGTAGAGGTATACGTTGGTCTGTGTGGACGGAAGCGCGTATATACGCGACATCAGTGAAATGAAAGCGTGTATGCAAACCTGGGTTTGCTGAAGCATGGGGTATGAAACATCTGATCTGTTCTGCTGTATTACTGTTATCTGAACTGTGTTTTCTGAATTGATAAGTATCTGTTGGTGATGTATGGTTGAGCTTAAAAGTATTGAAAGGGTCCAGTCTGAAAATATGATGAAACGTGGCCTGTAAGTTGTGTTCTATTGAAGTTGTTGGATCCAGTGTGAAAATTGATGAAACGTGGTCCAAGGTGGTGCTGAGGGTTGTAGCCTTCAGTCAGGGGGTTGTAGCTCCCTTCCAGGTGAGGCTGGTAAACGAGATCGGGGGTCGTAGCTCCCTTCCAGGAGAGGCTGGTAAACGAGTCAGGGGGTTGGAGCTCCCTTCCAGGAGAGGCTGGTAAACGAGCGCAGGTGGGTGCCTGCGTGCTGGTCAAGTCTGCGCCAGCACATATGTTGGAAGATGTTTTCTCTATAATAAAATATTGAAGGCTGAGCAACTGCAGCGGTGGTTTTCTCCCGATTTGGGTTTCCACCTAAAAATCCTGGTGTTCATGTGTGATGCTTTGTGTGATGGTTTATTCTGTTCTTACTGCACATGTTTACTGTTTATTAAACATCTGATGAATGAATGATGGAATGATTTAAGTGAAGATCTAATAACATAATTAGATATCTGTGTATACGCGAGTTTCATAAAGGGTATCCGCGTATATACGCGAGTCTGTATCAGGAAAGTAGCGTATGGGTTTTAGAAGCAAGAAAAAGTAAAAAGTTTTGAATATGCAGTAAATACTGATTCACCCCCCCCTCTCAGTATTTTTCCCAACAATTGGTATCAGAGCAGGTCCTTCTGCAGAAGCTTGATCGCTTGAAGGAGATCCGTCGCAATGGGAAGTCAAGAAGGAGTAATGTCTATAAAGCCACCAATCTGAATGTATGAAGCACCAATGATGAAGAAGGGGATCTAGATCTAAATTGCTCTTATATTTGCTAGATCTGATTATGGAAGACTTAGATCTGTGATGAGGCGAGCATCTAGGCGAACATCTGTCTGAAGCAAAAGGGTAGATCTGAACTGAAGATCTGATCTGATGAAGTATGCTGCTCTGTAATGATTGAAGATCTATACGCTACTTCGCCACGGAGGAAGCGCGTATATACGCAGCTTCAGCGAAGAGAAAGCGCGTATGCGCAATAAAATATACACTGAGGTATACGCTGGTTTGTGTGGACGGAAGCGCGTATATACGCGACATCGGTGAAGTAAAAGCGCGTATGCAAACTAGGGTTTGCTGAAGCAAGGGGTATGAAATATCTGATCTGTTCTGCTGTGTTTCTGCTATCTGATCTGTGTTGATATGTATCTGGTGATGATGTATGTTTGAGCTTAAAAGTATGGAAAGGGTTCGGTATGGAAATATGATGAATTGTGGCCTGCAAGTTGTGTTCTATTGAAGTGGTTGGATCTAGTGTGAAAATTGATGAAACGTGGTCCAAGGTGGTGCTGAGGGTTGTAGCCTTCAGTCAGGGGGTTGTAGCTCCCTTCCAGGTGAGGCTGGTAAACGAGATCGGGGGTCGTAGCTCCCTTCCAGGAGAGGCTGGTAAACGAGTCAGGGGGTTGGAGCTCCCTTCCAGGAGAGGCTGGTAAACGAGCACAGGTGGGTGCCTGCGTGCTGGTCAAGTCTGCGCCAGCACATATGTTGTAAGACGTTTTCTCTATAATAAAATATTGAAGGCTAAGCAACTGCAGCGGTGGTTTTCTCCCGATTTGGGTTTCCACCTAAAAATCCTGGTGTTCATGTGTGATGCTTTGTGTGATGGTTTATTCTGTTCTTACTGCACCTGTTTACTGCTTATTGAATATCTGCAGAATACATGATGGAATGATTTAAGTGAAGATTTAATGACATATCTAAATCTCTGTGTATACGCTAGTTTCATAAAGGGGATCCGCGTATATACGCTGGTTTACTGAAGTAAAGTAGCGTATGGGTTTTTTTAAGGAATGAAAAGTAAAAGGATTTGATTATGCAGTAAATACTGATTCACCCCCCCCCTCTCAGTATTTTTCCCAACAATTGGTATCAGAGCAGGTCCTTGTGCAGAAGCTTGATCGCTTAAAGGAGATCCGTCGCAATGAGAAGTCAAGAAGGAGTAATGTCTATAAAGCCACCTCTATTCAATGGAAGCAATATGATATTCTGGAAGGTACGAACAAAAGCATATCTGCAAATTCTTGGTGCAGATGTATGGGCAATCGTGGAAGAAGGTTATCAATACCCGGGAAGTATTCCTACTGATGCTGGTGAAAGAAAGAAGTATGAAATCAATGCCAAAGCAGTGAATGTCTTATTAGGAAGCATGTCTGAATCAGAATTTGCTAAACTGATGCAGCTACATTCAGCAAAAGAGATATGGGACAAAATAATTCTAAGCTATGAAGGAGATACAAAGGTAAAAAATGCAAAACTCCAAACTCTTAGAATCGAATATGAAAATTTGAAGATGCATAGTGATGAAAATGTTGCCAGTTTCTTTCTTCGTCTAGATGATATAGTAAATCAGATGAGAAATTTGGGTGAAACCATAACCGATACTACTCTGGTGGAAAAAGTCTTAAGATCCTTGACTTCAAAATTTGACTCTAAAGTTTCAGCTATTGAAGAAAGGCAAGATCTGCAAACTCTTACTATTGTTCAATTACATGGGATTCTGACTGCTTTTGAAATGAGG
Source organism: Pinus albicaulis (assembly GCA_034641835.2). Taxonomy (NCBI): domain Eukaryota; kingdom Viridiplantae; phylum Streptophyta; class Pinopsida; order Pinales; family Pinaceae; genus Pinus; species Pinus albicaulis. The sequence continues at coordinate 594,786,153 of CM076577.1, read as the reverse complement.
CAAGGAGGCCCTTCTCAAATCAAAGAAATTGTTTTTAAGGCATCGGCAAAAGGAAAAGAAAAGGAAGTTGTCAAAGAATCCAGCTATATATCTGAAGAAGAAGAAGAAGCAAATTTTGTGAGAAGACTTCAACTAGGTACCGGAAAGTTCAAAGGTAAGCTTCCTTTCAAATGTTTCAATTGTGGAAGAGTTGGTCATTATGCTGCAAAGTGTCCTTATAAAGAAACTTCGGCTAAAGGAAAAGAAGTAGCAAGAAGGAATAAGAATCGATCTAGCACAAGAAAAAGTTATTATACTAATGAAGACAGTGATGGATCATCTAATAGTGAGGAAGAATGTCAAGAAGACTTTAGACTTATCATGGCTTTTGAACAAAGAGAAGAAAAGGATACTTTTGTGGATGCTCTAGAGGACAATGATTTTCTTGAAGAAAACAATCAACTCAAAGTAAGCCTAGAAGAAAAGAACATAATCATAGAGACTCTTGAAAATCAGCTTGAAGCCAAGGAAAAACGCATTGAGAAATTGGAGTGTGAAGTAGTAAGTCTAAGGAAAGATAATGAGAAAGTGAAGACTCTCAATATTAGATTTGCTAAAGGTTCAGAAACCTTAGATGAGATTATCAAGACACAACGGTCTCCTCTTATAAAAACAGGTCTTGGATATACTGGGGAATCTTCCCAGACTTCAGCACCAAATTATCTGAAAGCAATCACAACTGGTTCTCTTCACTCAGCCACTCAGCAAGGGAACAAAGGATCTTTACAGGTAAAGCATGATCATCTCAAATCAAGGATCACTAACAGGGAGATCCCTCAAAGAAGCAACAACCAACATGTAAATTCAAATAGAAGATTTCATGATCGCAGAAAATTCTACTTCAATGGACAATGTTTCTCATGTCACAATTTTGGTCATAAAGCTGTTCAATGGGTTGCATATAAAACCATCATGAAAAGAGAAGCAAGAAAGAAAAGGATGAATATTTAACCAAAGAAGAACACCTATAACAAATTTTCTCCTCTTCAAAATGAAGTTGAATGTACTTATTGCAATAACTTTGGTCATGAAGAATCTGAATGCAGGAGCAAGGTCCAGCCAAAAGAACATGTTCCCTCAAGCTCTAAAGTATGGAAAAAGAAAGAAATACAGGTTGAAAATTGTGGGATAGCATTATTTGCAGAAGGTGAAGAAAATAAATGGTACATTGATAGTGGGTGCTCAAGGCACATGACAGGTGACAAAATCAAACTTCTTACATATAATGCCTTAGAAAAGGAAAAGAAAGTTACATTTGGAAATGATACTCCTGCTCTAATTAAAGGAAAAGGGTCAGTATTTCTAAAAGAAAAGGTGAAGGCTAATGATGTCATGTATGTGGATGGATTAAGGCATAACTTGTTAAGTGTAAGTCAAATGTGTGATCAAGGAACAGAAGTGGTCTTTAGTTCAAAGGAATGTGTGGTTCGTGATCTTGATACAGGTAAAATCATTATAAAAGGAAAAAGAAATCCTAGCAACCTGTATGTACTAAATGGCATAGATCAATGTTACTTGAGCAAGTCTTCAGAAAATTGGCTATGGCATAGAAGGCTGGGGCATCTGAGCTTCTCTCAAATCAACAAAGCAAGCAGACTTCAAGCTGTTCATGGTCTTCCCAATATTAATCTACCAGAAAGTATCATATGAAAATCTTGTCAATTCGGTAAGCAGACCAGAGTACGATTTAATGCCAAAGAAGGATCATCAAGTGAGCCTCTTGAACTCATTCATATTGACATATGTGGACCTATGAGGAAAAAGTCACCACGTGGGGAAGAATACTATATCTTATTCATTGATGATTACTCTAGAATGTGTTGGATCGGGCTCATTAAACACAAAGATGAAGCATTTGAAAAATTTCAGATCTTCAAAGCATTAGTTAAAAATGAATTAGATCTAAAAATCAAGTGTCTTAGATGCGATCGAGGAGGAGAATATACATCAAATGAATTCTTTGAATTTTTTGAACAACATGGCATAAAAAGACAATTCTCTGTAGCAGGTACTCCACAACAAAATGGCGTAGCAGAAAGAATGAATAGAACAATTCAACAAATGGCTAGAGCTATGCTCGATGATTCTGGAACTCCTCACATGTTCTGGGGAGAAGCAGCACATACAGCAGCTAACATTCTCAACAAGGCTCATGTTCGGGTAAATAGTGACAAAACTCCATATGAACTCTGGTATGGTAATTCTCCATCTGTGAAGCATTTTAGAGTTTTTGGAAGTAAATGCTTTATCAAAAATAATGATGAAAAGCTTGGCAAGTTTGAACCTAGATCAGATGAAGGGATATTTCTTGGTTACTCATCTTCAAGCAAAGCATTCACATGTTACAATAAAAGGCTTTGAAAGATTGTTGAATGTATTGATGTTGTTATTGATGAGTCTCCTGCAGCTCCTAAAGAAGAAAAACAAACAACAAAAGAAGATGATGGTGACCTATGTCCTTCTACATCAAATGATATTGGATCCAATGAAGAACCTAAAGATGATCTATCTGAAAAAGCTCCATCCAGATATGTGCAAAAGAATCATCCTGAATCTCAAATTTTGGGTGACAAGGAATCAGGTGTACGAACAAGGAGAACTCTTGTGGGATCTTCTAATCATCTGGCACTTCTCTCCACAATTGAACCACACAATGTCAATCAAGCTAGCAAAGATGAATGTTGGAAGCAAGCCATGAATGAAGAACTTGATCAAATTGAAAAAAATGACACTTGGGATTTGGTACCAAGACCACATGATAAAAATGTCATTGGAACTAAATGGATCTTCAAGAACAAGCTAAATGAGAATGGGGATGTTTTAAGAAACAAAGATAGATTGGTCTGCAAAGGGTATACTCAACAAGAAGGTATAGACTTTGAAGAAACTTTTTCTCCTGTAGCTAGACTTGAAGCCATAAGAATGTTTCTTGCCTTTTCAAGTTATCAACAAATCAAAGTCTATCAAATGGATGTTAAATATGCTTTTCTTAATGGTGATCTAGAAGAAGAAGTATATATAGAACAACCGGAAGGATTCATTTTGGGAAATGATGCAAATCTTGTTTGTAGACTTAAAAAGGCTCTGTATGGACTCAAACAAGCTCAAAGGGCTTGGTATTATCGTCTTGACAAATATCTTCATCAACAAGGATTTTCAAAGGGGTCTGCTGATAGCAACTTATACACAAAAGTTGAAAATGATAAACTATTGATTGTGGTTGTATATGTTGATGATATCATTTTTGGGAGTAATGAAGAATCCTTGAGTCAAAAATTTGCTTCTGTCATGCAGCAAGAATTTGAAATGTCCTTACTTGGTGAACTAACATTCTTTCTTGGCTTACAAGTGCATCAAACTGCAGATGGTATATTCCTATCACAAGCAAAATATCTTAAGCAAATTCTGAAGAAGTATGGCATGGAAGAATGCAAACTTGTAAGTACACCAATGATAACCGGATGCAATCTCAGTTCTCATGATGATTCTCCCACGGTGAATCAACCAGAATACAGATCAATGATAGGAAGTCTACTTTATCTCACTGGAACTAGACCAGACATTATGCATGCAGTTGGGATTGTTGGATAATTCCAAGCTAATCCAAAAGAGTCTCACCTTCAGGCTGTTAAAATAATTTTCAAATATCTTCAAGGAACTCAAGACCTTGGTCTATGGTATCCAAAGAATGCTGATCTTACTCTTCATGCTTACACTGATGCAGATTGGGTTGGAAGTGTTGATGATCGGAAAAGCACTAGTGGTGGTGCATTCTATATGGGACCCCGGTTAGTATCTTGGTTCAGCAAGAAGCAAAACTCTATTGCCTTATCTACAGCAGAAGCAGAATATGTGGCTGCCGCATCTTGTTGCACTCAACTCCTTTGGATGATGCAAACCTTACAAGATTTTCAAATCAAATGTACACCTCCTGTCCCCATTAAGTGTGACAATACAAGTGCCATCGGTATTTCAAAGAATCATGTTATGCATTCGAAGACCAAGCACATTCCCATCAAGTATCACTTCTTACGTGAACAAGTGCTTGAGCAAAAGGTGAAGTTGGAGTATGTTCCCTCCAAAGAACAAGTTGCTGATATCTTTACCAAACCTCTACCCAAGGAAGCATTCGAGTATCTAAGACAGAAGCTGGGAGTGTTCTCTGCCAGTCAAAAGAACAAATCTGCATAAATTTAGAAGATGGTATTGGATACGCGGGTTTCCTGAAACACAGTCGCGTATATACGCGAGTTCATGCACAGAAAACCGCGTATGTCTGATTGCTGACAATTTTCTGTTTGGAGTCAGCTCTCTTCAGCACAGCTGCAGTGCTGCTTGATATCTCTGATATTGTTTGGTATCTCTGGTGGAGTTCCAGTTCTCATAATTCTTTCTCTAATGTTTTGGTAAAGATGCCTTGATGATTTGTTAGTGACAGTGTTCAGGTTGCACAAACTAAGGGGGAGCCTTAGTCATATGAAAAGGATGCTTGGATGCACAGTTTCAGAGGGGGCATTAGCTTTGCTGAGTATAATGCATTGTTGGCATTATGATGGTTCTGAAATATGTTCTCTTTCTTGAGGACCTTTTACGCTGTTGGTCTTTTAAAATGGTCATTTTTGTAATTTGTTGAAAAGGTCTCTGTTGAGAGCTCATGATGTAAAATTGTAATATTCGCCATGTAAGGACTTGTAATTTTTGTAAACCCACTCGTTGGGTAGGGCGAGGTTACCACGTGTAAACCCACATCGTTGCAGTTGAGTCTCTTATGTAACCCACTGGGTCGGATATTTGATCTAAGTAATGAGTCTTTGTGATAGGAAGTCTCGTAGAGTCATGTACTTCTATTGAAAATTTGTTTCCAAGATTCAAAGCATGAACTCAGAGCTTGGTCACTTTCGGTAGATATCAGACTTAGCGCAGAATTTTTTCTTCCCTTGAGGAGAAAAGGGGGAGAAGTATGTTGGTTTTTGATCCGCCCTCTCGCCCTCGCATGTCAAAGAGAGAGGGACATATGGTAGTTTGAGATGAAGAGCAAAGAATGGTGTCAAAAATGGACATGAGTGACATGGCTGCTCGTGGCAATCTTGAATGTACCTATCTGCAGAAGGTGATCGAACACCATCATGGTTGCCATCACTGTCCAAAGGAGATTGCTGGAAATATAGATGCGAGTGTTGTCCTTGATGGCAACTTCCATTGAATGAAGATGAAGACATGTGAGCTGTTGACATGTGTTTTTCCTTTGATGGCAATCCACTCCGATGAAGTTGTCTTTACTTGATGGACTTGCAAATGATGTAACCGATGTGATAATGATAGTTTTTTGACAATATGATGCTAAGTGTTGTCCTTGAAAGGCAACCCTCTTAATGAAGATGATGACAACTTCACTTTCGTGAAGTTGTAGCGCTAGAATATGTTCTTGATGAGTCTAAATATGATGGGTCTACGAGCGATGGAGAAAGAAGTCAAGCATGTGCTCACATTGATGAAAAATTATGTCTCCTATGAATACGCGGATATGTCTAGGGAAGTCGCTCACGCACGCGGGAAAGAACGTGATGAGTCGCGTATGTGAAAGAGGCTGTCCAAAAGTGCAAAAACGCCAGTGGTATTGGAGACTCATGGTACTGACTTTGGCTCGTGGTATTGAAGTTGCCTCATGGTATTGCTTTTGGCCGCGGTATTGAAGGCTCTGAGTAGTATTTATTTGACCTCGTGGTATTGAAAAGGGATAAACCTATATAGGAGAAAGAAATTCATTGTGCAAATCATGAGTGTGGGTGCAAGATGTCCGAGCTTTGAATGAATACTTCTCTTTGAAGTAGATCTCAATGGAAAGGGTTACACTTGAAGATAAACTGCGAATGTATGATGCACCAATGATGAAGAAGGGGATCTAGATCTGAAATGCATTTGTATTTGCTAGATCCGATTATGGAAGGCTTAGATGCGTGACGAGGCGTAACATCTAGGCGAACATACGCTCTGAAGTGAGAGCGTCAAATCAGTCGGACATCTGATGCGAAGAAGCAATGCCGCTCATAAATATCGATTTGAAGATCTCATACGCTACTTCGCCGCGAGAGTGAAGCAAAGCGTATGTACGCGGCTTCGATGAAGTGGAAGCGCGTATGCGCAATAAAATACATAAAGAGGTATACGGCATACGTTCGTGGACGGAGACGCGTATATGCGCGTACATCGCTGAAGTAAAACGCGTATGCAAACTGAGGGTTTGCTGGGCGCAAAGGGTATGAAAGTACTCGATCTGCTCTCTCCGTGGTTTCACGCTGACTCGATCCGCGGTTGATGGGTGCATACGTCAGCAGTGATGTATGTTTGTGCTTAGCATGGAAGAGGGTTCGGTCTCGAAATATGATGAAACGTGGCCTACAAGCATTGTTCTATTGAAGATGCTGGATCCAAAGTGTGAAAATTGATGAAACGTGGTCCGGCGGGTGTCGGAAGGTTGTAGCCTTCGGTCGCGAGTTGTAGCTCCTTCCGGGGAGTAAAGTGGCGAGTCGGTTTGGGTCGTGAGCTCCTTCCCGGGAGAGGCTGGTAAATGAGTCAGCGTTGGATGCTCCCTTCCAGGAGAGGGCGGTAAACGGCGCGGCGTGCCAGCGACTTTGGTCAAGTACGCGCCGGCACGTATGTTGTAAGATGTTTTCTCTAGTAATGATGTTGAAAGGGCTGAGCAAGCATGCAGCGGTGGTTTTCTCCCGATTTGGGTTTCCACCTAGAAAAATCCTGGTGTTCATGCGTGATGCTTTGTGTGATGGCGTATTCTGTTCGTACGCACCTCGACTTTCTCGCTTTATTGAACATCCGATGAATGAATGATGGAATAATATAAGTAAAGATTTAATGACAGATCTAGATCTCTGTAGTGTACGCTAGTTTCATAAAGATCCAGTATATACGCTAGTTTGCCAAGGAGTAGCGCATGGGTTTTGGCGGAATGAAAAAGGTGTTTTGATTACGAAGTAAATATGACTACCTAGATTTTTCCCAACATAATTCTTACTTGGTTACGTTTCATTGGGAGGCTCTGACGCCTCCCGCTTTCGTCTTTTTGAATGCTCGAGTGACAAGATATACAACTCTATTATTTCCAGAAGGATTAAGATTAAAAGTGAATGAAGTTCTATCATTATAGATCCAGATCCATTTATCATAGTCAATAGTGTACATTTCTAGGCTCAAGGATGTTGTAAAAATTTGATGTTTCTAAAGGGAGAAATAACAATCTCATCTAGCAGTTGTGGAGTAACATAGGTGATTAACCCTGTAAGATTTCTTTGAAGGAAACATAGAGGTCTTTAGTTAGGTCATCAAAATATCATCGAAAGTGGAGAAAATTGAATGGGGGTTGAACAATATAACTACGTAGGTAAAGGGGTTGGATGATAACACCAAGTTTTTTGATAATTTATCTCCATAACAAGTAAAATAATTTGGGAAAACATAAGGGATGGTGGTTCAATGATACACTCTTTTAAATATATTACACTAGAAGAGGTCATACATTTCTAATTCTTTATTTCAATATCCTCTTGGATGTCCCATTTAATTAATCATGTAGGTGATCTCAAAAGTTTCCTTTGTTTTAACTAGGAAATGAAGCAGGCTCTAGAGGAGGACATAGACGAAATTGAGTTAAGGGTTACATTATATCTATGTAGAAACAAACAATCCAAGTCCTAATGGATTACGTGTTGAATTCTATATGTATTTCTATGAATACCTTAAGGATTACTTTCTCAAGGTAATTTTGGAGTCTTAATGCCCAAGAAATGTTCCAGAGCTTTTAATTCAATCGTTCTCATGATTATTCCTAAAAATCAAGAAGGTGCTTCCTCTGATGATTTCGAGACTAATATTTCCATATGTACACTACTAATCAAGCATTCCTCTCCATCATATAGTTGTAGAAATTATATAAACAATATGTATACCAATGGATTAAATCTAATCATGCAATATTCTAGAGAAAGATATTGAATCCGTCTACAATTAATTTGCAGAAATTAAACATGATCGCACAGTCACACCAAGTAAGAGAAAGAATCAAATCCACAACACATGAAATTTTCTTGGGAAATAAATCTACTCAAAACACCTCTATATGCACTGTATAAAACCAAGGAATCATGAAACAATTACAATGCACTTTTCTCACAAGAGTCCGTTGCACTTTACCAATTGTCTCACATTGATCCGAAAAAATCAACCAACGATAGGAAATTTCTTGCCTCTGCATCAACCTACCTTGCTTAATGCAATTATAATAAAAACTGATCCCTATTAATTAGGAATTCAACCTTTCAAAACTAGCGTAAAATACATCATGGCAATCCTATTGTTTTCTAATTGCTGCGCACGAGAAATTTATGAATAATACAACCGATAGATAAATCCCTTTAACCTTTGTGTCAACTAGGTATTCATTAGAACTGACACGTATGTGACTATTAATAGTAAATAATTAGTCACTTAATAGATCACTGCATTTGAATTAAATCTAATTTAATTCGCTTGACCTCTCACTAGTACAACAATCAACTACAACTAGTTAGATTGACATTAACCCACTTAATTGAGTTAATTAATTTCTCATGCATTAAACTAATACACTAACTACAAATTGGACTCTAAAACAAACATAATCACTCTACATGCCTCACCAAACACCCTCAACTCGAATTTCATGAGCTAATTGAGTCTATCACACAGTTAAATATTGCAAGTGATTATGAGATAAGATTACAATTTATTGTCCAATTTAATTAAGGGAAAAGTAAATTAGACGCACATTTCTTGTTGATTTTTCAATACTAGTCTTCTAGATCTATGATTCAAATCCTTAAAATAATGATGGCATAATTTAATTATGAATTCACATCCAAAGAATATATGTTGAACTATTTCAACTTCCAAATGGAAAAGAGTACATATAGATGGACATTTTATTCCCTTTTTGTGCAATAGGAATTTGGAAGTGTAAGTTATCACTCTAATAATTCTCAAAGTTGTGAGATTTTGATTTATATTTTTAAAGAAAATTAGAGGTAACCATAGACCAACTTTTAAACTCTAGGATCTAGCCTTCCTGGGGTTCAAAGAGGGCTCTCTCTTTAAGATCTAACTTTGTTTCAATTATTTAATATTAAGCTAGTTATGATGTGCAAATTGGTTTTGATATTTGGTTTTGTTTGGTTTGGTTTGGTGAAAAGTCACTTAATGAGATGAATAACGATACATTTGTTTGTCCATTGGGCAAAGGAATCAAATTTCAAGTAGACATGTCTAGGATCAAGGTCTAAAGTGAAATATTTTCAGGGAAAGATAGAAAATTCATTGAAGATCTTGGAAGGCTGATTGGTGAAGTGGTTTAATTGGGATAAAGAGCAATCAAGGATTTTTTGATCCAGATAAGGAAGGAGAAGACATATGTCATTCGAAAGAGGGAGAAATTAAGGGTTCCCTACTCTGGAGATTAGCAGAAAACATAGAAATAATAAATAGTTAAAGACAAGGTTTTTTTAAAAAATCCTGTAATAATATTCCTAGTTTATCATTCAAATTTAGAACACATACATGGATGCATGTAAAACATAAGAAGATAAACAACGACAATAGAAAGTAATTCAATTCAATGGCTCATCACATGAATCCTAAAATATGATGCTTTATGATTTGATCCAATCTGCTACTTGAACTTGCTACAAAAAGCCTCCAGGTACATAAATATTGACTATAGAAATCTTCGGTAATTTATTCCACAATAATACTTCAAAGTATGAAGTATTTATACAAAAATGTTTACAAAATATCCTAGAATACTCATAGGATTTTTCTAAGGAAATAAAAATATCTTTTACAAAAATATAGTGACAGTTGCTTAACAACTAGCAAGCTATCCTATTTATCCAAATAAAATAGAAATGATGTTTTGGATTGGGTGCAACTGGCTGCCTTGTTGTCTCTAACGTTGGCAAAGATATTTTAATCTATTTTGAAGTGTTATATTCTCATATGATATTCTTTCATATGATACTCTTTACCATCTGATACTCTTTAACGAATATTTTAACTATCTTACTGCTGTAAATTATTTTTTCACTATGTAAAAACATCAAACTGTCTTTTTTTCCTCTTTTATTATAAAACTGTCTTTTATAGTAAGTCAATGAGTTTTTCCCAAAATTATTCATCAAGGATTTTGATATTTTTTAACTTCCTAAAGTTCTCATTTGCCTTTGTATATCTAGAAAATGTTGGTTTTACCACAAAAAATATGCTTTATTTCATGTTGTAGATAAAATAGGTCTTCAAAACTTTTATGTAGAACCTTTCCTGTAGGAATTCCTTGTCCTTCTGTTTTATTTACCTGCTATTTTGCATAATCTCTGATCTTATTTTTATAGTCTTCTTGTGGCATAAGATTATCATTAAGAACAAGAATATTTAAGAATATTTACGGCAAACCTTTTGCTCAAGATCTCAAATTTAACCATAAATTTAGTGATGGCTATGTTCATGTTTCCACACTTTTCTTCTAGTTGCTTCATCAAAATTTTTCTTTGAAATTACTTTTCTTATTTCAAGAATTGTCTGCGTGTTCGTCAGTAATTTCTATCTCATCAAATTCTTGTTTGTTCTTACTGTTGAGAAATTTGATTATTTCTAGGACCTCTTCAGGTTTGGCACCTAGTTCATCCTTTGTTTTTTGAATCTCCTCTTGAGCTACCTTTACTAAATCCTTTTGCTCATAAATTATCGTATTGATGGCCAAACATCATTGACAGATTCAATGATTTTGTTCCATAATTGATTCCTCACATAGGACATAGGTTCTTTCAAGGTTAAATAATTTTGTAAGTTCTTCAACTCAACATCCAACCTGTTAGCCCTTTGTTCCTGAGTTTTGGCATTAATTTGGGCTAGCTTCTTAGTGTCTTCTAGATTTTCAATCATTTTCTTCAACCTATTAATCTCATTACTCTAGCCTATGGATATCTCTTCCATAGCTTTGATGAGCTTGTTCTCTTCATCTGTTTGATGCACTGACATGTAGATGATTCTGTAGGTGAGGTAGTAGAAGATGTCACTGGCACAGTTGTTGTCAATGGGGCTTTTGGTGCCAATTCATCTTATAAGGTTGATTGAACTGCTTTAGTTACCATAGGGATGAATATGGAAGGAGCTCTCTGAGTTTTTTTTGCTTCTTTCTCTAGGATAAGCTTGTCCATTTCTATCTCCATTTCTTTACTTTGTGTTGTCATTTGAAGAATGAGACCCATTATCTCATATTTCTGATTTGCCTCCTGCAACATCTCTTTAGTCTGTGGATGTTCTATTGGAGGAAGCTTCAATTGTTTTCTAAGTGCTGCTATGTTAGAATTTTTCTTCTTTATCATCTCTTACTGCTGGCCTTGTACATTTGCTAGATCATAACCCACTTCAATTACCAATTCTTCTAAGGACTTGATTCTAGTGTCCTTGATAAGAGAAGAAGCTTTCTCAATCCTGATTTGATCTTTCAAATTGGTTATAGTGTTCTGAGGCTTTTGGGCAATCATTGCCTTGTTATTCATAGTAGAATAAATCACTTCATAACTCTTCTTATGAAACTGAATTTGATTTAATGGATGAATGCTATCAACAGGTACTTCAAGGTCAACCTTCTTGTAGTATGTTATTGTTGTAGGCTTAGGCACTGTTGGTTGTAGCATTGTCAAAATAAATTTCTTGTTGGTGTAATCAAAGGCTGATAATAAATTGTTCTGACTTCCCGAAGTTTGCTTTAGATACTATGAATAGATTTCATTCTTTAACTCTTCATTCTTAGCTTTGATTTCCTTTTATTTCTCTTAGATATCCAAACTTGTACTTTGTGATTGCTGTGATGATGATGCCTCCATTTTTGGTTGTCTTTCAACCATATGTGTATCTAAATTATCCTTTTGCTGCTCATTTATATGGACTATAGCAGCATTTGTCCTTTTATTTGTGTTTTCTTCTTCTAAAATCTTAATTGTCTCTTTTTCCTTGTTCATTGGATTGAGCTTAGGATTTTTATTATATCTGAGTTTAAACCCAGTCTCTACTATTCTTTTAGCAGTGTGGGTACCTTCTTCTCTGACTCTTTTAGTAGCTTTATCTTCTTGATTTATAGTTTTTAAGGTGCAACTAGTATCACCCTATTTTACTACTTCTACCAATGTATTTTCCAGCAACTCTGCTTGATTAGAAAACTATTCAATATTTGGCCTTTTATCATGTATATAAGGGGTCAATTTACATTTTACCCTCATTTTACTTAGAATTCCCTGAGGATCATAATTCCATAAGAAGCTTTCTTCAAATTTGTATTCCAGACAATTGTTTTGTTGCTCATTTCTGCACATCCCTGTGATTGCACATAAAGGTCTTACTTGGTTCTTCAACTTGAATTGAGTCTTCTTTTTTGGTAGCATGAAGTTGATAGAATCTGAGTTTAGTATTTTCCTGATGTACTCTAAGGCAAAAACTCTCATTGGCACATACTTAGGTAGTTTATAGCGTAAAAGATTTGACCCAAAAACTCTGATATTTGTATGATTTTGGTAAATGTATCAATCTCCAGTTTTACTTTGTTCTGACAGCTATAATATTTTGTTTATCTCCTCATTGATTCTTGGTTGTACACTGTTTTTCAACAGGTTTATTAATGGATGAACAAAAAAGTCAATAAAATCCACATAAGTGAATTATGTTGATTCTTTGCTAATTAAAGATGTCTAAAATATGACTGATATAGGATTCCCTTCTACATCCAATTTCTGAAGGTCAATTGGGAACTTATCTGCTTGGAAATAAAGGAACATGTGAAAGAGGAAGGATGAATATCTGAAGACTCCTTCATGGGGAAATTGCATAAGCTGATCATGGATATTATCAACTATGTATTCATCATAATTGTAGATAACAGAAGGAGGTTGACCTAACACAAAAGTAGATAGAAAACCTAGAATTGACTCATCTGTATGCTCATCAGTAAGATAACCTAAGATAAATGATAAAATACAGATGCCATGTCTTAACCCTTCAAGAAATTTGGAAGTTGAATAAGGAGGGTTTAGTTTTGGGATTTCAACATAGGCAGGCATGAAATTTTGGAAAATCTGAAACCTCTTAGGAAAATCTAACTGAATATAGAGCTTTGTGAGTGCTTCTATGGATAATGGAACTACATTGGGATCTAGTTTGAGATGAAGCATTAGGTTAATAGACTCTGCAGTAATGGTAAACAATACTTCTTTATTAGCATTAACCATGGCTCTTTGTTTAGGTGAATAATAGGATTGACACAGCCTAATGACTTCCGGACATTGATGAATATGTGGAACTACATACTTGGGTAGATTTGACTCCCAAGTCTGGACTTCATCTCCCTGATCTAATGATTTTTCTAGACTCTAGCAGTGGAGGTCTAAAAGATTAAAATTCTATTACTGGATCAACTATGTTGTAATCTATATTAGCCAGAGGTTTATGCTCCACATCTACAATAGGAGGTTGTAGGGGATTTATAACAATATTTGTTTTGGAAGGCATTGTTCGGTTTGATTTTGACATTTTTAGACCTTCTGGATGTTTGAAACTCTGTATTTAGACTTTTTTGTACCTTTTGTAAGCTTAAATTGTTTACGAAGGTATTTATGGCTTTAACGAGAGGTTTCTTGAATACTAATAGGCACAAACCAGCTTTCTTTTGGTTTAAACCTTCAAATTTAGCTTTAAAACTGATTTTCAAACTCTTTATAGGTTCGGTGAAAAGGCGTAACTAGGGTTTTTCTTCTCTTCTTGGATAAAACTGGATTTAAAATGGTTTAATTCGAAGACACTGTAAAGATTGTGATCATTTGCAAGGGTTTCGGATAGATTAGAAGTTCTTTTAAGGTCTGCAAAGGCTTAAACTATACTCAATTTTGCTTAAGACCAGATATAGTATCAAAACTAGGGTTTATCAGAGTTTTACAGCAAATTAGTTCTTTGTAGGCAAATATAGGTATTTATGTGGGGTAAATAGACTTCACAAGGTTCAAATTTGACATAAAAAGCTATTTTTTATGAAAAGAAGGTTATTTTTTCTAAGAATGCCTATTTTTTTGCTGGTATTTGGTCTTTAAACAATTTTTGAGGCGTCAGAGAGGCTTTTTAATGGCTATTAAAGTTTTTTGGAATTCAATTGTAAGCTTTAAGTGGTCTCTGCAACGATTTCAATAGATTTTTACGGTTCTCTGGGCGAAAAATGGAGTACAGTGCTTAATTTTTCAGTCGAGAAGACTTAAAAATGGACAGAGAATGCAGAAAGGGCTTAATTGTGTGCGTTATGAAGTTTTATAGTGTTTTTAGGTTAAAACAGTTTAAGCATTGAATGGCGGTCAAAACAGAGGATGGGTGGTTTTTGCGCTAGAAGCAGAAAACCATAATTAGTTATCACGTGGGCTGAGGGCGGTAAGTAGTTTCTTTGGATCGAATGGGATCCGATTATAAAGTGTCGTGTGGAGGGGAGAGAAGGGAATGAAAATTCTTATTTTGCAAATCTTAAAATGATTACTGATCATGCTTTTATAAATGATATATCGCATCTGGATCGTCAGATCTGGAGGGAGGTGTGCAAACGACAGATATTAATTGGTAGAGTTGTTTGGTATTTTGGGCATGGGGCTTGGGAAATTTTATGTGTTGGGGTTGTTTAATACGTTTAAACATATAAAAATGATGTTATAATGTAGCAGGAGGGATATGTATTTACACAGTAACTATGTAATATTTATGTATATTGCGAGGGATAGGTTAATATTATATAAAATGAGTTTTTTAACCTATGGGGATATAGGTGGGGATATTTGTCCCATGGGTATTTAGAACATAGATTAAATGTTAAAATATTGGGTTTGGGATTTTTAAATAAAGGAAAGTATACATGGAAATTTTAAAGGATGGACGTTTATCTTAAATTTTAAAAACTTGGCGAATCTTAGTAGTCCCCAATATGTGAATTGTAAAATTTTTGATGTTTTTTTTGTAAAAATATTTAGTTTTGTAATCATTTTATAATAGTATATATACATTTTTGGTGATGTTTATGGTAAAATATTATTATACTATAAAATTTGGGCGAATCAATTTAAAAAAAAATGGGAATCAACGAATCTTTTTTATGGAAAAACCATGGAAAAATAGCCCACTTGCGAATATTAGCCCCTAAAATTTTCCATGTTAATATATCTACGAGAAGGGGTTTTTATAAAGGAATTATTACATTATTTTAGAGTTAATATGAGATGAGTGAGCGGAATGCACATAAATAAACTAAGTAAAGTTTAATATAAACTTTTGAGCACAATAATTTCCCCATTTAAATATTTACACTTAAACTTAGGATAAATTGTATTTTATGGGTTTTTTGAGAATTTTTGGATGAAATGAAATTAATTAAGGGGGGGGGTTTACTTAGGAAAAGGGATTCTATTTTTGGTAAAGGGTGAATATGTTGAGGAAATGGGCTTTTCTGAAGGGAATTCAGTACTTTTTACCAGTCATTCATTAAGCCTTGGGTACGGTCCCAATAGAAGTCAGAGAAATGACTACGAGCCTATTTAACTGAATATTTTGAATCTTTGGAACATTGTGGGGGAGGGGAAATTAGTAATTTTCCAAATGATGTTTTATTACATGCCTTTAACAACTTCTTTCTACCTACCCATGATTATTCTAATATTTTTTACTTCATTTGCATGGGTGCATTTAAGCTTGCAACCCTAAATCCATTTTTCTTTTAAATCAAGAAACTATCTAATCCTAACCTTATTTCATTCGAGGGATTAGATTAAACTATTAAGCTCCTCATTTATTCTCTATCTACTAATTTTCCAAGTTTAAAGAGTTTGACATATATTTATTCTCTGCCTAAAACATGAAATTTAAAGCATGAAAAGTTAAGATTAAACTATTTAACTCGACATGGATTATGGAAATTTGGACAAGCTACACATAATCATTATTTTTGCAGCAAAAGTAAAAAGTAGTGGCATTTTGACTTGCTCACTTTCATGTCTTATTCTTATCTCTTTTTTGTCTTTGGGGTCCATTTTTTATTCTTTTTTATCTTTTATTTTTAAGTCCTTTGATCTTTCTTTTAGGACTTTTACCCTCTTTTTATTTTTTGTTATTTTCAAAATATGGGAAAAAAAATTGCAGAAAGCAAGGTATGTATATATTACAAGACTAATCAAAGTCAATTAAAAAATTATGAACCCTTTTATTATAAGACCCTAACAGTGGCTCCACATGGGAATGACATTTCCTAGTGAGATGTCAAGAACTTGAGACTAGTAGCCTTTGAATTTTGACTGAGATGACCTTGTAAGTGTTATTCTGATATCTGCAATTGTTCATCCTTATGATATTTTACATTTCAAAGCTTAGGGCCTTCTCTCCGGGCTTCAACTTTTTTTTAGGAAAACATCCAATCCAATCTAAAATCTGCAATGCTATGTACAATGGATAAAGTAAACAAAATTAACTATTGGTTATTTCTAAAGAGTAGTAGTAGCTTTTAGCGATTCTCGCTATTGACAGGTCCACCTAGCAGATCTAATCCATCCATTTCTTTCAAAAAGAAAGCATTGTTACCTCTGTAACCATAAATAATATAAGGTCCTTTCCATAGGAAATCAAATTTCCTATGTTTACCTTTCTCTTCTATCCTTGAATCCCATTTTAGCACTTTGTCACCAATGTAGAAATCATATTCTTTACTTTTTATGTCAAAATTTTTCTTAATCTTATCTTGGATAATTTGAGACTTAAGATAAACCTCTTCTCTTGTTTGCTGCAAGTGAATGGTTTGATTAATCCTTCTTTGAATGTCATTGGCCTCAAATTGTAACTCTTGAATCATATTCATTACTAGTAGTCCTAAGGAATATGGAAAAAAAACATCCATTCCATAAACAAGTTGGTAAGGGGATGTACCAATAGATTTTTTAGTGGTAAGTCTATATGCCCATAAGGCATTAACTAACCTCTTGTTCCAAGTCTTTTTGTTATCTTCTAGTAATTTCTTGATGATGTTCACAAGGCTCATATTAGAATATTCAACAAGGCGATTACCTTGAGGGTAGTATGAAGTAGAATGGCCTAGGGTAATGTGGTATTTATGGCAAAAGTCAATCATATTTTTAGATTTGAATGCAACTGCATTGTTAATGATAATATTTTGGGGACATCCAAATCTTGAAAGTATGTTTCTTTCTAAAAGGGAGATAATGATAGTGACATTGGCTTTCCTAGATGGTATGGCTTCAATCCACTTAGTAAAATAATTAGTGGCTATCAGAATCCACTTATGTTGGGCTGATAATGGAGGGTGAATTTCACCAATGAAGTCAAGTCCCCATTTTTGAAATGGAATTTCTGTTGAGATGGGTATTAAGGGCAGGGATAATAGCTTTTTCTTTCCCTCAAATATTTGACACTTGTGAAAGGAGGTCACATACCTTTTTACATCTGCAAACAAAGTAGGCTAATGAAAACTAGCTCTCAAGATTTTTTCTGCAGTAGTCTTCTAGTAAAGATGTCCTCCACAATCACCTGCATGAAATTCTTCTAAAACTTTGTCAACTTCTTTTTTAAGAAAACAATTCAATAAAACTCCACTCCGATCTTTCCAAAAAAGTACATTGTCTAAGATTACAAAATCTTATTGCCTTCAATTTTAAGAATCTAGCTTTTGTTCTTGATAATCCAGGAGGAGCTTGTAAATTTAGTAATACAAATATGATATTTGAATACCATGGTAAGTCTAAAAAGGCTTCACTGATCTCTGGAGTCGCAATCTCTTCTTGGTCATCTACTTAGGCAATAAAATTTATGTCTAAAGCATGAAAATTTGATTCAGCTATGAGTTTGGTTAAACTTTGACCTTTTATGATTTTAGTGGATTTTATTTCTAAGTTATATTCCAAAATTGTGGCAATCCACTTGCCTCTTTTACCATCAAGACCATTTTTAGTTAGAATGTCATTTACAACTGCATTTGGAACATAGGCAATGATGTGTGAAATAAAGAATCTACACTCTAAAGTCTTTAATGACCTTTACCAAAGCAAGGGCCTATTTCTCCATAATATTTTACTTTAAAGTGGCATCTCTGAGTGTTTTTTCTAAAGAAAGAAATGGATTGCTCATAGTAAAAGCTATGACAATAAAGTATGTTCTGAAGCAAAAAAGAAGATAATAAAATCTTTCTTAAAATCAGGACTTATAAGGACTGGATTTTTGGTTAAAGCTTGTTTAATTGAGTCAAAGGATTGTTTGGCTTATATATTCCATTTAAGTACTAAGTCCTTTTTAAGCATATTGTTACACTCTCTGATGATTTCAACTAAATTTGAGATGAATCTTCTAAGAAAGTTAATTTTGCCTAGAAAATCTTGTAACTCTTTAATGTTCCTAGGAGGACTAATGTTAAGAATGGCCTCTATTCTAGCAGGGTCTATTCTAATTCCCTCTTTAGATATTATGTGTCCAAGTAACTTACCTTCTTCTAATCCAAATAAAGTTTTCTTAGGGTTTAGAGAGATGCCAAATTTTCTGCATTTAAGAAAGACTTGTCTGAGATGATCCGAGTGTTCATAACTAGTCTTTGAGAAAACAGTAATGTCATCTAAATAAATTACTAAGAATTCATGAATTTCCTTTGCAAAGGCTATATACATAGCTCTTTGAAAAGTGTCTCCTGCATTCATTAACCAAAAATGAATTTTTACATACATAAAAGTGCCCCATGGAGTAGTAAAAGTAGTTTTAGCTTGATCCTCTGGTTGGACTAAAATTTGGTTGTATCCTGAAAATCCATCTAAAAGTGAAATCCTAGAAGAGCCAAATACCCTTTGTAAAATGTGATCCATCTTTGGTAAAGGGTAATTGTATTTTAAGGATACCTTATTTAAATTTCTAAATTCAACACATAATCTAATTTCTCCTGTCTTTTTCCTGGTGGGAACTAGATTAGAAACCCAATCAGAATATCTAATTGGTGCAATTATTTTGGCCTCATACATCCTTTTTACCTATTTCTCAATTAAAGGAATCAAAATATGATTGATCCTTCTTAACTTTTTTTTAAGATTCTTTTGATCTTCTTTAATAGGGATTTTATGTTGTATTATATTGGTGTCATAGGATTTTAGGTCCTCATAAATCCAAGCAAAAACATCTTGAAATTCCTTAAAAAGAGAAATATATTTTTCTTTTTCTTCCTTAGGTAAAGCTTTGGAAAGTTTAATAATATTAGGTTTTAACTCTATACCAATGTTACATTCTTCAATATCAAATATAAGTGGCTCCATTTTGGGTTTTCTTGCAACATCATTTGAGTCAAATAAATATTCTAAAGGAGTTAAGCCTTTTGGTAAAAAGTTATCTTTTAAGTTTAAAATATTAGATTCATCATCAACTATCTCTTCAATTTCTATTTTTTCTAAATTATCTATGTCTGATGGACTAAACTTAGTGTGTTTTGCAAACTTTAATTTATTTACATCTATGTTATTCAAATCAATGTCACTATCTAAATTCTGATCTACTGTACAGTTTGTGTCTATTTTACAATTAAGAAATTCACCTTCATTGTTCATAAAATGGTAAATGCATCGTTGATATTGTGAGAAAATTTGCCAATATTTAAGATTATCCGGAATTATTGATACGTGTTTGACTTACCGTAGTATACCTATGATTTGGCTGAAATGGAAAATTACAAGTACTAGCAAAAATTACTAGGCAGTGAGCCTGCATGTTCTATTTTCTTGGTATTGTAGAAAAATTATATTCCAATAGTTCATCTATCAAATCTAACACAATTTCTCTATATCGGCTTAATCTTGGATTATAAACAGAATATTCTCCATTTATTTGTTTTACAATCAACTCTAAGTCTCCCATTATTGATACTATCTTACCTCCTAAATTCCTAATAATCTGCATTCCTAAAATGAGAGGTTCATATTCAACCATGTTATTGGTACATTTAAAATTAAGTCTGAAAGCATGGCCTTCTGCATGATTATTTTCCATATTATTTATCCAAACTCTTGCTCTGCTCCCTAGTTTTTATTGATGAATCATCAAAATATAAATGCCATAATGATTCATGGAAGATATTTTCTACTATCACTGTGTTTTATTTTTTGTCTTTTAATTTAGTTTTGATTTCATTATCGGTTTCATAGTTACATAAGATGAATGAATCTAGGTCGGTAGGTGTAGTGTAAATTGGGTAATTTCTTGGTCTTTCTACACTAATCACCATATATTTCATCAATGTTTCCCTTATAGATTTTCTTTGGTTGGCCAAAAAATTTTATGGTTGCATATGACATGTCCAATTGTAGAGATCCCTATAATTTGGCTCCCCATGAGTGAGATAAGAGCATTCCATACCTTTAGGTGGGATATCAGCTACTAAAATTTCCATGAGTATGCTTTTACCAGACATATTTGAAACTAATGCGACACACAAATCTTTAATCAATCCTAAACATTTCACTTTTCTTGAATCAAATGAAAAGAGATCTTTGTAAGGCTTAGTGATATCTAAGTTCGGGGTTTCCATTATTACTTTTGGCATTAGATTTAGTGGAAGCCCTGAATCTAACATTGCATTGTGTAATATTTGGTCATGAACGGTTAAGCTAATGTAAAATGGTGGAACTGCTCCATCTTGGTGTTTTCTATTAACATCAGGGACCAAAAATCAATTTCAGTTTGATCATCACTTAAGTTTATTGAGTCTTCTCCATCATTCATGTTTAAGGTTTCGATGATAGTTATTTTGTACAAATCACATTCTACCAATTCTATCAAAGGAATTGGTATTTTTTAATTTTGCAATTTCAGCTTGTATATTAAATGAAGGTTGTGATTTACCAAGTTGAATTAACTCTTCTTTAGTAATTGTAGTTTGAGTAGGTTTATCTTCTTTTTTCTACAGTTATCTTTTCATTTTTTGTTCGGGTTTCTTGTGTCTTATTTTTCTTAGTTTTTCTTTTAAGGAATGGTTTGAGAAGAAGTAGATGTTTTTTTTAGATTTTGAATTATCACCGGCTATTTTGGTAGATGGGTGGCTTTTGGATCTACTTGATTTTGGATCAACCGATGGGTGTTTTGGAATCTAAAATTATTGTTTTTAGAAAATTAGATGTTTTAACAACAACATATTTTTTGTGAATCTATTGATGTTTGGACAACCTCATCTCTTATGTCAACAATCTTGGGACTGGGTGAAATTTTAGAGATCTGGAAAATTTACCGGGATGAGTTAGAGTTTTGCTTGTTTTCCCTAGGGAGAATTTGTAGAACTTTGGTAGTGGGAGCTTCTACTTTTTTTCTTAGTTTGTGTTTGTGCAGATTTCTTAGTAGAAGGCTCTATGTTTTTATTACTTCTAAGGTTATATTGCTTATGTAATTCATTTATAGCAAAATCATAACCTTGTTTGTAGTCAAATGATTATGATTCACCTGAATCTCATTGAATTTGTTGCATTTCAAATAACTCTTGATCTTCTTGTGTGAGAAAGATAGTGTTATCATCATTTATACCCATTAGATTTATAGGTGTTTCTCATCATCTTCATCTTGATGAGAAATTTCAGCATAGTTCTCTTGAAATGGAGGTCTTATTGTCTGATCGGGCGTGATTCTTTAGATTTTTTTCTATGTTTGTATTTTTCCCCTGAAGTTGGGATTTCTAATTTGTTGTTGATTATCCCATTGTGGTCTTCTTTCTATATTTTCTAATCTATCCATCATTCTCTCTAAAGTTTTAGCTAGTTGATCTTATTTTTTCATCCGAAGTAGATGTCTCTTCTTTTATGGTTACTCTCCTCTCATTCCTTAATCTAGCTTTTCTCGGCCAATATGTTTACTTCTACACTAACATCTCGTTTTCATTCTTTCTAAAGTATCAACATTTCTCTCCCTCAATTGATATGCCATGTTTGTATCAAATCCATCGAGAATTTGAGCAGAGGACGAGTACGCGAGTGGGTTTAAGATTAGTAGGAATTGAGTTATAAACACTGTTTTATCTAGTGCAGTAGTCTTGGATTGTTTCATTCTCTTTTCATTGCATCAAATTTAGATAATATTTGAAGTGGATCTTTTTTATTTTCCCATTTATTCAAAGATAATCTATGAAAGAGCTTGCTAAATCATCATACGACGTGATTAAGACCTTTAAACCATTTTTTAACTTCCCTTGTTAATATTTGAGAAAAGAGTCTCATTTGTACGTCGGAATCATTTATTTCATGAAGCTCAAAAATAATCTTTCATCTTATTAATGTGTCATTGGGCAATGTAATGTGTGGTAGCATCAAATTGAGGTATTTTACTCTAATAATCTTGAGGCATATCGTGTAATCGTGTTGGAAACGGGACCAAGGGAGCATACCTAGCAACAATGGCTTGAATTTTGTAGTCAAATAAGAGGTAAGTTGGAAGTGCTTGGGGTTGAACTAGAAGTGCTAGTCGATGTAGTTAAAGAAGTGACCGATGAGATTGGAATGTAAGATGATGTAGTAGAAAATGTGGTTGAAGAACTAAAAGGTGAAGTTGGGGTGGCAGAGGATGAACTGGGAAATATGAAGACGTGCTTCGAAATGAGAATGGTGTATTGTGAAATGTAGAAGGAAAACTAGTGGGTGGTGTTGAGGTGGGTGAAGATGGAAATAATACTCTAGGCTAGAATGGTTGCTTTGGGATAAATGGATCCCAGTAGAATGGAGTGTAGTGGATATTATGGATGATGAAGTGGTAAAAATAGATGAACCTCATCGATTCTACAAGGTTGGTATCTAGCGAAGTTGAGGGCTTAGGTGTATATGCTTGATAATGCGGCTAATTTGAGTCAATGCTGAAAAAAAGAGCTTCATCTATTTCCTTAAGTACAATAGCATTTAATTCATCAATTTTATCATAAATCTCAAAATTTATTGATTTAGAATCTCTTTGAAACAATTTCCTTTTTAATTTCAAGAGATGAAATAAAATTAAGATCTATAACAATCGTTTGTTTAAATCACTCTCTCGATTTTTTCTGAATAAAGAATGTTCAAAATTTAAGTCCAAATCAATGTCTTATATAGTTTCTAACTATTTTAGAAGAGAATTTGATCTAAATAAGGAAACTCTTGTTACCTAAATATTCTACTTGTTTATTCCTTTTTTCCAATTCTATCCGGATTGTCTACTATAATAGCAGAGTTTAGGATCTAGATTTGTCCTCGCTATAGTATATTTTTCTAAACCGGAATTACGATTTTCTATGAAATAATACTCATAACTTTTAAAATAGTCTTAAAGGAAATGATAATGAAAAATATTTCCTTTAAGACCTATTTAAAAGCTGAGGATTAGTTAGTTCCCGACTATGGTCGCCAATATGTTATCACTCTAATAATTCTCAAAGTTTTGAGATTTTGATTTATAGTATAAATAAAATTAGAGGTAACCACATATCAATTGTTAAACTCTAGGATCTAGCCTTCCTAGTGTTCAAAGAGGGCTCTCTCTTTTAAGATTAAAATTTGTTTTAATTATTTGTTTCTAGATAGTTATGATGTGCAAATTGGTTTGGTTTGGTTTGGTTTGGTGAAAAAAATCACTTAATGAGATGAATAGTGATAGATCTATTTTTCCATTGGGCAAAGGAAAGTCAAATGTCAAGTAGACGGGACTAGGATCAAGGTCTAAAGTCAAATATTTTCAGGGGAAAGATAGACAATTCATTGAAGATCTTGGAAAGCCGATTGGTGAAGTCGTTTAATCGAGATAAAGAGCAATCAAGGATTCTTTGATCTCGGATAAGGAAGGAGAAGACGGAGGTCATTCGAAGAGGGAGAAATTAAGGGTTCCCTACTGCTGAAATCAATAGAAAACATAGAAATGATAAATAGTTAAAGAAATGGTGCTTTTAACAAATCCTGTAATAATATTCCTAGTTTATCATTCAAATTTAGAACACATATATGGATGCATGTAAAACATAAGAAGCTAAACAATGATAGTAGAAAGTATTTCACTTCAATGGCTCATCACATGAATCTTGAAATATGATGCTTTATGATTTGATTGAGTGCATTGCTATGAACTTGCTACAAAAAAGCCTTCGAGTACAAAAATATTGACTATAAAATTCTTCAGTAATTTATTCCATGATAATACTTCAAAGGATGAAAGTATTTATAATACAAAAATGTTTACAAAATATCCTAGAATACTCATAGGATTTTTCTAAAGAAATAAAAATATCTTTTACAAAAAATATAATGGCAACTTCTTAACAACTAGCAAGTTGTCCTATTTATACAAATAAAATAGAAATATTGTTTTGGATTGGGTGTAGTTTCTGCCTTGTTGTCTCTAACGACGACAAAGATCTTTTAATCTATTTTGAAGTGTTATCTTCTCATCTGATATTCTTTCATCGATACTCTTTAACTCTTGTTTTAAGCTGTCTTACTATTGTAAATTCTTTTTTCACTATGTAAAAACAACAAAGCTGTGTTTTTTTCCTCTTTTATTGTAAAGCTGTCTTTTACGGTAAGTCGGTGAATTTTTCCCAAAATTCTTCATCGAGGGATTTTGATCTTTTTTTAACTTCCTAAAGTTCTCATCTTCCTCTCGTATATCTAGAAAATGTTGGTTTTACCACAAAAATATGTTTTATTTGATGTTGTAGATAAAACAAGTCTTCAAATCTTTTATGTAGAACCTTTCCAGTAGGGAATTCCCTGAGTCCTTCTGTTTTATTTACCTACTCTTTTGCATAATATTTGATCTTCTTGTTGTGGTCTTCTTGTGGCATAAGTTTATCATTAAGAACAAGAATATTTGGCAAACCTTTTTGCCTTAAGATATCAAATTTAACCATAAATTTAGTTATGGCTATGTTCATGTTTCCACAATTTTCTTCTAACCACTTCATCAAATTTTTCTTTGAAATTAATTATCTTATTTCAAAGAATTGTCTACTGATCATGTCATTAATTTCTATCTCATCCAATTCTTGTTTGTTCTTCATGTTGAGAAATTTGATTATTTCTAGGGCCTCTTTAGGTTTGGCACCTAGTTCATCCTTTGTTTTTCTGAATCTCCACTTGAGCTACCTTTAGTAAGTCCTTTTGCTCATAAATTACCTAGATTGATGGCCAAACATCATTGATGGATTCAATGATTTTGGTCCATAATTATTCCTCACATAGGATATAGGTTCTTTCAAGGTTAAATCCTTTTGTAAGTTCTTCAACTCAACATCCAACTTGTTAGCCCTTTGTTCCTGAGTTTCGGCATGAATTTGGGCTAGCTTCTTAGTGTCTTCCAGATTTTCAATCATTTTGTTCAACATATTAATCTCATTACTTTGTATGGACATCTCTTCCATAGATTTTATGAGCTTCTTTGGCTTCATCTGTTTGTTGCATCTGCTGATGTAGATGATTATCGTAGTGAGGTAGTAGAAGTGTCACTTTGAACAAGCTGTTTCCAATGGGGATTTTGGTGCCAATTCCTCTACCAAGGTTGATGGAACTGCAGTATTTACCATAGGGATGAATATGGAAGGAGCACTCCGAGTTTTTGTTTCTTCTTTCTCTTGGAAAAGCTTGTCCATTTCTATCTCCATTTCTTTAATTTGTGCTGTCATTTGAAGAATGAGACTCATCATCTCATCTTTTTGATTTGCCTCCTGCAACATCTCTTTAGTATGTGGATGTTCTGTTGGAGGAAGCTTCAATTTTTTTCTAAGTGTTGCTATGCCAACATTTTTCTTCTTTATCATCTCTTCTGTAGCCTTTATATTTCTTTGGATCATAACCCCATTTCAATTAACAATTATTCTAAGGACTTGATTCTAGTGTCCTTGATAAGAGAAGAAGCTTTCTCAATCCTAATTTGATCTCTCAAATTGGTTATAGTGTTCTGAGCTTCGGGCACTCATTTCCTTGTTAGTCATAGTAGAATAAATCATTTTAGAACTATGCTTATGAAACTCGGTTTGATCTAATGGATGAATGCTATCAACAAGTACTTCAAGGTCAACCTTCTTGTAGTTTGCTATTGTTGTAGGCTTAGGCACTATTGGTTGTAGCATTGTCATAAGAAATTTCTTGTTGGTGTAATCAAAGAGTGATAATAATGTCTGATTCGAACTTCTTGGAGTTTTCTTTAGATATTGTGAATAGATTTCATTCTTTAACTCTTCATTCTTAGCTTTGATTTCCTTGTATTTCTCTCTAATATCCAAACCTATACTTTCGATTGCTTGTGATGATGATGCCTCCATGTTTTTTTGTCTTTCAACCATCCAGTGTGTCTAAAGTATCCTTTTCCTACTCATTTATAAAATTTGTAGCATCATTTGTCCTTTTATACGTGTTTTCTTCTTCTAAAATCTCAAATGTCTCTTTTTTCCTTGTTCACTTGGATTGAGTTTAGGCTTTTTATTATATCGTAGTGTTTAAACCTAGTCTATTGTTGTTGTTTCAACGAGTGGTAGGTACCTTCTTCTTTGACTCTTTTAGTAGCTTTATCTTCTAGATTTACAATTTTTAAGGTGTGACTAGTATCACCCTATTTTCTTGCTTCTACCAATGTATTTTCCAGCCACTCCGATTGATTAGACAAATTTTTCAATCTCTAGCCTTTTATCATGTATATAAGGGGTCAATTTTCATTTTACCCTAATTTTACTTAGAATTCCTTGGGGATCATAATTCCATAAGAAACTTTCTTCAAATTTGTATTCCAGCAACCATTTTGCTGCCTCTATTCCTACATTCCTGTGATTGCAAATAAAAGGTCATACTTGGTTCTTGACTTGAGTTGACTCTTCTTTTTTGGCAGCCAAGAAGTTGATAGAATGCGAGTTTAGTATTTTTCCCGATGTACTCTAAGGCAAAAACTCTCATTGGCTCACACTTAGGTAGTTTATAGGGTAAAAGATTTGACCCAAAACTCGATCTTGTATGATTTTGGTAAAGGTACCAATCTCCAGTTTTACTTTGTTCTTACGGTTGTAATACTTTCTTTATCTCATCATTGATTCTTGGTTATATACTATTTGTCAACATCTTTATCAATGGATGAACAAAAACAGATCAATAAAATCCACATAAGTGAATTCCGTTGATTATTTCTAATTAAATATGTCCAAAACATGAGCGATATAGGATTCCCTTCTACATCTAATTTCCGAAGGTCAATTGGGAACGTATCTTCTTGGAAATAAAGGAACATGTGAAAGAGGAAGGATGAATATTTGAAGACTCCTTCGAGTGGGGAAATTTCATAAGTTGATCATGGATATTATCAGCTATGTATTCAACATAATTGTAGATAACATAATGAGGTTGAACTGGCACAAAAGTAGATAGAAAACCTAGAATTGACTCATCTATATGCTTATCAGTAAAATAACCTAAGATAAAGAGATGACATGCCATGACCCTTCAGGAAATTTGGAAGTTGAATAAGGAGGGTTTAGTTTTGGGATTTCAACATAGGCAGGCATGAAATTTTGGAAAATATGAAACCTCTTAGGAAAATCTAGCTGAATATAGAGCTTTGTGAGTGCTTCTATGGATAATGGAACTGCATTGGGATCTGGTTTGAGTTGAAGCATTAGGTTAATAGACTCTACAATAATGATAAACAATACTTTTGTATTAGCATTAACCATGGCTCTTTGTTTAGTTTAATAATAGGATTGACATAGCCTAATGACTCCCAAACATTGATGAGTATGTGGAACTACATACTTGGGTAGATTTGACTCCCAAATCTGGACTTCATCTCCCTGATCTAATGATTTTTCTAGACTCCAGACGGTGGAGTTCTAAAAGATTAAATTCTATTACTCGGATCAACTATTGTGTAATCTATATCAGCTTGAGGTGTATGATCCACATCTACAATAGGAGGTTGTAGGGGATATGTAACAATAATGGTTTTGGAAAGCATCGGGTTTAGTTTTGACATTTTTAGTCCTTCGGGATGTTTGAAACTCGTATTTAGACTTTTTTTGTACCCTTCTATAAGCTTAAAATCTTTACGAGAAGGTATTTACGGCTCTAACAAAGGTTTCTTGAATAGCAATAGGCACAAAATGGCTTTATTTTGGTTTAAACCTTCAAATTTAGCTTTAAAACTGATTTTCAAACTCTTTACGGGTGTTTAGGAAAAGGCGAACCGGGGTTTTTCACTTCTTTATTGGATAAATTGGATTTAAAATGGTTTAATTGAGGCACGTAAAATATTGTGAGCATTTGCAAATGGTTTATGGATAGATTAGAAGTTCTTATAAGGTCTCGTAAAGGTTTAAACTATACTCAATTTTGCTTTAAAACCGGACATAGTATCAAAAATGGGGTTTATCGTAGTTTTACAATAGATTAGTTCTTTGTAGGGAAATATAGGTATTTATATGGGGTAAATAGACTTCACAAGGTTTGAATTTGACAGAAATAGCTCTTTTTTATGAGAAGAAGGTTGTTTTTTTCAAAGAATACTTGTTGTTTTGCGTGTATTTGGTCTTTAAACGGTTTCGAGGCATCGAAGAACAAGTATTTGGTCTTTAAACGGTTTTTGAGGCATCGAAGAGGATTTTTGATGGTTGTTGAAGTTTTTTGGAAGTAAATTGGAAGCTTTAATTGGTCTCTGTAACGATTTTAATATTTTTTACGGTTCTTTGGGTAAAAAATGGAGTACGAGTCCTTGATTTTTTCATTCGCGAAGACTTAAAAATGGACAGAGAATGCGAAAGGGCTTAGCGTGCGTGTTATGAAGTTTTATAGTGTTTTTAGGATAAAACATGTTAAGCATTGAATGGAGGTAAAAACAGAGGACGTGTGGTTTTGGCGTTGAAAGGAGAAAACCATAAGTGGTTATCGAGTGGGCTCGGGGTAATAAGTGGTTTCTTTGGATTGAATGTGATCCAATTATAAAGCGTCGCGTGGAGGAGAGAGAGGGAACGAAACTACTTATTTCACAAATCTTCAAATGATTATCGATCACGCTTTTAGAAATGTGATATCACATCTGGATCGTCAGATCTAGAGGGAGGTGTGCAAACGATGGAGATTAATTGGTAGAGTTGTTTGGTATTTTGGGCATGGGGCCCAGAAAATTTTATGTGTCGAGGTTTTTTAATACGTTTAAACATATAACATGATATTATAATGTAGCAAATAGGATATGTGTTTACACAGTAAATGTGTAATATTTATGTATATTGTGAGGGATGGGTTAATATTATATAAAATAAGTTTTTTAACCTATCGAGAGATAGGCGGGGATATTTGTCACATGGGTATTTATACCATAGGTTAAATGTTAAAATAGTGGGTTTGGAATATTTTTAAATAAAGGAATTAATATATATACGAGAAGGGTTTTTTATAAAGGAATTATTACATTATGTTAGCGTTAATATGAGATGAATGAGGAGAATGCACATAAATAAACTAAGTAAAGTGTAATATAAACTTTTGAGCACAATAATTGTCCCATTTAAATATTTACACTTAAACATAGGATAAATTGTATTTTATGGGTTTTTTGAGTGTTTTTGGATGAAATGAAATTTATTAGGGGGGGGGGTGTTTACTTTCTCTAAGCAAAAAAGGTGTTTTACTTAGGAAAATGGATTGTATTTTTGGTAAAGGGTGAATATTTTGAGGAAATGGGCTTTTATGAAGGGAATCTAGTATTTTTTACCAATCAATCACTAAGCCTTGGGTCCGGTCCCAACAGAAGTCAAAGAAATGCTCTAAGCCTCTTTAACTGAAGGTTTTGAATACTAGAACATTGTGGGGGAGGGGAAATTAGTAATTTTCCAAATGATGTTTTATTACATGTCTTGAACAACTTCTTTCTACCTACCCATCATTATTCTAACTTTTTTTACTTCATTTGCATGGGTGCATTTAAGATTGGAACCCTAAATCCATTTTTTCTTTTAAAGCAAGAAACTATCTAATTCTAACCTTATTTCATTTGAGGGCTCGGATTAAATTATTGAGCTCCTCATTTATTCTCTAACTATCCACCGATTTGTCAAGTTTAAACAGTTTGACATATCTGTGTTCTCTATCTAAAACATGAAATTTAAAGCATGAAAATTTAATATTAAACTATTTAACTCAGCATGGATTATGGCAATTTGGACAAGCTAAACATAATCATTATTTTTGTAGTAAAAGTAAAATGTAGTGGCATTTTGACTTGCTCATTTTCATGTCTTATTCTTATCTCTTTTTTGTCTTTGGGGTCCATTTTTTATTCTTTTTTATCTTTTCTTTTTTAAGTCCTTTGATATTTCTTTTAGGACTTTTACCCTCTTTTCACTTTTTACTATTTTCAAAATATGGGAAAACAACTTATAGCAAGCAAGGTATGTACATATTACATGACTAATCAAAGTCAATTCAAAAATTATGAACCCTATTATTATAGCACCCTAATAGAAGGATTATAGCTTTTCAAGTAATAATGATTAATAACAAAATAATATAAATATTTTCCTTTTGGCTCTACTAGGGTTTCAAGAATGGTCGGCATCTGAAGGGTTTGGAATTGAAGGTTTTTTCAATGACTCTGAAGCTAAAATCTGGAGAGTTTCTTGAGAGGGGAGTTTCCCTGATTTGGAGAGTTTCCACATTTATGGAAGCTGTAGATATAAAAAATTCACACAAATTATATATATGTGCATAGTTTGTATGACATATATTCAGTATATGAACAAATTTCATATATGTGCACCTTTTGTATATATGCATAAAATGAATTTACACATATAAGGAAGATATGTGCATATACAAAGATTGTGCATATACAAAAGATATGCACATATACGAAGGTTGAAGTTATGCACAACTTCTACATATGCATATATATAGAAGTTATGCAGAAGTTGTGCATATATGGTAGATGCATATATATGAAGAAATACACTTTTATGCATATTCAGAAGATGCACATATATTTTTTATATGCACGACATCTGTATATGTGCATAACTTTTGTATGTGTGCAACTTTCATATATGTGCAACTTTTTTATTTGTGCATATCTTTCATATATGTGAAACTTCTGTATATACACATACAGAAGTTGCACATATATAGAATTTTTTTTGCATTTGTTTTAATATGCACACAACTTCAACATATGCACAACTTCTGTACATGTGCATATATGGAAGTTATGCATATACCGAAAATATGCACATTTACAAAAGATGTGCATATGTAGAAGCTTGTATGCATAAATTTTGTATATGTGCAATTTCAGTATATGCACATATGTAATATCTTTCATATATGCATATCTTATTTATATGTGCATATAAGCTTCCTTGAAATTGAGATGAAACATGTTAAATCATCAATTCATGAAAATTTGAGATCCATAATACCTATAAATTTGGAAGAGGCATATGCATTGAAAAACTTGATAGACAGAGCACATCAAGAATAAAATATAATTTGTTTCAATACTATAACTCCATACAAGATAACTATAAAGAGAAAACATAGTTTCTTGAGCCCAGTCAATAAGAAAAGACAATGTATGAGTTATATGAACTATTGGGATATGTGGGATTGAATATCATTGTTGTAGCCATATATTATCATGTTTATTATTCAGTCTATCGGTTGAGTCATGGTGATATATATGCATGACAGAAAAACATATACAGAAGCTGCACATATATAGAATTCACACAACTTCTATATATGCACAACTTCTATATTTCATATCTTCCGTATATGTGGAACTTTCGTATATGTGAATATATAGAAGTTGAACACATAAGGAATATATGCACATATATTGAACCTTCACATATACAAAATTTGCGCATATAATGAATATATTCACATATATAGAAGTTACCCATATATGAAAGTTGCACATATACGACACATACACATATACGAAAGATACACATATACAAAATATTGTTGGAAATTGAAACTAGGTTCAGTCTTCATTTAATGTATTTGAGTCATCATGTAATGTACACGTCAGAAGAATAAATAAAATATTCTATTATTATTATTATTATTATTATTATTGTGACTTATTAAAGCATGGGTTTCATGCTTGGGTCACCATGTTTTAGCTCAAAGTCCCCATTGATGACTTCTAGGATTTATTCTTAGTTAATAGAGTGGTTTTACTTTTAAAGAAACCCTTCCTAGGCTTTTGAATCATGAAAAAATGTTTAATATTGAGTCAAATATGAATTCTGTGACCTCCACACCAAGTCAGCTTAGAAGAGATCAAGTCGGCCTAAAGGGGATCATGTAGTCACAAGAGACACCTATTTTACCTTTTTGGAGCCTATAAAAAGAAATAAATCGAATTCATTTGGAACACATTCTCTCAAGCAGTTCAATATCTCTAGTAGCCATGAAGAATTTCGAAGTCTATTGTTGGGAAGAAAAAAGAAGTGTGATTTTTTATAAGTCTAAGGAGAAGAAGAAAAGTTAAATTTTAGTGCCTCTCTCTCTCTGTTTTGGGATCTGGATTGGGACATCAAAGTCTTCCAAGTTTGAATGTTGTCAGAATTCGTATGTTTCCAAAATATGTTTCCTAGTCAAAGTTTCTGGAAAGGGGTCGAAATTCTGGAGGATGACATGGTGTAGAGGGAAGGTCTAGTCTTGGTCTAGGGTGAATATTCACAAATAATATTATTGAAAGAAATAATTTTTTGATTAGGTTTTCCCCTTGAGGGGGGTTTTTCCCTGGTATATGCCTATATTTGGTGTCCATTTTTCTATGTGTTTTCACTTTGGTAATTGCTTGATGAACTAAAAGAAAGAAGATATAAAGAATAATAAGAATAAGAAACATCACAAGTAATTATCAAGAATAATAAAATCTTTGAGCCTTTCTAATTTTCTAACATGGTTTCAGAGCTTTGTTGAAGAAGGAAGAAAAAGGCAGTATTTAGCACTTAATCAAGGAACCACTTAAGTGACAATATCAGGAAAGGAATCTACTATACTCTACGAATATGTCTAACACAATCAATGGAGGAAAGAAACTTGAAGTAGCCTCAAACTACAGGTCCTAGATGAAGAGAATTGATCTCATTCTTGAAAAGAATAAGGTACTAAACTTGGTCAAAGGAAATGTAAAGAATCCTTTAGAGAATTCCAGTGATGGTGAAAAATAAAAATTCATAGAACAAGAATTGATGGCCATGGCTCTAATAGTAGAAGGAATAAAGGAGCACCTTTTCTCATTCATATCCAACATCGACCATGCTCAAGAAATGTATGAAGCCTTGTTGAAATTATTCACTATTAAGAACATTGGTCAAGTATGAAGTTTGAATAATGAATTAAGAACCAAAAAAATTACTAATGAAGACATAGTGGCATCCTTATTTGTGAAGATAGAAAGAATCAAGGATGAAATTTTGGCCATTGATGACATTGTTCCAGATAAAAAACTCGTGATCATTGCCCTATTAGGATTTCCACCTAGTTGGAGTGAATTTGCTGCAAGACTTAATAGTTGGACGACAGATCCCACTTTTCAAGAATTATGGACTGCAACCAGGAAGAATTAAGGGTCTCATTAGCTGTCAATCTTGAAGGAGTATCAAATAATTACATTTCTCAACATAAAGGAAAGAAATCTAAAGGACCAAGGAAGACAATTGAAATGTCTAAGGTAGAATGATATCAATGGCATAAGAAGGGTCACTATAGGAGTGATTGTCCCGACAATCCAAGAAACAAGAAGAGAGAAATAGATCAAGCCAACATTGCTGATGAAGGAGAATCAAAGAAATTCAAACTTGAGGAATCTGAAACTAGGTACTTTTGCTACTAAGTCCTTTGTTTTTAGCTTTAGATATCTTATTTTATATGTTCGATGTTTTATGATTTATAGATTTGTAAGAGCTCTTTAGAAAATACATTCTACTGTTTATGGGTATCCCTCAATATTTGGAGGAAGCCCTCAACATCTCCTAAACATAAATATTTCATTTACCTTCAATTATTGGTTTCATGTAATTATTTGAGTTTTGATTATATCAATAATAAACACATGTTTCCATATATTGTCTTGATTAGGAAAACATCTACTATATTCTCAAGTTGTATCAAGGAGGATATCTCAAGAGAAGGTTTTTCAAGGAACAAAGGTATGTATTATACTATAATACATTGATTTTTTATTTATTTGACATTCTATTACTAACATCATTATGTCTAGAAATATTGAATCATAATGATTCTAGTTATGGGTGATTCATCACTTGATAAATCTACCCACCCCACTCATATTCTTAACTGATTTTGTAGAACCCTGGACAGGTTACTGCAAAAATCCAAATTGAAAGGTATGTTGATGTGAATGTCCAAAATAATAAGCTTCTTAGGGTTATTGTGACAATATATTTGAAGTTTTATTAATGATGTCTTATTTGGGATTTTGGTATGACAAGGAAAACCTAAATTGTTAGGGTTGAATGATAAGGTTTAAAATCCTAAATCTTTGAAGTTCTGGTAATTTTGGGTTTACTATGTTTCTACATTGAAGCTCTAACTCATTAGGGTTTGCCAGAAAAGTGTAAGTAAGACCCTTATAATGTCTTAAAATAATTTCCTTGGTTTGTGTGTGATCAAACCCTAGTTTTTTCTATTGGTATTTGTGAAGTCAAGTTTGACTAACACATGTATGCTTATGAATTATTATGAATTCCTAGATATGTGTGTTGACATGGTTATTGATGGTCATATTTTTTAGGATTTAATAGAAATTTTGTCTCATATTCTAGGATGATGATATTTGGAAGTATAAGGTTTGTAGCTAAACCCTAGTAGTATTTAAATTCTCTAGTAAGTGTGATATAAACGTTTGAGATATATTTAATGATTGTTTAGGTTGTGAGAATGAAATTCTAGGGTTTTGACGTTGAACCTTAGTAGAAGTAAAAATATTTGATGAATAAATGATAATAGGATGTTTTTAGATTTGTGTAAGATTGTTGAAATATCAGTTTTGATGATTGATTGAAAATCTAGTGTTTGCAAATGGTCCTAGTGGAAGATGGTCATGATAATGACTAAGATGTGATTGACCCTGATTGATTCTTTTGTATGAAAACTAGGATTTGTATGAATCCCTAGAGTGAAGTCTAACATATGAATTTTGAAAGTTGTTAGATGTCTTGTAGATCTATATTTAAATCAGCTCTTGGGTTTTATATATGTTGTAGTATGGTGTGTTACACCTTTGAAAGAATCATTGAAACCCTAGATAGAATGAAATTTCTTATGAAGTAGTCTAGGGTTGATGAAAAAGTCCCTAGCAATATTTTGAAAAGTATACTTCTCTTTTTTGTGATTGAGTTTGGTTATCTGATATGTATAAATTTGAAATGCTTCCGTGATTCTGAAATGGATAACTTCATGCTTCTATAGATTTGGTTGTACCTGCAGCCTAAGTTGTGCATGTACATAATCTTTAATATGGTCAATATGCTTGTTGATGTGATAAGCATAATGTGGATGATGATAACTTTGATGAAATGGTTAGAAGTCGTGAAATATTCTCTTATAATGAAAAGAAGTATTTGATTTCTCTAAGGTATAGAAGAGATCTCCCTAAGATTAAGAGGGAGATCAGATGAAGATATTCTTCCTAGTTGAGAGGGAGGGCATAACTTGATTGAAGAATGAATTTCATAGGATATGTTGCTACATGAGAAGTTAGAAAAGGAAAGTGTATAATGAAGGAATCTTTTGTCAAACATTCAGTTGATAGTGCTACTGAGTTAAGGACAAATATCTAGAACGACCTCGGAGGTTTTTATTTGATTATGTACATTTGAAAGCATATTATTGATTGGGTTTTTGTTTGTAAAAGTGAATCTCTCGAAGGTTTTTATGGCATGATAGTTATCGATCAATTTGATTGGGAGATATTTGTTGTACTTGATCTGCTAGATCAAGGAGTGTTGAGGCTTTGTGTGTGAATCATTTCCTTAGAGGACATCTACATGACACTTTGTGTTGATGTCTAGGTCCCAAATTTGGAAGGGTGGTGTTGGTCATGGAGGTTTGACCTAAGATACACACCTATTTTTTTGGGTTGATAGTTAGAAAGTAAGCCTGATGGTATCTAGAGTAGTTGAAAGCTTGAGTCAATATTAGTCCCACCTAGATAGATTTCCCTGGTCAGGAATCTACTCTGTGGCATTGTGGTGCCTAAATTGTTGAGTGACCAATGAATAGGTTTCCCTGGTCAAGAATCTATTCCATGACATTACGGTGCCTAAAATTCTTCATTTTTCATATAATGTGAGATATTCTATTGTAGATGTATATGATGAATATCTATCTATTTAAGAGGGAATTTTGGAAATTGTAACTTAGTTTAGTCTTCATTTGATGTATTTGAGTCATCATGTAATGTACTTATCAAAATGTTGGACACCTAATCCTCTAAGGGTTAGTGTGGAAGTTGAATAGTCATCGGAGTCTAAGAGATATTGGAAGATGAATCCAAGGGTCACAAGAATGTATTATAAATGTACATATATGTTAATAGAAAATGTATCCAACGCTTATCATTCAATTTTTTCTGGTCATTCCAACAGTGGTATCAGAGCCTGCCAGGTTTGGGAATTTTCCAGAACGTGTCAACTTTTCACTCTTCTTTCTTTATTTTCAAGTTATTTATTTTTCCTCCAATCACATGCCTTCATTTCCTACAGCCTTTCCCTCTGATTATCCATTGTCCAATAGGAAAGTCATGGGAATTGTTACATAGTATTCTGTGGCATTCCTTATTTCTTATCTAAAGT
Source organism: Pinus albicaulis (assembly GCA_034641835.2). NCBI lineage: Eukaryota > Viridiplantae > Streptophyta > Pinopsida > Pinales > Pinaceae > Pinus > Pinus albicaulis. The sequence goes on along the minus strand of CM076577.1, from coordinate 594,749,159 downwards.
GTCTTCCTTTGTGTCATTCATGCCACAAATGTCACAAAGTGACAAAAGCTATGAAAACATGTTCACCATGAATAACATGCTCAAAAAATCTGTAAAGAAATAGGGAGTCAGTACGTTACAACAATTATAGAGAAAGCTTGTAAAAAACCCTAATTTGCAACCCCAACTCAGTCCTCCCCTGTATTCCCTCACGCTTGTCACCCTTTGTGTAAATGGTAAAAAAAACTTAAAGCATGGGAATTAAAGTTAAAATTAATGTTGGTCCTCTTCAGTCATGTTCTCCAAAAATGGAGTAGAAGCTTCTTCCTCTATAAGTCTCAAGAATAAAAATCTAGTATCAGTTTGGTGGAGATTGAGTTGATTTCTCCCATTTTGAGTCCTTGATCCTACCTTTAAGTATTTTACCCTTAATATATGGACCTTCCTCCCTCTTTTGTGGATCCTTAGCCTCTCTATCCTCCTTATAAATTAATGTCATTCCTTCCCCAAATGGTGGGTCATTGTTGGTTTCCTTCCTAGTGCTCGAATGCACCTAAACATTGTCAAAATTCCAAGGAGAAGGAATTCTTGAAGTCTTTGGCATGGACTTGGAAACCCATCCTAAATAGGTATCCAACATCAAGGCACTGATTGTATGATTCCCTCTTCAATTTATCAATAATACAAAGCATGTTTTACTTTCCATAAGCTTTTTTATGATTTCTTGCTTAGTATGATGCTCTGTAATCTTTCATATGGTTTACATTAGAATGAAATATACTATTCTTTCTTTGTTTTTCATTTCTTGATCTCTCTTGCAGGTATTCACACGTAAATAAATAGTGATGATTGAACTTGAAAGTGAGGAGATTAGGATGAACATCGATAAGAAACCGCATAGGAGTGAGGTAACCGATATTTATCTCTCATGTCATTTTGATTTAAGCTAGGAGAGTTTTTTTTTTCTTTTGTCTTGTTTGTTACTATACCCACTCATTGGGCTAGAGGGATCAATTCTATCCATGGAATGGATTGTCTAGATTACAAAACAGAAACTTTGCTCAAGAGCCTATAGACTTTTTAGCCCTCCTTCTGCATTTGGTCTTCTTGCTTAGTTTGGCCAAAAAGTCAACAATAATTTATTGTGATTGCTTTTGACTTTTTATTATGAGTAGTTTATAGTCTAGAGTGTTATGTCTAGGTTTTTTCTTCAATTTTGATTATGTTTCCTAATAATTTCTCTCTCTACGCGTGTTTTTCCGGACCCATTCGTATTTCCAGCATAGATATTTGTAGCATACCTAGGGGTGATAATATGGGGTATACCTAGAGGGATCATATGGGGTACAGAGGAAGGTACCCAAATAAATAATGTAATGTAAGGATAATAAATACATGGGCCATAATTAATAAATAAACTGGTTAACCCACATTATGCAAGGGACCACAAGTAGTTAAGAAATAATGTGATAAGCTCATGGTATTGGATGTATGACCCATGGTAATCACCCATGTTATTATATGCATGAAGCCTATATAGAGGCTAGAGAATCTCCATTGCTATATGTCAAGGATTATTATATTTACAAGCATATCACTTGTGGAGTGATCTCCTTCCTTAAGGAGTAGTTGTATGGTGTTACCCTACCTCAAGGGTTTTGATTAATAAAGAGAATATTTGCTATCTTATTTATGTATTAGCTCATGGGTTTATTTTATCAGATAATTTAATTATATTTTCAGGTAAGATATATTACAATATTTCTTAGTACAATCACATTTAAAACCTTGTATTCCAATATCTTCCCATGTTGATCTAGTTTCGTAGACCATCACGGGTTTTTTCACGTGAAAAGTAGCGTTGCGAGCACAAATTTTGGTGTCTAACACAGTGCTAAAGACCCTATAAGCGTGAGTTTTTCTATGTAAATTATCAATGGTCCTTAAATTTGAGATTTTTTAGGGTTTATGATAAAAGTCCTAGTGTGTCCTAATCTGTGAATTCATCCTCCTCCTCTGTGTGAATCAAATTTTTTCTATTTGGTGTTATTTTCTTTATGGTATGCGAAAGTCAATACCATACTTGAAGTGGTAAAAGTGAATTTTGGGTGAGTCTTTGATTCTGATTCAATTGAAATTGTTGTTCGTTGCTAGTATATTTGGAAGGAATATCGGTTTGATGTTGATTGAGAAATTTTAGTTCTTTTGAGACCATAAAAGAAATTGATTTTTCATTGATTTAGTTTTCATCTCAAAGTTTACTTTTCGTAAAGTGCATTAAATCACATTGGATTAAAAATTCATTTTGAGATTAATAATTGAACACATATTGCATTATTTAGTAAATGAAAAATTAAAAGTTCATTGAGCACATTCTCATTCATCAAAATAAAAAGGAAACTCTCCATCAATTGCATTTTCATAGTTTTTGGGAGAATCGTGCATAGATTACATTGCATTGTTTGGAATATTTTAATGCTTTGAATTAGGATAGTGAAAGTGATACAGTTAGGAAAGATTTGTTTGTTACATTTTTTTTTTTTGCATCACTATTTGAAACTCTTCCCTATACTAGATAGTGTTCATCGAATTTGAAAGAATCATTTTCTCATGCTAGCTGCATCATAGGTGTTTAGGTGACATCCATTTTGAGCCTTGAAATAGAAACTTAAATTCAAGATAAACTCTAAAATTCACCTCAATTAACCTAAGGTGCATTTGGAACTTAGCACAAACATTTAGAGCTCTAGGCTAGAGATGTGTTATGACGTCATAAAATGTAGGAGCTTTCATTGTTTTCAAACGTTGTATCCCAAGGTTGATATCTTGTTCCATGTACAGAAGTGTATAGGACCATTCTCCAATACTTTAGGGTATATAGAAGGTGCTCCATGCATGGTAAGTATATGGGAACACTCTCATCGAACAGTTACACATTAGAAAACACTACTATAGACTGCACTGCCACATACCGTCACCTATATTTTGAGAGTCACCACTAGGTTTCTATTCTCCCATAGGTAACTGAGTTGGTCGCCTTGTAAATGTGATACACTGAACACAACATTTGGGGATATTAGTTTTCATAATTTTTGGTTCACAAGAAGGTATTATATATTTCACAGTTGCTTCGTAATCCTGTATACCCAGCTTACCCACGTTTCATTTATTTTTTTGTTAATTTCTAAAATTAATTACCCACAAAATAACATCTTACCCATGCATGAATCCTTAGTAAGGATTAGGTTGAGACTAATGGAAATAGTTACTGAGTTTACAAATCAAGGAAACGCCTCAGGTGGGAATCCTAGTCCTTTTCTTTATTTTGTAGATATTGGTGCTCCTTATATGGCAACGTTGTCCCTTCTGGGATTTACCATTGGGTTGCTAGTTTGGTTATTTTGGACCCCTGTGGTTCCGAATGTCCAAGATGCCTCTCAACAAAATTCACATCCACCTGAATAATTTCAACCTCATGTTGATTCTAAAGTTGGCCCATCACCTTCGTCACATGTTTCTTCACCCCGTTCTTCCTCTTCAACATGTGAAAATCTGGATTCTAGTAATGAGGAAACTAAGAAGAAGAAGAAGGGGACGAAGAAGAAGAAGAAAAATAAGCAAGGGGGGAACCAACCAACCATTTCAACCAATGAAACTAATGTTGAAAAATCTTCCAATGAGTCCCACAAAGTCAAATTCCCTTGCAAGATATGTAAGCGTGACCACCTTCTTAGGGATTTTCATAGAATTCCTAGGATATTAGAAGTATGGTCCACAAACTCAAATCATCCTTTGTCATCAGCCTCTGGAGATCACGCTGGTGATAAAATTTCAACTAGCGATAGTAAGGTCCATGGAAAAAAGGGTAAGGTCAAATTTCCCTGTAAGTTATTTGAAGGGAATCATCTCATTCACCTTTATCCTTATATGGATGAAGCCTCCAAAGTATTGAAAAACCTTAAATCTTCTCATCCTCGTCGGCTACCATAATATTTCCTCTGATCCCCCGCTAGTTGATTAAGTCATTAATTAAAATTCATCTATGATCAATCCCACTACCTCTGAAAGTGAATCCCATGAGTCTGTTTCTGACCAACCATTTGTTGAGGAAAAAATTGACTTGATTTCACCTTTAGTTTATTATACCTTTCTTGGAGAGAATGAACTTCATACCACTCAGGTTCTTTTTGTTTCTTTATATTCCCATGAATTGGAGAGAAATCCTCCTGTCCCCATGGTACAAGATGGTGATCCTCTCGTTCCCATAACATAATGGGGTAGTTCTCTTATTCCCACGTGGCCCCCCCAAGTATTTTGGTCACTTCCTTTGATTTGAATCGACTGGAAGGATATCATCTTCCTCCTTACATGACCTTTGACATCACAGTACAAGTAGATAATGTGTATGTACCTAGAACAATAATAAATGAAGCCACATCTGTTAATATTTTGTCCTAAACTACTCAGAAAGCTTTCAGTTCTACATATATTATGCCTGTTACCTTGAATTTGTTAGATTTTAACAGAGAAACCAGTCAACCATTAGGGATCATTCTTAAGTTTCCTATTACTTTGGGAGGAAAGATTATATAAATAGATGTGATGGTTTTCCAAAGGCCTTTGGACTTTAACTTACTCCTTGGGCTGACTATACCTATGTCATGGGAGCTATTGTCTCTTAGCTCTTTCATGTGATGTGTTCCCCACATGAAGGAAGAATTGTGACCATTGATTAGATGTCATTCATTGGTCCTAATTTGGCTCCCAATAAACCATCATCTCTTAACCGTCCTTACATGCAATTTTTATCTTCCACGCCATAGGTTAATTATGTGGCAACCTATTCCATGCTTGTGTCCACTAATGATCTAGTCAGTGATATAATGCATCATGTACTTGGGGCATTGGGCCCTAATTTCCAGAGTGTTGTTCTCCCTTTTGATGAGAACCTCTCGGAAACCATGATATCTTATGGGCTATGAAAAAGGTCTTTAGAGAAAAGTTCCTTTTCTTGTGTCAAGCTCCTTAAAAATTAAACAAAGTTTCAAAGCATAGTTTTTTTTCTTGTGTCAAGCTCATTAAAAAATGAAACAAGGTGTCGGAGCATAATTCCTTGTCTTGTGTCAAGCCTCTTAAAAAATGAAACGGGTTCTTATGAGGATAGATATTTTACTATGTAAACCTCATTAAAAAATGAAATAAGTCCCTATGAGCATAGTTTTTGTTACTGTGTCAAGATCATTAAAAAATGAAACAAATTCCCTTCTAATTAGAGTCTTTGATTAGATCTTGTAAATTCCCACTTGAATCTTTCACTTGATATTGTAAACGAACCTTCATTCCATCCACCTATTAGTAACGAGTAGTATACTTAGGTGAATTAAATTAATCTTAGGGGGAATGTACCTCAAATTGATGCATTATGTTGGGGGCATGGAAACTTTCAAGCATAGTTTTTCTTTATTTCAAGCTAGTGTAAAAATGAAACCAAATTCAACCATAGTTTCCCATGTTTCAAGATTGTGTAGAGAATGAAACCATTCCTATACACCTCTCATGATTCCCCTTTTATCTACCTATTCTTCCATATGAGCCTTAGTTTTCTCATTCCATCGTCACCATCTTCTTGGTCAATCATACACTCTCACTCAATTGTTTTACCCTTTCCTGGGGAGTCGCTGCGAGGAGTGGTCTTGGTATCCAATCTCTTGGAATTTACATGTTTTGAGCAATTCCATCATCACCAGAACCAATTTATACCCCTTATGCCACTTGTTCCTCGAGGAGAAGTCCCTTTTCATCTCTATTCAGACTCCCGAAAAATGTAAATATTGTTGAGCACTTGTCCTTTTGAGCTTGCTAAAATAAATGAATTGATGACGTCTTAGTATAAGTTTACCCCTTTTTCAGGCTAAGGTTGACTAATTCAAAAAATGAATACGTTAGTAAAACATGGCTAAGTGGTTCTCTCAGGTATTATTTTCCACCTTTTCGAGTTCGACGGACTATCTACGAAAAGTGATCTTTAAGTTTTTCTTTTTCCACTTCTTTTTTAAAACTCTTTAAATATGTGAAATATGTTGAGTTGCCCCTCTATCGGATTCGTAAAAGTTAAACAATGAAGGAATTATAACCATTATGAGACCGAGTTAATCCTTTCTAGGGATCATTAAAGTTACTAGGATGGATTCATCTAAAGGGTGAGCTTATACGCTAAGCATATGGTATCCTCTTCAAGATTTCTATCAATAATAAAGAGGTACTTGCTAGAAATAGTGGGGGGGAAATGGAAGAAAATTATGTCTTGTATTATGTATTAAAGGAAACATGGCGCTCTTGAACATGACACTTATTTGCATCTCGTGTTAGGTTTGAGTTCTCCTCTCTTTGTCATGTGCCTTCTCGGGTTGGAAATCCATTTGCCTCTCATTTAATCATATCTTGTTGTCACCATGACCATTGATCCCATTTTGAGTCAAACGCTGCCAACGTCCAGAGTCATGTCGCTGGTATGTTCAAAAGAAGTCTTATCTACAAAATTCAAACCTTTTATACTTATCTGACCCTCTCTACAACAATCTTGAATCATTCCTATCTACATTGAGAAATCCTATGTTTCACCTTGATAATGTGTGAAACATTATGGCCCTCCTTTGACGGATCACTTCCTGTCTACATTAGCTCATTATCAATTAATTTGATCTAGAAGCTCCCTTTTAGTACCTTGGAGCTTACATGCCTTAGTGGAAAGTTCTTCGCACTCAATGACAAGTTCATATCATTAACCTTAAATCGAATGATTCTGAAAGTGTTCGACTTCAACTCCTTTATTCACACTTGTAGATTGTACTATCGTACCTTGAGGGCCACCATAATTATTGGTTGTTTCTATCATGCATGTTAATTTTTTACCTCATTGACCAGTAATCATGTGGTTTCTACCATGTTCGACATCAACACATCTATTTCACATGGTTATATTTGTACGTTGGATGGATCGAGACAGAGATGAAGACCCTGGATCACATCTGTTCGAATTGACAATGTGTGGAGTATTCATGATTATACACATGATCCTTTCTATATCGATGGCTACGACTATGTTGTGGATCCATAAATATGATGCTATATAGTCGAATGGTCGTGCCCATGTCGTGGATGCATGTGTTATGTGATGCCTATTCAACAATGTCCTATCAAAAAATATTTATATCAAATATGTCACATATTGTATCATGCTTTATTTGTAGGTCTCTCGATGGTGGTTTTCCAAATTCCTTGCCTTGACTAATAAAGCACTTCAACCATCACTTCTCATTCTAATTTCATGCTTTAAGGGGCATTTGTTACTCAATATTTTTTTTCATTCCCTATTCCTTATCTAAATTGTCGTCCTTTGTGTCACTCATGCCACAAATGTCGCAAAGAAAGAAAATATATGAAAACATGTTCACCATGAATAACACGCTCAAAACATACCTAAATAAATGGGGAGTTAGTGCATTGCAACAATTCTGGAGAAAGCTTGTAAAAAGCCTAATTTTTAGCCTCAACGTGGTTCTCCCCTGTATGCCCTCTTGCTTGTCACCCTATGTGTAACTCCTAAATAACACTGACAATGCAAGAATTAAAGTTAAAAGTTGTGTTCACCCTCTTCGGACTAAGTTATCCAAAAAATGGAACAAAAGATTCTTCCTCTAGGATTCTTGAGAATGGAAGTCTTGTATCATTTGGCTATAGATTGATTCGATATCTCCCATTTTGAGTCCTTGATTATACCTTTAAGGATTTCCCCCTGAAGGTGTGGACCTTCCTCTCTCTTTTTGGTGGATCATTAACCTCCCCGACCTCATACATGAATTTTATGCCTTGCCAAAATGGTTGGTCATTTTTTGTTGCATTCCTAGTGCTCGAATGCACCTAAACGATGTCAAAATTCCAAGGAGAAGGAGTGCTTGAAGTATTTGGCTTGGACTTGGAAACTCATTCTAAAGGAGATCTCCAACATCAAGGCACTAGTTGCATGCTTCCCTCTTCAATTTATGAATAATACAAAGCATGTTTCAATTTCCATAATCTTGTTTATCATTTCTTGCTTAGTATGATGCTCCTTGGTCGGTCATATGGTTTACATCATAATGGAATATACTATTCTTTCTTTGTTTCTTGTCGCTTGATCTCTCTTACAGGCATTCGTAAGTAAGTAAATAAATAATGTGGAACGATATTTTAACATCGACATGTGATTTCATATGAGTGAGATAGGCCATATTTCTCTCTCATGTCATTCTGATTTAAGCTAGGAGAGTTTTCTTGCTTTTGTCTTGTTTTTTACTAGACCCACTCATTGGGCTAGAGGGATCGCTTCTATCCATAGAAGGGATTTCCTTGATAATAGGAACCTTGGTCTAACATTATTTCATGGTCGCTTCTATGTGTGTAAGATTAGTTTTTATTCTCTTCATTTAGGGTTTTGGATTTCATGGTATATACTTCTTACTCCATGCAAAATCCCACTACCCCCTCAGAAGATTCCCTTTGGCCATATTTTTTCTCTTTGTAGTATATTTTTACTGAAATATTGTGTTTATGTGATGCCAATATTATCAAATTATGCCATTGCTTCTTTCTCTCTTGAGCCCTCCTCCAATCCAAATAAGTAGGAGGATATCTTGATGCCATTATATTTATGTTCAATGAGTATTCCTGCTAAAATCCAAATTTCTTGTTTGTCGTAGAGATTCCTGGGGTTGTTGGTTTCATCATGAGAGGTAGGAGCTTGAAATTTACATTCTTTCCGTGGTTCCATGGAAATGTGTGCAACAATTTACCATTGTTGTTTGTTTGAGGATTGAAACTACTAGTCTCCACCTCAATTTGTATAGTTGTATTTATTGGAGCTATGGTTTGCACATTCAGTGAAGACATGGCAATGTTGGAAAATAGGTGGATGGTCAAAGAGGGGAAGTTTCTTAGAAACCCATCTCTTTAGTCTACCATGAATATTGGCTCACATTGAAAGGATAAAAGACAAGGTCAAGGGAAACTTGCACTGTGGTGGCTACTTGGATTTCCCTCTTAGCCAAAGAGAAATGTAGCCTTAAGGATTTTATAGCTTCATCTTTGTTTGATAAGGCCCCTTGATTTATATTTGTGATGGATATAGCTAGAATGATGACTTTGGTGTCTTAAAAAAGAGTATGACACCATTTTCCATTACATCCCTCCTCAAATTGGTTAGAAAACTATTGCACTGGATTGTAATTTGAATCCCCGCCATATTATCTACATTGCATTTGAAATGATGATACATGGAAAATCTATATGTTATTGCATCACAACAAATATGATAATTTTATTTTCTCTAGACTAAAGTTCCACTAAAGTATCTAGTTTTATACTATAACCAAACCTCATTTTCATAATATTCTTTAAATCATATAGTTTTAGCTTTTTTTCCTTTTTTGTAAGAGAAAATATAAGTAATGTAAAATAGAAAATAAATAAATCGTGGGAAGTGATTGACATTCTATGTGAAAGGTATTAATATAATATAAAATAAGCTAATAAATTTATCCTAAAGTGTTAGAAATAAGGAAACCAAAGTGACATTTAGCGAGAAAAGAAAAACTAGAATAATTTTCTCCATTAGGACAAATTATTCGAGTAGGCATTGACTTGCTACTATTTAAACTAGTAAAACATATCAAACTAATGATATCAATGGTTAATCATACATATCTAGCATTGAGAATAGATTGTATACATTCAATTCGAGTTCTTTTATCCCATCCCACATGAGGGTTGAGTAATGACATGTGCTATTTTTTTTTATTTTTCATTATGAAAAAAAATAAAATTTTTGTACAAATTGAAGAGATAGGGAAGACCAAATGCTCATTTAAATATGTTCACTAGGGGATAAGAAAACCAAAACTCGACAACTAAATACAACAAAATGCAAAGGGAAAAACAAGATATGAGAACTATAGATCTAACATATCAATAATTTATATTAATGATATTTATAAAGACATTTACTATGTATATGGAGCTAGGATTATGTCCATTCAGATGGACATTCAACCCATTCTTCGGGAACAAATGAAGGAAAATTTTTTAGAAAAGAGTGAAAATCAGATTATCTAGGTGTTAGGACAAGAAAGAGGAACGCTATATTTCAAATTTCAAAAGGAATGTTAGAATTAAAACGTTGGAGGTCAATCTAGTTAATGAAAATGGTGCTTGGAGAAAAAATTTAAAATGAAAAAAATAATAATCAATGCTAAATTTAAACTATTGTTCTCATTTCAAAAAACAAAAATAAGTATGCATATTTATTGTGTCATTTTTTTCAGGGGCAAGCAGTAAAATATTGATTTTGTTATAGCCTGAAATTTTTATGTATGGGGTTTAACTGCTATAGTTTACCACCTACACTTTAAAGGAGGTGATCCAATAGGTGGGATCTGATATATTAAGAGGTTGAATAATATGGGTATGGAGCTTGAAACTAATCCATAAAACTATTTAAATGTATTTTTTAAATTGATTTATTAATAGTACATGGGGTCTTGGATAGATGGTGATCGGGGCCTCTATTAAGGCACTCATTGATGTGAAGTCACTCATTTAATTGCCCTCCCTGGTCAGGGTGATATATTGGACATGATGAAGATGTATTCCTACCAAGCTTACCAAAATAAAAATAAAAATATTAATAATATAAAACTTTTTAAATATACAAAATACATTCTTTTAATTACTTAGATATGTAATTATAAAAAAATATCCTTTCCTTCCACATAGATTTGAGGATAACAAGCCTTTCTAAATACAGCTATTCAAAATGAAGCCACAAATGAGAGCATGGTATAAGCGGTTGTTCAAAATATATCATTGAGTTCATGTGGAGGGTCTTCTTTCTCTTTGAATGTGTATCCCAATGGTCTTGCTTTTATCACCCAAAATTCACTAGTCTATGCATGTTTCTCTTAAAAGGTTTATTGGAAGAAATGAAAAAAAATCTCCTAGAGCCAAACTATCTCTAATGTTGTATTTTTTTAACTTGATTTGCACTAAGATTCTAGCATTGTATTTCCTAAAAAGGTTTTGTAATGAGAAATGATTAAGTGATATCAATTTGATAATTACTTTATTTATATATTAAACAATTTATATTATATATATAGATATATAATTAAAAATAAAATTATAAGTAAAAGTAAAGTAACTATTATAAATAAAATATCGATCACTTACCAAATGTAAATTTTAAAATATAAAAAATTTTAAATATTACCATTAGAGATAAAAAAGGAAAAAAAATATATTTCAATTTATTATTAATGTGAAAGTTTCATGAATTTAATTAATTCTAAAATAATAATAAGTGTCTTTAAAACAATGTTATGAATATATCAATTATAATAAATTAAGAATTCAACTTAAGAAAAATAATGACATTTTTTCCAACCCACCAAAATATATGTGTGTTTGGAAAATGTTGTATAAAATGAAATGTGAAGCCATATGGTGAATAAAATGAATTATGAAGACATTCATATGACAAATTTATATTTTATTTATTAATTTATTAAAATGAAATATGAAGATATCACAAATTTTTAACTTGTTTATTAATTTAGGAGACGGGGTTTGGGGATTTAACTATTTTATTAAAAATATATATTTTTATGTTTAAAAATGTTAATAAATGTGTGCATGTTTGGAAAATGTTGCATAAAATAAAAGTTGATGATATATGGTGAACAAAATGAAATATGAAGACAAGTATATGACAATTTTCTAACTTGTTTATTAATTTATTAAAATGAAATAATGAAGGCATGAATATGAAAATTTTCTAGCTTGTTTATTAATCTATTAATTTAGGAGATGTGGTTTGGGGGGTTTTAACTACTTTATTTAAAGATATTCTTTTTTCTTTTAAAAAATGTTTTTATAGTCAAATTATTTTTTATTTTATTTTATTTTTGCTAGTTTATTTCAGGGCTTGAGAGGATTAGCATGTCTAACTTGTGTCTTGAGCAATCGTGACCTAGTGGCATCTAAGCCATCAAAATCACTTGGTGATCACATCTAACCTAGGTTATGTGAGCCCTTAGCATGACTAAATTTTTTCCGAAAGAGTTCCGAACAAGTGACTTTTACATCACATAATGACTTAACATAACACCCCATCACCATCTACTCTACATCCATTTACTCTTTTAATTTTTTTATTTTATTTAAAATAAATTTTCTCATTTATATTCCAGAAATATTAGTTATAAAAATAAAGTTTTTTTTAGCATTATGAATAATCAACTTAAAAATTTTTTTTATAGAAATAAAATTTATAAGATTTAATAAATCAACATAACATATATCATTATATATCAAATTAAAACTAAGGGGTGGTGGAAGCAGGAGGGGTAATTTTTTGTAACCCAGAGTGAACAAGTCGAGATAAGGTATGCAATGGGACTAGGAGTGGCAACTAAAAATAAAGAAAAAATAACTAGCCTTATGGAAAGGATTGGACTTCGAAATATCCCTCAGAGTATATAAAATTAAAGTCGTAGGAGACTCCCTAGTAGTTATAAGAATTTTTTTCATCCCCCAATTCTCATAAAAATGATGCAAAATATTTTATTGTTATAAGAATAGGATATTAGTTAAAACAATTTGAACAATTTGAGTTGTATCATATCCTTCGGATCCTTAAAAAGACCGCCGACAATATGGAGAATTTCTACTTGACTTTAGGTGAACGCTGGAGTGATTTCAGTGGGAAGATCATAGGCCACCTTCCCATGCTATAAGAGAGTGTCAACGAGTGGAGAATGTAATGCCCTCATCGTATATTTTGATGGAGGGATGATTCAACTAAACATAACTGAAATCAAGATAGATGGGAAGTGAAATGAAAGCTATCAACGCATTATGTCCTCACGCATCCCATGACCATCACCTCACAAGACACATATATATGAAATTAACTAAGCTCATGGAGAAAAATAGAGAATATGACATTTCGGGAGGAATAAGGATTATCTATTGAATTGGTCATGCGGGTGGTTTGGAAAATCCATTCAACAATACACTCATTTAATGGGTCTATAGATTGAATATCTCCAAAATAATCATGGCACGAGCTAAGTAGAATGAGGAGCAGGAAGGAATTGGTACTTTTAAGGAAATGAAGACTCCTTCTGTATGATATGTCATAAAAAGTTTGGAGCATCCATTTGATAGTATTGTGATGGAAGGATACTACCATGGAATAAAAAAGGGGCATGGGATAACTAATCCCCGTTAAATTAACCCATTAACTTAATCATAGGATAACTTAACCCGTTGGAAGAGGGACCCAAAGTTTTTGTTTAAAATTATTTTATTTGCCTTGGATTTGTCCTTTGTTCTATGGTTCGGGGGCGCATTTCCCTTGCTTCAGATTCGTAGATCTAAATTCCCCAATATTCTATCTAAACTTATGTTCGCTAGTTATAGCATATTTATAGGCGACACCAAGTGAGGAGATGTCTAGGAACTTCATTTCGTCAACGACGTGCTTTTGCAAAAAATTGTGGTACTTTAGTACCAAATGCCGCTCTGAATCCTTGATTCCTCACTTCATGCGATGGGCATGAAAACCATTTGTGAACTCTAACACATCTTGGTACCTTTCATTCCACAATGTGGTCCAATTTATGTATTGGTCTTCATAGCTACTCACAAGATAATATTTTTTCATTGATGATGTCCCAAAAAAGAATTCGGGTAGGTGCGGCTGAGAATAGTGAGGGTTCCCCCCTCGTCCTTTTTCTCACGATAGGTTTCCCACTAGTACTTGACATGGGGGGGGTGACCTTCAAGAGTGAAAAAGAAAATGTTTCCCATTTGGAAAATTCATAAATTGAAAAATATCCTTCCAACAGATTTAACCATTTATCTACAACATACACATATATCCGACCTTCAAATATGGGAATGTCAAATTTGACTCGTACTCGTAAAAGGAGTGGCAGCTCTAGAGTGGTTTTCGGATGAATATGTGTTGTATGTGGGTATTCTTCGAAGGATTTGTATCCATCATCATGTTTGTCTATTTCTTGATGGCCTCCTCAAGAAATATTTTGAAACCATCTCCTTCTTCTTCATCTTTCTTTTCTTCTCGCCATGAGAGGTCATCGGGGTTTGCGACATTGATCTTGCAAAGGTTCAACAAGATTGAAACCCTAACTCCTTATACCCACGACATCGTAGGGGGAAATGCAAAGAAAATCGAGAAAGAGCGAGACTATTCTGGTACCATTGATTTGAGCTTACACAGGGAACACAATAGAATACATAGATAAACATAAACACATAAGTACAGTAAGAAATAAAACTTCATTTCATTAATATCAAATGAGAGCATGGTGTAAGCTATTTTTTCAAAATATAACATTGAGTTCATGTGGAGCGTCTTCTTTCTCTTTGAATGTGGATCCCAATGGTCTTTCTTTTTATCACCCAAAATTCAGTAGTCTCTGCATGTTTCTCTTAAATGGTTTATTGGAACAAATGAAAAAAATTCTCCTAGAGCAAAAACTATCACTAATATTGTATTTTTTTAACTTGATTTGTGCTAAGATTCTAGCATTGTATTTCTTAAAAAAGATTTATAATGAGAAGTTATTAAGTGATATCAATTCGATAATTACTTATATATATATATATATATATATACTATATCTATTTACACTACACAAAAAAGAAAAAGAAAAAAATTGTATTTCAATTTATTATTAATGTGAAAGTTTGATGAATTGAATTAATTCGATAAGAATAATAAATGTCTTTAAAAACAATGTCATAAATTTATCAATTATAATAAATTAGGAATTTAACTTAAGTAAGAAAATAATGAAATTTTTTTCCAACCTACCTAAATATGTGTGTGTTTGAAAAAATGTTGCATAAAATGAAATGTGAAGACATATGGTGAATAAAATGAAACACGAAGAAATTCATATAACATATTTATTAATTTATAAAAATGAAATATGAAGATGTGACAAATTTTTTTTACTTGTTTATTAATTTATTAATCTAGGAGATGGGGTTCACGAGATTTAACTATTTTACTAAAAATAAATCGTTTTTACTTTTTAGAGAAGTTAATAAATATGTGTGTTTGGAAAATGTTGCCTAAAATGAAATATAAATATATATGGTGAATAAAATTAAATATGAATACTCGTATATGAAAATTTAATAACTTGTTTATTAATTTATTAAAATAAAATATGAAGACATGTATATAACAATTTTCTAACTTGTTTATTAATCTTAGTTAATTTAGGAGATGTGGTTTGGGGGGTTTTAACTATTTTATTTTTAAAAAAAATCTTTAAAAAATGTTTTCTTAATCAAATTCATTTATTTTATTTGAATTTTGCTAGGTTATTTGAGCCTTGAGATGATTTGATGTCTAACTTGTGGCTTGAGCAATCGTGACCTAGGGGGGAATCTAAGCCATCAAAATCACTTGGTGATCGCATATGAACCGGGTCACGTGAGCCCTTAGCATGGTTGCATTTTTTCCCAAATATTTTTCGAACGAGTGACTTTTACACCACATAATGCCTTAACATAACACCCCATCACCATCTACTCTACATCCATGGACTCTTTTAATTTTTTATTTTATTTAAAACATTTTTTATCATTTACATACCATAAATATTAGTTATAAATAGATATTTTTTTATCATTTTGAATAATCCACTTAACACTTTTTTATCTAAATATAATTTATAGGAGTTAATAAATTTACATAACATCTATCACTAGATATCAAATTCAAACTAAGGGGTGGTGGGAGTAGGACGAGTACTTTGTTTCCCTAATGAACACGTTGAGATAAGGTATGCATGGGGACTAGAATGGGAAACTAACAATAAATCGAAACTCGCTAACCCTTTGAAAAGGATTGGACTTAGCAATATCCCTTGGAGTAAATAAAATTAAAGATGGATTAGACTCATTATTAGTTATAAGAGTGTTTTCATCCTCCAATGCTCATAAAAATGATGCAAAGTCTTCTATTGTTGTACGAATATGATATTAGTTCAAACAATTTGAACAGTTTGAGATTTATCATATCCTCCGGATCCTCAAGAAGGTTGCCGATGAGATGGTCAATTTTGGCATGAATTTGGGCGAAGGCAGGTGTGAGCTTGGTGGGGAGGTCATAGGAAACCTCCCCATCCCATAATAGAATGTCATTCTCGTATATGTTGATGGAGTCATGATGCGGGCAAACATAAATGGAAGTTAGGGACAGATGGGAAGTGGAAAGCAAGCTATCAACGCATGGCATCCTCACATATCCAAAGACCATAACCTCACAAGGAATATATAAAGGAAATTAACTAAGCTGATGGATAAAATAGAGAATTTAATTCCCTTCTCATATTTGTTGATGGAGGGATGATGCGAGTAAACATAAATGAAAATCACGACGGATGGCAAGTGGAATGAAAGCTACCAACGCATGACGTCCTCACATATCCCAAGACCATAACCTCACAAGGAATATATACAAGAAATTAACTAAGCTCATGGACAAAATATAGAATCTTCCATTTCAAGGAGGAACAAGGATTGTATATTTTGTTGGCGAATTAATGGTGAAGTGATTCCCAATGTCTCATTATCTAGATAATTGGTTGCAAGGGTGGTTTGGAAGATCCACTGGAAAACACACATATTTAATGGGCTTGAAAATTGAATATATCCAAATGATCATGGAACAAGGTGATGAGAATGAGGAGTAGTAATGAATTTGTGCTTTTTAGGGCATGCATATAAATTTTGGAGCATCAATTTGATATTATTGTGGGCTAGAAGGATACTTCCATGGAATAAAAAGGGCATATGATAACCAATCCCCTCGGGAGGACTTAACCCGTTGGAAGAGGAACCCAGAGTTTTTTTTTAAATTCTTTTGTTTTCCTTGGCTTTTTCCTTTGTTTTGCGGTTTGGGGGGGCACCTTTCCCTTGCTTCGGATTTGCATATCTAAAGTCCCAATTCTGATGTCTAAACTTATGCGTGATATTTACATCTTATCGACAGGTGACACTAAGCGAGGAGATATCCAGGAACTTCATTTTGTCCTCGATGTGCTTATGCAAACAACAATGGTGCTTTAGTACCAAATTCCGCTCGGAATCCTTGATTCCCCGCTTCGTTTGAAGGGCATGAAAACCATTTGTGAACTCTAACACATCTCATTCCCTTCTGTGCCGCAATGTGGTCCAGCTTAATGTATTTGTCTTCATTGGTACTCACAATATAATAATGTTCATTGATGGTGTCCCGTAAAAGAATTCTAGTGGGTGCGAGTCGAGAACGATGAGGGTTCCCCTCGCGTCCATTTTCTCACGATGAGGTTTACATGAGACTCCCCATTGTCCGATCCAATCAAGTTTACATGAGACTCTTCCAACCTTTCTAACTCCCTATCTTCCTCATAATGATCTACATAGTTACTGTTGAAAGGGAGGTCTAATCTGTTGGTCACTTTATTTTTGCTTATCTTGATTGTTTTCTCTTCTAAAATTCTGATTTCTATTTCTATTTTGGTTATTTTGAGGTTCTCTTGGTGGAACTCTATCATTTGAGTTGATATTTTCAAGCATCCTCTCCATCACCTTCACTAGGTTGTCAATTTTTGTGTCGAAGCAAAGGTTGAGGGTAGTAGATCATCTTTATAGGTCACTCTCTTCTCCGATCTCAACCTATTTATTTTCTCGATTATGTTTGCTTCTACTCTCAAGGCTCATTTTTGCATGTATTCTAAGGTTAATTAATCCCTTCCCCCTTAAATCATAAGTCATTTCAGCATTAAAGCTTTTAGATACCTTACCAAGGTCATGCCTTGAGGAGGTTTCATGTGAGGCGGGAGAGCATTGTAAACATTGTTGAACCTAGTAGAGTAATCATGAACACTCTCCCCTGGATTTCTCTTGAGATTGCTATATTCTCGCTAGTATTTGGAGGGGTTTCTTTTTTAAGCTCCCATTTGTTGATAAATGTTTGATGCAAGGCGGGGAGAACATTTATACTCGTTAGGAGGTAGGTTTTTAAAACATTTCTTTACATCTCCCCCTAAACTTTGGGCGAAGATTCTCATCTTCATGGTTTCTTCTTCTATCTCCATATAATCGAATGCATCCTCCATCCTATCAACATGTTGTTGAGCTCGTTGTAGATTCTTTTCCGGTGAAGTGAGGGATTTTGGATTGGTAATCATTTGGTAGGGGAATTAGAGGTTGTGGTAACACTAATGGGGCATACCATGTTGCCATGGCATGGGAAACAAGGGTGGATTTACGAGAGGTGGATTTATAGTAGTGAAAGTAGGATTTGAACAAGAGTGTTTTTCACGGTGGTAGTATGAATTGGAGTGAAAGAAACACTTGGGCCAGCAAATTGATTTTGAGCGAGACTTGTTATGGAAAAGACTAAAGTGATGAAGAAGTCTGGAAATCGGGAGGAGTGGAAGGCGAGGCTTCTCTACTAAAGCTTTGTTGCAAATTTGCAATGTCGAGGTTAGTTTGTTTTTAAGTCACCTTGAGATCTAGTTCTAAAGATGTTCTTTGTATGATGCAAAATCAAAGTGTGAATCCTCTAAGACAGACAAGGTTTTCGGGGGACGTGAATTTGCTCTCAAGAGGCTCCTATTAGCAGCTGATTTTCCGGAGTTAGAAGTCAGCCACAAAATTCTCTCAATATTGTCAACGATTAAAGAAGGATTTGGGTCCGGATGGGATCTAGTATTGATCCTATGTGAAGCTGGACTCGCTTTTTCAAAAAATGAGAGAGGTGGGAGGTTTTAGGAATCTGTTTTTGGACGCTTCACCTCTCAAAATGTTTTATCTAAAATGGGACTAAGCTTCTAAAAATTATTTTAGGGTTGGTTAACATAGTCCTAAAGGGATTTGGGAACCTAGATGAGTAATAGGCCTACCGGGGCTAGTGGAGTCGCCCTGTGGAAATTTTTAGCTTTTATGAAGGTAAAATATTCGATGGTTCCACCACCATGTTTATTATGAAGCCAAACTAAAATGTTTTTGGGTTTTTCCGAGTCAATTTGGTCTTAGAGGTTAAGAGAGTGTCCTAAATCTGAATTAACACTTAGCTAGGGTGTCAAACATACAAAGTTCACTCTTATGGCTTAGTAACTAATTCCTTCAAGGTTTGATAAGGTTTAGAGAGAATCCTAAGGGGTAATTAGTTTGTCACCGATTCAATTAAGTCCTATCATGATTACCATTTGTTAGGTATTGCTTGAAGAAGGTTATTTATGTTATACTTGGGCCTAAAAAGTTTGAAGAAAGGTTTTAAAACCACTATATTCTCAAGATGTCCCACCGTGATCGCCATTATGTTGGGGTCCCGTGTTTTGATAGTTTGGAAAATCAAAAGACAAGGCAACATCGAACCAATCTTTAGAGTTCTAGGATCTAGTACTCCTATCCTCGGAGAGGGATCTCTCAAAAGTTTGTTTGCAAAATTTTTATCTTGTGTGCATATAGTATTGATTTTAGACTAGTTATTAAGTGCGGGTGTTTGTTTGTTTACTTGGTTGGATTGAATTGATACCGTAGAACATGAAAGGTCTAGGAAAGATACACAAAATGGAGAAACATCTATTTCATTGGGCAATGGAGTCAAGAAAAGGTCATAAAAAACTCATCAAGGATATGGGATATCAAAGGGAAAATCTAACTTGGTCAGCATTATCCTTTTGTTTTTTGGAATGGGATGAACATTAATGATTTGGAAAGAGAAATTGAATTCTCAACAAAGGGAACTTGAAAACATAATTTAAACAATAAAGAGATATTTGATAGATAGGGGCTAACCATAAATTCTATAAACATTCTTTAAGCAAATAATGACTTCAAGACAACTTTCAAAATGAAATCTAAGATTCAGGGAAACACCCTATTTCCTCAAAAGATTTTATTCTAAATGACTTTAGAAAACACAAAATATTTATCGATAATTGCGATCATAGAAGAGGGAACACCTAAAAAACATCTATGATCATAATTATAACGACCTCTAAAGCCAACTTTTAAGCAAGGACAAAAGGCAAAAGATCAAAATATACCTCTTTGATTCACCGTAAGCAAAGAACTTCAAAGGGAGACTTCAATAATAATTTTTAAGTGGCAAACGAGCATGCGTGGGAAAACCATAAATCATGTCGAAACCAATTGTTCAAACTATTAAGGAAATAAACAAGCATGAACACTAAAGAGAAAGATTAAAGCCTCCCAAATACTTTAGCAGAAGAAAAACATGAAACAATGAAGGATGAACAGTCTAAGGTGCTTCCAAGAGTCATTTCTTAGCCCAAAAAATTTCAGCCTATCAGTAGTTTAGAAATTATGGAACATAATGAAAACAGGGAAAACATAAAAAAAGTTTAGAATACTTCACCAATAGCCAAGCTCATGGATCCAATGATAGAGCCTTCTCGGGAACAAGCATGCAACAACATCATCAAGATCTCTAAGACTTCAATTTGTTCTTCAACTTCAACGAGACTATGTATTTACTTCAAGAGTTTCAATATTACAACTTGTAATCAACAACAACAACCCCCTCACTCATCTTCTACTAAAGTATTTATAGAAGAATGAGGAGGTGAGATCCGATAAAAGATCTCAAAACTAATTAGTACGGACTTTAATTTCTTCTTGGCCTTTGGGGGGGGCTCAATGAAGAAGTGTATAGGTGTTTCACTGTATTAATCGATTTATACTTATGAATTAAGCTCGGTGGGAGCTTTTGTTGATCTTTGAGGCTCTATGTGATGTTGGGGTTACTCCCGTAGATATTTTTTGCATTAGTTTTCCTTGCAGAAGTAACTTTTGGTCAGCGTCGAGGAGAAAATATTCATTCGATCAATAAATTTGGCCTCCGATTGAGTACTTTGAAGAATAGGTGGCACTTGTGGTAGTCGAAGAATCAATTGGCCTCGGATGTGGCGGTGGAAGCTTTCCGTCCGATAAAACACTTAAAGTTTTTCTTCTTAATCGTGTTCTAAATCATGGGTTAGGCTTTTTGATAACCGTCTTAGCCGTAATCCCCATAAAAATGTCTTTTAATCCTCTGATTCGATACATTTTGGTATTCGGACCGATACTCTTTGATCGTGCTCGATTCCCGGGTTTTTCTTGCTGTATTGCGCATGGTTGCGTAGGGTTTCATAAGGCATCAATGCTTTGATAAAACATCGATGAAACATGAGTTTGAAACTCGCGAATGATTTTTTGTGGTGAATCGAAGGCGGGAGGATCGTCACCCTCACTGCGAATTTTCTTCAATATGGCGGAAAAACATTAAACCCCGCAAAATATGAATAAATGTTATAAAATCCCACGTATATAGGTTTTATTGTTGTGGAGGCATGTGGAGGAAGTGTGGTCGTTGGATGGCATCATCCAATGGTCGGGGAGATCGTAGAATGGGCGGAAAAAAAGATTAAATCCGAGCCGTTGATCGCGCAGAGATTGACGATCGAGATTGAATGAGGAGGCAGAAAAGGAGAGTGAATTTTGAGCCATCGATCGCGAGAGATCGACGCGTCTGAGCGGAGGTGAAAAGTCAAACGGAGTGAATCGCGGGCGATGGATTTTGGACCGTCAATCTACGCATCAGATCGACGCGTGGAGATGTTGTTGCCGCTGCATGGTAGCTCGGTTATCGCATGTGCATCTTCGACGAGCGATCACCGTCCGTGATCGCCCCCGGATCGGGACAGTGGGACGTGAATATCAGCCGCGTGTCCACGTCCGGAATTTAATGTGCGATGAGCGTGCGGTTTTGCAAAAGTACCCGGGACATGTGGCGGCGAGTGTATGGAATCGTCAGCGATCGGGGAAAACCGCTCTTACCTAGAAGACGGTGCGATGAATAACACATGGTTTTTGGAGTGGTGAACAGTCGGCGGGGACCGCCGGGTAGACGGACTCCGCACTCTGTCCGATCTCGTGGATTTTAGATCAACGGTGGAGATTTAATGGGAGATGGTACTCGATGGAGAAATTTATAAAATAAAATAAAAACCCAAATTTTACAAATAACAAAGGTTTTTTTATGTTTTGGATGGAATATATATGTGATATATAGGATAAGCGCCCGATCGGCTCAACGCTCGGTTCGGCGCCGGGGACGCATGGATGGAAAGGGCTAGAGACTTAGCCGAAGGGGGGCTTAAGTCCAATACATAAAAAAATATGCATTCTAATGGTTTTTCAATAGTTTTGAAAGGGAGTTGAAGCTTTTGATAAGGCTAAGAAGGGGTCTTAGAATCTTATCACGAGGTTTTTATGAAGTGGAAAGGGGAGAAACATGAAAATGAGGGATTTTCATGAGAAATGGGGGAAACATAAAATAAGGTTAATTTGGAAAAAAGGAAAAAAGGGGGTGAAGGGGCTTAACGTATTTGGGTTTGGAAATGAGCAAGATTTCGTAGTCCTTTGAGATGTAAACGACGAGCTGTAGGATCTGGGTAGAGGCATGAGGCCTTCAAGAGTCTTTCAAGAGCCAATCAATTTTTTAGTAATGAAAATTGTTCCTTGAAGGCTCAAAAACAAACTTAGCCACCTTTGGTATAACAAATTTTCTAGGTGACTAACGCAGTTATACCGAGTTGTTCATTTTGTTTCTTTCCCATTTTTTATTTAATATTTGTTAGTTTTATTCTTGCATATGTTCTAGCTTGACATGAGGGGGCGGTATTTGTGCCTTTTATGCCCCCAAAAGACACTACATTAAATTATATAAAGGTGTTTTAAGTTGATAGGATGTCAACAATGTGTAGGTTTTGTCTTTCTCTCAAGTGCCAAATGGGGGTTGTCATGGTGTGTGGTGTAGGACAAATTTTTTTCTCTATTTCTTCTCGCTCCATAAACAAATATTAATGAGTTATTTCTCATCCTCTATTATGACCAGTTCAATGATTCTAGAGATATCACAATTTTTATAATTGGTGGGGATGTTTATGGTTTCGAGTGGGTCATAAATCTATTTTGATGTCCCTAGAGTTGGACTTTAGGTATGAAAGACAATATGCCACTAAAAATTATAGAAGCTAATCATTGAGGCTTTATATGAAGGAGGGAAGCTAGGATGCCACAAAATGAGTGAATCATGTGTTTCCCTCACTTTGTAGGTGCAAAAAAAATGGCATAGTAGGCTCAAAAACTAGTCAATCAAAGAAAACTACAAAATATCCAACATAAAATTGAAATTTTTAGTGGAATTTATCAAAGAGAGGCACCTATAGATATACAAACAACAAATTGTAACTAATTTTTGGGATTAGGTCTTAGACTCTAGGTTCTCTAAGTCTGAAGTCCCAAAAATCATCTACACTTTCGAATTTTATTAGTTGACCAAGACCCTAGTAGCTATCACTTTAGAGAACTAATGGAATCATGATTCGAAGTGTCAAATAAACTAAGAAGACTAGAAACGGAGTTCATAGTACTATGCAAGGTCATTTTCAAACATATTTTGAAGGTCTATGAGTGGGGATTAGGTAAATAGGAAGGCATATTGGAAGTCATGGGAATTTTTCTTGGGGTAACAAATATAACTTGATAATCATTGAGAATGAACCAAGAAAGAAGCTCTTGCAACAAGACAAATGGTTTGAGACTTCTTCTATAAAGGCCCTTCTTAATCCACTCCACCTTGATCTTGTTATTGTTAATCATTCTATATTTTTATCTATTTTTACTATATTTTTTGTTTTGATGTAGCATTTATAGTGTAAACTTATATAGAAATCTTTTTGAAGAATAACTAAAGCATTAATTTCCATTTTAATTAATGTTTAATTTAAAAATACTATTTCATAAAATTTATTTTCATCTCAAATTGTTAAATTAAAAATTAATTTTCTCCTATAAGTTTTGCATAAAATATGTTTTCACCAAATCCATTTCTCTACCATTAAATAACAAAGTTGTATACATAGAGAGAGAAGTAATATGATATATTTATAATAATTTATTTTCTCTTTTAAATAGCTAAAATAATTATATTTAAATAAATAAAATTCTATTATGTTAATTTTTTTAATAAATTTTATGTTATTTTTAATTGAAATTTTCAATTGAAAAAATACTTTTTATCTTGAAAAAAAATGGTTAAATTTTCAATTTTAAATGGGTTATTAGGAATGAAAAGGGGAAATCCTTCACATCTTTAGCGAAATATGGGGGAGGCTACCAACAATGAGGTCTGAGTTCACTGCCCTCCGGAATAGGGCCTATGGATCCTCTTGTACTACGGGCAAAAGCTCGGTTGTTGTGGAAGGGGATTCCCTCACGGCCATCATTGCAATCGGATCGAATTCAAAACGGCACTAAGCCAAGGAAAGTTCTCAAGCATTGGTGATCGTCCATGGTTACGGAGATCATTGCGGACCATCTATCCTCACTCAACAATATCATTCTTCAGGTGGTTAGGAGGAAGGCTAATGCTCTCGCAGACTCGTCTTACTAACTATGCCATTGATCACCTAAGGGAAATCATTAACACTTGTTGGCAAGACGTCATGAGTAATGATCTTCGAGAATCGGTAGTGCTCAAATTTTCGAGACAAGACCTCATCGAAGGATCAAGTGAGGAGGATGGCACTGCGTACTCACGGATAATCAATAATTGATGAGGATTAACTATTTTCTTAATCACAAAAGTTGGGACACCGATGGGAATTGTCCTATGAGGAGTCTGTGGAATAGGTGGAGGATTTTCAAAATGGACGATGGCGGGATCCATCGTTACAAATGGCGATGTGTGTGGCAGTCCCTCAAGCACGCGACATAACCGGCACTAAGAAGTGGATTCATTTCCGGGGTTATGGCAACAACACCCACGATTAGACTTCGAGCAGCTGGCAATGATGGCAGTAAGCGAATTAATGGTGTATTTTCGCGCCCCCTCCAGAGCTCCGATTATATAGAAGAAAGCTTTTTCTTGATTTTTTGAGATGTAAAATCTCTACTCACGGGATCAATCACGTGAAAGTGAGAGCTTATATGACCCCAAAAACGGTTTATCATTGGCATGGAACTAACCACCGACGCTCACCCACACAATCCATTACCAATGAGGCACAATCACTAACATACATGCACATAACAAACGTAGGGTGAACACAAAAGCATTACACGTTGACTCACAATGTAAGATGTTCACACACTACATTTACTATGAACTTTGGTATTAGCATTATTTTGTTGCATGTGATTAAGATTGAGTATACATATTATGATGTTGATAATTAAATTTATTTTATAAGTCAATTTGTGTGATATTAAAATTAGTAAGTATTATTTTCTTGACTATATTTAAAAATATGATTATGGTTAAAAAAAGTTTTAGATAAATATCTTTTCCACTAAAATTATAAATTATTAAAATTAATTAATTTTTTTGAAATAAAATTTAATAATTTCTTTTTATGGTATCGATTTTATTATAAATAAATAATTAATGTGTTATTGCAAATTGTTGCTATTCTAAATATTATGTTATTGTTTTTTCTTCTCTTTAAGGGATTTGAACCTTGAGTGTAATGGTTTTTACATAAATACTTTATAAAATGACAATTGTTAATTGAGTTATAGTGTGAACTAATATTATGTACTTTTAATGTTATTGTAATATATATATTATTTTTAATTTTAAAATGATAAATTAATATTATAGTATATAAAATTCGGTTAAAAAAATAAAAAATAAAAAATAAAATAATAAAAAGTTAATTAATAAATAAAATCAAAATCAAAATTAAACTAGAAAACCCAAAATAAAAATAAAAATAAAAATAGAAACTAAGAAATTAAAATAATAATAACAACATTTTCATAAATATTACTACCAAGTATATACAATTAAACAAGACACCTACAAATGTATCAAAGAATAGATTCATACACTCAAAATACTTTCACAGACATATAAAGAATAAAATTAAACAAGACACATACAAATGTAGCAAAGAATAGATTCAAATCTCTTGAGATAAAAACCTCTTTTAGAGTGAAACGAGATTTGATTTTTCTCGATATGTTGTAGTTCCATAGTTAAAATCGCGCTTCAAATAAGCTATATTCCACATGAAATGGTTCCCAACACCATATTTTTATTTTATTTTATTTTTATTGGTTTATTTTTATTTTGTTATTTTTACTTTTATTATTTTATTTTATTTTGAATGTGTTAAAATATTTGCAATACATTATATTAGTATTCTCATTTAATTTTTTTTATATTTATTTCGACATTATGTTACATCATCTCTACCCCACCCACATATATAATCTCTCAATTTAAATATATAGATAATTATAATTTTTAATTTAAAATATTTTATTTTAATTTAATTTTTTATATTTTCTTAATTACATTTTATATATTTTAAATTTTAATAAAACCCATAATAATAAATAATTAAATTTTATTATTATTATTATTATTATTATTATTTAGTAATTAAATATGAATGATACATATAATAACACATTTTTTATAAATATGTTTTAAAATAAAATATTATAATAATTAACAATTATATTAACTTTTATTTATAATTAATATAATTAAAAAATTATTGTAAAGTCGAATTATATATATATATATATATATATATATATATATATATATATATATATATATATATATATATATTATAATTTTATAATATTTATAAATTAATTAAATATTGTTAATATATATATGAATGATATATATAATAACACATATATTTTTATAAATATTTATTAAAAATGAAATATTATAATAATTAACCATTATATTGATTTATTTTTATAATTAATATAATTGAAAAAATGGTTTGATAAAATCAACTAATATAAATATATTTTTATTTTTATTTTTAATTGAAAATATTTTTTTAATAATTAATTTTTTAAATATTGTTTAATATGATACATATAATAACACATAATTTTTTATAAATATTTTTAAAATAAAATATTATAATAATTAACTATTATATTGAGTTATTTATATAATTAATATAATTGAAAAATGGTTGTAAAATATATATATATATATATATATATATATATATATATATATATATATATATATATATATATATATATATATATATATATATTTTCTAAATATATATATATATATATGTTTTTTATTGTGTGTTATAATTTTATTAAGTTGGTATATTTTTATGTTTTTAACAAAATAATATTATTTAAATATTATTAAAAAAATATTTTAGTATATTGAAGTTAATGTTTTGTTTTAAATAAATTAAAAAGTATTATATAGAAATCTTTTTTTAGCTTCGACATGTAAAATCTCTACTAACAGGGTCAATCATGTGAAGGTGAGAGCTTGTATGACTCCAAAAATGGTTTATCATAGGCATGGAACTAACCACTAACGCTCACATTGTCCATGAGGCACAATCACTATCATACATACACACAACAAACATAGGGTGAACACAAACATACATAACCCACAAACATTACACATTGACTCACAAGGTGACATGTTCACACACTACACTTATTATGAACTGTATTAACATTATTTTGTTGCATGTGCTTAAGTTTGAGCATAAATATTATGATGTTGATAATTAAATTTATTTTATAAGTTAATTGGTATGATATTAAAATTAGTAAGTATTAATTTCTTTACTTTATTTAAAAAAAGTGATTATGGTTAACAAAGTTTTAATAAATAGTTTTTGGACTAAAATTACAAATTATTAAAATTAATTATTTTTTTTGAAATAAAATTTTATAAAATTTATTTATTGTATGGATTTTAGTATAAATTATTAATTAATAGTGTTATTACATATTGATGCTATTTTAAATATTATGTTATTGTTTTCCTTCCTTTTAAGGGGTTTGAACCTTGAGTGTAATGGTTTGCATAAATACTTTATAACATGACAATCCTTAATTGAGTTGTACCATGTGGATTAATATTATGTACTTTTTAATGTTATTGTAATATGTATATTATTTTTTATTTTAAAATGATAAATTAATATTATTAGTATATAAAATTTTGTTAAAAAAAACTAAAATAGAAAATAAAACAATAAAATGTTAATTAAAAAATAAAATCAAATCAAAATTTAAACTAAAAAACCAAAAATAAATAAAAATAAAAAATAAAAAAATTAATAATAATAATAAAAACATTTTCATAAATATTCCTATATTTACAAGCTAATTTTTAAACAAATATATTGGTAATTTAATAATATAATGTTTATATATAGAAATAATGATAGTATTATATAAAAATAAAAAATAATAGTAATAATATATATATATATGCGTATTTGCATATTTTATTGTGTTATAATTTTATTAAGTTGGTATATTTATATGTTTTTAACATGATACTATTATTTAAATATTATTAAAAATATATTTTAGTATATTGAAGTTAATGTTATGTTTTAAATAAATTAAAACATATTATATAGAAAGCTCTTCTTAGCTTGGAGATGTAAAATCTCTACTAACAGGGTCAACCACGTGAAGGTGAGAGCTTATATGACCCCAAAAATGGTCCATCATTGGCATGGGACTAACCACTGACGCTCACCCACACAATCCATTGCCAATGAGGCACAATCACTATCATACATGCACACAACAAACATAGGGTGAACACAAACATACATAACCCACAAACATTACACATTGACTCACAAGGTGACATGTTCACACACTACACTTACTATGAACTTTAGTATTAACATTATTTTGTTGCATGTGGTTAAGTTTGAGCATAAATATTACGATGTTGATAATTAAATTTATCTTATAAGTTAATTGGTATGATATTAAAATTAGTAAATATTAATTTCTTTACTTTATTTAAAAGAAATGGTTATGGTTAACAAAGTTTTAATAAACATTTTTTGGACTAAAATTATAAATTATTAAAATTAATTATTTTTTTTGAAATAAAATTTTATAAAATTCATTTATTGTATTGATTTTAGTATAAATAATTAATTAATAGTGTTAATGCAAATTGATGCTATTCTAAATATTATGTTATTGTTTTTCTTCCTTTTAAGGGCTTTGAACCTTGAGTGTAATGGTTTGCATAAATGCTTTATAACATGACAATCCTTAATTGAGTTGTACCCTGTTGAATAATATTATGTACTTTTTAATGTTATTGTAATATGTGTATTATTTTTAATTTTAAAATGATAAATTAATATTATTAGTATATAAAATTTTGTTAAAAAAAAAAAAACCAAAATACAAAATAAAACAATAAAATGTAATTAAAAAATAAAATCTAAATCTAAATCTAAACTAAAAAACCCAAAAATAAAATAAAAATAAAAAATAAAAATTAATAATAATAATAATAAAAACATTTTCATAAATATTCCTACCAATGTATTTACAAATTAATATTTAAACTAATATATTTGTAATTAGAAAGAATATTTATATATAGAAATAATGATAGTATTCATATAAATAAATAGTCAAAAAAATATATTCACACAAATTACACTCATATATCTACAAGTAATAATACATATATAAATATAACAAACAAAGAATCAAACACACATAAAAGAATATATTCATACACATACAAAGAATATAATTAAACAAGACACATACAAATGTATCAAATAATAGATTCATACACACATACAATATACTTTCATAGACATACAAAGAATACAATGAAACAATACACATACAAATGTAGCAAAGAATATATTCAGACACACACGAGGAATACATTCATACAAATCCAAAAAATACAATTAAATAATACATACAAATGTAGCAAAGAATAGATTCATACATGTAAAGAATACATTCATACTTTCATAGACATACAAAGAATACAATGAAACAATACACTTACCAATGCAGCAAATAATAGATTCATACACACATGAGGAATACATTCATACACATCCAAAGAATACAATTAAATAAGACATACAAATGTAACAAATAATAGATTCATACATGTTAAAGAATACATTCACACACATACAAAGAATACAAGTAAACAAGACACATTCAAATTGAGCAAAAAATAGGTTAACACACATAAAGAAT
Organism: Pinus albicaulis; assembly: GCA_034641835.2. Classification (NCBI taxonomy): domain Eukaryota; kingdom Viridiplantae; phylum Streptophyta; class Pinopsida; order Pinales; family Pinaceae; genus Pinus; species Pinus albicaulis. Next base: position 594,718,973 of record CM076577.1, on the reverse strand, counting down.
GCATTCATACACATACAAAGAATACTAGTAAACAAGACACATATAAATGCAACAAAGAATAGATTCATACACATACAAAGAATACAAGTAAATAACATACATTATAAGCCAAATACATTCATTCATATATAGATATATATATCATAAAACCAAAATTATATTTATTATATATAAATAATAAATAACATTCCAAAATTATAATTATTACATAAATAATAATAATATATGGCATTCAAAATTATATTTATTATATATAAATAATAAAAACCAATACACAAACATTTAGATATAATAAATTTATGAAAATAAATAATACAAACATTTAAATATTAACAAACATTTTAAATAATATATCCCTATTCAATTTAGATTTATAAAAATATGAATGTAAATATTAAAAAAAAAGAATAAGAAAAAATTACAATTAAACAAAAAAAATAAATAAAATAATAAAACCAAAAATAAAAAATAAAAATTAAAGAATTTATATAAATATAAGTTAGAAATGGTATGTAATTTATTTGAATAAGAGTGATTTTGTCATTTGTGTTTATGTAGAAAAGATGTTTAAAATATTGAAAAAATGTTAAATAATTTATGTGAATAAGAGGGATTTTTCCATTTGTGTGTATGTGGTGAAGATGTGTCAAATATTGAAAAAAATGTTAAATAATTTAAATGTGAAAAAATGTTAAACGTTAAATAATTTATTATAATAAATGAATATATTTATATTTAAGCATATTGAGGTTACTATAAACTAAAGATCATGACAACCATGAGCACAAGGAACACAACTCAAAGGAGGGTTACAATTTAACCTTCCTAAGAGTCTTCTGGAGGGGTTGAATTCCCCTCCACAAAAAAATAAAGTCTACTCCTTTTATTAATGATAGTTTGTGTTCATGTACATTATTTGATGGGCCCATCTAAACAAAAAAATATAAATTGTTCTAATTACAACTTTATAAAACATAAAAATAGATAATGTCTTCCGCTCAGGAGCAGGTTGGCATTCATAAATTTTCTGCAACATACAACATCAAAATGGTATTGTTAGTATACAAATTCTTCCTAATAACTTGAAACCTAATTAAAGCACAATACATAAAGAAAATCCATTTATATTATCAAAAACACATAAAAAAAAATTAATACAATATTATTGTACATTAAAGCAATACAAGTATGATATAATTTATAGATTTAACATAATAACAGTTAAATTTAAGGAAGAAGAAAGATAGCTTGCATAACACTTGTTCAAACATTTGAAAGTGAGTGACAAGAGGTGCACTACAAGGAATATATGTATAAGGAGTTAGTGATTTGAAATAAAGTGTGAGAGGGGTTTGCAATGATATATGAAAGTGGTTTAAAGCAAGAACATCTTACACTAAAGTATGAATGTGGTGAGTAGAAAAAAAATATGATTTGTAATGAAATAGGAGGTAAAATGGTAAAATTTATAGTAATTCATCTAAATAACAATTAAATACATAATGTTAAATATGATAATAATTAAATTCATCATTTTAAATATGATAATTTTTTTTTACTGGAAAAAAAATAAAAAAAATGTTAAAAATTTCTTTTACAAATAGAATAAGTTAAAATCAATGACCTCATTTTTTAAGTAAATCATGAACTTACCTTCTTAATCAGAACTAAAATGACAGGCTAAAAATCCTTGGAATGTAAACTACCTAGTGAAGGTGAGGGCTTTAGAGGAATTCCAGTATGGAAAAAAGAAAAGAAAGGGCACCATATGAACTTGACTATTATGATAGGGTGTTATAGCATGGAGTGTGATTAAAATCTATAGCAATGGATTGAATTAAATTTGGGACAGTTGTCATACACACTTGGTGTATTTTCTGTCTATATTATGATTTATGCCATTGTATTGCATTGCTGTATTTTCATAGTCTCTGTGAGGACCTGTGAGTAGCGTTAAAGAGCTTCCCAAATGGAACTACGATGGCTTCCAGCACTGACAGGCTCGCGGACATGACAGCGAAGTCAAACTCCCGGACTTCACGTTTCTGTTTTTCATGTTCTCCTCATTCATCATCGTGCATACTCCTGGGTATATCGTACTTTTATTTTATTAATTTGATTCTATATGGCCCAAAATACTCCCCCTTTGTCTTCCTGTGTGCAACATAAATAACAGTTTAGAATATTCCTCCATGTACTCTGAAATTTCTAAGGTATTACTCTGTTTCCAATACTAAATGAACATGTTCTCATAGTTTAGAACATATATAACCGAATTACGTGGTTTGTTCTGATTGAGGCAGTCCAAAATTTTCCCTGATCCATTTCGCAGAGGAAATCACATTTTGGTAAGAGTCGTGTTGAATATTTTATTGATTCTTTCTCACTCAGATTTTCTGGGCTACTTTTGATAAGTTCATGGACAAATGCAGCTAATCAGTGACACATACTCTCCTAATGGAAATCTCTCCATATATACTCTGCAATGACCTTTTCTGTCACGTGGCTCAGGTCAAGGTTGAGAAGGTCTGTTAATATGCCGCTCAGGTCAAGGTTGAGAAGCAAACTTACAGAAAAAATTGAACAGAAGAAATTATTCAAGTCACAGAACAGAGGAAATTATTGGTGTATGCGGAATAACAGTAGAATTACACTAACTTCCATCACTACCAAATATCTTTTCCTCTTCACTCTTGCATAAATCCCAGAAACAGAAGCTCTCACCATTTTGCGTGATTAAGTATCGCACGCAAAAAAGGAAATGGTCAGAAAAAAATAAAAATAAAAAGTTGTTTGGTAGTGGGCTTTATGATTCATGTAAATCCGGAGTGGAGAAGTTATTTAAACAGGATTATAGACAGCCCCACCAGCAGAATCTCTCACTATTTCATCCCATCATCGAATCTGATCGACTACTAGTTAGCGTCAAGCCTCATTTTCCGATAAGGGAATGTAGAGTTCCCAGAAATAGCTCCTACCACAGATCCACCTCTTCCATCTCTTTTTTAATGCAAATTTGCTTCAATATATTCATTTCTATGATCCTCTTCCTTCAAATTAGTCTCCTCTATCATATCATATATATATATATATATAAACTCTCGTTTATGGAATTCTCCTTGTATGCATCTTGCAGCAAATTTTCTTTAAAAATGCACTTGCTCATCATTCGTTGTCTCCATCATTACAGTGTTGCTGTTGCTCATCATTTGTTGTCTCCACCATATTTCTGTTTTGACTTTATCTACAGCTGGATTAACCCCCATATTCTTGGTTCAACCTCTATATTGACTTCCAGACATCTTTGAGTCACCCCCTCTCTTTTCCTTTGTCTTCCACTGCCTCTCTCTTTAGGTGGTTTAGCCTAATCCTAAAAAGTACCTAATCTTAAAATCTATATTCCATAATCCATGTTCCTTCGCTGTTGAGCACTTTCAGGCCATGAATCCAACACCGTCAAATGTATTTATATATTATTTATTTTCTGGCTTTTCAATCTTTAAATTTGGTAACGTCTACATAAAGTATAAAGAAAGGCCAGACAAGTTAATTTCAAGAGTTTTATAAATACCGACAACATATATTTATTAACACGTCAATGGGCCTGGTCACTACATAAAATTTGTTTATTGTAAATATATCCTCTGTCAGAATGCAACAGCATCAACAAATATTTTACGGTGTTGGTTGCATTGCAGGACGACACTGCAATAATGGCGCCTCCGTCATGGAAACAGGACACAGGGAGCTATGTTGGCATTGGATCGGAAGTCATTAGTCTAGCTATGTAGGGTCTGCATCTTGTATGCGCCCTAGGGTATATAGCTTTCGAATTTCAGAATGAATGAATTTCAGAATTTCTAGATCTGGCTCTACTGTAGGGTCTTGCTGTGTAAAGTTTTTGGCGGTGTCTGGCTCTTCCACAATAAGAATCCATCAAGGGAAGTGTCGGAACAGAGACAACAATTCCACAATCCTGGAACAGAGCTCTGTCACCGCTGGAACAGAGCGTGGGAACAGAGCCCTTTTAACTAGAATTGCAAGAGATCTATGGTAACAGAGGAAAGTCTTATTAGCCCTCATCTTTCGGTCTTGAACCTGGTCATTGTTAAGGAGAAAATGACTCTGCTAGAATTGCAGAAAAGAAAAAGAGGATATCTAAGGCCAAGAGCGAGGCAACTGAATTAATTGCAGAAAAGAAAAAGAGGATATCTAAGGCCAAGAGCTAGGCAGCAGAATTAAAAGTACGCAGGCTAAATTGGGGATTCATGATCTCTTTCACACACCACAATAAATAAACCAAGTAGTCTACACAGGGGCTGATATGTAAAATTAAATCTAATAAAATTCCTTTAAATTATTCAGGAACGACAGCAAAGCTTAAAATCCTATAAAAATAGCTGCTGCGCAATGTTTAAAGTGTTTGAATTATTTGAAAGAAAAGTTACACGACCCTACCTGAATTGGATTTGGGATTCTTCAGCCAACTTCAATAACATCCTCATTTCTTCAACCAACTTCAATAACATCCTCAATGACCTGTATCATTCAAACGTTTCTCAACAACATTAGCTACATGAATTTACAATCAAGAAAGATAGATACATGGCAATGAAATATAATTGGTGCATACACAGAATATAAATGGAAAATCGATGGCTCTCTTGTATACCATTTTGAAAGAGGATCTGCATTGATCTCTATGAGTCCAGAAATTGCAAACCCTCCTCCTCTATCTAAGCAGACAGACATGACTGACACCTATACCCATACTCAAACCACAGATATCTACCCAGAAATGACTCAAACCAAGCACACACAGACCAACCTATACCCATACTCACACTCTGACTCTGACTCTGACTCAAACCTGCACACAGCCAAGCACACAAAGGATGCCAATGCCAATCTGAACATACATAGATAGAGGAGGACAAAAACGCTGTAAAATGACCTTCTAACGAGATATATATATATATATATATATATATATATTTACCAAATTAGTTCAACGGCTATTCTAGTGCTTGCCTCTCATCTAGAATAGTTCACCAGATATATATATAGAAATTTACCAAATTAGTTCAACGGCTATTCTAGTGCTTGCCTCTCATCTAGAACAGTTCACCGGATATATATTTTTACGGTGTGGTTTGAAAGTTTGATCAACTCAAGGTTCAGGAACCGTCCACCGGATATATGTTTTTACGGTGTGGTTTGAACGTTACATAAAAAACATTCTTCTGACAAACCCGCGCCCACTACTTGGAATCTACCTTCAAACCCGCGCCCACGACTTGGTAATTACATGGTTACCCTCGCCCACTACTTGGCATCTACCTTCAAACCCTCGCCCACTACTTGGTAATTACAAACTTCTTTGATAATTTAGGTATAATTTGATTTGATTTGATTTACAGAGTGGTATTCATGAAGGAACCCGTTGTTGGTATGTTCACTGCATATTGAGGTTACAGATCTAAAGAATGATGGACAAATACAGTGCTGAATGCTGAGCTTTTTAAATGTTTACGTAGAATGATTAGATCGTTCTATAACTAGTTGGATGATGCTTTGCAGAGCTTAAACAATAGAAGCTTTTACCAGAATCAAATGTAAAGAAGGAATCCTGAACCAGAATCAAATGCAAAGAAGGAATCTGGTGCAACATATTTATTTTGTGAATTATTTATTGGTTCAACTTTGGTCAATCACGTGACCCGTCATAATGGATTAAAAAATTGATTTGGAGATTGATTAATATAGTTTTGATTAATTAAAAAAATATATTAATTTAATATAAACTCTATATATATATTTTTTAATTTAATAAGAAAATTATTATAATAATTTATTTATTTTTTAGAATACAATGTTTTATTAAATTATTATTATTATTATTTTTTGAAAGGGCAAAAATCTAGTCATGTGATCTCATATATGATGGCTTAAATATCCCACTAATAATAATTAATCAAGCCACAAATTAATCAAACTACATAATTTTATTTTTACTTTTAAATAAAATAAATCTAATTTTATTTTTTTCAACGATTTTTAATATAATAATAAAAAAAAATCTACCTTAAAATATCATTATATATCATTAATATAATTTTATAGATATTTAAAAAGTTAAAGATAATTTTATTTTGCTGATTTCTTTTAAATATAATTTCTTTTAATTATAATGATCAATTATTATAATTCTAATGGTTAATGTTTTTAATTATTATAATTATAACTATAATACTTAGATTGTAGATGGCCCTAATTATTGTGGCTACAATCTAAATGTCACTAGACCAATATTTAACTTTAAGCATTTTTCTGAGATAAAATTGAAAATTTAACCATTTTTTTCAAGATAAAAAATAATTTCTCAATTGAAAATTTAAACTAAAAATAACATAAAAATTATTAAAACAAATTAATATAATAGAATTTTATTTATTTAAATATGATCATTTTAGCTATTTAAAAGAGAAAATAAATTATTATAAATATATCATATTTCTTCTCTTTCTATGTATACAACTTTGTTATTAAATGGTAGAGAAATGGATTTGGTGAAAACATATTTTATGCAAAACTTATAGGAGAAACTTAATTTGTAATTTAATAATTTGAGATGAGAATAAATTTTATAAAATAGTATTTTTAAATTAAACATTAATTAAAATGGAAATTAATGCTTTAGTTATTTTTCAAAAGCTTTCTATATAAGTTTACACTATAAATGTTATATTAAAACAAAAAATATAGTAAAAAATAGATAAAAATATAGAATGATTAACAATAACAAGATCAAGGTGGAGTGGGTTAAGAAGGGCCTTTATAGAAGAAGTCTCAAACCATTTGTCTTGTTGTAAGAGCTTCTTTCTTGGTTCATTCTCAATGATTATCAAGTTAGATTTGTTACCCCAAGAAAAGTTCCCATGACTTCCAATATACCTTCCTATTTACCTAATCCCCACTCATAGACCTTGAAACTATGTTTGAAAATGACCTTGCACAGTACTCTGAACTCTGCTTCTAGTATTCTTAGTTTTTTTTACTCTTCGAATCATGATTCCATTACTTCTCTAAAGTGATAGCTACTAGGGTCTTGGTCAACTAATAAAATTCGAGAGTGTAGATGACTTTCGGGACTTGACACTTAGAGAACCTAGAGTCTAAGACCTAATCCCAAAAATGAGTTACAATTTGTTATTTATATATCTATAGGTGCCTCTCTTTGATAAATTCCACTAAACATTTGAATTTTATGTTGGATATTTTGTAGTTTTCTTTCATTGAGTAGTTTTTGAGCCTACTATGCCAATCGTTTTGCACCTACAAAGTGAGGGAAACACACGATTCAATCATTTTGTGGCGCCCTAGCTTCCCCCCTTCATATAAAACCTCAATGATTAGATTCTATTATTTCTGGTGGCATATTGTCTTTCATACCTAGAGTCCAACTCTAGGGACATCAAAATACATGTATGACCTACTCGAAACCATAAACATCCCCACCATTTATAAAATTGTGATATCTCTAGAATCGTTGAACTGATCAAAATAGAGGATGAGAAACAAATCATTAATACTTGTTTATGGAGTAGAAGAAATAGAGAAAAATGTTGTCTTGTGCCATGCACCTTGACAACCCCCATTTGGCACTTCAGAGAATGACAAAACCTACACATTGTTGACACCCTATCAACTTAAAAAACCTTTATATAATTTAATGTAGTGTCTTCTGGGGGCATAAGAGCCGCAAAGACCACCCCTCATGTCACGCTAGAACATATGCAAGAAAAAAACTAACAAATATTAAATACAAATGGGAAAGAAACAAAAGGAACAACTCAGTATAATCAACCATACTAGGTCATAGGAGGGTCAAGTCTTATGAAGCTAGTGTGTGTCATTAACCACTTGGATCACCTATAGGTAAAACCACCCACACCAATAGTATTCATCTTCCTCCACTTCCATAAAAAATCCAATATTATTCATCTTCTTCCACTTCCATACCAGATCAAAATTATTCATATCTCTTGGGGTCCTAATGCTAAAGTCACCACAAGGGTAAATCATTACACCTATGGTACTTACTCTTGCAATGTTCTTTATCCAGAACCAAACATCAATTAATATCCCACAAATTGCCATAATTATAATGCTACACAACCAAAACTAATTAATAAGAGGTACAAGGGAAATAAATTAATATTAGGCTTCTACCCACTAGAGTAAGCCTAATATGGTTCCAATTTTTTAATTTGGAGTTGGAGCTAAAGCTTGCAAGCAGGAAGAAGGAAAGAGCTTGCATTGGTTCCCAACTAAGTATTTCTTCCATATTTCAAATTTCTCTAGGGAGATCATAGTAGTTTTCGTCTTAGTTGTTTCTTGATCAAGCCACTAGTTCTTGGGAGATTGCTTCTATCCACAAAAGGAATTTATCCATAAAATAACCTTCCAAAAAGTCCCATAAATATTCCTTTATCTTGAAATTATTACACATTGTGCTCTCGACACAATCCGAAGGAGGATTATCCCTTATAGTGATCACGCACTAGACCTAGTACTTAGGAAGAGAGGTACCTTATAGTTAAATATAAAAGATATGTTATCGATTTAATTAATTTTATATAACATTATGTTAAAAGTAACAAAAAATATGATATCATGACTCTCATTCATGACATCAATATACAAATTATAAACTTAACATTTTATTTGCATCAACTGGATTTGGTGAGGTTGATAACAATCATTCCTTCCATAATAATAGTCATATGGCTATGATGAAGTAATATGCGAATTGCTAGATATGTTTTTGGTTTTTATTGCCCTCTTTAACTAATAACTTCTTACTTATTTGTCGGCTTCATTGGGTGGCCTTTTAGATCGCCTCCACGTTGTCTCTTGCATGGTTCAAGATCGTAACAAGCCTCTTGTGCTTTCTCGATACAACCACTCTTGGTTTCAGAAGGATGAATTTAAAAGCATAGTTGAGGATTCTTGGGTCCATCTTATAGATCCTAATCCACTTTATTGTATAGCTTAAATAGTAGAAAATATTTCTAGGCTCAAGGATGTTGTAAAAATTTGGTGTTTCCTTTATAGGGAGAAATAACAATCTCATCTAAAGGTTGTGTAATAAGCTATAAATACTATGTGTGATGCTAACCCTAGTGATGCTTTCTTTGAAGGAAGCATAGCATGGATTTGGTATATGGAACATCAAAGATAATATCTATTGGAAAAGGAGGAAATTGAATGGGGGTTGAACAACATAACTACCTAGATAAAGGAGTTGGATGATAACACCAAGTTTTTCCATCATTTATTTCCTTATAGGAGGAACAAGAAAAATAATTTAGGAAATCCTAAGGGATGATGGTTCAATGCCATACTCTTTTAAGGGGATTGTTAACACCCTAGTAATTCTCAGGTCGTGGGATTTTGGTTTGTAGTTAAAGAAAACCAGGGGTAACCAAGAACCTCTTTTAGAATTCAGGATCTAGCCTTCCTGAGTTTTGGAGAGGGATCTCTCCTTGAGATTTAGCTTGGTTTTGTAATGGATTTTAGGTTAGCTATGAGTGGAAAATTTGGTTTGATTTTTTGAATGTTGGTAGGAATAAAGGACTACAAGGGAAACCATAGAAATATCTACCTAACCATTTGGCAATGGGGTCAAATTTATAGCAAACAAGACTAGAAAACTAAGGTCAAAAGAACAAATATACTAAGGGCAAGATAGATGATCTTCAGAGGGTTTGAAAAGGCTATTTTGATGAAGTGGTATGATCTGGACTAAGGGCAGTTAAGAATCCTTAGATCACAGAAAAGGAAGAGGGAAATTGAGGTCAAACGAGACTAAAGAGAAATTAAGAATTCTAAAGTCTGGAAATCAGCAGAAAACATAAACATGAAAACTAGTAAGAACATAGAGCTTTTTACACTGATTTTGTAATACCGTTCCTAGTTATTCATTTAAGATGGAAAATAACACAAGATGTATGAATCAAACTTAAATAAATAAACAATGAAAACTAGAAGATACAATACTCATCTGATCAGCACGAGGATCATTAGTTATGATGTCTATTTGCTTCAGTTTCCAGCCTGCTGCTTCAACTTAACTCACATAAAATCCCAATGTTTTCAACAAAAAATTCTATAGTAGTCTTGATAATTTTATTCCACACTAAAATACTTCGAATAATGAAGTATTTATAAAAGTAAATTGTTTACAAAATATCTCAAAAGTTTGAGAGAATATCTCAAGAGAAAATAGGAATTATTAACTAAGAAGAGGGACAACTGCAAAACAGATGGGTGAGATGTCCTCTTTTACAAGAAAAATAGAACAGTTTATCTAATCAAACTGATTGTTTGTCTTGCTGGAAGTATTGCTGGCACTTGGGACAATATATTGTGGAAGATAGCTTGTAGTGTACTCCTCTTCTTTCATGTTTTTCTCTGATACTCTTTAACTCTATTTCTTCACTTTTTACTGCTGTAAATTAAAAAATAACCAGCAGTAACTGTTGTTTTCACTGATACACTTTAACCACTCATTTTTCATCTTGAGATAACAGTAAAGTTTTGCTTTCATGTGTAATTTTCTGCACTGGTTTGCCAAATTCACATCAGATATGTGATTTCTTGTCACTACTCAGCTGTAGGAATATTCATATTCTTCAGGTTTCTATAACTTTCATCTTCTTCCGTATATTTTGAAAAATTTGGTTTCACAATGAATATATGCTTGATTTCATTCTGTAGAAAAAAAAATTCTCAAAATATTGCAAAATTACTTTACCACTTGGAGATCCTTGTGGTAAAGGTTTATTCACCTGCTCTTTAGCATAAGCTCTGATTTTCTGGTCATAGTCCTTTTGCACCATTATTTTCTCATTAAATCCATGGATATCTGGAAGTCCTGATTTTTGCAGCAGGTCATATTTGGTCTTGAATTTAGCAATTGATATGTTCATAGTATCACACTTTTCTTCCAGATTATTCATAATGTTTCTTTTAGTGAGGACTTTTATGATTTGCAGGATGGCCTCTGTTCTTTCAACAATTTTCAACTCTTCTAATTCTTCCCTGTTCTTGCTATTAAAAAATGCTATGAGTTGGACTGCTTGTGGTGGCTTATTTTCAAGTTCTTTCTTTGTTTTATCAATTTCTACAATTGCAGCCTGTAGCAACTCTTTATTCTCATAAATGATCTGAATAGAAGGCCATTGTGAGTGAATGTCTTCAATGATATTGGTCCATAAATAATTTTTAATGTAGGCAAATTGATCAGTGAGATTCACTTCCTTTTGGAGGATTATCACCCTTTCTTCTAAAGATTTGACTCTTTGCTCATGACCCTTGGAAGTTATCATAACATCTTTATAGGCAGATTCCAAGTTATGATTTGCTTTTTTCAAATTTTTAATCTCATCATTCTTCAAAGTAATTTCCTCCAGGGATTTTACTAAATATGTGGCTCCAGTTTCTGTCCCTGTTTGTACCCGTGTGTTAGAAGATGTAGCAGTAGAAAGATATTTTGATGAAATTGACACTGCAGTTGTCAATTTTTCTTTAGGTGCTAGATGTTCTGCTAAGGTGGATGGTACAACAGTAGTCACTAATGGAATGACTGTGGGAATGACTTTCTTAGCCTTTTTCAAAGCTTCATTTTCCTTTATTAAAGCTTCAGTCTGGTTTTCCATTTCTTTAAGTTGAGCAGTCATCTTTAAAACCAGCTAACTTAATTCATCATTCTCTATCTTTTTCTGAAGGATCTCTTTTGCCTGGGGATGTTCACTCTAAGGTAATTTGAGTTGCCTTCTTAGGGAAGCAATATCTTCATTTTTCTGTTTTATCAAAGCCTTTGAAATTTCAACATTAGCTAGATCTGCTCCAGCTTCAACTATCGAATCCTCTAAAGCTTTGATTCTCAATTCTTTGGCATGCAGAGATGCTTTGTCCAGTTTCATTTGTGTTTGTAGATTTGTCACAGTTTTCTATAGAATGCTAGCACTCATTGTTTTGTTGACTATTTTTGAATATAACATTTCTGTATTGCTTCTATGGAACTCAATTTGATCAAGTTCATGAATTTCCTCAACATCTACCTCCAAATCTGTCTTTGAATAATCTGCAAGTATCTTGGGATCAACCACTATGGCTTCAAGAATGACATTATCATTTTGTTGGAAGAATAGTCAAATGCAGTGAGAAGTCTATCCTTATTCCCTAGTTTCTCTTTGAGAAATTTGGAATAGACTTCCTTTTTTATTTCTTCATTCCTTTCACTGATTTGTCTGAATTTTATCTGAATGTTTGAATCTCTGTTATCAGTTTCCTTTGAAGAAGAAGGAATTTCTACATCAGTTTGTTTTTCAACCACCACTGTATCTTTATCCTGTGTTTCAATTTGGCTCTTTTGAAGTTCTCTGAGTGTTTCAGTTACTATCACTATTGCATCGTCATCAGTTTCCTGACCATTATTATCATCAATTTCCATTGCTTTATCCTTCTCTTCAGTAGTCAATTTGGTTCTCTTGCTATAGGAGGTTTTAAATTTCTTGCCTATGATGGTTTCTGCAATATAGTTTACCTCTTCTCCGTTTCTTTTGTGAGATACCTCTGCTTCTCTATCAATTTTAGTCACCTATGCATTATTCACCTATGTTCCCTATGTATCAACATTATGCATTCCCTGTGTATCAACATCAATCAAATTATTTGGCTCCCATTCAATCTGATTGGCAAATTTATCAATTTGTGGCTTTGACTCATGTAGGAAAGGAGTCAACTTGCATTTTACCCTGATAGTGCTCAAAATACCCTGAGGGTCATAGTTCCACATGAAACTTTCTTGGAACTTGTACTCTTTTAATTTGATAGTTATCTCTTTCATAGCTTCCCTATTGTTAACTATAAATGGACCAATCTGATTCTTGAGTTTGAATTGGGTCTTCTTCTTGGAAGCCATGAAATTTGCTGCATCTACATTTAATATCTGTCTTAAGTATTCCAAGGCAAAGATTCTAGTAGTAACAAATTTTGGTAATTTGTATGGAGCCAAGAGTGCACCATACACTCTTATCTCTGTATGATTCTTGTATAAATACAAATCCCCTAATTTACAGTTCTCAGACAACTGTAAAATCCTTTTGGTTTCTTCATTTATTCTTGGATTTTCTTCCCTATTCAACAAGTTCATAGCTGGTATTATGAACAAATCATTGAAATCTGTATATGTGTATTCACTGCTGTCTTTCCTTAAAAGAGATGTCCAGAACACTACTGAAAGTAATTTCGCTTCTACATCCACTTTCTGTAAATCAATAGGGAATTTTTATGCCTAATAGTATAAGAAAAGATGTAATAGATATGATGTATATCTAAATACCCCCTCCTCTGGTAATTTTGTCAATTGATAGTGCGTGTTTTCTGCAATGAGCTTAGCAAAATTGAAGATTATTGATGGCGGCTGGCCAGGAGACAATGTAGATGGGAAACCCAAAATGGAAACATCAGTAAATTCATCATTATCATATCCCAGAATAAATGATAGCATAGAGATAATCTTTCCTGTACCCTCAGGGAAATCAAAGGTATCATAGGGTGGATTTACTTTGGTGATATCAACATGAGTTGGCCAAAAGGTCTGAAATGTATTGAATCTGGTAGGAAAATATAAATCCAAATAGAGATGGGTCAAATCCTCAATTGATAGAGAAACTGCTCTGGGGTTGTGGCTCATTTGCATCATGGCATTAATGGAATCAGCATTGATATAAAACAATAATTCCCTATCTTTATTAACCATACACCTCTGATCTGGAAGATAATGCAACTGGCATAATCTAATGAAATCCGGAGCCTAATAAGTGATAGGGACTATATACCTTGGCAAATTGGAATCCCAAATGGATACATCATCTTTAAAATTCTCCACAAACTTTTCTAAACACCAATTGTGAGATTTAAGCAAGTTGAATTCTAATGATGGATCAAAGATTCTATAATCCACATCAATCAATAAGCTACTTTCTTCATTGGTTATGGGTGGTTGAACTAGTCTAACTACTTCAGTTTTTTCAGCAGTAAGGGCAAGAGTTGGCTTATTAATTTTGGAAGGTTCAGGCTGTGGTAACTTTCTAGAGGTATTTATCTGAGATTTAATGATCAGGAGCTAAAATCTGAGCTTGGGAAAAAGCTCAAAAATGAAAGTGCTCAAATTGATTTGGAACCTAAGCGACGGGATAGGCCTCGGTGATACGATCCTAGCGCTGCTAACGACACTCAAATCCGTTACCGTATGAAGAAGTTATTGCACTTTTAGTGGAGTGAGTCCAGTGGAGCACGGAGGGGCCAGCCCTCCTCCCATGGAACCTCATCATATGACCAGTGTGGGAGCTTAATGCTAAGGCGCTTAAGGAGCCTAATCTCAAGTTTAATATTTAATTAAGCTTCAGTTAAGTGGAGTTTAATATGGCGGAGATTCTGGAGGTGCTCCCAAATTTAGGCGGACTTCCACTTTTAGTGGAGTTAACTGGCAGTTGCCCCACATTTAGTGGAGGAAATTGGGGCAAAGTTGTTTTGGTCATAACTTTCTCATTACTCAACCTTTTGAAACGAATTTTTTTTTTGATTTCATATTTTATTATAATTTTGGACTGAATGGCATAGGTTTCAGAGCCATGGGAGCTCATTTTCAGCCTGTTTAGCTTCGGAGAAGCTTTTTGAGCCACTAGGGCCATTTTGGGTTTTGAGTTTGGTTGAGCTGTGGTTAACCTTTTTTGGTGAACCAAAAGTCATTTTTGACTATTTCCTACATTACAGAGCCATTGGAATAGGTCTTAGCTCTGTTTGAAGACTTTTAGAGGCCGAAAACCTTTAGGAGAGTTTTCAGGGCCACCATGGCCATTTTGGGGTTTGAGTTGTTTTGAGTTGTGGTTATCAGTTTGACGTTAACCAAAGCTCTATTTCAGATAATTTCGACCTTATGAAGCCATTGGAAGTGGTTTCAAAGGAATTTGGGGACTTCTATAGCCCAAAAATTTGCAAAGAAGTTCAAAGCACCAGCAGGACATTGATGAAGAAATCACTGTTTATGGTAATCTTTCATTGTTTAGTGAATTTGAAAAGGAATTATTAGCTTTTTCTTGCCTTCTAAATCAGTTTATATATTTATATTTTTCTATTGAGACACTTATAATCTTGTATTGCATTTGAGAGCTTTTAATACAAGAGGACAAGCCCATTTTGGGAGGCTTGATCCAGGAGATGTAGCCCAAGAGTTGGGGTGAACTCCTATATTATATTGCTGTTGTGTTTTGATATTATATTGCTGAATATTTTTTTTGATACCCATGTTAAGTTTCAGCAAAAACAATTACACTTAAGATACATAAACAGTGAAAAGACATACACCATTTGCAAGCTAAATTTCCGCATAACGTCAAGTTTAAAGCAAGATCATTTTAATTAAATCTGAGTGTTTTACTTCTATTATTTCTTTAGGCAGAGTCTGTAAGAGGGCCAGGTAGCCTCTGGATTCATCCTTTCTTTGAAAGGTGAAATATCTGGTAAATTCCCCTACAGTCTATCTCTGTATTAGAAATATGAAGTTCTCACATTTTCAGATTTAAACTTAGAGTATTTAAATATGAAGTGTCCACCTAACACCTATGAACTTGGGAACATGTCTTGCCTATTATTACAAATTCATTCATTGAGAAACTACCATAAGTTTACATATAAATTGAGCAGTCATTCTAGTGCTAGGGAAGGAAGAAATTTGGTAAAGTTATGCTATTAGATTCTCATTTGAGAGAGTGAAAGTACTAATATGGTGTTGGTATGATGTTGGATGTGATGAGGTTGGAATGAAGTTGTAGTTGGTTGGAAAAAATATCAATCACTGGTTGTAAACTCCCCCTTCTACTCCTTAATAAAGATTGTTGTTCATTTTCCCATATATATGTCTCTATTTCTTGTGCAATGGATTCTTGAATGATATCTGTATTTCATATCTAATCGATTTGATTGAGTAATATAAGTAGATATATGTATATTTCATGTTGTTTTCTCTTCTTTATTTGTGTTTCTAGGAATCGATCTCATGATTTGAGTTGGATTGAGAGCGACAACAACAACGAAAAAAGGAGAAGGAGAAGCGATTGAATCACAAGTAGGCTCTTTCACTGTTCTATATATCTACTTGTTTTAGATAAAGTGATAGTAATTATTTCCTCTGTTGTTCTAAGTGACTAGCACCACACTTAGGGAATTTGGTTTATCCATAGATCACAATTCCGCATAACAAACATGGTATCAGAGGTAGCCCCTTTTCGACATTCCTGCCCTTGGTGTAACTCCCTCCTGTCTCTATTTTTCATTATTGCAGACTAGCATATTCTTGCTGTTTGAAAGTCTGTGAATTCAGATATTTTTTGCTGCTCCCTACTACATTCATATATTTTTTTGCTGCTTCTTGGTGAATTCAACTTTTTTTTTCTACTCCTTGCTGCATTCGATTTTTTTGTTATTGTTTCTTCTCCTGGAAGTTGCAACCACAGCCTGAGCTTGCTCATCACTCCCCACCATAGCCTGATCCTACTCACTCACTCATCGCTCATCACTCCTCACCTCTACTCCATCCCCACAACCTCTCCTCCATCCTGCAACCTCTCCCCCTTCCCCGCAACCTCTCCCCTGTCCCCGCAACCTCTCCCATATCCCCCTCACTTCTCCCTATCCTCGTTCCCACAACCTCGTTCCCCGTTCCTGCAGCCCTGTCACCTCTCCCTCTCACTCCTCATCCTCACCTCTCCCTCTCCCCATTCCAGTAGCTCCATTCCTCGTTCCTGCAGCCCCGTCACCTCTCACTCTCCCCCATCCCCCTCACATTTCCTATCCTCCTGCAACCCCTCCCCCTCACTCTCGCCACTCCCGATCCTTCCCGTTCCTGTCCCCTCCTCTTCACCTCCCCGCTTTCACCTCCCCTTAACCCACCTCCCCTAGGTCAACCTCCCCTAGGTTTGAACCTCCCCAGGTGATCTCCCATAGGTTTGACCTTCCCCATGTCTAACCTCCCCTGCACACAATTTTTTTTCATTTTTTTACAAAGAAAAAGAAAAATACACAACTGATTTTTTTATTATAGAAGAATATAAATTTTTACCATAATTGAATTTTTTATAGCAGAGTGCATTTTCAATTCAGAATTGAGTTTTTTTCAACAAAGTACATTTTACACTAGAATTGAGTTTTTTTTTTCCCAGCAGATTTTTTTCAAAAGTCACAATTCATTCTCTCATATCTATTGTGCAAGTTGTTCTCTCAAGAAAGAGAGAACTATCCTGAATGGTATCATAAAATCAAACACACTCTCATTTTTAATGAGTTTTGGAGAGGAATTTGTGAAGGAGGAGGAGACAATTGACCGAAAAATCCCACCTTAGAGAAGGAGATCGTCATTTGAGAAAACAAGAATTGCAAGGCCTATGCCTTGATTGCAGATTCTGTAAATGAAGAGGTGAGTCACCATATTACAACGTTTTCAAATGCCTATGAAGCCTTGAGAAAATTAAAATAACTCTATGACTCACATTCAAAACTTGAAAATTTTCAATTAATGATTAAGTTGTTCAACCTTGAATTCAAAAATGATGACCCTCTTGATTTAGTATCAGAAGTAAGATCTATCATGCATGAAATTAAGAATAGTGGTGTATAAGTTGACATACCTCTCATAGATTATGTTAAGGCATTGCATCCCACTTACTCACATTACCTTGAGTCATTGCAAGCAAGTGGAAACCTCATGAAGATCACCTTTGATTCCCTTGAGAAAAAATTTGCAGAACGAGAGAAGTATTTTGGAAAGAAGACAACCCCTTTGTCTTCTGAAGAAGTTGTATGTTTTGTACATAGAGAGAAGAATCATGCTCAATATTCTTCCAGAGGAAGAGGTGGCTGAAGAGGAAGAGGAACAAGGAATTTTAGAGGAAGGTGGGGGAGACAAACTAAAGCTAAAAAAATCGATCTTCATTGCATACACTGCAGTAAATATTGGCATGATGCATCTACATGTAAGCTGCCTTTGGATAGAATTGAGCAGCAAAGAAATCAAGAAAAAAGTAAAAATCATGACAAAGACAAAGGTAAAGCACCTGAATCCGCTCATTATGTTGTAGCACATTGGAGTAACTAAAGACTTGTTTGAAGCTTCACTTACTTCTTGGAGAAATGATTGGTTTCTAGATTCAGGAGAAACATGTCACATGACTTTTAGAAAAGTTTTTTTTGAAGAATTTACTGACAAGGTTGATGGAGTAGTATACTTCGCAAATAAATATAAACTTAAGCCATCAGGGATTGGAATAATCAGGATTAAGCTGCCTGGTCTTCCACATCATCTTCTACATGAGCTTCTATACATCTGTGAGTTGAGGAGAAACTTGTTGTCCTTGGTCCACATCTGCCACCAAGGACACTCCATTCCAATGTTTGATGGAAATTTTGAGGTAAAAAAAGCAATAGATCACTCACTTGTCATGAAGGGAGTAGAATAAGGAAGACTCCTAAAGCTACAAGATACCTCTGCTCATGCACAAAACTTTGCATTCAATCCTCATCCTGATGAAGGTACATTCCCATCAAGTCTTTTATGGCATGCTAGATTTGGAAACTTAAACTATGAAAAACTGTGATTGTTGAAGAAAAATGGTGTTACTGGATTTCCTAAAATGCCTAGGAAACTTAAGCAATGTGATGCTTGTATTCTAGGAAATCATAGCGAACAGTCCTTTCATAATTCACATTCCAGAGCACATAGAAAAAATGAGCTTATTCATTTAGATTTATGTGGCCCCATGCCTATTTCTTTTGAAAATGGAAATAAATATATGATGACATTTATTGATGATTACACCAGAATGTGTTGGATTTACTTATTGAAGAACAAATCTGATGCTTGTCAAACATTCAAGAATTTTCATGCATGGATTGAAAATGATGCACAAACTCATATTGTATCTTTGTGCACTGATAATGGAAAATAATACAATTCAAATGAATTTGAAAACTATCTTCTCCAACATGGGATCAAACATCAAACATCTATGCCCTCTAATCCCCAAAAGAATTGTGTAGCTGAAATAATGAGCAAGACAATTTTAAATATGGTTCGCTTCATGATGTTTTTTAAGAATGTAAAATTGATGTTTTGGGCTGATGAAGTTCTATGTGTTGTGTACATAAAGAATAGGTGTCCTTCTAATTCAATGAGAAACAAAACTCCTTATGAAAGGTGAGATGGCCATGTTCATTTGGTAAAGCATTTCAGGGTCTTTGGTTCCACCTGTTATTCTTTGATACCTAAGGTACAAAGAAATAAACTTGGTGCTAGAAGTTGAAAATGTATCTTCTTGGGTTATTCCAATACCTCCAAAGGATATCGTCTCTATGATGAATTCAATAAGAAGTTTGTAGTATCCAGAGATGTCATATTCCTTGAATATTCAGAGATGGACAATGTTGTTGAGTAGAAAATTGATCGCTTGGATAAATTAACACATGCAAAGTCATTTCAAATATTTGATAATCAAATTCCACATCTTGAAGGCGAGATTCCTATATTGAATCAATCTATGGAATCATCTTCTGAAGCACTCTCTCCCCCACATGAAACAACCACGGATGAGACTTTGAATGATGTGATTAACATTGGGAGATTGAATATTGATTCAATTCCAACTCAGTCAAATGAGAAGCCTGGGCCATCTCAGAAAGGTCCCCAAAAATGGATGACAAAGGCACTAGAAAATTTTCATCCTGATTAGGTTGGAAAGACAGGAAAAAGAAGTTCCACGAGGAAAAATGGAGGTGACATAGAAAATTTTGATTCACCTATTGATATGGATATTTCTTATAATTGTGAATTGAATTTGTCTACATATCTTGAACCAACTTCCTTCAAAGAAGCTGCTTCTTATGATGAATGGAATTAAGTGATGCAAAAGGAGTATGATTCCTTGATAAAGAATGGCACTTGGAAGCTAGTTGATCCTCCATTGGGAACCAGACCAATTGGCTACAAGTGGGTCTACAAGAATAATTACAAAGTGAATGGCTCACTTGACAAGAAAAAAGAAAGGCTTGTGGAAAAAGGTTTTGCATAGAAATAAGGGGTTGATTATGAGGAAAATTTTACCCCCACGGAAAAATGGACCACCATCCGTACACTCTTTTCCCTAGCAGCTCAGAAGGGTTCGAAATTCCATCGAATGGATGTAAAAACCACCTTTCTGAATGGAGATCTAAAGGACAAGGTTTCTATGTCCCAGCTACCTTACTACTACCAGACCAGACATCTCATTTGTTGTTGGAATCTTCTCCAAGATTATGCAAAAGCCTTGTGAAGGACATTGGTCTGCTGCAAAAATAGTTCTAAAGTACTTGAAGGGGACTCAAGACTTTGGACTCAAATATACACAGGTGGGTGACTTCAGCTTGATTAGATACTCTGATTTAGACTTTGATGGGGACAGAGAAACTGGGGTATCTACTTAAGTTTATACTATGAGTCTTGGATAAGGAGATGTCTCCTTGAGATCACGCAAAGAGTCAGTTCTAGCAGATTCCAAAACTGAGGCAGAATATGTGGCAGCAGCTAAAGCGACAAAGGAAATTGTGTGGCTCAGGAAAATCCTAGAAGATTTACAGATGAAACAAATGCATTAAACTCCACTCATGATTGGCAACACTTACGCAATAAAGTTGGCCAAGAACCAAAATTTCCATGGTCGAATGAAGAACATCAATAAAAAATATCATCCGATTCAACATCATGTTGAGGAAAAAAATATGCATCTACGTCATTGTCCCATAAATGAGGAGACTGTAGACATCTTCACCAAAGTGCTTGGAAGAGAAAAGTTTGAAAAATTCAGAATGATGCTTGGACTCACAAACATCCCTTCATATTAAAGGGGGGAATGTTGACACCTAATCCTAAGGGATTGGGTGAAATTGTATAATAGTGTAAATTAGGAAATAAGGAAGTCTAAGAGACATTGGAAAATGAATCCCAACGGTCTCACCTCCATGTATAAATTCATGGACACCCTCTATCAAATTCATATTATATTTTGTAGAGTGAACTCCTGGTCCGACAAACATCATGCTTAGAGCATACAAAGGTCAACCTTCAGCTCCTGCCGGTCTATATCATAATGTCCTTGTAAAATTGGAAGGAATGATGGTACTTACAGACATTGAAGTCTTGGACGCACAAATTTACTACAATATATTTCTTGGGCGAAGTTATCTATATTCCATGACTGCAACAACATCCTCTGTCTTTATAGTGATGATGTTCCCCCATGAAGATCGAATCATCACCATTGACCAACTTACATACTATGATAAGAAACCCATCATGGCTGTCGATGTCATTTTACCTTACGTAGACACAACTACAAAATAACTCATGCGGTATCAAAATTTTGGCCCCAGTCAGTTCAAACCATCATCGATCCTAGGATCGTTCCTACGAGATCCCCCTATAACACCTGAGGCAGCCCCAGAAATCACGGGGGCACACCAATCACAGGGGCACCGGTGTGCATGATGCTATCATCAAACACTGAGACCAACCTGGAGATGGAAACTAGTAGTATGGAGATTGAAGCCACTGACACGACTTTCCTTTCCTACACCATCACCCAAACCCAATTTTTATACCCCCCACCTAGTTTTGTGTCAAAGCAAGTCTTGGAAACTATTACATTTTTTAACATGGCTTTCACAATACCTGTCTGGTATTCGGTCCCACCAGCCATGCTGGGAATTATTAGCATCAGTTCTATAGGGATAACCCCTATAATCCCTAAGGAGGCTACAGTGGTTAAGGAAACACTCGTAGTAGATCCAGCTAACGCAGCCAAGAAAACCAACAAAAAAGGGAAGAAAACTGAAAACCCCAACATACCTAGCGAATTACAACCTTGTGCATTATGTGATATTGTAGGCCATCCTACAAATATTTTCCCGGAGTTAGATGAATTGAAACTTCTTCTAAGCATCGAAAGAAATGTTGTGGCCTCAAGTTCCCATAAAAAGGAACATGCCACAAAAAATCAAGGGAACGCATTGCACACCAAACACGCATGTGCCATATGCAACCATTATGGGCACTACACCCACCATTTCCTAGAGATGCCATGATACAAAGATTCCCTACAAGCCTTAGAAAAATCATACTAGTAGGATCCCTCAAATCCACCCATGCAAATGGATGAGGGAGAGCTTAGAACCATATTGGACCTACGAGGAGCCTACAACCTTCTCAAACATACTCACTCCAACAGATCAATGACGACAAATGTAGGCCACTCAGTCGGCCCCAATTTTCGCACTATGTGACAAGCCTAACCACTTAGTCACACAATGTCCCGAATTAATGGTGTTCACCCGTTGGTACCAAATCCCTCACATTTACCAAATAAACTTAGTCCGACATCGATGGCATATGTTTCAAATTTGTCGAAGTGACCATCACGTGCATCGTTGTCCCCACATCCATCAGTTTCGGTCTATGTTGGATTTCATGCGACGATTCATCGCTGTCAATTCTGACTTAGTCAGCTCAGACACGAAATCCACAAATAACACTACCATTCGAGGGACGAAAAAAACGAGGACCATATTATATGTGTCCGAGGAGAGGCAGTCACCTAAATGACCACCTCCCCCCCATTATTTCCCTCAAGATCCTCTCCAGATCTGTGCACTCTGTGATGAATGACTCAATGAGATCACTGCATCACTGACTGTGCAGCACTAGAGTTGTTTCAAAGATGGTATCCAGTCAACCACATATACTATGAAAAATTATGAGCAGTCCAGTATTCATGTGGAGTATGTTTAGGCGACCACCCGGTTCATCGATGTCCTTACATCCTCTAGTTCCATTCGGCGTTAAATTGTTTATCCCATGTCATAACACACCTCGCCGTAGTAGACGGATGAAATTCAGAATTCGTAGAAATTTTGACAGCTCAAGAAAATGTGGAGACCAGGTCCATTTTCTTCATGTCAGCAGAAAAATGGCTTACAAAGGGGCATATCATCAACCCCAACCACCTTCCACAGATAAGACCAACTTGCACATTATGCAATGCACGTAACCACTCGGTCGCTCAATGCCCAGACCTAGAATCATTTCGAAAAAGCTACCCAATAACTCCAGCAGTCCAAAGTGAATATAGTACCATGGAAAGACAGTCTTGTCTGGTTTTTCAAGGAAACCATCAGACTCGACACTGTACTTACATCTCCCAGGAATGACCTTTGTTAGACACCATACGCTTGTTGGATACCCAACACATGTATATAGTTGGTCTAGAGCCAAGGAAACCCTTCGCAAGGAAACCTGCCTCGAGGAAACATGCCCCCATCATTACCAAGACATTAGGAAGGCTAAGACAACCCAACATCCTACCAGGGCCCAAAACTTGCCAAGGATGGCATGTGGGTTGTGCGATATAAATGACCACAGAGTCAATCAATGTAATGAACTTAAGAAACTTATTAACAATCTTCACATGGTCACCCCCATCCCACAGATCAATCTCTCCAATAAAGAGAATATCACATGCTACTATTGTAGGATTTGATCAGAATTCCACCACACGATGGATTTTGAGTACCTCCCAAGGCTATGAGCGACAAGGGAAGCCTTGAGTCTCAACTCCCCAAAAGAGCTAGACTAGTCAAAACAAAAAACTCAGAGATGGAAGGAGTGAAAACATGCCCCAATGCCTAATCATCTATGAGAATCCACTTCAGGCACAAAGATTAACGTTGTTTCTCATACCATCTACTTGATAAGAAACTTAAGAATGTGCACCATTTTCACAAGCCACAATCCCGAAATATAGTTGTTCCCCTAAATGGAAACATTTAGGCACCTCTGCACTTAGCACGACTTCCAAATCCAGGAAAGTGTGAGTACCCTTAGTACGCCACGTGAGAAACATTGTCTTTCTCTCATACAAGCCACCACAATGGAAATTCCTCCACCATCCAACATCGACGACACACAACACCACATATGATTCATCTCATCATGAATGGGAACTATGATTCTTGTTTTCTGCTCATCTATCATTGGTGTCAAGACTGCTACAACTACAATGGTAGTTGTACCATTGATGGTGAAAACTCAACCAATCTGCACCCTATCGACCTTGTCTGGTTCCATGACATCAACTATGGAATCTTATTCGTGTATGTCAACCAACTCTGTTAGACCCGAATCAACTCCTCACAACCTTACACAAACCAACCCCCTTATATGCGTTGTTCCATTCAAACGAGGATATTCTATAGGCCATGAAGAAACCAAATTGTCTGTGTGATGCAACGCATCACCACTCATTTTTCTTCCAGAAAAAACATTCGGTCATAACAACCCAGAAAACCAAGAGATATACACCATTGAATCAAAAGGCTTCCTCCCATTGGGGAAGGTATACTGGTTCAAAAATCCCATCCCGATTACTAACGCGTTCGAAGAAGGGAACATGTCAAATATTTCACCGAACATCAAGGTAAATTTCTCGAGAAAACCAGGAAAAATCGAAGAAATCTCACTGGGGGCAGCATGCTCCCTAGACGAACTAGTCACTTACACAAACTTGATGCAAGAGTACAAACACATCTTTGCATGGGATTATTCAGAAATGACATGACTTTGCCCAACTATCGTAGAGCACCATATTAACATCTGGCTTGACATACCATCGGTACACCAGAAATAACATCAATTGCACCCATCTAAGGCAGAAGCGATCATGCGAGAAATCTACAAGCTTCAAAAATTTGGGTTCATCTACCCAATCAATTACACATCATGGGTTTCTAACCCTATTCCCATCATGAAAAATTAGGGCACCATTCACATCTATACTAATCTCCAAGATTTGAACAAAGCTTGTCCCAAGGACAATTATCCTGCCCCATTCATTGACCAAGTCATTGATGCTTGCACCGATCACGAGGCCCTATCCTTTATGGATGGGTTCCAGGGTATACCAAAATTCAAATACGACATCTGATTGATACAATACAAAATTCACCACCCCCTCAGGCACATTCACATACCAGGTTATGTCATTCAGTCTTAAAAACGTTGGAGCCACCTTCTAGTGATCCATGAACTATATCTTCCATGACCTAGCCCACCTTATCCTAGCTTACTTGGATGACCTCACCATTCGATCCAAGAAGCAAAGTCATCATCTGGAGGATTTACGGTTGGTATTCCAAATATGCCGACATTACAACCTGCGCTTGAACCCTCTCAAGTGCATCTTCTGCGTCAACGCAGGTCGACTATTAGGATTTATTGTGTGCCAACAAGGGATCCAAGTGGACCCCCTCAAATTCTAGGCCATCAAAGAGGTTCCAACACCCAAAACCCTCAAGTAACTTCAAATATTATAAGGGAAAGCTAACTTCTTGAGACGCTTTGTCCCAAATTACGCCACTTGTGTGGAAGGATTCCTACGCTTGCTCTGTCAAGATATCTTGTTTAAATGGGATGATCAAGCCCAAAAATTATTTAAGGCACTAAAATACATATTGTCTTTAGCCCCATTGATCAACCTGCCAAATTATGACAAATATTACACCCTATACCTGTCAGCATCCGAAACGACCATAGTCAGGGTGTTGATCCAAGATGAACCTAATGGTAAAGAACACGTAATTTATTATGTCAGTAATAACTTATCGGGCCCTACCTTAAGATATGAACCCAAAGAAAAAAAAGCCCTAGCCCTTATACATGTAGTACAAAAGCTTCGGCACTACATTATCCTATGGACAACAACAGTTGTAGCAACTATCAACCCCATGAGATACCTGCTAACCCGCTGTCTAATGAACCACAAATACGCTTGCAGGGTAGTCATACTGTAGGAATTTTACACGCAGTTTAGCTCCCCCAAGAGAAAAAAATATTTTATCTTAACTGAGTTCATCACTGACCTCCCAGGTCAGACTAAACGATCCCTAGTCAATGACTCACTACCTGACAAACATCTATTTCTAGTGACGACTCACGATCTGTGGTATGGAAATATCCTCTTATTTTTACGAACCCAAAAGTTCAATCCAAATCTCACACGTGATTACTGAAGGTGCATATGCCACCAGGCCCCTTGATATCTCCACATGTGAGACATCCTTCATCGAAGAGGCATCGATGCTATCCTACGATGATGCGTCACACACTACCAAGCTGAGTAATCCCTAAATAACTGTCATATTAGAGCTTACAATGGCCACCTCTCCCAGATGGTTACCATCAAAAAAGTCCTACGGGAAGGTTGTTTCTGGCCCACCTTATTCCACGATTGCATTAAGGCATTCAAAATTTGTGAGTGATGTCAACGCTTCACCCACAAGGCAAGAGCACCTCCCGCTCCTATGCACCCTGTCATCATAGATGGTCCCTTTCGTAAATGGGGAATCAAATTTATGACTTGAAACCCTACCTTGTTTGGAAACAAAAAATATATAATTGTAGTCATTGACTATTTTTCCAAGTGGGCAGAAGCCATGCCCACATATGACAACATGGTATAAAGCGAAATGTGCGAAAATTGTGAATGATTTCGTGGGCCTCTGGCCCGTCTTGGCCCTCCGACCGCCTTGGAGGGCTCTGCAAAACTTTCTGGCCGACGGAAAGTTATACCATAGTTCAGCCGAACTTTTGATTAAAAGTTCGGCCGAACTATTAAGTCGTTAGATTTAACGAGCCGTCGGCGGAAAACATAGTTCGGCCGAACTAACGCGTCACCAATTACGCAAAAACTAGGCTCTGAATACGGTTTTGCAACTTTGGACTGATTAAATTCCATGAAAGGTTGTTAATTAACTGTCGGAACCAAGACAAACATTTTCAGAATTGAATCTACTTTCAGGAAATATAACTTTTATGGAATTTCATAAACGTTTACTAATTTTAATTATTTTTCTAATAAAATGGGTGCAAACAATTTCTAAGGGTCATTGTGATTCAGTGAAATCAAAATTTTGTATCTCTCAAAATACATTGTAAAAAAAATTGAAAAAATTATGGGGCATTACATTGGTCCGTCATCTCTAATGGGTAGCTTTTAGATTTTTAGTTTATAACTTATATGTTAAGAAATTTCTTGCGACGCGAAACATATCCAAAATACGCAATTTTTCGTATTGGACCAGTTCAAAAAATTCTAGTAATTATGATATGCATCCATTGGCTTTGTAAATATGATGAAACCAAAATAGACTCTGTCTAGATTGTTGTAACACATTTTGTTTTCTCAAAAACACAAATTTTCAATGAATACAACATTGCGTCATAACATGACTTCTTATGAATCCTTTGATTGTTAAGAAACACACACTCAAAGAAACACTAAGTTGACATATCAAATCTACATAAAAAAATTTCAAAAAATAAGTAATAGAAAGCTAACAAAATTTCTCACAACTTTTATTTTTATTGCAAAATGAAATTCTACACAAAAAAATTGTTATAGTTTGCAGAAAGTTGAAGAACCGAAAAAATGAGAAAATTTTCTCAAAAAAGGGCAAAAAGTGTAACCCCCCCCCCCCGACACACTGCCGTATAAACCAATGCACGGTTTCTGTTCAATCACCTCATCACACGATTCAATGTGCCTAAGGAGTTAGTCTCTGATCACGGAAAGCATTTCAAAAATGAAATATTCCAAGATTTGTCTCATCACCCAGGATTCACACATGAATTCACATCACCACACTATCGTGAGTCCAATGGACAGGTAGAAGTTATCAACAAAGCGCTTAAAACAATGTTACAACATACGGTGAATAACCATAAGAAAAATTGGCACCACATGGTTTTTTCAGCCCCATGGGCATATCACATGGAAATTAAGACTTCAACAGGTTTCACACCTTTCCAACTCATGTACGGAGTAGAAACTGTTATTCCCATTGAACGCAAAATCCCCAATTTACACGTAGCCATCGAACTCCTCGATGATACCCAACCCTTAGAGAAACGGTTGGTTCAGTTAGAACTCGTCGATGAAAATCGACGAGAGTCACTGCAACATAATGAGGAACATAAAAAATGGGTAAAAGAATCATTCGATCGCAACATCACCGCTCTCTCATTTATAGATGGATAGCTAGTACTCTGCTACGATGTTGCAAAAGAAGCCTTAGGATCCGGGAAGTTTGAAACATTATGGAAAGGTACTTACATCATAAAACATTGCCTCCTCAAGGGAGCATACATTATGTCAGAGCCCGATGGTACATGCCTAGCTAACCTCGCCAATTGGCTCTACCTTAAAAACTTTCACCCATAAGGGAAAAAAGTCTCAGTCTTAGGGATAAGATGCATGTAGCATAATTTTTTTGGGATGATCAAAATAATCAAATATTTTTTCTAAGAAATTATCTGGTGTCACAGATGGATCATCCCCTCATCCACTATTTTGGATTTGTTGATGGAGCCTCGTGATGGTCTCAAAATCTAGCAGCAACCGCCTAAGCCATTTATTATCTTGACCGATCACTATTCTTCAGCAATGGAGTATGCATTTGATCAACCACAAATAATCAGGTAGAATATGATGCAATCATTGGGCTATTGAGTGATGCCTCCAACCAAGGAATTCACCATCTACATCTCTACCTTGATTCCCAGCTAGTGGTTTCGCAGTTACACCAAGATTATGAAGTACGAGATTCACAACGATTTAGGAAATATTTTCATGCATGAAGATTAAGTCATCAGTTTGATCATATTACCTTCACACATATACCAAGAAATCAAAACCAGAAAGTTGATCGCATAGCTAATCGCATCATAGACTAGAATTCATCTTGTATAAACCATCTGTTATCACAAAATTGCACCTGATAGGCTGCTAATCAGACAATCTCATGTAGCTGTTTCAAACCAATGTTGTGATTGAAACTTAGCCTCTTCACTCTAAGAGGGCTCTCTCAAAGGGCTAATGATATTTAATAAAGATGTATTTAGATGGCTAAATCTACTTGGAAAACAACTTGCTTGTGGTGAGTATAGGTTGAAAATAGTATCAGTCTGCAAACATTGGGCTTATGGAGTAAAAAAAACAATAATTCAGTAGATAGTTCACTTGACATGGTAGCTGAGGCAGGTAAGAGTTTTTAGCATAGGCAATCACATATGAAACAGGACAAAACACATTCAATTCATCTATAAATGGAACTCAGAGCATTACATGAATGAATTCTAAGTATTAAAGTTGAAAACCACTGCAAATGGTACACATAGAAAATATAGATCAGATACACACTAAAAACTCAATCAGAATCTCAAGTTGGTCAAGAAACAAGTCTTTGTATTACTGAAACAGTTAATTACATAAAGTTGCAGTTTTGCCAAAAAATCTCCAACCCTTGACAAATTTGACTCTCTTCTCTTTAATAGACTTGTTACATGATGAGATAATCTGCCTCCTGGATAGATTCATCGATTTTTTTCCTAATGACACCTTGCATAACCATAAAACATCTATTTAATGAAAAAACGACAACTATCCTACTTGACAATCCTTTTCCTAATAGGACTCAAAATGTTCATTATTACAATAACAACATTATCTCCTAAAACAATTACATCTTTGACAAATATGACTTCACATGTTCGAATAGGGTGTGATGGGACTCATCACTACATGACATCTTAATTGAACTCCTCTAAAACTGGAAACAAACCTTGTTTTTTAGGCAAACTGGCCCTTATCTTCAACGAAGGGTTTGGATGATGAGTTGGCTTCACCACGTGGTCTTTAAGCTTTAGATGACTACTGGAAAGATCCCTTGAACCTTAGAAAGTGTCAAGTTTTCCAAAAGTGCACAATAACCTCTCTAAATTTTCTCACAAGTGCTATCAGTTGGGAGATACACGGATTTATTTGAACCCTATTTTCAGAAAATAGAGTTTTCCTGTTTTACACATGTTTTTCAAATGTAGGTTCTGGATAGCTGAAGATGGATTTCAAAAGAAAGGGGGTTTTTCTTCAGAACATTATTATTGACAAAAACCTCCTCTAGTGTTGAAAATACATCAAGGATTCAGAGATATAATCTCTGTTCTAAGACCTATTTTTCAGGAAAAACAGGAAAAATCTGCAAAGTGGTTTTAAATTTGAAAGGTGAGATGGATTGTGTTCCTCATTAGTTTTATGAGGTCCATAACGTGAAGAGGGGTTCATGGCATGTTGAATACCAAGTCAAAGGCCTCCAAGAATAGCTAGAACTAATCCATGAATAGCTGGAGAAGAAAGGCCTAAAATGACAGTAGTTGAGGAGCCAATAGCTTAACTTATCATAAATGAGGAAGAAACACCTCAAGAATCATAGTGTGAGATGGTTTATGATTTTAAAGGTCATTGGAATCTTGGAAACAAATTTTTTACAGTTGGAGGACACATTTTCATGCTAGACAAAAATCTGGAAATTTCGCTGTTTTTCAGTAGTTTCGTAGCGTTCCTAAACTTGAAGACTAGGAAAATGCTACGAAACTACTGTAGCTTTATTTTTTATTTTTGAACCATTTTGAGAAGCTTATAAAGGGTGAAAATGATATGTTAGAGGTGTCTAAGGATGATGAAGACAATACCAAAGGAAAGAGACAGAAAAGTTTATGGAAAAAGGCATTTTTGTAATGCTAAGAAAGTACGCTACGAAACTGTCATACTTTCATAGCGTACTTTTTTGAAGCTTTATGAGCAAGTTTTTGTGCACTTTTGGACAGATGGACACTTTCTAAGGTTCAAAGGATCTTTCCAGTAGTCATCCAAAGCTTAAATACCACGTGGTGAAGCCAACTCATCAGCCAAACCCTTCGTTGAAGATAAGGACCAGTTTGCCTAAAAAACAGGGTTTGTTTCTAGTTTTACAGGAGGTCAATTAAGATGTCATGTAGTGATGAGTCCCATCACACCCTATTTGAACATGTGAAGTCATATTTTTCAAAGATGTAATTTTTTTAGGAGATAAGGTTTTTATTTTAATAATGAACAGTTTGAGTCCTATTAGGAAAAGGATTGTTAAGTAGGATAGTTGTCATTTTCTCATTAAATAGATGTTTTATGGTTATGCAAGGTGTCATTAGGTAAAAATTCGATGAATCTAGCCAGGAGGCAGATTATCTCATCATGTAACAAGTCTATTAAAGGGCAGAGAGTCGAATTTGTCAAGCATTGGAAATTTTTTGGCAAAAATGAAGCTTTATGTAATTTGACTGTTTCAGTAATAAAGAGACTTGTTTCTTGACCAAACTAAGATTTTGATTGAGTTTTTAGTGCCTGCATATCTTATCTATATCTTTTATGTGCATCATTTTTATTTTTTTTCATATTTAATACTCAGAATTCATTCATGTAATGCTCTAACTTCATTTATAGATGAATTGACTGTGTATTTTCCTGTTTCATGTGTGTGTGTACTACTGATAAAAAATATTACCTACCTTAGCTTCCATGTCAATTGAACTCACTACTGAATCACTGAAAGTGTTGACTCCATAAGCCCAATGGTTGCATATTGATATTATTTTCAACCTACACTCATCATAAGCAAGTTGTTTTTCCAAGTAGAGTTAGCCATCTAAATATATTTTTATTCAATATCATTAACCCTTTGAGAGAGCCCTCTCAGACTGAAGAGGCTAAGCTTTAGTCACAAGATTGGTTTAAAAAATTTACATGAGATTGTCTGATTAGCAGCCTATCATGTGAAATTTTGTGATAACACCATCATCCATAGAAAAGAAAAAAACATGAAGAAATAGATATCCATCATAGTTACATAACATCCATCAATAAAATAGCCATAGACACATCATAAGAGCTGCAAAAATACACAACTTTCATATATATACAAAAAATGTGAGTCATAATGTACAATTCATGTCCCTGACCATAACTCTAGTAAAAAATATATATCTACATGTCATCAAAACAATGAAGCATCCTCATAATGGGCACTTTCCCTCATCATACAAAATACATAGGGCTGAGCCCCTCCAGGTGGATCATCTGGACCCACGGCTACACTGGTGGTAGTACAGGTACAATAGCAAAAACTGCAAGCGCCACACGACACAATGTTGGGCGATGCACCCTCTCTCGAGCCATGTGTCGTCTAGGTCTTCAAAAAAACTCCAGGTTGTCATACCCTGGGTCAACCTCTCTAACCGACTCCATGAGAAGGCTAAATCTGTTGCCTAAGCGTCCACAACCTCGACTCGAGCCTCAGCAGAAGCTAGATGCTCCTCGACTGATGCCACTTGAGCCTCAGTTTTATCAACACTGGCAAGGAGGTCAAAATCCCCTCCAGTAGATGCAGCACTTCTGCCCTCCCCTAGAAGGCCAACACCATCTCCCTGCCCCCCAGCCTAGGACTGAACATCCCCACTTGGGCCCCTCCTCAGTGGTTGATGCCAGACCAAGCAGACAAGAGGATGCCCAGCCACCCCCACATCTACAAGAGAAATAAGGATAGTGCCAGTGTCACCATAACAGACATATAAATATACACATCACAAAATCCTCAAAAAATGCAGAAAAACATCAAAGGTCATACCTACTGGCCCACATACATAGTTGAGGAAGAGCCATATTCGTATCCCCTTGGAAATACATAGTCGAGTATGGATAGTCTAGGAACATCTGTGGGTTTTCTTGGAACCACGCCTTAACGATCACATCCCAATAAAGACCAGCCTCCCCTCCTCCACCACGGGGCATCATGGATGCCCACTGTCAAATTCGAGGATCCTTACGTGAACAAATGGGCATTGACACAAAAGGTAGGAGCATCACTACCCTCTCAAACATGATGCTACATGAGATACTCGCATAAGTGAAAACCTTGGAGGATCCACCCCAGACCTTCCCCTTTTGTGATACCATGCCATCGTAAACACGGTGCGTGAAGTCATTAAAGTGATTAGTTCATGGTCAGCGCAAGACACCAATGTGAGGACTCGATGCCCTGTTGGGAGATAATGACCCTATTAAGAGAAATATGATCATCAGGGCTCCACTCTCAGCTAAATAAGTCACTGAGTCAATGCAGACACATCCCTGTGTAAGCGACTTGCCACCACAATGATTCTTAGGCCATTGTCGAATTCTCACCCTACCAGGAGGGAGTGGTTATGGTAGAGCGTTGCCCTGAGGCAGTAAGCTAGTCACAAAGTAAACATCCATGTAAGGATGGATAAAAACATCTCTATGCCACAAAACCATCATTCATTATCTCATGTTCGAATAGCGGACCAGGAGACGAAGAAGAATATCATGTGATATCAAAATGTTGTTCTCTAGGAATTTTATCAACCCCCACTGCACCAATATCCTCTGAACATTGGTGTCCTACACCACAACTATGCGAAGATCGAGCAAATCCCGCTCGCACCATAACATCCTGTTACCAAAGAAAATAACTAAAAATTAGTGGCTAAAATCAGGAAGCCAAAAAAATTCAAAACTTTTTCCCATCACTGCATTTGCTTTCTACACAGGCGCGATGAACGTGCGTCTGTATCAAATACAAATGCATGCTTCATCGCGCAAAATATTTTCCAAGAGTGATGACCTCGTGGGAAATTTTCCTTATCTGTGAGGTTTGTGTAGCTCAACCTCAGGCAAAAATGATAAAATTGAAATGCAGGACGTTCAAGGCCCTACCTAACACTGACGGCACGAATCCCAGGTACTCAGGCTAACCGAAACGGTAAGAAAATCTCGACAAAAAGGGCTTAGCTCTGACTTCAAACACTCAAACGACACAAATGAATTGAAATGAGTCATACTGGCCTATATATCACCCTTTTCGCATTATTCGACAACCCATAATTCGAGCTTAGAATGCTCAATTTCAAAACCGCAAGAAACACAGTGATCAACATGCCATCATGTTCAAAGTAGGCTTCATACATCCACGCTTAAGAAAAAGTCATTTTCATTTATGAAAAGTATGCCCTCTCTTATCGCTTACCATTCAATATTATTTTCAATATGTTTGAATAGAAAATATGCTTTTACTTGAGGTATTGGTTGCAGGTATTACAAGCACGCCAAATCACATGTTGCCCTAGCCACTAAAGGTATAAGAGAAGGTATCATTCTATCACTAGCATGATAGGCTCCCCAAAGAATTTTTACATATACTGACATCATTTCTCCACAAAAATCAACCGTAGGTTCCATTCACCCGACCATGTTTATCATCACCTCACCTCACATGTGATAAACATTCTCATAGGTCGGTAGAGCCTCACCCTCCATGGCATCCATCACCCAAGTAGCCCATACACCAAATATGTGGAGCCATGGCCATAACATCCAAGTCTGAGAAGTAGATCATGTTCATTAATCCATAATACATCAAGTCAATTTTTACCCATGTCGGAATAAAACCCCATTCCTGGACTACCATTCTCATAAGCATATCGAATACGCACCACCATGTCTTGCACTTGGCCTATCACACCCCCATCAACATAGCCCATCTGCGACACTTTTCATCTGCTTCAACAACCTCGCACTAAGACCAACCAATGGGCCCCCCAACCTTAGCAAAATACCCACTCACACCATAGCGATAGATTATTTTCATGTTTACAAGGGCACCCTTCTTCGTGCTTATACATCTAAACCCATTCTATATAGTTTTGGCAAGTGTAAATATATTTTTTAGGAGAGAAATATGACCCATCCATTCAAATTTCTCACCTGGCAGTAGTTCCTAATCACCCTTGGTCAGAGCTATGCATTCTTTACCACACCCCACCATGAAACTCATAACAAAAACACACCCACCCTGGACATCCTACTAACTCTAGGAATTTCCTCACCAGAAATTGTTATGACTGCTACCACTTGCATTTACAAGCTTTGACCTCGGGCCACTAAACTACCATCATCGGTTACAACCATTTCTCATCATCATGCCCGAGTTAACCTATCATACCCTGTCCTGCTACATCAGAGACCCTAGTCCCTTGCATCAGTACTCCTCTCGGTCGGTTGGTGCTTCCTTCTTGTAGACTTCAGCAACCATTTTCCAAGAAGGAGACAGTACCTTCGATGGCTCCTCACCTCAATAGGGGCATCCTCAGATGGCACTGTGGGAGTCATCATTTTCCATTCATGTCATCGATCCTCTTGACATTCAAATTCAACATAAAATTTCATCTCCAATATGGTATCATACTTCATAACCATTGCACTCTATCAAAATTCGTCGAATACCCATGACTTGATAAGAATCTCTTTTAGCAATTCTTACACAGGAAGGTCCATAACTGTCACAAACCCATGCATACAATGTGAACTTGTTGTAAAAAAACATGTCATACCAATATTATGCGTCTAGGCACCACATTCAACCTTATTTCAAAGAAAAAATTCCCTTGAGGGCGTCAGCAACTATCGTCATCAACCAATAGCATGTCACTACCATAGAAGTGACACACACATAACCTCTATCTGTTAGATAAGCTTAACTAGTCAAAACATCATGAGCATGGGAGATGCCCACCTTGTAGATATATTTTATTTATTTTATCTCTTGTAGGTTTCCAACAAAGAACAATATCTATTTTACTCATGACAAGGGGTCTCCAATCTTAGTTTTCAAGCATGTTACTCTCTCTCTCTCTCTCAAAAGGATTACACAAAAAAAAAAACTATAATGTATTTCAGCTATACATTTCTTCCTAGACCTCATACATTAGGTGGAAGCTATTAACACTGAAAAATAGGACAAGAAAAATACATTAGAAAATTTCAAGAAGAAGGTACAAATAAAGATCTATAGGGGAGAAATACATTACATGAGCTTAAAATTTTAAATTTTCTTAAGGTCAAACAGGAAAATTTATTGAAATGCTCATAGGAATCACTGACCCCAGGTGATCATTGCGGATTTTTCTTCGTTATCCATGAAGATCATCGTGGTTATTCCTAAAGGATCCACGCGGTCCTGAGGATGCAGAAAGCAATCATCCGAGACCACTTGGCACACTTGGAGAAAAATATTCTCACTCAAGCTAGCCAAGTACAACCGCCTTTGAGCCACCTTGAGGCTTTAGTGCAGCACAAAAAGGAATCATACCTCCACTCTTGTGTCAACATCCATCTTGTACCAAGAGAGGGAGGGAAAATTTAAAATTTGTCTATAAAATATAGCCATTGGAAGAGAAACATGAGAACACAATGTTATGCTGGCCAAATTTCTCAGAAGAAAACCAACTTGTGTTTTCCAGCACCTAGAGGAGTGGAAGGATTCAGTTGTTGGCCATCGAATACCTCAATCCAAGAGAGAATATTTCACCATGTGTCTATCAATCGGACCATCCTTTGAGAGGGAAGAGAGGCTTGCTGAAAGCTTGAGGGGAAGAGACCCCCTTGTCTTGGATATTGGAGCTCCATAGCTCCAACGATCCACTACAAGAGATTTAGCATTCTATCTTCTATTACCAACAACACCTAATAAAGGGAGAGAGCTCTCCATTGTTGAGTTGTTAGTTTGTTTTCTCTATTGAGCATGTTTCTTGTGTGTGTTTTTCTTGTTTTTATTTCTTTTTTTATGTAGCATGCTATGTTTCCACTTAACTTAGCTTATTACATGTTGAACTTGTTCCACTAACGTTTGCAAACCAATTTGACTTGTGACTTGCTTGTAGGAAAGCAACCTCCCTATCAAGCACAGTGTATTTCGTTCACACTTGCGCCAAATACACTAGAACAAAAGTCCCTACATCATACTTCCATAATGAACATGCAAGTTACCTTACCTTTTTGTACTAATCACGCTGCCTTGTAACTAAACAAACACATATCAATCATATGTTCCAAATATCAAGACAACCCATATATTAATTTGGAATAAACATTTATCAATTCTAAAACCATGTCGTAATCAACAATAAACTCACAATCATCATTCATAGTACATGATTCTACAACTATCACCTACTTACACTCATGTACCAATCCATTGTCTTAACGCATACATGTTATTACAGCTGTATTAAAACAAGATCATTACTTCATGCAATTTTATAGAAAAATGCTCATGTCATGTGACTAATCAAACATTCAATAGTAAATAGACGATATAATAGACACCAACACTCAAACACCAAATAGATGACATAATTAAACATTCAAGTACAAAGTATACGACATAATAAAGCTCATACCTTAATGTATCTTAGGGGAGGCTATCTTGTCTACAATATCAATCTATATTAGCACGATATAACTTCACAACATATCAATCCAATCATAAATAAGGTCATTATATCCATAACAGTATCTAGCTAGCATGCTCACAAAATAAAATCATAAACAATTTTCATTCATGCATACAATCACATATACATAGTCATTCTAGACATAATACAACACACTGTTATAATTAGGTCGACTCATGCCTCAATTTCATAACCGTAATCAACTGTATATTCCAATACAAATTATAAAAATACATATAACATCATTATATTAATTTTATAACCCTAATCATCAAGGTAACTAACATATAACAATAATAAGTTAAAATATAGCATGCTCATCAACAACATACAACATAATCATTGAGCTAACTACAAGTTAACATATAACATGCTCCTCAACAACATATAACATAACCATCAAGTTAATACCATGCTTGAATAAAAAATGCATGTACATATGATCACACTAATTAACTAACATCTATCATGTATGTAACCGTAAAATCATTAGAATGAAAGGCATACACATAACCATAGTGCATATGACTACCTTGATCACCTAGATTTTATCATACATGTAACCATAATAATAATAGAATGAAAAATATATAAGTAACTCCATTTCATATAACAATACATTAAGTAACATACCTGTATGGCGATTTGATCTTACCCCAAGGTCTAGTGCTGCAGATTCACTTTGATGGTCTGCATCTCATGCTCTATCTTAACCAACACATTAGCATCATAACATACAAATATCATCATGATGACCTAGTTACATACAATGACCTTATGCACAACAATATTCACCAAACCAATGCAAACTTGACCATATGCACCCACTTGACATGTATATCCAATCATGAATGACCAATGCATGTTCAACATATGACATCACATAAGCAATCATACACATAAAACACAGAAGCATGACCAATATGTGACCTAGAATAAACAAGTAATGCATGCACAACATGTAGCAACATGTAAGCAAGCGTACATGAACAATACATGAACATGAGCAACACATAACTAGTCATACACGCATGACAACATGTTGACAAAAACACCATCAACACTTCCATGGTGACACCATGACCACCATGGCCAACAAAACATGGATTAAAAAAACACATACACCATAGGCATGAGAAAACATATGCAACCAACAAAAAATCATGACCAACACATCGCCCATCCAGTCCAAGGGTTGAACCATGCTCTAATACCTATGTATAACACCTTGTTCCCACATCTTCCCTAGTATCCATCCAACCATGGTAAACATGTGATGAGAGTATACTATAATGAGATTCAACCTCCCATGTGACCTTAAGGAAGTGGAACCGATGGAAAACACCACCTACACCATCCCCATTAGGTAACACAACCATTCATGCCTCTTACCCCTGGGTCGCACTGGAATTTTGACCCCTTTTAATCCATAGGCGCAAGAATAACACTAAATTTTAGGGGCTATGAGGCTATATTTGTAGGCACAACACATCATGTCAGGGGCTAGGGCCCAAAAATCTCAGTTTTGTGTCTATATCTCCAAGATTTGAGCCACCATTTTAGGCCCATAGCCCAGGTCACTGCACAAAACTTCATGAAAACTTAAGGGATGTTAAATAACCATAGTAAAATGATATGGGAGTAATCAAATCAACAAGAAATAATTTGGACCCCTCCTAGCCATGACAGGAATTTTGTCAAACATGTCACAAATATTCAATCTACAGGTGTAAACAAGATATTTAAACATATGGGTTTCATAATTATCTGAGAATAGCTAAGAAGAATTTATCCCTTACATCATTAGTTGCAATACAATCTATTTGACCATAGATACATTGTGCATTCATTTACAAGTAAAAAAATATATAGATTCATACATCATCGCTGATCAAATACATGCTTATAACCAACACAATAACAACAGAAATACGATGGATACAACAACAATAAAATCAACATAGAAACCAGTACATTTGCATACAAAATACCAAAGGAATGAGCTCTTCATTACTGAATGTAAAAAACCAACTAGAGATGGGAGTTTCATGTTCCACCGAACCATAGATTGGCTGAGCTAAGTCTCTCTTTAGCTAATCACCCCCATGCCATATTCCAAGCATGAATGTGGGATCTCATCAAAAATATCAATCACAATCAAACTAGGGATTCTAGAGGCCAAACCAACTCAAACCTCAATTAGTGACTCCACCCCACGGTTGGACAACACAACCATCATAGATTGGTATCTATCCAAGCTACTCCTAGGATCCATAGTGTTTGTTCCAACTAAGGCTCGAGGACTAGTAACTCAACCCCAACCATTTCCGAGCTCTAGAGCATTTTTCCAACCAAGGCTCGAGGACTAGTAATTCAACCCAACATATATCCCTCGGGATCCAGAGTGTTTGTCCAAACAAGGATCCAAGAACTAATAACTCAACCCAACATCTAAATGAATCATGAGAACCCACCAGAAAACATTCAATGGAAATAAACCCATAAAACCATGGCTATCCAGGAAATGGAAAGGCTAGGCAAATCCACTGTCAATCCATGAAATCATCCATGCTAATGAAATATCATAATCAATAAACCACATGCAATACCATGCATGGAAAAAATAGTGAGGAAAACATACATGCAACTTGGTACCTGCACTCAAAACTTGTTGTAGATGATGATCCCAATGTCCTATTGCGCTTTCCCATTCTTCCTTTGCATTCTTGCTCCAAATCACCCTGTATCCACACACTCCAAGAGTGCCCCAATAAAAATCTAAAAATCTAAGAGTATGAGAGTGAGAGAGAGAATAATGAGAGCTCCAAAACTACACTGAAAAAAAATCTTACCAATTGATCCTCAAAAACGTTTTTATTAATGATGCCTATAGTTTCTCAATTTTCTATTATTTTCCTTCATTTTCCTCTTGACATGCAACCTGTGACCTTTCACCTCCATTTTCTCCTATTTTCCATTATTTTCATAAATAAATTCCAATAAATGCCTCATGCCTTTCCAAATCCTTTGACATTTCCTTTCCCAATTTCCTTTATCCATAATAAACCGAAATGAACACCTACTAGGAAGTTTCTCCCAACATTTATCATGGAATACATGACCCATCAATCATTGTTATTATTTAAACTTTATTACATGGAATTTTCACCATGGTTGTTATAGTTGAAAATATTGTTAAGAATTCTAATAAGTTAAAATGGAATGCAAGTATGTAATAAAATGGTTAAATCCAATACCAATTCTAGAATGGAAGTGATAAGTGATATCAATGGAAATCATCACCGTATTACCAAGAACCACCAAGAATCATGGTGTGATCATGGTTGTAGTGGATAATATAAGTAGGAAAACTCACTTGTAAAGTCTTCCTATAAGGAAATTGATATCTCACATATTTTTATGAAAAATATTTTCATATTGTATGGAATTCCCAAGAAGATCATATGTAACCGATATGCCAAGTTTACATCAAATTTTGGAAGTTTTTATTTAAAATATTTGAAAACCCTATCAACATTCAACGCAGCCTAACACTCTCAGAGTTATGGAAAAAATAGAAATACTAAATAGAATATTAGAAAACATACTTAATATGTGTGTTATGCATCAAGAAAAGAGATGGGAAGATTTTCTTCCTTTGGTGGACTTTTCTTATAATATTAGCTCTCAAATTTTTTTATAGATGAGCCCTTTTG
Organism: Pinus albicaulis; assembly: GCA_034641835.2. Lineage (NCBI taxonomy): Eukaryota > Viridiplantae > Streptophyta > Pinopsida > Pinales > Pinaceae > Pinus > Pinus albicaulis. The sequence goes on along the minus strand of CM076577.1, from coordinate 594,677,873 downwards.
AAGCTCTATAGTAGGAAGTGCAATACACCAATAAACTAGGGTAATCTAGTGGATATAGTCACACTTAGGTTATATGTGTTAAATAAAATGTAATAGGAAGTTACTAGCACAAGGAAAATATTGAAGGTCACACAAGACCAACATAAAATTTTTGTAGACCAAAATAGAGGACATAAGGAATTTTTAAAAGGATATCATGTGTATCCCCAAATCAGTGAAAACAAAAATTCCTTAAGAGTTGGATTTTGTGCCAAGCTAACACCAAGGTACTGTGAACCATTTCATATCTTGAAGAGAGTGGGGCTAGTAGCATACAAACTCACCATTCCCCCATAATTAAGGAACATGATGTGTTATATATATATATATATATATATGATGTTAACCATATTGTTGATCAGACTTTTATACACATGGAATCTAAGGGAGAATGATATCCAAAATCAAAATGGATACTCAACAAGGAGTACAACCACACTCCATGTAAATCAAGGTGCAACGAAAGAACTTTGGACCAGGTGAAGCAACATGGGAACTAGAGGATGCCATTTAGAAGGCATATCAATTTTGTTTTTAAGTATAAGTTTGGTTCTACAGATAGTAGAACACCAAGTATGGTTTTTATTAATTAAGGAGGATGGGATTGTAACATCCTTTTTTCTAATTCCAAATTTTTTAAATGTAATTGAAAGATGACAATGTTGGAGATCCAGCATGGACGACTTTCTCAACCATTTGATGTAAATATTTTGTGAATATAATTATAAATTTCTAAAGTTGGAGATGAGGACAAGAATAGATTTATTAGAAATATTATACGAGGGATTGGGATGTTTCCTATATTCATTGAAATTAATGTTCATGACACCCGATGTTGTATATGAACTATGACCTAATAATTAGCTATAAGAGGAATTGGGAGAGGAGGTATTAAAATACCCACACATGAGTCATGCATGAAGTAATGGTTGTGAGCAGAAAGAAGTTAATTTTGTGATTCTATGTTGTTGAGTTTGGAGTATTATAGTGACTAGGGACATTATACAAAGAAAAGAGACTTGAATTTTTGTAAATATAAAATGATTCCAAGCCAGAGACTTGTAAACATGATATTGGAAGCTAGACCACAAATTCCAATATTGAAATGTGTTAGATGAGGATACCAAAGAAATATTCCTCTACTTTAATCCAATAAACTAAAAAGAACTAAGCTATTTGGTTGTGTTTATGCACGTGAAGCACTATAAAAAGGAGAATATTAGGGATCATAGATAGTGGGAAGGGATTTCATTCTATGTTGGGAAGGACCTTAGTTGCCATATTTGTTGTTTGATCAACCCACACTTATTTCTTGCATGGTGGCATCCATGTTTCCTAGCCAATGAAGGATTTTTTCCTTCATACTCTGTACACTAAATTAAACTCTATGTTGTTATTCACTAAGTGAAGCATCCATTATACATTGGATATGGTTTGTAAAAAAAAATTAGTGTAGTTTCGCTTACTGTTTGGTGGAGAGTGGTCATCCCTTATTTAGTTTCAATCAATTTTCATAGGAATAGATAAGTGTATAAAGGGTAGATGTGTAGATGTAATGTAAGAAAGTTTGTAAACAATTTGTAATGTTTGATTAATTGTAATCAATATATTTGTAATAATTATCTCTACCTTTTAACCCAAACTTATATTTACGAACACTTAAAAAGGTATGCTAAATAAATGTAAAATATGTAAAAAAATAGATAAGTAGGAAAATAATATAATGAAGTTAGATTTCATCAAAAATTTTAAAATGGAAACATTTTTTAGAGTGAAAAGAGATTTGATATGTGGATGCTTTGTAATTTCAGAGTTATTTTATTTTTATAGGTTTATTTTTATTTTGTTATTTTTTACTTTCATTTTTTATTTTCTTTCCACTAGGTTAAAATGTATACATTACAATATATTAATATTTTTATTTATTCCTTTATTTTATTTATTTAGACATTATGTTACAACTTCTCTACCATACTAAGTTACTTATATATATAACCAACCTAGATTTCATCTTAATAATGGATCTACCAAGCTTTAGATGCATCAAATCTCTTGAAATGAAAATTTCTTTTAGAGCGAAAAGAGGTTTGATCTGTCTCTATGCTTTGTAGCTCTAGAGTAAAAATGGATTTAAACTGCTTTAATTTCACCCTTGAAATATTAAAGTATTTATTTATTTAGACATTATGTTACAACATTTCTACCAACCTAGATTTCATCTTAACATAGGATATGTCAAGTACCTAGAGGAATCAAATCTCTTGCCATGAAAACCTCTTTTAGAGTGAAAGGGAATTTCATCTTTCTTGATGAGTTGTAGTTCTGAGTTAAAATGGATCTAAGCTGATTTAATTTCACCCTTCAAATAAACTATATTCCACATGAATTGGTTCTCAAACCATATTTGTATTTTGTTATTTTTACTTTCCTTATTTATATATATTCCACATAAATTGGTTCTCAAACCATATTTTTATTTTGTTATTTTTACTTTCCTTATTTATTTTATTTTAACTTACTTAAAATGTTTCCATTATATTATATTAATATTTTTATTTAAATTTTTGTTTTATTTATTTAGATATTATGTTACACCACCTCTACCACCCACCCACACACACACATATTTAATTTTTTAAATTTTCTTAATTACATTTTATCAATTTTAGTTTTTAATAAAACACATAATGATAAATCTTTAGATTTATTTTATTTCATTATTATAAATTAATAATTAAATGTGAATGATAAATATAATAACATATATTTTTTAAATAAAACATGGTAATAATTAACAATTATATTGATTTATTTTTATAATTATATTGATTATGGTAATAATTAAGAATTATATTGATTTATTTTTATAATTAATATAATTGAAAATTTATTGTAAATTTAATTTATATATATATGTATATATATCATTTTTAATTTAGAATAATATTTAATAATTAATTTTAAATATTTTTTAATATATATATATATATATATATATATATATATATATATATATATATATATATATATATATATATATATATATATATATATATTATTGTGTTATAATTTTATTAAGTTGATATATTTATATGTTTTTAAGATAATAATATTATTTAAATATTATTAAAAAAATATTAATATATTGAATTTAATACTATGTTTTAAATAAATTAAAAATCATTATATAGAAAGCTCTTTTTGGCTTTGAGATGTAAAATCTCTACTAACAAGGTTAATCAAGTGAAGGTCAAAGCTTATATGACTCCAAAAATGACCCATCATTGACATGGTATGATGCTCATCCACAAAATCCATTGCCAATGAGGCACAATCACTAGCATACTTGTACACAACAAACATAGGGTGAACAAAACATTACACATTTACTCACAAAGTGAGATGTTCACACACTACACTTACTATGAACTTTAGTATTAACATTATTGTTCCATGTGATTAAGATTGACTATAAATATTATGATGTTGATAATTAAATTTATTTTATAAGTTAATTGGTATGATATTAAAATTAGTAAGTATTAATTTCTTTACTATATTTAAAAAATGATTATGGTTAACAAAGTTTTAAATAGATATATTTTCGATTAAAATTATAAATTATTAAAAATAATTAAATTTTTTGAAATAAAATTTTATAAAATTTATTTATTGTATCGATTTTAGTATAAATAAATAATTAATATGTGTTATTGCAAATTGATGCTATTCTATATATTATGTTGATGTTTTTCTTCTTTTTAATGGATTTGAACCTTGAGTGTAATGGTTTTTCCATAAATACTTTATAACATGACAATCATTAATTGAGTTGTACTCTAGACTAATATTATTGTACTTTTTAATTTTATTGTAATATGTATATTATTTTTAATTTTAAAATGATAAATTAATATTATAGTATATAAAATTATGTTTAAAAAAAATAAAATAAAAAATAAAAAGTTAATTAATAAATAAATTCAAAATCAAAATTTAAACTAAAAAACCCAAAAACAAAAATAAAAAAGTTAAAATAATAATAACAACATTTTCATAAATATTACTACCAATGTATTTACAAGTTAATATTTAAACTAATATATTTGTAATTTAATAATCTAATATTTATATATAGAAATAATGATAGTAATCATATAAATAAATATTCAAAAAATATATTCATACCAATTACACTCATATATCTATAAATAAATAATACATATATCAATATAACAAAGAAAGAATCAAACACATAAAAGAATACATTCATACACATAGAAAGAATACAATTAAACAAGACAGATACAAATGTATCAAAGAATAGTTTCATACACATACAAAATACTTTCATAGAAATACAAAGAATAAAATTAAACATACAAATGTAACAAATAATAGATTCAAATCTCTTAGATGAAAACCTCTTTTAGAGGAAAAAGGGTTATTTTCTCATTGTTGTAGTTCCAAAGTTAAAAATCACCCTTCAAATAAGCTATATTCCACATGAAATAGTTTCGGCTACATATTTTTATTTTATTTTATTTTTATCGTTATTTTTATTTTGTTATTTTTACTTTTATTATTTTATTTTATTTTGAATGTGTTAAAATGTTTACAATACATTATATTAGTCTTTTCATTTAATTTTTTGTTTTATTTATTTATGTTACATCATCTCTACCTAACACATATATAATATTTCAATTTAAATATATATATAATTATAATTATAATATTTTTTTGTTTAAAATATTCTTTTATATTTTTTAAATTTTAATAAAACCCATAATAATAAATAATTAAATTTATTTTATTTTAATATTATTATTATTATTATTCTTATTCTGATTTAGTAATTAAACGTGAATGATACATATAATAACACATTTTTATAAATAGTTTTAAAATAAAATATTATAATAATTAACAATTATATTCACTTATTTTTATAACTAATATAATTAAAAAATTATTGTAAAGTCGAATTATATATATATAACAATATTTAATAATTAATTTTTAAATATGCTTAATATATATTTGAATGATACATATAATAACACATATTTTTTATAAATATTTTTTAAAATAAATTATTATAATAATTAACAATTCTATTGATTTATTTTTATAATTAATATAATTGAAAATTGTTGTAAAATCAACTAATATAAATATATACATTTATTTCATTTTTAATTTAAAATATTTTTTAATAATTAATTTCTAAATATTGTTATAAATATATATATATATATATATATATATATATATATATATATATATATATATATATATAAACACATTTTTTATAAATATTTTTTAAAATAAAATATTATAATAATTAAGGATTATATTGATTTATTTTTATAATTAATACAATTGAAAAATTGTTGTAAAGTAAACTAATATAGATATATATATTTATTTTATTAGTAATTTAAAATAATATTAAATAATTAATTTTCAAATATTATTTAACATATTTGTATTATATATATATATATAGATATAGATATATATATATATATATATATATATATATATATATATATATAATTGTGTTATAATTTCATTAAATTGATATATTTATATTGTTTTAACATAATAATATTATTCAAATATTATTAAAAAAATATTTTAGTATATTCAAGTTAATGATATGTTTTAAATAAATTAAGAAGAATTATATAGAAAGCTTTTCTTGATTTTGATATGTAAAATCTCTACTAACAGGGTCAATCACGTGAAAGTGAGAGCTTATATGACCCAAAAAATGGTTTATCATAGGCAACCAAGTGTATATAAGATAAAGGGTATATCAGACCAAGTGTGTCTTCTTGGGGAGCCCCGGTTTTATTTGTGAAAAAGAAGGATGGAACTTTTAGGATGTGCATTGACTATCGTCAACTGAACAAATTGACCATTAAGAATAGATATCCACTCCCTAGAATTGATGATCTTTTTGATCAAGTGAGGGGAGCCTCAGTCTTTTCCAAGATAGACCTAAGGACTGGTTATCACCAGCTTAGAATTAAAGAAGAAGACATCAGAAAAACATCATTTCGAACCAGGTATGGGCATTACGAATTTGTAGTCCTACCTTTTGGTTTGACGAATGCCCCTGCCACATTTATGTGCCTGATGAACAGTGTGTTGAATAAGTATTTGGATAAATTTGTTCTTGTGTTCATAGATGATATCTTAGTCTACTCCAAAAATGAGGATGAACATAAGGAACACCTGAGAATAGTGTTGTAGACTTTAAAACAAAACCAGCTATATGCCAAGTTCAGCAAATGTGAATTTTATAAAGATAAAATCCAATATCTGGGTCATATTATTTCTGAAAAAGGGTTGGCGGTTGACCCTGAAAAGATAAAAGCCATTAAAGAATGGCCAGTCCCAATTGATGTTTCAGTAGTAAGATCATTTATGGGAATTGCAGGCTATTATCGCAGATTTGTGGAGAGATTTTCTGCTATATAAAATCCCATAACCTCATTACAAAGGAAGGGTGTTAAATTTGTGTGGACTGAAAAATGCCAAAACAGTTTTGAGCAATTAAAGCAAAAACTCATTACAGCCCCTATCCTGAAAATTGCAGATCCTGATAAGGAATTTGTGATATGTACAGATGCTTGTAGAGAGGGGTTGGGAGGAGTCCTATTGCAGGAAAATTCAGTTATTGCCTATGAATCTAGAAAACTGAAAATTCATGAACAAAATTATAGTGCCTATGATTTAGAATTAGCAGCTGTTATCCATGCTTTGAAAATGTGGCAGCATTATCTTCTTGGGAAAAAGTTTACATTGATGACTGATCACATTAGTCTCAAATATTTCTTTTCCCAAACTGATCTGAATGCAAGACAAGCCAGATGGCTGTCTTTTTTAAGTGAATTTGATATGGATATAAAACATATCAAGGGAAAAGGAAATAAAGTTGCTGATGCATTAAGCATGAATGCTTGTCAGAATATAAACAACATTGGAAGTAGTGCTCAAATCGAAATAGAAGAATTGGTGAGGGAAGCAGCAAGCCAGGATCAAAACTATGAAACACTCTTAGTGAAATTACTGAAAAAGAAGAAAACTGATTTCACTCAAAACCAACAAGGGCTGATCTGTTATAAAAATAGGTTATATGTTCCCCAGGTAGAGTCCTTAAAAAGAAATATTCTGGATGAGTATCACAAACATCCATATGCAGGACATCCAGGATATCAGAAAATGCTAACAGCACTGAAAAAGAAATTGTTCTGGCCAGGAATGAAGAGAGATGTAGCAGAATATTTAAGTAGGTGCATGGAATGTCAATTAGTCAAAGTGGAGCATCAACATCCAGCAGGACATTTTAACCCTTTGCCAATTATAGAATGGAAATGGGATACAGTTTCCATGGAATTTCTAACAGGATTACCCAAAAAAAAATATCAGCATGATTCTGTAATGGTAGTAGTAGAAACTCTAACAAAAGCTGCCCACTTTATACCAGTGAAATCTACCTTTGAAACAACTCAAGTAGCAAATGCTTTCCTGAAGGAGATAGTAAGGCTTCATGGAGTTCCCAAGGTAATTGCCTCAGATCGGGATGCTAAGTTTATAGCAGCATTTTGGAAAGGATTGTTTGGAGGGATGGGTACTAAGCTGAATTTTAGTACTGCCTATCACCCTCAAACTGACGGGCAGACAGAAAGGACTAATCAAATTTTGGAGGATATTTTGAGAATGTATGTGATGGATAGGCCATCAATGTGGGAAGAGTATCTGCATTTAGCTGAGTTTGCCTATAATAATAGCTACCAATATTCTATTAAGATGAGTCCGTTTGAGGCACTCTATGGGAGAAAGTGTCGTACTCCTTTGAGCTGGAGTCAACCAGAGGATAAACTAGTGTTGGGACCAGATGCACTACAAGAGATGGAAGGAATTGTCAAACAGATACAAAGTAACATCAAGATAGCACAAGATCGTCAGAAAAATTATGCTGATAAAAAGAGAGTGCATCGAGAATTCAAAGTGGGAGACCATGTGTATTTGCGTATTAAACCCAAAAAGAGTACACTTTATGCCGGAAGTTGTGCGAAACTGGATCCTAGATATTGTGGTCCCTTTGAAGTATTAAAAAGGGTGGGACCAGTGGCTTACAAGCTGGCCTTACCACCCCATGTTAGAGTGCATAATGTGTTTCATGTTTCATTATTAAAAAGATATGTGCATGATGATTCTCACATAGTTGATTGGAATGTTGTACAGGTGGAACCAGAAGGGGAGTTTACGCGAGGAACCGCTTCAAATATTGGAGCGAGAAAGAAATTGAATTGAGAAACGAGCAGGTGGCGAGGAGTAAGAAAGTGCGGTGGAAGCACTTTCTTGCTGAAGAAAAACCACACAGGAAAGGGAAGATGCAATGATGGAACAATATCCATTTTTTGTTTAATTGAACTCTAGTAGTTGAATAACAGCAACGAGGACGGCGTTTATTGGCGGAGGGGAATATGTAACACCCCCAATTTGTAAATATTTGAAAATTTTAAATTTCCATTGAAATCCTAAGGGAGTGGACCCCCGCCCCAAAGGATAAATAAATTATGGATGTAATTCAATATCTTAGTGGAGGAAATAAATAAACTTTCTGGTGTGCATATGGACCAAGAATGAGATTTAGAGACCACTTGCTAAATCCATGAGGATGGATAAGACAAGTATTACCCTAAAATCCTTCAGAAATCCTTGAAAGGAATTTTTTCTAATTTAGATTTTGAGGAAGAATCTAAATTTCCCCAATGATGAGGAAAGTAGTTGGGAAGAGGTGAAAAGCTGGAAAAGCTGAGGAAAAGCATAAAACAACTTTAAAGAATCCCAAAAATGGGAAGCCTAGGCCAACAGGAAGAAAAGCATCCTGCTATTCTGGACGCAGAATTAGAAACAGGCTTTGGGGAACTATTAGCTTAAATAAGCTGCTCCTAAACAGATCAGAGTTTGATCTGTGGTGGAGGTGGTCTTAGCTCGGGGGTGAGTTCTGGGAGAAAAATAGAACTCTACGGTTGGGAGGTTGGTCTACTGCATGAACGGTATGTCTTTAATAAGATGCTTCATCTACTTAAATCAGTATGAATTGGCTACATATAAAAAAAAGCCAAATATTTATTGGAGGGTAGATTTGTTATCAGTTCTAGATTTAGCAGAATGAACCATAAGGAGTGTACCCTTGGCATTATGCATCATTGTAGAACTTAAATCTGTAGAGAAAAATCTTATAGAATCTCTAAGATATAATTGGTCTAAATCTAAAGATACTTATCTCCATAGAAAAATTTGATGACTCAGTTTTAATCTGCTTTTGTTTTATATAACAATGGTTAATTTATCCATGCATAGAATAGAGAAATCTAAAGCCTTTATAATATAGTGGAGTTTGATATATATATGAATGGATTTTAAATGGGCATGCAAGAAGCTAAAGTAGAAATGAATAAACTCTGCAATGTTCATAGTTTTCTCCTAGTTAATTTGCTAGGGAGATTTTCCCCCTCCATAGATGAGCACACAATAGGAATATCATATGTGTTATAAAAATTTGAAAGACAACATAACTTCAAAAGAAAGCCTTCGAGAAAAGAGTGTAGATACTACTTATACTTACGGGAAACTCTGTTTTTCCCTTTTCCTTGGTATAACAAACAACAAATTCCAACAAAGATTACCTTTAATAGCAAGTAAATAATGCTCGGTCCATTATAGGTGAGAGTATTATACATAAAGGATTTACCAATGTGAGAACAATTTATAGTTATATATGATACATGTTAACTATCGTTGTTATATCACAATCATAAAATTATGGCAGCGCCGGGTCAAACATTATTATTTTTTTATGCAAGGAAGGTTAGATTTCCACTTACGGTAGTGACCAAATAGATTGACAGAAAAAAAAACCGTTCAAGAAGATGCATTCAATAAGAACGAGACCGATTATATATATATATAGACATAAAACCAAAGATAACTATTAGAAGTACACGACGTTTTAATTTATCAAATTCTAAACCTGAATGAGAAGTCAACGAAAACAGTATACGGGTAAAACATAGCTAATAACCAGAATTTTAAATGCGGCAAGAACCTTCGAGTGATAAGGATCGCCGTAACAGTTGTGGTTAGAAATTCGAGGAAAAATGTTATACCGATGCATGGAACTATTTATCACCTGTAACTTATAAAATTTCCTGCTACGTTAACGTAGACCATAGTTCGGAAATTTAAATTATGATTGGTTACCATTGTTATTAAAACAGAGCGCTTAAAGTTGTAACATCGTTTTGAATTAATACCTAGGGTTTTCAGGCGTGAAAGACGAAATACTACTGCACTTTATAAACATAAATCACAGAAATAAACCAGAGAAAGATGGGCGTAATAGGTTTGGAAAAATGGCGGAGCACTCCTGCACAATTTAACCTGAAGTCGACATGCGTTCAACAGAGGAATAATCTAGAATGGAAAATGTCTTACAGTAGATATGCTACTAAATAGAGTCTTCTTCAGTTGTTGAGGATATATTAGCCGAAGAGTAATGAAATGACAAACAACTGCACTTATGGGGCCACGGCATCAATATGAATTGAACCCTTAACACTTTCTTACAACCACGGAGGCCGAACCCCAGCAAACTTACGGGAATAAATGGAAAAAAATTGTGATCCTCGGCAACTGTAGCTGCGCCCCAATCATTCTTTGAAGAATTGGTACATGGGAAACCTGTACACCAGGATCACCGTAAAGGTGAGCTAGTGGGGGCGTAGAGGTAAACGCCAAGAGTATTTATACAAACCATGAAAAAAAAATAACAAACACCGTCGTGCCATAAAACGACTGAGAAAAGGGTAGATAAAATTTTTAGCAAGCAGAGAGTAGGGAAAATATCCAACGACAAAAAGGGTTACCCGCCATGGATGAAATCGGTAGGCACGAAAATGAGCTTGCGTCGTGGTAAGCAAACCCTTAACTCGTCATAAGGCGGAACCCAGAACATCTCATTTAAAACATGGAACCTGCAACGAAGTTGCGCAGCAATCATGAAAAGCATCATAAGAACAGCTTACAAAAACAAAACACAACCAAATCACCGTGTCTGGACAAAATAGGGAAAAGGATTCATTCTATGTATAAGGGAACCCACGAATAACTGAACGTGGAAGAGGAATAGCCAGGTAAGGGGGAGATTACCAGCCGTCGACTGTATAGAAAAATCTGACTATGCACGTCCAGATAATACTAAACGCCGTGAGGCTTGAACGAAATAAAACAAAATGAAAGGAGCTAGAAGAACATTAAGGAATCCTAGACAATGGAGGGTTAATAATGAGAACCAGGAACCCTAGGACGAAATCGACCAACGTACGTGTGAAATCCAGTTTAGGGATTGATGCAGCGACCTCGCGTTTTGACAAAATCCCGAGGGGGATTACAAGAATCACGTTGCATAGCAACCTCGGTACCAATTGATAAGTTTAATATTATTTAATTTTTTTCATGGTACCTGGCAAACATATTTCCGGCGGATTCATCCTTACCGAAATTACCTTTCCATCTCCTCTACCAGTTGTTGATGAAATGTGTTTTCAGTTCAGAAGAAGTGGTACGATTGTTGAAACGAATTGTCCCAATCATGAACCAGAGACATGTTAACCTACAGTCTGTAACCTTGTGGCAACGGAGGGGAGCACGCATGCACCTCTCCCAGCCAAATGATGGATTTCTGAATTGTACAATCTTTTCATACTCAGGCACGCAACGTTATCACAACAAGAAAACCGTCGGTCACATATAAACCTGAAATCGAAAATCTTCGGTGCATGTGAGTACATGTCATTAAGTGTGAGGAAACACGCAGTTTAGGGTTTGATCAATATCAAGATTACGTGGACGAGGTATTCCAAACCAAACCTATCGATCTCACTGATCGGTAATCGATTCCTCAATCATACATAAGGGTGAATATAACATCGGCTTAGCAATAAGTATGAAAAACTGTAGGTTTCATAATCGATAATTATGCATGAGGGTATACATACACAGCGCCGATACACATATGGGTAGATACATATAACCATTACGTGGTATACCAAATCATCGCGATGATAGCGTACTATTGTTGCACGATGTTATACATATAAATGTCTACGTAGACTATTGCATCAAGATTTTATATATAAGAATGTCTACGTGGACTATCGTATTTAGATTTTTATATATGAAGGGATGAATGGACTATTTGATCACGATTTTGATATTGGGTAACGACTTTAGGTATATGGGTGCCTAAAGGGGAAATTAATATTATCACAAGTTTTATATATAGATTTTGGATATAAAAATGTCTAAAATGATAGTTGAAAAGGTTCTACTATAATAAATAAATAAAAAGGGTTACTACTTCTTGACCCTAATTAAAATCCAAATGGGTTGAGAATGGAAAAACCTAAGATGAACTGGTGGGATATATATAGATAGGCAAAGATACCCAAGAAAAAAAAAAAAATTTGGGAGGTGTGACAAGTGGTATCGGAGACCAAGAAAAAAATTTGGGCTGTCGTAAATTGTGCTCACTGTTGCTATGTTTTTGTTTTGTTTGAGGAAGTATAAATTTTATAAATCTTGCTGATCTATGTATGAAGTGTGTACAGTTGAAATGGCTGAAGGTGAAGGGATTTATGTGGATCTGTGGGATGAGTTTGCTACACCAGATCCCAACGCTACGATGATGGCCATGTTGCATCGGTTGCAACGAGAATTGGCTGAACTAAGAAGCCAGAATGACAAGTTGTCATCGGCCAGCAAGGAGCAGGAAAAGCTCATCAGAGAATTAACTTCCCAGAACAGCCAAGAAGGCGAAGGTTCCGGAAAGAGAAAGATGGATGAGTCTGATGATGATGAAGCTACTAGACAGCAGCAAAAGCAGAAAAAAGGAATTGCAGGGAGAGTTCCGGAAGATCAAACCTCCCTCCAATGATGGGGAGAAGGAGGAGGATGCAGAAGCTTGGTTATTGAACATGATCAAGTATTTCCAGGTCTATGAATATGAAAGTAATCTGAAGGCCAGATTAGCTATTTACCAGTTACAAGGAAAAGCTACATTGTGGTGGGAGGAGACAAAAATGGTCCATGCCATTGATGAAAAGACAGTTACTTGGGAAGATTTCCAGGTTAAGTTCAAAAATCGCTACTTGAATGAGCGTTACTATGATGACAAAGCAAAAGAATTTCATGAACTTAGGCTGGGACAACTCACTATTGATGAATTTGTTACTAAGTTTACAAATCTACTGAGATATGTACCCTACATAAGGGAAGAGAAGGCAAAAGTTCAAAGATTTTTGAATTGTTTGCCTACTGCATACAAGGAGAAAATTGAGTTTGACAACCCAAAAACTATGGACGAAGCTGTTAGAAAAGCCAGATTATGTTACCAACAGTTCAAAGGAAAAACTGAACAAGGGAAAAACTGGGTACAGAAAAATGAATTCAAAGGGAGGAAACAGAAACTAGCCTATTTGAAGAATTTTGGCAGAGATCATCAGCGGAAAAAGTTTAATAAACCCAGAGAAAGTCAAACCACTCAATCCCAAGTGGCTTCAAAACCAATAGAGGGAGACAGTAAAAAGGAAGGGACAGCGAGAATGAAGGAACCCTTGAAATGTTGGGGCTGTGGAGGACCTCATATTTTGAGAGACTGCCCTCATAGAAACATTCATATGCTCATGAGAGATCGAGAGGCGACAACAGTAAATGATGTAGCCAGAAGTATACCAACTATAAGTGCAGCCCTGGAAAATCGACAAGCAGAACATCAAGCAACCATGGTGGAAATAGAGGGTAAGATTTCTAACTTATCTGTTACTGTTCTGATTGATCCAGGTGCTTCTTTGAGTTACATTAGTCCAAAAATTGTAGAAAAATGTAATCTTAAATCTGAGAAATTCCAGCAGTCATGGTTGGTACAGCTAGCCACTGGAACTAAGAGAAAAGTAACACATAAACTGCCTCGCACAGAAATTAAGTTAAATGACTTTCAAACAGAGGTAAATTTGAATATTCTGCCCTTAGGGTCATATGATTTGTTGATAGGAATGGACTGGCTGGAAAAGAAGAAAGCCTTGATGAATTGTTGGGATAAGACTCTGCATTGTGTAGATGAGGAAGGGAAACCTTTTATTCTAAAAGGGAAACAAAAACCTATTTCTGTAAGACAAATTTCAGCTTTACAATTAAAAAGAGCAGCTAGGAAGGGATACCAAGTTTATGCAGTGAAGGTAGAAGAAATAGAACAGAAGACTGAGGAAGAGTTATTGGATGTTGTACCAGTAATCAGAGAATTTAAGGAAGTCTTTCCCAAGGAAATCCCTCATCTTCCCCCCAAAAGAGAGATTGATTTTTCAATCGATCTGGTACCAGGAGCAACACCTGTTTCCCGAGCACCTTATCGAATGAGCCCTCCTGAACTAATGGAACTGAAAATGCAATTACAGGAATTGTTAGATAAAGGGTATATCAGACCAAGTGTGTCTCCTTGGGGAGCCCCGGTTTTATTTGTGAAAAAGAAAGATGGAACTTTTAGGATGTGCATTGACTATCGTCAATTGAACAAGTTAACCATTAAGAATAGATACCCTTTGCCTAGAATTGATGATCCTTTTGATCAAGTGAGAGGAGCTTCAGTCTTTTCCAAGATTGACCTAAGGACTGGTTATCACCAGCTTAGAATTAAAGAAGAAGACATCAGCAAAACAGTATTTCGAACCAGGTATGGGCATTATGAATTTGTAGTCTTACCTTTTGGTTTGACGAATGCCCCTGCCACATTTATGTGCTTGATGAACAGTGTGTTAAACAAGTTTTTGGACAAATTTGTTCTTGTGTTCATAGATGATATCTTAGTCTATTCCAAAATTGAAGATGAACATAAGGAACACTTAAGAATAGTGTTGCGGACTCTAAAATAAAACTAGCTATATGCCAAGTTCAGCAAATGTGAATTTTATAAAGATAAAATTCAATATCTAGGTCATATTATTTCTGAAAAAGGGTTGGCGGTTGACCCTGAAAAGATAAAAGCCATTAAAGAATGGCCAGTCCCAACTGATGTTTCAGCAGTAAGATCCTTTATGGGAATTGTAGGCTATTATCGCAGATTTGTGGAGATATTTTCTGCTATAGCATATCCCATAACCTCATTACAAAGGAAGGGTGTTAAGTTTGTGTGGACTAAAAAATGCCAAAACAATTTTGAGCAATTAAAGAAAAAACTCATTACAGCCCCTATCCTGAAAATTGCAGATCCTGATAAGGAATTTGTGATATGTACAGATGCTTGTAGAGAGGGGTTGGGAGGAGTCCTATTGCAGGAAAATTCAGTTATTGCCTATGAATCTAGAAAACTGAAAATTCATGAACAGAATTATAGTGCCTATGATTTAGAATTAGCAGCTGTTATCCATGATTTGAAAATGTGGCGGCATTATCTTCTTGGGAAAAAGTTTACATTGATGACTGATCACATTAGTCTCAAATATTTCTTTTCCCAAACTGATCTGAATGCAAGACAAGCCAGATGGCTGTCTTTTTTTAGTGAATTTGATATGGATATAAAACATATCAAGGGAAAAGAGAATAAAGTTGCTGATGCATTAAGGAGGAATACTTGTCAGAATATAAACAACATTGGAAGTAGTGCTCAAATCAAAATAGAAGAATTGGTGAGGAAAGCAGCAAGTCAGGATCAAAACTATGAAACACTCTTGGTGAAATTACAGAAAAAGGAGAAAACTGATTTCACTCAAAACCAACAAGGGCTGATCTATTATAAAAATAGGTTGTATGTTCCCCAGGTAGAGTCCTTAAAAAGAGAGATTATGGATGAGTATCACAAATAGCCATATGGAGGACATCCAGGATATCAGAAAATGTTAACAGCACTGAAAAAGAAATTGTTCTGGCCAGGAATGAAGAGAGATGTCGCAGAATATTTAAGTAGGTGCATGGAATGTCAACTAGTCAAAGTGGAGCATCAACATCCAGCAGGACTTTTGAACCCTTTGCCAATTGCAGAATGGAAATGGGATACAGTTTCCATGGGCTTTATAACAGGATTACCCAAAAAAAAGTATCAGCATGATTCTGTAATGGTAGTAGTAGATACTCTAACAAAAGCTGCCCATTTTATACCAGTAAAATCTACCTTTGGAACAGCTCAAGTAGCAAATGTTTTCCTGAAGGAGATAGTGAGGCTTCATGGAGTTCCTAAGGTAATTGTTTCAGACCGAGATGGTAAGTTTACAGCAGCATTTTGGAAAGGATTGTTTAGAGGGATGGGTACTAAGCTGAATTTTAGTACTGCCTATCACCCTCAAACTGACGGGAAAACAGAAAGGACTAATCAAATTTTGGAGGATATGTTGAGAATGTATGTGATGGATAGACCATCAAAGTGGGAGGAGTATCTGCATTTAGCTGAATTTGCCTATAATAATAGCTACCAATCTTCTATTAAGATGAGTCCGTTTGAGGCACTCTATGGGAGAAAGTGTCGTACTCCCTTGAGCTGGAGTCAACCAGAGGATAAACTGGTGTTGGGACCAGATGCACTACAAGAAATGGAGAGAATTGTCAAACAGATACAAAGAAATATCAAGACAGCACAAGATCGCCAGAAAAGCTATGCTGATAAGAAAAGAGTGCACCGAGAATTCAAAGTGGGGGATCATGTGTATTTACGCATCAAACCCAAAAAGAGTACACTTTATGCTGGAAGTTGTGCAAAACTTGCACCTAGATATTGTGGGCCTTTTGAGGTGTTAGAAAGGGTGGGACCAGTGGCTTACAAGCTAGCCTTACCACCCCATGTTAGAGTGCATAATGTATTTCATGTTTCATTATTAAAAAGATATGTGCATGATGCTTCTCACATAGTTGATTGGAATGTTGTACAGGTGGAACCAGAAGGGGAGTTTCTGCCAGAACCGCTTCAAATATTGGAGCGGGAAGAAATTGAATTGAGAAATAGAACAGTGGCCAGAGTAAAGGTGCAGTGGAAGCACTTTACTGCTGAAGAAGCTACCTGGGAAAGGGAAGCTGAAATGATGGAAAAATATCCATTTTTGTTTAAGTGAACTCTAGTAGTTAAATAATAACACCGAGGACGGTGTTTATTTTCAGAGGGGGAATATGTAGCACCCCCAATTTAAATTTATGTGTTGAAATTTTAAAGTTTGACATTTGAACTTTAATCCTAAGGGGAGTGGACCCCAAAGGATAAATAAATTATGGATGTAATTCAATATCTTAGTGGAGGAAATAAATAAACTTTCTGGTGTGCATATGGACCAAGAATGAGATTTAGAGACCACTTGCTAAATCCATGAGGATGGATAAGGCAAGTATTCCCCTAAAATCCTTCAAAAATCCTTGAAAGGAATTATTTCTAATTTAGATTTTGAGGAAGAATCTAAATTTCCCCAATGATGAGGAAAGTAGTTGGGAAGAGGTGAAAAGCTGGAAAAGATGAGGAAAAGCATAAAACAACTTTAAAGAATCCCAAAAATGGGAAGCCTAGGCCAACAGGAAGAAAAGCATCCTGCTATTCTGGACGCAGAATTAGAAACAGGCTTTGGGGAACTATTAGCTTAAATAAGCTGCTCCTAAACAGATCAGAGGTTTATCTGTGGTGGAGGTGGTCTCAGCTCGGGGGTGAGTTCTGGGATAAAAATAGAACTCTACGGTTGGGAGGTTGGTCTACTGCATGAACGGTATGTCTTTAATAAGATGCTTCATCTACTTAAATCAGTATGAATTGGCTACATATAAAAAAAAGCCAAATATTTATTGGAGGGTAGATTTGTTATCAGTTCTAGATTTAGCAGAATGAACCATAAGGAGTGTACCCTTGGCATTATGCATCATTGTAGAACTTAAATCTGTAGAGAAAAATCTTATAGAATCTCTAAGATATAATTGGTCTAAATCTAAAGATACTTATCTCCATAGAAAAATTTGATGACTCAGTTTTAATCTGCTTTTGTTTTATATAACAATGGTTAATTTATCCATGCATAGAATAGAGAAATCTAAAGCCTTTATAATATAGTGGAGTTTGATATATATATGAATGGATTTTAAATGGGCATGCAAGAAGCTAAAGTAGAAATGAATAAACTCTGCAATGTTCATAGTTTTCTCCTAGTTAATTTGCTAGGGAGATTTTCCCCCTCCATAGATGAGCACACAATAGGAATATCATATGTGTTATAAAAATTTGAAAGACAACATAACTTCAAAAGAAAGCCTTCGAGAAAAGAGTGTAGATACTACTTATACTTACGGGAAACTCTGTTTTTCCCTTTTCCTTGGTATAACAAACAACAAATTCCAACAAAGATTACCTTTAATAGCAAGTAAATAATGCTCGGTCCATTATAGGTGAGAGTATTATACATAAAGGATTTACCAATGTGAGAACAATTTATAGTTATATATGATACATGTTAACTATCGTTGTTATATCACAATCATAAAATTATGGCAGCGCCGGGTCAAACATTATTATTTTTTTATGCAAGGAAGGTTAGATTTCCACTTACGGTAGTGACCAAATAGATTGACAGAAAAAAAAACCGTTCAAGAAGATGCATTCAATAAGAACGAGACCGATTATATATATATATAGACATAAAACCAAAGATAACTATTAGAAGTACACGACGTTTTAATTTATCAAATTCTAAACCTGAATGAGAAGTCAACGAAAACAGTATACGGGTAAAACATAGCTAATAACCAGAATTTTAAATGCGGCAAGAACCTTCGAGTGATAAGGATCGCCGTAACAGTTGTGGTTAGAAATTCGAGGAAAAATGTTATACCGATGCATGGAACTATTTATCACCTGTAACTTATAAAATTTCCTGCTACGTTAACGTAGACCATAGTTCGGAAATTTAAATTATGATTGGTTACCATTGTTATTAAAACAGAGCGCTTAAAGTTGTAACATCGTTTTAAATTAATACCTAGGGTTTTCAGGCATGAAAGACGAAATACTACTACACTTTATAAACATAAATCACAGAAATAAACCAGAGAAAGATGGGCGTAATAGGTTTGGAAAAATGGCGGAGCACTCCTGCACAATTTAACCTGAAGTCGACATGCGTTCGACAGAGGAATAATCTAGAATGGAAAACATCTTACAGTAGAAATGCTACTAAATAGAGTCTTCTTCAGGTGTAGAGGATATATTAGCCAAAGAGTAATGAAATGACAAACAACTGCACTATGGGGCCACGACATCGATATGACTTGAACCCTTAACCCTTTCTTACAACCACGGAGGTTGAACCCCAGCAAACTTACAGGAATAAATGGAAAAAAATTGTGATCCTCGGCAACTGTAGCTGCGCCCCAATCGTTCTTTGAAGAATCGGTACATGGGAAACCTGTACACCAGGATCACCGTAAAGGTGAGTTAGTGGGGGCGTAGAGGTAAACGCCAAGAGTATTTATACAAACCATGAAAAAAAAAAGAACAAACACCGTCGTGCCATAAAACGACTGAGAAAAGGGTAGATAAAATTTTTAGCAAGCAGAGAGTAGGGAAAATATCCAATGAGAAAAAGGGTTACCTGCCATGGATGAAATCGGCAGGCACGAAAACGAGCTTGCGTCGTGGTAAGCAAACCCTTAACCCGTCATAAGGCGGAACCCAGAACACCTCATTTAAAGCCTGGAACCTGCAACGAAGTTGCGCAGCAATCATGAACAGCATCATAAGAACAGCTTACAAAAACAAAACACAACCAAATCACCGTGTCTGGACAAAATAGGGAAAAGGATTCATTCTATGTATAAGGGAACCCACGAATAACTGAACGTGGAAGAGGAATAGCCAGGTAAGGGGGAGATTACCAGCCGTCGACTGTATAGAAAAATCTGACTATGCACGTCCAGATAATACTAAACGCCGTGAGGCTTGAACGAAATAAAACAAAATGAAAGGAGCTAGAAGAACATTAAGGAATCCTAGACAATGGAGGGTTAATAATGAGAACCAGGAACCCTAGGACGAAATCGACCAACGTACGTGTGAAATCCAGTTTAGGGATTGATGCAGCGACCTCGCGTTTTGACAAAATCCCGAGGGGGATTACAAGAATCACGTTGCATAGCAACCTCGGTACCAATTGATAAGTTTAATATTATTTAATTTTTTTCATGGTACCTGGCAAACATATTTCCGGCGGATTCATCCTTACCGAAATTACCTTTCCATCTCCTCTACCAGTTGTTGATGAAATGTGTTTTCAGTTCAGAAGAAGTGGTACGATTGTTGAAACGAATTGTCCCAATCATGAACCAGAGACATGTTAACCTACAGTCTGTAACCTTGTGGCAACGGAGGGGAGCACGCATGCACCTCTCCCAGCCAAATGATGGATTTCTGAATTGTACAATCTTTTCATACTCAGGCACGCAACGTTATCACAACAAGAAAACCGTCGGTCACATATAAACCTGAAATCGAAAATCTTCGGTGCATGTGAGTACATGTCATTAAGTGTGAGGAAACACGCAGTTTAGGGTTTGATCAATATCAAGATTACGTGGACGAGGTATTCCAAACCAAACCTATCGATCTCACTGATCGGTAATCGATTCCTCAATCATACATAAGGGTGAATATAACATCGGCTTAGCAATAAGTATGAAAAACTGTAGGTTTCATAATCGATAATTATGCATGAGGGTATACATACACAGCGCCGATACACATATGGGTAGATACATATAACCATTACGTGGTATACCAAATCATCGCGATGATAGCGTACTATTGTTGCACGATGTTATACATATAAATGTCTACGTAGACTATTGCATCAAGATTTTATATATAAGAATGTCTACGTGGACTATCGTATTTAGATTTTTATATATGAAGGGATGAATGGACTATTTGATCAAGATTTTGCTATTGGGTAACGACTTTAGGTATATGGGTGCCTAAAGGGGAAATTAATATTATCACAAGTTTTATATATAGATTTTGGATATAAAAATGTCTAAAATGATAGTTGAAAAGGTTCTACTATAATAAATAAATAAAAAGGGTTACTAATTCTTGACCCTAATTAAAATCCAAATGGGTTGAGAATGGAAAAACCTAAGATGAACTGGTGGGATATATATAGATAGGCAAAGATACCCAAGAAAAAAAAAAAAATTTTGGGAGGTGTGACATTGGGAGGTGTGACAAGTGGTATCGGAGCCCAAGAAAAAAATTTGGGCTGTTGTAAATTGTGCTCACTGTTGCTATGTTTTTGTTTTGATTGAGGAAGTATAAATTTTATAAATCTTGCTGATCTGTGTATGAAGTGTGTACAGTTGAAATGGCTGAAGGTGAAGGGATTTATGTGGATCTGCGGGATGAGTTTGCTACACCAGACCCCAATGCTATGATGATGGCCATGTTGCACAGGTTACAATGAGAATTCTCTGAATTAAGAAGCCAGAATGACCAGTTGTCATCAGCCAACAAGGAGCAGGAAAAGCTCATCAGAGAATTAACTTCCCAGAATAGCCAAGAAGGCGAAGGTTCCGGAAAGAGAAAGATGGATGAGTCTGATGATGAGGAGGCTACTAGACAGCAGCATAAACAGAAAAAGGAATTGCAGGGAGAATTCCGGAAGATCAAACCTCCCTCCTATGACGGGGAGAAAGAAGAGGATGCGGAAGCTTGGTTATTGAACATGATCAAGTATTTCCAGGTCTATGAATATGAAAGTAATCTGAAGGCCAGATTAGCTGTTTACCAGTTACAAGGAAAAGCTACATTGTGGTGGGAGGAGACGAAAATGGTCCATGCCATTGATGAAAAGACAGTTACTTGGGAATATTTCCAGGTTAAGTTCAAAAATCGCTACTTGAATGAGCATTACTATGATGACAAAGCAAAAGAATTTCATGAACTTAGGCTGGGACAGCTCACTATTGATGAATTTGTTACTAAGTTTACAAATCTACTGAGATATGTACCCTACATAAGGGAAGAGAAGGAAAAAGTTCAAAGATTTTTGAATTGTTTGCTTACTGCATACAAGGACAAAATTGAGTTTGACAACCCAAAAACTATGGAGGAAGCTGTTAGAAAAGCCAGATTATGTTACCAACAGTTCAAAGGAAAAACTGAACAAGGGAAAAACTGGGTACAGAAAAATGAATTCAAAGGAAGGAAACAGAAACCAGCCTATTTGAAGAATTTTGGCAGAGATCATCAGCGGAAAAAGTTTAATAAACCCAGAGAAAATCAAACTGCTCAATCCCAAGTGGCTTCAAAACAAATGGAGGGAGAAAGTAAGAAGGAAGGGACAGCCAGAATGAAGGAACCCTTGAAATGTTGGGGCTGTGGAGGGCCCCATATTTTGAGAGACTGCCCTCATAGGAACATTCATATGCTCATGGGAGATCGAGAGGCGACAACAGTAAATGATGTAGCCAGAAATATACCAACTATAAGTGCAGCCCTGGAAAATCGACAAGCAGAACATCAAGCAACCATGGTGGAAATAGAGGGTAAGATTTCTGACTTATCTGTTACTGTTCTGATTGATCCAGGTGCTTCTTTAAGTTACATTAGTCCAAAAATTGTAGAACAATGTAATCTTAAATCTGAGAAATTCCAGCAATCATGGTTGGTACAGCTAGCCACTGGAACTAAGAGAAAAGTAACACATAAACTACCTCGCACAGAAATTAAGTTAAATGATTTTCAAACAGAGGTAAATTTGAATATTCTGCCCTTGGGGTCATATGATGTGTTGATAGGAATGGACTGGCTGGAAAAGAAGAAAGCCTTGATGAATTGCTGGGATAAGACTCTGCATTGTGTAGATGAGGAAGGGAAACCTTTTATTCTCAAAGGGAAACAAAAACCCATTTCTGTAAGACAAATTTCAGCTTTACAATTGAAAAGGGCAGCTAGGAAGGGATACCAAGTTTATGCAGTGCATGTAGAAGAAATAGAACAGTAAACTGAGGAAGAGTTACTGGATGTTGTGCCAGTAATTAGAGAATTTAAGGAAGTCTTTCCCAGGGAAATCCCTCATCTCCCCCCCAAAAGAGAGATTGATTTTTCAATCGATCTGGTACCAGGAGCAACACCTGTTTCCCGAGCACCTTATCGAATGAGTCCTCCTGAACTAATGGAACTGAAAATGCAATTACAGGAATTGTTAGATAAAGGGTATATAAGACCAAGTGTGTCTCCTTGGGGAGCCCCAGTTTTATTTGTGAAAAAGAAAGATGGAACTTTTAGGATGTGCATTGACTATCGTCAACTGAACAAGTTAACCATTAAGAATAGATACCCTTTGCCAAGAATTGATGATCTTTTTGATCAAGTGAGAGGAGCTTCAGTCTTTTCCAAGATTGACCTAAGGACTGGTTATCACCAGTTTAGAATTAAAGAAGAATACATCAGCAAAACAGCATTTCGAACCAGGTATGGGCATTACGAATTTGTAGTCCTACCTTTTGGATTGACAAATGCCCCTGCCACATTTATGTGTCTGATGAACAGTGTGTTGAATAAGTATTTAGATAAATTTTTGCTTGTGTTCATAGATGATATCTTAGTCTACTCCAAAAATGAGGACGAACATAAGGAACACCTGAGAATAGTGTTGCAGACTCTAAAAGAAAACCAACTATATGCCAAGTTCAGCAAATGTGAATTCTATAAAGATAAAATTCAATATCTGGGTCATATTATTTCTGAAAAAGGGTTGGCAGTTGACCCTAAAAAGATAAAAGCCATTAAAGAATGGCCAGTCCCAACTGATGTTTCAGCAGTAAGATCATTTATGGGAATTGCAGGCTATTATCGCAGATTTGTGGAGAGATTTTCTGCTATAGCAAATCCCATAACCTCATTACAAAGGAAGGGTGTTAAATTTGTGTGGACTGAAAAATGCCAAAACAGTTTTGAGCAATTAAAACAAAAACTCATTTCAGCCCCTATCCTGAAAATTGCAGATCCTGATAAGGAATTTGTGATATGTACAGATGCTTGTAAAGAAGGATTGGGAGGAGTCCTATTGCAGGAAAATTCAGTTATTGCCTATGAATCTAGAAAACTGAAAATTCATGAACAGAATTATAGTGCCTATGATTTAGAATTAGCAGCCGTTATCCATGCTTTGAAAATGTGGCGGCACTATCTTCTTGGGAAAAAGTTTACATTGATGACTGATCATATTAGTCTCAAATATTTCTTTTCTCAAACCGATCTGAATGCAAGACAAGCCAGATGGCTGTCTTTTTTAAGTGAATTTGATATGGATATCAAACATATCAAGGTAAAAGAGAATAAAATTGCTGATGCATTAAGCAGGAATGCTTGTCAGAATATAAAAAACATTGGAAGCAGTGTTCAAATCGAACTAGAAGAATTGGTGAGGAAAGCAGCAAGTCAGGATCAAAACTATGAAACACTCCTAGTGAAATTACAGAAAAAAGAGAAAACTTATTTCACTCAAAACCAACAAGGGCTGATCTGTTATAAAAATAGGTTGTATGTTCCCCAGGTAGAGTCCTTGAAAAGAGAGATTCTGGATGAGTACCACAAACAACCATATGCAGAACATCCAGGATATCAGAAAATGCTAACAGCACTGAAAAATAAATTGTTCTGGCCATGAATGAAGAGAGATGTAGCAGAATATTTAAGTAGGTGCATGGAATGTCAATTAGTCAAAGTGGAGCATCAACATCCAGCGAGACTTTTGAACCCTTTGCCAATTGCAGAATGGAAATGGGATACAGTTTCCATGGACTTTATAACAGGATTACCCAAAAACAAATATCAGCATGATTCTGTAATGGTAGTAGTAGACACTCTAACAAAAGCTGCCCACTTTATACCAGTGAAATCTACCTTTGGAACATCTCAAGTAGCAAATGTTTTCCTGAAGGAGATAGTAAGGCTTCATGGAGTTCCCAAGGTAATTGTTTCAGATCAGGATGCTAAGTTTACAGAACCATTTCGAAAAGGATTGTTTGGAGGGATGGGTACTAAGTTGAATTTCAGTACTGCCTATCACCCTCAAATTGATGGGCAGACAGAAAGGACTAATCAAATTCTGGAGGATATGTTGAGCATGTATGTGATGGATAGGCCATCAAAGTGGGAAGAGTATCTGCATTTAGCTGATTTTTCCTATAATAATAGCTACCAATCCTCTATTAAGATGAGTCTGTTTGAGGCACTGTATGGGAGAAAGTGTCGTACTCCTTTGAGTTGGAGCCAACCAGAGGATAAAATGGTGTTGGGACCAGATGCACTACAAGAGATGGAAAGAATTGTCAAACAGATACAAAGAAACATCAAGACAGCACAAGATTGCCAGAAAAATTATGCTGACAAGAAACGAGTGCACCGAGAATTCAAAGTGGGAGACCATGTGTATTTGCGTATTAAACCCAAAAAGAGCACACTTTATGCTGGAAGTTGTGCGAAACTGGCTCCTAGATATTGTGGTCCTTTTGAAGTATTAGAGAGGGTGGGACCAGTGGCTTACAAGCTGGCCTTACCCCCCCATGTTAAAGTGCATAATGTGTTTCATGTTTCATTATTAAAAAGATATATGCATGATGCTTCTCACATAGTTGATTGGAATGTTGTACAGGTGGAACCAGAAGGGGAGTTTCTGCCAGAACCGCTTCAAATATTGGAGCGGGAAGAAATTGAATTGAGAAAAAGAACGGTGGCCAGAGTAAAAGTGCAGTGGAAGCACTTTACTGCTGAAGAAGCTACCTGGGAAAGGGAAGCTGAAATGATGGAAAAATATCCATTTTTGTTTAATTGAACTCTAGTAGTTGAATAACAACACCGAGGACGGTGTTTATTTTCAGAGGGGGAATATGTAACACCCCCAATTTATGTGTTGAAATTTTAAAGTTTGACATTTGAACTTTAGTCCTAAGGGGAGTGGACCCCAAAGGATAAATAAAATATGGATGTAATTCAATATTTTAGTTGAAGAAATAAATAAACTTTCTGATGTGCATATAGACCAAGAATGAGATTTAGAGACCACTTGCTAAATCCATGAGGATGGATAAGGCAAGTATTCCCCTAAAATCCTTCGTAAACTTGAAACTTTTCCGTAAAATTTGCAGACCCAACAGTTCATATACCACTCGTCACCCCTCAAATTTTTTTTTCGCACCCTTTGCCCCAGATTATATATATCCCACCAGTTCATCTTAGGTTTTTCCATTCTCAACCCATTTGGATTTTAATTAGGGTCAAGAATTAGTAACCCTTTTTATTTATTTATTATAGTAGAACCTTTTCAACTATCATTTTAGACATTTTTATATCCAAAATCTATATATAAAACTTGTGATAATATTAATTTCCCCTTTAGGCACCCATATACCTAAAGTCGTTACCCAATAGCAAAATCTTGATCAAATAGTCCATTCATCCCTTCATATATAAAAATCTAAATACGATAGTCCACGTAGACATTCTTATATATAAAATCTTGATGCAATAGTCTACGTAGACATTTATATGTATAACATCGTGCAACAATAGTACGCTATCATCGCGATGATTTGGTATACCACGTAATGGTTATATGTATCTACCCATATGTGTATCGGCGCTGTGTATGTATACCCTCATGCATAATTATCGATTATGAAACCTACAGTTTTTCATACTTATTGCTAAGCCGATGTTATATTCACCCTTATGTATGATTGAGGAATGTTTCTATCAAGTCTATCAAATAGATCTAAAAGAATTTGGTTCTGCACTATCTCACCGATAATGAGAGCTCAAAACCCGGAACTGTAGGTTCTTTCACATTCTTAGTTGACTATATCACCACTGCATTTAAGATTTTGATTTTCAAAGCATATGACTGCTTTATGTGGTGGCACGCACCTGTATGAAAAGATTAGAGCAATTTAGAAGCTGTCATTTGACTGGGAGAGCACATCTCTCGCCTGCTGGTATTCTGACTGTGTTGCTATCTTCAGTGCCATGATAAGATATCTGGATTCAACACTCGTGATCACACTCTTCTGACTGAAACACATTCCTACCTGAACCTGGTAGAGGAGATGGAAGGTCATTACTCATATAACGATGAATTCACCCAATCTGCTGCACTATGAAAAACTTAAAGAATATTAAACTTATTAATTGGTACCGAGGTTGCTGGGCAACGTGATTCTTGAAATCCCCCTCGGGATTTTGTCAAAACGCGGGGTCACTGCATCAATTCCTGAACTGGATTTCACATGTACGTTGGTTGATTTCATCCTAGGGTTTCTGGTTCTCATTATAATCCCTCCATTGTCCGGGATTCCTTACTGTTCTTCTAGCTCCTTTTTATTTTGTTTTATTTCTTCCAAGCCTCTCGATGTTTAGTTATTCATGGGTTCCCTTTTACACAGAATGAATTATTTTCCCTATTTTGTCCAGTACTCCGTGATTTGGTTGTGTTTTGTTTTTGTAAGCCGTTGTTATGATGCTTTTCATTTATTGCCGCATGGTTTTTTTGGTAAGACTCCAAAGTTGTGCAAAGTTGTGTGTTCCAGTTTTGTTTTGGCCATTTACGCCAACCTGTTTTCGTGCCTGCCGATTTCATCCATGGCAGGTAACCCTTTTTCTCATTGGATATTTTCCCTACTCTCTGCTTGCTAAAAATTTTATCTACCCTTTTCTCAGTCGTTTTATGGCACGACGGTGTTTGTTCTTTTTTTTTTCATGGTTTGTATAAATACTCTTGGCGTTTACCTCTACGCCCCCACTAACTCACCTTTACGGTGATCCTGGTGTACAGGTTTCCCATGTACCGATTCTTCAAAGAACGATTGGGGCGCAGCTACAGTTGCCGAGGATCACAATTTTTTTCCATTTATTCCTGTAAGTTTGCTGGGGTTCAACCTCCGTGGTTGTAAGAAAGGGTTAAGGGTTCAAGTCATATCGATGTCGTGGCCCCATAGTGCAGTTGTTTGTCATTTCATTACTCTTTGGCTAATATATCCTCTACACCTGAAGAAGACTCTATTTAGTAGCATTTCTACTGTAAGATGTTTTCCATTCTAGATTATTCCTCTGTCGAACGCATGTCGACTTCAGGTTAAATTGTGCAGGAGTGCTCCGCCATTTTTCCAAACCTATTACGCCCATCTTTCTCTGGTTTATTTCTGTGATTTATGTTTATAAAGTGTAGTAGTATTTCGTCTTTCATGCCTGAAAACCCTAGGTATTAATTTAAAACGATGTTACAACTTTAAGCGCTCTGTTTTAATAACAATGGTAACCAATCATAATTTAAATTTCCGAACTATGGTCTACGTTAACGTAGCAGGAAATTTTATAAGTTATGTAGAGCAATAGTTTCATGCCCTAAGATAACATTTTTCCTTCAATTTATAACCACAGTCACCTTCAATTACTTACTCAAGGTTCTTGCCGTATTTAAAATTTTGTTAATAGCTATGGTATACCCGTATACCGATTTCGTTGACTTCTCTCTATCTGTGTTTAGAATGTGATAAATTAAAACACTATATCGCTCGATAGTTGCTGGTTTTATTGGTTGAGATATATATACTCGGCCCTGCTTTTTATTGAATGCATCTTCTTGAACGTTTTTTTTTCAAATCTATTTGGTCACTACCGTAAGTGGAAAGCTAATCTTCCTCGCATAAAAGAAATATTAATGTTTGACCCGGCGCT
The DNA here is from genome assembly GCA_034641835.2 of Pinus albicaulis. Classification (NCBI taxonomy): domain Eukaryota; kingdom Viridiplantae; phylum Streptophyta; class Pinopsida; order Pinales; family Pinaceae; genus Pinus; species Pinus albicaulis. The sequence continues at coordinate 594,649,012 of CM076577.1, read as the reverse complement.
GCCATAATGGTTATGATTGTAATATAACAAAGATAGTTAACATGGATCATATATAACTATAAAATTGTTCTCACATTGGTAAACCTTTTATGTATAACACTCTCACCTATAATGGACCGAGCATTATTCACTTGCTATTAAAGATAATCTTTGCTGGATTTCGTTGTTGGTTAGAACAGGGGAAAGGGAAAAACAGAGTTTCCCGTAAGTAGAAGTAATATCTACACTCTTCTCTCGAAGGCTTTCGTTTGAAGTTATGTTGTCATTCAAATTTTTATAACACATATAATATTCCTATTGTGTGCTCATCTATGGAGGGGGAAAATCTCCCTAGCAATTTAATTAGGAGACAACTATGAGTATTGCAGAGTTTATTCATTTCTACTTTAGCTTCTTGCATGTCCATTTAAATTCCAGTCATATATATATATATCAAACTCCACTATATTATAAGGGCTCTAGATTTCTTTATTCTATGCATGCATAAATTAACATTGTTATATGAAACAGAAGAAAATTAAAACTGAGTCATCAAATTTTTCTATGGAGATAAGTATCTTTAGATTTAGACCAATTATATCTTAGAGATTCTATAATATTTTTCTCTTCGGATATAAGTTCTACAACAAATGCATAATGCCAACGGTACATTCCTTATGGTTCATTCTGCTAAATGTAAAACTGATAACAAATCTACCCTCCAATCAATAGTTGTTGTTTTTTTTTTTTTATATGTAGCCAATTCATACTGATTTAATTAGATGAAGCATCTTATTAAAGACATACCATTCATGCAGTAGACCAACCTCCCAACCGTAGAGTTCTATTTCTCTCCCAGAACTCACCCTCGAGATGAGACCACCTCCACCATAGATCAACCTCTAATCTGTTTAGGAGCAGCTTATTTAAGCTATTTTCCCCAAGCCTGTTTCAAATTATGCGTCCAGAATAGCAGGATGCTTTTCTTCCGCTTGTTTTAAACCATAAAGTGCCTTTTTCAATTTACAAACAAGATGTTCCTGCCCCTTTTTCACAAAACCTTCAGGCTGAACTAAATAAATTTCTTCTTTCAAGTCACCATTCAGAAATGCAGATTTAACATCTAGCTGGTGTAGCTGCCATTTATGTTTTGTTGCTAAGGAAATTAGCATTCTAATGGTGTTTAATTTGGCTACAAGAGCAAAGGTGTCATCAAAATCTATTCCCTCTTGCTGTGAGTAACCCTTTGCTACCAGTCTAGCTTTAAGTTTTTCTATACTCCCATCTGCATTTATTTTAGGTTTGTACAGCCATTTGCATCCTATGGAGGTTTTACCATCAGGAAATTCAACCAAATCCCAAGTATGGTTTTTATTAATTGATTCAATTTCCTCATGCATTGCAGCCCTCCATGCATCAGATTGACATGCTTCTTCATAATTTGCAGGTTCTACAATGTTTAAAATGTTTGTCATTAATGCATAGTCTTTCAATCTGGATGGTAATTGAGTCTTCCTACTTGATCTCCTTGGTAGGGGACTTACCTCAAATTTGTCTATTTCAGCCTTCTCCGGGCTTGCATCATTCATTACATTACCTGTTACTTCTTCTTCTTGTTTCTGCTCCTGTTCTTCATCATCCTCATTGTTTTCTTCCATTAGCAATGGAATGTGCCAATCTCTGTTACAGTCATCCTTTCCTTCTTCAACCTGTTCATGAAATATGACATCTCTGCTTGCAAAAACCTTATGAGTCACAGGATTAAATAACTTATATGCTTTGAACTCAGTGCCATATCCAACAAAGATACATTTCAGGGCTTTAGGATCTAACTTCTTCCTATCTGCCTTAGGTATATGAGCGTAAGATTTTGACCCAAATATTCTTAAATGATTCACTGCTGGTTTGAATCCAAATAATGCTTCAAAAGGGGTTTTGAAGCCTAAACATTTAGTAGGACTCCTATTTTTTAAGTAGACAGCAGTGTTAATAGCTTCTGCCCAAAAACCATTTGATAGACCCTTACCTTGAAGCATGCTCCTTGCGCACTCCACAAGAGTTCTGTTCTTTCGCTCTGCCACTCCATTCTGCTGTGGTGTGTGAGGCACTGTAAACTGTTGAACAATCCCATGCTGCTTGCAGAAATTCATGAACTCTCCCAGCCTATATTCTCCCCCTTGATCTGAGCGGAGAATTTTTATTCTTTTTCCTGTCTGGTTTTCTACCATAGATTTAAACTCTTTAAAATACTAAAAGGTCTGACTCTTTTTACTTAGAAAGTATATCCATGAGAACCTAGTGCAATCATCTGTAAATAAGAGAAAGTAATATGCACCTCCTAGTGACCTAGTCTGCATAGGTCCACATATGTCTGTATGCACCAGTTCTAAAATATCTCTTTCCTTTCTATTAACATGCAAAGGGAACTCTTCTCTATGCATTTTCCCTAATGCACATCCATCACAATCCAACTGAACATTATGGAAAACAGGGAGTCCATCGACCATACCTTTTCTCTGAAGTAGGATGAGGTCTTGTAGATTAAGATGGCCGAATCTCTGGTGCCAGAGATTTTCTACTGTCGATCCAGTTGCGACCATGGCTTGCTGTGGCATAATTTTCACATCTGGTCTGTACAGGCTCCCCACGCGCACTCTTGTTGCAACTGTTTCCATCTGGCTATCCTTTATGACACAGTTAGTCTTAAAGAATTGAACTTGCATGTCCTGATCAGTGATCATAGATACAGAGACCAAATTTTTCTTAATTCCGGGCACATACAATACATTTTTAAGGTGTCTAATGTCACCGCTAGGTAACTTTACCGGAATATGACCATATCCTTTGATCTCATATCCGCTATCATCTCCTAAATATATTTTTGACCCACATGAAGTTTCTTCAAGACATTCAAACCATTCCTTCTTACCTGTCATATGTGAGGATGCACCAGAATCGACATACCATATGTCATCCTCATCTCCCTTTGAAGCCGAAAGGGAAAAATCAGCTGTAAATAGTCGAATTTCATGGCTATGGTCCTCATCTTCCTCAACAAAGTATCCTTTGTGCTTTCTCAGTTTATTTCTTGCTTCGTCTGCCTGCCTCTTATAACATTCTTTAATCTGATGACCAGGTTTTCCACAGTAAAAACATTTCTTGCTAGGAAAATTATTAGCAGACATACCTTTAAACGGACTCTTTTGAAATGTGTTGGCTCCTTTCTTCTGTTGTGGTTGCTGTTGTTGCTGTGGCTGCTTCCCTCTATACTGTCACCTTTTGGCCATCAGAGCAAGATCATTTCTCTGCGTTTTCAAATTTTGTCATCGCTCTTCTTCTTGTAGCAGAATCCCTGTCAGCTCTTCAAACGTAGGGGCTTTCTCCCTCACTGCCAGTCCAGTGATGAACATCTGATATTCATCTGTCATTCTGTTCAATGTGATCGTGACCAGATCTGAATCAGAAACTTTCTCTCCGATATCTCCCAATCTGTCCTTCAGGTCTTTGACTCTAGCAATGAATCCAGCAGCGGACTCATTCTCCTCCATCTTCATTGCAAATAGCTTGCCTTTGAGTGACAAGACACGGTTTGTGTTCTGTGTCTGGTATAGGTTCTTGATCGTCGTCCAAATGTCAGTGGACGATTTACAGTCTCTAATATGCGGGATAATATTGTCCTTGACGGACATCTTTAGTATGACCTTTTCTTTGGTCTCCCTTTTATCCCAGTCTTGTTCTTGTGCAGCTGCTCCTGGTCTCAACTCATTTCCTATAACGATCGACCACGCATTTGTGCTTTCAAGTAATGTTTGTATCTTGAATTTCCAGTTGGTGAAATTAGATCCATCGAGTTTGCTAGACTTGTGGAGATACGATTCTATACTGTTATTCATATTGGACTGATAAACTTTATGATCCTCTGATGAATAATTCTAGACCCAACTGAACAATTGCAGGATACTAAAAAAAAATCACCACATACCAGATCTTGACCATACCAATCTGATCTGCCTCCTCCGGGCGAATCAAAAACTTCACTGCGCCACCACCGGGAAAGTACGATCTGCTGCCACCGAGCAAATCAGAAACTTCAATGTGCCACCACCGGGCAAGTCCGATCTGCTGCCACCGAGTAAATCAGGAACTTCAATGTGCCACCACCAGGCAAGTCCGATCTATCGTCACCGAAATCAGAACTCTAATGGCACGCAATTATCGCAAGTCCGACCGTCGTCACCGAGCAAATCAGAATCCTAATGTGCTACCACGGCAAAGTGGCCATCTGCAAGAAATTAAGGCATCTTCTCAAAGAGAAAGAGGCCGGCGCTTCTTTAATGCGAAATCCGCGCCAAATCAAATGCGTTGTCTCCCAAAACTAGCGACTTTTTGTGTGTACCTTCCCGCCAATAGCGTATTTTAAGTATCACCGGCGTTTTTATTCCCCAACCCATGCCACGTATGCACATCGTTTGCGGTACGAAACCGCGCCGCCTTTCTCCCGCTCGCAGATGATCACACTGAGATTCGTGTTTCAAAGTTACCGCACCCACCCGATTATCTACTCAAGCTTCGTAAGCTCCTCCATTCTCCACCACTACAGTTCCGTAATCAATGATGCATCCTTAAAAAAAAAAAATTAAGGCTCTCCCTACTCTGTGCTCTGATACCAAGATAAAAATCACACTGAATTGAAAAAGGAGTTGCAGCTCACAGGTGAGTACTGTACCTGGAGACTGCACTCAAAACAGAGAGAACACTCTGAGTTTACTCTACATTCATGAATGAGAAATTACATCATTAAGTACAACACTAGGAATTAGAAAGTTGCAAACAAACTCCTAAATTATAGGAACTAATC